>OZ014520.1:445242829-446630378 GCA_963966055.1 Lathyrus aphaca
CAAGCCCATTTGGAAGGAATTGGTTTTAAACCTCCATTTTCAACATAAACCATTATAAAATTTCCCAACTTTGCAAGGGCACATCTCCCACAATTTTAATGGTATGAGGGTGTTCTTGGACATTTTGGAAAGCTTGAAGAGTCTTCTAAACAACCCCATTGGTTTCATGTCCATATCATTTACCAATCTCAAGTTATGCTCTTTTGAAGTTGTTGACTTTTTGTTGACTTTTGAAATGACCTATAATGTCTTAGCTCATATCTTCCAAATGAAGCATTTTTGGGATTGACTTGCAAGATCAAAGTTGTAGAGAATTCAATTTCCTTCAAAATGAGCTTTGAGTGGAGACTTGGTGATGAAGTATGTGAAAGTTATGGCTGGTCAAAGTTCAGTTGACTTTTACTGAGAAAACCCTAATTTAGAAACTCCTGATTCTTGATGATCTGAAATCTCCTTGATGAATCATGATCAACCTTTGATAAAATGATGAATTTTACTTCATATACTTGATGTTGGCAAAATATCATGAAGTTTGACTTTGGTTTGACCACAGTTGACCTCAGTTTGACTTTTTAGCTGCATTGACTGATTTTGACTTATCTGATCATCTGACTGAGCAAACTTCTGAGAAAAGTCTTGAAACTTGACATGGGAGTTCTTAAACACATATAAGATGCTATGAAGCTCACTTGAAGTCTTGGAAGTCCATTTAGCCTGATTAAAGTCAAAACCCTAGTTTTGGATGCACTGCTTAGGAGGTGCATTGTCTGAGGGAATTGTCAAATCTTCTGACTAATTGTGAACTTTGTGAACCTTGTGAACCATCATAAAATGTCTTGTGATACTCATGGGAGGTATTGTGAAGCTTGTGAACCTTGTGAACCTCATGAAGTGACTTTGTAGACCTCATAATCCTCATGAAAGGTTATGTAAACATTGAGAAACTTGTGAACCTTGTGAACCTTCAAGAAGTAACTTGTAGACTTCATGAACCTCATGAAAGGTCTTGTAAATGTTGAGAAGCTTGTGAACCTTGTGAACCTTCAAGAAGTGACTTGTAGACTTCATGAACCTCATGAAAGGTCTTGAAAGCATTGTGAATCTTGTGAACCTTGTGAACCTTCATGAAGTAACTTGTAGACTTCATGAAGTAAATGTTGAGAAGCTTGTGAACCTTGTGAACCTTCATGGAACACAAAGTCTTGTATTGTGAGGGCAAATTTTGGGGTGCAACAGCTGCCCCTGTTCAATTTTCTGAAACCTGAGGGGTTAGATTGGTATGTTTGCCAGTCGTGACCTGGAAGGTTGAAGGGGATTGAACACAAAAGCCCAAAAATTTGCACTCACCAGTGCATAAAGTGGTACAGATGGCTAGTTGAATATGATTGAGTGGGCTTAAAGATGCCACTTGGAGGAAAGTTCTTCAGATACATGTCTTGGAGGATGAAGCAGTCCAAAATATGGAGGTATAATGATAGCTGTCAGAATGCTGGAGCAATCCTGAGGTACTAGAAGCTGTCAGGAGGATAAAGCAATCCTGAGGTATTGATATTATGATTCCAGGAGGATGAAGCAATCCTGATGTACTAGGAGTTTTCAGGAGGATAAAGTAGTCCTGATGTATGAGAAGCTGTCAGGAGGATGAAGCAATCCTGAGGTACTAGAAGCTGTCAGGAGGATAAAGCAATCCTGAGGTATTGATATTATGATTCCAGGAGGATGAAGCAATCCTGATGTACTAGGAGTTTTCAGGAGGATAAAGTAGTCCTGATGTATGAGAAGCTGTCAGGAGGATGAAGCAATCCTGAGGTATTGATAATATGCTTTCAGGAGGATGAAGCAATCCTGATGTAATGATGTGCTTTCAGGAGAATGGAGCAATCCTGATGTAATAGGAGTTTTCAGGAGGATAAAGCAGTCCTGAAATAATGATAATAGCTGTCAGGAGGATGAAGCAATCCTGAGGTAAAGAAGCTGTCAGGGGGATTTAGCAACCCTGAGGTAAAGAAGCTGTCAGGGGGATTTAGCAACCCTGAGGTATTTGATAATATGCTTTCAGGAGGATGAAGCAGTCCTGATGTAACAATGTATTCCCAAGAGGATGAAGCAATCTTGAGAGATGATAAGTCTTCAGGAGGATTAAGCATTCCTGATGTAATAGGAATTTTCAGGAGGATAAAGCAGTCCTGATGGATGATATGCTTTCAGGAGGATAAAGCAATCCTGATACTCGTAAGTTTATCTGCTGGATAATTAACCTGAAACAAAGTAGCATTTGTATAATAATATTAGTTTATGTATTATGTATGCATGTATGGTATGATGCACTTAAATGATGTATTATGTATCTATGGATATATATGTTATGGTATGATGTAAATGATGTATGTATGATATGATACTGCCGGAAGCGTCTGGATATCTTCATATAACAACTGCTGGCCAGGGAAAATAAATCCCGATTCGTTGCTGAAGAATATGAGGAACTCGTCCCTGTCTTATTTGATGATGAGATATACATAACCTCCCGTATGCTGGGGATAGTAAGGTATATATAACCTCCCGTCTACTGGCGATAGTAAGGTATAGATAACCTCCCGTCTGCTGGGGATAATAGGGTATATATAACCTTCGTCTTCGTTTGATAGTAGAGTAGATACAACATCCCGTCTTCGTTCGTCGTACCCTTATTGGAAAGTAAATTCCCGTATATCCGTATGAGGATAAAAGAGATGGATATAAATTCCAGGGGAGATGAGACTTTGTGAAGATAGATTCGTCCTACTGAGGGATTTGTAACTGTTTTGTAGAGATGAACCGGCGAAGCTTCGTTGAAATCCTTTCCCCGTTCGTCTTTAGTAAATACTATTACTGCATTTTCATGCATTTCTGGTAAACATTAATCATATTAAGCATACATGCATTTCTGGTAAACATTAATCATATTCAAAAGGCATACATACATTCAAACACAACCAATGGACGTTTCGCTTATGTAAATAGGGTAAAAGTAAATCTGGATTCAAAAGATGGAATTTATTTATATCAAAAGTGACCCATACACGGGTAAGTTTGTACAAGGAGACATAAACCCTAGTAAGAGGATTTTGTCATAAAGTTTTACAAAAGAGAATCAGCTATGTGGGAAACAATCCTATTGAGTTTCAATTCTACTATTGCCATTCAAGTATCTCATCTTCTTGCTGTTGAGACGGAAACGATTGAATTGAGCTTTATCTGTTCGAGCTTGAATAAGTAGTACAACTGGTTGCAGTTTCATGGGTGATCCAAACGAGACATAGTCATACGCTTTAATCCCTAACTTTTGCCTGGATTGCCCTTTCAGGTTTTCAATCCACCGGGATACCCTTTTTTGCCCAAGCCGCCTTTTCAGGTTTTCGACTTGCCGGGTGTACATCTTTTTGTATATATCCCTAATTTTTGCCCAAACCCTTTTGGTTTGCCGGGATGCCCTTATTTTTGCCTAGGCCTGTCAACCTAGCGGGTCTCTTTTTATGCGTAGTATTTTTTAACTATGTCTGCGTTTACAGGCTGTGGGAAGTCTTCACCATCCATTGTAGTGAGTATCATGGAACCTCCTGAGAACACTGTCTTGACTACAAATGGACCTTCATATGTTGGAGTCCACTTGCCCCTAGGATCACCCTGTGGTAATATGATACGCTTGATTACCAAGTCACCAGCCTGATATACCTTTGGCTTAACCTTCTTGTTAAAAGCTTTGATCATTCGCTTCTGGTACATCTGGCCATGACAAACTGCTGCTAACCTCTTCTCATCAATCAAATTTATCTGGTCAAGTCGAGTCTGAATCCACTCATCTTCATCCAAGCCTGCATCCTTCATAATTCTTAAGGAGGGAATCTGAACTTCAATGGGCAGAACTGCTTCCATACCATAGACTAAGGAGAATGGGGTTGCCCCTGTTGAAGTACGTATTGTAGTACAATAACCATGAAGAGCAAATGGTAACATCTCATGCCAATCCTTGTAGGTAACAGTCATCTTTTGTACAATCTTCTTGATGTTCTTATTAGCAGCTTCAACTGCCCCATTCATCTTTGGACGATACTGAGAAGAGTTGTGATGCTTAATCTTGAACTGCGTGCAGAGATCAGTAATCATAGTGTTGTTCAGATTAGAGCCATTGTCAGTAATAATCCTTTCAGGGATGCCATACCTACATATGAGATTATTCTTAATGAACCGAGCCACAACATTCTTGGTAACAGATGCAAATGAAGCTGCCTCTACCCACTTTGTAAAATAATCAATAGCAACCAGGATGAAACGATGTCCATTAGAAGCAGTAGGCTTGATCTCACCAATCATATCAATGCCCCACATGGCAAAGGGCCAAGGAGCAGTCAACACATTCAATGGTGATGGAGGTACATGTACTTTATCAGCATAAATTTGACATTTGTGACACGTTCTGGAGTGTTGATAGCAATCAGCTTCCATGGTAGACCAATAGTAACCTGCTCTCAAAATCTTCTTTGCCATAGTATGACCACTAGAATGAGAGCCAAAGATCCCATCATGCATATCTTCCATAATCTCAGTTGCTTCCTTCTTATCCACACAACGAAGCATAGTTGAATCATGATTGCGCTTGTACAGAATCCCATTACTCAAAAAGAACTTAGCAGAGAACCTTCTCAGAAACTTCCTATCTTTGACAGATGCCCCTTCAGGGAACTCCTGAGCTTCCAGATATCTTTTTACTTCATAGAACCAAGGCTTCTCCTCTGCCCCTTCTGTGTCAATCTCATTGCAGTATGCAGGCTTTTCAAACCTATCAATAGTAATCTTGGGAGCTTCATCATCCCAACTGATCTCAAACATAGATGCCATGGTGGCTAATGCATCTGCCAACTGATTCTCTCTTCGTGGAATATGTCCAAAGGTAATCTCTTTGAAATGTGGGATCAAAGACAACACATGCTCTCTGTAAGGAATGAGATTATCATGCTTGGTATCCCAATCTCCTTTGATCTGACTTACTACCAGGGCTGAATCTCCATACACGTCAAGGAACTGAATCTTCATATCAATAGCAACTTTAATACCCAGGATACATGCCTCATACTCAGCCATGTTATTGGTACAATAGAAACAAAGTCTGGCAGTAAACGGGGTATGACAACCTTCAGGGGAACTAATCACAACACCAACACCATTACCAAGTGCATTGGAGGCACCATCAAAAACCATAGTCCATCGGGATCCTTGTTCAGGTCCGTCATATTGTCCAGGTTCTTTGGTAACAGTCATAATGTCTTCATCAGGGAACTCAAAACTCATTGACTGATAATCATCCACTGCTTGATGAGCCAAATGATCAGCAACAACACTTCCTTTGATGGCCTTCTGAGTAGTGTACTGTATGTCATATTCTGTCAAGATCATTTGCCATCTTGCAATTCTTCCGGAGAGAGCAGGTTTCTCAAATATGTACTTGATTGGATCCATCTTCGAAATCAGCAAGGTAGTATGGGTCAACATATACTGTCTTAGTCGGCGAGCAGCCCATGCCAAAGCGCAGCAAGTTTTCTCGAGCAGTGAGTATCTTGTTTCACAGTCGGTAAACTTTTTGCTAAGGTAGTATATTGCCTGCTCTTTTCGACCAGACTCGTCATGTTGCCCCAACACACACCCCATTGAGTTGTCTAACACTGTTAAGTACATAATCAAGGGTCTTCCATCAACTGGTGGCATCAAAATTGGAGGTTCTAGCAGATATCTCTTGATTTCGTCAAAGGCAGTCTGGCATTCATCATTCCATTCCATCACCTGATCTTTCTTCAATAACTTGAAGATTGGCTCACAGATGGTAGTTAACTGGGAAATAAATCTTGCAATGTAATTCAATCGTCCCAAGAAACCTCTAACCTCCTTCTCAGTGCGGGGAGCTGGCATCTCTCGTATAGCTTTCACTTTTGCAGGATCCACTTCAATACCTTTTCCACTAACAATGAAACCCAGGAGCTTTCCAGATCTAACTCCAAAAGTACACTTGTTTGGGTTCAACCTCAACTTGTATTTCTTCAACCTCTCAAACAACTTGTGCAGATGATCAAGATGTTGCTCTTCATTCTGAGATCTGGCTATCATATCATCCACATATACCTCTATCTCATGATGAATCATATCATGAAACAAAGCCACCATAGCACGCTGATATGTTGCCCCTGCATTTTTCAAACCAAATGGCATCACCTTATAGCAAAAGGTGCCCCACTGTGTCACAAATGTTGTCTTCTCCATATCTTCAGGAGCCATCTTGATTTGATTGTAACCAGAGAAACCATCCATAAAAGAGAATACCTTATGCTGAGCAGTGTTGTCTACCAGAATATCAATATGAGGAAGTGGAAAGTCATCTTTGGGGCTAGCCTTGTTCAAATCTCTGTAGTCCACACACATACGTACCTTACCATCTTTCTTAGGAACCGGTACCACATTTGCAACCCACTGAGGATAAGAAGTCACTGCTAAGAACCCTGCATTGAACTGCTTCATTACCTCTGCCTTGATCTTTTCTGACATTTCAGGACGCATGCGACGAACCTTCTGCTTCTTTGGACGACAATCTTCTTTCACTGGTAAACGGTGAACCACAATGTCTGTATCCAACCCTGGCATATCTTCATAAGACCAAGCAAAGATCTCCACATAGTCACGTAACATCTGAATCAATCTGCTCTTGACACTGTCCTCTAAATCAGCCCCTATCTTGACCTTTTTCCTGTTTTCTTCAGTTCCCAGATTCACAACTTCGACTGGCTCTTCATGTGGCTGTATAGCTTTCTCTTCTTGTTGTAACAACCTAGCAAGCTCTACAGGTATTTCACAATCGTCCTCATTTCCGTCTTCAGTTTGATAGATCGGATTCTCGAAATCATAATTGGCAATAGTAGAACTGTTATCAACAGGATCCAGAGTGGATGAGGATCTGCATTTTATTGATGTGGGTGTGTGTAAGAACACATAGCTGATAAAACAAAAATAAAAGAAAAAGAAAGACAAGGAACACCATATTTACGAAAACGAAAACGTCCACTGATTTTATTGAATGAAGTATGCAAATGAAATGACAGCCCATAACAAGCACACCATTGTGCCCCGGGTAAGGCACAAGGCTTGAAAGTTTTATTGTTCAAGAAATTACAAACTTAAAAGTAACAACACAGTAATAGTATTTACTCCTGACTAAAGGAGATAGGGATAACATCTTCAGCTTTCCAATTATTGAGTCCAGCACCCACAGTAGGAAAAATCCAAGCATCCAAGTTGTAGTCTTCATCATAGTCTCCCACAGCATTGATCTGATCTTTCGCAACCCCTTGATTGGTGATACGAACAGCACGAGCACGACGAACAGCCTTCTGGGACTCTGCAGTGAAACCCAAACCAAACTTGTCAGACTTGTATGGAATATCAGGAAGCTGACCCCAAATAGTACAACCACCTTCATCCACCACAGCTCTAGCATCATTGAGGGAGGCCATTGCCATTGTTGGAGGTTTTCTAGTGACCACAGGAACCTTCTTTGCAACAGGAGGAGCTACATAATCATTAACAACCCAGGGAACCACTTCAAATGTCTGACACGGAGTCTCAATGTATTCACCTTCCATTTCCAGATACTTGAAAGTGTTTACATGGCTGACAAAGTATTCTTCTTCTCCATAGACAGTAACAACCTTTCCATTCACCGGATATCTCAACTTTTGGTGCAATGTAGAGGTCGCAGCACCTGCCCCATGGATCCAGGGACGACCAAGCAGACAAGAGTATGAAGGACGAATATCCATCACATAAAATGTAGCAGTAAACACCTGGGAGCCAACTTTGATTGGAAGATCAATTTCCCCATGTACTACTCTTCTAGAACCATCAAAAGCCTTTACCACAATATTACTGGGTTTCAGCACAGCATCTTCAGGACTCAGCTTATTCAGGACTTCCTTAGGCAACACATTCAAAGAGGAACCATTGTCTATCAGCACATGTGACAGGGTAGTGCCCCTGCATTCAATTGAGATATGCAAGACCCTGTTATGATCCCTCTTGGCAGGGGTCAAATCAGCATCAGAAAATCCTAACCCATTATCATAGGTCAGGTGGGCAACACAATTCTCAAACTGGTCAACAGAAATGGCATTGGGCACATGGGCAGTCTTGAGAAACTTGATCAAGGACTTGGCATGGGCCTCAGAACACAGCAACAAGGACAACATAGAAATCTTTGAGGGAGTATGCCCCAATTGATCAACAATGTCATAATCACTCTTGCGAATGATTTTCAATACTTCTTCCATCTGCTTAGAGAGATCATCAGCAGCTGGCACATTAGGAGATACAGGCTCAATAACAGGACCTTTGCCCCGAGCATCAGTGGTAGAGGTGGCAGCAGGAGTAACTGCATTTTTAGAAGCAACTGGGGGAGAGAAGACTCTTCCACTACGAGTGATCTTGCTAGATCCAACAATATTATCAATGTCAGCAGGCACATCAGGTAAAGGCTCTTTCTTAACACCATGGATGTAAACATCAGACCCATAGTGCCAAGGCACAGCTTTATCAGATGTATAAGGAATAGGACCAGGAGTAGTAATGATCAGAGGAGCCACTCTGGCTTCAGCAACAACTTTCACAGGACCTTCAGTGGTGATCTTGATTGGACCCTGATGAGTGATTTTAATAGGTCTCTTTGAAGTGATTCTTACCGGTACTTTGTCAACCATATCAACCTCTTCAATTTTCCTACCTTGAGTCAGATGATCCACCATGCTTTCTACAGAAGATGGTCTCCTCTCAAACACTATAGTATACTTATCCATGAGACGTTGAATTCCATCTCTCAATATGAAGCAACTATCCGGCTTATAGGTACAATACAAACAATCTTCACGACAACCCAGAAAGATCCCAGCTTGTACTAACCTCTTTTTGATAACAGACAATGGTGTGGTCAACTCCATAACTGAATAGACATGTAGATCTTCATCAATGGCATTGACAGTCTTCTCGTGATTTGGCATTGGAGCAGTAATCACATTTGGGGTACCCGGAGGATCAAACTCAATTTCTCCAGCATCAATCATATCTTGAATTTTGTTCTTCAAGATCCAGCAGTTATTAGTATCATGTCCTTGACAGTTTGAATGATATGCACATCGTGCATTGGGATTGTACCTGGGTGAGGTAACATTAGGATTCTGAGGAGCCTCTTTCAAAGTGATGAGTTCAGCCTTCAACAAATGTTGCAATGCCTGAGCCATTGACATATTGATCTTCGTGAACTGTCTTCTAGCCCTCTGTTGGTTGCCTTGAGGCTGCTCTGTTGTTGCAGGAGTTGGATTTGAAATATGAACTGCACTAACAGACTGATGCCTTCTGTTACGATCAGGTTGACCATAAACAGCATTGGATTCTTTCTTCCCAGTGGGAGGCTTCTTTGCAGCACCTGATGAGGAAGCACCCACATGGATCTTGCCATTCTTTATACCATTCTCTACTCGCTCTCCTGTCATGATCAACTCAGTGAAGCCAGATGATGAGCTTCCAATGAGATGACTGTAAAACGGGCCATTCAGCGTACACATGAACATATCAACCAATTCCCTGTCAGCCAAAGGGGGTTGAACTCTTCCAGCTAAGTCTCTCCATTTCTGAGCATACTCCTTAAAACTTTCTTTGGCACCCATAGACATGCTCTGAAGCTGCATGCGAGTGGGGGCTAAGTCAGCATTGTATTGGTACTGCTTATAGAAAGCTTCAGCAAGATCGTTCCAGTCTCTGATGTTGACACTCTCCAACTGATAATACCACTCCAACTGAGCTCCAGATAAGCTCTCTTGAAAAAAGTGGATCCACAACTTCTTGTCAGCAGTGTGAGGTTGAATCCTTCTGACATAAGACCTCAGATGCAGCTTGGGACAAGAGACCCCATCATAAACAACAAAGGTAGGAACCTTGAAACCAATGGGTATAACAACCCCAGATATCAGACTCAAATCCTCAAAATCCAGCCCAGAAGACTTCTGCAACTCCATAGCATCCATTCTATCCACCAGCATCTTGAATTTGTCTTCATTAGGCTCATGGTAGTAATTAGCCTCAGAGTCAGAGTCCCCCATAGTGTTGTGGAGACTGCCTCCCTCTTTCTCAGATTCCTCAGATTCATAATCATCAACCTGTTCTTTGGTCTTGACAGGACCCTTGAACCTTCTTCCCATGTTGAGCAGGCCACCTGACTTTCTGGTCTTCTTAGTCTTCTTGGCCAGCAGTGTCTTCAATTCATCCTGCCCCTTGGATAGGTTCAGGATTAGCTCTTGGAACTGTGCATTCTGTGCCTGAAGATCCTTAACTGATTGTTCAAGAGCCATTGTTGAAATAAACAGCGAGAAGATGAGAAACCTGTGCACAATTATAAACCTGTGATGCAATGAAATGGAATGTAAATGCGTATGCAATGTTTTCAAGGACCGCAGGATTTAAATTTGCTTAAACAAACACGAAGGTAAACTTTTATTAGTAATAAATTTGTTTTGCCTCTTGGGCTTACAAAAAATGAAATGAAATAAGTACAAAAGACGGGGTTTTAAGTCTCCCATGGATGTTTCCTCTTTGTGTTGAGGTATGAGTTGAGGTTTCGTTCCTCGTGAAGTTGCTTTGTTAGCTCTAGGATTCTTTCTTGGCTTGTTTTGTAATGAGCCTCGAAAGTATCCCTTTGCTCCTTCAGTTGGATCCATGATCTCTGCAAGTCTTCCATATCAGTAGGCATGTCTGGGTGAAGGATGGTATAAGCAGTGTCTCCTTCAGCAACAGGTTCCGTGGTAACTGGTAGGACGGCAGGATATGGCATCATGAGAGTCTGAGCACGAGATCGTACCCATCTGAGATAAGCTTCCATAGGAATAGTGTACTTAGGCTCCAGTGTCTTGCTGTCAACCCTGTTTACTTTTCCCCAAGCTCGTATGAATCTCTGACGGTAACCCTGAAGATCGTTGTCGTAATCAAACACAATGCCCTGAATCAACATGTCATGTGGACCATCACTCCGAGCATAACCAAACTGTCGTAAAGCTAGATAGGGGTTGTAGGTGATGCCTCCTCTTATGCCCAGTAGTGGCACATTAGGAAACTCCCCACAACGGTCAATGATAGTGACATTCTCCATAGATCTGGAGCACCAATGGATATCTGAGTGAGAAAGTGACATGATCCTCTTGGACCATCTGAACCCTTGCTCATTCTTCATTACTGAGCGAGGAAGGTGAGAAATAAACCACCTAGAAAGAAAAGGTATGCAACACATCAAAGTTCCTCTTGCCCTTGTAGTACGGGTGTGAAGAGAATGTAGGATGTCTCCAAGCAATGTAGGCACTGGATTGTGACTCAGAAAAATGTTGATGGCATGAACATCTATGAACTGATCTGGATTGGGGAACAATACTAAGCCATATATCAGCAAGGCTAAGATCTCCTCAAAAGCATCATGACTCATGGCCTTCAAGAACATTTGAGCCTTATCCATTAGTACCTTGGCAAGAATACCCTTAACTCCGCTCCTCGTTTCTAGGACAATGTCAGACTTCTTCAGATGTAGAGCTGCAGCAATAACCTCTGGTTTAAGTTCTTTCTCCAAACCTGTGAAGGGTCTTTGGTCAAGAACAGGTATACCCAGCAGTTTAGAGAACTCTTCCATTGTAGGAACCAGTTGATAGTCAGGAAATGTGAAGCAATGGTGCTTAGGATCAAAGAACTGAAACAAAACACTCATCATGTCTTCATTGAACCCTGAAGTGACTAGATCCAATAGGTGACCATGTCTCTTGATGAACT
This sequence comes from Lathyrus aphaca, assembly GCA_963966055.1. Taxonomy (NCBI): domain Eukaryota; kingdom Viridiplantae; phylum Streptophyta; class Magnoliopsida; order Fabales; family Fabaceae; genus Lathyrus; species Lathyrus aphaca. The sequence continues at coordinate 445,254,707 of OZ014520.1, forward strand.
GGGAATGATCAGACACTTGAGAAACCAACTCTTTAAGCTTGGGAGGTATCCCCACAAAGTTGATCCTGATGGTGTTTCTACGAGCAGAAGCCATGACCTGCAACAAAGAACAAAGATAAATCCTTTGGTCCTTGAAATGGTTAGTGAAAATGCTATGCTTATGATGCATGATGATGTCATGATGTTATGCTCAATCACAAACATGTGGCACACACAAACAAGTCACACCATAGCCCTAGGTTTAAAGGCTTGCATGAGGTTCAAAGGCAAGTACCCTCCCCTGAAGTTAGTTGGTTCATCCTGTCCTACAAAAGTAATCAGGTTCTAAGGGATCTCAATATCATTGATCCTTCACAAGGGTGGTTGATCAGAAGGCAACTTACTTGCCAACCAAAACCCTCCAAGTTTAAGATCTCAATGAGTGTAGTATCGAGTGTCAACCAACTTCAGTCTGCACCAAAGCCGGTTACCTCACTACTTTCTAAAGGCCAAGATGAGTTAACTTGGGTTCTAAAAGTTAGTTAGTGCATTGACAACATATGGCAGCCTCATATTATCCTCAACTTGACTTAAGGAACATAAGCACCAACCAAGAAGTCGCACTAACTATGGCCACCAGATCAACCATATCGGTATACGCCGTACAGTTTCCTTGGTCTATTGCCATTTACCTAAGGTACACTAGATCCGGGTTAGGATCTTTCACACATAAGAGCACCCAATAAGTAAGTATAAAGCAAACAAGGCAAACAATTTAAAGTGATCTAATTCCTAAGGGTACCCCTCTTTTATTAAGTCCCCAGCAGAGTCGCCAGTTCTGTAACACGGTGGGAGAACTGACTTTTAGTTATGTTGCGGATAGCAAGAGTCGCCACCGACTTTTATTTTATCCAAAAGGAAAGGGTATAAAAGAACAGGAAAGACCTTAAGAGATATTTTTGGGTCCGGGGGGTAGGTTATGTAAAGGGAAGGTGTTAGCACCCTTTACATCCATGGTTATCCATGGGATCTTAGTTACTTAGCTCACTTTTGAATTGTTTTTGAAAGTGTAGTGTGTGAATAGAAAAATTTTCATAATAGTTAATAATGATCTATGTACGAATGCGTAAAAACTTGTTTTTGAAAATTTGTTTGAAATTTGTTAAGTGTTTGAAAAGTTTGAATGAAGTGAGCAAGTACATAAGAGGAACCTACCCTAAAGTTTAAGTCTTTCTTGTTCTTTATCCTTTAATTGGTAAGACTATCCCTACTATTAAGGAGTAGGTAGTCATTACCTTGGATGTAAGGGACATGAGAAGGACATCTGTTTATGAAGGCAACTGTGAGGTGTATTAAGCATTTAGGAGGGACTATCATCGTTATTCGAAAAGGGACTCGATCTTTAAAGGCAACCATTAGGGACTTGATGATTTTTTCTTTTTAGGGACTTGCTTTATACACCCCACTTGACCTTATTAGTAGGCAACATTGAGGGATAACCTTAGGAATGTGAGATGGCGATTAAAAATCGACTTACGTGTGTGAGTGTTCAATATTATTTATCTTTAATTAAAATGATCTAAATTTATTTTTAAATAGAATACATATTTGCACTCCCTAAATTACTAACCATAGCAAGCAAATTAAATAAAATTAAATATTACAAAATTTACACCAAGGAACAATTACATAATTATAATAATAAGCAAATTAAAAATAAATAGCAAAATATAAAAAGCAAAATATAAATAATAAGCAAAAATAATAAATAAGCGATAAATAAATAAATAGGGGTTAGTAATAATAAGAATTAAAAATAGGGTTAGTTAAAATAATAATGAAAAATTAAATAACATTAGTGAAATAAAATATATAAGATTAATGAAGCAAAAATAATAAATAATAACATGGTTAGTAACAATAATTAAAATAAATAAAATTAGCCAAAATATTATAAGAATAAAAAATTAACAATTTTTTTAATATAGGCAATTATATTTACAAATTATTTTTTAAATGTATTATGATTACAAAATTTAATTATTATAAATTCAATTTATTTCTAAACAATTATTTATTAAAAGATACTTATACATTATGGGAAGAAAATAGGTTTTAAATATCATATTTACAAAAATTAATCATATTTACAAAATTTAATTTTATTAATTATTACATTTACAAAAATTATATTAAATAAATATATACATTATAATTATATAAAGAATTAGAAAGTAAAAATTATTTAGAAAGTAAAATTAGGTTTTTCACAAAATTAGGTTTTTGTTAGAAAAATATTTTTTAGGGTTTTTAATTTAATATACAAAACTATTTTAATAATACGCATATATTATATTTACATATATAATAAAGAAAATAATTTCAGAAAATTTATATATTTTAAAATTTTGGAAAATATTAAGCATGCTTCATTATTTCTTTTTTTTTAATTATTTAGAAAGCATATATATAAGACTATATTAATAGGAGAATAATTAAAACAAATAAAAGAAAAGAGCAAAAAAATGTGAAAACTTACCTGACTGGGGTTTGAACCCAGGTCAGCCTATTTGCCAGCAAGAAGGACCACCACCAAGCCATTATGCACGCAGGCAACAAAAGAGAGTGTGAAATTGGTTTTGTGCTTTGTCTTGGAAAATCCAGAAAAATAAAGAAAGCAAAAAGGCCTGGGGTGGTGTTGAACCCAAGACCTTATGAATACTCAAACACGCACATGACCGCCTGGCTGGAAGAGCCCATCTGTTAATCAAACAATCACAAATAATAATATATTAAGAATGCAATTTAAATGAAAAAAATGTTAAAAACTTGGTTGGAGGCAGGATTCGATCCCCTCCCCTTTTGTCAAACGCACACAAGCCTTTCCACTGGGCCACTCAGCAAGTTGTGATAACAAACCAATAAAACAAGATAAAATATTTTAAACAAAATTTGAATATTTCCTGGGCGCGCCATCAGCTTCATCTTCTTCCTCATACCTGCGTTTTTACCTGCGAACGTTGCTGGGAATTTACCTGCGAATAACAAGTTCCAGCAAAACCTACGAAACTCAATGGGCAATAAAACTGTACAATTTCACAAAATCAAACACAGCAACATGATCCAAACATTCATGCGATTCATCCTGTGTTTTTAGAATCCATTTATATTCATTAAATTAAAAAACCCTAAACCTAGGTCCAAACCCTAACAATGGTGTTTCACGAATTTGCCACGGTTTCTTTGATTTTCCTGCCCAGAAACATTCTTCATAACATTATAAACAACATTAGACAAACCAAATCCATTAATATGCAGTGAATTGATGTAATCGAAAAAAAGAAAAGCAAGAACAAGAATGGCTCGGGTTGATCAATATGGCATGTATGGGATGAATGTGAGTGATGGTTTTGCTTCAGTGATGTCCAAAGAACATCTCTATGTTCTTATCTTACCTTCAAATGCCCTGGATTGAAGAATCCGAATATGAGTTTTGGATGGATTTTTGAGGTTTTGAACTTACACTTTTAGGCAGCCAAATCGTGAATGAGTGATAGGGTTATGATCAGTACTTATATGAGGATCATTTAGGTCAGAAAAATTGAATGGTTGTATGGAGATTTTGATATTTGAAGATTGAAAAAGATCATGGTTTAAAATTCAAATATTTGTTCATGAAGGCTTGCTATTTTTGTACCAATCTCATGATTTCCTTCCCTTTCAATTCAAATCAGTATTGATGAGATTCTAGAAGCTCAATCTTCATCAAATATTGTATTTTCATATTTTATATTTATTTAAAATGATTTTTTATGAATTAAATCAAAATAAATAAAAATAAAATAATAAAAATTCTGATTTTTAATCATTTGGGTCGTGCATGATGATATGGTATGGATTGGATCACAATTTAGCAAGCCCATTTGGAAGGAATTGGTTTTAAACCTCCATTTTCAACATAAACCATCATAAAATTTCCCAACTTTGCAAGGGCACATCTCCCTCAATTTTAATGGTATGAGGGTGTTCTTGGACATTTTGGAAAGCTTGAAGAGTCTTCTAAACAACCCCATTGGTTTCATGTCCATATCATTTACCAATCTCAAGTTATGCTCTTTTGAAGTTGTTGACTTTTTGTTGACTTTTGAAATGACCTATAATGTCTTAGCTCATATCTTCCAAATGAAGCATTTTTGGGCTTGACTTGCAAGATCAAAGTTGTAGAGAATTCAATTTCCTTCAAAATGAGCTTTGAGTGGAGACTTGGTGATGAAGTATGTGAAAGTTATGGCTGGTCAAAGTTCAGTTGACTTTTACTGAGAAAACCCTAATTCTTGATGATCTGAAATCTCCTTGATGAATCATGATCAACCTTTGATCAAATGATGAATTTTACTTCATATACTTGATGTTGGCAAAAAATCATGAAGTTTGACTTTGGTTTGACCACAGTTGACCTCAGTTTGACTTTTTAGCTGCATTGACTGATTTTGACTTATCTGATCATCTGACTGAGAAAACTTCTGAGAAAAGTCTTGAAACTTGACATGGGAGTTCTTAAACACATATAAGATGCTATGAAGCTCACTTGAAGTCTTGGAAGTCCATTTAGCCTGATTAAAGTCAAAACCCTAGTTTTGGATGCACTGCTTAGGAGGTGCATTGTCTGAGGGAATTGTCAAATCTTCTGACTAATTGTGAACTTTGTGAACCTTGTGAACCATCATAAAATGTCTTGTGATACTCATGGGAGGTATTGTGAAGCTTGTGAACCTTGTGAACCTCATGAAGTGAATTTGTAGACCTCATAATCCTCATGAAAGGTTATGTAAACATTGAGAAACTTGTGAACCTTGTGAACCTTCAAGAAGTAACTTGTAGACTTCATGAACCTCATGAAAGGTCTTGTAAATGTTGAGAAGCTTGTGAACCTTGTGAACCTTCAAGAAGTGACTTGTAGACTTCATGAACCTCATGAAAGGTCTTGAAAGCATTGTGAATCTTGTGAACCTTGTGAACCTTCATGAAGTAACTTGTAGACTTCATGAAGTAAATGTTGAGAAGCTTGTGAACCTTGTGAACCTTCATGGAACACAAAGTCTTGTATTGTGAGGGCAAATTTTGGGGTGCAACAACAACGAAGCTGAATACGAAGCTTGTATTATGGGTCTTGAGGAAGCCATTGACCTCAGGATCAAAACGTTGACTGTATTCGGAGATTCAGCTCTGGTAATTAATCAAACCAATGGCAAATGGTACACCCACCAGGATCATCTGATACCTTACAGGGATTATACAAGAAGGTTATTGACTTTATTTACAACAGTCAAGCTTGAGTATATCCCTCGGGACGAGAATCAGTTTGCAGATGCTCTGGCTACCATTTCATCAATGATCAAAGTTCAAGCTGCCAACTTTGTGCCTCGGATTTCAGTGTCCAGACTTGACAGACCAGCGTATGTATTTGCAGCAGATGTTGTCAAGGATGATAAGCCTTGGTTCCATGACATTAAGTGCTTCTTGGAGGATCAGACATACCCACCTGGGGCATCTTCCAATGATAAGAAGACATTAAGAAGGCTAGCTGGTAGTTTCTTCCTGAATACCGACGGTTCCCTGTACAAGAGAAACTTTGATATGGTACTCCTCAGATGCGTCGATAGAACGGAAGCAGACTTGTTAATGCACGGAGTACACAAAGGATCCTTTGGTACCCATGCAGGAGGGCATGCCATGGCTAAGAAGTTGTTAAGGTCAGGCTATTACTGGATTACAATGGATGCAGACTGTTGTGCCTACGCCAGAAAATGTCATAAATGCCAGATCTATGCGGATAAAGTACATGTGCCTCCAAATCCTCTGAATGTGATGTCTTCACCCTGGCCCTTTGCCATGTGGGGCATTGATATGATTGGAAAGATTGAACCGACTGCTTCAAACGGCCACAGATTCATCCTGGTAGCCATTGACTATTTCACCAAGTGGGTTGAAGCGGCTTCATATGCAAATGTTACAAGGCAAGTGGTAGCCCGATTCCTGAAGAGAGACATCATCTGTCGATACGGAGTTCCCGAGCGAATCATTACTGATAATGGTTCCAACCTAAATAACAAAATGATGGCAGAGCTATGTCGGGACTTCAAGATCCAGCACCACAATTCTTCTACTTACAGGCCAAAGATGAATGGCACTGTCGAGGCAGCTAATAAGAATATCAAGAAGATTGTGCAAAAGATGGTAGTCACATACAAAGACTGGCACGAAATGCTACCATTTGCCTTGCATGGGTACCGTACGTCAATCAGAACATCCACTAGGGCAACACCGTATCAGCTTGTTTATGGTATGGAGGCAGTCCTACCTGTTGAAGTTGAATTACCCTCCCTGCGGGTATTGATGGATGTTAAGTTGAATGAAGCAGAGTGGGTCCGATCCCGATACGAACAACTGAGTCTGATTGAAGAGAAAAGATTGGTTGCGATTTGTCATGGGCAGTTGTATCAGAAAAGAATGAAGAAAGCCTTCGATCAGAAAGTCAGGCTCCGAGTAGGAGATCTTGTGCTGAAAAGACTCCTCCCTCCTCATACAGACCACAGGGGCAAGTGGACTCCGAACTATGAAGGACCATTCATAGTAACGAAAGTTTTCTCCGGTGGAGCACTCATGCTCAGTACTATGGATGGTGAAGACTTCCCGTCCCCTGTGAATTCAGATGCAGTTAAAAAATACTTCGCATGAAAATGACCCGCTGGACATAAAAACAGAATGTAAGTCCAGGAAAAAATAGGGCATCCCGGCGAGTCAAAAACAGAATAAAAGACTCGGGCAAAAATAAGGGAAAATAAACAAAAAAAATGTGTACACCCGCTGAGTTGAAAAGCCGCATTGGACGACTCAGGCAAAAATGGGTATCCCGATGGATTGAAAACCCGAAAGGGCGATCCATGCAAAATAAGGGAATAAGCGAACAACTGTACTCTGAATTCATCTGTATTACTTACAACTTGGTAAGCTTCGAAAGGTTCAAGCGCCGGTCAGAATCAGCCTTCTTCAGAAAGCAAGACGAGAAGAACATCAAATGTCATACGAGTCATAGCAAAGGGGAGCTCCCTGAAGCGTCGTCAACGTTGCCAACATCTTTTGTTTCTCAATTTGCAACAATCTCCTCATTTTAGGGGATTTGTTTCTTTGACTGTATCTTGCCGATTCAGGGCACACGAATTAATAAAATCAGATTTTCAGTCATGTTTCGTCTCGTACACTTTACTTTCATTTGCAAAATGTCCGATGTTCTTAAGATACTGATTGCATAAATACAGATGCTTTTCTTCTAAAAATACGTGCTTGCAGGAAATATACTTACTCCCGGGAGTGTCCAAACTCCTATGATGGAATCCGGTAAGGGATACCTCGGGATTACTTGTGCGCTTGTCTATCTTTTCAGGATTGCAGGTATTCAAAGCACGACATGGGGCATGAAAGCTTCACCCCAGCAAGCTGGCAAATCATTATCTGCTCAGTCTATCTCCCGATTATCACCAGAGGTGCTTTCTCCCCAGCCGAGTTGCCATTTACTATGCCTCCCCAGCCAGGTATCAGGCCAGGGAACCATCTCCCCACGGAGCTTCAGCCTCTATCCAGAGAAGCAACGCCCGGAGATCTCACAACAGAGCGAAGAAAGCTTCTACAAACCCCAGCTGGGTCCCCTATTACCAAGATAGGTCTATCAAGTGACCTATATCCCCAAGCAGAGTCCCATATGTCAGATCTACCAATGATCACATCCCCAGCTGGGATGTTCACTTCAAGCAGATCAACCAGAGATCTTCGTAGTAGCAGGACCCGAATCCCGGATCGGTATCTTTGCATAATCATAGCATTCGCATCATATTCTCCCCACAAAGCGTAGCATTCCGTCTAATACGGAGCATTACGGCAAAAATCAAACATATTGCATAATCATAAGCTATGGTCTGAATCAAACACTTGTAAATACCGACAATCCATCAACAATGTACAGAAATTCCCCAGATTCCCCGGCAGAGAGCCAAGGCACTTTCCCTAAAGATACAGATACGTCCTGACACCCGTCCGTATCACATCCCCAGCAGAAAGCCAAAGCATTTCCTTTACACGCACAAATACAAATACACACTTCTGTTGGCACCCGTCCGTGTCATCATTCCCCAGTAAAGTCGCCCGAGCTTTCTATACAAACAAACACTTATATATATTACAGATACTTTTTGACACCCGTCCGTGTCATACCCCCAGTAGAAAGCCAAAGCGTCCCCTTTGCACTCACAGATACATATACTTATACAGATTCCCTGACACCCATTCGTGTCACTTTCCCTAACATATTCACCTGGACACTTTGTAAATCATATACTTGTTTATATTACACTTTTCTCTTTTGACACTCGTCCGTGTCACTCTCCGCAGCAGTTTAAACACTCGCCTGTACACCACTCATACTTATTACTCTTGTTTCACTCATACAGATACTCGTCCGTATCTTGTATACACCACTTATACCTTTTCGGATTCAACACTCGTCCGTGTTCTTTGTTAACCCGTTGGTACTCGTCCGTATCATCATCTCAGAACGTGCGTCAAGCGTTTGTTTCTACCTGATACTCGTCCGTATCACAGTCTTAGGGATGCTCGTCCGCATCTTTAATCCATACATGTGTCAAACACTTATGTCTTCTTGGATTTAAACACTCGTCCGTGTTTACTATTCCCCAGAAGAGTCCCCTCAGAATCAACACTCGTCCGTGTTCCTTATTAACCAGTTGATACTCGTCCGTATCATCATCTCTGAACACGTGTCAGTATTTGTTTCTACCCGATACTCGTCCGTATCGTAGTCTTAGGGATGCTCGTTCGCATCTTTAATCTATACACAACATCAAAACACTTATAACTTTTATTTCTTGGATGTAAACACTCGTCCGTGTTTACTATTCCCCAGTAGGTCGCCAGCAAAGCAACCTTTTTCTATCCGACATTCGTCCTATGTCGTGATATTTTCGGCAGCCGTACCCTGCCAGGTGATCGTCCTTCACCTTTGGATGACCGTCCCTCATCCTTTCCCCAGCGGAGTCTCTATTCATTAGAACCCCTTTTCTATCCGGCATTCGTCCTATGTCATGATATTTAGCAGTCGTCCCCTGCTAGGTGATCGTCCTTCACCTTTTGATGATCGTCCTTCATCATTTTATCCGATGGCCGTCCCCATCGTTGATCTTGTTATCTGACATTCGTCCTATGTCATGATAAACCTTGAGAGCAGCCGTCCCCTGCTAGGTGATCGTCCTTCACCTCTTGATGATCGTCCTTCATCATGCTCATCCGATGGCCGTCCCCATCGTTGATCTTGTTATCGGACATTTGTCCTATGTCATGATAAACCTTGAGAGCAGCTGTTCCCTGCTAGGTGATCGTCCTTCACCTCTTAATGATCGTCCTTCATCATGCTCATCCGATGGCCGTCCCCATCGTCGACCTTTTATCCGGCATTCGTCCTATGTCGCGATACTTTCGGCAGTAGTACCCTGCCAGGTGATCGTCCTTCACCTTAGATGACCGTCCCTCATCTTATCCCCATCAGAGCAGCTGTCCCCTGCTAGGTGATCGTCCTTCACCTTTGATGATCGTCCCTCATCATTATTTCATTTATTCTTTAACCCGATGGCCGTCCCCGTCGTGGTCCCTTTTCCTTTTCCTGGTGATCGTCCTTCACCTTTGATGACCGTCCCTCATCATTATTTCATTTATTCTTTAACCCGATGGCCGTCCCCGTCGTGGTCCCTTTTCCTTTTCTTGATGATCGTCCTTCATCAGTTTAGCCCGATGGTCGTCCCCATCGTTGTTTGCATTACTTTATGAACCTGATGACCGTACCTCATCATTTATTTTTACCTAATCCCCAGAGAATTCTATAGCTTTACATGATGGCCGTCCCCATCATAATCCCTTATATCCCCAGCATGTCGGCCATCCCCGTCATTGCTTTATTTCCCGCATTTCCCCAGCATGTCGGCCGTCCCCGTCATTGCCTTATTTCTCGCATTTTTCCCAGCATGTCGGCCGTCCCCGTCATTGTTCTTTCCCCAGCAGTCGTTCTCTGCTCGACGGTCGTCCTCCGTCGCCCTCACTTTATAAACATGTTTTATTTTCTTTTACAATCTATATCCCTTTTCTTCTTCATTCTGTGAGTGCAAATTTTGGACTGTCTTTAGTATTCAACCACAAGTTATCTTGTTTGCCTGTTAAGCCGTTGCTTACATCCTGCACAGCTAACTCATGTTTGAATAGGGGCAGCTGTAAACACCCCAAATTTGCCCTCACTCATTCACACCATGGCCTGTGATCTCTTCATATGCATAAACTCAATCATAGCATCTCATACCACATTTTTAGTACACTTCATTGTTTCTAAGTCATCTGCATCTAGGGTTTGTGATCTGAGCTGTCCAAGGGCCATTTGAGCCACTCCAAAGGTCATCAATCATTTCAAAGGGGTCCATGTATGTTCAAGCATCATATTATATCCTCTCAAAGTCAAGAATTTCAAATAATCACAAGAACTGAGAATGGCATGGAAGCAGAGCCAGGTTTAACTGCACAGATGACCTAGAATTAGGGTTTTGGTTTCAAAGGTCATAACTCCAATTTTTTTGGTTATTCTTGTTTCTATTGGTCTTTATATGGTATAGGGATCATGCATATCAATTTTCATGAAGAAATTCCATGGGGAAGGCATCTGATCAAGAGTTGACTTTTAGAGCAAGTCAGTGCAAAATCAGGGCATCTGAGGCCCTCAATGACCCAACCAAAGGGTGTTCTTCATCATTTTGATTATGTATGATCTTTATTTGATCATAGAAGATGTTAGAAGTTCACAAAATTGAAGAATTTCAAGCCATTTGCAAAGTTGACTTTTTGGGAAAATGACTTGTAATGGAAACTTGCCATTTTGGGAAACTTTTTCAACCCTTGCTTTTTGATTCAAAAATGCCTCAAATGAGAAAACTTTGGTCATGAAAGTTGTAGAATGGATCATTCCCTTTTCAAAAAGTACAAGAACTCATTCTAATTCATTTTGGATCAAAAGTTATGGCTTGTCAAAGTTGGGAAAAATCACATAATTTCAAGTTTTCCACCAAAGAGGCAAAGTTGCAAAATCCTTTGCCAAGGCAAATTGAGACCTCAAAGTGATTTCTAATATTCATACAAATATGAACCAAGGCCTAAAAGTCAGATTGCATCAAAGGATCACTCATTTTCATGACTTGTGGATCAAGAAACTTCAAAAAGGGCCAAAGATCACAAAGTTGCAAAACCAATGATAAACCCTAATCCACTTGCTGCATTGCTTCTAATCAGATTCTATGGTTCTCCCTAAACTCAGCTGAGCCAAGCCATGCCCCTATCTCAGCCTTCCACTTGCCCATACCTCCAAGTACAACTTGCTTGACTTTTTGCAACTTGAGCCATACCAATCACAACAGTCCACACCAACTCCTCTAACCTCTCTAGTTGTGATAAGTGGACCAAAGGCAAGCCATAACACACAACCATTCATGCTGAAGCTCTCTCATAGCCATAGTTCCAAGTTTATGCCTCATATGCAAAACCATTCGAAACACTCTCCACAAGCATCAAACATCCAAACAAACTTCACAAAACATCTCAACATGACTCACTGATCACAAACCAACCATTGAAACAGCCTGGAACTCACTGAAATCAAAACACGATTCCCTTCCCCCCTTGAACAGAACTTTGTCCATCTCCCAAACCAGCCACTCTCAAAGCATTCTAAGCTCCATTCCATCATCAGGAGGATCAAAGGAGAAGGTTTGTGCAAAGCTTGAGGCCAGGAAGCTTAGAATCAGAGGAACTCCAGCTCAGGTAACCATCCAAAACATTTTTCCAGAACTCATTTCTTTTGCTGCAATGTGATTCTTTATGTTATGCTGGTCACACTGATGTGTTTATTTTCAAAAATGGTTGGAAAATGAGAGTGTATGAGGTCTCTGAAACTTTGCCCGTGAAATACCTTTTGCTTTGATTCTTATGATTCAGTGAAAATAAATGGATTTTGGGGTGGGGTTTAGGTTTAATGATGTTTAAGGAGTGAATCTGGAGATTTTGGTGAAGTTTTGATGCGTAGGGAGTGAGATAGCATGAACACCATGCTGGAGAAGATGACCGGAACACTGTTCCGGTCACCTGAAAATGTTTAGGGTTCAGATTAGGGCATTAATCATAATTAGGGAGATTTGAATTCTGGTCGTCCAGATGCGCGCGCCAGTCAACTCCCGCGCGTTCAGTTTGAATATCAGCCTTAGGATCAGTTGACTTCTCATTTTATTCTATTTTTATTTCATTTAATTTCATTTCTTTTGTACATTTTATTAAAAATAGCAAAAAATGTTTAAAAATTCTGAAAATTTTTATTCAAGCTTTTATTAATTTTCAGAACCCAAAAATATTTTTATTTTTATTTTTTGCATCAAAAATTATTTTTAAATTATTTAAAAGTTTATTTTTTAATTAGTTAATGAAAATTAATTAATTAAAAATAATTTTAGGTATTTAAAAATCACAAAAAATTCATGTAACCTTTAAAAACATTTAGAAGCATTGTCCAACTCTCAAACCAAATATATTTTTTGTTCTTGTTGCCTTTTGATAATTTTCAATGGAATTAAATTCATTTCAAGGCAATATTTTACTTCAAACTTCAAAAATTCATTTCTGCCTAACCATTGAAAGTTGGACATTGATTCTTTTTGCATTGCATCGTGCATAACATGTAGTTTATAGGATAAAATTGGCATGATTTGATTTTGCATTTCCTATTTGTTTAGCATTTTTCTTGTCAAGGTACCTTAAAACCCTAGCAATCTTAGGAAATTCATAACTCTCACTAGGTCAAGAGTTGGATCCCCTCCTTTGGGCAGTGAGTTTGTATAGGTCTAAGGTTCCTTTGATTGCATTTTCAAATTTTTATCATGTCATTTGCTTCTGGTTTTGGATTTTTGCTTTGTATGTTGCATATAACCTTAATTCATGCCTTCCTTTGCATCCATCTTCCATTTGCTTGCATACCATGACTTGCCATGACATTTTGTGCATCCATTTGATTCATAACACATCTTAAGACATATTAGAAACATGTTTGATCATTGCATCTTTCATTTGCCATGTTTTATGTCTTTTGCACTCCATAACTTTTCATGAACATTCATGGTTCAAAGCATGCTTCTCTTGCATCCATATGCTTGTGTGATCATCCTCATACCTTGCCTCATGTTTGCATCATCTCTTAGAATCATTAACATCATACTCATGCTTCTGGTTTTGGCTTGCATCATTGCATTGCATCTCATTTTGCATTGCATTTCATTTCTTTACTAACTTTTCAGGTGGTAAGTTGTTTTGAGAAGTGAATTTGCCTTCACTTCTCACAATATCTTTTCATCTCTCTTATGCATCAATACACATTTTTGTATGTGTATTGGATTGAGCTTGCTCATTCTTGTTCCTCATACTTTCTTTCTTCAAGCAACTTGACTTCTTAAGTGAAGCAAGTTGTTTTGCTTCTCTTTGCTCCTTTCATCTGCTCCTCTCCTTGGTGGTTCCTTGAAGATCTTTCTTGCAAACCTCATAAATCATAGGAACAACCAAGCATGACAATAATTAGGGTTTGATTAGTCCCCCCACTTAGCTTTTACCTTTGTGTCTCTTTGAGTCTTCTCTTCTCATCTCATAATCAGGGACTAAACCCTAAAAGCTTTAAGGCTTTGTGATTAAGCTTATGCCTGCATACTTCTATTAGGATGGAGTGTATAACTTTAATCCTAAGTGTTAAACCCTTAATGTGTTTAAATCCCTTAATCAATCCACTTAACAACCATCAAGACATCAAGCTTGTAACTTGGGCCTTGCATTAGGGTTCTAATTCTTCCTTAATTGGTTAAGAAGGACTAACCCTAGTGTTAATGGACAAGTCCCCCTCAAGTTGTCTTACAAATCATAAAACTCACTTCTTCATCTTATCATTAACTTATGACAACTCACTCACAAAAACAAACTTCAAAAAGCAATAAAAGACTGAAAATACAAAAACAAACAATAATCGTCTCCTCCGGGATTCTTTTCTCATCTCACTCACTCACAAACGAGAACTCGCTTCTTCCGTCTAATGCAAGACAGTTTGCACCTGAGCCAGACAGGTAATACACTTGAGCATAGACAAGTAAGCAGTTCACAAGTCAATTCATCTTTCAGTCTCTTTGGGTCGAACTACGGTGTTCTGACTTCCTCATTGCACGAGAGGATACGTAGGCATAACTTAACAGTTATCGAACAAAAGACTCTGCATATTCCCCCCCCCCTCCTTTCAACATTATTCTTTAAGCCTCATAGTCTTGAGCATTTCATTCTTGTCCTTACACTGACACTGTACATTTATACACTTCACACTCTTTTACACTGACACTTGCATCCTTTTCCAGCTCTTTGATACACAAATTGCACTGACACTACCCCTTTAAAACACAAATCTTTTAAGCGTGGATCCCGTCGAGTACGGCGGACAATCTGGGTGCTAATACCTTCCCAGGTTGTAACCAACCCCCTTTCTCAGTCTCTCTGGTTCGCAACCGTCTTATCCATATCTTTCTAGGTCTATGCAGCATTACCTTTCCTCTGGGATAAAAATGCCTAGCTGGCGACTCTTGTATTTTTGGGTTCACCCCTGTGTGTTCTCATTCTCCTTTCGCCGACCGTTCGCGTCTGTACCCCTCTTGACCTTGTGTGTCATTTGGTGGGAGCGACAGCTTGGCGACTCTGCTGGGGAACCTTATACTGTAACCAGGGCTTCTGGTTCTTTTTGTGGGTTCCTCCTAGCGCTTGTTTGATTTGTGTTTACTGGGGTGTTATGTGCTAATTGTGTTTGTATAGTTGCTTTATTTATTGCTTTATGTACAGTTATTTATTGCTTTCTTTACAGCTTTATATATCATACTGTCATATTGTCATCTGGCTGGATCTGGTTTTTTGTCTTGATGGGTGGGGTTTCATTGAGAGATAAGGTCCTATACCTGGGACCTGAGTGACACCTAGGCTAGAGTGGTTCATGTTCTTTCCCATTCCATTTCGGTCTGGTGCGGGAATATGAAACACGGTTCAGATATGGGTTTCTTCTTGAGAACTCTGTGCTATAGATCTCCTGTAGTGCTAGGGCTATCTGGGAAGCCTGCTAAGTCTGGATGACCTTTACTATGACCTTCAGAAACTGAGGTGAATTAGAGGAGGATTTTTTATTGTTATTGTAAACACTGTACCTCCGGGTTAGAAGTGTTTACACTTCTCATAACTGATCTAAGTCTGAGGATCCTTGTTTTAGAACATCACCTGTGAGGGGGTTGGGCTGTTTACAGGTTTGCAGGAACCCTTGGCCACATCATACCCTGGTACTTGTTTTTAAGAATGCTTCACTTTGGACAGTTCTTGTGATTTAACCCAGGATATGTGACTCTTTATTTGAGTCCCCCACCTTGGTTACTGGACTTTTAAACCTCCATCTGGACTTCTTAAACATACATGGACTTATATCAAGACAGATAATCAGATCAAGTTTGATCACAAACCCTTGCATATCATTTGCATACTCATCATTTGCATTATTTTAACATTTTTTTATTTGTTTTTCAGGGTATCCACATTATATTCTGGCTTGGTTTTGACCCCTTCATCTGCATAGACCCTTTATTCATCAACTATTTGCTTCAGCTATCAGTTGCCTGCTTCAGCTACCTCCATCATCATCCTCAGCCTATCAGTGGCCCATCTCTAGTATCAGTCTTCATCATCAGCATCTGTTCTCAGCTCTTCATCAGCAATCATGGCACCCAAGAAGAGTAACATTTCATACCACTTCTTTGAGCCTGTGCTGGCTGGCATCAGGCAGATCCAGACACTTATCACTCCAGACCATATCCCATTATTCAGAGAACATTATGGAGGCATCCTTGATATGGTTATGGACCTAGACCCTTCTCAGAGGAGCTTGATCCACACTTGCCTACAGTTTTATGACCCTCCTTTGAGATGCTTCACTTTCCAGAACTTTCAGCTAGGACCTTTGCTGGAGGAGTTCTCATCTTTGATTGGAGTACCTGTCAGGGGTGGTATCCCCTTCAACCCTGAAATGACTTCTCCCAGCAATGAAGAAGTGGCAAAGGCACTGTATTTGGAACCTATTCTGATTGAGCAGAACATGTCAACAAAGGCTGGAATTCCTGGCCTACACTTGGATTTCTTGACTTCTCAGGCCATCCAGAAGGCCTCCTTGGGAGAATGGAAGGCAGTTTGTGCATTGTTAGCCCTCAGTATATATGGGGTTATACTTTTTGCAGATGAGCCCAAGTTTATCAGCAAGAATTCTATTCATCTCTTCCTTCTGAGGAACCCAGTGCCCACCTTGCTGGGAGATTTCTACTATTCTGTTCACCAAAGGAATGAGAAGCAGAGAGGGAGGTTGGTGAGATGCTGTGCTCCCTTATTTCATACCTGGCTACTCAAACACTTACCCAAGACTAATGCTTTCTTGAACCCTCACCAACAGAAGAATTGGGCTAAGAGACTTATTGCTCTAACTTCAGATGACATCAGGTGGTGTACCAAGAGCACCAAAGGCAGGGACATAATTACTAGCTGTGGGCAGTTCCCCAATGTACCTCTGATAGGAGTGAAGGGTTGCATCAACTACAATCCTTTACTGTTTAAAAGACAGTTGGGCTATGCTTTGGTTCACCCTCCTAGAGTGCAAGACTTGGCTGAAACCCTTTATTGTGAGATAAAACCTAATATAGCTGCTGTCAGACAAGCATCCTGGGCTTGGGACAACATCCAGACCAAAGGGATGGCCATTCTTGGAAAGTGCAATAATGTGGCTTCAGCTCAGTATTATGAATGGTCTCATGCTAGGGCTCAGATTTCTGGGATGCCCTTCACCATTGAGGATGCACCTGGACCATCCACAGCACCACCTCCAGCCACTGTCAGCCTGGAAGAATTTGAGAAACTGAAGGAGAGGAATGAGAATCTGTCTCAAGCTCTAAAGAGGACCCTCTGGGAGAGGAGTGATGGTCGTCTAGACATTGAAAGGTTAGAAAAGCTTAAGGTGGATCATCTAACCAGGATTGAGAAAGCAGAGGACTACATCAAGAAATCAAGAGCTGGAGAGCAGATTTTGAAGAATGCCTGCAAAGAGGCCCAGTTTCAGAAGGCTAGGACTGATCTCTATCTGAAAGAAAGTCAAGCTAGAAGGCTTAAGCTGTCGCTCCCACCAAATGACACACAAGGTCAAGAGGGGTACAGACGTGAACGGTCGGCGAAAGGAGAATGAGAACACACAGGGGTGAACCCAAAAAGACAAGAGTCGCCAGCTAGGCATTTTTATCCCGGAGGAAAGGTAATGCTGCATAGACCTAGAAAGATATGGATAAGACGGTTGCGAACCAGAGAGACTGAGAAAGGGGGTTGGTTACAACCTGGGAAGGTATTAGCACCCAGATTGTCCGCTGTACTCGACGGGATCCACGCTTAAAAGATTTGTGTTTTAAAGGGGTAGTGTTAGTGCAATTTGTGTATCAAAGAGCTGGAAAAGGATGCAAGTGTCAGTGTAAAAGAGTGTGAAGTGTATAAATGTACAGTGTCAGTGTAAGGACAAGAATGAAATGCTCAAGACTATGAGGCTTAAAGAATAATGCTGAAAGGAGGGGGGGGGGAATATGCAGAGACTTTTGTTCGATAACTGTTAAGTTATGCCTACGTATCCTCTCGTGCAATGAGGAAGTCAGAACACCGTAGTTCGACCCAAAGAGACTGAAAGATGAATTGACTTGTGAACTGCTTACTTGTCTATGCTCAAGTGTATGACCTGTCTGGCTCAGGTGCAAACTGTCTTGCATTAGACGGAAGAAGCGAGTTCTCGTTTGTGAGTGAGTGAGATGAGAAAAGAATCCCGGAGGAGACGATTATTGTTTGTTTTTCTATTTTCAGTCTTTTATTGCTTTTTGAAGTTTGTCATAAGTTAATGAGCTTAAGCCTAAACCAATGGGTTAGTAAACTCATCACATCCTCCCTCTGATTAGGGGTAATGAGAATACTTTAAGTGTAAAGTCAGCATCTCACACTTAATCACCATGGTGCAGGATTAAGATCATTAACCTACTTGTGATTAGTTAAATGTTTTCGTTGTTTTTGTTTAGTGTTAAGTAATGAGACTAAGCCATAATCAGGGATTAAACAGACTCATTACACCATCCCAATAGAAGGATAATAGATGAGAATGTTTAAGCTGAGGAAAGCTCCTCAACTTAATCCATGATTAGGGATTAACCTCATGACAAAACAAAACCTTTATTAGATGGATTTTAGTTAATGATAAGATGAAGAAGTGAGTTTTATGATTTGTAAGACAACTTGAGGGGGACTTGTCCATTAACACTAGGGTTAGTCCTTCTTAACCAATTAAGGAAGAATTAGAACCCTAATGCAAGGCCCAAGTTACATGCTTGATGTCTTGATGGTTGTTAAGTGGATTGATTAAGGGATTTAAACACATTAAGGGTTTAACACTTAGGATTAAAGTTATACACTCCATCCTAATAGAAGGATGCAGGCATAAGCTTAATCACAAAGCCTTAAAGCCTTTAGGGTTTAGTCCTTGATTATGAGATGAGAAGAGAAGACTCAAAGAGACACAAAGGTAAAAGCTAAGTGGGGGGACTAATCAAACCCTAATTATTGTCATGCTTGGTTGTTCCTATGATTTATGAGGTTTGCAAGAAAGATCTTCAAGGAACCACCAAGGAGAGGAGCAGATGAAAGGAGCAAAGAGAAGCAAAACAACTTGCTTCACTTAAGAAGTCAAGTTGCTTGAAGAAATAAAGTATGAGGAACAAGAATGAGCAAGCTCAATCCAATACACATACAAAAATGCAGCAATGATGCATAAGAGAGATGAAAAGATATTGTGAGAAGTGAAGGCAAATTCACTTCTCAAAACAACTTACCACCTGAAAAGTTAGTAAAGAAATGAAATGCAATGCAAAATGAGATGCAATGCAATGATGCAAGCCAAAACCAGAAGCATGAGTATGATGTTAATGATGCTAAGAGATGATGCAAACATGAGGCAAGGCATGAGGATGATCACACAAGCATATGGATGCAAGAGAAGCATGCTTTGAACCATGAATGTTCATGAAAAGTTATGGAGTGCAAAAGACATAAAACATGGCAAATGAAAGATGCAATGATCAAACATGTTTCTAATATGTCTTAAGATATGTTATGAATCAAATGGATGCACAAAATGTCATGGCAAGTCATGGTATGCAAGCAAATGGAAGATGAATGCAAAGGAAGGCATGAATTAGGGTTATATGTAACATACAAAGCAAAAATCCAAAACCAGAAGCAAATGACATGATAAAAATTTGAAAATGCAATCAAAGGAACCTTAGACCTATACAAACTCACTGCCCAAAGGAGGGGATCCAACTCTTAACCTAGTGAGAGTTATGAATTTCCTAAGATTGCTAGGGTTTTAAGGTACCTTGACAAGAAAAATGCCAAACAAATAGGAAATTCAAAATCAAATCATGCCAATTTTATCCTATAAACTACATGTTATGCAAGATGCAATGCAAAAAGAATCATTGTCCAACTTTCAATGGTTAGGCAGAAATGAATTTTTGAAGTTTGAAGTAAAATATTGCCTTGAAATGAATTTAATTCCATTGAAAATTATCAAAAGGCAACAAGAACAAAAAATAAATTTGGTTTGAGAGTTGGACAATGCTTCTAAATGTTTTTAAAGGTTACATGAATTTTTTTGTGATTTTTAAATACCTAAAAGTATTTTTAATTAATTAATTTTCATTAACTAATTAAAAAATAAACTTTTAAATGATTTAAAAATAATTTTTGATGCAAAAAATAAAAATAAAAATATTTTTGGGTTCTGAAAATTAATAAAAGCTTGAATAAAAATTTTAAGAATTTTTAAACATTTTTTGCTATTTTTAATAAAATGTACAAAAGAAATGAAATGAAATAAAAATAGAATAAAATGAGAAGTCAACTGATCCTAAGGCTGGTATTCAAACTGAACGCGCGAGAGTTGACTGGCGCGCGCATCTGGACGGCCAGAATTCAAATCTCCCTAATTATGATTAATGCCCTAATCTGAACCCTAAACATTTTCAGGTGACCGGAACAGTGTTCCAGTCATCTTCTCTGGCAGGGTGTTCATGCTATCTCACTCCCTATGCATCAAAACTTCACCAAAATCTCCAGATTCACTCCTTAAACATCATTAAACCTAAACCCCACCCCAAAATCCATTTATTTTCACTGAATCATAAGAATCAAAGCAAAAGGTATTTCACGGGCAAAGTTTCAGAGACCTCATACACTCTCATTTTCCAACCATTTTTGAAAATAAACACATCAGTGTGACCAGCATAACATAAAGAATTACATTGCAGCAAAAGAAATGAGTTCTAGAAAAATGTTTTGGATGGTTACCTAAGCTGGAGTTCCTCTGATTCTAAGCTTCCTGGCCTCAAGCTTTGCACAAAACTTCTCCTTTGATCCTCCTGATGATGGAATGGAGCTTAGAATGCTTTGAGAGTGGCTGGTTTGGGAGATGGACAGAGTTCTGTTCAAGGGGGGAAGGAAATCGTGTTTTGATTTCAGTGAGTTTCAGGCTGTTTCAATGGTTGGTTTGTGATCAGTGAGTCATGTTGAGATGTTTTGTGAAGTTTGTTTGGATGTTTGATGCTTGTGGAGAGTGTTTCGAATGGTTTTGCATATGAGGCATAAACTTGGAACTATGGCTATGAGAGAGCTTCAGCATGAATGGTTGTGTGTTATGGCTTGCCTTTGGTCCACTTATCACAACTAGAGAGGTTAGAGGAGTTGGTGTGGACTGTTGTGATTGGTATGGCTCAAGTTGCAAAAAGTCAAGCAAGTTGTACTTGGAGGTATGGGCAAGTGGCAGGCTGAGATAGGGGCATGGCTTGGCTCAACTGAGTTTAGGGAGAACCATAGAATCTGATTAGAAGCAATGCAGCAAGTGGATTAGGGTTTATCATTGGTTTTGCAACTTTGTGATCTTTGGCCCTTTTTGAAGTTTCTTGATACACAAGTCATGAAAATGAGTGATCCTTTGATGCAATTTGACTTTTAGGCCTTGGTTCATGTTTGTATGAAGATTAGAAATCACCTTGAGGTCTCAATTTGCCTTGGCAAAGGATTTTGCAACTTTGCCTCTTTGGTGGAAAACTTGAAATTATGTGATTTTTCCCAACTTTGACAAGCCATAACTTTTGATCCAAAATGAATTAGAATGAGTTCTTGTACTTTTTGAAAAGGGAATGATCCATTCTACAACTTTCATGACCAAAGTTTTCTCATTTGAGACATTTTTGAATCAAAAAGCAAGGGTTGAAAAAGTTTCCCAAAATGGCAAGTTTCCATTACAAGTCATTTTCCCAAAAAGTCAACTTTGCAAATGGCTTGAAATTCTTCAATTTTGTGAACTTCTAACATCTTTTATGATCAAATAAAGATCATACATAATCAAAATGATGAAGAAAACCCTTTGGTTGGGTCATTGAGGGCCTCAGATGCCCTGATTTTGCACTGACTTGCTCAAAAAGTCAACTCTTGATCAGATGCCTTCCCCATGGAATTTCTTCATGAAAATTGATATGCATGATCCCTATACCATATAGAGACCAATAGAAACAAGAATGACCAAAAAAATTGGAGTTATGGCCTTTGAAACCAAAACCCTAATTCTAGGTCATCTGTGCAGTTAAACCTGGCTCTGCTTCCATGCCATTCTCAGTTCTTGTAATTCTTTGACATTCTTGAATTTGAGAGGATATAATATGATGCTTGAACATACATGGACCCCTTTGAAATGATTGATGACCTTTGGAGTGGCTCAAATGGCCCTTGGACAACTCAGATCACAAACCCTAGATGCAGATGACTTAGAAACAATGCAGTGTACTAAAAATGTGGTATGAGATGCTATGATTGAGTTTATGCATATGAAGATATCAAAGGCCATGGTGTGAATGAGTGAGGGCAAATTTGGGGTGTTTACAACTGGCTTGGACCTGGCTTATGATCATGCGAATGTTTGATTTTTGCCGTAATGCTCCGTATTAGACGGAATGCCACGCTTATTTCGGTGAATATGATGCGAATTCCATGATTATACAAAAGAGAAACTGATCTGAGACTCGGATCCTTGCTGAGATGAGGATCTCTGGCTGATCTGCTTGGAGGAATAACCCGACTCTGGGAAATAGATCATTGATGGATCCGTCCGGAGGGAAAACTCTGCTTGGGGGAATAGATCATTGGTAGATCTATCCGAAGGGAGAACTCAGATGGGGAGAAGGAAGTTTTAGTCACTCCGTTGGGGATGGGTTTCAGGCATTGCTCTTTTGGGGAGAGAATGGAAACTCTGTGGGAAATAGGAAATTCCTTGCCCATCTTGCTGTGAAATAGTTGTCAGGCACTATTCGTGGAGGAGATAACTTCTGGGAAGTAACATGATGGGCATTCAATGCTTTACATGCCCCATGCTGCGAAAGATTGTCTGCACTGACAACCTGCAACCTGTTAAGACAAAGCAAAACGCACAAATATCCCGAGGTATCCCTAACCGGATTCCGTTATAGGAGTTAAACTTAACTAAAAGTAATACATTTCCTACAAGCATTTTATCAAAAATGGATCATATGTTTTATGCAATTGTTGTATTATGAACATTGGACATTTTGCAAACGAAACAATAGTGTACAAAAAAAGGTGTGACTGAAAACTCTGATTTTATTAATTTGGTTGCCCTGAATTGGCGGGTACAGTCAAAAGAAGAGAATCCCCTGGAAGGAGGAGATTCCTGTAAATTGAGAAAATAAAAGTGTTGGCAATGTTGACGACGACGTTCTAGTGAGCTTCCTTTGCTATGACCTGTATGACCTTGACGTTCTTCTTATCTTGCTTTCTGAAGAAGGCTGATTCTGACTGATGCTTTATCCTTTCGAAGCTTGCCATGTTGTGAGTGATACAGACGAATTCAGAATGCAGTTGTTCGCATATTCCCTGATTTTGCGTGGATCTCCCTTTCGGGTTTTCAATCCACCGGGATACCCATTTTTGCCTGAGCTGTCCAATGCGGCTTTTCAACTCAGCGGGTGAACGATTTTTTCCCGAGTCTTTTTATTCTGTTTTTGACTCGCCGGGATGCCCTATTATTTCCTGGACATGCATTCTGTTTTTATGTCCATCGGGTCTTTTTATGCGAAGTATTTTTTAACTGCATCTGAATTCACAGGGGATAAGAAATCCTCGCCATCCATAGTAATGATCATCAGTGCTCCACTGGAGAAAACTTTCTTTACTATGAATGGGCCCTCGTAGTTTGGCGTCCATTTTCCCCTGTAGTCTGTATGAGGAGGAAGAAGTCTTTTCAGCAAAAGCTCTCCCACTTGATATTCTCGAAGTTTGACTTTCTGATTGAAGGCTTTCTTCATCCGCTTCTGATACAACTGCCCATGACAGATGGCAGTTAATCTTTTCTCTTCAATCAGATTCAGTTGATTGTATCGTGACCGGACCCATTCTGCTTCATCTAGTTTCACATCCATCATTACCCATAAGGAGGGTAGCTCAACTTCAACAGGTAGGACAACTTCCATACCATACACAAGCTGATAAGGTGTTACTCCAGTAGATGTTCTGATAGAGGTACGGTATCCATGCAAGGCAAATGGTAGCATCTCATGCCAGTCTTTGTAGGTGACTACCATCTTCTGCATAATCTTCTTGATATTCTTGTTAGTTGCCTCAACAACGCCATTCATCTTTGGCCTGTAAGGAGAAGAGTTGTGATATTGAAATTTGAACTCCTGGCAAAGTTCTGCCATCATTTTGTTGTTCAAATTGGAACCATTATCAGTAATGATTCGCTCGGGAACTCCATATCGACAGATGATGTCTCTTTTCAGAAATCTGGCTACCACTTATCTGGTGACGTTTGCATACGAAGCCGCTTCGACCCATTTGGTGAAGTAATCAATGGCTACTAGTATGAACCTGTGGCCATTTGAAGTAGTCGGTTCGATCTTTCCAATCATGTCAATGCCCCACATGGCAAAGGGCCAAGGTAAAGACATTACGTTCAAAGGATTCGGAGGCACATGAACTTTATCTACGTAGATCTGGCATTTGTGGCACTTTCTGGCATAGGCACAACAGTCTGCATCCATTGTGATCCAGTAGTAACCTGATCTTAATAACTTCTTTGCCATTGCATATCCTCCGGCATGGGTACTGAAAGAACCTTCATGCACCTCGTGCATCAGCAAGTCTACTTCTTTCTTGTCAACACATCTGAGCAGAACCATGTCGAATTTTAGCTTGTATAATGAACCATCAGCATTGAGGAAGAAACTGCCATCCATACTTCTTAATGTCTTCTTATCATTGGAGGATGCTCTAGGTGGGTATGTCTGATCCTCCAAGAAGCATTTGATGTCATGATACCAAGGTTTGTCATCACTAGCAATGTCTTCAAAGAACACATATGCCGGTTGGTCTAACCTGGATACCAAAATCAGTGGCACGTAATTGGCAGTTTGAACTTTGATCATGAAGGAAATGGTAGCTAAAGCATCCGCGAACTGATTTTCATCTCGAGGGATGTACTCAAGTTTGACTATTGTGAAGAAAGTCAATAATCTCCTCGTATAGTCACGGTATGGAATCAGATGCTCCTGATGAGTGTACCATTTGCCGTTGGTCTGATTGATTACCAAAGCTGAATCTCCGAATACGTTCAAGGTTTTGATCTTGAGGTCAATGGCTTCCTCAAGACCCATGATACATGCTTCGTATTCTGCTTCGTTGTTAGTGCAGGCAGAGGTGAGTTTTGTCAAGAAAGGAATATGGACTCCTTTAGGTGTAA
The DNA here is from genome assembly GCA_963966055.1 of Lathyrus aphaca. Classification (NCBI taxonomy): domain Eukaryota; kingdom Viridiplantae; phylum Streptophyta; class Magnoliopsida; order Fabales; family Fabaceae; genus Lathyrus; species Lathyrus aphaca. The sequence goes on from OZ014520.1 coordinate 445,279,770, forward strand.
TGAGTACTACACCAACTCCACGACCATTCATATTAACAACCCCGTCAAACATCATAGTCCTTTCTTCTTCTGGATCAGGCCCTTCAGTGTGAACTGGCTCTTCACAATCTTTTTCTTTTAAGAGCATGATGTCTTCATCAGGAAAATCAAATCTCATAGGCTGGTAATCATCAATGGGTTGCTCAGCTAGATAGTCAGACAGTACACTACCCTTGATGGCCTTTTGAGATGTGTACTGAATGTCATACTTATAAACACCCCAAATTTTCCCTCACGCATTTCATACCATGGCTTGTGATCTCTCATGTTTGCATTAACATAAGCATACCATCTCATATTGCATTATTTTTGCTTCACTGTATAAGTTCAAGTTCATCTGCATCTAGGGTTTGTGATCTGAGCAATCCAATAGTCTATTTGAGCCATCCCAAAGGCCTCAAAGTGTTCCAAGAGGGTACATGAGTGTTCTATCATCATATTATATCCTTCAAAGTTCAAGGAAGTCAAGAAATCACAAGAACTGGCAAGGCATGGAAGCAGAGCTAGGGTTTTCACTACACAGATGACCAAAATTAGGGTTTTGGTTTCAGAGGCCTTAACTCTAAATTTTTGGGCCATTCTTGTTTCTAATGTTCTTAAGATGTTATAAGGATCATATGTACCAAGTTTGATGAAGAAACTCATTGTGGAAGTCATTTGTTCATTGGGTAACTTCTTGAGCAAGTTAAGTCAAAAATCAGGGCATCTGAGGCCCCCAACAATGGAACCAAAGGGGTATTTTCATCAAATTGAAGTTCTATGATCTTTATTTGATCTTATAAGAGGTTGGAAGTTCACAATATTGAAGAATTTTGAGCCATTTGAAAAGTTGCCAAAAATGGAAATGACTTGTAATGAAAACTTTCCATTTTGGGAAAGTTTTTCAACCTCCTCTTTCTTGATAAAAAATGCTTCAAATGAAAAAATTCTTGGTCATGAAATTTCTAGATTAGGTCTTTCCCTTTTCAAAAAGTACAAGAACATGTTCTAATTCATTATGGAACTCAAGTTATGATCCTTCAAAGTTGGCAAAAATCCTATAATTTTCAAGAATGCACCAAAGAGGGATTTTTGCAAAACCACTTGCCAAGGCCTCAAATGACTTCAAATGTGTACAAATACTTCATAACATGATCAAACAACTTCAAAGCATCAAAATTGGCCCAAGAATTGGATCATTTCATGCCTTGAATCACAAGTAACACCAAAGAGGGAAAATATGCAAAACTCATAGAAACCCTAACATCAAGTGTTCCAGCTGCAATATTTCAATCCTATGGACTTCCTTGATCCATGCTGAGGCCAGACACCCCAAAAACTCAGGCCTGCACCATGCCCATACCTCAAGTACACATTCTTGACTTTTTTGCAAATCACCCCATACCAATCACACTATGCCACACCGACTCCCCTGACCAATCACAGTTGCATATACAAACCTTTTGGATCACAAAGAACATAACACACAAGCCTGAAAGACACCCAAGCTCAGATTACACAAAATCCCCTAAAAACTTCATCTCTTCGAATCTCCCAACTCAGCCATCAAAACTTCAAAATTCTTTCACCAATCATCTCCACATAACCCCAGGATCATTTCCCACCCCTCACATTAGCCTGAAACCATCTCAAACAAAACATGATTTTAGCTTCCTCTGAACTGAAACCTTCAAAACAACCTACATAAACTCCTTTCAAACATTCCAGAAGCATAAGGGGATCCAGTGGAGTGGATTAGCACCAAAGAAGGCCCCAGAAAGTTCCAGTTTCAAGAACTTCAACTCAGGTAGCCATCAAGAACTTTTTTTTCTAGAAATGCATTTTTAAGTTCTTAAATGAATCCTTATGATGTGCTGATGACCCTGATGTATTTATTTTTCAAAATGGTTGAATATTGAGCATGTATGAAGTCTCTGAAACTTTTTGACCTAAAACTGATTTGCTTCGATTCAGCTTTAATACGTGAAATAAATGTGTTTTGTTGGATGATTCTTGTTGTATGATGTTTGGGGTTTGATTTTGGGCTGAGAGATTAAGTTTTAGAGGCTTAGGGAGAGAGATAGTGTTTTTGCTCGTCGGAGAAGATGACCGGAGCACTGTTCTGGTCATCTGAAAGTTGTTAGGGTTTAATCCAATAATTAAGCAAGTTTGAATGTCAGCCCTAGGATTTGCCTTGCGCGCGTGTTTTCAATGGTCCAGATCCCTTCATTAACCCTAAACCTAATTAATTAATCTAATTAAATTGAATTAGCCAGAAAAAGATCTCAGCCCTTGGATTACGCGCTGGTCAACCCCATTTCCCCCAGTTCAAATCTCAGCCATAGGATCTGATTACTTCCCCTTTATTTGATTTTTATTTTATTTTCTTTGTATTTTATTTCTTATATTTATTAAAAATAGCAAAAATGATTTAAAAATTCTGGAAATTTTTTGTCACCACTTAAATTAATTTTCAAAAACCAAAAAAATTTTATTTTTATTTTTTCATTAAAAAATGCATTTTTAAATATTTTAATTGTATATTTTAATTAATTAATTCCATTTAATTAATTAAAAATACTTTAAAGTATTTAAAAATCACAAAAAAAATCAGAGAGCATTTATAAACATTTAGAAACATTTACAAACTCATCATAAAAATTTCTTTTTGGTTTTGATCATGCTTTGACATTTTTCATTGAATTAGGGTTCCTAAAATGACCTATTTTCTAACCCTAACTTCAAAAATTCATAACTTTTAAACCAAGATGAGTCTGTACATGATTCTTTTTGCATTGTTTCATACATGGCCTCTAGTTTCTAAAAACATTTTTGTTTCATTTTTATCTTGAAATTTCAATTTGTTTGGCATTTTACATTGAGAATCACCCAAAAAACCTAGGTAACTTAGAAAATCCATAACTTCTCCTAGGTTTAGCTTCTGACCTCCCTCTTTGGATGGTAACCTAGTATAGGTTTAGGGTTCCTTTGAGTGCATTTTCAATTTTTTTATCTTGCGCATTGCATCTGTTTTGGTCATTTGCATCTCATGCTTCCATATAACCCTAATTTTACATGTTCATTTGCATTCATCTTGCATATGCATCCATACATGAACTTGCCATGACATTTCATGCATTCATATGTCATCTTAGACATCTTAGGACATGTTAGAATCATTCTTGATCATTTCTTCATTCATTTGCCATAATTTGCATTCATTTCATTTCATTAACTTTCATGTGTTTTCAAACTTCAAAGCATGCTTTCATGACATCTCATTCTTATATGATCATGCATATGCACTTTGTATGCCTTTTCATCATCTCACATGACATTAACATTGCATAAACACTTCTGACTCTTGTAATTTCATCTCATCTCATCTCTTTTCATTTCATTTCTTTATGCTTTATATCTTATGCATTCATGCTAACATTTTCAGGTGGTAAGTTACTTTGAGAAGTGAAGTTACCTTCACTTCTCATTCTTCTTTATCCCTTTCATTTGCATCTTGCTGGTTTTGAAGTGAACTTGTTCACTTGTGTTCTTTCTTTCTCACTCTCTTTATTTAAGTTACTTGTCTTCTTCAATGAAGTAAGTAACTTATTCTTCTGCTTCCTCCTCCTTTCATCTGCTTCTTCCATTGGTGGCTTCTTTGAAGATCCTTATCAAGCCTTACAAACCATAGGAACATCCAAGCATGATAATAACTAGGGTTGTGATTAGTCCCCCTTAGCTTTTACCTTTGAGTCTCTCTTCTCATCTTCATAATCAGAGACTAAACTCTTAAAGTTCTAGGACTTTGGAATTAGGGTTATGCATGCATCCTTCTCTTAGGATGGGGTGTATAACTTTAATCCTAAGTGTTAAACCTTTAATTTGTTTAAACCTCTTAATCAAAGCATCTTAATAATCACTAAGACTTCATCTTGTAACTTGGGCCTTACATTAGGTTTCTAATTCTTCCTTTATGGTTAAGAAGGACTAACCCTAGTGTTTAATGGACAAGTCCCCCTCAAGTTGTCTTACAAACCATAAAATCCACTTCTTAATTTCATCTTTTAATTAAAATCCATTTAATAAAGGTTTTGTTATATAATGAATTTAATCCCTAACCATGGATTAAGTTGAGGTATCTTCCTCAGCTTAAGTGTTCTCATCAATTATCCTTCTATTAGGATGGTGTAATGAGCTCACTAATCTATGATTAGAGATTAAACTCATTACTTAACACTAAACAAAAAACCCAAAAATATCTAAATAATCACAAGTAGGTTAATGATCTTAATCCTACATCATCATGGTAATTAAGTTGAGATGCTTATCTCATACATAAGTAGGCTCATTATCCCTAATCAGGGAGGATATAATGAGTTTACAAGCCTTTGATTTGGGCTTAAGCTCATTAACTTATGAAAAACACCAAAAACAATAACAAAACTGAAAACACAAAAACAAACGATAATCGTCTCCTTCGGGATTCTTTTCTCATCACACTCACTCATAAACGAGAACTTGCTTCTTCCATCTAATGAAAGACAGTTAGCACTCGAGACAGACGAGTCATACACTTGAGCATAGGCAAGCAAGCAGTTCATAGTAAATTTTATCTTTCAGTCTCTTTGAGTCGAACTACGGTGTTCTGACTTCCTCATTGCATGCGAGGATACGTAGGCATAACTTAACTGTTATCGAACAAAAGTCTCTTTGTCATCCCCGTCTTTCAGCATTCTTTCCAAAGCCTCAGTTCCAGAGCATTCACCTTTTTTTGCACTGACACTTGTATATTTCTCTTCTTAGCTTTTGCAAAAAGATAGCACATACACCTACCCCCTTTAAACACAATCTTTTAAGCGTGGATCCCGTCGAGTACGACGGACAATCTGGGTGCTAATACCTTCCCAGGTTCTAACCAACCCCCTTTCTCAGTTTCTCTGGTTCGCAACCGTCTTATCCATCCTTTTTTAGGTTTATGCAGCATTACCTTTCCTTCGGGATAAAAATGCCTAGCTGGCGACTCTATTCAGTTCATTTCATTTTCTCCTTTCGCCGACCATTCGCATATGTACCCTATCTGACCTGGTGTCTTTTCGGGGGAGCGACAGCTTGGCGACTCTGTTAGGGACTCTTATATTGTAACCAAGGCTTCTGGTTCTTTTTGTGGGTTCCTCCTAACGCTTGTTTGATTTGTGTTTACGGGGGTGTTATGTGCTACTTGTGCTTATTTATTTATTGCTTTATTTATTGCTTTCTGTACAACTTTATTTATTGCTTTCATTTACAGTTTTATGCATTTCATACTGTTATTATCATATCATTGGTGTTGGATCTGTGTTTTCCTTGGTGGGAGGGACTTTTGAGTGATTAAGGTTCCATACCGGGAGCCTGAGTGACACATAGGATATAGTGGCTTCATATTCTTTCCTATTCCATTTTGGTCTGGTGCGGGAATATGAAACACGGTTCAGACATGGGTTTCTTCTTGAGAACTCTGTGCTACGGATTTCCTGTAGTACTAGGGCTATCTGGGAAGCCTGCTAAGTCTGGATGACCTTTTTATGACCTTCAACATCTGAGGTGAATTAGAGGAGGATCTTTTAGGGTTATTGTAAACATTGTACCTCCGGGTTAGAAGTGCTTACACTTCTCATAACTGATCCAAGTCTGAGGATCCTTGTTCTAGAACAATACATGTGAGGGGGTTGGGATGTTTACAGGTTTTACAGGAACCCTTGGCCGCATCATACCTTGTTACTATATTTGTTAAGGTTGTATTATTTTTGACAGTTCTTGTGAAACCCTGGACTTGTGACTCTTTATTTGAGTCCCCCACCTGGTTACTGGTTTTCTAAGCCTCCATCCGGACTTATGAACACACATGGAAACTATCAAGGCAGATAACATATCCAGCACTTGATCGCAAACCCTTTGCATATCATTATACATACATCATTTTGCATCATTTAACATTTGCCTATTTGTTTTACAGGGTATCTGCATTGTATCTTCGGTTTGGTTTTGACCTGTTCTGCTGCTTAGACTCCTTCAGTTATCTGCACCAGCACCTTCATCAGTTTGTCTTCATCAGAGACCCTTCTCCAGCTATCTTCATCAGAGATTCTTTACAACCTTCTTCACTAGTTGTCTTCAACAGAGACTCTTCTTCAGCATCTTGTTTCAGTGGTTTTCATCAGCAGTCACTCTCAGTCTTCTTCACCAGCATCCATTATCAGCATGGACACATCCAGGAAGAGCAATATCACATACCACTTCTTTGAGCCCACTTTGACAGGCATCAGACATATCCAGTCTCTCATCACTCCTGATCATGTCCCATTATTCAAGGAACATTATGGAGGCATATTGGACATGATCATGGAGCTGGATGCATCCCAGAGAAGCATGATCCACACTTGCTTGCAGTTTTATGACCCTCCTCTCAGATGTTTCACATTCCCTGATTTTCAGTTGGGACCTTTGCTAGAAGAATTTTCCATGTTGTTAGGTGTCCCCATCAGGAGAGGGATTCCTTTCAACCCTGAGATGGTTGCTCCCAAGAATGAAGATATAGCTAAGGCCCTGCACTTGGAGCCTACCCTCATTGATCAGAGCATGACCACCAAGGCTGGAATCCCAGGCCTTCACTTGGAATTCTTGATCTCCCAGGCCACCCTGCATGCTGCAGCTGGAAAATGGGATGTTGTTTGTGCACTTCTAGCCCTCAACATATATGGAGTTATCTTGTTTGAAGACGAGCCAAAGTTCATAAGCAAGAGTGCTATTCACCTGTTCTTGTTGAGGAATCCAGTCCCCACCCTGCTTGGAGACTTTTTACTACTCAGTACATCAAAGGAATGAGAAGCAAAGGGGGAGGTTGGTCAGATGTTGTGCACCCCTCTTCTACTGTTGGCTGCTAAGAAACTTGCCGAAGTCAGACTCTTTCCTGAATCCTCATCAGCCAAAGAACTGGGCTAAGAGATTGATTTCCCTTACATCATAAGACATCAGATGAAGCACTCAGAGCACCAAGGGAAAAGACATCATTACTAGCTGTGGGCAATATCCCAATGTGCCTTTGATTGGAGTAAAAGGTTGCATCAACTACAACCCCTTGCTTTTTAAGAGGAAATTAGGGTATGCTTTAGTTCATCCCCCAAGAGCGAAAGACTTGACAGAGACCCTCTATTGTGACATTCAACACAACTCTGCTATTGTCAGACAGGCAACCTGGGCCTGGGATGATATTCAGACTAAGGGAACAACTATTCTTGGCAAGTGCAACAATATAGCTTCAGCTCAGTATCTTGATTGGTCTCGTGTCAGGGGGCAGATCACCCAGATGCCGTTCACCTTAGAGGATACACCTGGACCATCAGCAGTGCAGCCTGCAGCCACTGTCAGTTTAGAGGAGTTTGAGAAGTTGAAATAAAGGAATACTCAACTCTCTGAAGCCTTGAAGAAAACCCTCTGGGAGAGGAATGACATCCGTTTAGATAATGAAAGGCTAGAAAGGCTCTGGATTGAGCACTTGACCAAGATTGAGAAGATGGATGACTACATCAAAAAGGCCAGAGCAGGGGAGCTAGTGTTGAAGAATGCTTGAAAGGAAGCTAAGACTCAGAAGGCTAGAGCTGAGCATTATCTAGAGGAAAGCCAAGCTAGGTGGATCAGGATCACTGAGGCCCGGGCACAGGAGGATCAGAGAACTCAGGATAATATAGAGCAACTAGAGGCTAGTGAGAAGAAGAATCAGGAAGCTTTGTTAGCAGCACAGAAGGAGATCTCTGAGTTGAAGCTCCGGGCGGGGTTTAAGAGGTCAAAGGACCAAGATAAACACAAGAGGTTGACCAATGCTATTGCCACCAGGAACCTCCTCATCAGGACTATCACAAAGCACCCAGTTGGTCCAGTGACTGAGGATCTCTTGAACGAAGTCAGAGAGGATGACTTTGGATTGGATGTTTGTCTCTTTTTGTTTGTACTTCATTTTGATTCTATTTCTGTTGTTATTGTATTTTGACCCACCACAGGGACTTTATTGTAATAAAACTATGTATCTCCATTTTTGTAATATATGTTTTGTATTATTTTTGTAAGGCTTGTTTTCTCTTCAACATCAACATTTCCTCGAGGTCTGGAAAGGTCAAAACCAAAGAACCAAATCGGATACCCTTTGAAGACAAATAGGCATCCTGCATTGCATACTAACATCATTTCTTTGTTTTGCAAGTTATTATTGTTGTTGTTTCTCACTTTGTTGTGATCTCAGGAAACATTGCTCGCAGAAGAGTGTTCCCTGTCAATAGAGTGCACCGGTATCTGACAAGAAACAACCTTCCGGGATTACAAATGGATCAGGTTCAACAAGACTTGACTGAAGTGAGGGCCCAAATGGCCAATGAAAGGACAAAAATGAGGGCCCAAATGAATCAATTTATGACAGTGATGACTGTTTGGCTCAGAGCCATGAGAGACTGAGGGAGTTGGTTGAGCGACAAACTCCTGAAGAACACCATCCAGGTACAGGGGGTACCATTAACAACGATCAAGTGCAGCCTCGCACTGATCCACCAGAGTTTGGACCTCACCTGAACCCAGACACCAATGCTATAAGAAACACCCAAGGTAACACTGGAGGGAGGGTTTTGTAGGAAGACCCTCAAGAAGAGTAGTTTACTGTGGTTGGGGTTGGAGACGAAGTTTACGATCGTCGGTTGAATGAAATTGCAGAGAAGCTAAGGTCTCTTGAATCCTAAAACTCTCTGGGTTTTGATGTCATGGACATGGGATTGGTGGAAGGGGTGAGAATTCCTCACAAGTTCAAACCCCCTTGTTTTGAAAGATAGAATGGCACATCCTGCCCACGTACCCACCTTCAGTCTTTCCTGGGGAGATTGAAAGCCTACACCATGGATGAGAAGCTGTGTATGTTTTACTTCGAGGATAGCTTGACAGGGGCATCCCGAGAATGGTATTCCAATTTGACCAGAGCCATAGTTAGAAATTGGAAAGACTTGGCAAAAGCTTTCATCCGTCAATATCAGTATAATCTTGACATGGCTCCAAACAGAACCCTCCTGATGGGAATGTCACAATCTTCTCGTGAAAGCTTTAGGGAGTATGCCCAAAGGTGGAGGCAACTAGCTGCTGCCATTCAACCCCCGATGTCAGAAAGGGAGATGGCAGATATATCCAAGGTACCTATATTGACAGACTGGTTGCATTTTCTTTTACCATCTTTGCAGATGTGGTGATATTTGGGGAGAGAATTGAGAGCTTACTGAAGATGGGGAAGATTTCTGACAACGGCGCCAGTTCAAGCAGTGCAAGGAAGCCATTTGCTGGGCCTCGTAGATCTGGTGAAACAAACTTTGTGCATGTGGGAAGAGGAAGACCCCAATATCTGCCCAGATCAGTTGCTGCCGTCACTATTCCTACTCCACCTCCTCAATATATTCAACCACCACATCACTTTCCTCATTAACCACAGTTCCCTCAATGTCGCTCCCAAAGATTTGCATCCCGGTACAAGCGCGAACGGTCGGCGAGTGGAGAGATGAAAATGAAATGAAAAGAGTCGCCAGCTAGGCATTTTTATCCCGAAGGAAAGGTAATGCTGCATAAACCTAAAAAGATACGGATAAGACGGTTGCGAACCAGAGAAACTGAGAAAGAGGGTAGGTTACAACCTGGGAAGGTATTAGCACCCAGATTGTCCGTCGTACTCGACGGGATCCACGCTTGAAAGTTTGTGTTTAAAGGGGTAGTGTCTGTGCTATCTGTGTGAAAGAAGCTGGAAAAAGAATGTACAAGTGTCAGTGTAAGAAATTGAAGTGAAATGCTCAGGAATGAGGCTTAAAAGAATAATGTTGGAAGAGAGGGGAAAAGACAGAGACTTTTGTTGGATAATAGTTAAGTTATGCCTACGTATCCTCTCGTGCAATGAGGAAGTCAGAACACCGTAGTTCGACTCAAAGAGACTGAAAGATGAAATTGACTTGTGAACTGCTTGCTTGTCTATGCTCAAGTGTATGACCTGTCTGGCTCAGGTGCTAACTTTCTCGCATTAGACGGAAGAAGCAAGTTCTAGTTTGTGAATGAAGATGATGAGAAAAGAATCCCGGAGGAGACGATTATTGTTTGTTTTTGTGTTTTCAATCTTTTATTGCTTTTTTGTGTTTGTCACAAGTTAATGAGCTTAAGCCTAAACTAAGGGTTAGTAAACTCATCATATCCTCCCTTTGATTAGGGATAATGAGAATACCTTAAGTATGAGATAAACACCTCACACTTAATCACCATGATGTAGGATTAAGATCATTAACCTACTTGTGATTATTTAGATGTTTTTTGTGGTTTTTGTTTAGTGTTATGTAATGAGTTTAAGCCATAATCAAGGATTTAATGGACCCATTACAGCATCCTAATAGAAGGATAATAGATGAGAACATTTAAGCTGAGGAAGATACCTCAACTTAATCCATGATTAGGGATTAACCTCTTGACAAAACAAACCTTTATTAAAGTGGATTTTAATTAATGGTAAGATTAAGGAATGAATTTTATGGTTTGTAAGAAAACTTGAGGGGGACTTGTCCATTAACACTAGGGTTAGTCCTTCTTAACCAATTAAGGAAGAATTAGAACCCTAATGCAAGGCCCAAGTTACAAGTTAATGTCTTGGTGATTATTAAAATGGCTTGATTAAGAGGTTTAAAAAAATTAAGGTTTAACACTTAGGATTAAAGTTATACACTCCATCCTAAGAGAAGGATGCAGGCATAACCCTAATCACAAAGTCTTAAAACCTTAAAGGTTTAGTCTCTGATTATGAGATGAGAAGAGAGACACAAATAAGACACAAAGGTAAAAGCTAAAGGGGGACTAATCAAAACCCTAATTATTGTCATGCTTGGATGTTCCTATGGTTTGTGAGGCTTGAAAGAAATCTTCAGAGAAGCCACCAAGGGAAGAAGCAGATGAAAGGAGGAGAAGCAGAAGAAACAAGTTAACTTACTTCATTGAAGAAGATAAGTTACTTGGAGAAGGAAAGTGAACGAACATGAATGAGCAAGCTCACTCTAAAGCAAAAGAAAATGCAGCAAGGATGTATAAGAAGAATGATAAGAGAAATGAGAAGTGAAGGAAAATTCACTTCTCAAAGTACTTACCACCTGAAATGGTTAGTATAAAAGAAAGAAATGAAATGAAAATGAGATGTATACAAAGGTGCAAAACAAAACCAAAACCAGAAGCATAAGCATGATGTAAATGATGCTATGAGGTGATGCAAAAGCATGTCAAGTGCTATGAATGTTCATACAAGAGATGAGAATGCAAATGAAGCATGTAGGAAGCTTGAAAGCACATGAAAGTTTATGGAATGAAATGAATGCATATCATGGCAAATGGATGAAGAAATGATCAAGCATGGTTCTATTGTGTCCTATGATGTCTTAGAAGTCATGTGAATGTATGAAATGTCATGGCAAGTTCATGAATGGAAGCATATGCAAGATGTATGCAAATGAACATGAGAAATTAGGGTTTTAATGCAACATGAGATGAAAAAGTCAAAAACAGAAGCAAAACACAAGATCAAAAATTGCAAAAAAACTCAAAGGAACCCTAACCCCATATGATATCACACCCCAAAGGAGGAGGTCTAACTCTTAACTTAAAGAAAGTTGTGAATTTTCTAAGTTATCTAGGGTTTTAAGGTACCTTAAGAGGAAAAATGAAAATCAAATAAAAAATGCAAGATAAATTTGTGACAAAAATATTCTAGATGCTACATGCTATATGAAGATCAATTCAAAAAGAATCAATGTCATACCCTTCATGGTTAGGCATAAAAAGAATTCTTGAAGTTAGGGTTCAAAAATAGGATTTTTATGAACCCTAAATTCAAGAAAAATGTCAAAGAGTGTTCAAAACCAAAAAGAAATTTGTATGAATAGTTTGACAATGTATCTAAATGTCCTAAAATGCAATGTGATATTTTTTGGAATTTTTAGAAACCTAAATGGTATTTTAATTAATTAATTTCCAATAATTAATTAAAATAAACATTTATATGTTTTAAAAATTATTTTTTTAATGCAAAAAATAAAAATAAAAATGTTTTTTGGTTGAGAAAAATATTTGAAATAAAAATGCAAAAGAAAATATATTTTGGAATTTTCTAACTATTTTAAATAAATGATGCAAAATAAATGATAAAAAATGAAATAAAAACTGAATTAATGAGAAGTAGGCTGATCCAAGGGTTCACATTTGACCTAGGGAAATCTAAGTTGACCAGCGCGCAAATGAGTGGCTGAGATGCACTCTGGGTTAATTTTAATTAAATAATTAATTAAACTTAATTAAATCAGAATTAGGGTTTAAACACTCAATCTAGGCCATCCAAACGCGCGGGCAGACAAAATCCAAGGGCTCACATTTAAACTCTGCCCTAACCCTAATTAACCCCTTAATTACTCTCAGGTGGCCGGAGAAGACCTCCGGTTATCTTCTCCGGCCAGCTCCTCACCCTATCTTCCATTCCAGGCCACCCCAGACCCCCTAACTCTCCAAAAACACTCAACTAACAATTCTAAACAAGATTCAGCCAACAAAATCCATTTATTTTCACTCAAAATCATGAATCGAAAGCAAACGGAAAATAACACAGAAATTTCAGAGGTTCAATACATGCTCAATACTTGATCATTTTCAAAACTAAATACATCAGGATCATCAGCAATGCATAAGGAACAATCTAAGAACTTAAAATTTCATTTTTGGAAAATTTGTTCTTGAGGTTACCTGAAGTGAAGCTTTCTCAGTTTGAAGCTTCTGGCCACTTCTCTTGTGCAAAACCACTCCCCTTGACCTCCTGATGAAGCTTTGATGCTTATAAGAAGTTGTGATGGCTGAAATGAGAGCTTGCACTCTTGCTGGTCAGAAATCGTGTTTTGGCAATGGGTGATTTTGGCTGTTTTAATGGTTGGGAAATGTTCTCTAGGTCATGGTGAGCTGATCTATGTGATTGGTTTTAAGTTTGAATGGCTGAGACATGAATTTCGAAGGCTTGAAGGATGAGGGCAATTTTTATGAATGCTGAGTTCATGGAGCTCTTGGCTTGTGTGTGTTATGAAATGAACTCCTTGAAGCATGCTTGTATAGTCCTGATAGGCCAGAGAGTGGGTGGTGGCTGCAGCGGATTGGTATGGGTCATCTTGCACAAAGTCAACAAATTTGTACTTGAGGTATGGGCTCTTGTGCAGCTGGCTTTTTGGTTTGTCCTGGTTCAGCAAGGATCAAGGAGAGCCATGGAATGCATTGTGTGGCAATTCAGCAAGTTTGTGAGAAGTTATGTGTCGTTTTGCAAATTTCATGAAGTTTGGCCCTTTTGTGATTTCTTGAAGTTCAAGGCATAGAATGAAGTGATTCTTGGGCCAATTATGACTTTAAGGCAATGCACTATGTTGGTATGATGTTTTGAAGTGTGTTAGAAGTCATAAAATAGCTTGTCAAGTGGTTTTGCAAAAAATCCTCTTTGGTGTATTCTTGAAAATTATAGGATTTTTGCCAACTTTGAAAGATCATAGCTTGAGTTCCATAATGAATTAGAACTTGTTCTTATACTTTTTGAAAAGGAAATGATCCAATCTACAACTTTCATGACCAACAAGTTTTCATTTGAAGCATTTTTGGTTGAGAAAGAGGAGGATGAAAAACTTTCCCAAAATGGAAAGTTTACATTACAAGTCATTTCCATTTTTGGCATCTTTTGGTTTAGCTCACTTTTCTTCAATTTGATGAAAAATCCACTTTGGTTCCATTGTTGGGGCCTCAGATGCCCTGATTTTGCTCTGACTTGCTCAAGAAGTTACCCAGTGAACAGATGACTTCCACAATGTATTTCTTCATCAAACTTGGTATACATGATCCTTATAACGTACTGAGACTATTAGAAACAAGAATGACCAAAAAATTTGGAGTTATGGCCTATGAAACCAAAACCTAATTTCAGGTCATCTGTGTAGTGAAACCCTGGCTCTGCTTCCATGCTTCCCAAGTTCTTGTGATTCTTTGACTTCCTTGATCTTTGAGGGATATAATATGATGTTTGAACATACATGGACCCTCTTGGAATGATTGGAGACCTTTGGAGTAGCTCAGATGGATCCTTGGATTGCTCAGATCACAAACCCTAGATGCAGATGAACTTGAACTATGCAGATGAAACAAAAATGCAATATGAGATGATATGCTTAAACTAATGCAACTATGAAAGATCAAAAGCCATGGTGTGAACTTAGTGAGGGAAAATTTGGGGTGTTTACAGCTGCCCATATTCAAGCATGAGTTAGTTGTGCAGGATGTAAGCGACGGGCTTAACAGACAAACAAGATAACTTGTGGTTGAATACCAAAGACAGTCCGAAATTTGCACTCACTGGGGAGAAGAAGAAAAGGGATATAAATTGTAAAAGAAAGTAAAGTATGATTATAAAGTGCGGGCGATGGAGGACGACCATCGAGCAGAGGATGACTGCTGGGGATAAACCAATGACGGGGACGGCCGACATGCTGGGGAAATAAAGGGACCACGACGGGGATGGCCATCGGGTAAGGAAATAAGATTTTCTGGGGATTTAAAGGTAAAGTCAATGATGGGGACGGCCATCAGGTTTGCAAAGTAAAGTAAACAACGATGGGGACAGCCATCGGTTTAAAGAATAAATGAAATAAATGATGAGGGACGGTCATCAAAGGTAAAGGACGATCACCTAGAAGGGGACGGCTGCTCTTTATCACGACATAGGACGAATGCCGGATAGAAAAAAAAAGTCGACGATGGGGATGGCCATCGGATAAGCATGATGAAGGACGATCATCAAGAGGTGAAGGAAGATCACCTAGCAGGGTACGGCTGCTCTCGGGGTTTATCATGTCATAGGACGAATGTCAGATAACAAAGATCAACGATGGGGACGACCATCAGATAAAATGATGAAGGACGATCATCAAAAAGGTGAAGGACGATCACCTAGCAGGGGACAGCTGCTAAATATCACGACATAGGATAGAAAAGGGTTCTAATAATGGAGACTCCGTTGGGGAAAGGATGATGGACGGTCATCCATAGGTGAAGGACGATCACCTGGCAGGGTACGGCTGCCGAAAGTATCACGACATAGGACGAATGTCGGATAGAAGAAAAAGTTACTTTTACTGGGGAATGGTAAACACGGACGAGTGCTTACGCTTAGGAAATAAAAGGTATAAGTGTTTGACACTGTGTATAGATTAAAGATGCGGACGAGCATCCTTAAGACTACGATACAGACGAGTATCGATAGAAACAAACGCTGACGCATGTTCTGAGATGATGGTACAGACGAGTACCAACTGGTTAACAAAGAACACAGCCGAGTGTTGAATCTGTGGGGAATAAGTGTATACAAGATACAGACGAGTATCTGTATAAGTAAAAACAAGTGTTGTGAAGTATGAGCAAGACACGGACGAGTGTTCAACTTGCTGGGGAATGAGTATGACACAGACGAATGTCATAATAGAAAACGTATATTTGTTATGAACAAATATTTGTATTTGAGAGTGTAAAAGGTAATCTAGTGACCTGTGGGGATAGGATGACACGAACGAGTGTCAATGAGAGTGTATTATAAACAAGTGTTTGGTTTACAATAAGTGTTTAGGCAACTGTGCTGGGGAGCGGTGACACGGACGGGTGTCAAGAGAGTGTATATAGGTATTTATAATCACAGAGAATATTTGTGGCTTATCTGCAGGGGATGATATGACACGGACGGGTGTCGGAAGAGGTATGTACAAACATGTATTTGTGTTGGAGAGTGCAAAGGGGATACTTTGGCTTTTCTGTTGGGGAAATTTGGATGACACGGACGAGTGTTGAGAAGAACATGTTATGGACAAGTATCTGTATTTGAGAGTGCAAAGGGGACGCTTTGGCTTTTATGTGCAAGGGATGTATTTTGTATATTGCTGGTGAGGTACTGTTGGTATTTACAGGTGACTGGTTCGAACCTGACTTGTGATCATGCAATATGTTTGATTTTTGCCGTAATGCTCCGTGTTAAAACGGAATGCTACGCTTTATGGGAAAAATGATGCGAATGCCATGATTATGCAAAAGAAACCGATCCTGGATTTGGATCCCGCTGTTGTGAAGATCATTGGTAGATCTGATAAAAATATGGTTCTTCTTGGGGAAATAAATCACTGATAGATCTATTCGGTAAGGAGATATCCCAGCCGGGGATGAAGAAGCTTCCGTCACTTTGTTGTGTGAGAATTTCAGACATTTCTCTTCTGGGGAGAGGCTGGAACTCTGTGGGGAGATGGTTCCCTTGTCTTTGCTGAGGATGAGAGATCTGGCACTCAGTTTGGGGGAGAAAAGATCACTGGATGATCTTCCTAGAGCATTCTGTGGTGATCCCGGCTGAGGATGAGGATGCTTTGACAATTCTGTTGGGGAAAAAAAGCATTTCAGATGCTGCTTAGAAGATGTGCTGGGGAAATGGTGCTTGGCATGCCCCATTCTGTGTATTTGAATACCGACAACCTGTTAAGACAAATAAACGCACAAGTGTCCCAAGGTATCCCTTGTCGGATTCCGTCATAGGAGTTAGATATTCCTAAAAGTAAGTACATTTCCTGCAAGCATTTATTAATGATGGCTCATTTGTTTTTTACGCAAAATATTATATCATGGACATTGGACATTTTGCAAACGAAACAAAAAAATGTACAAGACGAAGTGTGACTGAAAGCTCTGATTTTATTAATCTGGTTGCCCCAAATTGGCAGATACAGTCAAAGAAACATATCCCCTGAAATGAGGAGATTGTTACAAATTGAGAAAAGTAAAGGTGCTGGCAATGTTGACGATGCTCCGTTGGGCTTCCTTTGCTATGACCCGTATGACCTTGACGCTCTTCTTATCTTGCTTTCTGAAGAAGGTTGATTCTGACCGATGCTCTATCCTTTTGAAACTTGCCATGTTGGAAGTGATACAGACGAATTCAGAATGCAGTTGTTCGCTTATTCCCTGATTTTGCGTGGATCGCCCTTTCGGGTTTTCAATCCACTGGGATACCCATTTTTGCTTGAGCTGTCCAATATGGCTTTTCAACTCAGCGGGTGTACACTTTTTCAATTTAATTTTCCCTTATTTTTGCCTGAGTCTTTTATTCTGTTTTTGACTCGCCGGGATGCCCTATTTTTGCCTGGACTTACATTCTGTTTTTATGTCCAGCAGGTCTTTTTATGCGAAGTATTTTTTAACTGCATCTGAATTCACAGGGGATAAGAAATCTTCACCATCCATAGTAGTGAGCATCAGTGCTCCACCAGAGAAAACTTTCTTTACTATGAACGGACCATCATAGTTCGGAGTCCATTTGCCCCTGTGGTCTGTATGAGGAGGAAGAAGTCTTTTTAGCACAAGATCTCCTACTTGGTATTCCCGAAGCCTGACTTTCTGATCGAAGGCTTTCTTCATTCTCTTCTGATATAACTGCCCGTGACAAATTGCAGCTAATCTCTTCTCTTCGATCAGATTTAGTTGATTGTACCGAGAACGGACCCATTCTGCTTCACTTAACTTTACATCCATCAGTACCCGTAAGGAGGGTAATTCAACTTCAATAGGTAGGACAACTTCCATACCATACACAAGTTGATAGGGTGTTGCCCTAGTGGACGTTCAGATTGAGGTTCGGTACCCATGAAAGGCAAATGGTAGCATTTCATGCCAGTCTTTGTAAGTAACCACCATCTTTTGCACAATCTTCTTAATGTTTTTGTTAGCTGCCTCAACAACACCGTTCATCTTTGGCCTATAAGGAGAAGAGTTGTGATGTTGAATTTTGAAGTCACGACACAGTTCTGCCATCATTTTTTTGTTCAAATTGGAACCATTATCAGTAATGATTCGCTCGGGCACTCCATACCGACAGATGATGTCCCTTTTCAGAAATCTGGCTACGACTTGTCTGGTGACGTTTTCATACGAAGCTGCTTCAACCCATTTGGTGAAGTAATCAATGGCTACCAGGATGAATCTATGGCCATTTGAAGCAGTCGGTTCAATCTTTCCAATCATATCAAAGCCCCACATGGAAAAGGGCCAGGGTGAAGACATCACATTCAAAGGATTTGGAGGCACATGCACTTTGTCTGCATAAATCTGGAATTTGTGGCACTTTCTGGCATAAGCGCAACAATCTGCATCCATTGTGATCCAGTAGTAACTTGATCTTAACAATTTCTTTGCCATCGCATGTCCTCCAGCATGAGTACCGAAAGATCCTTCATGCACCTCGTGCATCAGCAAGTCTGCTTCTTTCTTATCAACACATCTGAGAAGCACCATGTTAAAGTTTCTCTTGTATAATGAGCCATCCGCATTCAGGAAGAAACTACCAGCTAGCATTCTTAGTGTCTTCTTATCATTGGATGATGCCCCAGGTGGGTATGCTTGATCTTCTAAGAAGCATTTGATGTCAGGGAACCAAGGCTTGTCATCTTTAGCAATGTCCACGGAGAATACGTATGCCGGTCGGTCTAATCTAGATACTGAAATTTGAGGCACATAGTTGGCAGTCTGAACCTTGATCATGGAGGAAATGGTAGCTAAAGCATCTGCGAACTGATTTTCATCTCGAGGGATATACTCAAGTTTTACCGTTGTGAAGAAAGTCAATAATCTCCTTGTATAGTCACAGTATGGAATCAGATGCTCTTGGTGAGTGTACCATTTACCGTTGGTCTGATTGATTACCAAAGCTGAATCTCCGAATACAGGTAAAGTCTTGATCCTGAGGTCAATGGCTTCCTAAAGACCCATGATACAGGCTTCGTATTCAGCTTCGTTGTTAGTGCATGCAAAGGTGAGTTTTGCCGAGAAAGGCATATGAACTCCTTTAGGTGTAATGAGCACTGCACCAACTCTACGACCATTCATATTAACAGCCCCATCAAACATCATAGTCCATTCTTCTTTTAGGTCAGGTCCTTCAGTGTGAACAAGCTCTTCATGATCTTTTACTTTCAGGAACATGATGTCTTCATCAGGGAAGTCAAATCTCATTGGTTGGTAATCATCAATGGGTTGCTCAGCTAGGTAGTCAGACAGTACACTGCCTTTGATGGCTTTTTGAGATGTGTACTGAATGTCATATTCTGTCAGAATCATTTGCCATCTTGCAACCCTTCCGGTAAGTGTTGGCTTCTCAAATATGTACTTGACTGGATCCCTTTTTGAGATCAACAAAGTAGTGTGGGTCAACATATATTGTCTTAGCCGGCGAGCAGCCCAAGCTAAAGCACAACAAGTTTTCTCGAGCAGTGAATAACGTTGTTTACAGTCAGTAAACGTTTTTCTTAGGTAGTATATTGCATACTCTTTTCGACCAGACTCGTCATGCTGGCCCAACACACACCCCATTGATCCTTCTAATACTGTCAGGTACATTATTAGAGGTCTTCCTTCAACTAAAGGCATAAGAATTGGAGGTTCTTGTAAGTACTCCTTGATTTTGTCAAAATCCTTCTGGAAATCTTCGTTCCACCTGACCGTTTGTTCCTTTCTTAACAATTTGAACAGGGGCTCAATGGTTGCAGTAAGGTGAGATATGAACCTTGATATGTAGTTCAATCTACCTAAAAACCCCCAAACTTACTTTTCAATCCTAGGTGCAGGCATCTCCTGAATGGCTTTGACTTTGTCAGGATCAACTTCAATTCCCTTTTCACTTACAATGAATCCCAACAGTTTACCGGAACGTACCCCGAATGTGCACTTGTTGGGGTTTAGCTTCAACTGATATTTTCTCAGACGCTTGAACAACTTCAGCAGATTTACCAGATGGTCTTCTTCAGTGAGGGACTTGGCAATCATGTCATCCACATAGCATTCAATTTCTTTGTGGATCATGTCGTGGAATAACGTTACCATAGCCCGTTGATAAATAGCACCGGCATTCTTCAGTCCAAAAGGCATTACCTTATAACAAAATGTGCCCCAAGGTGTAATGAAGGTAGTATTCTCCATGTCTTCGGGTGAAATTCTGATCTGATTATACCCGGAAAATCCATCCATGAAGGAAAACACCGAGAACTGAGCTGTGTTGTCGACCAATACATCAATGTGAGGTAAAGGGAAATCATCCTTCGGGCTAGCTCTGTTCAGATCTCGGTAGTCCACACACATCCTTACTTTGCCATCCTTCTTAGGCACTGGTACAATATTAGCGACCCACGGCGGGTAACTAGTTACAACAAGGAAACCGGCGTCCCACTGATTTTGTACCTCTTCTTTAATCTTCATAGCCATATCTGGACGAGTACGGCGTAGCTTCTGCTTCACTGGTGGACAATCTTCTTTCAAAGGCAGCTTGTGCATAACAATGTCGGTATCTAGACCTGACATGTCTTGATAGGACCAAGCAAAGACGTCGACGTATCCTCGGTACCAAGGTTAACTGTTTCAACCTCCTCCTGACGAGGAGTGATTACTTTATCTTCCTGCCTCAACAACTTGGCTAACTCTTCAGGTAACTCATAGTCTTCTTCAACAGCTTGATTAATTGGATTATCGAAGTCATACAAGGTCATAGCAGTGTTGTTGTCGGTGCAATCTGGAGGATAATCTCTGCAAGGGTTGAGATTTGTTCGTTTTAGTGATCAGTTTTAATCTTGTTTAGAAAAAGTGAAAATGAAGTTATTTATTTTGAAAACATTGCCATCTTATTGTTTTGTACAAAAGTGAAAAATGAAAAGACAGTGAGCGAAAAAGAGACTTGTTTGCAAAAGATGTCTGATATTCATTGATTAATCATTTGCACAAAATTACAATATGGCCCTATTACAAAATGAGTCCCGACACCTTGGGAAAGATGCAGGACTTGATGCATGCTAAAAAGACATGAAATAATAATTACTCTGCAGGAGTAACCCTTATAATTTCCTGGGAAGACCAGTTAGAGATTTGGTTCCCCGGGATCCTCGGACGTATCCAGTTCTCAAGGTTGCGGTCACTTTCCTGCTCGTCTTCCAGATTGTTCACAACATCCGGGGTGAGCATCCCCCCACTGACAAATTTGGGCTCCTTGGAAGCCTCTGATTGATCTTGTCGGATTAGTCTGTAACCCAACCCGAATCTATCTTCCTTTTTATCCACTGGCAGCAGCTTGCCCCAGCCTTGAGCAGTACCTTCTTCAACAACCTTCCGGGCTTGCTGATAAGAGATGATTGAAGTACCCATCCTGTCCTCTTGGGGTGCAACCAGTACTCCAGTAGCCTCATTAACATTCAGGGCCTAAAACCCTTGGCTCATTGTCTCATGGATTTCTCCATCCATCTCAATATATTTGTAAGTAGCCAGCTGGCTAACAAATATGTCTTCCTCACCACAGATGGTGATAATATGTCCTTCCCATTCGTACTTCAGTTTCTAGTGAAGGGTCGACGTTACTGCGCCTGCGGCGTGAATCCAAGGTCGACCTAATAGACAGCTGTAAGCAGGCTGTATGTCCATCAAATAGAAAATGGTCTTGAAGACTTGTGGACCAATTATCACTGGCAACTCCACCTCTCCCAAAACAGATCTTTTAGAGCCATCAAAAGCCCGAACTACAAGGTTACTTGGCCAGAGAGCTATCCCGTCATACTCTAGCTTGACAAGGGATTTCTTGGGTAAGACATTGAGTGAGGACCCAATGTCTACAAGCACATGAGATAAGACAGCTCCCTTGCATTCCAAGGTTATATGCAAGGCTTTGTTATGGAGATGTCCTTCTGAAGTTAAATCAGCATCAGTAAACCCTAGCCCATGGCTAGTATTGACATTTGATACCACTGTTTCCAGCTGATTTACAATGATCTCTTCTGGCAATGATAGGATTGCGATCTTTGAAGGAGTCTGGTGGAGCTGGTCCACAACTTTATAGTCAATTCTTTTGATGATTCTCATAAACTCATCCACATCTTGATCGAAGGATGACTTATGAGTTTCCTTGGGTGCAGATTCTTCCGGTATCACACTCTTCCCCTTGGCTTTGGAAACAGTCTCTGCCTCAGTGTTGGTTCTAGGGACTTGTGAAGCAAAGAGACGCCCGCTTCGGGTGAAGCCTCCGCCTCCCCTAACATTATCCACTTGGGGAGTGAGAACTGGTGAATCAAGAAGGACTTTCTCTCCATTGCAGTATAGATCAGCACCATAATGCCATGGTATAGCATTGTCTTTGTCATATGGGATCGGCCCGGGCACCGTGATGGTGACTGGGCTTACTGCTGCAGTTGTTGGGACTACAATGGTCTGTGGATCATAAAAAATTGTTACAGGACCTCTGGTGGATGTAGGTGAAGGTGAATTGAAGCTTTGTCGAGACTGTTGTTGAGGTTGAAAGTTGTTGGAACTCGGGACCGCTGCCGAGTCATAATAGATTGTGACAGTGGAAACATCATTGTTGGTTGTTGAAGTTGTAGTAGCAGGTACAAATGAATTGTTGTGTGTTGAAGTGACAGATGGAATGATTGCTGAAGTTGTAGCCGAATCAGTTGGAACAATGGTTGTTGCATTTGTAGAAGAAACACTTGGACATATGTTTGTTGCATTTGTAGAAGATTCACTTGTTGTTGACAAAAGGGTTCTTGGTGTTATAGAAGTTGTGGTGGTGATTTGCATAATGCCTTCCTTAATCAGGTCATTGATGCCTTTCCTCAAGCTGGCACACCCATTCTCAGAAAGTTTGCATGCTTCGCAATAGGCCTCACAACCTGGAAACACTTGGCATTTTAAAAGCTGGGCTTTAATCTCTGCCAGAGGTGTTTGAATATATGCAATGTCTTCTATTAAACTCATGGGTGATCCATCCTCTACAACATTAATCCTTGGCCTACTGTGGCTTGGCATAGGATTCTTCATTACATTTGGAGGAGGTGCAAAGTTCAGGGCATTTGAATCTACTAGATCCTGAACCTTCATGTGCAAAGCGCTGCACTTTTCCGTAGAATGACCAGGTGCGTTAGAGTGAAAAGCACACCTAGCATTGACATCATAGTTTCTTGGAAGGTTTTGAGGATCAGGTGGAGCCAATGTCCTCAACTCAACCAGATTGAGCTTTAGGAGTTATGGCAGCAGTGTAGCATACGACATAGGAATGGGATCAATCACCCGGTTGACCTGAGATGGTCGCTGTTGAAACGGGCGTTGCTGTTGATTGTTGTTGTTATTGCTGTAAGATCTCTATTGTGGAAATTGTTGTTGTTGCGGAAAGTGTTGTGGTGGTTGAACATACCGAGGAGGTGGAGCAGGGATAGTAACAACATCAACTGTTATGGGTAAGTACTGGGGCCTACCTCTGCCCATATGAACTAAGTTAGTCTCACCTGATCTACGAGGCCCCACAAATGGTTTTCTTGTACTGCTGGAACTGGCACCGTTATCTGAGATCTTTCCCATCTTCAAAAGACTCTCAATTCTCTCACTTGTTATAACTACATCAGCAAAACTAGTGGAAGAGAAAGCAGCAAGTCTGTCAATATATGTTCCTTGGAGGGTGTTCATGAACATGTCAGCCATTTCTCTTTCAGACATGGGTGGTTGAACTGCAGCAGCAAGTTGCCTCCACCTTTGGGCATATTCTCTGAAGCTCTCACGGGAAGATTGAGACATTCCCATAAGGAGGGTCCTGTTTGGAGCCATGTCCAAGTTGTATTAATACTGTCGGATAAAAGCTTCAGCCAAGTCTTTCTAGTTCCTCACTGTGGCTCTAGTCAAGTGGGAATACCATTCTCGGGATGCCCCTATTAGACTATCCTCGAAGTAGAACATCCACATCTTTTCGTCCATGGTGTATGCTTTTAATCTTCCCAAGAATGATTGAAGGTGGGTGCGTGGGCAGGATGTGCCATTATACCTTTCAAAACACGGGGGTTTGAACTTGTGAGGAATTCTCACCCCTTCTACCAGTCCCATGTCCATTACATCAAAGCCTAGGGAATTCTGGGATTCAAGAGACCTCAGCTTCTCTGCAATTTCATCTAGCCTTCGGTCGTAAACTTTATCCCCAGCTCCAACAACTGTGAACTGCTCTTCTTGAGGATCCTCTTGCAAGATCCTACCTCCAGCAGTGTTACCCTGAGTATTCCTTATGACATTAACTTCTGGGTTTAGATGAGGCCTAAACTCTGGTGGATCAATGCGAGGCTGCCCGTGATCATTGTTACTGGTACCTCCTGTACCTGGATGGTGTTCTTCAGGAGTTTGTCTTTCCACCAACTCCCTTAGTCTTTCCTGGCTCTGAGCTAAGGCAGTCATTACGGCCATGAATTGGGTCATCTGATTCCTCATCTCAACCCTCTCATTTTCCGTTTGGGTCCTCACTTCATTCAAGTCTTGCTGTACTTGATCCATCTGAATTCCCGGAAGGTTGTTTCTCGTCGGGTACCAGTGTATTCTGTTGACAGGGAACACTCTTCTGCGAGCAATGTTTCTTGAAACCACAACAAAGTGAGAAACAACAATAAAACAAAAACCTACAAAACAAAGAAAATGTTAGTATGCAATGCAAGATGCTTATTTGTCTTCCAAGGGTATCCGGTTTGGTTCTTTGGTTTTGACCTTTCCAGACTTCGAGGAAATGCTTTTGATGTTGATAAATAAAGCCCACCAATAAAATGATACAAACTGATATATTACAAAGGATGAAAAATACATAGTTTGATTATAATACATCCCCATGGTGGGTCAAAATACAACAACAAAAGAAAAGTACATAAAAAAAGAAAAGTACAAGCAAAAAAGGATCAGACATCTAATCCAAAATCATCCTCATTGACTTCCTTCAGGAGGGCCTTAGTCACCGGACCCACTGGGTGCTCTGTGATAGTCCTGATGAGGAGGTTCCTTGTAGCAATGGCACTGGTTAACCTCTTATGCTTATCCTGATCCTTTGACCTCTTCAACCCCGCCCGGAGTTTCAATTCAGATATCTCCTTCTGAGCTGCCAACAAAGCCTCCCGGTGCTTCTTCTCACTAGCCACCAACTGCTCTATCTTAGCCTGAGTCCTTTGATCTTCTTGTGCACGGGCTTCAGTGATCCTGATCCATCTAGCCTGACTTTCTTCCAGATAATGCTATGCCTTAGCCTTCTGAGTCTTTGCTTCCTTACAAGCATTCTTCAGTACTAACTCCCCTGCTCTTGCCTTTCTGATGTAGTCATCCGTCTTCTCAATCTTGGTCAAATGCTCAACCCTGAGCCTTTCCAATCTCTCATTATCCAGACGGCTGTCATTTCTCTCCCAGAGAGTCTTCTTTAAGGCTTCAGCTAGCTGAGTATTCCTCTTTTTCAGCTTTTCAAACTCTTCCAGGCCGATAGTAGTTGCAGGTTGTACTGTAGAAGGTCCAGGTGTATCTTCCAAGGTGAAAGGCATCCGGGTGATCTGAGCTCTGGTACGAGACCAATCAGAATACTGTGCTGAAGCAATGTTGTTGCACTTGCCAAGGATGGCTGTCCCTTTAGTCTGGATGTTGTCCCAAGCCCAGGCAGCTTGTCTGACAACAACAAAATTAGGTTGGATCTCACAATAAAGAGTTTCAGCCAAATCTTGTCCTCTGGGAGGATGAACCAAAGAATATCCCAATTGTCTCTTAAACAGTAAAGGGTTGTAGTTGATGCAACCTTTCACTCCTATCAAAGGCACATTAGGATATTGCCCACAGCTAGTAATGATGTCCTTGCCCTTGGTGCTCTGAGTGCACCACCTGATGTCATCTGATGTCAAGGCAATGAATCCCTTAGCCCAGTTCTTCTGCTGATGGGGGTTCAGGAAAGTATCTGATTTTGGCAAGTGTCTCAGCAGCCAAGAGTAATAAAGGGGAGCACAGCATCTGACCAGTCTTCCTCTTTGCTTTTCATTCCTCTGGTGTACTGAGTAGTAAAAGTCTCATAGCAAGGTAGGAACAAGGTTCCTCAACAAGAACAGGTGGATGGCATTCTTACTCACAAACTTTGGCTCATCTGCAAACAAGATAACCCCATATATAATGAGGGCTAAAAGTGCACATACAACCTTCCATTCCCCTATTGCAGCCTTCAGGGTGGCCTGGGAGGTCAAGAAGTCTAGATGGAGGCTTGGAACTCCAGCTTTGGTTGTCATGTTCTGATCAATGAGGGCAGACTCCAAATGCAATGCCCTGGCTATGTCTTCATTTATGGGAGCAACCATCTCAGGGTTGAAAGGGATCCCTCTACTGATAGGAACTCCCAACAACAAGGAAAACTCTTCTAGCAATGGTCCCATCTGGAAATCAAGGAATGTGAAACATCTGAGTGGAGGATCATAAAACTGCAAGCAAGTGTGGATCATGCTCCTCTGAGATGCATCTAAATCCATGACCATGTTCAATATGCCCCCATAATGCTCTCTGAATAATGGGATATGGTCAGGTGTGATGAGGGACTGGACCTGCCTGATGCCAGTCAGGGTGGGCTCAAAGAAGTGGTAAGTGATGTTGCTCTTTCTTGAAGTGTCCATGGGTGCTGGTGAAGGAGCTGAGAGCAACTGCTGATGAAGGTCACTGACTGATGTGCTGGAGATGGGTCTCTGATGCAGATAGCTGGAGAAGAACCACTGACAAAATGATGGAGGTGCTGAAGAAGGTAGCTGAAGCAGTCTGAGTAGCAGAAGGGGTCAAAACCAAACCAAAGATAAAGATGGATACCCTGTAAAACAAATAAGCAAATGTTAAATGATGCAAAAATGATGTATGCAAATGATATGCAAAGGGTTTGTGATCAAGTGCTGGATCTGATTATCTGCCTTGGTAAAAGTCCATGTATGTTCATAAGTCCAGATGGAGGCTTTAGAAATCCAATAACCAGGTGAGGGACTCAAATAAAGAGTCACAAGTCCGGGGTAATCACAAGAACTGTCCAAAGTGGTGCATTCTTAAAACAAAACTAGTAACAGGGTATGATGTGGCCAAGGGTTCCTGCAAACCTGTAAACATCCCAACCCCCTCACATGTAATGTTCTAGAACAAGGATCCTCAGACTTGGATCAGTTATGAGAAGTGTAAACACTTCTAACCCGGAGGTATATTGTTTATAATAACCATAAAAGATCCTACTCTAATTCACCTCAGATGCTGAAGGTCATAAAAAGGTCATCCAGACTTAGCAGGCTTCCCAAACAGCCCTAGTACTACAGGAAATCTGTAGCACAGAGTTCTCAAGAGGAAACCCATGTCTGAACCATGTTTCATATTCCCGCACCAGACCGAAATGGAATAGGAAAGAATATGAATCCACTCTAGCCTAGGTGTCACTCAGGTCCCAGGTATAAGACCTTAATCACTCAATGAAACCCCACCCACCAAAACAGACAAGAGCCAGCACAATGATAATGACAGTATGAAAATGCATAAGACTATAAAAGAAAGCAATAAATAAAGCTGTACAGAAAGCAATAAATAAAGCAAATAAATAAACACAAGTAACACATAACACCCCTGTAAACACAAATCAAACAAGCACGAGGAGGAACCCACAAAAAGAACCAGAAGCCCTGGATGCAATATAAGGTCCCCAGCAGAGTCGCCAAGCTGTCGCTCCCAAAGATTTGCATCCCGGTACAAGCGCGAACGGTCGGAGAGAGGAGAGATGAATATGAAATGAAAAGAGTCGCTAGCTAGGCATTTTTATCTCGAAGGAAAGGTAATGATGCATAAACCTAGAAAGATACGGATAAGACGGTTGCGAACCAGAGAAACTGAGAAAGGGGGTTAGTTACAACCTGGGAAGGTATTAGCACCCAGATTGTCCGTCGTACTCGACGGGATCCACACTTGAAAGTTTCTGTTTAAAGGGGTAGTGTTTGTGCTATCTGTGTGCAAGAACCTGGAAAAGGAATGTACATGTGTCAGTGTAAGAAAGTGAAGTGAAATGCTCAGGAATGAGGCTTAAAAGAATAATGCTGGAAGAGAGGGGAAGAGACAGAGACTTTTGTTCGATAACAGTTAAGTTATGCCTACGTATCCTCTCGTGCAATAAGGAAGTCAGAACACCGTAGTTCGACTCAAAGAGACTGAAAGATGAAATTGACTTGTGAACTGCTTGCTTGTCTATGCTCAAGTGTATGACCTGTCTGGCTCAGGTGCTAACTGTCTTGCATTAGACGGAAGAAGCAAGTTCTCGTTTGTGAATGAAGATGATGAGAAACGAATCCCGGAGGAGACGATTATTGTTTGTTTTTATGTTTTCAATCTTTTATTATTTTTTTGTGTTTGTCATAAGTTAATGAGCTTAAGCCTAAACCAAGGGTTAGTAAACTCATCATATCCTCCCTTTGATTAGGGATAATGAGAATACCTTAAGTATGAGATAAACACCTCACACTTAATCACCATGATGTAGGATTAAGATCATTAACCTACTTGTGATTATTTAGATGTTTTTTGTGGTTTTTGTTTAGTGTTAAGTAATGAGTTTAAGCCATAATCAAGGATTTAATGGACCCATTACACCATCCTAATAGAAGGATAATAGATGAGAACATTTAAGCTGAGGAAGATACCTCAACTTAATCCATGATTAGGGATTAACCACATGACAAAAAAAACCTTTATTAAAGTGGATTTTAATTAATGGTAAGATTAAGGAATGAATTTTATGGTTTGTAAGACAACTTGAGGGGGACTTGTCCATTAACACTAGGGTTAGTCCTTCTTAACCAATTAAGGAAGAATTAGAACCCTAATGCAAGGCCCAAGTTACAAGTTAATGTCTTGGTGATTATTAAGATGACTTGATTAAGAGGTTTAAATAAATTAAGGGTTTAACACTTAGGATTAAAGTTATACACTCCATCCTAAGAGAAGGATGCAGGCATAACCCTAATCACAAAGTCTTAAAACCTTAAAGGTTTAGTCTCTGATTATGAGATGAGAAGAGAGACACAAAGAAGACACAAAGATAAGAGCTAAAGGGGGACTAATCAAAACCCTAATTATTGTCATGCTTGGATGTTCCTATGGTTTGTGAGGCTTGAAAGAAATCTTCAGAGAAGCAACCAAGGGAAGAAGCAGATGAAAGGAGGAGAAGCAGAAAAAACAAGTTAACTTACTTCATTGAAGAAGATAAGTTACTTGGAGAAGGAAAGTGAATGAACATGAATGAGCAAGGTCACTCTAAGGAAAAAGAAAATGCAGCAAGGATGTATAATAATAATGAGAAGAGAAATGAGAAGTGAAGGAAAATTCACTTCTCAAAGTACTTACCACCTGAAATGGTTAGCATAAAAGAAAGAAATGAAATGAAAATGAGATGTATGCAAAGGTGCAAACCAAAACCAGAAGCATAAACATGATGTAAATGATGCTATGAGGTGATGCAAAAGCATGTCAAGTGCTATGAATGTCATACAAGAGATGAGAATACAAATGAAGCATGAAAGCACATGAAAGTTTATGGAATGAAATGAATTCATATCATGGAAAATGGATGAAGAAATGATCAAGCATGGTTCTAATGTGTCCTATTATGTCTTAGAAGTCATGTGAATGTATGAAATGTCATGGCAAGTTCATGAATGGAAGCATATGCAAGATGTATGCAAATGAACATGAGAAATTAGGGTTTTAATGCAACATGAGATGAAAAAGTCAAAAACAGAAGCAAAACACAAGA
The DNA here is from genome assembly GCA_963966055.1 of Lathyrus aphaca. NCBI lineage: Eukaryota > Viridiplantae > Streptophyta > Magnoliopsida > Fabales > Fabaceae > Lathyrus > Lathyrus aphaca. The sequence goes on from OZ014520.1 coordinate 445,309,522, forward strand.
TAAAAAATTGCAAATGAACTCAAAGGAACCTTAACCCCATATGATATCACACTCCAAAGTAGGAGGTCTAATTCTTAACCTAAAGAAAGTTGTGAATTTTCTAAGTTATCTAGGGTTTTAAGGTATCTTAAGAGGAAAAATGAAAATCAAATCAAAAATGCAAGATAAATTTGTGAAAAAAATATGCTAGATGCTACATGCTTATGAAGATCAATGCAAAAAGAATCAATGTCATACCCTTTATGGTTAGGCAGAAAAGAATTCTTGAAGTTAGGGTTCAAAAATAGGATTTTTATGAACCCTAAATTCAAGAAAAATGTCAAAGAGTGTTCAAAACCAAAAATAAATTTGTATGAATAGTTTGACAATGTTTCTAAATATCCTAAAATGCAATGTGAATTTTTTTGGAATTTTTAGAAACCTAAATGGTATTTTAATTAATTAATTTCCAATAATTAATTAAAATAAACATTTAAATGTTTTAAAAATTATTTTTTTAATGCGAAAAATATAAATAAAAATGTTTTCTGGTTGAGAAAAATATTTGAATTAAAAATGCAGAAGAAAATATTTTTTGGAATTTTCTAACTATTTTAAATAAATGATGCAAAATAAATGATAAAAAATGAAATGAAAACTGAATTAATGAGAAGTAGGCTGATCCAAGGGTTCACATTTGAATTGGGGAAATCTAAGTTGACCAGCGCGCAAATGAGTGGCTGAGATGCACTCTGGGTTAATTTTAATTAAATAATTGATTAAACTTAATTAAATCAGAATTAGGGTTTAAACACTCAATCTAGGCCATCCAAACGCGCTGCCAGACCAAATCCAAGGGCTCACATTTAAACGCTGCCCTAACCCTAATTAACCCCTTAATTACTCTCAGGTGGCCAGAGAAGACCTCCGGTCATCTTCTCCGGTCAGCTCCTCACCCTATCTTCCATTCCAGGCCACCCCAGACCCCCTAACTCTCCAGAAACACTCAACTAACAACTCTAAACAAGATTCAGCCAACAAAATCCATTTATTTTCACTCAAAATCATGAATCGAAAGCAAACGGAAAATAACACAGAAATTTCAGAGGTTCAATACATGCTCAATACTTGATCATTTTCAAAACTAAATACATCAGGATCATCAGCAATACTTAAGGAACAATCTAAGAACTTAAAATTTCATTTTTGGAAAATTTGTTCTTGAGGTTAACTAAAGTGAAGCTTTCTCAGTTTGAAGCTTCTGGCCACTTCTCTTGTGCAAAACCACTCCCCTTGACCTCCTGATGAAGCTTTGATGCTTGGAAGAAGCTTGTGATGGCTGAAATGAGAGCATGCACTCTTGCTGGTCAGAAATCGTGTTTTGGCTATGGGTGTTTTTGGCTGTTTTAATGGTTGGGAAATGTTCTCTAGGTCATGGTGAGCTGATCTATGTGATTGGTTTGAAGTTTGAGTGGCTGAGTTATGAATTTCGAAGGCTTGACGGTTGAGGGCAATTTTTGTGAATGCTGAGTTCTTGGAGCTCTTGGCTTGTGTGTGTTATGAAATGAACTCCTTGAAGCATGCTTGTAAAGTCCTGATTGGCCAGAGAGTGAGTGGTGGCTGCAGCTGATTGGTATGGGTCATCTTGCACAAAGTAAACAAAGTTTGTACTTGAGGTATGGGCTCTTGTGCAGCTGGCTTTTTGGCTTGTCCTGGTTCAGCAAGGATCAAGGAGAGCCATGGAATGCATTGTGTGGCAATTCAGCAAGTTTGTGAGAAGTTATGTGCCCTTTTGCAAATTTCATGAAGTTTGGCCCTTTTGTGATTTCTTGAAGTTCAAGGCATAGAATGAAGTGATCTTGGGCCAATTATGACTTTAAGGCAATACACTATGTTGGTATGATGTTTAGAAGTGTGTTATAAGTCACAAAATAGCTTGGCAAGTGGTTTTGCAAAAAATCCTCTTTGGTGTATTCTTGAAAATTATAGGATTTTTGCCAACTTTGAAAGATCATAAATTGAGTTCCATAATGAATTAGAACTTTTTCTTGTACTTTTTGAAAAGGAAATGATCCAATCTACACTTTCATGACCAACAATTTTTCATTTGAAGCATTTTTGGTTGAGAAAGAGGAGGTTGAAAAACTTTCCCAAAATGGAAAGTTTACATTACAAGTCATTTCCATTTTTGACAACTTTTGGTTTAGCTCACTTTTCTTCAATTTTGTGAACTTCCAAGCACTTCAATGATAAAAAAAAGATCATATAACTTCAATTCGAGGAAAAATCCACTTTGGTTTCATTGTTGGGGCCTCAGATGCCCTAATTTTGCTCTGACTTGCTCAAGAAGTTATCCAGTGAACAGATGACTTCCGCAATGAATTTCTTCTTCAAACTTGGTATACACGATCACTATAACATATTGAGACTATTAGAAACAAGAATGACCAAATTTTTTGGAGTTATGGCCTCTGAAACCAAAACCCTAATTTCATGTCATATGTGTAGTGAAACCCTGGCTCTGCTGCCATGCTTCCCAAGTTCTTGTGATTCTTTGACTTCCTTGATCTTTGAGGGATATAATATGATGTTTGAACATACAGGGACCCTCTTGGAATGATTGGAGACCTTTGGAGTGGCTCAGATGGATCCTTGGATTGCTCAGATCACAAACCCTAGATGCAGATGAACTTGAACTATGCAGATGAAACAAAAATGAAATATGAGATGATATGCTTAAAATAATGCAACTATGAAAGATCACAAGCCATGGTGTGAACTTAGTGAGGGAAAATTTGGGGTGTTTACACTCAACAAATATCCTACAACAACAATAACAACAATCAACAACAATGTTTGTTTCAACAGCGTCCATCTCAGATCAACAAGGTGATTGACCCTATTCCAATGCCATATGATACACTGCTGCCACAACTACTAAAGCTCAATCTTGTTGAGTTGAGGACATTGGTTCCACCTGATCCTCAGAACCTTCCAAGAAATTACTATGTCAACGCTAGGTGTGCTTTTCATTCTAATGCACCTGGTCACTCCACAAAAAATGCATGGCTCTGCAAATGAAGGTCCAGGATCTGGTAGATTCAAAGGCCCTAAACTTTGTACCACCTCCCAATGTCATGAAAAATCCTATGCCAAGCCACAGTGGGCCTAGGATTAATGCTATAGAGGAAGTCTCACCCATGATTCCCATTGAAGATATTACAAGTATTCAGACACCTCTAGCAGAGGTTAAAACTCAGCTTTTGAGATGCCAAGTGTTTCCAGGCTGTGAGGCCTATTGTGAATCTTGCAAGGTTTCCGAGAATGGATGTGCAAGATTGAGGAATGAAATTAATGGTTTGATCAAAGAAGGCATTCTGCAAATAACAACAACCGCTTCTACAACACCAGCAACTCTTTTGTCAACAACAAGTGTTTCTTCTACAACTGCAACAACAATTGTTCCTACTGACTCGTCTACAACTCCAGCAACCATTTCTTCCTTCACTTCAACAAACCATAGTTCCATGTCATCCACTTCTACAACCACGACAACCACCAACAACAACGTCTCCACAGTTACTATTTATTATGACCTTACAACGGTCCCAAACTCCAGCAACTTTCAACAACGGTCCCAGCAACAGTTTCAGCAACAACCAAGCTTCAATTCATCACCTCCAACATCCACAAGAAATCCTGTCACCATCTTCTATGATCCACAGACAATAACGGTTCCAACTTCTGCTGCAGTAAGCCCAGTCACCATCACGGTTCCAGGGCCCATTCCGTATGATAAAGACAATGATGTACCATGGCATTATGGTTCAGACCTTTACTGCAACGGAGAAAGAGTCCTTCTTGATTCTTCGATTCACACTCCCCAAGTGGATAATGTTGGGGGAGGCGGAGGCTTCACCCGAAGCGGACGCCTCTTTGCGTCACAAGCTCTAAGAACTAATACTGAGGCATAGGCTTTTGCCAAAGCCAAAGGGAAAAGTGTGGCACCAGAAGAACCTGCACCAAAAGAGACTCATAAATCATCCTTTGATCAGGATGTGGATGAATTTATGAGGATAATTAAAAGAAGTGACTACAAAGTTGTGGATCACCTCCACCAGACTCCTTCTAAGATCTCTATATTATCCCTGCTGTTGTGTTCCGAAGCTCATCGGGATGCACTATTGAAAGTTCTGCACGCTGCCTATGTGCCAGAGGAGATCACGGTGAATCAGCTTGAAACAGTGGTGTCTAATGTCAATACTAGCCATGGGCTAGGTTTCATCAATGCTGATTTAACAACAGAAGGACGTCACCACAATAAAGCTTTGCACATAACCCTAGAGTGCAAAGGGGTTGTACTCTCTCATGTTCTTGTGGACACTGGGTCTTCACTCAATGTCTTGCCGAAGAAAGCTCTTGTCAAGCTCGAATATGATGGAATAACTCTCCGACCAAGCAATCTGGTGGTCAGGGCTTTTGATGGATCCAAGAGGTCTGTTCTTGGAGAGGTGGAGCTGCCTATGATAATCGGTCCGCATGTCTTTCAGACTACTTTCTATGTGATGGACACACAGCCGGCCTACAGCTATTTGTTGGGTCGACCATGGATTCACACTGCTGGCGCAGTTACGTCGACCCTTCACCAGAAATTGAAATATGAGTGGGAAGGACAGATTATCACCATTTGTGGTGAAGAGGACATCTTTGTTAGCCATCTGACTACGTACAAATACATTGAGATGGATGGTGAAATCCATGAAACCATGAGCTAGGGGTTTGAGTCTCTAAACGTCAATGAGGCGACGACTAAAGTATTTGCTATCCCAGGAGGATATGATGAGTACTTCAATTGTCTCCTATCAGCAAGCCCGTAAGGTTGTTGAAGATGGAAATGCCCAAGGCTGGGGCAAGCTGCTGCCGGTGGAGAAGAAGGAGGACAAATTCGGTTTGGGTTACAAACCATTCTGACAAGATCAATCAGAGGCTGCTAAAGAGCCCAAGTTCATCAGTGGGGGGATGCTCACCCCAGATGTTGTTAACAACCTGGAAGACGAGGCGGAAAGCGACCTCAACCTGGAGAACTGGATACGTCCAAAGATCCCGGGGCACCAAGTCCTTAACTGGTCTTCCCAGGAAATTATAAGGGTTACTCCTGTAGAGTAATTATTATTTCCTGTTTTTTTCAGCATGCATCAAGTCCTACATCTTGCCCAAGGTGTCAGGACTCATTTTATAATAGGGCCATATTGTAATTTTGTGCAAATGAATTATCAATGAACATCAGACACCTTTTGCAAACAAGTCTCTTTTTTTTCGCTCACTGTCTTTTCATTTTTCACTTTTGTACAAACCAAAAAAATGGCAATGTTTTCAAAATAATAACTTCATTGATCACTAAAACGAATAAATCTCAACCCTTGCAGAGATTATCCTCCAGATTGCACCGACAACAACACTGCTATGACCTTGTATGACTTAGACAATCCAATTAATCAAGCTGATGAAGGGGTTGAAGAACACTATGAGTTACCTGAAGAGTTAGCCAGGTTTTTGAGGCAAGAAGAGAAGGTGATCACTCCTCATCAGGAGGAGGTTGAAACAGTTAATCTTGGTACCGAAGAGGATTTGAAAGAAGTGAAGATTGGGGCCGGTCTGCAAGCTTCAATAAAAGAACAACTTGTTGACATGCTTCGGGAATACGTCGACGTCTTTGCTTGGTCCTATCAAGACATGCCAGGTCTAGACACTGATATTGTTATGCACAAGCTGCCATTGAAAGAAGATTGCCTTCCAGTGAAGCAAAAGCTACGCTGTACTCGTCCAGATATGGCCATGAAGATTAAGGAAGAGGTACAAAAACAGTGGGACGTTGGCTTCCTTGCTGTAACTAGTTACCCGTCATAGGTCGCTAATATTGTACCAGTGCCTAAAAAGGGTGGCAAAGTACGAATGTGTGTGGATTACTGGGATCTGAACAGAGCTAGCCCAAAGGATGACTTTCCATTACCTCACATTGATGTATTGGTCGACAACACAGCTCAGTTCTCGGTGTTTTCCTTCATGGATGGTTTTTCTGGGTATAATCAGATCAGAATATCACCCGAATACATGGAGAAAACAACCTTCATCACACCCTGGGGCACATTTTGTTACAAGGTAATGCCTTTTGGACTGAAGAATGCCGACGCAGCTTATCAATGGGCTATAGTAACATTATTCCACGATATGATCCACAAAGAAATTGAATGTTACGTGGATGACATGATTGCCAAGTCCCTCACTGAAGAAGATCATCTGGTATATCTGCTGAAGTTGTTCAAGCGTCTGAGAAAGTATCAACTGAAGCTAAACCCCAACAAATGCACATTCGGGGTACGTTCCGGTAAGCTGCTGGGATTTATCGTAAGTGAAAAAGGAATTGAAGTTGATCCCGACAAAGTCAAAGCCATTCAGGAAATGCCCGCAACTAGGACCGAAAAGGAAGTTCGGGTGTTCTTAGGTAGATTGAACTACATATAAAGGTTCATATCTCATCTCACTGCAACCTATGAGCCCTTTTTCAAATTGTTAAGAAAGGAACAAATAGTCAGGTGGAACGAAGATTTTCAGAAAGCTTTTGAACAGATCAAGGAGTACTGCAAGAATCTCCAATTCTCATGCCTCCAGTTGAAGGAAGACCTCTAATAATGTATCTGACAGTATTAGAAGGATCAATGGGGTGTGTGTTGGGCCAGCATGACGAGTCTGGTCGAAAAGAGTATGCAATATACTACCTAAGCAAAAAGTTTACCGACTGTGAACAACGTTATTCACTGCTCGAGAAAACTTGTCGTGCTTTAGCGTGGGCTGCTCGTCGACTAAGGCAGTATATGTTGACCCACACTACTTTATTAATCTCAAAAATGGATCCAGTCAAGTACATATTCGAGAAGCCAACACTTACCGGAAGGGTTGCAAGATGGCAAATGATTCTGACAGAGTATGACATTCAGTACACATCTCAAAAGGCCATCAAGGGCAGTGTACTGTCTGACTATCTAGCTGAGCAACCCATTGATGATTACCAGCCCATGAGATTTGACTTCCCTGATGAAGACATCATGTACCTAAAAGAAAAAGATCATGAAGAGCCTATTCACACTGAAGGGCCTGACCCAGAAGAAGAATGGAAAATGATGTTTGATGGGGCTGTTAATATGAAAGGTCGTGGAGTTGGTGCAGTGCTTATTACACCAAAAGGAGTTCACATGCCTTTCTCGGCAAAACTAACCTTTGCCTGCACTAACAACGAAGCTGAATATGAAGCTTGTATCATAGGTCTTGAGGAAGCCATTGACCTCAGGATCAAGACGTTAACTGTATACGGAGATTCAACTTTGGTAATCAATTAGACCAATGGCAAACGGTACACCCACCAAGAGCATCTGATTCCATACCGTGACTACACGAGGAGATTATTGACTTTCTTCACAACAGTCAAACTTGAGTACATCCCTCGAGATGAAAATAAGTTTGCAGATGCTTTAGTTACCATTTCCTCCATGATCAAGGTTCAGACTTCCTATTATGTGCCTCGTATTTCGGTATCCAGGCAAGATCGACCAGCATATGTATTCTTTGTGGATATTGCTAAAGATGACAAGCCTTGGTTCCATGACATCAAAAGCTTCTTAGAGGATAAAACATACCCATCTGGGGCATCATCCAATGATAAAAAGACATTAAGAAGGCAGGCCAGTAGTTTATTCCTTAATGATGATGGTTCAATATACAAGCGAAACTTTGACATGGTGCTACTCAAATGTGTTGATAAGAACGAAGCAGACTTGATGATGCACGAGGTGCATGAAGGATCTTTCGGTACCCAAGCTGGAGGACATGCAATGGCTATGAAATTATTAAGATCAGGTTACTACTGGATAACAATGGATGCAGAATGTTGTACCTATGTCAGGAAGTGTCATAAATGCCAGATCTATGCAGATAAAGTGCATGTGCCTCCAAATCCTTTGAACATGATTTCTTCACCTTGGCCCTTTGCTATGTGGGTCATTGACATGATTGGAAAGATCAAACCGACTGCTTCAAATGGCCACAGATTCATCCTGGTAGCCATTGATTACTTCACCAAGTGTGTCGAAACAACTTCATATGCAAACGTCACCAGACAAGTGGTAGCCAGATTCCTGAAAAGAGACATCATATGTCGATATGGAGTTCCCGAGCAAATCATTACTGATAATGGTTCCAATTTGAACAACAAAATGATGGCAGAACTGTGCCGGGACTTCAAAATCCAACATCACAATTCTTCTCCTTACAGGCCAAATATGAATGGCGTTGTTGAGGCGGCTAACAAAAACATCAAGAAGATTGTGCAAAAGATGGTGATTACTTACAAAGACTGGCATGAAATGCTACAATTTGCCTTGCATGGATATCGAACCTCAATCAGAACGTCTATTGTGGCAACACCGTATCAGCTTGTGTATGGTATGGAGGCAGTCCTACCTGTTGAAGTTGAGCTACCCTCCTTACGGGTATTGATGGATGTAAAGCTGGACGAAGTAGAATGGGTCCGATCTCGGTACAATCAACCGAATCTGATCTAAGAAAAGAGGTTAGCTGCTATCTGTCATGGGCAGTTATATAAAAACATAATGAAGAAAGCCTTCGAACAGAAAGTCAGGCTTCGGGAATACCAGGTAGGAGATCTTGTGTTAAAAAGACTCCTTCCTCCTCATATAGACCACAGGGGCAAGTGGACTCCTAATTACGATGGTCCATTCATAGTAAATAAGGTTTTCTCTAATGGAGCACTGATGCTCACTACTATGGATGGTGAAGATTTCTTATCCCCTGTGAATTCAGATGCAGTTAAAAAATACTTCGCATAAATGACCCGCTGGACATAAAAACAGAATGTAAGTCTCGGCGAGTCAAAAACATAATAAAAGACTCGGGCAAAAATAAGGGAAGAATTAAAGAAAAAATGTACACCCGCTTAGTTGAAAAGCCGCATTGGACAGCTCAGGCAAAAATGGGTATCCCGGTGGATTGAAAACCCGAAAGGGCGATCCACGCAAAATCAAGGAATAAGCAAACAACTGCATTTTGAATTCGTCTGTATCGTTCACAACACGGCAAACTTCGGAAAGATAAAGCATCAGTCAGAATCAACATTCTTCAGAAAGCAAGATGAGAAGAACGTCAAGGTCATACGGGTCATAGCTAAGGAAGTTCATCAGAGCGTCGTCAACATTGCCAGCACTTTTACTTTACTCAATTTATAGCAATCTCCTTATTCCAGGGGATTTGTTTCTTTGACCGTATTTGCCAATTCAGGGCCCCCAGATTAATAAAATCAGAGTTTTCAGTCACACCTCGTTTTGTACATTTTTGTTTCGTTTGCAAAATGTCCAATATTCATGATACAGAACTTGCATAAAACAAATGAGCCATTTTTTTATATAAATACTTGTAGGAAATAAATTTACTTCCAGGAATATCTAACTCCTATGACGGAATCCGGTAAGGGATACCTCGGGATACTTGTGCGTTTCTTTGTCTTAACAGGTTGCAGGTATTCAATATGCAACATGGGGCATGCCAAGCATCACTTCCCCAGCATACCTCCTCCCCAAGCAGTATCTGAAATTTTTTTCCCCAGCAGAGTTGTCAAAGCCTCCTCATCCCTAGCACAGGTCTACTCAACTGGAGCATCCCCAGTCAATCACCCCACAGAGTTTCCATCCTCTCCCCAGAAGAGCAATGCCTAAAACTCCTATACAACAAAGTGACGAAAGTTTCCTTCTCCCCAGCTGAGTTCTCCTTGCAGATAGATCTATCAGTAGTCTATTTCCCAAAGTAGAGCTATATCTCCTAACAGATCTACCAATGATCTCTTCCCCAGCTGGGATATCCCTCAGAGCAGATCAGTCAGATATCTTTTTCTTCAGCGGGATCCGAATCCCGGATTGTTTCCTCCTTTGCATAATCATAGCATTTGCATCATATTCACCGAAATAAGCGTAGTATTCCGTCTAATACGGAGCATTACGGAAAAAATCAAACATTTGCATGATCACAAGCCAGGTTCGAGCCAGTCACTTGCAAATACCTTAAGTATTTCATCAGCAACGAATATAAAAACTCACATCCCTTACGAATAAAAGCCAAAGCGTCCCCTTTGCACTCTCCAACACAAATGACTATTTATATATACCCTTCTCGACACTCGTCCGTGTCATATCATTCCCTTGCAGATAAGATACCTATACATACTCCTTTGACACTCGTCCGTGTCACCTTTCCCCAAACATGGTTGCCAAATCTCTTGGTGCAACCTAATGTTTGTTTATAACACACCCTTTTTGACACCTGTCCATGTCATCCTATCCCCACAAGTTTTCCATAAAATGTTTTTACACTCTCACATACATATTCCCTTTTTGACACTCGTTTGTGTCATACATTCCCCAGCAAGTTGAACACTCGTCCATGTCTTGCTCATACTTCACTAACAAATCCACACTCACACTTATACATTAGTCTTCGATACTCGTCTATATCCTTTTTTTTTATATATATCACTCCTCACAGATTCGACACTCGTTTGTGTTCTTTGTTAACTAGTTGGTATTCATCCGTATCATCATCTCTGAACACGCGTCAGCGTCTGTTTCTACTGATACTCGTCCGTATCATGGTCTTAAGGATGCTCGTCCGCATCTTTAATCTATACACAGCATCAAACACTTATACCTTTTATTTCTTGAGCATGAACACCCGTCCGTGTTTACCATTCCCCAGCAGGTCACCAACAAAACAACCCTCTTATATCCGACATTCGTCCTATGTCGTGATACTTTCGGCAGCCGTCCCTTACCAGGTGATCGTCCTTCACCTTTGGATGACCGTCCCTCATCCTTTCCCCAATGGAGTCTACGTTATTGGAACCCTTTTCTATCCGGAATTCGTCCTATGTCGCGATATTGTTTAGCAGTCGTCCCCTTCTAGGTGATTGTCCTTCACCTTTTGATGACCGTCCCTCATCATTATCCGATGGCCGTCCCCATTGTTGATCTTGTTATCCGACATTCGTCCTATGTCGCGATAAACCCCGAGAGCAGCCGTACCCTGCTAGGTGATCGTCCTTCAACTCTTGATGATCGTCCTTCATCGTGCCTATCCGATGGCCGTCCCCATTGTTGACCTTTTTCTATCCGACATTCGTCCTATGTCGTGATAAAGAGCAGCCGTCCCCTGCTAGGTGATCGTCCTTCACCTTTGATGACCGTCCCTCATCATTATTTCATTTATTCTTTGAACCGATGGTCGTCCCCATTGTTGTTTACTTTACTTTGCAAACCCGATGGTCGTCCCCATCATTGCCTTACTTTAATCCCCAGAGAATCTTATTTCTTTACCCGATGGCCGTCCCCGTCGTAGTCTCTTTATTTCCCCAGCTTGTCGGTCGTCCCCGTCATTTCCTTACTTACCGCTTTATCCCCAACAGTCGTCCTCTGCTTGATGGTCGTCCTCTATCGCCTTCAATTGATAATCATACTATACTACCTTTTACAATTTATATCCCTTTTGTTCTTCTATCCAGCGAGTGCAAATTTTGGACTGTCTTTGGTATTCAACCACAAGTTATCTTGTTTGTCTGTTAAGCCAGGCGCTTACATCCTACACAGCTAACTCATGTTTGAATAGGGGCAGCTGTAAACACCCCAAATTTGCCCTCACTCATTTCATACCTTGGCTTGTGATATCTCATTTTTGCATTAACATAAGCATACCATCTCATATTGCATTATTTTTGCTTCACTGCATAAGTTCAAGTTCATCTGCATCTAGGGTTTGTGATCTGAGCAATCCAAGAGTCCATCTGAGCCATCCCAAAGGCCTCAAAGTGTTCCAAGAGGGTCCATGAGTGTTCTATCATCATATTATATCCTTCAAAGTTCAAGGAAGTCAAGAAATCACAAGAACTGGCAAGGCATGGAAGCAGAGCTAGGGTTTTCACTACACAGATGACCAAAATTAGGGTTTTGGTTTCAGAGGCCTTAACTCTAAATTTTTGGGCCATTCTTGTTTCTAATGTTCTTAATATGTTACAAGGATCATATGTACCAAGTTTGATGAAGAAATTCATTGTGGAAGTCATCTGTTCACTGGGTAACTTCTTGAGCAAGTTAAGTCAAAAATCAGGGCATATGAGGCCCCCAACAATGGAACCAAAGGGGTATTTTCATCAAATTGAAGTTCTATGATCTTTATTTGATCTTAGAAGAGGTTGGAAGTTCACAAGAATGAAGAATTTTGAGCCATTTGAAAAGTTGCCAAAAATGGAAATGACTTGTAATGAAAACTTTCCATTTTGGGAAAGTTTTTCAACCTCCTCTTTCTTGATCAAAAATGCTTCAAATGAAAAAATTCTTGGTCATGAAATTTGTAGATTAGGTCTTTCCCTTTTCAAAAAGTACAATAACATGTTCTAATTCATTATGGAACTCAAGTTATGATCCTTCAAAGTTGGCAAAAATCCTATAATTTTCAAGAATGCACCAAAGAGGGATTTTTGCAAAACCACTTGCCAAGGCCTCAAATGACTTCAAATGTGTACAAATACTTCATAACATGATCAAACAACTTTAAAGCATCAAAATTGGCCCAAGAATTGGATCATTTCATGCCTTGAATCACAAGAAACACCAAAGAGGGAAAATATGCAAAACTCATAGAAACCCTAGCATCAAGTGTTCCAGCTGCAATCTTTCAATCCTATGGCCTTCCTTGATCCATGCTGAGGCCAGACACCCCAAAAACTCAGGCCTACACCATGCCCATACCTCAAGTCCACATTCTTGACTTTTTTGCAAATCACCCCATACCAATCACACTATGCCACACCAACCCCTCTGACCAATCACAATTGCATATACAAACCTTATGGATCACAAAGAACATAACACACAAGCCTGAAAGACACCCAAGCTCAGATTACACAAAATCTCCTAAAAACTTCATCTCTTCGAATCTCCCAACTCAACCATCAAAACTTCAAAATTCTTTCACCAATCATCTCCACATAACCCCAAGATCATTTCCCACCCCTCACATTAGCCTGAAACCATCTCAAACAAAAACACGATTTTAGCTTCCTCTGAACTGAAACCTTCAAAATAGCCTACATAAACTCCTTTCAAGCATTCCAGAAGCAGAAGGGGATCAAGTGGAGTGGATTAACACCAAAGAGGGCCCAGAAAGTTCCAGTTTCAAGAACTTCAACTCAGGTAGCCATCAAGAACTTTTTTTTTTCCAGAAATGCATTTTTAAGTTCTTAAATGAATCCTTATGATGTGCTGATGATCCTGATGTATTTATTTTTCAAAATGGTTGAATATTGAGCATGTATGAAGTCTCTGAAACTTTTTGACCTATGTAATACCTCAAAATTTGCCCTCATTATTTATCCTCTTTACTGGATTTTTCTTCATTCATATGCATCTCCCATTTGGTTATAACATTCACAATCATGCATTTCATTGTGCTCCCCATGTATGTGATCAACACCCTATGAAAAACCAGTTCATTCCATTGGTTCGTGGTTTCTACTTCACAGGAGTTTGTTTCACGGATTATGGAACTAGGGTCTCACACCTTATGTATGGTTATCTGATAAGTTCAAAATCTTGATTATGTGGTCATCAATAATTTCATCTTATTGGTCTCTTACCATTTAATTAGGGTTTATTTCCCTGATTCAATGATCCTCGAGAGTTTCATTCACGACGATTATTCATCATTAAGGTTGATGACCTAAGTTTATTTTGTGAAAGTATTCTTTCAAGTGCGGCATTTCGTAATGATTAAAAGAAAGCTATGATTTGTGGGTTATCGACTTTTGGTTCATCATGGCATCATAAATCTTAGAGAAAAGAGTTTTTGTTCAAAGGTGCGATTTGAGCTAAGGGGAAGGTGCATTATATAGGTCTTATTTTGAAAAGAGCGGTTCAAGTTTGTTCATTATAAACAATTCCACCTATTTTATCCATTTTTGTTTACATTTGAATCCTCAGCCCATTTTTTTCCAATTCCATATTCTCTTCAAGTCCACACTCATAATCTATTCCATGTTATCCAAATAACATATTCAATGTCCAACTTTCAAATTCAAACCATTTTTTAAATCAATATCACTTTTCTTTTAAACCATTTGAACCCAATATCAATTTTAAACCACATCATTATTTCCATTCTTAATGACGTTGAGGCATTAAGAGAGCTTTTTAAGGAAATCAGTAATTCAATTGAAGCTGATGGAAAAATAAGCAAGGAGGAATTCAAATTAGCTATGTTCAACAATAGTCAAAAACAAAATTTATTTGCAGATCGGATCTTTACTCTATTTGATGTGAAGCAGAAATGAAAGATTTATTTTGCTGACTTCGTTAAAGCAATGCATGTCTTCCACCCAGATACACAAATAGATGAGAAGATAGATTATTCATTTAAGCTCTATGACTTGAATGGTAATGGCCTTATAGAACGTCAAGAGGTCAGGGAAATGCTTATTGCAATTCTTGGCGGAGAGTTACAACATCTACCGACAGATGAGGAATTAGATAGCATTCTAGACCAGGCATTTTTGGAGGTGGACTCGAACAGAGATGGGAATATTGACATTGATGAGTGGCGAGTCTATGTTAATCGAAATCCAGGAGTGATTAGAAGCATGACTATACCACATCTAAGGGTGGTAACAACCATATTCCCAGATTTTGTATTCCATTCTACTGTGAAAGATGATCGACTTGTTGTATTCGCAAAACCTAGAGCCTCAACTTCAACTGTGCAACCTGCTGCTCAAACTGAATGCTCGATATCAACCGTGCAACCTGATACTCGTCCTGGATTCTCGACATTAGTTGCTCAACCTAAATTCTCAACCGCATAATATGATACTCAGCCTAGATGCTCAGCCTCCTCCCTTCCCCCAATTCACGAAACCTGCAAGTTGATTACAATAACAGAACAAAATTAGAAATCAAAAAAACAATAACTAACTTTCAATTTCCAACAGATTTCATAACAACCATAACAGAAAAAATGATAACTAATTTTCACCTGGATTTCTAAACACTCCTCACTGCACCTCCTATAAAATCAGAGCTTCATCTTCCATTTTGGGGCTGAATCATTTTCCCCTTCATCTTTATTTTCTCTCCATAGACCTCCATCTCCTTGTTTTCCTCATCATCCATTTTGGAGATTAGATTGAACCTTCTTCATTGAGAAATTTTTCTCATTATCCTCTCTCTGTGAATTCGGCTTGGCCTCCATGGAAATTCCAAGCCCCAATTGTAACACCCTAAATTTGATTATGAGTAATTGTTGCCTATTTGAGGATATATGATGATTTTGGCAAATAGGTGGTTATGTGGCCAGATGCATTATGGTGAAATTATTTTAATAATATTAATAATAAGAATAATAATCATGTAGCATTATCCGAAATTATTGTTTATTATTTAATAATTATAGAAATGGGAGTGTGGAGGTTATGTTGGTCATTTGGGAGTATAAGGAGTAATTTTATATAATATGAATAATTAGTGTATTATTACATAATCATAATTATTTCATAAAAATATTGAAGAAAGGGTAAGGTGGTCTTTATAGAAAAATTAAGGATAAGTGGGGAAAAACCTAAACTGGGATAATTTTACCCAAATAGGAGAACACGATCAAAAGTTCTCACTTTTCGTGTTTTTGGTGAAGAAGAGATCTGAGGAAAGAATAAAGAGGAGAGAAAGCTCAGAGTCAGGAAGTTACAAAGAACCTTGGTGAAGAATATCAATTGGCGGAATTCTCTAAGGTATGGGGAGTTTTCATAATCTATTATAATTATATATGAATTGGTTTATGAATAGATTAGGTTTTGCATGATTTTGGTGATTGTTAGGTTTGATGACATATATTGAGTTATAAGAGTATGAATTGGTGAATTAGGATTGATAAGATGATTTAGAATGGTGTGTTTGATGTTTGAATTGATATATTATTGTTGTATATGATTAATTTTGATTGGTAAGAAGTTTTGGGTTGCATTGGAATGAATTCGTATGAAAAATTGAGGTATTTTGATGTAGAATTCGTAAAAACAGCAGAAAACTGCTTATGTACAGGTTTTAACCGGTTAACCATAGGTGTTAACCGGTTAACCAGTGAAAAATATGTGTTTTGGGAAAAAATGAGGCGTTAACCGGTTAACTCTATAGGTTAACCGGTTAACACTGTATCGTGGCACTTTTATTTTGAAAAATTCATAACTTTTGATCTGTAACTCCGATTTAGGTCCCGTTTGAAGCGTCGGAAAGCTAACGAGACGAACTTTAATTTGATGAAATAAAATGAGTGAAGTGAGACATTTTTCAATGATGAATATTTAGGAAAATTTGAATTGGTTTTATGATTATAAGCATAATTTTATTGAAAGTTGATGATTTGATGTTGTTGATGAAGGAAGTTGTTTTGTTGTATTGTTGGAATAGGTTTTATGATTAAAAACATGATTTATATTGCAAATTAATGATTTGTTGTTATTGACAAAAGAAGTTGGTTTTTTTGTATTGTTGAAAATTGGTTTCAAGCTTATAAACATGATGTTATTGTGAATTGAGGATTTGTTGATGTTGATGAGAGAAACTGTTTTATTATCTCGATGGTCATAGAAGTTGTTTTGTTGTATTATCGATAAAGAAGTATTATCGATGTGTTTTCTTTATGAAAGACATGATTACTTGATGTTTGAATTGCTGGGTGTGAAATGAATGATGCACATTTGATTTCTCGATGAATTTTTACGATGTAACACATCATTGCATTTCATGACATTCACGATGGGGGCTTCGGCCTATTTTGTAACTTCAATCCCATTGTGTGGATTGAAGTGTCTCGATGATTACGGTGTGCTCCCTTGTGGAGGGTTGATGGTCAAGTATCCATCTCACAATGAAATTGGTACCACATGCATAATTGCATATCATGATAGTTGGAATTGCATATTTCTGGATGAATTCACGATTGTGTTGTGTTGCTGAAGTTTTATAATGTGTTCATGATTGTGTTGTTGTTGCTGGATTTTATGGTGGACGATGTTATGACATGTTTATGCTAATTTATTTATATTCCATATTCTAGTATATTTATGATAAATTATGATTACTCACCCTGCCTGCTTGGAAATGTTGCCTCCTATGTGGGTAACTTGAAGATGATAAAGAATAGCTTCGCAACTGCAAGAGGAGTTTTTCAGAGTCTCGAAGCGTACCTTATATTACTTTAGAAGTGGTCTGGAGTCTTTGTGTCCTGCTCTGTGTCATGTAACATCGGGATGGGGTTTATTTGTTAAACTGTTTTCAGTTATGTTATTACTTTGGTAAATATTTTCTCATTATATGATGTTGAAATTTCGGATGGAGAAAATTATGTTTATGAAGTAAAATTTATGATTTTAAAATATGAAGTTTAAATTCCGCTGCAAAATGCTATATGTTATTCTTGATGTTGATTAACCCGGGTTACGGGACAGGACACTGTGTGTTTGATTTTCTGATGAAATGTGATATCCTTCTTATAACTACTCTCATATTATTTTAAATATTTTATTTTGGGGTAGAAGGGTGTTACATCAATCTCCAATGATTCATTCAATCTGCATCAAAATCAACCTTCGTTTTCACTCTTGAATTTGGCCCTGTGATTCTTCCACCACTGACTTCATCCTCTTCGGTTTCAGAACCATCTCCCCTATTGTCATCGCACGTTCATCATCATCAAGACCTGCGAGAAAACAATAACAACCGCCACAATTTCAAGAACAATAACAGAGCGCTTCCACAACTTGCGAGAATTCGTAGCATCGTGAAATGGAGAAAAATTGAAGAAGAAGATTGAGCAAAGAAGGAAGGAACAAGAAACGATACCTGTGAAGCTGCGGATAACATCGATTTTCATCGATTTTGGGAAACTCTTATATCAAAGCTCTTTCTCCCCTTCAATTATCTTCGTCGTTGACATGACTTGTTCGTCATCTTCATCAGCTTATTCTCCATTCATCAGCCAAGAGCTCGATACATCTTCACCGTCACAAATTTGAACGCCGCGCATCATCTTTTTCGTCGATCGCTCACAACCGTTGTCGTCTTTCTCCGATCCAGGTACGAATCTGGACGTCCTTTAGATATAGGATTGTTTCTTGTTGTTGATTCATTGTTCTCGTTTCTAATAGCGTTAATTTCTGCGCGATTTTTGTTTCGGATTTGAGAGAAAGAGGAGTTAGGTCATTTGGTGCTCTTGTGTTCAAGTAAGAATATTGTAGCATTCGAAAAGACGAGGAGAGGGTGGAACGGAGAAGAAGACAGAGGAAGAGAAAGGGTGGTGGCGGTGGAAATTGAAGAAGAAGGGACCTAGGGTTTCTTTATGTTCTTTAGCCTCTCACGTTTTTCTTTGTGTAATAATGTTAAGTTATGGAATCAATTAGTGGATCATTAACTTAATTGATAATTAAGTCTAATTATTATAGAATACTAAGAGGGTAATGAAGAGTTATTGGAAATAAAATGCAATTAGGGCCTTTAATCCATTAATCACGATCTGAATTCCAAGATAGAGTTGAGATTTTGTGATTTCCGGCCACACCGACGGTGACACGTGTCACCGTCCGGTTGGCGTTTCATGCGGCTATTCATGTGCGTTTCATCCACCATAGTGTTCCATGAGCATGTGTTATGATCCATTTGATTAGATTACTAGTGGATAGGACCCAATCAGACGGCCTGGATTTAGTCAAAGATGTTGATTGAAGACTCACCGCATACACCCTCAAGGGCCTGCGCAGACTGGGCCCATATCATTGCTATTCACACTCCCATATCAAGCCCATGTAGGAAAAGACTATAAAAAATACTAACGCACCCCCTTTTCTATTTCTTTTAGTTTTTTAGTTTTAGTTAACATAGTTTAGGAATAATTCAATTAAAAATAGTAAAGAACATTAGAAACTTTTACAAAAATTCCAGTAGCTTGTTAATTCCAATTAGAAATTTTTGAGACTTTTATTTTCTGAATTTCGATTATTTTTGATTTAATTCTGATTTTTCTTTTAATTAGCTTTTATTGAATTTCATTTAACTGTACATGATTTTGTTCATTTTATTTTGTTCCCTTCCAGTAGGATTTTTGACCCATTCTTTTTTCTATGTTTAGAGGACTCATAATAGGACCTAGAATAATTTTGGTAGAATATTAAGGTCACTTTATCCCCTGTTTTGGTAGCCTAATCCATAGAGAATAATAGTTAATCCTTAGGTAGAATTAAGTGTTTTTAAGACATAGCTAATTTCTGATTTTTAAGGATATTTTTTAGAACAATGTAATAATTAGTTTTAGGACCATATAGAATTAATTCCATAGTTTTTCCAGGACTTATAATATTTTTAGGGTATTAATCTTTAGGCTAGTTATACATGTAAAATTCAATTAGTTTAGGTTAGAATATTAAGATCCTTAAGAACTAGTTTAATTAGATTTAATCTTAGGATTTTAAAATGGTTTAGCCTAGTTGAATTACTGATTTTTAGGGTGACAATATTAAATAGTTCCCTTAGTTTTAGGACTTAGGCTTAGAATTTCTAATAAATATACTTAGATAAAGTTTAGTTTAAGCTTTGGTTTTATACCTTTAAATGTTTGGTTTTAGAATTTTATTTCTTATTCCATTTTATTGCCTTGTCTTATTATTTCACTTGTATAGGCTTCCCCACTGTTTTAGAATCAACTTAACTTCATTAGGAAGTAAGTTGAATTCTAGTAGTTTCTAATTGCTTTCTTCATTAGGTTTAGAAAACCACTCAAACCATTAGGACCACTTGTGAATATATCAACAAAGCTAGGATTGAGTCTTAGTCCCTTAGATTTTACCTTTTTCAACTTGAGTCCTTCTTTCTCATCTTATAAAGAAAAGCAATAAAACACTTAATAAAAATCGAACTTTCTTGTACGACACGAGACCTTGTTGCGGAGTGCTTATACGCGTCCTGTTTCGGGGCGAGGTGTAAATACTTACCACGATGGATAGGTCTTAGTATGAGAATGTTCACAAACAAATTCAAAAAATTTCTCATAAAAGACAAAAACAAATAATAAGAGACTTTCCTGCGGGAACTTCTCATCTCATCTTATTCACTCACAACACGAACTTGCGACGACTTGTCTCATTTGCAAGACGGTAAACGCACTCGTACCAGACGAGCCTGCAACACCTGAGCATAGACATACGCAGTTCAAGCCATAAAAAATACAAACAAATAGTTCCCACCTGGTTAGGTGAACTACGTCGACTCTGATCCTCATTATCCCGATGAGGTACGTAGGCAGCGGGGTAGGGCCCGTTCGAGCACATTCTTTATTTTCCCTACATTTTCCCCATCCTTTCTTTCCTTTCTCATTCCTTTCTCCTTTCCATTCCCATTCCATTTAGCAGTTCATCTGCTCAGCAACTTTATTTTCTCACCCTTTGAAACAAACAAACAAGTGTGGATCCCGTCGGGTACGGCCGACGGTCTGGGGTGCTAATACCTTCCCAGGTCGTAACCGACTCCCGAACCCAGATCTTTGGTTCGCAGGACCTTGTCATTTCCTTCTTCCTCAGGTTTGTGCAGCATTACCTTTCCTGTTCCTTCGGGATAAAAATGCATGGCTGGCGACTCTACCTTTTCCGCGCCACTTTCGCTTTTGTACTAGGATGAAAATCCCGGGAGCGACAGTTGGCGACTCTGCTGGGGATAGAACCCAGAATCTCTGGTTTCCCTTGTAGAGTCAATCCTAGCGCCTGTTTTGTTTTGTTTCTTTGGGCGTTTATCTGTTTGTTGTTATGTGATTTAGTTTAGCTTTACTGTTTTTATTTACAGTTTTTACTTTACAACTTTACTTTACAATGTTTATTTATTGCTTTCAGTATTTATTTTCCATGCATCATATTATACTGGACTGTCTGGCTGTGCTGGTTTTCATTTTTTTTGTGGGATGGGAGTTACTATGAGATAAGCTAAATACCCGGCTTGAGTGCACTATAGGATTAGGGTGAACACGTTGTACTCACATGGTTACATGATGAGTGGCGATGTGTTCCACACCCAGATTGCGACCGTCTTGGGACTATTCTGTGTGGGGGTTCTTCCCCACTTCAGGGTACGACCTTGATAGTTATGTCCATCTGGTGACCGATCTTCGAGGACCTTAATGGGAACACCCCTCTCCAGTGATGACAGTGGCATACCACATTTGTTGGCAAACCCACTCGCATCCGAGGGTCCATTGGGAACTCGTATAGGATGGCCTGGTTCTCTCATAGGAATCTAGTTAAAGCAAATTGTTCGTATGACGGTAGTATTGTACCCTTTGGGATGAATGTACTATTGTTTCTTAATTCAGTGCTTGAAGCTGGGGACTTGTGAGAGATGCTTGTTTTTTCGGACTCAGCTGAGGTCTCCCTGAGTAGTACATAAAGCCAAATCGATTCCCTGATTTGGTCATGAGCCATTTCTCGGAAATGGTGAACGTATTATTGTTATTCGGCTTTGAGAGTCCGTGATGTTGACCCGAGTAGCACATCCGTGAGATTGGAAGGGGTTTACAGGTTTGCAGGAACCCTAAGACCTTCAGCATACCCGCTTTGCCATTGGTTCAGTTTTGTGATCTGGATTTCTGGTTCTGAGATATGGATCCCGGATCAGAGGGATTGTTATTGTGATATGTGGATACTGTGACCTTGCACCGATACCTGATTATATGATTGGCACATCACATACACTTCATTGATCACATGCCTCGTCTTGCATAAGCATCATATCATCATTAATCATTTGTGTTTCTTTTATTCTCAGGGTCTGCGTTACTCCCGGTTCCTGGTCATATCATTACTTCAGAATGGAAGACGTCAGAAAGAGAACTGTGCACTACAAGTTTTTTGATACCAAGATGGACCTGATCAACCAAATGGTGTTTCTTATTACCCCAGGTAATTTGGGATTCTTCAAGGAAAAGTATGGTGATATTCTGGACTTGGTATTCAACTTAGATAGTTCTCAGAGAAGCGCCATTCACACTTTGTTGCAATATTACAATCCACGGCTAAGGTGTTTCACATTTCATGACTTTCAGTTGGGTCCTTTGATGGAAGAGTATGCTGAGATTATGGGAGTGTCAATCAAGGATCAGATTCCTTTCAACTCAGAGATGACAAGACCAACCCATGCTGACATCGCTAAAGCTCTTTATTTAAGCTCATCTGAAGTATCTGCAAATCTGTCTACCACCAAAGCAAAAGTACTTGGTTTCACTCTAGAGTATCTGGTTAGAAAGGCTGAAGAACTTGCAGTGACAAATCAGTGGGATTCTTTTTGCGCCATTTTAGCACTATCCATTTATGGTATCATCTTGTTCGTTGATATGGACAAATTTGTGGACATAAATGCCATTCATTTATTTGTGTTGAAGAATCCGGTGCCCACTCTCCTAGGTGACTTGTATTATTCAGTGCACTATAAGAATGAGAAGAAGCGAGGAGGTCTAGTTAGATGTTGTGCTCCCTTATTCTACAAATGGGTCATGAGACATTTTCCTACCACTGAGGGTTTTACCGATCCTAATACTATGTGGGCCCAGAAGCTGAGTACTTTGTCTGCCAGAGATATTAGATGGTTTACTTTGAGGTTGAAAGGAAAGTGTTTCATCACCAGCTGTGGGAATTACCTCAATGTGCCTTTGTTAGGAGTGTCAGGAGGTATCAACTAAAATCCCATTCTCAAAGAGATCCCCGATGAAACCGAGTTATTTCAAACTTTTTACTTCTCGGTGAAAGACAATCTTCCGTTGGTCAGAAAAGTTGTAGGTTCTTGGAAGGTGATCAAAAGAAAAGACACGACATGTCTAGGCAAGAGCAATAACCGGATGTTCCCTGAATTCGAAGCTTGGATAAAGGAGGAGGTTCAAACGGATCTAGTCCCTTTTTCTGTACCAACCCCGCCTCCAGCAACTGTGCCTTTAGAAGATTACCAGAAATTGGAAGCTTTGGTCAAGCAGCTTAGAGTTGAGAATTAGGAAGCTTATAATTCTTGTCAGAAATTGATGATTCAGAACCAGCAGTTAGAAGATAGAGCTCACCGAGCTGAAGAAACGGTTCGTCTTAAGTAGAAGGACTTTGAGGAAAGGGAGTTATACTTTAGGAAGAGAGGATTGGCTGAGATCCATAAGGCGAGTCAGCGTCGGAAGGATAAGAAAGAACTGAATGATGCTAATTATTTTGGACCGGCCCAATCCTTACAATTGGGCCAAGAAGACCAATCCAATAGGCCTGCTCGACGTCGAGCATAATTATGGAAAGTGGTCCCTGTCGACCACAAGCATTCCAACCACGACGAAGTTCACTAACGGCTAGTCTTGACCGTTGCCTATTTTCATGGATTCCTCGATCCGCGCCTCACAAGATGGACCAATAATCTTCCACTTAGCCCCTTATATAAACCCTCTCATTTGAGAGGGTCAGGTATTCAATCTCTCTGACCTTTATACTTGTACTTGCCCACTCTTTGCTCGGTTACTTACTTTGGCATCGGAGTGCCTTGCAGGTACACCCCTTTTTCTCCTCACTGACCGTCTCCATCAGCTCTAGAGGCCAGCCGCATCGGATCCTGATCTCCAGGTACGATCACTAATGAAGCCATCACACTTTGGCAAGAGAAGTGGAGTGATAATCATAAGAAGAAAAAGGAGGTAGAAGCTGAATTTGAGTTGAAGATCAAGAACCTCCAGGATGCTTTGGTTGAGCAAGAGAAGTTAGTTCGGAAGGCACAAGAGCAACAGAGAGAGTATCTTCATCGGATGACAAAGAGTCAATAAATAGCTGAAGATGTACAGAAAGAAGTTGAAGAGCTGAAGCTTCGTGCTGATGTGAAGAAGTAAGGCTGAGCCAAGTCCAAGCAAAGAAAATGAGGTGACTTTCCTGCAGCAGATTGAAGAGTTACATGCTTCCTTTGATCTAAGGGACCTCCTCATCCAGGAGCCCGATCATCCAGATATCGTTTAGTTGTTCCAGAATGTCAAGCGTCTTAGCTGGAGGCTGCAAGACTTAGAGCTCCCTAGGGTTTAATTTCATGCTATTGTACTTGGATTACCCACAGACTTGTTGTGGGATTCTTTTTATTTGATGTACTTTATTGTTCTTTTGATTGACACCCTTCGGGGACTTTGTTGTTTCAAACTTCAGTTTATGTGATTGACTTGCTTTGAATCTCTTGATTGTTATTTGTTGCACCGACACGGGGTAATGAACACTAATTCTCCACGGCCGTCATCTCATTTGAACATCACTTGGGTCTTCTTCCCAATTATTATTCTCTTAATGCCAGGACCGGAAAAGGGAAAACCTTGGGAATAAAAGAAACACATTGCATTGCATACGCATCATTTGCATTCTTCTTTGTTTTTGCAGGTTTTTCTACAGGATGCTTAATTTATCTGTGTTTCAGGCAAAGATTGCGAGAACTGCCAAGACCCAACATCTCCGACAAGATATCCCACATCACTATGCAACTCGTAGCAACCAGAGGATAGTATGGACGCTATGCAAACTGAGCTCAATGAGTTTCGCACCAGAATGGGAGAATTCATGGTCATGATGCAAGGGATGGCTCAGGGACAACAAGAGTTAAGGAATGCAATTCAAGGGCTCAATCCTCCTCAGACTAACACTCCTGTGACCACTCCTGACGTGCAAGTGGCTCCTCCCAACACCAGCAGTGGCCTAGGTGGACCTCAAATTCCAGAACAGGGCACGACAACTTTCATTCCAGTACAAGACAGGCAGGAGGATCAGTTCCCTTCTTTCAATAACGACATGGGGTTCGGTGGAGAATGAAATCTTCATCACTTTTTGATGCTTGCTGAGAAAGTCAAAGCCCTCGAGTGTAGAGACACTTTGGGGATAGATGTGTCTGACATGGGCCTAGTCCCTGGGGTGGTTATTCCCCACAAATTCAGGCCGCCTACTTTTGACAAGTATAACGGTAATTCCTGCCTGAAGACTCACTTGCAGGCATTCTACCGGAAGATCGCTGCCCAAACTAGGGATGAAAAGCTCTGGATGTACTACTTCCAGGATAGTCTCTCCAAAGGGTCCTTGGAATGGAATATGAAGCTAGAGAGAAGTTCTATAAGAAACTGGAAGGAATTGGGAGAAGTATTCCTCAAGCAGTATCAGTATAATATTGACATGGCGCCTAGTCGCACTCAACTTCAGAGTCTGACTCAGAGGAGCTCAGAGAGTTTCAAAGATTACGCACAAAGGTGGCGTGAAGTGGCCGCTAGAGTGAAACCGCCTTTGTTGGAGAGAGAAATGGTAGACCTGTTCCTGGATACCCCCCTTGGGCATTTCATGGAAAGGCTAGCTGGTTGTTCTTCAAGTGGATTCTCAGATATCATCTTGACTGGCGAGATGATAGAAAGTTGGATCAAGCAAGGGAAGATTCAAAATGGAGGCGCTTCAAGTTCTGGTATTAAGAAACCCTTCGTGAAAAGAAGAGAAGGAGAGACTGGTGCAGTGTACGCGCAGAGGGGAGGAAGTAGCAGAGGTTTTTATCAGCAAGTGGCTCCTGTCACTATCTCAGCTCAACCTGTCCAACAGCAAGTCCAACCACCGCAGTCGCAACACTCACAAGGGTATCAACAAAGAACTCCCCGTCCATACTATTCTCAGAGGACCAGAGAAAGGAAGTTTGACACTCCGCCTATGTCCTATTCACAACTTCTGAAGAATCTCCTCCAACTCCAGCTGGTTCAGCTCAGAACTTTGCAACCCCCGAAGCCGCGGCAACTTCCTGAAGGGTGCGATATAAATGCCAGATGTGAATTTCATTCCAGAGCTCCTGGACATACCACGGAAAACTGCAAGGCCTTGAAGTATGTAGTCCAAGACCTAGATTATTCCAAAGCGATCAACTTCGCTCCTACTCCTAATGTAATACAGAACCCCATGCCTCCTCACAGAGGTACGGTTGGGGAAGTCGATGAAGGGGAGAATCTAAACATGGTGTCTGATGTCGACGACCTGCAGACTCCGTTGAATGTTGTTAAAGTCTGCTTGTCAAAGAAAGGTATCTTTCCTGGGTGTGAAGACGATTATCCAGGATGTGCTGAAGCTACAAATGGGTGTGAGCAGTTGAAAGCAGGGATCCAGAGTATGATTGATGAGGGAATGTTGCAGTTTGACAAGATTGTAAAAGAAAGCGAAGTCTCCACAGTAACTATCTTCTACGATCCATCTCAAGTTCCTTCACGGACCAGAGCGGCACCGATAACCATCACCACTGCAGGACCAGTAATGTATCAGAGCGATAGAGCCATTCCTTGGAATTATGGTGGCGAAGTATACTGTAACGGCCAGAAGCAAGAGTTAGCCACGTCAAATACGACCCCAGCTCAAGTAGAAAATGTTGGAGTAGGGGGCTTTACTAGAAGTGGAAGGTTATTTGCGCCGGAAACACTAAGAAATAGTGTGATACCACCCAGAGACACCGCAGAAGCCCAGGCTAGAGCAAGAGGGAAGCAGCCAGTGGTTGTCAACGATCCCGCACCAGTAACTGATCCAGACCTTACCTTCGATAAAGAAGCTGAAGAATTTCTGAGGATTATCAAAAAGAGTGACTACAAGATTGTGGACCATCTACAGCAGACTCCGTCGAAGATTTCCATCTTGTCCTTGCTCATGTGTTTTGATTCCCACAGGAAGGCTCTCTTGAATATCCTGAACAAGGCGTATGTTCCTCAGGATATTTCGGTAAATCAGTTGGAAGCGGTGGTATCTAGTGTTAATGCTAGTCACAGATTGGGTTTCACAGACGTGGATCTAACTTCTGAAGGTCGTGCTCATAATCAGGCACTGCATATCTCTTTAGAATGTAAAGGTGTAGTACTTTCTCACGTGTTGGTAGATACCGGATCATCGTTGAATGTCTTTCCCAAGAAAGCACTTATGAAGTTGGATTACGATGGAGTAGTTTTAAAACCCAGCGACCTAGTAGTTCGAGCATTTGATGGGTCGAGGAGATCGGTGTTCGGGGAGGTGGAGTTACCAATTAAAGTAGGTCCGCAAATCTTCAATACCACGTTTTACGTAATGGATATACAGCCTGCATACAGTTGTTTGCTCGGAAGTCCTTGGATACATTCAGCGGGAGCAGTATCGTCCACACTCCATCAAAAGCTAAAGTTCGTCTGGGAGGGTCAAATTGTAACTGTTAGTGGGGAAGAAGACAATTTTGTTAGTCATCTGGCTTCATTCAAGTATGTGGAGATGGATGGCGAAATAGTTGAGACTCCCTGTCAGGATTTTGAGCCATTGAAGACTGAACAAGCATCTGCAGTGGCAACTTCTCCTGAAGAACCGAAGAAGGGGGTTTCCTTGGCCTCTTATAAGCAAGCGCTTGAATTGGTAGAATCTAGGATACGAGAAGGCTGGGGTAGTCCAGTAGAACTGCCAGAAAAGAAAGATATGTTTGGAATTGGTTACCATCCTGGGAAGTCATCGTCTGGACCAAGTGCTAAAGGTTGTCAAAGCCCGATTACTTTCACGAGTGCGGGAGTAGTGGATTATGGAAACATCAGTTCCGTGTAGGATGACACAATTGATAGTGATTGTGACCTAGATGAGTGGATCAGGCCTGCTGTTCCAGGGACTCAGCTTAGCAATTGGACATCAGAAAGGCTTATTTTAGTCACCTCTTTCGAAGAGTAATAATTTTTGTTTATGTTTTTCCTGTATTCAAGCACTATGTCTTGCCCGAGGCATAATAGCTCTTTGTAAGGGTTCTTTTGTTCTTAACACAATTCATAATCATAAATAAAGCTGATGTTTCACATTCATTCATGTTGTTATTTGTCTTTCATTTTTTGCTTTTTGTCTTTCAAAAAGAAAGAAAAGTTTTAAAATTGTAATGTTTCTCATTTTCTCAAGTTTTTGCTAAAGCCTTGCATGAATCACCATTCATGCAGGTGCTCGTCACCGGATCTTATCAATGACGATCCTGTTATGGCTGAGCATAACTTCGAAAATCCAATTTATCAAGCCGATGAGGAGGGTGAAGAGGATTGCAAACTACCTGAAGAATTGGCCAGACTGCTTAAATAGGAGGAAAAGATGATTCAGCCGCACGAAGAAGCTGTCGAAGTGATAAACCTGGGTACTAAAGAAGACAAGAAAGAAGTCAATATCGGGGCCGCATTAGAAGAATCTGTCAAGACCCGTTTGATTGCTATGCTTCGAGAGTATGTTGATGTCTTCGCATGGTCCTACCAAGATATGCCCGATTTAGACACTGACATTGTGGTACACAAGCTACCTCTGAGAGAAGATTGTCCTCCAGTAAAGCAGAAGTTGAGGCGCACATGTCCTGATATGGCAATCAAAATAAAAGAAGAAGTACAAAAACAGTTTGATGCTGGCTTCTTGGCCGTGACCAATTACCCTCCGTGGGTTTCTAACATTGTGTCGGTTCCCAAGAAGGACGGTAAAGTCAGGATGTGTGTAGACTACAGGGATTTGAATAGGGCCATCCCCAAAGATGACTTCCATCTACCTCACATAGATGTGCTCATCGATAATACTGCTCAGTTTTCCGTGTTCTCCTTCATGGACGGATTTTCTAGTTATAACCAGATTAAGATGTCTCCCGATGACATGGAAAAGACAACCTTCATCACGCCTTGGGGCACTTTCTGTTACAAGGTCATGCCATTTGGTTTGAAGAATGTTGGAGCCACTTACCAATGGGCGATGGTGACGCTATTTCACGACATGATTCATTATGAAATTGAGGTTTATGTTGATGATATAATAGCAAAATCCCAAACGGAGGAAAAGCACTTGGTTAATCTAGCGAAGTTGTTTGATAGATTCCGGAAGTTCAGACTGAGGTTGAATCCGAATAAGTGTACCTTCGAGGTCCGTTCTGGCAAGCTACTCGGTTTCATTCTTAGTGAGCGGGGAATTGAGGTGGATTCAGCCAAAGTGAAAGCCATCCAGGAGATGCCTGAGCCGAAGACTGAAAAGCAAGTGTGTGGTTTCTTAGGGAGACTAAACTACATTGCACAGTTTATCTCTCACCTAACTGCCACGTGTGAGCCCATCTTTAAGCTTCTGAGGAAGAATCAGGCCATTAAATGGAAGGAAGACTGCCAGCAAGCCTTTGACCAAATCAAAGAATACCTGTTAGAACCTCCAAATCTTATGCCTCCAGTGCCAGGGAGACCTTTGATTATGTATCTTATTGTGCTTGAAGGATCAATGGGATGTGTGCTGGGTCAGCAGGACGATTCTGGTCGAAAAGAGCACGCCATTTATTACCTTAGCAAAAAGTTTACCGATTGTGAGACGCGCTACTCACTACTCGAGAAAACTTGTTGCACTTTGGCATGGGATGCTCGCCGACTAAGACAATACATGCTGACTCACACTACTCTCTTAATTTCCAAGATGGATCCTGTGTAATACATTTTCGAGAAGCCAACTTTGATAGGAAGAGTAGCCCGGTGGCAGATGATACTAACAGAGTATGATATACATTACACTTTGCAAAAGTCAATCAAAGGAAGTGTGTTGTCAGAATACTTGGCTCAACAGCCAATCGATGATTATTAACCCATGAGGTTCGAGTTTCTGGATGAGGACATCATGTTCCCCAAGTCGAAAGACTACGAAGAACCACTTCCGGAGGAGGGGCCACACCCTGAATCCAAATGGAAGTTGATGTTTGATGGAGCTGTGAACATGAATGGAAGTGGAGTAGGTGTTGTTATCATCTCGCCAGAAGGGGTCCATACACCTTTAGCTGCTCGGTTGACCTTCGAATGCACTAACAATGAGGCAGAGTATGAAGCTTGCATCATGGGGATTGAAGAGGCAATCGACTTGCGAGTCAAGAACCTCGAGATCTTCGGAGATTCTGCTCTGGTGGTGAATCAAGTCAATGGCAAATGGTTGGTTCATCAACCTCATTTGATTCCTTACAGAGATTATGTTAGGAGGCTGTTAACTTTCTTCACCAAAGTCGAGTTGAATTATATTCCTCGAGATGAAAACCAATTCGCCGATGCTCTAGCAACTTTGTCGTATATGATTAAAGTTTGTTAAGAGAATTTCGTGCCTCGAATTACGGTCTCCCGTCTTGAAATACCTGCTTATGTCTTTGCAGTGGACAGTGGTGAAGACAACAAACCTTGGTATCATGATATCAAGCAATTCCTGAAGGCTCAAGAATACCCGGCTGGGGCATCCAGTAAGGACAAGAAGACCCTTAGAAGACTGGCGGGAGGTTTCTTCTTGAATCAAGATGGTGTGATGTACAAGCGAAACTTCGACATGGTTCTGCTCAGATGTGTGGATAGACACGAAGCAGACTTGCTGATGCAAGAGGTCCATGAAGGCTCCTTTGGTACCCATGCTGGAGGACATGCTATGGCCAAAAAATTGTTGAGATCGGGATATTATTGGATTACCATGGAATCCGATTGCTGTAAATACTCCCGTAAGTGTCACAAGTGTCAAATTTATACCGATAAGGTCCATGTGCCTCCGAATCCGTTGAGTGTCATGTCTTCAGCATGGTAGTTCGCTATGTGGGGCATTGATATGATTGGCAAGATCGAGCCGACAGCTTCTAATGGTCATCGCTTCATCCTGGTTGCTATAGATTATTTCACGAAGTGGGTCGAAGCGGCATCTTACGCCAATGCCACTAAACAAGTGGTAGCCCGGTTTATTAAAAGAGACATCCTTTTCCGGTACGGAATTCCTGAGAGGATCATTACTGATAATGGTTCTAATCTCAACAACAAGATGATGGCTGACTTGTGTCGAGATTTCAAAATAGAGCATCACAACTCTTCTCCGTATCGCCCGAAGATGAATGGCGCCATCGAGGCGACCGACAAGAACATCAAGAAGGTCGTGAAGAAGATGGTTGTGACATACAAAGACTGGCATGAGATGTTACCATTCGCTTTACATGGGTACAGAACGTCAGTGCGTACTTCGACAGGGGCAACCCCATTCTCACCGGTGTATGGTATGAAGGCAGTCCTACCAATTGAAGTGGAAATCCCCTCGTTGAGGTTGATGATGGATATTAAGATGGATGAAGCTGAGTGGCTCCGATCCAGATATAATCAATTAAGCCTCATTGAAGAAAAACGTCTAGCAGCTGTATGCCATGGACAGTTGTATCAGCGACGGATGAAGCAGGCTTTTGACAAGAAGGTGCGACCACAGAGGTACATGCCAGGTGATTTGGTACTGAAAATGATTATTCCTCCTTTTAACGAACACAGGGGCAAATGGACACCCAACTATGATGGACCGTTCGTGGTTAAAAAGGTTTTCTTAGGTGGAGCCTTGATGCTGACAACCATGGACGGAGAAGACTTCCAATCCATTGTCAACACAGACGCAGTAAGAAAATACTTCGTGTAAAAAGGACCCGCTGGATAAAAACAAAATAAATATCCAGGCAAAAATGGGCATCCCGACGAGCCAAAAACAGAATAAAAGGCTCGGGAAAAAGTTAGGGAAATCTTGAGAAAAAAATGTACACCCGCTGAGTTGAAAAGCCACATCGGACAACTCAGGCAAAAAAGGGTATCCCGGTGGATTGAAAACCTGAAAAGGCGATCCACACAAAAGAGGGATTAACACGAAAGATTGCGATCTGCGAGATCCGTAACCTATCTACAGTTAAGGCTATTCTAAGGGTTGAAGATCAGTTCAATTACTCTTTTTCAAGGGCAGAGCGAGCAGAGCGTTTTGAAGATATACGAGTAATAACCGGGTTGGAACTTGATGAGATCCACTTCTCACATTGCCAATAGGATAGTTTATTTTCCTTTTTGACTGTTTCCTCTTTCTAGGGAACTGCTTCCTTTGTATTGCCTATTCATGGCCATTTTTTCGAATCAATAAAAATTCAACTTCGGTCAATTTATGACTATTTTGCTTCTTGTTTTTGTTTTTCATCTAGCAATGATTTATTGCAAAAACGTCTAGCAAATCATGATTTACATTGTGTTGTGAACATTTGAATGCTTTCTAACTCATGCAGGAGGACAGAAACATTTAATACAACTCTGAAAGGGTGTCGAGATACCCAGATAATGATGCATACTACGAGCCTTGGGCAGGCAGGTCCCAAACTAACTCTCTATGTTGCTGGTACTATCGATTGTGTTCATGCAGGTACAAGTACAGGTGTTGCTAACAGAGCTAAAAGAAAATTCCCAGGAGGAGTATTTCTTTATGGTTGAACAGGAGCAGGTGTCTCCCAAGGTGTCTCCAGTCATCCCCAGTAAGGTAGAAGTTGAAATCTCTCCCAGCAAGGTAGAAGAATGTGGGTGTCATCCCCAAGCAGATGTTTTCCTTCAGACACGGGGGAAATTCCCAGCAGTATAAGGAGTGTCTTTCCTCCCCAGCGAGTTGCTTCCTCAGTAATGTCATGCCTCTGGTTCCCAGCCAAGTCAGAAGATCTTCACTTCCCCATCAGAGTTCAAGAAGGGTCCATCTCCAGCAGGGTCTTGGAGCTCCAATCTCAAAGTTCATTTTATTTTTGGAAATGGCGGTTGTTCAGAGTCGGTGTATCATTGACAACCGTCCCTGCAGAGTTGTCTTCTCCTCACCAGGATGGACCAGATCAATGCAGTGATCACCACTTTTCCCCAGTCAAGCCATCTGGAATACTTGCAGTCTCCTTATCAGGAGATCTCTTTGCATTTACATATGCATAATCATCATTACATTTGCATCCTCGAAGGCGTAGAATTTCCATCCTCATGGAGCATTACGCCATAGATCCAAACATGTGCATGCCAGCATGGGCCAGTTTTGAGGTATATTACATACAACCTGTAACATCTTTTTAACCTGAAGTATTCCCCGCAGAAGACACTTATGCCATTTTCCAGACATCTTGGTCTTTCCAAGTCGAGGTTATTTTTCTTTATGGCTTGGTCCTGCCCAACAATCATATTGTTGAGTTCCATTCTGCTAATGGTCTCGTTAAGCCCTGTTTCGCCAACAGGCACCTTCCGTGGCTTGGTCCTGCCCAGCAGTCGCGTGTTTTCTTCCGTGGCTTGGTCCTGCCCAGCAGTCGCGTATTTTTCTTTATGGCTTGGTCCTGCCCAGCAGTCATATTGTTGAGTTCCATTCCGCTAATGGTCTCGTTAAGCCCTGTTTCGCCAACAGGCATCTTCCGTGGCTTGGTCCTGCCCAGCAGTCGCGTATTTTTCTTTATGGCTTGGTCCTGCCCATCAGTCATATTGTTGAGTTCCATTCCACTAATGGTCTCGTTAAGCCCTGTTTCGCCAACAGACATCTTTCGTGGCTTAGTCCTGCCCAGCAGCCGCGTATTTTTCTTTATGGCTTGGTCCTGCCCAGCAGTCATATTGAGTGAGTTCCATTCCGCTAATGGTCTCGTTAAGCCCTGTTTCGCCAGTAGGCACCTTCCGTGGCTTGGCCCTGCCCAGCAGTCGCGTATTTTTTGTTTATGGCTTGGTCCTGCCCAGCAGTCATATTGATTGAGTTCCACTCCGCTAAAGGTCTCATTAAGTCTTGTTTCGCCAAAAGGCGCCCTTGTTGTGGCTTTGATTCGCTCAGCAGTCACAATGCAAGTTATCACATTGATTCCATTCTACCTTGTTTTATTTCTACTACCTATTCAAAGGTCAAAACAAAAAGAATATATATAAATAAAGGGCAGATGGAATTTCTATTATCCCCAGAGTGCAAATTTCTAGGTTTTATTCGAGTATTCAATCACTCCATACCTTGAACATCTAAAAGCTATTGCAATTATTCGTTCAGGCTTGCAGACAATTGAATAGGGGCAGCTGTAATACCTCAAAATTTGCCCTCATTATTTATCCCCTTTACTGGCTTTTGCTTCATTCATATGCATCTCCCATTAGGTTATAACATTAATAATCATGCATTTCATTATGCTCCCCATGTATGTGATCAACACCCTCTGAAGAACCAGTTCATTCCATTGGTTCATTGTTTCTACTTCACAGGAGTTTGTTTCACGATTTATGGAACTAGGGTCTCACACCTTATGTATGGTTATCTGATAAGTTCAAAATCTTGATTATGTGGTCATCAATAATTTCATCTTATTGGTCTCTTACCATTTAATTAGGGTTTATTTCCCTGATTCAATGATCCTCGAGAGTTTCATTCACGACGATTATTCATCATTAAGGTTGATGACCTAAGTTTATTTTGTGAAAGTATTCGTTCAAGCGCGGCATTTCTAAATGATTAAAAGAAAGCTATGATTTGTGGGTTATCGACTTTTGGTTCATCATGGCATCATAAATCTTAGAGAAAAGAGTTTTTGTTCAAAGGTGCGATTTGAGCTAAGGGGAAGGTGCGTGATATAGGTCTTATTTTGAAAAGAGCGGTTCAAGTTTGTTCATAATAAACAATTCCACCTATTTTATAAATTTTTATTTACATTTGAATCCTAAGCCCATTTTTTTTCCAATTCCATATTCTCTTCAAGTCCACACTCTTCTTTTAAACCATTTGAACCCAATATCAATTTTAAACCACATCATTATTTCCATTCTTAAAATCATGTAAATCACTCTTAAATCCACCTCTTTAGAGGTATTTGATCCTAACCATTTTTGTCCAAGTTAATTAGTCCCTATTCCATGTCCTTTTCTAGAGAAAATTGATTGATTAATATTTAAATTTTCATTGCCCACACATTATAAAAGTCCATATTGGTAGAAACCATGACATCTTTTATTTTTATTGGCTGCATTAATATATGCAAGAGCTGGTTAAATATGACCAATTTATACAAATAAATAAAAAGTCAGTTACACAAAAAAGGAAAAACCGGTGATAGTATGTGAACTTAAAGAAAAATGTGCAGACCAATACTTCCCAAACAGTTATTTTTACTCTATTTTTTTTCTTCAACAACTAGTGCGTTTTCTTCCAGGACTCATTTCTCTTGCAAGCAATTTTTCAGTTGAAGAATTTGGTTCTCATTGTTGGAGCAATTTTTCAGATTTAATCTTGTGATCAGTGCAATCAAGGGAAATCCATAGAAATGGGGTGTGTCAATTCTAAGGCCAAAAGTGGACGAATTTCTGGGCCACAAAATCCAGTGACCCTTACAGAAGATACAGTTTTTTCTATTAATGACGTTGAGGCATTAAGAGAGATTTTTAAGGAAATCAGTAATTCAATTGAAGCTGATGGAAAAATAAGCAAGGAGGAATTCAAATTAGCTATGTTCAACAATAGTCAAAAACAAAATTTATTTGCAGATCGGATCTTTACTCTATTTGATGTGAAGTAGAAAGGAAAGATTTATTTTGCTGACTTCGTTAAAGCAATGCATGTCTTCCACCCAGATACACAAATAGATGAGAAGATAGATTATTCATTTAAGTTCTATGACTTGAATGGTAATGGCCTTATAGAACGTCAAGAGGTCAGGGAAATGCTTATTGCAATTCTTGGCGGCGAGTTACAACATCTACCGACAAATGAGGAATTAGATAGCATTCTAGACCAGGCATTTTTGGAGGCGGACTCAAACAGAGATGGGAATATTGACATTGATGAGTGGCGAGTCTATGTTAATCGAAATCCAGGAGTGATTAGAAGCATGACTATACCACATCTAAGGTTGGTAATAACCATATTCCCAGATTTTGTATTCCATTCTACTGTGAAAGATGATCGACTTGTTGTATTCGCAAAACTTGGAGCCTCAACTTCAACTGTGCAACCTGCTGCTCAAACTGAATGCTCGACATCAACCGTGCAACCTGATACTCGTCCTGGATTCTCGACATCAGTTGCTCAACCTAAATGTTCAACCGCTGATGCGTGTTTTTTGCAAGTGTACGAACACGTCAGAGTAATATAAAAGATTGTCGAATCCACAGAGACCAAGTGTCAATCTATCGTACCTGTTGTTATAGTGTGTATCTAAGGCAACTAAATATAAGGGTTTTAAGGAGTGCGCAATGGTAAATAAAATAATAATTTTAAACAATTAATAAAAGACAGGCTCGAATGTAATTCACGTAATCAATAGATATTCCGGTAATTTTTAATAGAACTACTTATGGGAAATGTTTTCTACTTTGAAAAGAACTAATTTAACAGGAATTGTCGCTTTAACGTATTCAAAACCGAGTTGTACCCTCTAATCAACCCCTCCTATTGTCATGGATAAGAAGGTGCGTAGTGCGTTAGAGTAGTAAACCTATTTTTAAGAAATATAGTATCTTAACTAAGTTGAAAAGTACTTTAACCTGGATTTCTTAGCAAAAAGAGGTTCTCACGAACCAGACTCTAAACTTCTTAACGCGTCCGAAAATCGTTTTAAAATCTCTTTTATTTTTAATCTAAAAACTCCTAATGAACTATACAAAGCGCTTTTGGCTGTTTTTGAAATAGTTAAAAACAATTAAACTTAAATTGAAAGATAACATAGCCCTTAAGTGTTTCTACGAACAGTTGTACGGATTACTGGTTTAATTACGATCCTTACATTCTAACCTTTATGGATTTAGTTAGACATGGTAAAGTAAAAGTTCCTTTTATAATTTTTCATAAAAGTAAGTAGTGCGAGTGTGGAAATTAAATAAAAGTAGTGCGAGTGCGGAAAGTAAATGAAAGTAGTGCGAGTGCGGGAAATAAAGGTATTTAAAGCGAGTGCGGAAAATAAATGAAAGTAGTGCGAGTGCAAGAAATAAATAAAGTAAAGCGAGTGCGGGAAAATAAACGAAAGTAAAGCAATGCGGAAAATAAATAAAAGTAAAGCAATGCGGAAAAATAAAATACGAACTGGAATTAAAATGGCGGTAGGATTAACTTCCTCCTAGAGTGCTCCAAAACTCGATCACATAGACGTATACAGACTCGATCACTCAATTACAGTAACACCCTGATGTGGAATGATAACTACTTTAAAACTGATATATTCCTAAGAGATTCTAAGTTTGGATGATTGAAAACGAAAATCTAAGGCCCTATTTATAGGAAAACAAATAGCAAGAAAAGACCAGGATGCCGCCTCCACTAAAAAGTGGAGGGAAAGGTTTTGGTCTTGTGGCGCCCGCCATAGGCACATGGCACCCGCCATGAGACTAATAGGGAATGAGAGAGTGGGGATCGCGGGTCTTGGCAGTTGTGGAGTGGTCTTGAGACGTGGCCACGTCATGGCAGACCCCATGGCGCCCGCCATGGTGGATGCCGTAAGTGTAAAAAGTTGAATTTCTTGGTTTTCGTCCATTTCCACTCTTTTTTCGCTCCTTTTCTCGATTTAAGCCCTGATTACATAGAAAACCTGAAAATAAAGAAAAACAAAGTAATAACATAACAAAATAACAATAAAAGCTAAGAATGCATGCGAAATCGGAGTCAGAAATACGGTGAATTTTAGTGTTATCAAATCCTCCCACATTTAGACCTTTGCTTGTCCTCAAGCAAACATTAAAGTTGAAAAATGAAGAAAACTGGTGTCCACACGTGATTTGGGCTAAAGGGCTTCTAAGTTCAAGTCAGGATGCAGTGACAGGTACTAACTAAGTGAACCAAGGGTACCATAATAACACAGACACAAACTTCAATCCTATATTAACCACCCCATGTCATCCCACAATACCTAGGCCTATCTTCTCATCTATTTTTGGGTCCTTTTCATTCAGGCGCAATCACATTAAGCCTGTTATCTGTACATGCTTCATAGTAGAGTGAACGGTTAGTGATTCTGGTCCATAACATAAGGTTTCTGGCACATAAGCATGTGTAAACCTGTTGTTATTTCGCCTAAATGTAGCTGCGAGGGATCGGATCGTAATCCGCCCTACCAAGTTCAGTGCCAGATACCTCTGAACCAACTAACAATAGGTGACTGCAATTTTTTACTTTTTGTGGCAAAAAAAAATTTTCTTCTCTTTTTTCGGTTTAAATGACTTTGTGAGGGTCACCTATCCCAGAGTTTGCCTTTTTTTTATATTAGCACTGGATCATTCACTTATGTTCATCGGCCCCCTACGTAGAGCATGCTTAGGCCGAAGTTGACTGCTAGAATAAACTACTTGGGACAATTTTTTGAATGATAATAAAGGCCATGGTGTGGGGTTTAGGAGTGATTCATATATTCAAGAGGTCTATGGTGCTACAATGGTACTGATGTTTCAAAAAGTTGACCTAAGTCACCACATCCTAATCTAAACCTGTCTCAAAGCCCAAAAAACATGTGAAACAACATTGTTTTCTTTTTAATTTTTTTTTGTAAGGCTAAAGAAATGGGAAAAAATGAGGATGTACTAAATATACACTATACTGGTGACTCGTCAGACTCATGCATTATCTAAGAAAAGTTAAACTAGATAACTTACTGGAAAGGGAAATAACAGAAAGCAAATAAATAACTAGAAAGGGAAATGACAGAAAGCAATAAAATCCCCTCCCACACTTAAATCGAACATTGTCCCCAATG
This sequence comes from Lathyrus aphaca, assembly GCA_963966055.1. Classification (NCBI taxonomy): domain Eukaryota; kingdom Viridiplantae; phylum Streptophyta; class Magnoliopsida; order Fabales; family Fabaceae; genus Lathyrus; species Lathyrus aphaca. Next base: position 445,348,152 of record OZ014520.1, read on the forward strand.
TTTCGAAATAAGATAAGGAGGGTAACCTGAAAAACTACTGCGGAGGAGCACTAGTGTCCTCGCCGTCCTGTTGTAATGGTCTGGAACGACGGGATCTTTTGCGCTGCTGGTCCCTCTGGTCAAGTCGTGCTGATAAGGAAGCCTGGGCACCCCGGACCTCTCGAAGGTTACCTAGGATGGAACCCTGAGTGGCCTCCATAAGCTGGTAGTGTCGGCGGTTGACTTCTCGCTGACGGGCCTGCTCTGATGTGATATCATCAAGGCACGACAAACGTTAGTGTAGGCACGATCCGATACCGATCGCGATTGTTGCATGAAGCTCATGTTGTCCGTCAGTTGTTTTGAAATAGTAGAGAGTAGGTTGTCCCGCTTTTCCTCTCTAGCCGTCATATCACGCCACATCTCCTCAGTGACATAGAATCCAGGAACAACACCTGCAACAGGGTTAGAGGAAGATGGTGCGGTGCCTGACTGTGAAGGACGATGGGGGGGGGCATGTGAGGTACGGGAGACTTCTCTCTCCGATCATATTCTTCATCAGTGTCATGTGCCTCCCCATCAGGAATATTAGGAGGAAGTGGACCCAAAACAGGTGGAGCATTCAGATCATAGGTCCAGTTCCTTTCATTACGTACATCAGTACGTCTATTGCAAGGTAAAGCAACAAATGGGATAACTACCCCATGAATCATCAACTCATAACCACCTTCTCTCCTCGTTCGGCATAATTTCATGTCTTTTAGAAATTTTAAATTAATTGTGTGAGGAGGTAGTGGTTCAAGTGTAGCTATCTCATTGTTCAGGTCAAGAGCCCGAGCAATAGACGTAACAAGTCCTCCAAAAACAATCGGTCCTATTTTATTAGTAGTTAAAGCCATGTGTGCAAGCATAAATGGGACCGAATTGATATGGGTACTAGTGAGGCATCCTTGCAAAAATAGGAGTTCTCTAGCGTTTACCTTATTTGGACTCTCCCGGCAAAAAATAGTACATGCCAAAAGATATCTGAAAACTCTTATGGTCGGGTTATGGATGGTCGACGCAAGTATTCCCTCAAAAGAATTTATTGAAGTACTTGACAGCCTCTGCCAGAAGGAAAATACTTCGGCCGACAATTCCGCATCCAAAGGTGCCTCACATATCGCACCTTCCCTATGAGGGATTCCTAACAAGCTTGTTAGTTCGTCGGTACTGTATTCGTATTCAATTCCAAACAGTCTAAAATTAACAGTACCGACTTTGCTAGTAGTGTTAGGACTGACAGTGTATATCAATGAACTTAAAAAAACTCAACTGCCAGCCTCTCATAGGTAGGTTCCTGGTTAACAAAAATATTATGCAAGCCTAAAAAATCTAATAAATGAAAAACACTATGATACATACCCAAATCATAAAGACAGTTATCATCGACGTACTTAGTCGAGAGAATTTTTCGACTCTGAAGCCTTTGAATAATTTTCCTTTGCCTATCACCCGGTCTTCCATCGCGAAGAAGATATCCATTGAACTCCATTGTTGTTGCCCCTTGAGAAGTGAAAAAGTGGTGAAAAATGGTTTATGAGAGAAATGATAAAGGTTTGATTTTTATGGTTTGTGGTGGATGAAAATGAAAATGGATTTTGGATAGGTTTTATAGATGGTGAATTTTTTGGAAATGAGGGAGCTTTGATGGGGTTCAATGGGGGTTTTTGGAAGTTGGAAAAATGGGTTTTTGAGGTTTGAAGGTGTGAAAATGGTGGAAATGGGGAATCAGCCCCGTATTTGTTGTGGGACGGTGTGTCGCCCTCCAAAGGGTCTATGGCGCCCGCCACGAGGCTAATTCCTGTTGGGCCTTGAATTTTTTCAATTCCTGTTTTGGGCCTTCTTGCACCTTCGGTCTTCGGGGGGTCCGGATAGCGTTTTCTTCTCTCTTCAAAGGCATGAAACTTGCATATTTTTTTATGGAGACAAAAATGAAAATATTTTTGTCTTTATATATATATATTTTTTTCTTTACTCGACAAAAATAAAATAAAATAAATCAAAAAGAAAAGAGAAAAAAGAGATTAATGCATGAAATAATATATAAGATAAAATCAAAGTACAAAAAAGAAAATGTAATAGATGTAATAATATAAAATATGTATGGAGATGCGAGAAATAAAATAAAGCATGAAAAAAGAAATTAAATATTAGGGTAATAACGTCAGTGTAAAACGAATCATGTGGTGGGCTTCTCTTCCTAGTTTGATCCACGAATCTCAGCTATCTCCCTCCGAAGCTCTTCAATCTCCTGATATAGAGCATCTGCCTCTGAGGCATGAGTGAGATCAGATACCTGGATTTGTAATTCCAAGTCCGCTACTTCCTGCTTGAGTAGAGCATTCTCCTTGCGGAGCTCATAAATCTGAGTTTGTAGATCAGGCGGCAGCAAAGACATATTGTTAGACATAACAGTGATTCAGGGGGAAAGAGGTGTAGGAGTGTACTCAGCGGAGGGAGGTGATTTCGGCTCTTCGACAGTCTCTCTATAACCCTCTAAAGCATAACTCCAATTAGCAGGATCATGGACACTGGTCATCAGCGGGTCTGGTAATGTAAAGTAATGTATCACTTCACCGTCGATCAGTAATCTAAACGTGTTGAGCTCAAAAGAGGCCCTCCTCATTAGTCCTCTGTCAAGAAAAAAGTCAACATCTAGGGTGGTGTAGCAGCAGAAGGTCATGAGGTGCAATAATTTGCGAGACAAACTCAATGCAGTAGGAATCTGTGTAACAATCCCACCGACATGTATAATGCCTACAGATGATCTGGTGACACTGGCAAGGCCCTTCAACAGAAAGTTGCCACAAGCAACTGGGCGTGACTGAGTCGCACAAAACAGTAGGAAAATATCCTCTTCACTCAGCAGAGTCTCTGTATCTGGAAAACCGAGGAAAGAGTGTGCTAGAATCATCTGGAAGTACCTTAACACAGGGTTGTGGATTACCTGAGAAAACTGAGTGGAAGGATCTTGGCTCCCTCCACCTGAGATGTTAGACCAAAACTACTCCACTTCTCTGCTCATAAAATACCCTATCGGTGTTTCTGGAATAGAATCTGGAGTAGTCTGAAAACCTAGTAAATCACCAAACTCTTTGTGAGAGAAGGAGTAGTCAATCCCGAACAACCTGAAAACAACATGTCCATCGGGTCCAGCCCAAGGATCATAATGAAACGAGCTGAGGAACTCTAGAGTCAAGTTCCTGTAAGTGTTGTTCATATCGTCAAACTGGTCCCACTGGAGTTGGTGGCATAAGAATCTGACACTTGGCTCTATCCCCAAGGCATCCATGCAATCTTGGTCTGGGTACCTGGTAGGTGCCATAGGGAGTCTCATGTGGACATAGTAACGCTCTCTCTGTGCGTTGTCTCTAAAGGCCACGTGCATGTCATCGGGGTTCTGCATTCTGCACAAGGTTAGCAAATAAGTCCTGAAATCACATAAAACATTCAATCGTTAGTCCTGACATAATAATAAAGTAAACAAATTAAAATAAAGTAAAAATAAATAAAAAGTACGTAAATAAGAAAACCATGGGTTGCCTCCCATGCAGAGCTTGTTTAACGTCATTAGCTCGATGACCGGATTTTATACATCATTTGAAGGATATGGTGGATCACTTAGAGTATGGCAGGTGTATGTTGTTGGGATGTCGCCTCCTTCGTAGGGCTTCAACCTCTGTCCATTGACGATGAAAGGTTTACATGTTTGGTTCTTGATTTCAATAGCACCAGATCTTAGAATCTTAGATACTTCGAAAGGGCCAGTCCATCTCGAACGAAGCTTCCCTGGAAAAAGTCGTAACCTAGAATCGAACAGGAGAACAGGATCGCCTATTTTGAAGTCTTTCCTTATGATTCTTTTGTCATACCAAGCTTTTGTTCTTTCTTTGTATATGATGGCATTTTCGTAGGCAGATTGTCTTAGCTCTTCTAATTTGTGGATATCAAGGATACGTTTTTCACCAGCAGTCAAGTAATCCAAATTCAAAGTTTTGATGGCCCAATAGGCCTTATGCTCCAATTCAAAAGGTAAGTGACATGATTTTCCATAGACCAGTTGATAAGGGGTTGTTCCTATAGGGGTTTTGAAAGCAGTTCTATAGGCCCATAATGCTTCTTAAAGTTTCTGCGACCAATCTTTTCTAGATATAGAGACAGTCTTCTCAAGAATTTGTTTGATCTCCCTATTAGATACTTCCACTTGTCCGTTGGTCTGTGGGTGGTATGGTGTTGCTACTCTATGCTTAACTCCATACTTGCTTAAAAGTTTATCAAATATTCTCGATATGAAGTGTGATCCTCCATCACTTATGACTAAATGGGGGGTTCCAAACCTGGGAAATATATAGTTTTTGAATAATTTGATGACTACTCTAGTGTCGTTCGTGGGTGCGGCGATAGCTTCAATCCATTTAGACACGTAGTCAACGGCTACTAAGATGTACTGATTTCCTAAAGATGGTGGGAACGGTCCCATAAAGTATATACCCCATACGTCGAAGAGTTCTACTTCTTGGATATTTCTTAGACGCATTTCATTACGTCTTGAAATATTTCCTGTGCGTTGGCATCTGTCACACTTGACAATGAAAGCATGGACATCACGCCACATAGTAGGCCAGAATAGGCCAGCTTGAAGAATCTTGGCGTAGGTCTTAGATGTGCTTGCATGTCCACCATAAGGTGCAGAGTGACAATGCTCAATTATATTATGTACCTCTTCTTCTGGAACACAACGGCGGAAAATGCCATCTTTACCTCTCTTGAAAATAAATGGTTTGTCCCAATAGAAGTTTCTCACATCATTGTAGAACTTCTTCTTCTGGTGGTAGTTTAGATCACGGGGAATGATGTCAACGGCTAGGTAATTAACAAAGTTTGCATACCAAGGTACATTACTTATAGCTAAGGATTTATGAGAATGCTCATGTGGGTCTGGGTTATCATCTTCAATAGTTTCTAGTTGGGCTATCAGTCTATCATAGGCAAAATCGTCATTTATGGGTACTGAGTCAGGTTTCAGGTATTCTAGCCTAGAAAGGTGATCAGCCACTACATTATCTGTGCCTTTCTTATCACGGATATCTAAATCAAACTCTTGCAGTAATAGAATCCATCGAAGTAACCTAGGTTTGGCATCTTTTTTACTTAGTAAGTAACGAATGGCAGCATGGTTGGTGTAAACTATAATTTTGGCTCCTACTAGATAAGATCTAAATTTGTCTATGGAGAAAACTACAGCTAGGAGCTCTTTTTCGGTTGTTGCGTAGTTAAGTTGTGCAGCGTCTAGGGTTCTACTAGCATAATAAATTACGTGTAACTTTTTATCTTTTCTCTGACCTAGAACGGCTCCAATAGCATAGTCACTAGCGTCACACATTATCTCAAACGGTTCTGACCAATCAGGGGGTTTCATTACAGGTGCTGAAATCAGAGCTTGCTTTAGAAGATTAAATGCTTCAGTACATTTTTCATCGAAGATGAATTCAACATCTTTCATTAAAAGACCATTTAAGGGCTTTGTTATTTTGGAGAAGTCCTTGATAAAACGTCGGTAAAATCCGGCATGTACAAGAAAACTTCTTATCTCCCTGATAGTCTTTGGCGGTTTTAGATTCTCTATGACTTCTATTTTAGCTTTGGCTACCTCTATACCTTTTTTGGAAACTATATGTCCTAAAACAATCCCTTCGGTGACCACGAAATGACATTTTTCCCAATTTAGCACAAGGTTTACCTCCACACATCTTTCCAGGATTTTCTCAAGGTTGATAAGACAATTTTTGAAATCAGATCCACAAACTGAGAAATCGTCCATAAATACTTCCATGATTCCATCTAAATAGTCTGCAAAGATAGACATCATGCAGCGTTGGAAAGTGGCAAGAGCATTACAGAGTCCAAAAGGCATTCTTCTATAGGCAAAAGTTCCAACAGGGCATGTAAAGGTAGTTTTTTCTTGATCTTTGGGGCGAATAGGTATTTGGAAGAATCCTGAATATCCATCTAGGTAACAAAAGTAAGAGTGTCTGGCTATGCGCTCCAACATTTGGTCTATGAATAGTAATGGGAAATTGTCCTTCCTAGTTGCTTTATTTAATTTTCTATAGTCTATGCACATACGCCAACCTCCATCGGTTCTTTTTGCTACAGGTTCACCCTTCTCGTTTTGCACGACTATGATGCCTCCCTTTTTAGGTACTACATGCACAGGGCTCACCCATTTACTGTCCGAGATCTGATATATTATACCTGCCTCTAGTAACTTAAGAACTTCAGTCTTAACTACTTCACTCATCATAGTATTTATTCTTCATTGGTGTTCTCTGGAGGGTTTTGAATCTTCTTCAAGCAAAATCTGATGCATTCATACGGATGGGCTTATTCCTTTTAGATCTGAGATCTTATATCCTAAGGCCGAGGGGTACCTTCGTAAAACATCTAATAATTGGTTTGTTTCTTCTTGGTCTAAGGTAGCACTGACTATAACTAGACGGTTCATTTCTTCATCAAGAAATTCGTATCTCAGGTTCTTAGGCAGTTCCTTAAGTTTTACGGTTGGTTTCATAGGGCAAGGCATAGGATCTCGGGTAAGAGATAAACATTTGTGAAGGTTATCATCAATGTAGGGTTTTTTATAACCGTCATCTTCCCAAATGAGTTTTGATGGCAATTTTATAGATTCAATTTCTTCTTCTTGTTCTAATTCCCTAATGCATTCATCAATGATATCTAAGGCATAACAAGCATCTCCTATTACTGGTGCCATAAGGAATTTTGAAAGTACAAATTCTATCTTCTCGTCACCTACCTTAAAGGTTAGTTTCCCTTTTTTAACATCTATTACGGCTCCAGCAGTCGATAAGAACGGTCTACCTAGGAGGATTGGTATGTCGTCATCTTCTTTAATGTCCATGACAACAAAATCAGTAGGTATAAACAGCTGACCTATCCTAACAGGGACGTCTTCAAGTATGCCTATAGGGTATTTAACAGATCTATCGGCTAATTGAAGTGACATCTTAGTAGGTTGTAATTCTCCTAAGTTTAATCTCTCACAAACCGCTAAAGGCATTAAGCTCACACTAGCTCCTAAGTCTAGAAAAGCTTTTTCGATGACATGATTCCCCAAAATACAAGGAATGGAAAAATTTTCGGGATCTTTATCTTTCTTTGCTAACCTATTTTTGAAAATAGAATTACATTCCACGGGTTTTGGATCTTCAAGTCTACGTTTATTTGTAAATATGTCTTTGAGAAACTTAGCGTAAGAAGGTATTTGGGTGATGGCTTCTGTAAAGGGGATTTCTACGTGAAGTTTTTCTATAACCTTAACGAATTTTTGATACTGATTATCGATTTGGGTTTTCTTTAATCTTTGAGGGTATAGTATAGGTGGTTTGTATGGCGGTGGTGGTACATAGGTTTTGTTTTTAGGTTCTTCTCCTTTTTCTTGACTTTCCGGGTTTTCAGATTCCTCTGGTTCCTTCTCCTCATTTCTCTCAGAAGTTTCGGGATCACTTAATCTAGGGTTAGAAGGTTCCTTATAAGCGGTTCCACTTCGTAGAGTAATGGCATTTGCTTGCCCTTTTGGGTTTTGTTGAGGTTGTCCAGGGAATTGTCCTCCAGGTGTAGTCTGAGGGGCTTGGTTTAAAGCTACCTGAGAGATCTGGGTTTCAAGCATCTTATTATGAGTAATATTTTGGTCAACCTTGGTTCCTAACTGGGTGATTAGTTCGTTAACATGGACGTTTTGGTTCATGAACTCTTTGTTTTGTTGTGTTTGAGCGGTGATAAAATTTTCCACAATTTTCTCAAGGCTCGGACTTGGTGGTACAGGTTGCATAGGTTGATTTGTTCTTGGGGCTTGGTAACCTTGTTGTCTCGGAGGTGCGGTATTTTGGATAGGGTTATTATATTTGTAGGAGAAGTTTGGGTGATTCCTCCATCCAGGGTTATATGTGTTTGAAAATGGGTTCCCTTGGGTGTAGTTCACTTTCTCAGGATTGGTCTCATTTAACAGATTGCATTCGGCGGATTGGTGTCCTTGCGTCCCACATATCTCACAATTCGGCGAAACTGCGGCTACAGTATTCGGGATTGTACACATATGTTCGACTCTAAGGGCCAATGCATCCATTTTAGCTTGCATCATGTCCATAGAGCTTAGCTCATTATTCCTCCTTGGGCTTCCTTCTTTTCCACTATCGCTCATTCTACTCCCCATGATTGATGGTTTTGGGCCATATCCTCGATAAGGGCACTAGCTTCAGGGTAAGGTTTGTTCATCAGTGCGCCACCAGCGGCAGCGTCGATGGTCATCTTAGTGTTATAATGAAGTCCATTATAGAAGGTTTGAATGATTAGCCAATTCTCTAAGCCATGATGTGGGCATGCTCTTAATAGCTCTTTATATCTCTCTTAGGCTTCGAACAACGACTCTCCTTGGTGTTGGGTAAATTTGGTTATTAGGTTTCGAAGAAGAGCGGTCTTACTTGGGGGAAAATATCTAGCAAGGAAAACTTTTCTAAGGTCTTCCCAAGTTGTTATGGAATTGGGTGGAAGGGAATCTAACCATGATAGAGCTTTATCTCTAAGGGAAAAGGGAAATAATCTTAAGCGTATCGCCTCAGGAGGAGCTCCATTGGTTTTAAAGGTGTCTGCTAACTGAAGAAAGTTTTTTAAATGTTGGTTTGGGTTCTCAGTAGCAAGACCTGCGAATTGTCTTTGTTGCACTAATTGCAGCAGGGATGGTTTAAGTTCAAAATTATTGGCTGGGATAGCGGGGTTTACTATACTGGAACTAGGTTCCTCGTTTGATGGTTGGGAGAACTCCTTAAGAGGTCTTCGGTTTTGATCTTCGGCCATAGCTCTCCTATTCCTATGGAAAAACAAACGTGCGTGAGCGTAATGTTCAAGTTCAGCTAGAGGGTCTACTAAGCTTCCGGCACTGCGAGTCTTTCGCATTGACCGGTGGGTAACAACCTTAGTCTAAATGGTATAACTACATGGTATGAAATTTGACGAAATTGGACCCCGGCAACGGCGCCAAAAACTTGATGCGTATTTTTCGCAAGTGTACGAACACGTCAGAGTAATATAAAAGATTGTCGAATCCACAGAGACCAAGTGTCAATCTATCGTACCTGTTGTTATGGTGTGTATCTAAGGCATTTGAATATAAGGGTTTTAAGGAGTGCGCAATGGTAAATAAAATAATAATTTTAAACAATTAATAAAAGACAGGCTCAAATGTAATTCACATAATCAATAGATATTCCGGTATTTGTTAATAGAACTACTTATGGGCAATGTTTTCTACTTTGAAAAGAACTAATTTAACAGGAACTGTCGCTTTCGCGTATTCAAAACCGAGTTGTACCCTCTAATCAACCCCTCCTATTGTCACGGATAAAAAGGTGCATACTGCATTAGAGTAGTAAACCTATTTTTAAGAAATATAGTATCTTAACTAAGTTGAAAAGTACTTTAACCTGGATTTCTTAGCAAAAAGAGGTTCTCACGAACCAGACTCTAAACTTCTTAACGCGTCCGAAAATCGTTTTAAAATCTCTTTTCTTTTTAATCTAAAAACTCCTAATGAACTATACAAAGCGCTTTTGGCTATTTTTGAAATAGTTAAAAACAATTAAACTTAAATTGAAAGATAAAATAGCCCTTAAGTGTTTCTACGAATAGTTGTACGGATTACTGGTTTAATTACGATCCTTACATTCTAACCTTTATGGATTTAGTTAGACATGGTAAAGTAAAAGTTCTTTTTATAATTTTTCATAAAAGTAAGTAGTGCGAGTGCAGAAAGTAAATAAATGTAGTGCGAGTGCGGAAAGTAAATGAAAGTAGTGCGAGTGCGGGAAATAAAGGTATTTAAAGCGAGTGCGGAAAATAAATGAAAGTAGTGCGAGTGCGAGAAATAAATAAAGTAAAGCGAGTGCAGGAAAATAAACGAAAGTAAAGCAATGCGGAAAATAAATAAAAGTAAAGCAATGCGGAAAAATAAAATACGAACTGGAATTAAAATGGCGGCAGGATTAACTTCCTCCCAGAGTGCTCCAAAACTCGATCACACAGACGTATACAGACTCGATCACTCGATTGCAGTAACACCCCGATGTGGAATGATAACTACTTTAAAACTGATATATGCCTAAGAGATTCTAAGTTTGGATGATTGAAAACGAAAATCTAAGGCCCTATTTATAGGAAAATAAATAGCAAGAAAAGACCAGGATGCCCCCTCCACTAAAAAGTGGAGGGAAAAGTTTTGGCCTTGTGGCGCCCGCCACAGGCACATGGCGCCCACCATGAGACTAATAGGGAATGAGAGAGTGGGGATCGTGGGTCTTGGCAGTTGTGGAGTGGTCTTGAGACGTGGCCACATCATGGCAGACCCCATGGCGCCCGCCATGGTAGATGCCGTAAGTGTAAAAAGCTGAATTTCGTGGTTTTCGTCCGTTTCCACTCCTTTTTCGCTCCTTTTCTCGATTTAAGCCCTGATTACAAAGAAAACCTGAAAATAAAGAAAAAACAAAGTAATAACATAACAAAATAACAATAAAAACTAAGAATGCATGCGAAATCGGAGTCAGAAATACGGTGAATTTTAGTGTTATCAACCGCACAGTATGATACTCAGCCTGGATGCTCAGCCTCCTCCCTTCCCCCAATTCACAGAACCTGCAAGTTGATTATAATAACAGAACAAAATTAGAAATCAAAAAATCAATAACTAACTTTCAATTTCCAACAGATTTCATAACAACCATAACAGAAAAAATGATAACTAATTTTCACCTAGATTTCTAAACACTTCTCACTGCACCTCCTATAAAATCATAGCTTCATCTTCCAATTTGGGGCTGAATCATTTTCCCCTTCATCTTTCTTTTCTCTCCATAGACCTCCATCTCCTTGTTTTCCTCATCATCCATTTTGGAGATTAGATTGAACCTTCTTCATTGAGAAACGTTTCTCATTATCCTCTCTCTGTGAATTCGGCTTCGCCTCCATGGAAATTCCAAGCCCCAATCTCTAATGATTCATTCAATCTGCATCGAAATCAACCTTCTTTTTCACTCTTGAATTTGGACCTGCGATTCTTCCACCACTGACTTCATCCTCTTCGGTTTCAGAACCATCTCCCCTGTTGTCATCGCACGTTTATCATCATCAAGACCTGCAAGAAAACAACAACAACCGCCACAATTTCAAGAACAATAATAGAGCGCTTCCACAACTTGCGAGAATTCGTAGCATCGTGAAATGGAGAAAAATTGAAGAAGAAGATTGAGCAAAGAAGGAAGGAACAAAAAACGATACCTGTGAAGCTGCGGATAACATCGATTTTCATCGATTTCGGGAAACTCTTATATCAAAGCTCCTTCTCCCCTTCAATTATCTTCATCGTCGACATCACTTGTTTGTCATCTTCATCAGCTTATTCTCCATTCATCAGCCAAGAGCTCGATACATCTTCACCGTCACGAATTTGAACGTTGCGCATCATCTTTTTCGTCGATCGCTCACAACCGTTGTAGACTTTCTCCAATCCAGGTACGAATCTGGACGTCCTTTAGATATAGGATTGTTGCTTGTTGTTGATTTGTTGTTCTCATTTATAATAGTGTTAATTTCTGCGCGATTTTTGTTTCGGATTTGAGAGAAAGAGGAGTTAGGTCATTTGGTAATCTTGTGTTCAAGTAAGAATTATGTAGGATTCGAAAAGAGGAGGAGAGGTTGATAGGTTTAGATATTGGTGAAAGTAAGGTGGCGAAGGTGGAACAGAGAAGAAGACAGAGGAAGAGAAAGGGTGGTGGCGGCGGAAATTGAAGAAGAAGGGACCTAGGGTTTTTTTATGTTCTTCAGCCTCTCACGTTTTTCTTTGTGTAATAATGTTAAGTTATGGAATTAATTAGTGGATCATTAACTTAATTGATAATTAAGTCTAATTATTATAGAATACTAAGAGGGTAATGAAGAGTTATTGGAAATAAAATGCAATTAGGGCCTTTAATCCATTAATCACGATTTGAATTCCAAGATAGAGTTGAGATTTTGTGATTTCCGGCCACACCGGCGGTGACACGTGTCACCGTCCGGTTGGCGTTTCATGCGGCTATTCATGTGCGTTTCGTCCACCATAGTGTTCCATGAGCATGTGTTATGATCCGTTTGATTAGATTACTAGTGGATAGGACCCAATCAGACGGTCTGGATTTAGTCAAAGATGTTGACCGAAGACTCACCGCATACACCCTTAAGGGCCTGCACAGACTGGGCCCATATCATTGCTATTCACACTCCCCTATAAAGCCCATGTAGGAACAAAGTATAAAAAATACTAACGCACCCCCTTTTCTATTTCTTTTAGTTATTTTGTTTTAGTTAACATAGTTTAGGAATAATTCAATTAAAAATAGTAAAAAACATTAGAAAATTTTACAAAAATTCCAGTAGCTTGTTAATTCCAATTAGAAATTTTTGACACTTTTATTTTCTGATTTTTGATTATTTTTGATTTAATTCTTATTTTTCTTTTAATTAGCTTTTATTGAATTTCTTTTAATTGTACATGATTTTGTTCATTTTATTTTGTTCCCTTCTAGTAGGATTTTTGACCGATTCATTTTTCTATGTTTAGAGGACTCATAATAGGACCTAGAATAATTTTGGTAGAATTTTTAGGTCATTTTATCCCCTGTTTTGGTAGCCTAATCCATAGAAAATAATAGTTAATCCATAGGTAGAATTAAGTGTTTTTTAGACATAGCTAATTTCTGATTTTTTAGGATATTTTTTAGCACAATGTAATAATCAGTTTTAGGACCATATAGAATTAATTCCATAATTTTTCTAGGACTTTTAATATTTTTAGGGTATTAATCTTTAGGCTAGTTATACATGTAAAATTCAATTAGTTTAGGTTAGAATATTAAGATCCTTAAGAACTAGTTTAATTAGATTTAATCTTAGGATTTTAAAATGGTTTAGCTTAGTTGAATTACTGATTTTTAGGGTGACAATATTAAATAGTTCCCTTAGTTTTAGGACTTAGGCTTAGAATTTCTAATAAATAGACTTAGATAAAGTTTAGTTTAAGCTTTGGTTTTATACCTTTAAATGTTTGGTTTTAGAATTTTATTTCTTATTCCATTTTATTGCCTTGTCTTATTATTTCACTTGTATAGGCTTCCCCACTGTTTTAGAATCAACTTAACTTGATTAGGAAGTAAGTTGAATTCTAGTAGTTTCTAATTCCTTTCTTCATTAGGTTTAGAAAACCACACAAACCATTAGGACCACTTGTGAATAAATAAACAAAACTAGGATTAAGTCTTAGTCCCTTAGATTTTCCCTTTTGCAACTTGAGTCCTTATTTCTCATCTCATAAAGAAAAGCAATAAAACACTTAATAAAAACCAAACTTTCTTGTACGACACGAGACTTTGTTGCGGAGTGCTTATACGCGTCCTGTTTCGGGGCGAGGTGTAAATACTTACCGCGATGGATAGGTCTTAGTATGAGAATGTTCACAAACAAATTCAAAACATTTCTCATAAAAGACAAAAACAAATAATAAGCGACTTTCCTGCGGGAACTTCTCATCTCATCTCATTCACTCACAACGCGAACTTGCGACGACTTGTCTCATTTGCAAGACGGTAAACGCACTCGTACCAGACGAGCCTGCAACACCTGAGCATAGACATACACAGTTCAAGCCATAAAAAATACAAACAAATAGTTCCCTCCTTGTTAGGCGAACTACGTCGACTCTGATCCTCATTATCCCGATGAGGTACGTAGGCAGCGGGGTAGGGCCCGTTCGAGCACATTCTTTATTTTCCCTACATTTTCCCCATCCTTTCTTTCCTTTCTCATTCCTTTCTCTTTTCCATTCCCATTCCAGTTAGCAGTTCATTTACTCAGCAACTTTATTTTCTCACCCTTTGAAACAAACAAACAAGCGTGGATCCCGTCGGGTACGGCGGACGGTCTGGGGTGCTAATACCTTCCCAGGTCGTAACCGACTCTCGAACCCAAATCTTTGGTTCGCAGGACCTTGTCCTTTCCTTCTTCCTCAAGTTTGTGCAGCATTACCTTTCCCGTTCCTTCGGGATAAAAATGCATGGCTGGCGACTCTACCTTTTCCGCGCCACTTTCGCTTTTGTACTAGGATGAAAATCCCGGGAGCGACAACCTAAAACTGATTTGCTTCAATTCAGCTTTAATACGTGAAATAAATATGTTTTGTTGGATGATTCTTGTTGTATGATGTTTGGGGTTTGATTCAGGGCAGAGAGATTGAGTTTTAGAGGCTTAGGGAGAGAGATAGTGTTTTTGCTCGCCGGAGAAGATGATCGGAGCACTGTTCCGGACATCTGAAAGTTGTTAGGGTTTAATCCTACAATTAAGCAAGTTTGAATGCCAGCCCTAGGATTTGCCTTGCGCGCGTGTTTTCAATGGTCCAGATCCCTTCATTAACCCTAAACCTGATTAATTAATTTAATTAAATTGAATTAGCCAGGAAAAGATCTCAGCCATTAGATTACGCGCTGGTCAACCCCATTCCCCCAGTTCAAATCGCAGCCATAGGATCTGATTACTTCTCCTTTATTTCATTTTTATTTTATTTTCTTTGTATTTTATTTCTTATATTCATTAAAAATAGCAAAATTGATTTAAAAATTCTGGAAATTTTTTCCCACCACTTAAATTAATTTTCAAAAACCAAAAACATTTTTATTTTTATTTTTTCATTAAAAAATGCATTTTTAAATATTTAATTGTATATTTTAATTAATTAATTCCATTTAATTAATTAAAAATACTTTAAAGCTTTTAAAAATCACAAAAAAAAATCAGAGAGCATTTATAAACATTTACAAACATTTGCAAACTCATCATAAAAATTTCTTTTTGGTTTTGATCATGCTTTGACATTTTTCATTGAATTAGGGTTCCTAAAATGACCTATTTTCTAACCCTAACTTCAAAAATTCATAACTTTTAAACCAAGATTAGTTTGTACATGATTCTTTTTGCATTGTTTCATACATGGCCTCTAGTTTCTAAAAACATTTTTGTTTCATTTTTATCTTGAATTTTCAATTTGTTTGGAATTTTACATTGAGAATCACCCAAAAAACCTAGGTAACTTAGAAAATCCATAACTTCTCCTAGGTTTAGCTTCTGACCTCCCCCTTTGGATGGTAACCTAGTATATGTTTAGAGTTCCTTTGAGTGCATTTTCAATTTTTTATCTTGTGCATTGCATCTGTTTTGGTCATTTGCATCTCATGCTTCCATATAACCCTAATTTTACATGTTCATTTGCATTCATCTTGCATATGCATCCATGCATGAACTTGTCATGACATTTCATGCATTCATATGTCATTCTTAGACATCTTAGGACATGTTAGAATCATGCTTGATCATTTATTCATTCATTTTCCATGATTTGCATTAATTTCATTTCATTAACTTTCATGTGTTTTCAAACTTCAAAGCATGCTTCCATGACATCTCCTTCTTGTATGATCATGCATATGAACTTTATATGCCTTTGCATCATCTCACATGACATTAACATTGCATAAACACTTCTGACTCTGGTCATTTCATCTCATCTCATCTCATTTCATTTCATTTCTTTATGCTTTATATCTTATGCATTCATGCTAAGATTTTCAGGTGGTAAGTTACTTTGAGAAGTGAATTTGCCTTCACTTCTCATTCTTCTTTATCCCTTTCATTTGCATCTTGCTGGTTTTGAAGTGAACTTGTTCACTTGTGTTCTTTCTTTCTCACTCTCTTTCTTTAAGTTACTTATCTTCTTTAATGAAGTAAGTAACTTATTCTTCTGCTTCCTCCTCCTTTCATCCGCTTCTTCCATTGGTAGCTTCTTTGAAGATCCTTCTCAAGCCTTACAAACCATAGGAACATCCAAGCATGATAATAATTAGGATTGTGATTAGTCCCCCTTAGCTTTTACCTTTGAGTCTCCTTGAGTCTCTCTTCTCATCTTCATAATCAGAGACTAAACTCTTAAAGTTCTAGGTCTTTGGAATTAGGGTTATGCTTGCATCCTTCTCTTAGGATGGAGTGTATAACTTTAATCCTAAGTGTTAAACCATTAATTTGTTTAAACCTCTTAATCAAATCATCTTAATAATCACTAAGACATCATCTTGTAACTTGGGCCTTACATTAGGGTTCTAATTCTTCCTTTATGGTTAAGAAGGACTAACCCTAGTGTTTAATGGACAAGTCCCCCTCAAGTTGTCTTACAAACCATAAAATCCACTTCTTAATCTCATCTTTTAATTAAAATCCATTTAATAAAGGTTTTTTTATATAATGAATTTAATCCCTAACCATGGATTAAGTTGAGGTATCTTCCTCAGCTTAAGTGTTCTCATCTATTATCCTTCTATTAGGATGGTGTAATGAGCTCACTAATCTGTGATTAGAGATTAAAATCATTACTTAACACTAAACAAAAAACCCAAAAATATCTAAATAATCACAAGTAGGTTAATGATCTTAATCCTACATCATCATGGTAATTAAGTTGAGATGCTTATCTCATACCTAAGTAGGCTCATTATCCTTAATCAGGGAGGATATAATGAGTTTACAAGCCTTTGATTTGGGCTTAAGCTCATTAACTTATGCAAAACACCAAAAACAATAACAAAACTGAAAACACAAAAACAAACGATAATCGTCTCCTTCGGGATTCTTTTCTCATCACACTCACTAATAAACGAGAACTTGCTTCTTCCGTCTAATGCAAGACAGTTAGCACTCGAGCCAGACGAGTCATACACTTGAGCATAGGCAAGCAAGCAGTTCACAATCAATTTTATCTTTCAGTCTTTTTGAGACAAACTACGATGTTCTGACTTCCTCATTGCACGCGAGGATATGTAGGCATAACTCAACTGTTATCGAACAAAAGTCTCTTTGTCATCCCCCTCTTTCAGCATTCTTTCCAAAGCCTCAGTTCCAGAGCATTCACCTTTTTTTGCACTGACACTTGTATATTTCTCTTCTTAGCTTTAGCAAAAAGATAGCACATACACCTACCCCCTTTAAACACAATCTTTTAAGCGTGGATCCCGTCGTGTACGACGGACAATCTGGGTGCTAATACCTTCCCAGGTTGTAACCAACCCCCTTTCTCATTTTCTCTGGTTCGCAACCGTCTTATCCATCCTTTTTTAGGTTTATGCAGCATTACCTTTCCTTCGGGATAACAATTCCTAGCTGGCGACTCTATTGAGTTCATTTCATTTTCTCATTTCGCCGACCGTTCGCGTCTGTACCCTATCTGACCTGGTGTCTTTTCGGGGGAGCGACAATACTCTGTTAGAATCATTTGCCATCTTGCAACCCTTCCGGTAAGTGTTGGCTTCTCAAATATGTACTTTACATAATCCATTTTTTAAATTAACAAAATAGTGTGAGTCGGCATATACTGTCTTAGTCGGAGAGCAACCCACGCTAAAGCACAACAAGTTTTCTCGAGCAGTGAATAACGTTGTTCACAGTCGGTAAATTTTTTTCTTAGGTAGTATATTGCATACTCTTTTAGACCAGACTCGTCATGCTGGCCCAACACACACCCCATTGACCCTTCTAATACTGTCAGGTACATTATCAGAGGTCTTCCTTCAATCGGAGGCATGAGAATTGGAGGCTCTTGTAGGTACTCCTTGATCTTGTCAAAAGCTTTCTGACAATCGTCGTTCCACCTGACTGTTTGTTCCTTTCTTAACAGCTTGAACAAAGGTTCACAGGTTGCAGTGAGATGAGATATGAACCTTGATATGTAGTTCAATCTACCCAAGAACCCTCGAACTTCTTTTTCAGTCCTAGGTGCAGGCATCTCCTGAATGACTTTGACTTTGTCGGGATCAACCTCAATTCCCTTTTCACTTACGATAAATCCCAGCAACTTACCGGAACGTACCCCGAATGTGCATTTGTTGGGGTTCAACTTCAGCTGATATTTCCTCAGACGCTTAAAATACTTCAGCAGATTTACCAGATGGTCTTCTTCAGGAAGGGACTTGGCAATCTTATCATCCACGTAGCATTCAATTTCTTTGTGAATCATATCGTGGAATAATGTTACCATAGCCCATTGATAAGTTGCATCGGCGTTCTTTAGTCCAAACGACATTACCTTGTAACAAAACGTACCCCAAGGTGTGATGAAAGTTGTTTTCTCCATATCTTCGGGTGACATCTTGATCTGATTATACCCAAAAAATCCATCCATGAAAGAAAATACCGAGAACTGAGATGTGTTGTCGACCAATATATCAATGTGAGGTAATGGGAAATCATCCTTCGGGCTAGCTCTGTTCAGGTGCCGGTAATCCACACACATACACACCTTTCCATCCTTCTTAGGCACGGGTACAATGTTAGCAACCCACGGCGGGTAACTAGTTACAAAAAGGAAACCAGTGTCCCACTGTTTTTGTACTTCTTCCTTAATCTTCATGGCCATATCTGGGCGAGTGCGGCACAACTTCTATTTGACCGGTGGGCAATCTTCTTTCAAGGGTAGCCTGTGCATGAAAATATCCGTATCTAGACCTGGCATGTCCTGATAGGACCAAGCGAAGACGTTGACATATTCTCGAAGCATGCTTATAAGCTGTTCTTTTACTGAAGCTTGCAGACCGGCCCCAATCTTCACTTCTTTCAAATCCTCCTCGGTACCAAGATTAACAGTTTCAACCTCCTCCTGATGAGGAGTAATCACTTTCTCTTCTTGCCCCAACAACTTGGCTAACTCTTCAGGCAACTCATAGTCTTTTTCAACCCCTTCATCAGCTTGATTAATTGTATTTTCGAAGTCATACAAGGTCATAGCAGTGTTGTTGTCGGTGCAATCTGGAGGATTATCTCTGCAAGGGTTGAGATTTGTTCGTTTTAGTGATCAATTTTAATCTTGTTCAGAAAATGAAGTTATTTATTTTGAAAACATTGCCATTTTGTTGTTTTGTGCGAAAAATAACAAAAATGAAAAGACAATGAACGAAAGGGAAAATTGTTTGCAAAAGATGTCCAATATTCATTGATATTCCATTTGCACAAAAATACAAATATGACCCTATTAAAAAATGAGTCCTGACACCTTGGGCAAGATGCAGGACTTGATGCATGCTAAAAGCAGGAAATAATAATTACTTTGCAGGAGTAACCCTTATAAATTCCTGGGAAGACCAGTTAAGGACTTGTTGGCCCGGGATCCTTGGACGAATTCAACTCTCCAGGTTGAGGTCACTTTCCACCTCGTCTTCCACGTTATTGACAACATCTGGGGTTAGCATGCCCCCACTTATGAATTTGGGCTCCTTAGCAACCTCTGCATGATGACCTTGTCGGAATGGTTTGTAACCCAAACCGAATCTGTCCTCCTTATTCTCTATCGGTAGCAGCTTGCCCCAGCCTTGGGCATTTCCATCTTCAACAACCTTCCGAGCTTGTTGATAGGAGACAATTGAAGTACCCATCCTATCCTCCTGGGATGCAGCAAATACTTCAGTTGTTGCCTCATTGACGTTCAGTGCTTCGAAACCTTGGCTCATGGTCTCGTGGATTTCACCATCCATCTCAATGCATTTGTAGGTGGCCAGATGGCTAACAAAAATATCCTCTTCACCACAGATTGTGATAATCTACCCTTCCCACTCATATTTCAATTTCTGGTGAAGGGTCGACGTAATTGCGCCAGCGGCGTGAATCCATGGTCGGCCCAACAAACAGTTGTATGCCGGCTGAATGTCCATCACATAGAAAGTAATTTGAAAAACCTGAGGGCCAATTATCACCGGCATCTCCACCTCTCCAAGAACAAACCTCTTGGATCCATCAAATGCTCTAACCACCAGATTGCTTGGTCGGAGAGCTATACCATCATATTCAAGCTTGACAAGAGCTTTCTTTGGTAAGACATTGAGTGAAGACCCAATGTCAACTAGAACATGTGAAAGCACAGCCCCTTTACACTCCAGAGTGATGTGTAAAGCCTTGTTATGATGACGACTTTCCGTAGTCAAATCAACGTTGGTGAAGCCTAACCCATGGCTAGTATTAACATTAGACACCACTGTCTCGAGCTGATTTACTGTGATCTCCTCCGACACGTAGGCTGCGTGCAAGGCTTTAAGCAATGCATCCCGATGAGCTTCGGAACACAATAGTAATGATAAGATGGAGATCTTGGAAGGAGTATGGTGGAGCTGATCCACAACCTTGTAGTCTCTTCTCTTGATTATCCTCATAAATTCATCCACATCTTGATCAAATGATGCTTTATGGGCTTCTTTTGGTACAGGTTCCTCAGGCACCACATTTTTACCTTTGGCTTTGGCAGCAGCCTCTGCCTCAGTATTAACTCTTGGTACTTGTGACGGGAAGAGGCGTCTGCTTTGGGTGAAGCCTCCACCTCCCCCGACATTATCCATTTGTGGTGTATGAGCTGAAGAATCAAGGAGGACTCTTTCCCCGTTGCAGTAGAGGTCTGAACCATAGTGCCATGGTACAACAATGTCTTTTTCATACGGAATGGGCCCAGGTACCGTGATGGTGATTGGACTGACTGCAGCGGAGGTAGGCATTGTGATTGTCTGTGGATCATAAAATATAGTGATAGGACTTCTGATTGATGGTGGTGGTGATTGATTGAAGCTGGATTGTTGAGATTGTTGCTGAAAATTGTAGGAATCAGGGA
The DNA here is from genome assembly GCA_963966055.1 of Lathyrus aphaca. NCBI lineage: Eukaryota > Viridiplantae > Streptophyta > Magnoliopsida > Fabales > Fabaceae > Lathyrus > Lathyrus aphaca. The sequence continues at coordinate 445,368,955 of OZ014520.1, forward strand.
CCATTGTCGGGTCGTAGTATATAGTGACTGTGGAGATGTCGTTGTTAATGGTTGTTGTAGTTGTAGAAGTGGATGTAGTTGAATTGTTGTTTTTTGAAGTGATGGATGAGATGGTTGCTGATTTTGTAGACGAGTCTATCGGAACAATTGTCTTTGAAGTTGTAGGAGGAGTACTGGTTGTTGTAAAAGGAGTTGCTGATGTTATAGAAACCGTTGATGTTATTTGCAGGATACCTTCTCTGATAAGGCCATTGATACTATTTCTCAAGCTTGCACACCCATTGACGAAAACTTTGCAAGATTCAAAGCAGGCCTCACAACCTGGGAACACCTGGCATTTTAAAAGCTAAGCTTTAACCTCTGCCAGAGGTGTTTGAATGTTTGCAGTATCTTCAATTAAGTTAATGGGTTGATCCTCCTCAATTGCATTTATCCTGGGCCCACCATGGCTGGGCATAGGATTCTTCTTGACATTAGGAGGTTGTGCAAAATTGAGGGCCTTTGAATCAACCAAATCCTGGACCTTCATGTGTAAAGCTCTGCACTTTTATGTAGTATGGCCAGGTGCATTAGAATGGAAGGCACATCTAGCACTGACATTGTAATTTCTTGGAAGGTTCTGAGGATCAGGTGGAGCCAGAGTCCTTAATTCAACAAGATTAAGCTTCAGGAGTTGTGGTAACAAAGTGGCATAAGGCATTGGTATTGGGTCAATTACCTTGTTAACTTGAGATGGCCTTTGTTGGAAAGGACGTTGTTGTTGGTTGTTGTTGTTGTTATAGGACCTTTGTTGAGGAAAATGTTGCTATTGAGGAAAATGTTGTGGTTGCAGAGTGTATTGTTGTTGAGGAGGTGGAGTAGGAATTGTGACCGCGATAATTGACCTTGGCATATACTGGGGCCTTCCTCTGCCCATGTGTACAGAATTGGTTTCACCCGACCTTCGAGGCCCTGCAAATGGTTTCCTTGCACTGCTTGAACTGACACCATTATCAGAAATCTTTCCCATTTTCAATAAACTCTCAATCCTTTCCCCAGTTATGACCACGTCAGCGAAGCTAATGGAAGAGAAAGCATCCAACCTATCAATGTATGTCCCCTGGAGGGTGTTCATGAACATATCTGCCATTTCTCGCTCTGACATTGGTGGTTGAATGGCAGCAGCTAATTGCCTCGGCCAAATCTTTCCAATTTCTTACTATGGCCCTAGTCAGATGAGAGTACCACTCACGGGATGCCCCTGTCAAGCTATCCTCAAAATAGAACATCCATAGCTTTTCATCCATGGTGTAGGCCTTTAATCATCCCAGGAAGGATTGAAGATGGGTGCGAGGGCAGGATGTGCCATTGTATCTTTCAAAGTAGGGGGGTTTGAACTTGTGAGGAATTCTAACCCCCTCCACTAGCCCCATATCCATAACATCAAAGCCTAAGGAGTTTTGAGACTCCAGAGACCTCGGCTTTTCTGCTATCTCATCCAGTCGACGATCATAGACTTCATCTCCTGCCCCCACTATAGTGAATTGTTCTTCCTGAGGGTCCTCCTGTAAGGCATGCCCTCCAGTGTTACCATGGGTATTCCTTATAGCATTAATGTCAGGGTTAAGATGAGGCCCAAACTCTGGGGGATCAGTACGAGGCTATACATGATCATTGTTGCTGGTACCCCTGTACCTGGGTGGTTTTCTTCAGGAGTTTGCCGCTCGACAAACTCTCTTAATCTTTCTTGACTTTGGGCCAACCCAGTCATCACTACCATGAACTGGTTCATATGTGCCCTCATCTCAGTCCTTTCATTAGCCATCTAAGTTCTCACGTCAGTCAGATCTTGCTGAACATGGGCCATTTGTAAGCCCGAAAGGTTGTTTCTTGTCGGATACTGGTGAACTCTGTTGATGGGGAAGACTCTTCTATGAGAAATGTTTCCTGAAACCACAACAAAGTGAGAAACAACAAAAGCAAATACCTACAAAACAAAGAAATGAGGTTAGTATGCAATGCAGGATGTCTATTTGTCGTCCAAGGGTATCCGGTTTGGTTCTTTGGTTTTGACCTTCCAGACCTCGAGGAATAATGATGTTGAAGAGAGATGAAGCCCACAAAATGACACATAAACCATATATTACAAAAATGTAAAGATACATAGTTTGGATTACAACAAATACCCATGGTGGGTCAAAATACAACAATAAAAGTACAAACAAAATGAAGTACAAGTAAAAGAAGTCAAACATCCAGCCTATAATCATCTTCTCTGACTTCCTTTAGGAGAGCATCAGTCACTGGGCCAACTGGATGCTCTGTGATGGTCCTGATAAGAAGATTCCTGGTGGCAATGGCACTTGTTAACTTCTTATGCTTGTCTCGGTCCTTTGATCTCTTCAACCCTGCCCGGAGTTTCAACTCAGAGATTTCCTTCTGTGCTGCTAACAAGGCTTCCTGACTCTTCTTCTCATTAGCTTCCAGCTGCTCTATCCTAGCCTGGGTCCTCTGATCTTCCTGTGATCGAGCCTTAATGATCCAGATCCACCTAGCCTGACTCTCTTCCAAGTAGTGCTAAGCTCTGGCCTTCTGAACCTTGGCTTCCTTGCAAGCATTCTTCAACACCAACTCCCCTACTCTAGCTCTTCTAATGTAATCATATGTCTTCTTAATCTTGGTCATGTGCTCGATTCGGAGCTTCTCTAACCTCTCATTGTCCAAACGACTATCATTCCTCTCCCAGAGGGTCTTCTTTAGAGCTTCAGACAACTGGGTATTCCTTTCCTTCAACTTCTCAAACTCCTCTAAAGTGACTGTAGCTACAAGCTCTACTGCTGAGGGTCCAGGCACATCCTCTAGGGTAAATTGCATGAGAGTCCAGGCACATCCTCTAGGGTAAATTGTTGCACTTGCCAAGAATGGCAGTCCCTTTCGTCTGAATGTTGTCCCAAGCCCAGAATGCTTTTCGGGCAATGGTATGATTATGCTGAATGTCACAGTAAAGGGTTTATGATAAGTCCTGCTCTCTTGGTGTATGCACCAAGGCATACCCTAATTGCCTTTTGAACAACAAAGGATTGTAGTTGATGCAACCCTTTACTCCAATAAAAGGTACATTGGGATACTGCCCACAGCTGGTGATTATATCTCTGCCCTTGGTGCTCTGAGTGCACCACCTAATATCTTCTAATGTGAGAGCAATCATTCTCTTAGCCCAGTTTCTTGACTGACGAGGATTCAAGAAAGCTTTTGACTTTGGCAAGTGCCTCAATAACCAACAATAGAAGAGAGGTGCACAACATCTGACTAATCTTCCCCTCTGCTTCTCATTCCTTTGATGCACTGAGTAGTAAAAGTCTCCAAGCAAGGTAGGGACTGGATTCTTCAACAAGAAGAGGTGGATAGCACTTTTGCTCACAAACTTAGGCTCGTTTGCAAACAAGATGATACCATATATGCTAAGGGCCAAGAGTGCACAAACAGTGTCCCACTTCCCTGCTGCAGCATGAATGGTGGCCTGAGTAACCAAGAAATCCAAATGAAGGCCTGGGATTCCAGCCTTGGTGGTCATGTTCTGGTAAATGATGGTGGATTCTAAGTACAGAGCCTTAGCTATATCTTCATTCCTGGGAGCAGTCATCTTAGGGTTGAAAGGAATCCCTCTCCTGATGGGGACACCCAGCAACATGGAAAACACCTCTAGCAAAGGGCCCAATTGGAAATCTGGGAAAGTGAAACATCTGAGAGAAGGGTCATAGAACTGAAAACAAGTGTGGATCATGCTCCTCTGTGAGGCATCCAAGTCCATGATCATGTCCATGATACCACCATAATGTTCCCTAAATAAAGGGACATGATCAGGAGTGATGAGTGTCTGAATCTGTCTGATGCCTGTCAGAGTGGGCTCAAAGAAATGGTATGTAATGTTGCTTTTCCTGGATGGGTCCATGCTGATAATGGATGTTGATGAAGAAGACTGAGGAGAAGCACTGGTGCAAACTGATGAAGATAACTGGATAAGGTACTGAAGAAGAATCTCTGATGAAGATAGCTGATGAAGGTGGCTGATGCAGATAGCCGATGAAGGTAGCTGATGCATATAACTGAAGGAATCAGAGCAGTAGAACAGGTCAAAACCAAACCAAAGATAAAATGTGGATACCCTGTAAAACAAATAGACAAATGTTAAAATGATGCACAATGATGTATGCATAATGATATGCAAGGGTTTGTGATCAAGTGTTGGATCTGTTATCTGCCTTGATAAGGTCCATGTGTGTTCATAAGTCCAGATGAAGGTTTAGAAAACCAGTAACCAGGTGGGGGACTCAAATAAAGAGCCACAAATCCAGGGTTTCACAAGAATAATCCAAAATGATGTGACCTTAACAATATCAGTAACAAGGGTATGATGAGGCCAAAGGTTCCTACAAACCTGTAAACATCCCATCCCCTTCACATGTATTGTTCTAGAACAAGGATCCTCAGACTTGGATCAGTTATGAGAAGTGTAAACACTTCTAACCCGGAGGTACAATGTTTACAATAGTCATAAAGGATCCTCCTCTAATTCACCTCAGATGCTGAAGGTCATAAAAAGGTCATCTAGACTTAGCAGGCTTCCCAGATAGCCCTAGTACTACAGGAAATTCGTAGCACAGAGTTCTCAAGAAGAAACCCATGTCTGAACCGTGTTTCATATTCCCGCACCAGACCGAAATGGAATGGGAAAGAATATGAAACCACTCTATCCTATGTGTTAGTCAGGCTCCCAGTATGGAACCTTACGCACTCAATATCCCTCCCACCAAGGAAAACCAAAGATCCAGCACAAGTGATATGATGATAATATGAAATGCATAAAAAAACAGTAAAATAAAACAATAAATAAAGTTGTATAGAAAGCAATAAATAAAGCAATAAACAACAAGCACAAGTAGCACATAACACCCCCATAAACAAAAATCAAACAAGTGCTAGGAGAAACCCACAAAAAGAACCAGAAGTTATGGTTACAGGATAACATTCCCCAGCAGAGTCGCCAAGCTGTCGCTCCCGAAGATTTGTTTCCCGGTGCAGACGTGAATGATCGGCGAAAAGAGAAAATGAAGGTGAAATGAATAGAGTCGCCAGCTAGGAATTTTTATCCCGAAGGAAAGGTAATGCTGCATAAACCTGGAAAGAGATGGATAAGATGGTTGCGAACCAGAGAAACTAAGAAAGGGGGTTGGTTACGACCTGGGAAGGTATTCGCACCCAGATTGTCCGTCGTACTCGACGGGATCCACGCTTACAATATTGTGTTTAAAGGGGTAGTGTATGTGCTATTTGTGTGCAAAAGCTAAGGAATGAATGTACAGGTGTTAGTGCAAAAGAGTGAATTGCTCAGGAACTGAGGCTTGGAAAAGAATGCAGAAAGAGGGGGAAGACACAGAGACTTTTGTTCGATAACAGTTAAGTTATGCCTACGTATCCTCTCGTGCAATGAGGAAGTCAGAACACCGTAGTTCGACTCAAAGAGACTGGGATGTTTTTGATGTGAACTGCTTGCTTGTATATGCTCAAGTGTATGACTCGTCTGGCACAAGTGCTAACTGTCTTGCATTGGACGGAAGAAGCAAATTCTCGTTTGTGAATGAGTGTGATGAGAAAAGAATCCCGAATGAGACGATTATTGTTTTTTTTTGTGTTTTCAGTTTTTTTTTATTATTTTTGGTGTGTTTCATAAGTTAATGAGCTTAAGCCTAAATCAAAGGCTTGTAAACTCATTATATCCTCCCTGATTAGGGATAATGAGCCTACTTAAGTATGAGATAAGCATCTCAACTTAATTGCCATGATGATGTAGGATTAAGATCATTAACCTACTTGTGATTACTTAGATGTTTTTTGGGTTTTTGTTTAGTGTTAAGTAATGAGTTTAATCTCTAATCACAGATTAGTAAACTCATTACACCATCCTAATAGAAGGATAATAGATGAGAACACTTAAGTTGAGGAAGATACCTCAACTTAATCCATTGTTAGGGAATAAATTCATTATATAACAAACCTTTATTAAATGGATTTTAATTAAGGGATGAGATTAAGAAGTGGATTTTAAGTTTGTAAGACAACTTGAGGGGGACTTGTCCATTAAACACTAGGGTTAGTCCTTCTTAACCATAAGGAAGAATTAGAACCCTAATGTAAGGCCCAAGTTACAAGATAAAGTCTTAGTGATTATTAGTGTGTTTTTATTAAGAGGTTTAAAAAATTAAAGGTTTAACACTTAGGATTAAAGTTATACACTCCATCCTAAGAGAAGGATGCAGGCATAACCCTAATTCCAAAGTCCTAAAACTTTAAGAGTTTAGTCTCTGATTATTGATATGAGAAGAGAGACTCAAGGAGACTCAAAGGTAAAAAGCTAAGGGGAACTAATTACAACCCTAATCATTATCATGCTTGGATATCCTATGGTTTGTGAGGCTTAAGAAATATCCTCAAGGAAGCCACCAATGGAAGAAGCAGATGAAAGGAGGAGGAAGCAGGAGAATAAGTTACTTACTTCCTAAGAAAATAAGTAACCTAAAGGAAGAAAGTGAGAGATATGGAACATAATTGAATCAAATTCACTTCAAAGACAAGTTTAAAATGCATATGAAAGAGGTAAGAAGAAGTGAGAGGTGAAGGCAAATCTACCTCCCAAAATAACTTACCAAAAGTTCTTGAAAAGTTAGTATGAATGCATAAGGTATAAAGAAAAAGGAAATGAAGTGAAATGAGATGCAATGATCAAAGTAAGAAGTGTTTATGCAATGAAAATGGCATATGAGATGAATTAATGTCATACAATGTGCATATGAATGATCATACAAAGATGAGATGTCATGAAAGCATGCTTAGAAGTTTGAAAACACATGGATACTTATGAAATGAAATGAATGCAAGACATGGCAAATGAATGAAGAAATGATCAAGCAATGTTCTAACATGTTTTAAGATGTCTAAGATGACATATGAATGCTTGAAATGTCATGGCAAGTTCATGTGATGATGCATATGCAAGGTGAATGCAAATGAACATGAGAAATTAGGGTTACATGGAAATGTGAGATGCAAATGGATAAAACAGAAGCATATAACATGATAAAAATTTGAAATCAAGTTCAAACAAACCCTAATCCTATACTAGGTCACACCCCAAAGGAGAAGGTCAGAAGCCTAACCTATTAGAAGTTATGATTTTTCTAAGTTTACTAGGGTTTTTGGGTGGTTCAAAAGGAAAAATGAAAATCAAATTGAAAATGAAAGATACATTCATGAGAAAAATGACATATAAACTATATGCAATATGTGAAACAATGCAAAAAGAATCAAGTTCAAACTCTTCTTGGTTAGGCAGAAATGATTTTTCAAAGCTAGGGTTAAAAATTATGATTTTAATGACCTTTAATTCAAAGTAAATTGGTAAGCTATGATCAAACCTAAACATAAATTTGTGTGAAGAGTTTGAAAATGTTTCTAAATGCATTGGAATGGTTCATGATTTTTTTTTGTGATTTTTAGAAAGCTAAATGTATTTTTAATTAATTAAAATACTTTAATTAATTAAAAATAACATTTAAATATTTTAAAAATACTTTTTATATGCAAAAAATAAAATAAAAATCATTTTCAGATTAAGAAAAATATTTAAAGTCAGAATGCAAAGTTTCATACTTTTGTGATGATTTTTGGTATTTTAAATTAATTATGCAAAAGAAATGAAAATAAAATGAAATAAAAATAACTAAAATGAGAAGTATGCTGATCCAAGGGGTGAGATTCAAACTGGAGAAAAAAAGGTTGACTAGCGCGTAATCTAAAGGCTGAGATTTAATCTGGCTAATTTAAATTAATTAAATTAATTAATCTGAATTAGGGCTAAGTGAAAGGATCAGGGCCATCCAAACACGCGGGTAATCAGGATCCAAAGGCTATAATCCAAACTTGCTAATTAATACAGGATTAGGGCAAATGACTCTCAGGCGGCCGGAATAGTGTTCCGGTCGTCTTCTCCGGCAAGGTCCTCACTCTAACTCTCTCCTCAGGCCATAAAACCTCCCAACTCTCTAGAATCACTCCCCAAGCATCAATAAGCAAGAATCAATCACCAAAAACAATTTATTTCACGCATATATGATGGATTCAGGCTTGTGTGTTATATGTTTTGAGGTCCATGATGTTTGTATATGCCAATGGGATTGATCAGAAAGCTGTTGTAGCATATGCTGATTGGTATGGTGTGTTTTGCAAAAAAGTCAACTTTGTGTACTTGGAGGTATGGGCCATGGCAGGAGCTGTTCAATGGGGTGTCTGGCCTTAGCAAGATTCATGGAGGGCCATAGAATCAAAGTTATGCAGCTGGCACAAGTGGATGAAACCTTTCCAAGCATCTTGCAACTTTTCCCTCTTTGGTGTTTCTTGGATCACAAGCCATGAAATGCTTCAAATCTTGGGCCAATTCTGATCCTTTGGAGTTTTTTTGACATGTTGTGATGCATATAAGTTGATTTGAGGTCATTAGAAGGCTTGGCAAATGAAATTGCGAAATTCCCTCTTTGACATGAACTTGAAAATTATAGGATTTTTGCCAACTTTGAAAGGCCATATCTTGAGTTCTAGGATGAATCAAGACATGTTCTTGTACTTTTTGAAAAGGGAAAGACCTAATCTACAACTTTCATGACCAATAATTTTTCATTTGAAGCATTTTTGGCCATGAAAGAGGAGGTTGAAAAACTTTCCCAAAATGGAAAGTTTGCATTTCAAGTTATTTCCAAAAATGGCAAGTTTGCAATTGGCTCAAAATTCTTCAATATTGTGAAACTCCAACCACTTCTAAGATCAAATAAAGATCATTGAACTTCAATTTGATGAAAATGACCCTTTAGTTCCATTGTTGGGGGCCTCAGATGCCCTGATTTTGACTTAACTTGCTCAGGAAGTTACCCAATGATCAAATGACTTCCACAATGAATTTCTTCATCAAACTTGGTACACATGATCCTTGTAACATATTAAGAACATTAGAAACAATAATGACCCAAAAATTTGGAGTTAAGGCCTTTGAAACCAAAACCCTAATTTTGGTCATCTGTGTAGTGAAAACCCTAGCTCTACTTCCATGCCTTTGCCAATTCTTGTGATCCCTTGACTTTCATGAACTTTGAGGAGCATAATATGATGATAGAAAACACATGAACCCTCTTGGAAAGCTTCAAGACCATTGGGATGGCTCATATGAATTCTTGGATTGCTCAGATCACAAACCCTAGATGCAGATGAACTTGAACTATGCAATGAAACAAAAATGCAATATGAGATGATATGCTTATGTTGATGCAAAAATGAAAGATCACAAGCCATGGTGTGATAAAGAGTGATGGAAAATTTGGGGTGTTTACACTATGCACTGTGGGATTGGTATGGTTCAATTGGCCAAAAAGTCAAATTTTGTGTACTTGAGGTATGGGCCATGGCAGAACTGATTTGAGGGCTTGAGATGGCTTCAAGGAGAGACCTAGGATCAATTGTTATGAGTTGTAAGGCTTGGATCATGAGTTTGTATAGGTTTTGCAATTTTGCAACTTTGTGATTTTTTGAGAAACAAGTCATGAAATCCCTTGGTTCAAAGCCCAAATCTGGTCTTGAGATGTTGTTTAATCATGCCATGATGCATTTGAGTGGATTATAAGTTACTTAGAGGCCTTAAATTCACTTTTTCACATTTCCCTCTTTGGCCTAAACTTGAAAATTATAAGATTTTTCCCAACTTTGACTTGCCATATCTTGAGTTCTAGGATGAATCAAGAGGAGTTCTTGTACTTTTTGAAAATGGGAAGATCCAATCTACAACTTTCATGTTTAACAAAATTTCATTTGAAGCATTTTTTATCAAGAAAGAGGAGGTTGGAAATCTTTCCAAAAATGGAAAGTTTGCATTTCAAGTAATGTCCATTTTTGGCAACTTTTGACTTGGCTCAAAATTCTTCAATCTTGTGATCATCCAACCTCTCCTAAGACCAAATAAAGGTCATAGGATTTCAAAATGATGGAAATGAACCTTTGGAACCCTTGGTTGAGGCCTCAGATGCCCTAATCCTGACTTTTCTTGCACAACAAGTCACAACTTGATCAGATGACTTCCTCAGTGAATTTTTGCATCAAACTTCATACACAAGCTCCCTATATCATATAAAGACCAATGGAATTAAGAATGACCAAAAATTTTGGGTGTAAGGGCCTCAAACCCAAAACCCTAATTTTCAAGTCATCTATGTAGGAGCTTCAAGCTTGCCTGGATAGCTTTGTAATCCCTTGAGATTTCTTGACTTCAAAGAAACCTTGGGGGTATAAAACAACCATATAACAGTTAAGGACCCTCCTGGAATGCTTCAAGGCCTCTGAGATTGCACAAATCACTTCTTGGGTTCACCTGATCACAAACCCTAGTCATGCAGCTATGTAGTGAGTTGCTAAAGGATAATTATGCAATGTGAGATGTAATGATATGCTATGAAATATGTGTGATCATAATCCAAGGAATGAGAAAGTGTGAGGGCAAATTTGGGGTGTTTATAGCTGCCCCTATTCAAGCATGAGTTAGCTGTGCAGGATGTAAGCGCCAGGCTTAGCAGACCAACAAGATAACTTGTGGTTGAATACCAAGACAGTCCAAAATTTGCGCTCTCTGGTATAAGAAGAAAAAGGATATAAATTATTATTCACAAAACAAGACGATGTAGAGTGAACATCAAATGATAGCAATAGAGGACGACCATCGAGCAGAGGATGACTGCTAGGGGTTAAAAGGTGAGAAATGCACTGACGGGGACGACCATCAGGCTAAAGAATAAAGAATCCACGACGGGGACAACCATCGGGTAAATAATAAATGAAATAATGATGAGGGACAATCATCATAAGGTGAAGGACGATCACCTAGCAGGGTACGGCTGCTGAAAAATCTCGACATAGGATAAATGTCGGATAAAAAGATCAACGGTGGGGACGGCCATCAGATAAATGATGAGGGACGGTCATCATAAGGTGGATGAAGATCACCTAGCAGGGTACAGCTATTGAAAATATCATGACATAGGATGAATGTCGGATAGAAAGATCAACGATGGGGACGACCATCGGATAAATGATGAAGGACGGTCATCATAAGGTGAAGGACGATCACCTAGCAGGGTACGGCTGCTGAAAATATCACGACATAGGACGAATTCCGGATAGAAAGATCAACAATGGGGACGACCATCAGATAAATGATGAGGGAAGGTCATCATAAGGTGAATGACGATCACCTAGCATGGTACGGCTGCTAAAAATATCACGACATAGGACGAATGTCAGATAGAAAGATCAATGATGGGGATGACCATCAGATAAATGATGAGGGATAGTCATCATAAGGTGAAGGACAATCACCTAGCAGGGTACGGATGCTAAAATATCACGACATAGGATGAATGTCGGATAGAAAGTAGTTTTGTTGTGGGAAGAGATAAACATGGACGAGTGTTTAAGCCCGAAAATAAAACAATATAAGTGTTTCGACAGTGTGTATAGACTAAAGATATGGACGAGCATCTTTAGGACCATGATATAGACGAGTATCGATAGAAACAAATGCTGACGCGTGTTTTAAGGAAGATGATATGGATGAGTATCAATTGGTTAAGCAATGAATACAGACGAGTGTTTGATTTGTTGGGGTAGTATATGCAAGACACAAACGTGTATCAAAAGAACTATGTACAAGTATGAACAATTATTTGTATTGAGAGTGCAAATGCTATTCTGGCTCTATCTGCAGGGGAGATGCTTTTGTATACTGCTAGAGGAGTAATTTTGGTGTCCACAGGTGAAAGGCTTAAACCTGACTTATGATCATGCAAATGTATGTTTGATTTTTGCCGTAATGCTCCGTATTAGACGGAATGCTACGTTTTGTTTGGGGAGGATGATGTGAATGCTATGATTATGCAAATGAGAGAGCCGATCATGGATCTGAATTTTGCGGGGAGAAAGGATCACTGGGCGATCTTTCTGGAGAAATCTGTGGGGATACTTAAGCTAGGAGTGAGGAAAGCCCCAAGTTGTTGGCAGTTGTCTTCGTTGGAGAAGAACAAATTTCAGTCATTGCTCGGGAGGTCCTGCTTGGAAAAGAGAACTTTTGGGAAGTAATCTGTTGCAATTCTTTCGTCTAGGCTGTATCCTGGGGGAATGATTAACTTCACGGGGATTACTCCCGTCAAGTGATCATGCTGAGGATGTGACTACTGACTTGGCTGGGGGATACAGTGCTTGATATGCCTCATGCTGTAAAAGATTATCTGCCTTGAGTACCTGCAACCTGTTAAACAGAGGAAACATTCAAGCGTCCTAAGGCATCCTCAAATGTATTCCATTATAGGAGTTAGATTCGCTTAAGAACGCATATTTCATGCAAGCATTTATTAAAATGGCCTATATGTCTTCCATGCAAATGTTGTATTACGAATTTTGGACATTTTGCAAACAAAAAACGAAAAGGTACAAAACAAAGTGTGAATGAACATTTGACTTTATTGATTTGTGTGCCCTGAATAGGCAAGTACAGTGAAGAAGCCAATCCCTAAAATGAGGAGATTGCTGTAAAATTGAGAAAAATAACAGTGTCCTATTTGGCAATGCTGGAGTCGACGCTCCAATGAGATTCTTCTTGCTATGACCTGTATGACCTCAAACGCTCTTCTTATCTTGCTTTCAGAGGAAAGTTGATTCTAATCGACGCTTTGTCCTTTCGAAACTTGCCATGTTATGTAAGTGTAATATAGACGAATTCAAAATGCAGTTATTTGCTTGTTCCTTGATTTTGCGTGGATCGCCCTTTCGGGTTTTCAATCCACCGGGATACCAATTTTTGCCTGAGTTGTCCGATGTGGCTTTTCAACTTAGTGGGTGTACACATTTTTTTTTAATTTTCCCTTATTTTTGCCCGAGTCTTTGATTCTGTTTTTGACTCGCCGGGATTCCCTGTTTTTGCCTGGACTTACATTCTGTTTTTATGTCCAGCGGGTCATTTATGCGAAGTATTTTTTAACTGCATCTGAATTCACAGGAGATAGGAAATTTTCGCCATCCATGGTTGCGAGCATCAGTGCTCCGCCTGAGAAGACTATGGTTATCACGTAGGGACCTTCATAGTTTGGCGTCCACTTGCCCATGTGGTCTGTATGAGGAGGAAGGAGTCTTTTCAATACAAATTCTCCTACTTGATATTCCCGAGGTCTCACCTTTTGATCGAAGGCTCTTTTCATCCGTTTCTGATATAACTGACCATGACAAATAGTTGCTAATCTCTTTTCTTCAATCAGGCTCAGTTGATTATAACGAGATCGGACCCATTCAACTTCATCCAGTTTCACATCCATTATTACCCACAAGGAAGGCAATTCAACTTCAACAAGTAGAATGACTTCCATACCATACACAAGCTGATAAGGTGTTTCCCTGGTAGATGTTTTGATGGGAGTTCGGTACCCATGTAAAGCGAATGGTAACATTTCGTGCCAGTCTCTGTATGTGACTACCATCTTTTGCACAATCTTCTTAATGTTCTTGTTAGCTTCCTCAACAGCGCCATTCATCTTTGGCCTATAAGGAGAAGAGTTGTGATGTTGAATCTTGAAATCCCGGCATGGTTTTGTCATCATTTTGTTGTTAAGGTTTGAACCATTATCAGTAATGATTCTCTCGGGAACTCCATATCGACAAATGATATCCTTTTTCAGAAATCGGGCTACCACTTGCTTGGTGACGTTTGCATACAAAGTTGCTTCGACCCATTTGATGAAGTAATCAATGGCTACCAGGATGAATCTGTAACCATTTGAAGCAGTTGGTTCGATCTTTCCAATCATATCAATGCCCCACATGGAGAAGGGCCAAGGTGAAGACAATACATTCAAAGGATTTGGAGGCACATGCACTTTATCTGCATAGATCTGGCATTTTATGGCATAGGCACAACAGTCTGCATCCATTGTAATCCAATAGTAACCTGATCTCAGCAATTTCTTCGTCATTGCATGTCCTCCGGCATGGGTACCGAAAGAACCCTCGTGTACTTCGTGCATCAGTAGGTCTGCTTCCTTTTTGTCAACACATCTGAGCAAGACCGTGTCGAAGTTTCACTTGTATAAGGAGCCATCAGTATTGAGTAAGAAACTGCCGGCTAGCCTTCTTAATGCCTTATTAGCATTATACGATGCCCCAGGTGGGTACGTCTGAGTCTCCAAAAAGCATTTGATGTCGTGGAACCAAGATTTGTCGTCAATGACAGTGTCCATAGAGAAGATGTATGTCGGTCGGTTTAGTCTGGATACTAAAATCTGAGGTACATAGTTAGCAGTCTGTACTTTGATCATAGATGAAATAGTGGCCAAGGCGTCTGCAAACTGATTTTCATCTCGAGGGGTGTATTCAAGCTTGACTGTTATAAAGAAAGTCAACAATCTCCTCGTATAGTCACGGTAGGGAACCAGATGCTCTTGATGAGTATTGTAACACGGTGGGAGAACTGACTTTCTATAAATGTTGCGGATAGCAAGAGTCGCCACCGACTTTTATTTTATCCAAAAGGAAAGGACATAAAAGAATAGGAAAGACCTATTTTAAAAGACATGAGCTCGGGGGGTAGGTTATACAAAGGGAAGGAGTTAGCACCCTTTATATCCATGGTTATTCATGGGCTCTTAGTTACTTAGCTCACTTTGTTTGTTTGCAAGAGTGTAGTGTGTGATTTGAAAATTTTCTTTAAGTACTTGGTAATGACCCTCGTATGGGTGTATACAAAGCCTAGTTTAGAAATTGTGAGGTGTAAAAGTAATTTTGAAAAGTGTGAGCAAGTAACTATGAGGTACCTATCCTAGATTAAGTCTTTCATGTTCTCGTATGTTCTTTCAATGGTAAGACTATCCCTATTATTAAGGAATAGGTAGTCATTACCTTGGATGTTAAGGGACAGGTGTAAGGTCATCATATGGTCATAGAAAGCAACAGGTAAGGGTGTCTTTAGCAATTCGTAGGGACTATCATCATTTATTCGAAGGGACAAGATCATTATTTTCCGTAGGCAACCTCGAAGGGACTTGATCTTTTAAACTGAAGGGACTTGATGATATTTATGAAGGGACTTTGCTTAAGACACCCCTATATTCGAAGGACTTGACCATATTTAAGGCAACTGAGAGAGGTAACCTAGGAAGTGCAAGATGGCGATCAAAGATCGACTTACGTGTGTGAGTTATTATATTCAAGTATTTATCTTATTTCAATTAATTTTCTAAGTTATTTTAATCACATATATGTTATACACACCCTAAGATTACTAACCATACAGAAAATAATTACAAAAATAAAGCAAAGATATAAAATAAACCTATTACATGGCTTTAGCAATTACATAATAATAAAATAATAATAATAATAAATATAATAATAATAATAAATAAGCAATAATCAAATATTAGTAATAATAAAATAATAAAAATAAGTGTTAGAATAATAAATAAAGGAAATAAGAATTTAACAAGAAAAATTAATATTAGAAAAGTTTTAGAAATTAATTAAGAAAATAAGTTTAATAATAACAAAGAAATAACAAATTATTTACATATTAAAAATAAGGATTAATAATATAATTAGGGTTTAGAAAAATTAGGTTAATTTTTAGGGTTATGATAAAAATTAGGGTTGACAAAAAAATAGGGTTCATATTAAGAAAATTAGGGTTTTTTAATTATAATGATACATTATTAATTTATTTACAAAAATACATAATAATTATATATAAACATATTATAAAATAAATACAAGTAATTTACATTTAAGAAAATAAAGTATGAATTTTAGAGAATATAAAGTTTTAGGAAAATATTATTGATTATTATTTAGAAATTATTTTAATTATATTAAATTAAATTAAAACTAAGAAAATAGTTAAAATAATGAAAATATGGACAAAACCCTAAAAAAGATAGGACCTGGGATTTGAACCCAGGTCCCTTACCTCAACAACAACACTTCAAAACCAGCTGAGCCAGCATGCGCCCGTGTTAGCTATATGCAATGCAATCATTATATTATAAACCTGCAAAACAAAAATAATTATAAAAAAAATGTTGGAACCTAGGATTCAAACCCCTGACCATCACAACAACAACCAAACACTCCAACCACTAAGCCACATGGAGCGCATCTGCAAGCTAATCAACAAACAAACATAATATATTAATTCAGTTGAATAATGGAAAAATTAAGCAAAATATGTTGTCACCAAGGATCGAACGCAAGTCACAACCATAACACGCATACGCCTTCACCACTGGGCCAAGCAGCATCTGTTGAAACAATATGAAATCAATTCAATAAAATATTAAATCAAATATTTGAATTCCAGCTGCGCGCCAAAATGACTTCATCTTCTTCCTATTTCCTGCGAAAACACCTGCAAATTCATCCACAAATTTTCCTGCGAATTTTGAATTTTAAGAACCTGCGAAAACTGGATCTTTCTTAATACGCAAAATTTTATCAAATTGATCACATAGACATGATCCACACATCATACACAGTTCATTGATGTTCTTAGAATTTATTGATATTGGTTTAATTGAGAAACCCTAAACGGCCACCCTAAACCCTAATAATGGAAAATCCTTGGTCCTGCGTCAAAGCTCAAATTAAACCATCCAGAAACATTCCTTGGTTCATTATAAACACAAAACATCAGCCAAACACAATTTATCATGCATGAATAGAAGAAAACGAAAAATCATAAAAAGTGTAAGAACATGGATTCGGTTTATGCAAATGGTAATGATTTGGATGTTGTTGATGATCGAAACATGATCAGTGAGTCTCAAGGAAGCTAATGCAACCTTTGTTTTGTCTTGAAAGTGCCTCTAGGTCAAAAACTGAATGTGACTTTTTGTGTGAAAATTTGAAGTTGAATGGTGTTCTTGGAGGCTCTAAATTTCGCCCTTTGAGTTTATAATAGGTTTATAAACTTATAGTGATTTGAATTAGGTCATAACTTTGTGGTTTTGTGGGCTTTCTTGCATAACTTGAGTGTGAAGAAATCTCATGATCAAAATATGTGAAAAATCAAATCTTTGTATGCCAATCTAGTCTAGCACGAATCTGGATCAGACCAATCATCTCTAAATAATGTTTATGACCTTCTAGAACAAAAATCCAATTTAAATATTGAGTTTTCATATTTTATTTTAATTTAAATTGATTTTTAATGAATAAAATCAAAATAAATAAAAAATAAATTATAAAAATCTGAATAAATGATATTTGATTCGTGCATGATGTCATGGTAGAGATTGGGTCATAAAAATGCAAGCCTATGTGGAAAGAATTGGTTCTAAGACCCCATTTGCTCAATAAACCACTCAAAAATTTTCCAACTTTGCAAAGGCAAAAATCCCTCAATTTTAAGGCTATGAATGTGTTATTGGACATTTTAGAAAGCTTAGAGAGTCCTCTAACCAACAACTTTGGTCTCATGTCCATATCCTTTACCATTTTCAAATTATGCCCTTTTAAAGATGTTGACTTTTAAAATGACCTATAATGTCTTAGCTCATACCTTCCAAATGAAGCATTTTTGGGCTTGGATTGTGAGACATAAAGTTGTACAAAATTCAATTTCCTTAAAAATGATCTTTGGATGGGAAATTTTTGATGAAGCATGTGAAAGTTATGGCTGGTCAAAGTTCAGTTGACTTTTCCTGTGAAAACCCTAATTTAGAAACTCCTGATTCTTGATGATCTGAAATCTCCTTGATGAATCATGATCAACCATTGATCAAATGATGAATTTTACTTCATATAATTGATGTTGGCAAAGAATAATGAAGTTTGACTTTGGTTTGACCACAGTTGACCTTAGTTTGACTTTTTGACTGCTTTGACTGATTTTAGCCTATCTGATCATCTGACTGAGCAAACTTTTTGGGAAAGCATTGAAATTTAACATAGGAATTATTGAAGATATATAGGATGTTATGAAGCTCACTTGAAGCCTTGGAAGTCCATTTAGCCTGATGAAATTCAAAACCCTAGTTTAGGGTGCATTGTTTAGGAGGATGCTTTGTCTGAGGGAATTGTCAAACTTTCTGACTAATTATGAACCTTGTGAACCTCTTGAGATGCCTTGTGAACCTTGTGAACCTCTTGGGACACCTTAGTACACAATTTCTTGTCTAGGTGAGGGCAAATTTTGGGGTGCAAAATTATACCACTTGCCATTAGTTTGGTTGATCACCAAAGCTGAATCTCCGAATACATTCAAGGTTTTGATCCTGAGGTCAATGGCTTCCTCAAGACACATGATACAAGCTTCGTACTCTGCTTCATTGTTAGTGCAGGCAAAGGATAGTTTTGCTTAGAAAGGCAGATGGACTCCTTCGGGTGTAATAAGCACTGCACCAACCCCACGACCGTTACAATTAACTGCCCCATCGAACATCATAGTCCATGCTCCTTCTGGATCTGGCCCTTCAGTGTGAATAGGATCTTCACAATCTTTTGATTTTAAGAACATGATGTCTTCATCAGGGAAATCAAATCTCATAGGTTGGTAATCATCAATGGGTTGCCCAGCCAGATAGTCAGACAATATACTGCCTTTGATGGCTTTTTGAGAGGTGTACTGAATATCATATTCTGTCAGAATCATTTGCCACCTTGCAACCCTTCCGGTAAGTGCTGGCTTCTCAAATATGTATTTGACTGGGTCCATCTTTGAGCAGTGAATAACGTTGTTCACAGTCGGTAAACTTTTTTCTTAGGTAGTATATTGCATACTCTTTTCGACTAGACTCGTCATGCTGGCCCAACACACACCCCATTGATTCATCTAATACTGTCAGGTACATTATTAGAGGTCTTCCTTCAACTCGAGGCATGAGAATTAGAGGTTTTTGCAGATACTCCTTGATCTTGTCAAAATATTTTTGACAATCATCGTTCCACCTGACTGTTTGTTCCTTTCTTAGTAGTTTGAACAAGGGCTCGCAGGTTGTAGTGAGGTGAGATATGAACCTTGAAATGTAGTTCAATCTACCCAAGAACCCTCAAACTTCTTTCTCAGCCTTAGGTGCAGGCATTTCCTGAATTGCTTTAACTCTGTCGAGATCAACCTCAATTCCTCTTCCGCTCACAATAAACCCCAGCAGCTTACCAGAACCTACCCCGAATGTGCACTTGTTGGGGTTTAACCTTAACTGATATTTCCTCAGATGCTTGAAAAGTTTCAATAGATTTACCAAATGCTCTTCCTCTGTGAGAGACTTGGCAATCATGTCATCCACGTAGCACTCAATTTCTTTATGGATCATGTCGTGGAATAATGTTACCATAGCCCGTTGATATGTTGCACCGGCGTTCTTCAAACCAAACGACATTACTTTGTAGCAGAATGTGCCCCATGGGGTGGATAAATTTGTCTTCTCCATTTCTTTAGGTGACATCTTGATCTAATTGTATCCAGAAAATTCGTCCATGAAGGAAAATACCGAGAACTTAGTTATGTTGTCCACCAATACATCAATGTGAGGTAATGGGAAGTCATCTTTCAAGCTTTCTCTGTTCAGATCCCGGTAATCGACACACATACGCACCTTGCTTTCCTTCTTAGGTACGGGTAAAATTTTAGCAACCCACGGAGGGTAACTAGTTACAACAAGAAAACCGACATCCCACTGCTTTTGTACTTCCTCTTTGATTTTCATGGCCATGTCCGGCGAGTACCATGCAACTTCTGTTTGACCGGCGGGAAATCCTCTTTTAATGGCAACCTGTGCATGACAATATCTATATCCAAACCCGACATATCTTGGTAGGACCAAGCGAAGACATCGACATATTCTCGCAACACACTGATAAGTTGTTCTTTTACCGGAGTTTGCAGACTGGCTCCAATCTTCACTTCTTTCACAACTTCCTCGGTACCAAGATTAATAGTCTCAACCTCCTCCTGATGAGGAGCAATCACCTTTTCCTCTTGTCTCAATAACCTTGCTAGCTCTTCAGGTAAATCGTAGTGTTCTTCAACCCCTTCATCTGCTTGATTAATCAGATTGTCAAAGTCATACAAGGTCATAACAATGTCGTTGTCAGTGCAATCTGGAGGGCTATTTCTGCAAGGGTTGAGATTTGGTTCATTTTAGTGATTACTTTTATTTTGTTTTAGAAAAAGTAAGTAAATGAAGTTTTTATTTAGAAAAACATTGCCATTTATTGCTTTGTGCGAAAATAACAAAAATGAAAAGACAAAGAGCAAAAAAGGTTGTTTTCAAAAAGATGTCCATTGTTCATTAATATTCAATTTGCACAAATACATATGGCCCTATTACAAAATGAGTCCCGACATCTTGGGCCAGATGCAGGACTTTGATGCATGCTTAAAACAGTAAATAATAATTACTCTGCAGCAGTAACCCTTATAATTTCCTGGGAAGACATGTTGAGGACTTTTCGGCCCGGGATTCTTGGACGGATCCAGTTTTCCAGGTTGTAGTCGCTCCCAGCCTCGTCTTCCATAGTGTTGACAGCATCAGGGGTCAGCATTCCCCCACTTATGAACTTTGGCCCTCCAGCAGCCTCCTTTTGAACTTGTCGGGATGGTTTGTAACCCAAAACGAATTTGTCTTCTTTCATTTCCACCTTCAGCAGCTTGCCCCAACCTTGGGCATTCCCTTCTTCCACAACCTTCTGAGCCTGCTTGTAGGAAGCAATTGAGGTACCCATCCTCTCTTCTTGGGATGCAGCAAACACCTCAGTTGTAGCTTCGTTGACATTCAAAGCTTCAAAACCTTAGCTCATGGTTTCATGGATTTCTCCATCCATCTCTATGTACTTGTATGTAGCTAGGTGACTGACAAAGATATCTTCTTCTCCACAGATAGTGATAATTTGACCTTCCCACTCATATTTTAACTTCAGGTGAAGGGTTGACGTTACCGTGCCGGCGGCATGGATCCATGGTCGACCCATTAAACAGCTGTAGGCAGGCTGAATGTCCATCACGTAGAAGATAGTTTTGAAAACTTGTGGGCCAATTACCACAGGTAGCTCCATCTCTCTGAGAACCGATCTCTTAGAACCATCAAAAGCTCTTACAAATAGATTGATTGGACGGAGGGCTAAACCATCATACTCCAGTTTGACTAAGGCTTTCTTTGGCACGACGTTGAGTGATGGTCTAGTGTCAACAAGGACATGCGAGAGCACAACCCCTTTACATTCCAGAGTGATATGTAATGCCTTGTTGTGGTTACGCCCCTCTGTAGTCAAATCAGCGTCGGTAAAGCCTAGTCCATGACTAGTATTGACATTTGCGACTACTGATTCCAACTGATTAACAGTGATCTCTTCAGGCACATAAGCTGCGTGCATGACTTTGAGTAGTGCATTCCGGTGAGCCTTGGCACACATAAGCAGTGATAATATGGAGATCTTGGAGGGTGTTTGGTGGAGCTGATCCATGATTTTATAGTCACTTCTTTTGATAATCCTCAAAAACTCGTCTACATCCTGATCAAAGGACGTCTTTTGAGTTTCTTTTGCAGCAAGTTCTTCTAGCACCACACTTTTACCTTTAGCTTTGGCAGCCACTTCCGCTTTGACATTAGTTCTGGGAATTTGTGAAGCGAAGTGACGTCCGCTTCTAGTGAAGCCTCTGCCTCCCCCTACATTTCCTACTTGTGGTGTAGATGTTGAGGAGTCAAGAGTGACTTTTCTTCCATGGCATTAAAGATCCGAACCATAATGCCAAGGCACGACACTGTTGTTATCATAAGGAATTGGTCCAGGCACCGTGATGGTCACCGAACTAATTGCAGCAGAAGAAGGAGTCATAATTGTTCGCGGATCGTAGTATATAGTAACAGGGAGTCTGACTGAAGGTGGCACAAGTGTAGGAAGCTGACAAACTGATGAGAGAGTGTTGCTGGGATAATGTTGGTGAGAATGTTGCTGGAAGTTGTTGTTGTGAGATTCTGGAACAGGGACCGTTGCCGGTTTGTAGTAGATAGTAACTGTTGAAATATCACTGCTGGTGTTTGTTATTTGTAGAAGTGATTTCTGTTGCAGTTGTAGAAGCTTGAACTGTTGATGTTATCTGCAGGATGCCTTCCTTAATCAGACTGTTGATACCATTCTTCAAACTTGCGTAACCATTAGTAGTAACCTACAAGCTTCGCATTAGGCTTCACAACCTGGAAACACTTGGCATTTTAAAAGTTGAGCTTTCACCTCGGCCAGAGGTGTTCGAACACTTGCAATATCATCAATCAGGATTGTTGGTTGGTCTTCCTCGATAGCATTAATCCTTGGCCCACCGTGGTTAGGTATTGGATTTTTGGTGACACTCGGAGGAGGTGCGAAGTTTACGGCTTTGAAATCAATCAGGTCTTGGACCTTCATATGCAGGGCCCTACACTTTTCTGTGGCATGGCCGGGACAATTTAAGTGGAAGGCACATCTCGCGTTGACATTATAATTTCTTGGAAGGTTGAAAGGATCTGGTGGAGCCAAAGTCCTCAGTTCAATCAAGTTGAGTTTCAACAGTTATGGCAGTAACACTACATAGGGCATCGGAATGGGATCGATTACCCTGTTGTAAACACCCCAAATTTGCCCTCACTTTTTCTTACACCATGGCTTGTGATCTTTCATATAGCATTGCATTACATATGCATACCATCCCACTGCATAGTTTCATTTCATCTGCATCTAGGGTTTGTGATCTGAGCAATCCAAGAAATGATCTGAGCCATCCCGAAGGTCTTGAAGCTTTCCAAGAGGGTCCATGTGTGTTCCATGATCATATTATGCTCCCCAAAGTTCATAAAAGTCAAGGGATCACAAATAATGGCAAAGGCATGGAGGCAGACTGAAGATTTCCTACACAGATGACCTAAAATTAGGGTTTTGGTTTCAGAGGCCTTAATCCCAATTTTTTGGTCATTCTTGTTTCTAATGGTCTTAATATGTTATGAGGATCATGTGTACCAAATTTGATGAAGAAAATTCACTGTGGAAGTCATCTGATCATTGGGTAACTTCTTGAGCAAGTAAAGTCAAAATTAGGGCACTGAGGCCTCCATCAAGGGCACCAAAGGGCCATCATCACCATTTTTAGTCTCTATGATATTTATTTGATCTTAGAAGTGGTTAGAAGTTCACAAGATTGAAGAATTTCAAGCCAAATGCAAACTTGCTATTTTTGGAAATGACTTGTAATGGAAACTTTCCATTTTGGGAAAGATATTCAACCTATTCTTTCATGACCAAAAATGCTTCAAATGAAAAATTCTTGGGCATGAAAGTTGTAGATTATGTCTTCCCATTTTCAAAAAGTACAAGAACATGTCTTGATTCATCCTAGAACTCAAGATATGGCCTTTCAAAGGTTGCAAAAATGCTATAATTTTCAATTTCATGCCAAAGAAGAATTTTTGCAAAATCAAGTTTCAAGCCATTTCATGACCTCTAATCAACTTCTATGTACCATAACATGTCAAAGCAACTTCAAAACATCATAATTGGCCCAAGAATGCGTGGATTTCATGGCTTGATTCACAAGAAATCTCAAAATGGCAATTATGCATAACTTTGCAAAAACTATGACAACTCTTGATCCAAGTGTTCCAGATGCATAAAAATGATCCTAGGGCCATCCATGAATCAGGATGAGGCCAAGAAACCCCAAAAGCCAACTCTGACTCAGCCCATGCTTATGGTACCATAACTTTTGACTTTTTTCAAATCAAGCCATACCAATAGGCCTGTGCCACAACCACTCTCTGGCCAATCAGCATGACTTATGTGGACATCAAGGAGCCCATTTCACAAAAGCTTGGAGCCTGAATCCTCAAGAACTCGGAGATTGCCCAAAAATTCCATAAACCTTCCTCTCTTCGAAACTCACTCCTCAACCACTCACACTCCAAATTTCTTTCACCATTCAACTCCAGATAACCTAAGGATCATTTCCCACCCCTTGCCATGGCCTGAAACAAGCCCAAACAAAAACACGATTTCTGCACATTCAGAACTAAAACACTAAAACCAGCAATCATAAACTTGTTCTAAGCATCACAACATCCTCAGGGGGTCCATTGGAGTTGATTTGCACCAAGGAGAGGTCCAGAAAGCTCAGATTAAGAAAGCTTCATCTCAGGTAACCATCAAGAACAATTTTTCCATAACTTCCATTTTAAGTTCTTAAATGATTCTATATGTCTCTCTGATCATGGTGATGTGTTTAGTTTTCAAAATGGTTAAGAATCAAGCATGTATTTAACTTCTGAAAGTTTTGTATATTTTTCCGTTTTGCTTCGATTCGTGTTATTCTTGAAATATAAATGTTGTTTGTTGCTGGATTCATGTTTGTTGTTGTTCATTGATCATTTTTAGAGAGTTTGATGAGTTTTTATGGGGTTTTGAGGGAGTTAAGGTGAGAGAGCTGCCGGAGAAGATGACCAGAGGTCTTCTTCGGCCACCTGAAAGTCATTAGGGCTAAAACCTAATTAATTTCCCAGTTTGAATGTGGGCCTTTAGATTTTAGGGTTAGCGTGTGTTTGGACGGTTCTGATCATTTCATTAAACCCTAATCTATTTTAATTAAATTAATTAAGGTTAATTAAATTAATTTCCTCAGTTTGAATCCTAACCCTAGGATTGCGCGCGCAATCAATGCCTTTTCCCCAGTTTGAATCTTGGCGATCAGATATTCATACTTTTCATTTATTTCATTTTTATTTCATTTTATTTTCATTTCTTTTGTTCATTTTATTTAAAATAGCAAAAATCATCAAAAAAATATCATTTCTTGCATTTCTGTTTTAAATATCTTTCTTAACCTGAAAACAATCTTTATTTTATTTTTTGCATTAAAAAAGTATTTTTAAAATATTTAAATGTTATTTTTAATTAATTAATGGATTTTAATTAATTAAAAATGCATTTAGGTTTCTAAAAATCACCAAAAAAATCATGAAGCATCCTTAAACATTTAGAAACATTTTCAAACTCACCATACAAATTTAGTTTTAGGTTTGATCACATTGTCAGAATTTTCTTTGAATTAGGGTTCTTAAAAATCATATTTTTTAACCCTAACTTGAAAAATTCATTTCTGCCTAACTCTGATGAGTTTGAACTAGATTCTTCTTGCATTGTTTCACATATTGCATATAGTTTCTAGGTTATTTATTTCATGATTTTATCTTGCATTTTCAATTTGATTTTCATTTTCCCTTTAGAAACACCCAAAAAACCTAGTTAACTTAGGAATTTCACAACTTCCACTAGGTTAAGCTTCTGACTTTCTCCTTTGGGGTGTGTTCATATATGGGATTAAGGTTTTCTTGAGCTTGATTTCAATTTTTTATCATGGTGTTTGATTCTGTTTTGTTCATATGCATCTCATGTTGCCTTAAAACCCTAATTTTGCATCTTCATTTGCATTCTCCTTTGCATATCATGAACTTATGAACTTGACATGCCATTCCAAGCCTTTGTATGACATCTTAGAAATCTTAAGACATTCTTGAACATTGCTTGATCATTTTTTCATTCAGTTGCTATGCTTTGCATCCATTACATTCCATAAACATCCATGTGTTTTCATGCTTCTAAACATGCTCTCATCTTTGTATGATCATTCATATGCATTTTGTATGACTTTGCATCATCTCATATGCCCTTTACATTGCATTTTCACTTCTGACTTTGGTCTTTACATCTCATTTCATTTCATTTCCTTTTGCTTTATGTCTTATGCATTCATACTAACATTTCAGGAACTTTTGGGTAAGATATGTGGGAGGTGGATTTGCCTTCACTTCCCAACTCTTCTCATCTTCTCATTTGCATATTTATTTGTTCTTGAAGTGAACTTGCTTCACTTATGCTCTCTCCTTCTTACTTTCTTTCTTCCAAGTTACTTATCTTCTTCAAGAAGTAAGTAACTTGTTTTTTCTTCCTCCTTCTCTTTTCATCTGCTTCTTCCATGGTGGCCTTCTTGAAGATCTTTTCTCGTAAGCCTCACAAACCATAGGATATCCAAGCATGATAACTTTTAGGGTTGTATATAGTCTCCCCTATTTTTTTACCTTTGAGTCTCCTTGAGTCTCTTTTCTCATCTCATAATCAAAGGCTAGACACTTAAAGCTTTAGGACTTTGAATTATGGTTATGCCTGCATCCTTATCTTAGAATGAAGTGTATAACTTTAATCCTTAGTGTTAATCCTTTAATTTGTTTACATCTCTTAATCAAAACACACTAATAATCACTAAGACTTTATCTTTTGACTTGGGCCTTACATTAGGGTTCTATCTCTTCCTTATGGTTAAGAGGGACTAACCCTAGTGTTTAATGGACAAGTCCCCCTCAAGTTGTCTTACAAACAATAAAATCCACTTCTTAATCTCATCCTTTAATTAAAATCCATTTAATAAAGGCTTGTTATATAATGAATTTAGTCCCTAACCATGGATTAAGTTGAGATATCTTCCTCAGCTTAAGTGTTCTCATCTATCATCCTTCTATTAGGATGGTGTAATGAGTTCATTAATCTGTGATTAGAGATTAAACTCATTACTTAACACTAAACAAAATGCCAAAAACATCTAAATAATCACAAGTAGGTTAATGATCTTAATCCTACATCATCATGGTAATTAAGCTGAGATACTTATTTCACACTTGAGTAGGCTCATTATCCCTAATCAGGGAGGATATAATGAGTTTACAACCTTTGATTTAGGCTTAAGCTCATTATCTTATGCAAAACACCAAAAACAATAAAAAATTGAAAACACATAAACAAACAATAAACGTCTCCTCCGGGATTCTTTTCTCATCACACTCATTCACAAACGAGAACTTGCATCTTCTGTCTAATGCAAGACAGTTAGCACTCGAGCCAGACGAGTCATACACTTGAGCATAGACAAGTAAGCAGTTCACAATCATTTTATTTTTCAGTCTCTTTGAGACGAACTACGGTATCCTGACTTCCTCATTGCACGAGAGGATACGTAGGCATAACTTCACAGTTATCGAACAAAAGTCTCTTTGTCATCCCCCTCTTTCAGCATTCTTTTCTAAGCCCCAGTTCCTGAGCAATTCACCCTTTTGCACTGACACATGTACTTTCTTTCCTTAGCTTTTGCACACAGATAACACATACACCTACCCCTTTTAAATACAATCTTGTAAGCATGGATCCCGTCGAGTACGACGGACGATCTGGGTGCTAATACCTTCCTAGGTCGTAACCAACCCCCTTTCTCAGTTTCTCTGGTTCGCGACCGTCTTATCCATATCTTTCCAGGTTTATGCAGCATTACCTTTCCTTTGGGATAAAAATTCCTAGCTGGCGACTCTATTCAATTCAACATTCATTTCTCTTCACCGACCGTTCGTGTCTGCACCTTGGGACCTAGTGTCTTTTCAGGGGAGCGACACCTGTTGATCTGAGAAGTCCTTTGTTGAAATGGACGTTGTTGTTGATTATTGTTGTTGTAAGATCTCTGCTGCTGTTGTGGGAACTATTGTTGTTGAGGTGCTGGAGTAGGAATGGTGACAGAAGCCACTGACCTTTTCAAATACTGAGGCCTACCTCTACCAATATGCACTGAATTAGTTTCTCCTGTCCTTCGGGGTCCAAAGAATGGTTTCTTTGTGTTGCTGGAGCTGGTGCCATTATCGGAAATCTTGCTTATCTTCAACAAACTTTCAATTCTCTCTCCCGCTATGACCACATCAGCAAAGCTAGTGGAAGAGAAAGCAATAAGTCTATCAATATAAGTTCCTTGCAGGGTATTTATGAACATGTCAACCATCTCCCTTTCTGACATTAGAGGTTGGACATCAGCAACCAGCTGTCTCCACCTCTGAGCGTACTCACGGAAACTTTCCCTCGAAGATTGAGACATTCCCATTAAGAGAGTCTTGTTAGGTGCCATGTCCAAGTTGTATTGATACTGGCAAACAAAAGCTTCAGCCAAATCTTTCCAATTTTTGACGGTGGCCCTGGATAAGTGTGAGTACCATTCTCTGGATGCCCCGGTCAAACTATCTTCAAAATAAAACATCCACAGATTCTCATCCATAGTGTATACCATCAACCTTCCTAGAAAGGACTACAAATGAGTGTGAGGATAGGAAGTTCCATTGTACTTCTCAAAACACGGGGGCTTGAATTTGTGGGGAATCCTTAACTCCTCAACCATGCCCATGTCCATTACATCAAATCCCAAGGAGTTCTGGGATTCCAAGGATCTTAAATTTTCTGATATCTCGTCCAACTGACGGTCATAAGCTTCATCTGTCCCAACACCTAGCACTGTAAATTGCTCATCTTGAGGATCTTCCTGTAGAATACGATCTCCAGTATTCCTTTGGCCATTCCCAATGATATTAGCTTCAGGATTGTTGTCTGGTCCAAACACTACCGGAGTCGTTCGCGGCTGCTCGCGCTCGTTGTTACTAGTACCTCCAATGCCTACGTGGTTATCTTCCGGGGTTTGCCGCTCGACCAACTCCCTCAATCTTTCCTGGCCCTGGGCTAGTCCAATCATCACAGCCATAAATTGATTCATTTGAGTCCTCACCTCTGTCCTTACATCTGTCATTTGGGTCCTCACATCTGTCAGTTCCTGTTGTAGCTGATCCATTTATAGACTCGGAAGGTTGTGTCGAGTTGGATATCTGTGGACTCGGTTGATGGAAAAGACCCTTCCGCGAGCAATATTTCTTGAAACAATCAACAAAGTGAGAAAACAAAAACAAAACACCTACAAAAAACAAAAGGCATGTGGTTAGGATGCAATGCAATATGTCTTTTTTGTTTTTCGAGGGTATTCGGTTTGGTTTTTGGTTTTGACCTTCCAGACCCCTTGGACGAGATGAATATGTTGGAGCGAACGAAATCCACAAGAAGAAACAATAATACATAAACCATAGAATACAAGTGGCATTGCCAAAAATACAACCAATTCATGAATACAACAAAGCAAAAACTCCCATGGTGAGTCGAAATACAACAAGTTCAAGAACAAAACAAAAACCCCCATGGTGAGTCCAACACATAAAAAAAACAAGTACAAAGAAAATCAGACATCCAATCCATATGTATCCTCCCTGACTTCCTTCAGGAGAGCATCAGTCATAGGTCCAACTGGGTGCTATGTGATGGTCCTGATGAGAAGGTTTCTGGTTGCGATGGAATTCGTCATCTTCTGATACTTATCTTGCTCTTTGGATCTTTTTAACCCTGCCCGAAGTTATAACCCTGAGATTTCCTTCTGAGCAGCTAGAAGTACTTCTTGGCTTCTACTATCACTAAACTCCAACTGCTCTATCTTGGCTTGCATCTTCTGGTCTTCTTTCAAACGAGCCTTAGTTATTCTGACCCATATACCCTGACTCTCTTCCAGATAATTCTCAACTTTTGCCTTCTGAATTTTTGCCTCCTATCATGCATTCTTCAACACAAGTTCCCCTACTCGGGATTTCCTGATGAAGTCTTCAGTCTTCTCAATCTTGGCTATATGCTCTATGCATAGCTTCTCTAACCCTTCAATGTCTAAACGAGCATCATTCCTTTCCCAAAGGGTCTTCTTTAAAGCTTCGACGAGATGGGTATTTCTTTCCTTCAACTTTTAAAACTTTTCCAGGCTCACTGTGGCTATGGGCTCAACTGCTGATGGCCCTGGTACATCCTCCAGGGTGAATGGCATATGAGTAATTTGTCCTCTGATGCGCAACCATTCAGTGTACTAAGCAGAGGCTATGTTATTGCACTTTCCCAAAATGGCGGTTCCTTTAGTCTGTATATTGTCCCAAGCCCTGGCTGCTTGTCGGACAACGACATGGTTGTTTTGAATAGCATAATAAAAAGATTCTGCTAGGTCTTGACTCCAATGAGAGGCACATTTGGGTATTGACCACAACTGGTTACTATATCTCGACCCTTGGTGTTCTGAGTACACCACCTGATATCTTCTGAAGTAAGGGCAATCACCCTCTTAGCCCAATTCCTTATTGTCGCTCCCCGGATTTCCATCTTGGTACAAACGCGAAAGTGGCGCAGAAAGAAAAGAGTTGCCAGCCAGGCATTTTTATCCCGAAGGAACGGGAATGGTAATGCTGCACAAACCAGAAGAAAAGAAAAGGAAGGACATGGGTCCTGCGAACCAAAGAGACTGAGCTCGGGAATCGGTTACGACCTGGGAAGGTATTAGCACCCCAAATCGTCCGCTGTACCCGACGGGATCCACGCTTGCAAAGGAACTGTTTCAAAGGGTGAAGAAATGAAAGTTGCTGCAAAGAAAAGGAACTGAACTGGATAAGAAAAGAAAGGGGGGAAATGTAGGGAAAATAAAAGAGTGTGCTCGAACGGGCCCTACCCTGCTGCCTACGTACCTCATCTGGACATGAGGATCAGATTTTCCGTAGTTCCCCTAACTAGGGGTGGAAAATATTTCTTGTGTCTTAAGGCTTGAACTGCCTATGTCAATGCTCAGGTGTTGCAGGCTTGGACGACGAGTGCGTGACCGTCTTGCATAATGAGAAGAAGAAGCAAGTTCGTGGACGGAGTGAATGAGATGAGAAAAGCATTCCCGAAGGAAAGACGATTATTGTTTGTTTGTGTTTTTATGAGCTTTTATTGGTGTGGCACAAGAGAATGAACTCAAGCTCTTTTCTAAGGAATGTGTACTTGTCACTACATTCCAAGATGGAATAATAGAACAAGCACACCAAGAAAGGAGAACTTATGCAAGACTTGTTTCCAAAGGCAAGGGCCTAATTTCATTGACTTGTTGAATTTATTAGGTGTTTTAGTGATTAAAATGAAGAAGTATTTTTTAGGGTTTTTCTTGATGAAGATGACTTCATGATCCGACTTGTGCATCATGCTAGACAAATGCACTATTCCAAGATGGAATGAATACATATGCCCCATGGAATAAGGCTATAACACAAGAAGTCACTTCTTTCTTTATTAATGTTTTTTTAAATTTTTGTTTTGAGATGAGAAGAGAAAGAACCAAAGGAGAAAAAATGCAAAAGTCTAAAATGGGGAAAGACTAATCCTAATATTAGCATGCAAAAAGAGTGGTCCTAAGGTTAGTGAGGTTTCAACTATCCTAAGAAGAAGAGAAGAACCAAAGAGGAGCAAGAAAGAAGAGGAGAAGAGCTAGCAAGCAACTTACTCCTCTAAAGGAGATAAGTTGCTCCTGAAGGGGGAAGAAAAAAAGTTGAATTACATGATGGCATAAGGCACAAAAATCACAAGGAGAAAGCACTTAAAAAAAGAGAGAAGGATGAAGAATTGAAATATGGATGAACATCCACACTTCTCTTACCATAAGCCCCTGCAAGTGTTAGAAAAATCCAGCACATGTTCATCAATAAAATCATGGCAATGACATGCTCAAAGTTCACATCAACCAGGATCAAACAATCATGCCAAACATAGCAAACACAAACATCTACGTGCCGAGAACACGAAAGCATGCATCAATCAGCAAGAAAATCACCCAAATAATCATATTCAACGATCATACAATCATCCATGGCATTTAAAACAAGTATGGAGATCAAACATGCTAAAAATAACTCAAAAGTGGCTCACTGCATCAGTGTTAACTGGTTAACCAAAGCGTTAACCAATTAACCAGTCAAAAACCTGCATAAAAACAACACAATTCAGGTGCGTTAACCGGTTAACGAATCCGTTAACCGGTTAACATTGTTAAAACAACAACAATTCCTGCATAAAAAATCAGTTCAAAACAGCTTTTCCAAATAATCTTACACCAGACTAGCAAGCATTTGAACATGAAAATAATGTATCAATTCACATTAAATGGCATCATCAAGCTCATGAACATTAATACATAGATCCGGTTACTAATCAATAAATGAATTCAAGCAACACAAGCAAATACGTAAGCACATGGTGGATCTAAAGCGCAAGCATGCAAATAAGCTAAAACAAAGCTAGATCTGAAATTAACAAACCTACAAAGCTGAGATATGCTTTGTGTCGCTCCCCGGATTTCCATCCTGGTACAAACGCAAAAGTGGCGCGAAAAAAGAATAGAGTCTCCAGCCAGGCATTTTTATCCCGAAGAGAGGGAATGGTAATGTTGTACAAACCAGAAGAAAGAAAGAGGAAGGACATGGGTCCTGCGAACCAAAGAGACTGGGTTCGGGAGTCGGTTACAACCTGGGAAGGTATTAGCACCCAGATCGTCCGCCGTACCCGACGGGATCCACGCATGCAAAAAAAAACTGTTTCAAAGGGTGAGGGTTTGAAGACTGCAGCAAAAGAAATGAAAATGAAAAAAAGAAACTGGAACTGGAAAAGAACTGAAATAAGAAACAAAGAGAAAAATGTAGGGAAAATAAAGATTGTGCTCGAACGGGCCCTACCCCGCTGCCTACGTACCTCATCAGGATAATGAGGATCAGAGACGCCGTAGTTCCCCTAACTAGGGGTACTAAAAGGAAATTGCTTGTGAATTAAAGCTTGAACTGCCTATGCCATTGCTCAGGTGTTGCAGACTCGGACGACGAGTGTGTAACCGTCTCGCAAAATGACAAGTAGGAGCAAGTTCGCGTACGGAGCGAATGAGATGAGAAAATAATTCCCGAAGGAAAGACGCTTATTGTTTGTTTGTGTTTTTTATAAAGCTTTTATTGAGTGTGTCACAAGGAAGTGAACTCAAGCTCTTTTCCATGGAATGTGCACTTGTCACTACATTCCAAGATGGAATAATAGAACAAGCACACTCAAGTAAGGAGAAGATCCCTAAAACTTGAACCCAAAGATTAGGACCTAAGCTCACTAACTTGTTTACTTATTAAGTGTTTTTGGTATTTACAGATGAAGAAGTGTTTTTTTATGCTTTTCTTGGTGAAGAAGATACCTTGATCAGACTTGTGCATCACAAGGTAAACTTGTACTATCCTAAGATGGGAAGACTACAAGCATACCTCATGGGATAAGGCTATGGATCAAGATATCACTTCAATCTTATTAAGATGCTTTTTAAGAGTTATGAGATGAGAAGAGAAGAAGAACCAAAAGGATCATAAAGGTAAAAGCTAACGGGAAAAGTCTAATCCTAATATTCACATGCTCGGATGGTCCTAGGTTAGTGAGGCTCACTATCCTAATGAAGGAGAAGAAAAGAAGAAGATGAAAGGAGTGGCACCATGGTGGCCTGAGCACACCTCAAGTCGAGAAAGAATAAGAGAAGATGATGAAGAAGAAATGGATGAAATAGAAATAAGATAAGGAGTTGAGAATGCGATATGGAGATAAGATGAAAAATGCACAAACAGAGCCTACACCAGTAGGACTTCCAGATGCAATAGCATGCTATAAGCCAAAATGGGCCAGTGGTACCTAACGGAGAAGGTCCGTTGCCTCTTCAATGTGCGCAAGAGAAATCAAGAAGAAGTATGAAGTCCAAAGTGTATTCAATAATCAAGCCCAAATGTTCATTATCAGGATATCCATCAAACGTTAAATGCAAGCATCCATCATCCAAAATTAAAGTCGAGAATTAGTCCGCACAACAACAAAGTCTAAGTTCAATTGGTGTCCAAAGGTCTCATTAGTCCAAGTAAGATTATGGAGCAAATAGTCGCAAAGTCATCCACGCTTTATCCTTCGTCAAGAAACCTACAAAACATTCAATAGAAAACTAAAACCAAAATTAGACAAAATCTTATAAAATTCTACTAAACCAAATTAATTAAAATTAAATATAAAGTAACAACCATAACTTTAATCGAATCCTAAACCTAATAATAGTTACAAACTAGTTAACAAATGATTAGATAAAATGATGAGAAAATTTAATTAAACACACACAAAGGGGGCAGAGAGTGCATCGCATGTTTTTGAAGGTGTGAAGAGCAAACAAAAAAAATATCACGGGCCAAGCCCAATATCACCAATAACAAACCAAAACAAAGACTAAAGGGAAACATTAAACTGAAATTAATAATAAACAAAGATCAAAACAAAGAAATTAATATATATATATATATATATATATATATATATATATATATATATATATATATGTATATATAAAATAAAAGGAAATCAAATATTGAAAAGGTCAATAAAGATTAAACTGAAAAAAATAAAATAAAATAAATAAATAAATATTAAAAAAAGAGAAACAGCAAAGAGGGCGTGCATCAAATTCTCAAAAGAACAGAGGAACAAATCCCCTTTTCCATTAGTGACTTTGACGAAGAAGTCGTGGATTCCTCTTCGAAATTCAACATGTGCAGAGGCTTTCTCTCAACTCGCTCTGTTGTCCACGATTCGATTTCTTCATCAACATCCTTGGCAGTGACGGAGGCTCGACACTCTCCTTCGCCATCTTCATATTTGTGTTGTTCTCAGTTTCCAAATCTCATCGTCAAAACAACTACAGCCACTGATGAAGCTTTGCCGGTTCGCAAGTTTTGCCTCCGCGATTTGAACGTCGTCGTCTTCTTCAACATCACCCCAATGTTGCGATGGAATCTCGTTCGCCAGCCATCAACACAAGGATTTAACCGCTGGCTAACGATGGCTCTCGGCTCTTCAACTTCGATCTGCTCCAAATCGATCTCTCACGCTTACTTCTTCTTCTGTTCTGTTTTTGTTTCTGCTTTTAGTTTCTGTATTCTGCTTTTTGTTGTTTGGTTGTGTGTTGTTTGGATGAACAAGAAGGTTGTGTGTCTACGGTTTGAAGGTAAATAAGAGGGTGGCGAGCGATTTGATACATGAGAAAGAAAAATCGGTTAAGGGTGTTGAAGAGGGGTTAAGGTGAAGGGTCGTGGCCGAGGATGTGGTAGTGGAGCGGCTTGATTTGTTATTAAGTTGGTTGATGGTGGTCAAAAAAGAAGAAAAGTTTGTGTTCGATTTTTGAAGGGTGTAGTGAAGGTTATGAGAGTATAAGATTGTTGATTGAAGGAGAAATTTGGATGAAGGTTATGAGGTTAAGGATGAAAAAGGTGGCGTGATTAGTTTAGGTGATGTGAGAATGATGAGGAAATTGTTGTTGTGCACAGGTGATGCGTTGTGTGCTTTCTGCGTTATGAGGAGGAGAATGATTTTGCTTTTTTTTTAATTATTTTTCGTGACCGTTTCCCGTGAGTATGCTGTGAATTAAAGGAAGATGAGAAAAGTGTGAGGTGTGAGGAAAAGTGTGTGTGAGTATGTGAATGTTGGTGCGTTTGTTCTTTTTCTGCTGAATGCTTTGTGAAGAGTGATGAAATGAAAAATGTTGAGAAGAGGATCCGCGTGAGGTATAATAGAAGTGGAATAATCTTTGCCTGTTGTGTGTGTGCGGTAGTTATGTAGAGGAAAATTGGTAGTGAAAAATGATGTAAGGCGTGAGTGAGTTTTTGCGGAAAGAAAAAAAAGTGTGAGTGTGATGCGTGATAGGGAGCGTGACTGTAGGTAGAGTTGACCTGGAAAAATGTGGGGCCATATATGTGAATGAAGATGAGAAATGTGGGGGCCAGGTGAGTGTGGTATTCGTGTGAAGAGTGATGAAAATGAGTGTGGAAGTAAAGCAAGACTCTTATGAAACTATTATTATATAATTTTTTGTGGTGATGACTTTTGTAGTAATGGTTAGTGAAATTAAATTGAAAAACATAATTAAATGGATCATGGTCTTAGAATGAATAATTGTATTTGAAAAAGTGAATAAAGGAAAAGAATGGATATTTATAATAATTTGGGATGGATGCGAATTGTATAATCGAAAAATGGTTAATGGAAAAAGAATAAAAATCGAATAATTATGGATAGGAAATGGTGAACAAATGGCTAGAAATGGTTAATTAAATATGGGGAAAAAATGAATTTATGATGGGTAGTAATAAAAAATGGTTTAAAATGGATGTGGATATGGTTTAGTGAAATAAAAAATATATATATATAAAAAGGTATTTTGAAAATGGATAGAAATTGTGGGCGTGACCAAATGAGAACGGATTAGGGGATAACACATGGATTATGGACATGGAAAAGAAAAAATGGTTAGAAATATGGATAATTAATAAAAACATCAATGGACATGATAAAATGATGGATAATGGTTATTGGATAATCGAAACAAAAATGGGTAATGGTTTATAAAAAACAGATATTCAAATAATTGAAACTATGGACATGGCTCTCACCCACACACACACGACCATATCCCACAATCTCAATTCAGAATCAACTTGTCCATTTCTCCACACACCTCTGATAAAAGAAATGAAGCACACCAACAACTGAACAATTCGTAACCGGAGCAAACAACCATCTGAGCTAATCATCTTCTGAATCCGTGGCCCAAATAAGTCTTGAATCACCTTAAATTTGTCAGAATCAACCTTTTGGGAACTAAATCCATAGATAGACCACTAATGAGAAAACGAACGGACAAATTGGCCCAACACTTATCGTAAGCCACAACTTGATGATCTGACGAACTCATCACACCACAACTTGACCTTGAGCACTCACTGCCTGAGAAATAACCTTGAACCTGGGCCCACAGCTTCTGAGATATCGAGAAAGGAAAACGAGCTGAGATGCTGAGAATAGAGGAATAGCCTGATAACTTGATGAAGCAGAAATCCATGGTGACGAGCCAAATGAAACAATGAATAGTTTTCAGACTTGAAATTCTTATCAGGGAAATAAACCCTAATTCCTCAGAAGATACAATCCTATGTCTTAGGAACTTATGAAAATGGTATGCAAAATGCGTATGAATGCAAAACGAAAAGCTGACAAAAACAGAAAAACCAGAGGGCGAATTTAGGGTGTCTACAGTTGCCCCTATTCAATCAACTGTTAATCTGAAAAGGATGAGAGCAACGGCTACAAGACGTTCAAGATAAGCAGTGATTGAATACAAAAAAGACCCTAAAAATTTGCACTCTGGCGAAGAATGCAGAAATGGGAAATAAACCCAACCAAATGACGCTTTGGTAAATGAAGTGGAGAGAAAGCAGACGAGCTTCTTCCAAGTTGAAATTGATATCTGGAGTAAGAATATGTTGACAGACGAGTCTTCAAACAATCCTGTGACGCCAAGAGCTGGACATACGAGTCCTCCAACACTGCAAAATATATGACTTGAGACAGACTAGTCTTCAAACAATCCTGTGACGCCAGGAACTGGACATACGAGTCCTCAAACAATCTGCAAGAACATATGACACGAGACAGACGAGTCTCCTTTGGATTTACCTGTTACGCCAGGACCGGGATGCATTAAAGTCTGTGGGATAGAGATGCATAATCAAGGTAGACAAACCTTCTTCATATATTATCCGCGAATATATGGTATAAGACAGACGAGTCTTCTGAGCTAACCTGTTACGCCAGGTGCAGCAATAATAATTGGTGCCTGAGACAGACGAGCCTCCTTCGGATTTACCTGTTACTCTAGAACCGGTAACCATTTTGATATTAATTCCCACTGTCAGGATTTGAAACCTCTTCAATACAGACGAGTATTGGGTGATCATCAAGATAACACAAGACGAGTGCCATAAGTCAATGATACAGACGAGTATCAGACGATAATCTGAGAAACACAGACGAGCGCTTCAGGCAATGATACAGACGAGTATCAGCCACTGGTATAGACGAATACCAAAAGTTCAAACACAGACGAGCATTTGAACTAGCAATAGAAGAATATCAGGATAAACAGCAAATCCTCACATACAGATATAGGCATAACACAGACGAGTGCTGGGAATGATACAGACGAGTATCCAAGCAAAGCAGACGAGCTTCAAATAGATAATCAACACAAACGAGTGTCGGAGAATGCAAACGAGCAACCACATATCAAATATCAACACAGTCGAACGTTGGAAATTGCAGACGAGCAACAACAAATATAGGATACCAAACACACACGAGTGTTGGAAGTTGCCAAGAATCAAACATAGACGAGTGTTGGAAACTGCATACGAGCAATGTCAAGGTAATCATGGATCACTACTGGGGAGAGCAAACGAGCAATACCAAAATGATAACACAGACGAGTGTTGAGAGATGCAGACGAGCAGCAATAAAGTACGAACACAGATGAGTGTTGGAGAGGTGCAGACGGGCAACAATCAAATGCCTGATTGGCCACAAGAGTTACAACTCTGCAAGGGAATACAAGTCGAAAGGCCTAGACACCTGAATAGGATGAATACCTGACTGTATCATCATGTTGACCAAAAGAATGGCAACTTCTCTGGGGAATATTTCACTGACGGAAGTGAAAATCAAATATGAACTCTGTGGGGAAAGATCATCTTCAGACTTGGCTGGGAAAGATGCTTCGTCAAACTCTTGCTGAGAAGGGAATTCTGACAATTCTAACTCTGTGGGGAGCATGGCCTTCAGCTGCCTGCTGGGAATACTTCACTGTGGAAAGATAACTCCGCTTGGGGATAAGAACTGTTCAATAAGCCTTGAAGTTCTACTGGGGATACCACCTGCTCTAAATCAGCTGGGGATGTCAACCTTCTGGCATGGTTGAGAAAAAGATTTGGCAATACTCTGCTTAGGAGAGATTTTGCTGGGGAATTAAATAAGTCAAAATATGTCCCAAGTATAGTATGACGACTATGTTGGGAAGATATGCCAATGAGAATTGTATTTTGACTGAATGAGAATAAACAACTCCTTATGAGGAAATCTTGTTAACTGAAGTAAAATTCTCTGCTCGGGGAAGAAATAAACTTCCAATGCCCTGCTAGTAAAATAAATACCAGACATTCCCTGAAAATTAACATAGTGTTTCAAGCTCCTGAGCTCGACAGTTGCATACTGATTATCAAGAGTGAACAAGCATTCTCTTAACTCCTGAAACTGCGTCAAATGGCATCGTCCATGAAGAGATCGTCTCTATAGGATTTTACAGAAGACTTGGCATCCCGAATTGTCCCAGTGTCTTCAAACTCTCGCAGAAATTCAACAGATCTTGAGATAACTGCCCTAGACTGTGCCTTGTAACAAATATGCCCCACATCAGAGAGAAAACAGAAACCATGCGGTATGAAGATGCAATGCAACTGGTGCAAGATGCAGACGTATGGTCATGATGATTAGAAAAAGAATATGCAAGCTACGAGAACTGAGACAAGGATGGTTGGGCGACCGGGCTAGGTTTGATAGATATTTGGTTGCCAAGCAATTGGACTTTAAAGGTGAATTACCAGACGAGAACTGGTTTATTAAAGGTAGGCCAAAAAATGAGAACTGATGGGCAAAGAATAAGTCGTCAGACGAGAACTGACTCCGTGGGTGTTCATTGTCAAACGAGAATTGACTCTGAAAAAGAATGACTACCAGACGAGAACTGGCGTTCAACAGGTTAATGAAAAGGTGACCAGACGAGAACTGGTTAAAAGATTCGCCTACCAGACGAGAACTGGTATTTGAAGTGTTTGCCAGACGAGAATTGGACTTTGGGCTTGTCTGCCAGACGAGGACTAGACTTTGAAATTTTTTGCCAGACGAGAACTGGACTTTGAACAGTCAAGAAGTTGGGGTTACGAGGCCCTGGATGAGACTGATGTTGCGGGGTATGCCCAATGCAATTATGATGCACATGCTCTATGCTCGAGCGAAACGACATGAGTAGCGTATGCAAATGACTTATGCAATGCTTATGAAAAGCCACAAAAACACCCAAGGAAGGGAAGAAATGTCTTAGTGACAAGGCTTCTGGTTGAGAAGGGTGACAAAGGCGAGGGTGGGTAGCACGATTTCCCGACACTCGTCTTGAACTTGGAGATCACTGATATAACCTGCTCTGTGTAGCTAAAGTTTCCCCATTTGGGTGAGTCTCTGAACAGACTGTCACTGATTATCCAATATCTGGAATGGCAGACTTGGATGTCCTCTCGAGGAGAATTGCACTTAGTGATATCTGGAAGTGTCTTGTCCCAGCATGAGCGTGGAATGACTGAGCATTGTAAGAATATGGTCAACAGAAAATCCGGGTGTCCTGCCCCTGTTTGGCAGATTCAGCTCTGATCAACTGACTCTTGAATGATATTCCTCAATCAACTGATGCTTGGGAACTTGCTTTACCCTGGAAGATTCCTTGGTCAACAAAACCATTAGATAACATGCCCCTGATCCATAGGCCTACACGATGCTCTTGATTTTGGCCATCATTGTTGAATGATCAAATTCCCTCTCGTGATTGCTCTTTGCAGGAACTTCCCTGATGTCACAGACTGACTTGCAATTAAAACTGTACATTTACAAATGGTAATTTTAATGCGGTTCACATGCATGTTTTGAAAATTTATTTATTTGAATGATGTGACAGTCTGTGACGAATGGACGATTAGTCCAAACGTAGTGTTGAGTTAGTGAATCGTTAGGAGTCAGTTTATGCAACCTTGTCGCAGTATGCTTTCAGAATTGACCCTAATTCAATTAGGACTTTCAAGGGTTATAACATGGCCTGGTTCATGGTTTTAGAAAGAAAGATTTATGGCTCGAAGTTTATCTGTGCCCACCCATTCTCCTTGATGTTCTCTAGTCCTATATTTAGCTAATTTGGCCTGAACGCTCGCCTCTCGGAAGGGTTTTGCAATGGTTGAGGAACCAATGACGTTGACGGTTTAAGCACCAATGAGGTTTCTTGGAGTAACAGTCACCCCTTCTGACTTTGTGTCTGGTCACACGACTTTGTTCTAACGGAAGATTTTTTTCTTTTGATTTTACTCCCTAACTTTTTCCTGGACTGATTCTTTTTTTTTTGTTTGAAATTTTTCGATTTTGAAGTCCAGCGGGATGCCCTAACTTTTGCCTAAGTCATTTGCGTTCAATTGTTTTTTTCTTCGACTTAGCGGGCTTTATTTCTCTTTTTTTGATCTTTTTCTCTCTTTTGAACAAATCGTGTGACACTGATTTGTATGACTTGCATAAAGGGTCATGAATGTCTCATTCCTTTGTTGGTGAGGGATAACCATTGTGGTGTCACATCTCTTGACTTCTTGAGGTGTAATTGTAACACGGTGGGAGAACTAACTTTAGTTATGTTGCGGATAGCAAGAGTCGCCACCGACTTTTATTTTATCCAAAGGAAAGGCATAAAAGAACAGGAAAGACCTTTTAAAAGATTTTTGGGTTCGGGGGATAGGTTATGTAAAGGGAAGGTGTTAGCACCCTTTACATCCATGGTTATCTATGGGCTCTTAGTTACTTAGCTCACTTTAAAATGTTTTTGAAAAATGTAGTGTGTGATTAGAATTTTCTTTAAGTACTTTATAATGATCCATGTACGGATATATATAAAGTGTTTGTTTTGAAAATTGCTTGAAAAATGTAAAGTGTTTGAAATGTTTTTGAAAAGTGAGCAAGTACATAAGAGGAACCTACCCTAAGTTAAGTCTTTTCTGTTCTTGAATGTTCTTTCAATGGTAAGACTATCCCTATTATTAAGGAATAGGTAGTCATTACCTTGGATGTGAGGGACAAATTAAGGGACATCTGTGATTAGGCAACTGTGGGGTGTATAAGCAATTCGAAGGGACTTATCATCTTTATTCGAAAGGGACAAGATCATTACGAAGGCAACGTTCGAAGGGACTTGATCTTTTTATCTGTTTAGGGACTAGATGATGTGAGATGAGGGACTTTTGCTTTATACACCCTACTTGACCTTTTTGTAATAGGCAACATGAGAGGTATCCTTATGGAAGTGAGATGGCGATCAAAGATCGACTTACGTGTGTGAGTGTACAATTTTAAATATTTATCTTTTAAATTAGTGATCTAAATTGATTTTACAATACAAACATGTTTAAACTCCCTATTTTACTAACCATAGCATTTAAAAATAAATATTACTATTTAAAATGTTACATAAAGGAAGCAATTACAAAATAATAATAATTAACAAATTAAATAAATAAGCAAAATAATAATAATAATATAATTGGGTTAGTAAAAATAATCACAATATAAATGGGGTTAGTAATAACAATATCATATGAAAATAAACATAATTAATAATATAAACAAAAATATTAGCATAATAATTAAAAATTCAATTTTTTATAAACAATTATTATTTTGAGATTAAGAATTAAATAAACAATTATATACTAATTATCATAAAGTTTTTAAATTATTTACAAATTATAAAAATTAGGTTAATTATAAACATATTATGATAATAAATTAAATTACAAAATTAAGTTAAGAATTTTATTGTTTTAGACATGA
Source organism: Lathyrus aphaca (assembly GCA_963966055.1). NCBI lineage: Eukaryota > Viridiplantae > Streptophyta > Magnoliopsida > Fabales > Fabaceae > Lathyrus > Lathyrus aphaca. The sequence goes on from OZ014520.1 coordinate 445,411,330, forward strand.
TTTAAAATTATTTACATTATTTAGATAAGACTACATATAATGATAATATAAATAAATAATAATAATAAAAATAGAGAAACATAATTAACATTTATATGAAAATAATTAGGGTTTTAGAAAAAAATTTTAGGGTTAATCTTGGTTTATGAAAATATTAGGGTTTTAACTATATTAAGGTTTTAAGAATTAATTTAAACATTATACAAAATATAAATACATATAAATATAAACATAAATACACTAATTTAATTTTTTAAGAAAATAACAAGAAAATTTTGTTTTAACAAAATAAAGTTTAATCAGAAAATGTTTTTATATATTTTTAGAAATTTATTTTGATTAATTAAAAAATAAAACAAACATATCAAAAATAAATGAAAATAAAACCCTAAAAAATAGGACCTGGGATTTGAACCCAGGTCCTTTACCTGGATGAAGACTCTCCAAAACCATCTGGGCTGCTGCGCGCATGTGATAGCATTCCACCTCCACTTGGTTTTGTTCTCTTCCTGGAAAAATCATGAAAAAACAAAAGAAAATAGCACAAAAGGCCTGGGGGGCATTCGAACCCAGGACCTTTAAACAATACACAAACGCACTTACCATTCCAGCCGGGAGGGCGCATCTGATAATATATGCATCACAATTCATTATATTTTAAGTTTGATAATTAACTGAAAAAAATAAGAAAAGGGTGATGAACCCAGGATTCGAACCAAAGACCTTCAGGTATAACACAAGCGCTCCCTACCACTGGGCCAACACTGCTGTTGTGAAATAATATCAAACAGAATCAATAAAATATTAAAATTAAATTTTAAATCAAAATTTGGCGCCACTGATCATCTTCTTCTTCCTCCAGACCTGGGAATATTGCTGTGAATATTCCTAGGCAATTTCCTGCGAATTCCAGGTTGTAGCAAAACCTACGAATCCTAACTATCATCAAAACAGTGAAATTACATCAAATTAAAAGCGCAAACAAGGTCTAGAGGTTGTTTCGAATCGATCTATGGTTTTAGAATTCGTTTATACTTGATGAATCAGAAAGCCCTGAAGCTCAACCGAAACCCTAAAAATGGTGGATCTCATTCTAGGTGATGGAACTTCACAAAACCTGCCCATAATCAATCTATAACTTATCACAAACAAGAAACATTAATCAAAATTCATTAAGAACCAGTCAATATTTAGAATCGAAAATCAAAAATTTCATGAATATGATGAATCGGATTATGCATATGAGCTTGTTTCTGATGCTTTTGATGGTTGGGATTGGTTTAGTGATGTCCAAGGAACCCTTCCATGTCTTAAAAATACCTTAAAAGCTCTTGTAGGGAGGAAACCGAATTGAAGTTTTTTGTGAGATTTTTGAATGTATGAACTTACTCTTGGAGGCCAGCAATTCGTCTTGTGCATTAGGTTATGTTGTCTACTTATAGTAGAATCAAATTAGGTCAAGAGACTTGATCATTGCATGGACTTTTTGGATTTTGAAGATTGAAAAAGATTCAAGCTTAAATTTCAAATATTCTTGAATAAGACCTTTCTATTTCAAGCCAATCACCATAATTCTTATATCAATTTGATCCAAGCCACATTTATGATTTTCTAGAAGCAATATCCCATTTAAATATTTGATTTATCTATTTTATTTTGATTTAAAATGATTTTAAATGAATAAAATCAAAATAAATAAAATAAGAATAATAAAAAATATGAATAAATGAGGGTTGGGTCGTGCATGAGGTATTTGTATGGATTGGATCATCACATGGCAAGCCCATTTGGAAAAATTTGGTTTTAAGCCTCCATTTTCTTCATAAATCAACCAAAAATTTCCCAACTTTGCAAGGGCATATATCCTTCAATTTTAATGCTATGAGGGTGTTATTGGACATTTTGGAAAGCTTGAAGAGTCCTCTAACCAACCCCATTGGTTTCATGTCCATATCATTTACCATTCTCAAGTTATGACCTTTTGAAGTTGTTGACTTTTTGTTGACTTTCAAAAGGACCTATAATGTCTTAGCTCATACCTTCCAAATGAAGCATTTTTGGGCTTGGCTTGTGAGACACAAAGTTGTAGAGAATTCAATTTCCTTCAAAATGAGCTTTGGATGGAAAAAATGTGATGAAGCATGTGAAAGTTATGGCTGGTCAAAGTTCAGTTGACTTTTCTTGAGGAAACCCTAATTTAGAAACCTTTGATTCTTGATGATCTGAAATCTCCTTGATGAATCATGATCAACCCTTAATCAAATGATGAATTTTACTTCATATCCTTGATGTTGGCAAAAAATCATGAAGTTTGACTTTGGTTTGACCACAGTTGACCTTAGTTTGACTTTTGAACTGCTTTGACTGATTTTGACTTATCTGATCATTTGACTGAGCAAACTTTTGAGAAAAGTCTTGAAACTTGTCATGGGGGTTCTTAAACACATATAAGATGTTATGAAGCTCACTTGAAGTCTTGGAAGTCCATTTAGCCTGATTAAAGTTAAAACCCTAGTTTTGGATGCACTGCTTAGGAGAATGCATTGTCTGAGGGAATTGTCAAATCTTCTGACTATTTGTGAACTTTGTGTAAACACCCCGAATTTGCCCTCACCCATTCACACCATGGCTTGTGATCTCCTCATATGCATAAGTTCAATCATAGCATCTCATATTGCATATTTTCTTCACTGCATTGTTCCCAAGTCATCTGCATCTAGGGTTTATGATCTGAGCAATCCAAGAGCTTCTTGAGCCACTCCAAAGGTCATCAATCACTTCAAAGGGGTCCTTGTATGTTCAAGCATCATATTGTATCCCCAAAAAAATATTTTCTTTCTGCATTTTTATTCTAAATATTTTTCTTAACATAAAAACAATTATTATTTTATTTTTTACATTTTTAGACTATTTTAAAAATATTTAAATGTTTATTTTAATTGATTAATGAAGATTAATTAATTAAAATAGCATTTAGGTTTCCAAAAATCACAAAAAAATTCATGTAGCATTTAAAAACATTTAGAAACATTGTCCAACTCTCAAACCAAATTTCTTTTTGTTCTTGATGCCTTTTGATTATTTTCAATGGAATTAAATTCATTTTTTTGGCAATATTTTGTGACAAACTTTGAAAATTCATTTAACCATTGAGAGTTGGACAATGATTCTTCTTGCATTGCATCTTGCATAACATGTAGTTTATAGGATAAAATTGGCATGTTTTGATCTTGCATTTTCAATTTGTTTGGCATTTTTCTTGATGAGGTACCTTAAAACCCTAGCAATCTTAGGAAATTCATAACTCTCACTAGGTTAAGAGTTAGATCCCCTCCTTTGGGCAGTGAGTTTGTGTAGGTCTAGGGTATCTTTGATTGCATTTCAAATTTTTATCATGTCATTTGCTTCTGGTTCTGGATTTTTGCTTTGCATGATGCATGTAACCCTAATTTATGTCTCCCTTTGCATCCATCTTCCATTTTCTTGCATACCATGAATTGCCATGACATTTTGTGCATTCATTTGATTCATAATACATCTTAGTACATTTTAGAATCATGTTTGATCATTGCATCTTGCATTTGCCATGTTGTATGTCATTTGCACTTCATAACTTTTCATGAACATTCATGGTTCAATACATGCCTCATTTGCATCCATATGTTTGTATGATCATTCTCATCTCTTGTCATGTGTTTGCATCATCTCTTAGCATCATTAACATCATACTTATGCTTCTGGTTTTGGTTTGCATCATGACATTGCATCTCATTTTGCATTACATTTCATTTCTTTACTAACTTTTCAGGTGGTAAGTTGCTTTGAGAAGTGAATTTGCCTTCACTTCTCACAATTTCTTCTCATCTCTTTCATAATTCATTTGCTGCATTTTTTGTATGTGTTTGGATTGAGCTTGCTCATTCTTGTTCATCTCACTTTCTTTTTCAAGCAACTTGTCTTCTTAAGTGAAGCAAGTTGTCTTGCTTCTCTCTGCTCCTTCTTCCTTTCATCTGCTTCTCTCCTTGGTGGCTCTTTGAAGATATTTCTCTCTTAAGCCTCATAAACCCTAGGGATGACCAAGCATGATAATAATTAGGGTTTGATTAGTCCCCCACTTAGCTTTTACCTTTGTGTCTCTTTGAGTCTTCTCTTCTCATCTCATAATCAGGGACTAAACCCTAAAGGCTTTAAGGCTTTGTGATTAAGCTTATGCCTGCATCCTTCTATTAGGATGAAGTGTATAACTTTAATCCTAAGTGTTAAACCCTTAATGTGTTTAAATCCTTTAATCAACTCACTTAATAATCATCAAGACATCAAGCTTGTAACTTGGGCCTTGCATTAGGGTTCTAATTCTTCCTTAATTGGTTAAGAAGGACTAACCCTAGTGTTAATGGACAAGTCCCCCTCAAGTTGTCTTACAAACCATAAAAATCATTTCTTCATCTTATCATTAACTAAAATCCATTTAATAAAGGCTTTGTTTTGTCATGAGGTTAATCCCTAATCATGGATTAAGTTGAGGAGCTTTCCTCAGCTTAAACATTCTCATCTATTATCCTTCTATTAGGATGGTGTAATGAGTCGGTTTAATCCCTGATTATGGCTTAGTCTCATTACTTAACACTAAACAAAAACAACAAAAACATCTAAATAATCACAAGTAGGTTAATGATCTTAATCCTACATCAGGGTGATTAAGTGTGAGATGCTGACTTCACACTTAAGGTATTCTCATTACCCCTAATCAGCGGGAGGATGTGATGAGTTTACTAACCCATTGGTTTAGGCTTAAGCTCATTAACTTATAACAACTTCAAAAAGCAATAAAAGACTGAAAACACAAAAAAAAAACAATAACAGTCTCCTCCGGGATTCTTTTCTCACCTCATTCCCTCACAAGCGAGAACTCGCTTCTTCCGTCTAATGCAAGACAGTTTGCACCTGAGCCAGACAGGTCATACACTTGAGCATAGACAAGCAAGAAGTTCACAAGTCAATTCATCTTTCAGTCTCTTTGGGTCGAACTACGGTGTTCTGACTTCCTCATTGCACGAGAGGATACGTAGGCATAACTTAACAATTATCGAACAAAAGTCTCTGTATATCCCCCCTCTTTCCAGCTTTTTTCTTTTAACCTCATGGTCTTGAGCATTTCACTCCTATTCTTACACTGACACTGTACATATTACACTTCACTTTTCTTTACACTGACACTTGCATTCTTTTCCAGCTCTGATACACAAATTGCACTGACACTACCCCTTTAAAACACAAACTTTCAAGCGTGGATCCCGTCGAGTACGGCGGACAATCTGGGTGCTAATACCTTCCCAGGTTGTAACCAACCCCCTTTCTCAGTCTCTCTGGTTCGCAACCGTCTTGTCCATCTTTTCTTAGGTTTATGCAGCATTACCTTTCCTCCGGGATAAAAATGCCTAGCTGGCGACTCTTGTCTTTTGAGTTCACCCTTGTGTGTTCTCTTTCTTTTCGCCGACCGTTCGCGTCTGTACCCCTTCTGACCGTGTGTCATTTTGGTGGGAGCGACAGCTTGGCGACTCTGCTGGGGACCCTTATACTGTAACCAAGGCTTCTGGTTCTTTTTGTGGGTTCCTCCTAGCGCTTGTTTGATTTGTGTTTACTGGGGTGTTATGTGCTAATTGTGTTCATATATTTGCTTTATTTACTGCTTTATGTACAGTTATTTATTGCTTTCTTTACAGCTTTATATATATCATACTGTCATACTGTCATCTTGCTGGATCTGGTTTTTGTTTTGGTGGGTGGGGTTCTACTGAGAGTTTAAGGTCCTATACCTGGGACCTGAGTGACACCTAGGCTAGAGTGGTTCATGTTCTTTCCCATTCCATTTCGGTCTGGTGCGGGAATATGAAACACGGTTCAGATATGGGTTTCTTCTTGAGAACTCTGTGCTACAGATCTCCTGTAGTGCTAGGGCTATCTGGGAAGCCTGCTAAGTCTGAATGACCTTTACTATGACCTTCAGAAACTGAGGTGAATTAGAGGAGGATCTTTTATGGTTATTGTAAACACTGTACCTGCGGGTTAGAAGTGTTTACACTTCTCATAACTGATCCAAGTCTGAGGATCCTTGTTCTAGATCACTACCTGTGAGGGGGTTGGGCTGTTTACAGGTTTGCAGGTACCCTTGACCACGACATACCCTGTTACTATGTTTTGATTAAGAGTACTCCATTTTGGGACAGTTCTTGTGATTTAACCCAGGACATGTGACTCTTTATTTGAGTCCCCCACCTTGGTTACTGGACTTCTGAACCTCCATCTGGACTTCTTAGACATACATGGACTTATATCAAGGTAGTAATCAGATCCAGCTTGATCACAAACCCTTGCATATCATTTGCATACATCATCATTGCATCATTTAACATTTGCTTTTTTTTCCAGGGTATCCATATTACATTTGGCTTGGTTTTGACCCCTTCATCTGCATAGACCGCTGCTCATCAGTTATCTGCATCAGCTATCTGCTTTAGCTATCAGTTGCCTGCTTCAGCTACCTCCATCATCATCCTCAGCCTATCAGTGGCTCACTTCTAGTATCAGTCTTCATCATCAGCATCTGTCTCAGCTCTTCATCAGCAGTCATGGCACCCAAGAAGAGCAACATTTCATATCATTTCTTTGAGCCTGTGCTAGCTGGCATCAGGCAGGTCCAGACACTTATCACTCCAGACCATATCCCATTATTCAGAGAACATTATGGAGGCATCCTAGATATGGTTATGGACTTGGACCCTTCTCAGAGGAGCTTGATCCACACCTGCCTACAGTTCTATGATCCTCCTTTGAGATGCTTCACTTTCCAGAACTTTCAGCTAGCACCTTTGCTAGAGGAGTTCTCATCTTTGATTGGAGTACCTGTCAGGGGTGGTATCCCCTTCAACCATGAAATGGCTTCTCCCAGCAATGAAGAAGTGGCAAAGGCACTGTATTTGGAACCTACTTTGATTGAGCAGAACATGACAACAAAGGCTGGGATCCCTGGCCTACACTTAGACTTTCTGATTTCTCAGGCCATCCTGAAGGCCTCCTTGGGAGAATGGAAGGCAGTCTGTGCATTGTTAGCCCTCAGTATATATGGGGTTATACTTTTTGCAGATGAGCCCAAGTTTATCAGCAAGAATGCTATTCATCTCTTCCTTTTGAGGAACCCAGTACCCACCTTGCTGGGAGATTTCTATTATTTTGTTCACCAAAGGAATGAGAAGCAGAGAGGAAGATTGGTGAGATGCTGTGCTCCTCTATTTCACACTTGGCTGCTTAAACACTTACCCAAGACTGATGCCTTCCTGAATCCTCACCAACAGAAGAATTGGGCTAGAAGACTTATTGCTTTGACTTCAGATGACATCAGGTGGTGTACCCAGAGCACCAAAGGAAGGGACATAATTACCAGTTGTGGACAGTTCCCCAATGTACCTCTGATAGGAGTGAAAGGTTGCATCAACTACAATCCTTTGCTGTTTAAGAGACAAATTGGCTATGCTTTGGTTCACCCTCCTAGAGTGCAAGACTTGGCTGAAACCCTGTATTGTGAGATAAAGCCTAATCTAGCTATTGTCAGACAAGCATCCTGGGCTTGGGACAACATCCAGACCAAAGGGATGGCCATTCTTGGGAGATGCAATAATGTGGCCTCAGCTCAGTATTATGAATGGTCTCATACTAGGGCTCAAATTTCTGGAATGCCCTTCACCATTGAGGATGCACCTGGACCATCCACAACACCACCTCCAGCCACTGTCAGCCTGGAAGAATTTGAGAAGCTGAAGGAGAGAAATGAGAATCTGTCTCAAGCCCTAAAGAGGACCCTCTGGGAGAGGAGTGATGGTCGTCTAGACATTGAAAGGTTGGAGAAGCTTAAGGTGGAACATCTAGCCAGGATTGAGAAAGCAGAGGACTACATCAAGAAATCAAGAGCAGGAGAGCAGATTTTGAAGAATGCCTATAAAGAGGCCCAGTTTCAGAAGGCTAGGACTGATCTCTACCTGAAAGAAAGTCAAGATAGGTGGGTCAGGATCACCGAAGCTCGTACTCAAGAAGATAAGAGAACTCAAGACAGGATTGAGCAGTTAGAGGCCAATGCAAAGAAACAACAGGAGGCTCTGCTAGCAGCCCAGAAGGAAATCTCAGAATTGAAGCTTAGGGCTGGTGTGAAGAGGTCAAAGGACCAGGACAAGCACAAGAAGCTGACTGCTGCTATTGCCACCAGGAACCTTCTTATCAGGAACATCACAGAGCATCCGGCTGGTCCTGTAACTGAAGCACTTCTGAAGGAGGTTAGAGAGGATGAGTTTGGCTTAGATGTTTGACTTATTTGCTTGTTGTTATTTCCATTTCATGTACTTTTCTTTTTGTATTTTGACCCTTCAGGGGCATATGTTGTAAAAACAAACTATGTATGATCCACCATTTGTAATGTATTTGTCAGTTGTTTCGTTTGAGTTCTCTTTCTCTCAAGCAACATCAAAAGCATCTTCCTCAGGGTCTGGAAAGGTCAAAACCAAGTGCCAAGCCGGATACCTTGGAAACAAATAAGCATACTGCATTGCATGCTAACCTTTGTTTTGTTTTGTAGGTTTTGTTTTGATTGTTACTAACTCTGTTGTGATTCAGGAATTATTGCTCGCCGTCGGGTGTTCCCTCTCAACCGTCCACACAGATATCCTACTCGCAACAACCTTCCTGGTATCCAGATGGATCAAGTACAGCAAGAGCTGACAGAGGTCAGGACCCAGATGGTTAATGAAAGGTTGGAAATGAGAAACCAAATGACCCAGTTCATGGAAGTAATGAATGGCTTGGCTCAAAGCCAAGAAAGATTGAGGGTATTGGTAGAAAGACAAACCCCGGAAGAACCTCCTTTGGGAACTGGAGGAACAAGTAACAATGAGAGGGGTCAGCCTCATATTAACCCACCAGTATATGGGCCTCATCTACATCCGGAAGTCAACATCCCGGGTATTGTGCAAGGAAATACCACTGGAGGAAGAATCTTACAAGAAGACCCCCAAGAAGAGCAGTTTACTGTGATGGGAGCTGGGGATGAAGTCTATGATAGAAGGCTTGATGAAATTGCTGAGAAATTGAGATCTCTGGAGTCTCAAAACTCCTTGGGTTTTGATGTCATGGATATGGGGTTAGTGGATGGGGTAAGGATTCCTCATAAGTTTAAGCCCCCGTGCTTCGAGAAGTACAATGGAACTTCCTGTCCACGAACTCACTTACAGTCCTTTCTGGGAAGACTTAAGGCATACACCGTGGATGAAAAACTATGGATGTTTTACTTTGAAGATAGTTTGACTGGGGCTTCAAGGGAGTGGTATTCTCACTTGACCAGAGCTACTATCAGATGCTGGAAGGACCTAGCTGAGGCTTTCATCAGACAGTACCAATACAATCTAGACATGGCTCCTAACAGAACCCTTCTGATGGGAATGACTCAATCCTCCAGAGAAAGCTTCAGGGAATATGCCCAGAGGTGGAGACAGCTTACTGCTGCTGTCCAGCCACCCATGTCGGAAAGAGAAATGGCCGACATGTTTATGAACACCCTGCAAGGGACATATATTGACAGGCTAGCGGCCTTTTCTTCCACCAGCTTCGCTGACGTAGTCATAGATGGAGAAAGAATTGAAAGCCTTCTGAAGATGGGTAAAATTTCTGATAATGGTGCAAGCTCGTCAAGTAATCCCAGGAAGTCTTTTGTGGGACCTAGAAGAGCTGGTGAGACAAATGCCATTCATGCTGGCAGGGGCAGACCTCAGAATGTCCACAGATCAGTAGCAGCTGTCACTATTCCAGCTCCGATTCCTCAGCACCCAGCATATCAACCACCACAACAACCACATTATCAGTAACAAGTTCAGTATCCGCCACAAAGAAACTACAACAACAACAACAACAGCAATCAACAGCAAAGACCTTTTCAGCAAAGATCGTCACAGGCAAATAGGGTAATTGATCCAATCCCTATGCCTTATGCCGCTTTATTGCCACAACTCCTGAAGCTCAAACTGGTTGAGTTAAGGACATTGGCACCACCAGATCCCTCCAGTCTTCCAAGAAACTATGATGTCAACGCCAGATGTGCTTTTCACTCCAATGCACCTGGCCACAATACAGAGAAATGCAGGGCTTTACAAATGAAAGTGCAGGATCTGGTGTATTCTAAAGCCCTCAACTTTGCACCCCCTCCGAATGTCAACAAGAATCCCATGCCCAATCATGGAGGACCAAGAATTAATTCCATTGAGGAAGACAAGCCATCTTTCTTAATCACCAGTGTTGGGCAGATTCGGACACCTCTGGTAGAAATTAAAGCTCAGCTTCTAGAGTGCCAGATGTTCCCCGGGTGTGAGCTCGGTTGTGGTTATTGCAACATTTCGGTCAACGGGTGTGATAACTTGAGAAGCGGCATAGATGGTCTTATCAAAAGTGGTATACTTCAGATCACAACATCAGCGCCTACAAATCCAGCAATTCCTTTGACAACAATTCCTGACTCTCCTACAACTGCAACAACAATCATTCCGACCAATTCATCAATATCATCAACAATGGCTTCATCCATCACCTCAACCAATCAAATGTCAACAACCATTTCTTCTACAACATCAACATCCATTTATCCAGCAAGATCTTCTACAATGCCAACAGAAGATAGTAAATATATCTCAGCAGTCACCATTTATTATGATCCGTCAAGTGTTCCTCCAAACAACAACTTTCAACAACAAACAGTGGCACCTCCTGCCAGGTCACCAGTCACCATTTACTACGATCCGCACACCATTTCAGTACCCTCCTCTGCTGCAGTCAGTCCAGTTACCATCACGGTACCTGTACCAGTTCCATATGAAAGCAGTAATGCCATACCTTGGCATTATGGCTCTGACCTCTACTGCAATGGGGAGAAAATCACTTTGGACTCTTCAACTTCTTCTCCACAGATTGATAATGTTGGGGGAGGCGGAGGCTTCACCAGAAGCGGACGCCTTTTTGCCTCACAATTGCAAAGACCTAATGCCGAAGCAGAAGCTGCTGCAAAAGCAAAGGGGAAGAATGTGGTGTTTGAAGAACCGGTTGTCAAAGAAACTCAGAAGACGTCTTTTGAACAAGATGTAGACGAGTTTATGAGAATTATAAAGAGAAGTGATTACAAGGTGGTGGATTAGCTTCACCAAACTCCCTCAAAGATCTCCATATTATCCCTGCTGATGTGTTCTGAAGCTCACAAGAATGCATTATTAAAAGTCTTGCACGCAGCATACGTGCCTGAGGAGATCACTGTTAATCAGCTAGAAACTGTGGTGGCGAATGTCAACACCAGTCATGGACTGGGCTTTACCAATGCCGACTTAACAACTGAAGGGCATAACCACAACAAGGCTTTACACATCACTCTGGAATGCAAGGGTGCTGTGCTATCCCATGTATTGGTGGACACTGGGTCCTCACTCAATGTTCTACCAAAGAAAGCCTTGGTGAAGCTGGAGTATGATGGCTTGGCATTGCGTCCGAGTAATTTGGTGGTGAGAGCATTTGATGGCTCTAAGAGATCAGTGCTAGGGGAGATTGATCTGCCTGTGATGATTGGCCCGCAGACTTTTAAAATTACCTTCTATGTGATGGACATTCAGCCGGCCTATAGTTGTTTGTTGGGTAGACCTTGGATCCATGCCGCTGGCGCTGTTACGTCTACCCTTCACCAGAAGCTGAAATTCGAGTGGGAAGGCCAGATCATCACTATCTGTGGTGAAGAAGACATCTTTGTTAGCCATCTGGCTACGTACAAGTACATTGAAATGGATGGAGAAATCCATGAAACCATGAGCCAGGGATTTGAGGCCCTGAACATTAATGAAGCATCTGCTGTACTGGGAACCTCCATGACGTCTTATCAGCAAGCCAGGAAGGTTGTTGAAGAGGGGACTGCCCAAGGCTGGGGCAAGTTGCTGCCCGTAGAGAAGAAGGAGGACAAATTTGGGTTGGGTTACAAACCAACTCAACAAGATCAATTAGAGGCTGCCGAGAAGCCCAATTTTGTCAGCGGGGGAATGCTCACCCCGGATGCAGTAAACAACTTGAAAGATGAGTCGGAGGATGAACGCAACCTGGAGAGTTGGATACGTCCAAGGATCCCGGGGAGCCATATCTCAAACTGGTCTTCCCAGGAAATTATAAGGGTTACTCCTGCAGAGTAATTATTATTTCCTGTATTTTTAAGCATGCATCAAGTCTTGCATCTTGCCCAAGATGTCAAGACTCATTTTGTAATCGGGCCATCTTGTAATTTTGTGCAAACAGATCAATCAATGAATATCGGACATCTTTTGCAAATGAGTCTTTTTCTTTTCCGCTCACTGTTTTTCATTTTTCTTTTTGTACAAAAATAAAATGGCAATGTTTTCCAAAATGATAACTTTATTTCACTTTTTCTAAACAAGATTAAAATCTATCACTAAAATGAACAATCTAAACCCTTGCAGAGAGTGCATTTCAGACTGCACCGACAACAACACAGCTATGACTTCGTATGACTTTGACAATCCAATCAATCAAGATGATGAAGGGGTTGAAGAAGATTATGAGCTTCCTGAAGAGCTAGCCAGGTTGTTAAGGCAAGAGGAGAAGGTTATCACTCCTCATCAAGAGGAGGTCGAAACGATTAATCTTGGTACGGATGAAGATGTGAAAGAGGTTAAGATCGGGACCTGCTTACAAGACTCAGTGAAAGAGTAACTGATTGACCTGCTTCGTGAATATGTGGATGTGTTTGCTTGGTCTTATCAGGATATGCCAGGGTTGGACACCGACATTGTCATGCACAAGCTACCTTTAAGAGAAGATTGCCCACCGGTTAAACAGAAACTGCACCGTACTCGCCCAGATATGGCAATGAAGATCAAAGAATAGGTACAAAAGCAGTGGGACGCCGGGTTCCTTGCTGTGACTAGCTATCCGCCGTGGGTTGCTAATATTGTACCTGTGCCTAAGAAGGATGGCAAGGTGAGGATGTGTGTGGATTACCGGGATCTGAACAGAGCCAGCCCGAAAGATGATTTCCCTTTACCTCACATTGATGTATTGGTCGACAATACGGCTCAGTTCTCGGTATTCTCCTTCATGGACGGATTTTCAGGATACAATCAGATCAAGATGTAACCTGAAGACATGGAGAAGATAACTTTCATCACACCCTGGGGCACGTTCTGTTACAAGGTGATGCCATTCGGGCTGAAGAATGCCGGTGCAACGTATCAACGGGCTATGGTAACATTATTCCACGACATGATCCATAAAGAAATTGAATGTTATGTGGATGACATGATTTCCAAGTCCCTCACAGAAGAAGACCACCTGGTAAATCTATTGAAGTTATTAAAGCGTCTGAGGAAATACCAACTGAAGTTGAACCCCAACAAGTGCACATTCGGGGTATGGTCTGGTAAGCTGCTGGGATTTATTGTAAGTGAGAAAGGGATTGAAGTTGACCCTGATAAAGTCAAAGCCATTCAAGAAATGCCTGCACCAAAGACAGAAAAAGAAGTTCGGGGGTTCCTAGGTAGATTGAACTACATTTCAAGGTTCATATCTCACCTTACAACAACCTGTGAACCTTTATTCAAACTGTTAAGAAAAGAACAAACGGTCAGGTGGAACGAAGACTGCCAGAAGGCTTTTGACAAAATCAAGGAATACTTACAAGAGCCTCCAATCCTTATGCCTCCAGTTGAAGGAAGACCTCTAATCATGTACTTGACAGTATTAGAAGAGTCAATGGGGTGTGTGTTGGGCCAGCATGACGAGTCTGGTCGAAAAGAGTATGCAATATACTACCTAAGCAAAAAGTTTACCGACTGTGAACAACGTTATTCACTGCTCGAGAAAACTTGTTGTGCTTTAGCGTGGGCTGCTCGCCGACTAAGGCAGTATATGTTGACCCACACTACTTTATTGATATCAAAGATGGACCCAGTTAAGTACATATTTGAGAAGCCAGCACTTACCGGACGGGTTGCAAGATGGCAGATGATCCTCATAGAATATGATATTCAGTACACATCTCAAAAAGCCATCAAAGGCAGTGTATTGTCTGATTATCTTGCTGAGCAACCCATTGATGATTACCAGCCTATGAGATTTGATTTCCCTGATGAAGACATCATGTTCATAAAAGCAAAAGATCATGAAGAGCCTGTTCACACTGAAGGGCCTGACCCAAGAGAAGAATGGACTATGATGTTTGACGGGGCTGTTAATATGAATGGTCTTGGTGTTGGTGCAGTACTCATTACACCTAAAGGAGTTCACATGCCTTTCTCGGCAAAACTCGCCTTTAACTGCACTAACAACGAAGCTGAATACGAAGCTTGTATTATGGGTCTTGAGGAAGACATTGACCTCAGGATCAAGACTTTGACTGTGTTTGGAGATTCAGCTTTGGTAATCAATCAAACCAACGGCAAATGGTACACCCACCAAGATCATCTGATACCTTACAGGGATTATACAAGAAGGTTATTGACTTTCTTCACAACGGTCGAGCTCGAGTATATCCCTCGGGACGAGAATCAATTTGCAGATGCTCTAGCTACCATTTCATCCATGATCAAAGTTCAAGCTGCCAACTTTGTACCTCGGATTTCAGTGTCCAGACTTGACAGACCAGCGTATGTATTTGCAGTAGATATTGCCAAAGATGATAAGCCTTGGTTCCATGACATTAAGTGCTTCTTGGAGGATCAAACATACCCATCTGGGGCATCTTCCAATGATAAGAAGACGTTAAGAAGGCTAGCTGGTAGTTTCTTCCTGAATACTGATGGCTCCTTGTACAAGAGAAACTTTGATATGGTACTCCTCAGATGCGTTGATAAAACAGAAGCAGGCTTGTTGATGCACGAGGTGCACGAAGGATCTTTTGGTACCCATGCCGGAGGGCATGCAATGGCAAAGAAGTTGCTAAGGTCAGGTTATTACTGGATCATAATGGACGCCGACTGTTGTGCTTATGCCAGAAAATGTCATAAATGCCAGATATATGCGGATAAAGTACATGTGCCTCCAAATCCTCTGAATGTGATGTCTTCACCCTGGCCCTTTGCCATGTGGGGCATTGACATGATTGGCAAGATTGAACCGACTGCTTCAAATGGCCACAGATTCATCTTGGTTGCTATTGACTATTTCACCAAGTGGGTTGAAGCAGCTTTATATGCAAATGTTACAAGGCAAGTGGTAGCCCGATTTCTGAAGAGGGACATCATCTGTCGGTACGGAGTTCCCGAGCGAATCATTACTGATAATGGTTCCAACTTGAACAACAAAATGATGGCAGAATTGTGCCGGGACTTCAAGATCCAACACCACAATTCTTCTCCTTACAGGCCAAAGATGAATGGCGCTGTTGAGGCAGCAAATAAGAATATCAAGAAGATTGTGCAGAAGATGGTGGTTACCTACAAAGACTGGCATGAAATGCTACCGTTTGCCTTGCATGGGTACCGTACGTCAATCAGAACATCCACTGGGGCAACACCGTATCAGCTTGTTTATGGTATGGAGGCAGTCCTGCCTGTTGAAGTTGAACTACCCTCCTTGCGGGTACTAATGGATGTTAAGCTGAATGAAGCAGAATGGGTCCGATCCCGATACGAACAACTGAGTCTGATTGAAGAAAAGAGATTAGCTGCAATCTGTCATGGGCAGTTATATCAGAAGAGGATGAAGAAGGCCTTCAATCAGAAAGTCAGGCTCCGAGAGTACCAAGTAGGAGATCTTGTGTTGAAAAGACTCCTCCCTCCTCATACAGACCACAGGGGCAAGTGGACTCCGAATTATGAAGGGCCATTCGTAGTAAAGAAAGTTTTCTCCGGCGGAGCACTCATGCTCAGTACTATGGATGGTGAAGACTTCCCGTCCCCTGTGAATTCAGATGCAGTTAAAAGATACTTCGCATAAAAATGACCCGCTGGACATAAAAACAGAATGTAAGTCCAGGAAAAAATAGGGCATCCCGGCGAGTCAAAAACAGAATAAAAGACTTGGGCAAAAATAAGGGAAAATAAATAAAAATGTACACCCGCTGAGTTGAAAAGCCGCATTGGACAACTCAGGAAAAAATGGGTATCCCGGTGGATTGAAAACCTGAAAGGGCGATCCACGCAAAATAAGGGAATAAGCGAACAATTGCATTCTGAATTCATCTGTATTACTTACAACTTGGTAAGCTTCGGAAAGGTCAAGCGCCGGTCAGAATCAGCCTTCTTCAGAAAGCAAGATGAGAAGAACGTCAAATGTCATACGAGTCATAGCAAGG
This sequence comes from Lathyrus aphaca, assembly GCA_963966055.1. NCBI lineage: Eukaryota > Viridiplantae > Streptophyta > Magnoliopsida > Fabales > Fabaceae > Lathyrus > Lathyrus aphaca. The sequence goes on from OZ014520.1 coordinate 445,427,699, forward strand.
GGAAGCTCCTTGAAGCGTCATCAACATTGCCAACACCTTTTCTCAATTTGTAACAATCTCCTCATTTTAGGGGATCTGTTTCTTTGACTGTATTTGCCAATTCAGGGCACATGAATTAATAAAATTAGATTTTTCAGTCATGTTTCGTCTCGTACATTTTATTTTCATTTGCAAGAATGTCCGATGTCTTTAAGATACTGATTGCATAAATACAGATGCTTTTCTTCTAAAAAATACGTGCTTACAGGAAATATACTTACTCCTAGGAGTGTCTAAACTCCTATGATGGAATCCAGTAAAGGATACCTCGAGATTACTTGCGCGTTTCTCTGTCTTTTCAGGATTGCAGGTATTCAGAGCATAACATGGGGCATGAAAACTTCATCCCAGCAAGCTGGCAAAATCATTATCTACTCGACCTTAGCACCGGAGGTGCTTTCTCCCCAGCTGAGTTGTCTGTCATCATTCCTCCTCAACCAAGTGCAAAGACCAGGGAATCATCTCCCCACAGGGTCTCAACCTCTATCCAGAAGAGCAACGCCGGAAGATCTCACAACAGAGTGACGAAAGCTTCTACAAACTCCCAGCTGGGTCCCCCTTTACCAAAGATAGGTCTATCAGTGACCTATATCCCCAAGCAGGGTCCCATATGTCAGATATACCAATGATTTCATCCCCAGCTGGGATGTTCACTTCAAGCAGATCAACCAGAGATCTTCATAGCAACGGGATCCGAATCCCAAATCTTTATCTTTGCATAATCATAGCATTAGCATCATATTCTCCCCACAGAGCGTAGCATTCCGTCTAATACGGAGCATTACGGCAAAAATCAAACATATTGCATAATCATAAGCCAGGTTTTGAATCAAACACTTGTGAATACTAGCAATCCGTCAGCAATATACAGAAAACTCTCCAAATCCCCCACCAGAGAGCCAAGGCATTTGGCCTGCACTCACAAATACAGATACACACTCCTTTTGGCACTCGTCCGTGTCATCATTCCCCTAGTACAGTCGCCCGAGCATCCTTTACAAACAGACACTCATATATTACAGATACTTCTTGACACTCGTCCGTGTCATATCCCCAATAGAAAGCCAAAGCGTCCTCTTTGCACTCACAGATACATATATCCATACAGATTCCCCAACATAACTACCTAAATACTTTGTAAAGCATACACTTGTTTATATTACACCTTTCTCTCCCTGGCACCCATCCGTGTCACTCTCCCCAGCACATCTAACACTCATCTATACACCACTCCTACTTATCATTCCTTTTTCACTTATACAGATACTCGTTCGTATCTTGTATATATCACTCAAATCCCCTCAGATTCGACACTCGTACGTGTTCTTTGTTAACCAGTTGATACTCGTCTGTATCATCATCTCAGAACATGCGTTAGCGTTTGTTTCTACCCGATACTCGTCTGTATCATAGTCTTAAGGAAGCTCGTCCGCATATTTAATCCATACACGTGTCAAACACTCATGTCTTCTTGAATGTAGACACTCGTCTGTGTCTACTATTCCCCAGAATAGTCCCCTCAGATTCGACACTCGTCCGTGTTCTTTGTTAACCAGTTGGTACTCGTCTGTATCGTCATCTCTAAACATGCGTCAGCGTTTGTTTCTACTGATACTTGTCCGTATCACGGTCTTAGGGATGCCCGCCCGCATCTTTAATCTATACACAACGTCAAAACACTTATACCTTTTATTTCTTGGATGTAAACACTCGTCCGTGTTTACTATTCCCCAGTAGGTCGCCAGCAAAGCAACCTTTTTCTATCTGACATTCGTCCTATGTCATGATACTTCCGGCAGCCGTACCCTGCCAGGTGATCGTCCTTCACCTTTGGATGACCATCCCTCATCCTTTCCCCAGCGGAGTCTCTATTCATTAGAACCCCTTTTCTATCCGGCATTCGTCCTATGTCGTGATTTTTAGCAGCCGTACCCTGCTAGGTGATCGTCTTTCACCTTTTGATGATCGTCCTTCATCATTTTATCCGATGGTCGTCCCCATCGTTGATCTTTTTATCTGACATTCGTCCTATGTCATGATAAACCTTGAGAGCAGCCGTCCCCTGCTAGGTGTTCGTTCTTCACCTCTTGATGATCTTCCTTCATCATGCTCATCCGATGGCCGTCCCCATCGTCGACCTTTTATCCGGCATTCGTCCTATGTCGCGATACTTTCGGCAGCCGTACCCTGCCAGGTGATCGTCCTTCACTTTAGATGACCGTCCCTCATCCTATCCCCAACAGAGCAGCCGTCCCCTGCTAGGTGATCGTCCTTCACCTTTGATGACCGTCCCTCATCATTATTTCATTTATTCATTAACCCGATGGCCGTCCCCGTCGTGGTCCCTTTTCCTTTTCCTGATGATCGTCCTTCATCAGTTTAGCCCGATGGTCGTCCCCATCGTTGTTTGAATTACTTTAAGAACCTAATGATCGTACCTCATCATTTATTTTTACCTATAATCCCCAGAGAATCTTATAGCTTTACATGATGGTCGTCCCCATCATAATCTCTTATATCCCCAGCATGTCGGCCGTCCCCGTCATTGCTCTTTCCCCAGCAGTTGTCCTCTGCCCGACGGTCGTCCTCCGTCACCCGCACCTTTATAATCATACTTTATTTTCTTTTACAATCTATATTCCTTTTCTTCTTCATTCTGTGAGCACAAATTTTGGACTGTCTTTGGTATTCAACCACAAGTTATCTTGTTTGCCTGTTAAGCCGTTGCTTACATCTTGCACAGCTAACTCATGTTTGAATAGGGGCAGCTGTAAACACCCCAAATTTGCCCTCACCCATTCACACCATGGCTTGTGATCTCCTCATATGCATAAGTTCAATCATAGCATCTCATATTGCATATTTGCTTCACTGCATTGTTCCCAAGTCATCTGCATCTAGGGTTTGTGATCTGAGCAATCCAAGAGCTTCTTGAGCCACTCCAAAGGTTATCAATCACTTCAAAGGGGTCCTTGTATGTTCAAGCATCATATTGTATCCCCATAAAGTCAAGAAAGTCAAAGAATCACAAGAACTGAGAATGGCATGGAAGCAGAGCCAGGTTTGACTGCACATATGACCTAGAATTAGGGTTTTGGTTTCAAAGGCCATAACTCCAAATTTTTTGGTTATTCTTGTTTCTATTGGTCTCTATATGGTGTAGGGATCATGCATATCAATTTTCATGAAGAAATTCCATGGGGAAGTCATCTGATCAAGAGTTGACTTTTTGGCAAAAGACCCATACCAATCACAATAGGGCACACCAACTCCACAGACCTATCCATGAGTGATAAGTGGACCAAAGGCAAGCCATAACACACAGCAATTCATGCTGAAGCTCTCTCATAACCATAGTTCCAAGTTTATGCCTCTCTGGCATTTTGCTTCGAAACACACTCCACAAGCATCAAACATTCAAACAAACTTCACAAAACATCTCAGCATGACTCACTGATCACAAACCAATCATTGAAACAGCCCAAAACCTCACACAAACCAAATACGATTTCCTCACTTCACTGAACAGAACTCTGCCAATCTCCCAAACCAGCCACTCTCAAAGCTTTCTAAGTTTCACTTCATCATCAGGAGGTTCGAAGGAGTGGATTTGCAACAAAGGAAAGGCCAGGAAGCCCAGAACCAGGAGGTTCCATCTCAGGTATGGCTCAAGAACTTTTTTCTCAGAACCTTGTTTTTAAGTTCTAAATTGAATCCTTATGATGTGCTGATGATTCTGATATGTTCATTTTTTAAAATGGTGGAATATTGAGTGTGTATGTGTTGTCTGAAAGTTTCTGACCTAAATTTGTTTTGCTTCGATTTGCATGATTGATGAATGAGAAATGATTTTTGTTTGGGGATTGTGATTCAGTGATGAGTGGGGTTCGATTCTGGGCAGAGAGATTTCATTTTCGTTGCTTGGAGAGAGAGATAAGGTTTTGGACTCGTCGGAGAAGACGACCGGAACACTGATTCGGCCGTCTGAGAGTCATTAATGATAATTAGGGTTTAGGTCCAGTTTTAAATGAGGAACGTTGGATGGTCTTTCCCGCGCGTGTACCAATGGCCCAGATGCATTCGTTTAAGCCCTAATCAAGATTAGTTTTAATTAATTAGGATTAATTAAATTCAAATCTCAGAATGAATCCTAGCCCTCCAAATCCGCGCGCGTAAACTCCCTCCTTTTTTATTCAAATCCTATCCCTTGGATGCGCTGACTTTCCCATTTAATTCATTATATTTCATATTTTTGTTATTTGTTTTGCATAATTATTTTAAAATACATAAAAAATCCAAAAAAATATTTTCTTTCTGCATTTTTATTCTAAATATTTTTCTTAACATAAAAACAATTTTTATTTTATTTTTTACATTTTTAGACTATTTTAAAAATATTTAAATGTTTATTTTAATTGATTAATGAAGATTAATTTATTAAAATAGCATTTAGGTTTCCAAAAATCACAAAAAAATTCATGTAGCATTTAAAAACATTTAGAAACATTGTCCAACTCTCAAACCAAATTTCTTTTTGTTCTTGATGCCTTTTGATCATTTTCAATGGAATTAAATTCATTTTTTTGGCAATATGTTGTGACAAACTTTGAAAATTCATTTCTTCCTAACCATTGAGAGTTGGCAATGATTCTTCTTGCATTGCATCTTGCATAACATGTAGTTTATAGGATAAAATTGGCATGTTTTGATCTTGCATTTTCAATTTGTTTGACATTTTTCTTGATGAGGTACCTTAAAACCCTAGCAATCTTAGGAAATTCATAACTCTCACTAGGTTAAGAGTTAGATCCTCTCCTTTGGGCAGTGAGTTTGTGTAGGTCTAGGGTATCTTTGATTGCATTTTCAAATTTTTATCATGTCATTTGCTTCTGGTTCTGGATTTTTGCTTTGCATGATGCATGTAACCCTAATTTATGTCTCCCTTTGCATCCATCTTCCATTTGCTTGCATACCATGAATTGCCATGACATTTTGTGCATTCATTTGATTCATAATACATCTTAGGACATGTTAGAATCATGTTTGATCATTGCATCTTGCATTTGCCATGTTGTATGTCATTTGCACTTCATAACTTTTCATGAACATTCATGGTTCAATACATGCCTCATTTGCATCCATATGTTTGTATGATCATTCTCATCTCTTGTCATCTGTTTGCATCATCTCTTAGCATCATTAACATCATACTTATGCTTCTGGTTTTGGTTTGCATCATGACATTGCATCTCATTTTGCATTACATTTCATTTCTTTACTAACTTTTCAGGTGGTAAGTTGCTTTGAGAAGTGAATTTGCCTTCACTTCTCACAATTTCTTCTCATCTCTTTCATAATTCGTTTGCTGCATTTTTTGTATGTGTTTGGATTGAGCTTGCTCATTCTTGTTAATCTCACTTTCTTTTTCAAGCAACTTGTCTTCTTAAGTGAAGCAAGTTGTCTTGCTTCTCTCTGCTCCTTCTTCCTTTCATCTGCTTCTCTCCTTGGTGGCTCTTTGAAGATATTTCTCTCTTAAGCCTCATAAACCCTAGGGATGACCAAGCATGATAATAATTAGGGTTTGATTAGTCCCCCACTTAGCTTTTACCTTTGTGTCTCTTTGAGTCTTCTCTTCTCATCTCATAATCAGGGACTAAACCCTAAAGATTTTAAGGCTTTGTGATTAAGCTTATGCCTGCATCCTTCTATTAGGATGAAGTGTATAACTTTAATCCTAAGTGTTAAACCCTTAATGTGTTTAAATCCTTTAATCAACTCACTTAATAATCATCAAGACATCAAGCTTGTAACTTGGGCCTTGCATTAGGGTTCTAATTCTTCCTTAATTGGTTAAGAAGGACTAACCCTAGTGTTAATGGACAAGTCCCCCTCAAGTTGTCTTACAAACCATAAAAATCATTTCTTCATCTTATCATTAACTAAAATCCATTTAATAAAGGCTTTGTTTTGTCATGAGGTTAATCCTTAATCATGGATTAAGTTGAGGAGCTTTCCTCAGCTTAAACATTCTCATCTATTATCCTTCTATTAGGATGGTGTAATGAGTCGGTTTAATCCCTGATTATGGCTTAGTCTCATTACTTAACACTAAACAAAAACAACAAAAACATCTAAATAATCACAAGTAGGTTAATGATCTTAATCCTACATCAGGGTGATTAAGTGTGAGATGTTGACTTCACAATTAAGGTATTCTCATTACCCCTAATCAGAGGGAGGATGTGATGAGTTTACTAACCCATTGGTTTAGGCTTAAGCTCATTAACTTATGACAAACTTCAAAAAGCAATAAAAGACTGAAAACACAAAAAAAAAACAATAACCGTCTCCTCCGGGATTCTTTTCTCACCTCATTCCCTCACAAGCGAGAACTCGCTTCTTCCGTCTAATGCAAGACAGTTTGCACCTGAGCCAGACAGGTCATACACTTGAGCATAGACAAGCAAGCAGTTCACAAGTCAATTCATCTTTCAGTCTCTTTGGGTCGAACTACGGTGTTCTGACTTCCTCATTGCACGAGAGGATACGTAGGCATAACTTAACAGTTATCGAACAAAAGTATCTGTATATCCCCCCTCTTTCCAGCTTTATTCTTTTAGCCTCATGGTCTTGAGCATTTCACTCCTGTTCTTACACTGACACTGTACATATTACACTTCACTTTTCTTTACACTGACACTTGCATTCTTTTCCAGCTCTGATACACAAATTGCACTGACACTACCCCTTTAAAACACAAACTTTCAAGCGTGGATCCCGTCGAGTACGGCGGAAAATCTGGGTGCTAATACCTTCCCAGGTTGTAACCAACCCCCTTTCTCAGTATCTCTGGTACGCAACCGTCTTGTCCATCTTTTCTTAGGTTTATGCAGCATTACCTTTCCTCCGGGATAAAAATGCCTAGCTGGCGACTCTTGTCTTTTGAGTTCACCCCTGTGTGTTCTCTTTCTTTTCGCCGACCGTTCACGTCTGTACCCCTTCTGATCGTGTGTCATTTTGGTGGGAGCGACAGCTTGGCAACTCTGCTGGGGACCCTTATACTGTAACCAAGGCTTCTAGTTCTTTTTGTGGGTTCCTCCTAGCGCTTGTTTGATTTGTGTTTACTGGGGTGTTATGTGCTAATTGTGTTCATATATTTTCTTTATTTACTGCTTTATGTACAGTTATTTATTGCTTTCTTTACAGCTTTATATATATCATACTGTCATACTGTCATCTTGCTGGATCTGGTTTTTGTTTTGGTGGGTGGGGTTCTACTGAGAGTTTAAGGTCCTATACCTGGGACCTGAGTGACACCTAGGCTAGAGTGGTTCATGTTCCTTCCTATTCCATTTCGTTCTGGTGTGGGAATATGAAACACAGTTCAGATATGGGTTTCTTCTTGAGAACTCTGTGCTACAGATCTCCTGTAGTGCTAGGGCTATCTAGGAAGCCTGCTAAGTCTGAATGACCTTTACTATGACCTTCAGAAACTGAGGTGAATTAGAGGAGGATCTTTTATGGTTATTGTAAACACTGTACCTGCGGGTTAGAAGTGTTTACACTTCTCATAACTGATCCAAGTCTGAGGATCCTTGTTCTAGATCACTACCTGTGAGGGGGTTGGGCTATTTACAGGTTTGCAGGTACCCTTGACCACGACATACCCTGTTACTATGTTTTGATTAAGAGTACTCCATTTTGGGACAGTTCTTGTGATTTAACCCAGGACATGTGACTCTTTATTTGAGTCCCCCACCTTGGTTACTGGACTTCTGAACCTCCATCTGGACTTCTTAGACATACATGGACTTATATCAAGGTAGTAATCAGATCCAGCTTGATCACAAACCCTTGCATATCATTTGCATACATCATCATTGCATCATTTAACATTTGCTTTTTTTTCCAGGGTATCCATATTACATTTGGCTTGGTTTTGACCCCTTCATCTGCATAGACCCCTGCTCATCAGTTATCTGCATCAGCTATCTGCTTTAGCTATCAGTTGCCTGCTTCAGCTACCTCCATCATCATCCTCAGCCTATCAGTGGCTCACTTCTAGTATCAGTCTTCATCATCAGCATCTGTCTCAGCTCTTCATCAGCAGTCATGGCACCCAAGAAGAGCAACATTTCATATCATTTCTTTGAGCCTGTGCTAGCTGGCATCAAGCAGGTCCAGGCACTTATCACTCCAGACCATATCCCATTATTCAGAGAACATTATGGAGGCATCCTAGATATGGTTATGGACTTGGACCCTTCTCAGAGGAGCTTGATCCACACCTGCCTACAGTTTTATGATCCTCCTTTGAGATGCTTCACTTTCCAGAACTTTCAGCTAGGACCTTTGCTGGAGGAGTTCTCATCTTTGATTGGAGTACCTGTCAGGGGTGGTATCCCCTTCAACCCTGAAATGGCTTCTCCCAGCAATGAAGAAGTGGCAAAGGCACTGTATTTGGAACCTACTTTGATTGAGCAGAACATGACAACAAAGGCTGGGATCCCTGGCCTACACTTAGACTTTCTAATTTCTCAGGCCATCCTGAAGGCCTCCTTGGGAGAATGGAAGGCAGTCTGTGCATTGTTAGCCCTCAGTATATATGGGGTTATACTTTTTGCAGATGAGCCCAAGTTTATCAGCAAGAATGCTATTCATCTCTTCCTTTTGAGGAACCCAGTACCCACCTTGCTGGGAGATTTCTATTATTCTGTTCACCAAAGGAATGAGAAGCAGAGAGGAAGATTGGTGAGATGTTGTGCTCCTCTATTTCACACTTGGCTGCTTAAACACTTACCCAAAACTGATGCCTTCCTGAATCCTCACCAACAGAAGAATTGGGCTAGAAGACTTATTGCTTTGACTTCAGATGACATCAGGTGGTGTACCCAGAGCACCAAAGGGAGGGACATAATTACCAGCTATGGACAGTTCCCCAATGTACCTCTGATAGGAGTGAAGGGTTGCATCAACTACAATCCTTTGTTGTTTAAGAGACAATTGGGCTATGCTTTGGTTCACCCTCCTAGAGTGCAAGACTTGGCTGAAACCCTGTATTGTGAGATAAAGCCTAATCTAGCTGTTGTCAGACAAGCATCCTGGGCTTGGGACAACATCCAGACCAAAGGGATGGCCATTCTTGGGAGATGCAATAATGTGGCCTCAGCTCAGTATTATGAATGGTCTCATACTAGGGCTCAAATTTCTGGAATGCCCTTCACCATTGAGGATGCACCTGGACCATCCACAACACCACCTCCAGCCACTGTCAGCCTGGAAGAATTTGAGAAGCTGAAGGAGAGAAATGAGAATCTGTCTCAAGCCCTGAAGAGGACCCTCTGGGAGAGGAGTGATGGTCGTCTAGACATTGAAAGGTTGGAGAAGCTTAAGGTGGAACATCTAGCCAGGATTGAGAAAGCAGAGGACTACATCAAGAAATCAAGAGCAGGAGAGCAGATTTTGAAGAATGCCTGTAAAGAGGCCCAGTTTCAGAAGGCTAGGACTGATCTATACCTGAAAGAAAGTCAAGATAGGTGGGTCAGGATTACCGAAGCTCGTACTCAAGAAGATAAGAGAACTCAAGACAGAATTGAGCAGTTAGAGGCCAATGCAAAGAAACAACAGGAGGCTCTGCTAGCAGCCCAGAAGGAAATCTCAGAATTGAAGCTTAGGGATGGTGTGAAGAGGTCAAAGGACCAGGACAAGCACAAGAAGCTGACTGCTGCTATTGCCACCAGGAACCTTCTTATCAGGAACATCACAGAGCATCCGGCTGGTCCTGTAACTGAAGCACTTCTGAAGGAGGTTAGAGAGGATGAGTTTGGCTTAGATGTTTGACTTATTTGCTTGTTGTTATTTCCATTTCATGTACTTTTCTTTTTGTATTTTGACCCTTTAGGGGCATATGTTGTAAAAACAAACTATGTATGATCCACCATTTGTAATGTATTTGTCAGTTGTTTCGTTTGAGTTCTCTTTCTCTCAAGCAACATCAAAAGCATCTTCTTCAGGGTCTGGAAAGGTCAAAACCAAGTGCCAAGCCGGATACCTTGGAAACAAATAAGCATACTGCATTGCATGCTAACCTTTGTTTTGTTTTGTAGGTTTTGTTTTGATTGTTACTAACTCTGTTGTGATTCAGGAATTATTGCTCGCCGTCGGGTGTTCCCTCTCAACCGTCCACACAGATATCCTACTCGCAACAACCTTCCTGGTATCCAGATGGATCAAGTACAGCAAGAGCTGACAGAGGTCAGGACACAGATGGTTAATGAAAGGTTGGAAATGAGAAACCAAATGACCCAGTTCATGGAAGTAATGAATGGCTTGGCTCAAAGCCAAGAAAGATTGAGGGCATTGGTAGAAAGACAAACCCCGGAAGAACCTCCTTTGGGAACTGGAGGAACAAGTAACAATGAGAGGGGTCAGCCTCATATTAACCCACCAGTATATGGGCCTCATCTACATCCAGAAGTCAACATCCCGGGTATTGTGCAAGGAAATACCACTGGAGGAAGAATCTTACAAGAAGACCCCCAAGAAGAGCAGTTTACTGTGATGGGAGCTGGGGATGAAGTCTATGATAGAAGGCTTGATGAAATTGCTGAGAAATTGAGATCTCTGGAGTCTCAAAACTCCTTAGGTTTTGATGTCATGGATATGGGGTTAGTGGATGGGGTAAGGATTCCTCATAAGTTTAATCCCCCGTGCTTCGAGAAGTACAATGGAACTTCCTGTCCACGAACTCACTTACAGTCCTTTCTGGGGAGACTTAAGGCATACACCATGGATGAAAAACTATGGATGTTTTACTTTGAAGATAGTTTGACTGGGGCTTCAAGGGAGTGGTATTCTCACTTGACCAGAGCTACTATCAGATGCTAGAAGGACCTAGCTGAGGCTTTCATCAGACAGTACCAATACAATCTAGACATGGCTCCTAACAGAACCCTTCTGATGGGAATGACTCAATCCTCCAGAGAAAGCTTCAGGGAATATGCCCAGAGGTGGAGACAGCTTGCTGCTGCTGTCCAGCCACCCATGTTGGAAAGAGAAATGGCCGACATGTTTATGAACACCCTACAAGGGACATATATTGACAGGCTAGCTGCCTTTTCTTCCACCAGCTTCGCTGACGTAGTCATAGCTGGAGAAAGAATTGAAAGCCTTCTGAAGATGGGTAAAATTTATGATAATGGTGCAAGCTCGTCAAGTAATCCCAGGAAGCCTTTTGTGGGACCTAGAAGAGCCGGTGAGACAAATGCCATTCATGCTGGCAGGGGCAGACCTCAATATGTCCACAGATCAGTAGCAGCTGTCACTATTCCAGCTCCAATTCCTCAGCATCCAGCATATCAACCACCACAACAACCACATTATCAGCAGCAAGTTCAGTATCCGCCACAAAGAAACTACTACAACAACAACAACAGCAATCAACAGCAAAGACCTTTTCAGCAAAGACCGTCACAGGCAAATAGGTTAATTGATCCAATCCCTATGCCTTATGCCGCTTTATTGCCACAACTCCTGAAGCTCAACCTGGTTGAGTTAAGGACATTGGCACCACCAGATCCCTCCAGTCTTCCAAGAAACTATGATGTCAATGCCAGATGTGCTTTTCACTCCAATGCACCTGGCCACAATACAGAGAAATGCAGGGCTTTACAAATGAAAGTGCAGGATCTGGTGGATTCTAAAGCCATCAACTTTGCACCCCCTCCGAATGTCAACAAGAATCCCATGCCCAATCATGGAGGACCAATAATTAATGCCATTGAGGAAGACAAGCCATCTTTCTTAATCACCAGTGTTGGGCAGATTCAGACACCTCTGGTAGAAATTAAAGCTCAGCTTCTAGAGTGCCAGATGTTCCCCGGGTGTGAGCTCGGTTGTGGTTATTGCAACATTTCGGTCAACGGGTGTGATAACTTGAGAAGCGGCATAGATGGTCTTATCAAAAGTGGTATACTTCAGATCACAACATCAGCGCCTACAAATCCAGCAATTCCTTTGACAACAATTCCTGACTCTCCTACAACTGCAACAACAATCATTCCGACCAATTCATCAATATCATCAACAATGGCTTCATCCATCACCTCAACCAATCAAATGTCAACAACCATTTCTTCTACAACATCAACATCCATTTATCCAGCAAGATCTTCTAGAACGCCAACAGAAGATAGTAAAGATATCTCAGCAGTCACCATTTATTATGATCCGTCAAGTGTTCCTCCAAACAACAACTTTCAACAACAAACAGTGGCACCTCCTGCCAGGTCACCAGTCACCATTTACTACGATCCGCACACCATTTCAGTACCCTCCTCTGCTGCAGTCAGTCCAGTTACCATCATGGTACCTGGACCAGTTCCATATGAAATCAGTAATGCCATACCTTGGCATTATGGCTCTGACCTCTACTACAATGGGGAGAAAATCACTTTGGACTCTTCAACTTCTTCTCCACAGATTGATAATGTTGGGGGAGGCGGAGGCTTCACCAGAAGCGGACGCCTTTTTGCCTCACAATTGCAAAGACCTAATGCCGAAGCATAAGCTGCTGCAAAAGCAAAGGGGAAGAGTGTGGTGTTTGAAGAACCGGCTGTCAAAGAAACTCAGAAGACGTCTTTTGAACAAGATGTAGACGAGTTTATGAGAATTATAAAGAAAAGTGATTATAAGGTGGTGGATCAGCTTCACCAAACTCCCTCAAAGATCTCCATATTATCCCTGCTGATGTGTTCTGAAGCTCACAGGAATGCATTATTAAAAGTCTTGCACGCAGCATACGTGCCTAAGGAGATCACTGTTAATCAGCTAGAAACTGTGGTGGCGAATGTCAACACCAGTCATGGACTGGGCTTTACCAATGCCGACTTAACAACTGAAGGGCGTAACCACAACAAGGCTTTACACATCACTCTGGAATGCAAGGGTGTTGTGCTATCCCATGTATTGGTGGACACTGGGTCCTCACTCAATGTTCTACCAAAGAAAGCCTTGGTGAAGCTGGAGTATGATGGCTTGGCATTGCGTCCGAGTAATTTGGTGGTGAGAGCATTTGATGGCTCTAAGAGATCAGTGCTAGGGGAGATTGATCTGCCTGTGATGATTGGCCCGCAGACTTTTAAAATTACCTTCTATGTGATGGACATTCAGCCGGCCTACAGTTGTTTGTTGGGTAGACCTTAGATCCATGCCACTGGCGCTGTTACGTCTACCCTTCACCAGAAGCTGAAATTCGAGTGGGAAGGCCAAATCATCACTATTTGTGGTGAAGAAGACATCTTTGTTAGCCATCTGGCTACGTACAAGTACATTGAAATGGATGGAGAAATCCATGAAACCATGAGACAGGGATTTGAGGCCCTGAACATTAATGAAGCATCTGCTGTACTGGGAACCTCCATGACGTCTTATCAGCAAGCCAGGAAGGTTGTTGAAGAGGGGACTGCCCAAGGCTGGGGCAAGTTGCTGCCCGTAGAGAAGAAGGAGGACAGATTTGGGTTGGGTTACAAACCAACTCAACAAGATCAATCAGAGGCTGCCGAGAAGCCCAATTTTGTCAGCGGGGGAATGCTCACCCCAGATGCAGTAAACAACTTGGAAGATGAGTCGGAGGATGAACGCAACCTGGAGAGCTGGATACATCCAAGGATCCCGGGGAGCCGTATCTCAAACTGGTCTTCCCAGGAAATTATAAGGGTTACTCCTGCAGAGTAATTATTATTTCCTGTATTTTTAAGCATGCATCAAGTCTTGCATCTTGCCCAAGATGTCAAGACTCATTTTGTAATCGGGCCATCTTGTAATTTTGTGCAAACAGATCAATCAATGAATATCGGACTTCTTTTGCAAATGAGTCTTTTTCTTTTCCGCTCACTATTTTTCATTTTTCTTTTTGTACAAAAATAAAATGGCAATGTTTTCCAAAATGATAACTTTATTTCACTTTTTCTAAACAAGATTAAAATCGATCACTAAAATGAACAATCTAAACCCTTGCAGAGAGTGCCTTTCAGACTGCACCGACAACAGCACAGCTATGACTTCGTATGACTTTGACAATCCAATCAATCAAGCTGATGAAGGGGTTGAAGAAGATTATGAGCTTCCTGAAGAGCTAGCCAGGTTGTTAAGGCAAGAGGAGAAGGTTATCACTCCTCATCAGGAGGAGGTCGAAACGATTAATCTTGGTACGGATGAAGATGTGAAAGAGGTTAAGATCGGGGCCTGCTTACAAGACTCAGTGAAAGATCAACTGATTGACCTGCTTCGTGAATATGTGGATGTGTTTGCTTGGTCTTATCAGGATATGCCAGGGTTGGACACCGACATTGTCATGCACAAGCTGCCTTTAAGAGAAGATTTCCCACCGGTTAAACAGAAATTGCGCCGTACTCGCCCAGATATGGCAATGAAGATCAAAGAAGAGGTACAAAAGCAGTGGGACGCCGGGTTCCTTGCTGTGACTAGCTATCCGCCGTGGGTTGCTAATATTGTACCTGTGCCTAAGAAGGATGGAAAGGTGAGGATATGTGTGGATTACCGGGATCTGAACAGAGCCAGCCCGAAAGATGATTTCCCTTTACCTCACATTGATGTATTGGTCGACAATACGGCTCAGTTCTCGGTATTCTCCTTCATGGACGGATTTTCAGGATACAATCAGATCAAGATGTCACCTGAAGACATGGAGAAGACAACTTTCATCACACCCAAGGGTACGTTCTGTTACAAGGTGATGCTATTCGGGCTGAAGAATGCCGGTGCAACGTATCAACGGGCTATGGTAACATTATTCCACGACATGATCCATAAAGAAATTGAATGTTATGTGGATGACATGATTGCCAAGTCCCTCACAGAAGAAGACCACCTGGTAAATCTGTTGAAGTTATTCAAGCGTCTGAGGAAATACCAACTGAAGTTGAACCCCAACAAGTGCACATTCGGGGTACGGTCTGGTAAGCTGCTGGGATTTATTGTAAGTGAGAAAGGGATTGAAGTTGACCCTGATAAAGTCAAAGCTATTCAAGAAATGCCTGCACCAAAGACAGAAAAAGAAGTTCGGGGGTTCCTAGGTAGATTGAACTACATTTCAAGGTTCATATCTCACCTTACAGCAACCTGTGAACCTTTATTCAAACTGTTAAGAAAAGAACAAACGGTCAGGTGGAACGAAGACTGCCAGAAGGCTTTTGACAAAATCAAGGAATACTTACAAGAGCCTCCAATCCTTATGCCTCCAGTTGAAGGAAGACCTCTAATCATGTACTTGACAGTATTAGAAGAGTCAATGGGGTGTGTGTTGGGCCAGCATGACGAGTCTGGTCGAAAAGAGTGTGCAATATACTACCTAAGCAAAAAGTTTACCGACTGTGAACAACGTTATTCACTGCTCGAGAAAACTTGTTGTGCTTTAGCGTGGGCTGCTCGCCGACTAAGGAAGTATATGTTGACCCACACTACTTTATTGATATCAAAGATGGACCCAGTTAAGTACATATTTGAGAAGCCAGCACTTACCGGACGGGTTTCAAGATGGCAGATGATCCTCACAGAATATGATATTCAGTACACATCTCAAAAAGCCATCAAAGGCAGTGTATTGTTTGATTATCTTGCTGAGCAACCCATTGATGATTACCAGCCTATGAGATTTGATTTCCCTGATGAAGACATCATGTTCATAAAAGCAAAAGATCATGAAGAGCCTGTTCACACTGAAGGGCCTGACCCAAGAGAAGAATGGACTATGATGTTTGACGGGGCTGTTAATATGAATGGTCGTGGTGTTGGTGCAGTACTCATTACACCTAAAGGAGTTCACATGCCTTTCTCGGCAAAACTCGCCTTTAACTGCACTAACAACGAAGCTGAATACGAAGCTTGTATTATGGGTCTTGAGGAAGCCATTGACCTCAGGATCAAGACTTTGACTGTGTTTGGAGATTCAGCTTTGGTAATCAATCAAACCAACGGCAAATGGTACACCCACCAAGATCATCTGATACCTTACAGGGATTATACAAGAAGGTTATTGACTTTCTTCACAACGGTCGAGCTCGAGTATATCCCTCGGGACGAGAATCAATTTGCAGATGCTCTAGCTACCATTTCATCCATGATCAAAGTTCAAGCTGCCAACTTTGTACCTCGGATTTCAGTGTCCAGACTTGACAGACCAGCGTATGTATTTGCAGTAGATATTGCCAAAGATGATAAGCCTTGGTTCCATGACATTAAGTGCTTCTTGGAGGATCAAACATACCCATCTGGGGCATCTTCAAATGATAAGAAGACGTTAAGAAGGCTAGCTGGTAGTTTCTTCCTGAATACTGATGGCTCCTTGTACAAGAGAAACTTTGATATGGTACTCCTCAGATGCGTTGATAAAACAGAAGCAGGCTTGTTGATGCACGAGGTGCACGAAGGATATTTTGGTACCCATGCCGGAGGGCATGCAATGGCAAAGAAGTTGCTAAGGTCAGGTTATTACTGGATCACAATGGACGCCGACTGTTGTGCTTATGCCAGAAAATGTCATAAATGCCAGATCTATGCGGATAAAGTACATGTGCCTCCAAATCCTCTGAATGTGATGTCTTCACCCTGGCCCTTTGCCATGTGGGGCATTGACATGATTGGCAAGATTGAACCGACTGCTTCAAATGGCCACAGATTCATCTTGGTTGCTATTGACTATTTCACCAAGTGGGTTGAAGCAGCTTCATATGCAAATGTTACAAGGCAAGTGGTAGCCCGATTTCTGAAGAGGGACATCATCTGTCGGTACGGAGTTCCCGAGCGAATCATTAATGATAATGGTTCCAACTTGAACAACAAAATGATGGAAGAATTGTGCTGGGACTTCAAGATCCAACACCACAATTCTTCTCCTTACAGGACAAAGATGAATGGCGCTGTTGAGGCAGCAAATAAGAATATCAAGAAGATTGTGCAGAAGATGGTGGTTACCTACAAAGACTGGCATGAAATGCTACCGTTTGCCTTGCATGGGTACCGTACGTCAATCAGAACATCCACTGGGGCAACACCGTATCAGCTTGTTTATGGTATGGAGGCAGTCCTGCCTGTTGAAGTTGAACTACCCTCCTTGCGGGTACTAATGGATGTTAAGCTGAATGAAGCAGAATGGGTCCGATCCCGATACGAACAACTGAGTCTGATTGAAGAAAAGAGATTAGCTACAATCTGTCATGGGCAGTTATATCAGAAGAGGATGAAGAAGGCCTTCGATCAGAAAGTCAGGCTCCGAGAGTACCAAGTAGGAGATCTTGTGCTGAAAAGACTCCTCCCTCCTCATACAGACCACAGGGGCAAGTGGACTCCGAATTATGAAGGGCCATTCGTAGTAAAGAAAGTTTTCTCCGGTGGAGCACTCATGCTCAGTACTATGGATGGTGAAGACTTCCCGTCCCCTGTGAATTCAGATGCAGTTAAAAGATACTTCGCATAAAAATGACCCGCTGGACATAAAAACAGAATGTAAGTCCAGGCAAAAATAGGGCATCCCGGCGAGTCAAAAACAGAATAAAAGACTTGGGCAAAAATAAGGGAAAATAAATAAAAATGTACACCCGCTGAGTTGAAAAGCCGCATTGGACAACTCAGGCAAAAATGGGTATCCCGGTGGATTGAAAACCTGAAAGGGCGATCCACGCAAAATAAGGGAATAAGCGAACAATTGCATTCTGAATTCATCTGTATTACTTACAACTTGGTAAGCTTCGGAAAGGTCAAGCGCCGGTCAGAATCAGCCTTCTTCAGAAAGCAAGATGAGAAGAACGTCAAATGTCATACGAGTCATAGCAAGGGGAAGCTCCTTGAAGCGTCATCAACATTGCCAACACCTTTTCTCAATTTGTAACAATCTCCTCATTTTAGGGGATCTGTTTCTTTGACTGTATTTGCCAATTCAGGGCACATGAATTAATAAAATCAGATTTTTCAGTCATGTTTCGTCTCGTACATTTTTTTTTCATTTGCAAGAATGTCCGATGTCTTTAAGATACTGATTGCATAAATACAGATGCTTTTCTTCTAAAAAATACGTGCTTACAGGAAATATACTTACTCCTAGGAGTGTCTAAACTCCTATGATGGAATCCAGTAAAGGATACCTCGGGATTACTTGCGCGTTTCTCTGTCTTTTCGGGATTGCAGGTATTCAGAGCACAACATGGGGCATGAAAACTTCATCCCAGCAAGCTGGCAAAATCATTATCTACTCGGCCTTAGCACCGGAGGTGCTTTCTCCCCAGCTGAGTTGTCTGTCATCATTCCTCCTCAACCAAGTGCAAAGACCAGGGAATCATCTCCCCACAGGGTCTCAACCTCTATCCAGAAGAGCAACGCCGGAAGATCTCACAACAGAGTGACGAAAGCTTCTACAAACTCCTAGCTGGGTCCCCCTTTACCAAAGATAGGTCTATCAGTGACCTATATCCCCAAGCAGGGTCCCATATGTCAGATCTACCAATGATTTCATCCCTAGCTGGGATGTTCACTTCAAGCAGATCAACCAGAGATCTTCATAGCAACGGGATCCGAATCCCGAATCTTTATCTTTGCATAATCATAGCATTAGCATCATATTCTCCCCACATAGCATAGCATTCCGTCTAATACGGAGCATTACGGCAAAAATCAAACATATTGCATAATCATAAGCCAGGTTTTGAATCAAACACTTGTGAATACTAGCAATCCGTCAGCAATATACAGAAAACTCTCCAAATTCCCCACCAGAGAGCCAAGGCATTTGCCCTGCACTCACAAATACAGATACACACTCCTTTTGGCACTCGTCCGTGTCATCATTCCCCCAGTACAGTCGCCCGAGCATCCTTTACAAACAGACACTCATATATTACAGATACTTCTTGACACCCGTCCGTGTCATATCCCCAATAGAAAGCCAAAACGTCCTCTTTGCACTCACAGATACATATATCCATACATATTCCCTGATGCCCGTCCGTGTCACCTTCCCCAACATAACTACCTGAATACTTTGTAAAGCATACACTTGTTTATATTACACCTTTCTCTCCCTGGCACCCGTCCGTGTCACTCTCCCCAGCACATTAAACACTCATCTATACACCACTCCTACTTATCATTCCTGCTTCACTCATACAGATACTCGTTCGTATCTTGTATATATCACTCAAATCCCCTCAGATTCGACACTCGTCCATGTTCTTTGTTAACCAGTTGATACTCGTCCGTATCATCATCTCAGAACATGCGTCAGCGTTTGTTTCTACCCGATACTCGTCTGTATCATAGTCTTAAGGATGCTCGTCCGCATCTTTAATCCATACACGTTTCAAACACTCATGTCTTCTTGAATGTAGACACTCGTCTGTGTCTACTATTCCCCATAATAGTCCCCTCAGATTCGACACTCGTCCGTGTTCTTTGTTAACCAGTTGGTACTCGTCTGTATCATCATCTCTAAACATGCGTCAGCGTTTGTTTCTACTGATACTCGTCTGTATCACGGTCTTAGGGATGCTCGCCCGCATCTTTAATCTATACACAACGTCAAAAAACTTATACCTTTTATTTCTTGGATGTAAACACTCGTCCGTGTTTACTATTCCCCAGTAGGTCGCCAGCAAAGCAACCTTTTTCTATCTGACATTCGTCCTATGTCATGATACTTCCGGTAGCCGTACCCTGCCAGGTGATCATCCTTCACCTTTGGATGACCGTCCCTCATCCTTTCCCCAGCGGAGTCTCTATTCATTAGAACCCCTTTTCTATCCGGCATTTGTGCTATGTCGTGATTTTAAGCAGCCGTACCCTGCTAGGTGATCGTCCTTCACCTTTTGATGATCGTCCTTCATCATTTTATCCGATGGCCGTCCCCATCGTTGATCTTTCTATCTGACATTCGTCCTATGTCATGATAAACCTTGAGAGCAGTCGTCCCTTGCTAGGTGTTCGTTCTTCACCTCTTGATGATCGTCCTTCATCATGCTCATCCGATGGTCGTCCCCATCGTCGACCTTTTATCCGGCATTCGTCCTATGTCGCGATACTTTCGGCAGCCGTACCCTGCCAGGTGATCGTCCTTCACCTTAGATGACCGTCCCTCATCCTATCCCCAACAGAGCAGCCGTCCCCTGCTAGGTGATCGTCCTTCACCTTTGATGACCGTCCCTCATCATTATTTCATTTATTCATTAACCCGATGGCCGTCCCCGTCGTGGTCCCTTTTCCTTTTCCTGATGATCGTCCTTCATCAATTTAGCCCGATGGTCGTCCCCATCGTTGTTTGCATTACTTTATGAACCTAATGACCGTACCTCATCATTTATTTTTACCTATAATCCCCAGAGAATCTTATAGCTTTACATGATGGCCGTCCCCATCATAATCTCTTATATCCCCAGCATGTCGGTCGTCCCCGTCATTGCTCTTTCCCCAGCAGTCGTCCTCTGCCCGACGGTCGTCCTCCGTCACCCGCACCTTTATAATCATACTTTATTTTCTTTTACAATCTATATCCCTTTTCTTCTTCATTCTGTGAGCACAAATTTTGGACTGTCTTTGGTATTCAACCACAAGTTATCTGTTTGCCTGTTAAGCCGTTGCTTACATCCTGCACAGCTAACACATGTTTGAATAGGGGCAGCTGTAAACACCCCAAATTTGCCCTCACCCATTCACACCATGGCTTGTGATCTCCTCATATGCATAAGTTCAATCATAGCATCTCATATTGCATATTTGCTTCACTGCATTGTTCCCAAGTCATCTGCATCTAGGGTTTGTGATCTGAGCAATCCAAGAGCTTCTTGAGCCACTCCAAAGGTCATCAATAAATTCAAAGGGGTCCTTGTATGTTCAAGCATCATATTGTATCCCCATAAAGTCAAGAAAGTCAAAGAATCACAAGAACTGAGAATGACATGGAAGCAGAGCCAGGTTTGACTGCACAGATGACCTAGAATTAGGGTTTTGGTTTCAAAGGCCATAACTCCAAATTTTTTGGTTATTCTTGTTTCTATTGGTCTCTATATGGTGTAGGGATCATGCGTATCAATTTTCATGAAGAAATTCCATGGGGAAGTCATCTGATCAAGAGTTGACTTTTTGAGCAAGTCAGTGCAAAATCAGGGCATCTGAGGCCCCCAATGACCCAACCAAGGGGTGTTCTTCATCATTTTGATTATGTATGATCTTTATTCGATCATAGAATATGTTGGAAGTTCACAAAATTGAAGAATTTCAAGCCATTTGCAAAGTTGACTTTTTGGGAAATGACTTGTAATGGAAAATTGCCATTTTGGGAAACTTTTTCAACCCTTGCTTTTTGATTCAAAAATGCTTCAAATGGGAAAACTTTGGTCATGAAAGTTGTAGAATGGATCATTCCCTTTTCAAAAAGTACAAGAACTCATTCTAATTCATTTTGGATCAAAAGTTATGGCTTGTCAAAGTTGGCCAAAATCACATAATTTCAAGTTATGCACCAAAGAGGCAAAGTTGCAAAACCACTTGCCAAGGAAAATTGTGCTATCAAATGGACTTCTAATCTTCATACAAACATAAACCAAGGCCTAAGGATCAGATTGCATCAAAAGTTCACTCATTTTCATGACTTGTGGATCAAGAAACTTCAAAAGGGCCAAAGTTGATCAAAGTTACAAAACCTCACTCAAACCCTAATCCACTTGCTTGCTGACTTCAGAATTGATCCTATGGTTCTCCTCACTTCTTGCTGCGCAGGACACCCCTCTTGTCCTTGGCTAGCCATGAGCCCATACCTCTCTTACACAAAGCTTGACTTTTTGGCAAAAGACCCATACCAATCACAATAGGGCACACCAACTCCACAGACCTATCCATGAGTGATAAGTGGACCAAAGGCAAGCCATAACACACAACAATTCATGCTGAAGCTCTCTCATAACCATAGTTCCAAGTTTATGCCTCTTTGGCATTTTGCTTCGAAACACACTCCACAAGCATCAAACATTCAAACAAACTTCACAAAACATCTCAGCATGACTCACTGATCACAAACCAATCATTGAAACAGCCCAAAACCTCACACAAACCAAATATGATTTCCTCACTTCACTGAACAGAACTCTGCCAATCTCCCAAACCAGCCACTCTCAAAGCTTTCTAAGTTTCACTTCATCATCAGGAGGTTCGAAGGAGTGGATTTGCAACAAAGGAAAGGCCAGGAAGCCCAGAACCAGGAGGTTCCATCTCAGGTATGGCTCAAGAACTTTTTTCTCAGAACCTTGTTTTTAAGTTCTAAATTGAATCCTTATGATGTGCTGATGATTCTGATATCTTCATTTTTTAAAATGGTGGAATATTGAGTGTGTATGAGTTGTCTGAAAGTTTCTGACCTAAATTTGTTTTGCTTCGATTTGCATGATTGATGAATGAGAAATGATTTTTGTTTGGGGATTGTGATTCAGTGATGAGTGGGGTTCGATTCTGGGCAGAGAGATTTCATTTCCGTTGCTTGGAGAGAGAGATAAGGTTTTGGACTCATCGGAGAAGACGACCGGAACACTGTTCCGGCCGTCTGAGAGTCATTAATGATAATTAGGGTTTAGGTCCAGTTTTAAATGAGGAACGTTGGATGGTCTTTCCCACGCGTGTACCAATGGCCCAGATGCATTCGTTTAAGCCCTAATCAGGATTAGTTTTAATTAATTAGGATTAATTAAATTCAAATCTCAGAATGAATCCTAGCCCTCCAAATCCACGCGCGTCAACTCCCTCCTTTTTTATTCAAATCCTATCCCTTGGATGCGCTGACTTTCCCATTTAATTCATTATATTTCATATTTTTGTTATTTGTTTTGCATAATTATTTTAAAATACATAAAAAATCCAAAAAAATATTTTCTTTCTGCATTTTTATTCTAAATATTTTTCTTAACATAAAAACAATTTTTATTTTATTTTTTACATTTTTAGACTATTTTAAAAATATTTAAATGTTTATTTTAATTGATTAATGAAGATTAATTAATTAAAATAGCATTTAGGTTTCCAAAAATCACAAAAAAATTCATGTAGCATTTAAAAACATTTAGAAACACTGTCCAACTCTCAAACCAAATTTCTTTTTGTTCTTGATGCCTTTTGATCATTTTCAATGGAATTAAATTCATTTTTTTGGCAATATTTTGTGACAAACTTTGAAAATTCATTTCTGCCTAACCATTGAGAGTTGGACAATGATTCTTCTTGCATTGCATCTTGCATAACATGTAGTTTATAGGATAAAATTGGCATGTTTTGATCTTGCATTTTCAATTTGTTTGGCATTTTTCTTGATGAGGTACCTTAAAACCCTAACAATCTTAGGAAATTCATAACTCTCACTAGGTTAAGAGTTAGATCCCCTCCTTTGGGCAGTGAGTTTGCGTAGGTCTAGGGTATCTTTGATTGCATTTTCAAATTTTTATCATGTCATTTGCTTCTGGTTCTGGATTTTTGCTTTGCATGATGCATGTAACCCTAATTTATGTCTCCCTTTGCATCCATCTTCCATTTGCTTGCATACCATGAATTGCCATGACATTTTGTGCATTCATTGGATTCATAATACATCTTAGGACATGTTAGAATCATGTTTGATCATTGCATCTTGCATTTGCCATGTTGTATGTCATTTGCACTTCATAACTTTTCATGAACATTCATGGTTCAATACATGCCTCATTTGCATCCATATGTTTGTATGATCATTCTTATCTCTTGTCATGTGTTTGCATCATCTCTTAGCATCATTAACATCATACTTATGCTTCTGGTTTTGGTTTGCATCATGACATTGCATCTCATTTTGCATTACATTTCATTTCTTTACTAACTTTTCAGGTGGTAAGTTGCTTTGAGAAGTGAATTTGCCTTCACTTCTCACAATTTCTTCTCATCTCTTTCATAATTCATTTGCTGCATTTTTTGTATGTGTTTGGATTGAGCTTGCTCATTCTTGTTAATCTCACTTTCTTTTTCAAGCAACTTGTCTTCTTAAGTGAAGCAAGTTGTCTTGCTTCTCTCTGCTCCTTCTTCCTTTCATCTGCTTCTCTCCTTGGTGGCTCTTTGAAGATATTTCTCTCTTAAGCCTCATAAACCCTAGGGATGACCAAGCATGATAATAATTAGGGTTTGATTAGTCCCCCACTTAGCTTTTACCTTTGTGTCTCTTTGAGTCTTCTCTTCTCATCTCATAATCAGGGACTAAACCCTAAAGGCTTTAAGGCTTTGTGATTAAGCTTATGCCTGCATCCTTCTATTAGGATGAAGTGTATAACTTTAATCCTAAGTGTTAAACCCTTAATGTGTTTAAATCCTTTAATCAACTCACTTAATAATCATCAAGACATCAAGCTTGTAACTTGGGCCTTGCATTAGGGTTCTAATTCTTCCTTAATTGGTTAAGAAGGACTAACCCTAGTGTTAATGGACAAGTCCCCCTCAAGTTGTCTTACTGCCCCTGTTCAATTTTCTGAAACCTGAGGGGTTAGATTGGTATGTTTGCCAGTCGTGACCTGGAAGGTTGAAGGGGATTGAACACAAAAGCCCAAAAATTTGCACTCACCAGTGCATAAAATGATATAGATGGCTAGTTGAATACGATTGAGTGGGCTTAAAGATGCCACTTGGAGGAAAGTTCTTCAAATACATGTCTTGGAGGATGAAGCAGTCCAACATATGGAGGTATAATGATAGCTGTCAGGAGGATGGAGCAGTCCTGAGGTAATGATATGATTTCAGGAGGATGAAGCAATCCTGAAGTAAAGAAGCTGTCAGGAGGATGAAGCAATCCTGAGGTAAAGAAGCGGTCAGGGGGATAAAGCAATCCTGAGGTATTGATAATATGCTTTCAGGAGGATGAAGCAGTCCTGTTGTAATAAAAAACTTTCAGGAGGATGAAGCAGTCCTGATGTAATGATAAGCTGTCAGGAGGATAAAGCAATCCTGAGGTAATAAATAGCTGTCAGGAGGATAAAGCAATCCTGAGGTAGCAATGTGATTTCAGGAGGATAAAGCAATCCTGATGTAATAGGAATTTTCAGGAGGATAGAGCAATCCTGAAGTAATGATGATAGCTGTCAGGAGGATGAAGCAGTCCTGGTGTAGTAATATGTTCCCAAGAGGATGAAGCAGACTTGAGAGATGATAAGTCTTCAGGAGGATAAAGCAGTCCTGATGGATGATATGCTTTCAGGAGGATGAAGCAATCCTGATAATCATAAGTTTGTTTGCTGGATAATTAACCTGAAAACAAGGTAGCATTCTGTATAATAATATTAGTTTATGCATTATGTATGTATGTATGATATGATGCACTTAGGTGATGTACTATGTATCTATGGATATGTATGTTATGGTATGATGTAAATGATGTATGTATGATATGACACTGCCTGAAGCGTCCGGATATCTTCGTATAACAACTGCTGGCCAGGGAAAATAAATCCCGATTCGCTTGCCGAAAAATATGAGGAACTCGTTCCCGTCTTGTTTGATGATGAGGTATACATAATCTTCCGTATGCTGGGGATAGCAAGGTACATATAACCTCCCGTCTGCTGGGGATAGCAAAGTATATATAACCTCCCGTCTGCTGGGGATAGCAAGGTATATATAACCTCCGTCTTCGTTTGATAGTAGAGTAAATATAACCCCGTCTTCGTTCATCGTACCCTTATTGGAAAGTAATTTCCCATATATCCGTATGAGGATAAAAGAGATGGATATAAATTCCAGGGGAGATGTGACTTTATGAAGATGGATTTGTCCTACTGAGGGTTTGTAACTGTTTTGTAGAGATGAACCGGCGAAGCTTCGTTGAAATCCTTCCCTCGTTCGTCCTTAGTAAATACTATTACTGCATTTTCATGCATTTCTGGTAAACATCAATCATATTCAAAAGCATACATACATTCAAACACAACCAATGGACGTTTCGCTTATGTAAATAGGGTAAAAGTAAATCTGGATTCAAGAGATGGAATTTATTTATATCAAAAAGTGACCCATACACGGGCAAGTTTGTACAAGGAGACATAAACCCTAGTAAGAGGATTTTGCCATAAGTTTTTACAAAACAAGGAAAATCAGCTATGTGGGAAATAATCCTATTGAGTTTCAATTCTACTATTGCCATTATCTTCAAGTATCTCATCTTCTGCTGTTGAGACGGAAACGATTGGATTGAGCATTATCTGTTCGAGCTTGAGTAAGTAACACAACTGGTTGCAGTTTCATGGGTGATCCAAACGAGACATAGTCATACGCTTTAATCCCTAACTTTTGCCTGGATTGCCCTTTCAGGTTTTCAATCCACCGGGATACCCTTTTTTGCCCAAGCCGCCTTTTCAGGTTTTCGACTTGCCGGGTGTACATCTTTTTATATATATCCCTAATTTTTGCCCAAACCCTTTTGGTTTGCCGGGATGCCCTTATTTTTGTCTAGGCCTGTCAACCTAGCGGGTCTCTTTTCATGCGTAGTATTTTTTAACTATGTCTGCGTTTACAGGCTGCGGGAAGTCTTCACCATCCATAGTAGTGAGTATCATGGCACCTCCTGAGAACACTGTCTTGACTACAAATGGTCCTTCATATGTTGGAGTCCATTTGCCCCTAGGATCACCCTGTGGTAATATAATACGCTTGATTACCAAGTCACCAGCCTGATATACCTTTGGTTTAACCTTCTTGTTAAAAGCTTTGATCATTCGCTTCTGGTACATCTGGCCATGACAAACTGCTGCTAACCTCTTTTCATCAATCAAATTTATCTGGTCCAGTCGAGTCTGAATCCACTCATCTTCATCCAAGCCTGCATCCTTCATAATTCTTAAGGAGGGGATCTGAACTTCAATGGGCAGAACTGCTTCCATACCATAGACTAAGGAGAATGGGGTTGCCCCTGTTGAAGTACGTATCGTAGTACGATAACCATGAAGAGCAAATGGTAACATCTCATGCCAATCCTTATAAGTAACAGTCATCTTCTGTACAATCTTCTTGATGTTCTTATTAGCAGCTTCAACGGCCCCATTCATCTTTGGACGATACGGAGAAGAGTTGTGATGCTTAATCTTGAACCGTGTGCAGAGATCAGTAATCATAGTGTTGTTCAGATTAGAGCCATTGTCAGTAATAATCCTTTCAGGGATACCATACCTACATATGAGATTATTCTTAATGAATCGAGCCACAACATTCTTGGTAACAGATGCAAATGAAGCTGCCTCTACCCATTTCGTGAAGTAATCAATAGCAACCAGGATAAAACGATGCCCATTAGAGGCAGTAGGCTTGATCTCACCAATCATATCAATGCCCCACATGGCAAAGGGCCAAGGAGCCGTCAACACATTCAATGGTGATGGAGGTACATGGACTTTATCAGCATAGATTTGACACTTGTGACAAGTTCTGGAGTGTTGATAGCAATCAGCTTCCATGGTAGACCAATAGTAACCTGCTCTCAATATCTTCTTTGCCATAGTATGACCACTAGAATGAGTGCCAAAAATCCCATCATGCATATCTTCCATAATCTCAATTGCTTCCTTCTTATCCACACAACGAAGCAAAGTTGAATCATGATTGCGCTTGTACAAAATCCCATTACTCAAAAAGAACTTAGCAGAGAACCTTCTCAGAAACTTCCTATCTTTGACAGATGCCCCTTCAGGGAACTCCTGAGTTTCAAGATATCTTTTCACTTCATAGAACCAAGGCTTCTCCTCTGCCCCTTCAGTGTCAATCTCATTGCAGTATGCAGGCTTTTCAAATCTATCAATAGTAATCTTGGGAGCTTCATCATCCCAACTGATCTCAAACATGGATGCCATGGTGGCCAATGCATCTGCCAACTGATTCTCTCTTCGTGGAATATGTCCAAAGGTAATCTCTTTGAAATGTGGGATCAAAGACAAAACATGCTCTCTGTAAGGAATGAGATTATCATGCTTGGTATCCCAATCTCCTTTAATCTGACTAACTACCAGGGCTGAATCTCCATACACATCAAGGAACTGAATCTTCATATCAATAGCAGCTTTAATACCCAAGATACATGCCTCATACTCAGCCATGTTATTGGTACAATAGAAACAAAGTCTGGCAGTAATCGGGGTATGAAAACCTTCAGGGGAACTGATCACAACACCAACACCATTACCAAGTGCATTGGAAGCACCATCAAAAACCATAGTCCATCGGGATCCTTGTTCAGGTCCGTCATATTGTCCAGGTTCTTTGGTAATAATCATAATGTCTTCATCGGGGAACTCAAAACTCATTGACTGGTAATCATCCACTGCTTGATGAGCCAGATGATCAGCAACAACACTTCCTTTAATGGCCTTCTGAGTAGTGTACTGTATGTCATATTCTGTCAAGATCATTTGCCATCTTGCAATTCTTCCGGAGAGAGCAGGTTTCTCAAATATGTACTTGATTGGATCCATCTTTGAAATCAACAAGGTAGTATGGGTCAACATATACTGTCTTAGTCGGCGAGCAGCCCATGCCAAAGCGCAGCAAGTTTTCTCGAGCAGTGAGTATCTTGTTTCACAGTCGGTAAACTTTTTGCTAAGGTAGTATATTGCCTGCTCTTTTCGACCAGACTCGTCATGTTGCCCCAACACACACCCCATTGAGTTGTCTAACACAGTTAAGTACATAATCAAGGGTCTTCCATCAACTGGTGGCATCAAAATTGGAGGTTCTAGTAGATATCTCTTGATTTCATCAAAGGCAGTCTGGCACTCATCATTCCATTCCATCACCTGATCTTTCTTCAACAACTTGAAGATTGGCTCACAAATGGCAGTTAGCTGGGAAATAAATCTTGCAATGTAATTCAACCGTCCCAAGAAACCTCTGACCTCCTTCTCAGTACGGGGAGCTGGCATCTCTCGTATAGCTTTTACCTTTGCAGGATCCACTTCAATACCTTTTCCACTGACTATAAAACCCAGGAGCTTACCAGATCTAACTCCAAAAGTACACTTGTTTGGGTTCAATCTCAACTTGTATTTCTTCAACCTCTCAAACAACTTATGCAGATGATCAAGATGTTGTTCTTCATTTTGGGACCTGGATATCATATCATCCACATATACCTCTATCTCATGATGAATCATATCGTGAAACAAAGCCACCATAGCACGCTGATATGTTTCCCCTGCATTCTTTAAACCAAATGGCATCACCTTATAACAAAAAGTGCCCCACTGTGTAACAAATGTTGTCTTCTCCATATCTTCAGGAGCCATCTTGATTTGATTGTAACCAGAGAAACCATCCATAAAAGAGAATACCTTATGCTGAGCAGTGTTGTCTACCAGAATATCAATATGAGGAAGTGGAAAGTCATCTTTGGGGCTAGCTTTGTTCAAATCTCTGTAGTCTACACACATACGTACCTTACCATCTTTCTTAGGAACTGGTACCACATTTGCAACCCACTGAGGATAAGAAGTCACTGCTAAGAACCCTGCATTGAACTGTTTCATTACCTCTGCTTTGATCTTTTCTGACATTTCAGGACGCATACGACGAACCTTCTGCTTCTTTGGACGACAATCTTCTTTCACTGGTAAACGGTGAACCACAATGTCTGTATCCAACCCTGGCATATCTTCATAAGACCAAGCAAAGATCTCCACATAATCACGTAACATCTGAATCAATCTGCTCTTGACACTGTCCTCTAAATCAGCCCCTATCTTGACCTCTTTTCTGCTTTCTTCAGTTCCCAGATTCACAACTTCGACTGGCTCTTCATGTGGCTGTATAGCTTTCTCTTCTTGTTGTAACAACCTAGCAAGCTCTACAGGTATTTCACAATCGTCCTCATTTCCGTCTTCAGTTTGATAGATCGGATTCTCGAAATTATAATTGGCAATAGTAGAACTGTTATCAACAGGATCCAGAGTGGATGAGGATCTGCATTTAGTGATGTGGGTGTGTGTAAGAACACATAGCTGATAAAACAAAAATAAAAGAAAAGAAAGACAAGGAACACAATATTTACGAAAACGAAACGTCCACTGATTTTATTGAATGAAGTATGTAAATGAAATGACATCCCGTAACAAGCACACCATTGTGCCCCGGGTAAGGCACAAGGCTTGAAAGTTCAATTGTTCAAAGAAATTACAAACTTA
The DNA here is from genome assembly GCA_963966055.1 of Lathyrus aphaca. NCBI lineage: Eukaryota > Viridiplantae > Streptophyta > Magnoliopsida > Fabales > Fabaceae > Lathyrus > Lathyrus aphaca. The sequence continues at coordinate 445,457,959 of OZ014520.1, forward strand.
AAAGCAACAACACAGTAATAGTATTTACTCCTGACTAAAGGAGATAGGGATAACATCTTCAGCTTTCCAATTATTGAGTCCAGCACCCACAATAGGAAAAATCCAAGCATCCAAATTGTAGTCTTCATCATAGTCTCCCACAGCATTGATCTGATCTTTCATAACCCCTTGATTGGTGATACGAACAGTACGAGCACGACGAACAGCCTTCTGGGACTCTGTAGTGAAACCCAAACCAAATTTGTCAGACTTGTATGGGATATCAGGAAGCTGACCCCAAATAGTACAACCACCTTCATCTACCACAGCCCTAGCATCATTGAGGGAGGCCATTGCCATTGTTGGAGGTTTTCTGGTGACCACAGGAACTTTCTTCGCAACAGGAGGAGCTACATAATCATTAACAACCCAGGGAACCACTTCAAATGTCTAACACGGAGTTTCAATGTATTCACCTTCCATTTCCAGATACTTGAAAGTGTTTACATGGCTGACAAAGTATTCTTCTTCTCCATAGACAGTAACAACCTTTCCATCTACCGGATATCTCAACTTTTGGTGTAATGTAGATGTTACAGCACCTGCCCCATGGATCCAGGGACGACCAAGCAGACAAGAGTATGAAGGACGAATATCTATCACATAAAATGTAGCAATAAAAACCTGGGAACCAACTTTAATTGGTAAATCAATTTCCCCATGCACTACTCTTCTAGAACCATCAAAAGCCTTCACCACAATACTACTGGGCTTCAGCACAACGTCTTCAGGACTCAGCTTATTCAGGACTTCCTTGGGCAACACATTCAGAGAGGAACCATTGTCTATCAGCACATGTGACAGGGTAGTGCCCCTGCATTCAATTGAAATATGCAAGGCCCTGTTATGATCCCTCTTGGCAGGGGTCAAATCAGCATCAGAAAATCCTAACCCATTATCATAGGTCAGGTGGGCAACACAATTCTCAAACTGAACAACAGAGATAGCATTGGGTACATGAGCAGTCTTCAGAAACTTGATCAAGGACTTGGCATGAGCCTCAGAACACAACAACAAGGACAACATAGAAATCTTTGAGGGAGTATGCCCCAACTGATCAACAATGTCATAATCACTCTTGCGAATGATTTTCAATACTTCTTCCATCTGCTTAGAGAGATCATCAGCAGCTGGCACATCAGTAAATACAGGCTCAATAACAGGACCTTTGCCCCGAGCATCAGTGGTGGAAGTAGCAGCAGGAGTAACTGCATTCTTAGAAGTAACTGGAGATGATAAGGCTCTTCCACTACGTGTGATCTTGCTAGATCCAACAATATTATCAATATCAACAGGCACATCAGCTAAGGGTTCTTGCTTAACACCATGGATGTAAACATCAGACCCATAATGCCAAGGCATAGCTTTATCAGATGTATAAGGAATAGGACCAGGAGTAATAATGATCAGAGGAGCCACTCTGGCTTCAGCAACAACTTTCACAGGGCCTTCAGCAGTGATCTTGATTGGACCCTGATGAGTGATTTTAATAGGTCTCTTTGAAGTGATTCTTACCGGTACTTTGTCAACCATATCAACCTCTTCAATCTTCCCACCTTGAGTCAGATGATCCACCATACTTTCTACAGACGACGGAGTCCTCTCAAACACTATAGTATACTTATCCATGAGACGTTGAATTCCATCTCTCAATATGAAGCAACTATCCGGCTTATAGGTACAATACAAACAATCTTCACGACAACCTGGAAAGAGTCCAGCCTGTACTAACCTTTTCTTGATAACAGACAATGGTGTGGTCAACTCCATAACTGAATAGACATGTAGATCTTCATCAATGGCATTGGCAGTCTTCTCGTGATTTGGCATGGGAGCAGTAATCACATTTGGAATACCCGGAGGGTCAAACTCAATCTCTCCAGCCTCAATCATATCTTGAATTTTGTTCTTCAAGACCCAGCAGTTATTAGTATCATGACCCTGACAGTTTGAATGATATGCACACCGTGCATTGGGATTGTACCTGGGAGAGGTAACATTAGGATTTTGAGGAGCCTCTTTCAAAGTAATAAGTTCAGCCTTCAACAAATGTTGCAGTGCCTGAGCCAGTGACATGTTGATCTTTGTGAACTGCCTTCTAGCCCTCTGTTGGTTGCCCTGTGGCTGCTCTGTTGTTGCAGGAGTTGGATTTGAAATATGAACTGCACTAACAGACTGATGCCTTCTGTTACGATCAGGCTGACCATAAACAACATTGGATTCTTTCTTCCCAGTGGGAGGCTTCTTTGCAGTACCTGATGAAGAAGTACCCACTTGGATCTTACCATTCTTTATACCATTATCTACTCGCTCTCCCGTCATGATCAACTCAGTGAAGCCAGATGATGAGCTTCCAATGAGATGACTGTAAAACGGACCATTCAGCGTACACATGAACATATCAACCAATTCCCTGTCAGTCAAAGGGGGTTGAACTCTTCCAGCTAAATCTCTCCACTTCTGAGCATACTCTTTAAAACTTTCTTTGGCACCCATAGACATGCTCTTAAGCTGCATGCGAGTGGGAGCTAAGTCAGCATTGTATTGATACTGCTTATAGAAAGCTTCAGCAAGATCATTCTAGTCTCTGATGTTGACACTCTCCAACTGATAATACCACTCCAACTGAGCTCCAGATAAGCTCTCTTGGAAAAAGTGGATCCACAACTTCTTGTCAGCAGTGTGAGGTTGAATTCTTCTGACATAAGACCTCAGATGCAGCTTGGGACAAGAGACCCCATCATAGACAACGAAAGTAGGAACCTTGAAACCAATGGGTATGACTACCCCAGATATCAAACTCAAATCCTCAAAATCCAGCCCAGATGATTTCTGCAACTCCATAGCATCCATCCTATCCACCAGCATCTTGAATTTGTCCTCATTAGGATCATGGTAGTAGTTAGCCTCTGAATCAGAGTCCCCCATAGTGTTGTGGAGACTGCCTCCCTCTTTTTCAGATTCCTCAGATTCATAGTCTTCAACCTGTTCTTTGGTCTTGACAGGCCCTTTGAACCTTCTTCCCATGTTGAGCAGGCCCCCTGACCTTCTAGTCTTCTTAGTCTTCTTGGCCAGCAGTGTCTTCAATTCATCCTGCCCCTTGGATAGGTTCAGGATCAGCTCTTGGAACTGTGCGTTCTGTGCCTGGAGATCCTTAACTGATTGTTCAAGAGCCATTACTGAAATAAACAGCGAGAAGATGAGAAACCTGTGCACAATTAAACCTGTGATGCGATGATATGATGTTTTAATGCGTATGAAATGTTTTCAAGGACCGCAGGATTTAAATTTGCTTAAACAAACAAGAAGGTAAACTTTTATTAGTAATAAATTTGTTTTGCCTCTTGGGCTTACAGAAATGAAATGAAATAAATACAAAAGATGGTGTTTTAAGTCTCCCATGGACGTTTCCTCTTTGTGTTGAGGTATGAGTTGAGATTTCGTTCCTCATGAAGTTGCTTTGTTAGTTCCAGGATTCTTTCTTGGCTTGCTTTGTAATGTGCCTCGAAAGTATCCCTTTGCTCCTTCAGTTGGATTCAAGATCTCTGCAAGTCTTCCATATCAGTAGGCATGTCTGGGTGAAGGATGGTATAAGCTGTGTCTCCTTCAGCAACAGGTTCCATGGTAACTGGTAGGATGGCAGGATATGGCATCATGAGAGTCTGAACACGGGATCGCACCCATCTGAGATAAGCTTCCATAGGAATAGTGTACTTAGGCTCCAGTGTCTTGCTGTCAACCCTGTTTACTTTTCCCCATGCTCGTATGAATCTCTGACGGTAACCTTGAAGATCGTTGTCGTAATCAAACACAATGCCCTTAATCAACACGTCATGAGGACCATCACTCCGAGCGTAACCAAACTGTCGTAAAGCTAGAGAGGGGTTGTAGGTGATGCCTCCTCTTATGCCCAGAAGTGGCACATTAGGGAACTCCCCACAACGATCAATGATAGTGACATTCTCCATAGATCTGGAGCACCAATGGATATCTGAATGCGAGAGTGACATGATCCTTTTGGACTACCTGAACCCTTGCTCATTCTTCATTACTGAGCGAGGAAGGTGAGAAATAAACCACCTAGAAAGCAAAGGTATGCAGCACATCAAAGTTCCTCTTGCCCTTGTAGTACGGGTGTGAAGAGAATGTAGAATGTCTCCAAGCAATGTAGGCACTGGATTGTGACTCAGGAATATGTTGATGGCGTGAAAATCTATGAACTGATCTGGATTGGGGAACAATACTAAGCCATAAATCAGCAAGGCTAAGATCTCCTCAAAAGCATCATAGCTCATGGCCTTCAAGAACAACTGAGCTTTCTCTATCAACACCTTGGCAAGAATACCCTTAACTCCGCTTCTTGTTTCTAGAACAACGTCAGACTTCTTCAGATGTAGAGCTGCAGCAATAACCTCCGGTTTGAGCTCCTTCTCCAAGCCTGTGAAGGGTCTTTGATCAAGAACAGGTATACCCAGAAGTTTAGAAAACTCTTCCATTGTAGGAACCAGCTGATAGTCAGGAAATGTAAAGCAATGGTGCTTGGGGTCAAAGAACTGAAATAGAACACTCATCATGTCTTCATTGAACCCTGAAGTGACCAGATCCAATAGGTGACCATGTCTCTTGATGAACTGTGAATGATCAGACACTTGAGAAACCAACTCTTTAAGCTTAGCAGGTATGCCCACAAAGTTGATCCTGATGGTGTTTCTACGAGCAGAAGCCATGACCTGCAACAAAGAACAAAGATAAATCCTTTGGTCCTTGAAATGGTTAGTGAGAATGCTATGCTTATGATGCATGATAATGTCATGATGTTATGTTCAATCACAAACAAGTGGCACACACAAACAAGTCACACAATAGCCCTAGGTTTAAAGGCTTGCATGAGGTTCAAAGGTAAGTACCCTCCCCTGAAGTTAGTTGGTTCATCCTGTCCTACAAAAGTAACCATGTTCTAAGGGATCTCAATATCATTGATCCTTCACAAGGGTGGTTGTTCAGTAGGCAACTTACTTGCCAACCAAAACCCTCCAAGTTTAGAATCTCAATGAGCGTAGTATCGAGTATCAACCAACTTCAGTCTGCACCAAAGCCGGTTATCTCACTACTTTCTAAAGGCCAAGATGGGATAACTAGGGTTCTAAAAGTTAGTTAGTGTATTGACAACATATGGCAGCCTCATATTATCCTCAACTTGACTTAAGGAACATAAGCACCAACCAAGAAGTCACACTAACTATGGCCACCAGATCAACCATATCGGTATACGCCGTACAGTTTCCTTGGTCTATTGCCATTTACCTAAGGTACACCAGATCCGGGTTAGGATCTTTCACACGTAAGAGCACCCAACAAGTAAGTATAAAGCAAACAAGGCAAACAATTTTAAAGTGATCTAATTCCTAAGGGTACCCCTCTTTTATTAAGTCCCCAGCAGAGTCGCCAGTTCTGTAACACGGTGGGAGAACTAACTTTAAGTTATGTCGCGGATAGCAAGAGTCGCCACCGACTTTTATTTTATCCAAAGGAAAGGCATAAAAGAACAGGAAAGACCTTTAAAAGATTTTTGGGTCCGGGGGGTAGGTTATGTAAAGGGAAGGTGTTAGCACCCTTTACATCCATGGTTATCCATGGGCTCTTAGTTACTTAGCTCACTTTGAATTGTTTTTGAAAAGGTGAAGTATGTGAATAAAAATTTTCATAAGAGTTAATAATGATCCATGTGCGGATGCGTAAAAACTTGTGTTTGAAAATTTGTTTGAAATTTGTAAAGTGTTTGAAAAATTTTGAATGAAGTGAGCAAGCAACTATGAGGTACCTACCCTAAAGTTTAAGTCTTTCTGTTCTTTATCCTTTTAATGGTAAGACTATCCCTATTATTAAGGAATAGGTAGTCATTACCTTGGATGTAAGGGACATATGAGGGACATCTGTTAATGAAGGCAACTGTAGGGGTGTATTAAGCATTTAGGAGTGACTGTCATCATTATTCGAAAGGGACTTGATCTTTATGAAAGGCAACCATTAGGGACTTGATGACTTTATTTTGAGGGACTTGCTTTATACACCCTACTTGACCTTATAATTAGGCAACATTGAGGGATAGCCCTAGAAAGTGAGATGGCGATTAAAAATCGACTTACGTGTGTGAGTGTTTAATTTAATTTATCTTATAATTTTGAATGATCTAAATTTTATTTTAAATACAATACATGTTTACACTCCCTAAATTACTAACCATGACATGAAAAATTAAATAAATTAAATATTTACAAAAATTTACACCAAAGAGCAATTACATAATAATAATATAATAAAAATAAATAACAAATAAATAAATATAAATAATAAGCAAAAATAAATAAATAGGCAATAATAAATATAATAGGGGTTAGTAATAATAATAATAAAAAATTAAATAAGGTTAGTGAAATAATAATAATAATAAGCATAATAATAAAATAAATGGATTAGTAATAATATGATTAGTAATAATAATAAACAAAATAAGAATTAGAAACTATTAAGGAAATAAGAGCAATTTAATTATAAAATTATATACAACTTAATAATTCTAAACATAAAAAATTATAATTATAAAATTTAATTATTTTTTAACCATATATATATATTTTAAAAGAATAAAATTTGGATTATGAACAAAATTATAGAAACAATTTCATATTATAAAAAATTTGGTTATAAGCATATTTACAAGATTCAATTATATTAAATATTATATTTACAAAAATAAAGTTAGAGAAATAAAATTAGGTTTTAACATTTGTTTAGAGAAAAATAAATTAGGGTTTTATAAAGTTAGATTTTAGAAAAAATATTTTTTAGGGTTTATAATATAATATACAAAATTAATAAATAAATACACATATATTACAATTTAATTACATAATAAAGAAAATAATTTAAATTGAGAAAAATAAAAGTTTAGAATTTTAGAAAATATAAGTGTTGTCTTAGGTATTTATTAAATATATATACATGCATAATTTATTTTTTAATTGATAAATAAGAAAACAATTTAAGCAAATTAATTAAATAAATTAAAACAGAAAAATGGTAAAAAGAAACTTACCTTGGCTGGGTTTGAACCCAGGACATCCTGCCTGCAAGCAACAAAACGTACCACCAGGCCAGCCACATATTGGTGATAATGGAATGAGTTGAATCAGTTTTATGCAATGCCTGGAAAAAATCAGAAAAATAAATGGAAGCAAAAGGCCTGGGGGAGGATTGAACCCAGGACCTCTTAACACACAAACGCACGCATGACCATCCGGCTGGGTGAGCAAATCTGATATTGGAATGAGGACAATACATAATATATTATAACAACTTAATTCCTGGAAAAAGAAATAAAAAGGAACCAAAGCCAGGGTTCGAACCCCTGCCCTTTGCTTTGAATACCCAAGACCAAGCAGCCAACCACTGGGACAAGCCATGCGCTTGTGATAATAACTCAACATTAAAACATAAAATATTTAAAACACAATTTGAATTTCTGAAACGCGCGCCAACAGCCTTCTTCTTCTCTAAATTTCCTGCGAATCTTTATGCAATTTTACCTGTGAATCTTGCTGCGTGTTCTTCAATGTTTTAAACCTGCGAAAATGAAACATCCACAAAACAGTATCGATTCATGAAATTAATTAGTGTTTTATGATCCTCACAGTCCATACAACATTCCTATGTTCTCAAAATTCATTTATATTTAATGAATCGAAGAACCCTAATTTGGAGGTCCAAACCCTAATCATGGCCGAATCCATTCTAGGCAGTGAAGCTTTAGTTTAATGATCCAGAAACAATCTACACAACATCACAAACAAGATTATGCAACCAAAATTCATTAATATGCAGCAAATTAATGGAATCGAAAAAAATATTTTCAAGAGCAAAGTGAACTCGGGTTGAGCAATATAGCATGGTATTGATGCATATGAGTGTTGGTTTTGCTTCAAGAAGGTCCAAGGAACATTGCTATGTTCTTATTTTACCTTAAAACACCTTGTATCAATGAATCCGAATGTGAGGTTTTGGATGGTTTTTTGATTTGTGAAACTTACTTTTGGAGGCAGAAAATTCGTGGCTTTGTGATGGCAATGAGTTAAGCACTTATAGGAGAGTGAATTAGGTCAAAAAGATTGATTGTTTGTGTGGAAAAATTGATATGAAAAGATCCAAATTGATCATGCCTTTAAAATCCAATATTCTTGTATGAAGGCTTGCTATTTTTGGACAAATCTTATGATTTCTTTCCTCTTCAATTCAAATCAATATTTAAGACTTTCTAGAAGCTTAATCTCCATCAAATCTTACATTTTCATATTTTATTTTTATTTAAAATGATTTTTAATGAATTAAATCAAAATAAATAAAAATAAAATAATAAAAATTCTGATTTTTAATGGTTTGGGTCGTGCATGAAGTCATTGTATGGGTTGGGTCATTATTTAGCAAGCCCATTTGGAAGAAATTGGTTTTAGACCTCTTTTTTCATCATAAACCAACTCAAAATTTCCCAACTTTGCAAGGGAACATATCCTTCAATTTTAATTCTATGAGGGTGTTCTTGGACATTTTGGAAAGCTTGAAGAGTCCTCTAACCAACCCCACTGGTTTCATGTCCATATCATTTACCAATCTCAAGTTATGCCCTTTTGAAGTTGTAGACTTTTTGTTGACTTTCAAAAGGACCTATAATGTCTTAGCTCATACCTTCCAAATGAAGCATTTTATGGGCTTGGCTTGTGAGACACAAAGTTGTAGAGAATTCAATTTCCTTCAGAATGAGCTTTGGATGGAGACTTGGTGATGAAGCATGTGAAAGTTATGGCTGGTCAAAGTTCAGTTGACTTTTACTAAAGAAACCCTAATTTAGAAACTCCTGATTCTTGATGATCTGGAATCTCCTTGATGAATCATGATCAACCCTTGATCAAATGATGAATTTTACTTCATATACTTGATGTTGGCAAAAAATCATGAAGTTTGACTTTGGTTTGACCACAGTTGACCTCAGTTTGACTTTTTAACTGCATTGACTGATTTTGACTTATCTGATCATCTGACTGAGCAAACCTTTGAGAAAAGTCTTGAAACTTGTCATGGGGGTTCTTACACACATATAAGATGTTATGAAGCTCACTTGAAGTCTTGGAAGTCCATTTAGCCTGATTAAAGTCAAAACCCTTGTTTTGGATGCATTGCTTAGGAGGATGCATTGTCTGAGGGAATTGTCAACTCTTCTGACCAATTGTGAACTTTGTGAACCTTGTGAACTATCATAAAATGTCTTGTGAACCTCATTGGAGATATTGTGACCCTTGTGAACCTTGTAAAGTGACTTGTAGACTTCATGAACCTCATGAAAGGTCATGTAAGCATTGTGAATCTTGTGAACCTTGTGAACCTTCATAAAGTGACTTGTAGACTTCATGAACCTCATGAAAGGTCATGTAAGCATTGTGAATCTTGTGAACCTTGTGAACCTTCATAAAGTGACTTGTAGACTTCATGAACCACATGAAAGGTCTTGAAAGTGTTGAGAAACTTGTGAACCTTGTGACCCTTCATAAAGTGACTTGTAGACTTTATGAACCTCATGAAAGGTCTTGTAAGTGTTGGGAAGCTTGTGAACCTTGTGAATCTTCTTAGAACACAAAGTCTTGTATTGTGAGGGAAAATTTTGGGGTGCAACACTTACAAACCATAAAAATCATTTCTTCATCTTATCATTAACTAAAATCAATTTAATAAAGGCTTTGTTTTGTCATGAGGTTAATCCCTAATCATGGATTAAGTTGAGGAGCTTTCCTCAGCTTAAACATTCTCATCTATTATCCTTCTATTAGGATGGTGTAATGAGTCGGTTTAATTCCTGATTATGGCTTAGTCTCATTACTTAACACTAAACAAAAACAACAAAAACATCTAAATAATCACAAGTAGGTTAATGATCTTAATCCTACATCAGGGTGATTAAGTGTGAGATGCTGACTTCACACTTAAGGTATTCTCATTACCCCTAATCAGAGGGAGGATGTGATGAGTTTACTAACCCATTGGTTTAAGCTTAAGCTCATTAACTTATGACAAACTTCAAAAAGCAATAAAAGACTGAAAACACAAAAAACAAACAATAACCGTCTCCTCCTGGATTCTTTTCTCACCTCATTCCCTCACAAGCGAGAACTCGCTTCTTCCGTCTAATGCAAGACAGTTTGCACCTGAGCCAGACAGGTCATACACTTGAGCATAGACAAGCAAGCAGTTCACAAGTCAATTCATCTTTCAGTCTCTTTGGGTCGAACTACGGTGTTCTGACTTCCTCATTGCACGAGAGGATACGTAGGCATAACTTAACAATTATCGAACAAAAGTCTCTGTATATCCCCCCTCTTTCCAGCTTTATTCTTTTAGCCTCATGGTCTTGAGCATTTCACTCCTGTTCTTACACTGACACTATACATATTACACTTCACTTTTCTTTACACTGACACTTGCATTCTTTTCCAGCTCTGATACACAAATTGCACTGACACTACCCCTTTAAAACACAAACTTTCAAGCGTGGATCCCGTCGAGTACAGCGGACAATCTGGGTGCTAATACCTTCCCAGGTTGTAACCAACCCCCTTTCTCAGTCTCTCTGGTTTGCAACCGTCTTGTCCATCTTTTCTTAGGTTTATGCAGCATTACCTTTCCTCCGGGATAAAAATGCCTAGCTGTCGACTCTTGTCTTTTGAGTTCACCCCTGTGTGTTCTCTTTCTTTTCACCGACCGTTCGCGTCTGTACCCCTTTCTGACCGTGTGTCATTTGGTGGGAGCGACACTTTGTGAACCTTGTGAACCTCATAAGATGTCTTGTGAACCTCATGGGAGGTCTTGTGAACCTTGTGAACCTCATGGGAGGTCTTGTGAACCTTGTGAACCTCATAAGCACACAAAGTCTTGTATTGTGAGGGCAAATTTTGGGGTGCAACAGCTGCCCCTGTTCAATTTTCTGAAACCTGAGGGGTTATATTGGTATATTTGCCAGTCGTGACCTTGAAGGTTGAAGGGGATTGAACAAAAAAGCCCAAAAATTTGCACTCACCGGTGCATAGAGTGATACTGATGACTTGTTGTAGATGCTTGAGTGGGCTTAAAGATGCCACTTGGATAAAAGTTCTTCCAAATATGTCTCTTGGAGGATAAAGCAGTCCAAGATATGAAGATATAACTTTCTGGGAAGATAAACAACATCCCATGATATGCTTTCAGGAGGATAAACAACGTCCTGAGGAAATGGTAGCTTTCAGGAGGATAAACAACGTCCTGAGGTGATGATATGCTTTCAGAAGGATGAACAATGTTCTGAGGTATAAGTATAACTTTTGGGAAGATAAACAACGGCCCAATAGTCATGATATGCTTTCAGGAGGATAAACAACATCCTGAGGTATGATGATAGCTTTCAGGAAGATAAACAACATCCTGAGGTATGGAGTATAACTTTTGGGAAGATAAACAACGGCCCAAAGTCATGATATGCTTTCAGGAGGATAAACAACGTCCTGAGGTATAAGAAGCTTTCAGGAGGATAAACAACGTCCTGAGGAAGTGATGTAACCTTTGGGAAGATAAACAACGGCCCAAGGTCATGATATGCTTTTAGGAAGATAAACAACGTCCTGAGGTATGAGTTAACTTTTGGGAAGATAAACAACGGCCCAAAGTCATGGTATGCTTTCAGGAGGATAAACAACGTCCCAAAGTCATGGTATGCTTTCAGGAGGATAAACAACATCCTGAGGAAATGATAGCTTTCAGGAGGATAAATAACGTCCTGAGGAAATGGAGTAACCTTTGGGAAGATAAACAACGGCCCAAGGTCACAAGTTATTGATGAAGTTTGTCTGCTGGAGAATAAATCTGAAAAACAAGATTACAACATTCTGTATGATAATATTAGTTTATGTATTATGTATTATGTATGCGTGTATAGTATGGTGCACTTAAGTAATGTATTATGTAATTATGGATGTGTATGTTATGGTATGATGTAAATGATGTATGTATGAATCATGTAGCCTGAAGCGTCTTGGATATCTTCGTATAATAACTGCTGGCCAGGGAAAATAAATCCCGATTTGTTGCTGAAGAATATGAGGAACTTGTTTCCGTCTTGTTTGATAATATAGTATATATAACCTCCCGTCTTCGTCTGATAGTAGGGGATACATAACCTCCCGTCTTCGTTCGTCGTACTCTTATTGGAAAAATAAATTCCCGACTATCCGTATGAGGATAAAAGAGATGGATATAAATTCCAGGAGAGATGTGACTTGAAGTACTTATGAAGATGGATTTGCCCTACTGGGGATTTGTAACTGTCTTGTGGGAATGAACCGGTGAATCTTCGTTGAAATCCTTCCCTCGTTCGTCCTTAGTAAATACTATTACTGCATTTTCATGCATTTCTGGTAAACATCAATCATATTAAGCATACATACATTCAAACACAACCAATGGACGTTTCGCTTATGTAAATAGGGTAAAAGTAAATCTGGATTCAAAGATGGAATTTTATTTATATCAAAGAGTGACCTGTACATGGGTAAGTTTGTACAAGGAGACAGAAATCCTAGTAAGAGGAATTTGTCATAAAGTTTTTTACAAAACAAAGAAAATCAACTATGTGGGAAATAATCCTATTGAGTTTCAATTCTACTATTGCCATTATCTTCAAGTATCTCATCTTCTGCTGTTGAGACGGAAACGATTGGATTGAGCTTTATCTGTGCGAACTTGAGTAAGTAGTACAACTGGTTGTAGTTTCATGGGTGATCCAAACGAGACATAGTCATACGCTTTAATCCCTAACTTTTGCCTGGATTGCCCTTTCAGGTTTTCAATCCACCGGGATACCCTTTTTTGCCCAAGCCGCCTTTTCAGGTTTTCGACTTGCCGGGTGTACATTTTTTTATATATATATCCCTAATTTTTGCCCGAACCCTTTGTGTTCGCCGGGATGCCCTTATTTTTGCCTAGGCCAGTCAACCTAGCGGGTCTCTTTTTATGCGTAGTATTTTTTAACTATGTCTGCGTTTACAGGCTGCGGGAAGTCTTCACCGTCCATAGTGGTAAGTATCATGGCACCTCCTGAGAATACTGTCTTGACCACAAATGGTCCTTCATATGTAGGAGTCCACTTGCCCCTAGGATCACCCTGTGGTAATATGATACGCTTGATTACCAAGTCACCAGCCTGATATACCTTTGGCTTAACCTTCTTGTTAAAAGCTTTGATCATTCGTTTCTGGTACATCTGGCCATGACAAACTGCTGCTATCCTCTTCTCATCAATCAAATTTATCTGGTCAAGTCGAGTCTGAATCCACTCATCTTCATCCAAGCCTGCATCCTTCATAATTCTTAAGGAGGGGATCTGAACTTCAATGGGCAGAACTGCTTCCATACCATAGACTAAGGAGAATGGAGTTGCCCCTGTTGAAGTACGTATTGTAGTACGATAACCATGAAGAGCAAATGGTAACATCTCATGCCAATCCTTGTAAGTAACAGTCATCTTCTGTACAATCTTCTTGATATTCTTGTTAGTTGCTTCAACTGCCCCATTCATCTTCGAACGATACGGAGAAGAGTTGTGATGCTTAATCTTGAACTGCGTGTAGAGATCAGTAATCATAGTATTGTTCAAATTAGAACCATTGTCAGTAATAATCCTTTCAGGGATGCCATACCTACATATGAGATTATTCCTAATGAATCGAGCCACCACATTCTTAGTAACAGATGCAAACGAAGCTGCCTCTACCCATTTCGTGAAGTAATCAATAGCAACCAGGATGAAACGATGCCCATTAGAAGCAGTAGGCTTGATTTCTCCAATCATGTCAATGCCCCACATGGCAAAGGGCCAAGGAGAAGTCAACACATTCAATGGTGATGGAGGTATATGTACTTTATCAGCATAAATTTGACATTTGTGACATGTTCTGGAGTGTTGATAACAATCAGCTTCCATGGTAGACCAATAGTAACCTGCTCTCAATATCTTCTTTGCCATAGTATGACCACTAGAATGAGTGCCAAAGATCCCATCATGCATATCTTCCATAATCTCAATTGCTTCCTTCTTATCCACACAACGAAGCATAGTTGAATCATGATTGCGCTTGTACAAAATCCCATTACTCAAAAAGAACTTAGCAGAAAACCTTCTCAGAAACTTCTTATCTTTGACAGATGCCCCTTTAGGGAACTCCTGAGCTTCAAGATATCTTTTCACTTCATAGAACCAAGGCTTCTCCTCTGCCTCCTCAGTGTCAATCTCATTGCAGTATGCAGGTGTAACACGGTGGGAGAACTGACTTTAAGTTATGTTGCGGATAGCAAGAGTCGCCACCGACTTTTATTTTATCCAAAAGGAAAGGGTATAAAAGAACAGGAAAGACCTTAAGAGATATTTTTGGGTCCGGGGGGTAGGTTATGTAAAGGGAAGGTGTTAGCACCCTTTACATCCATGGTTATCCATGGGCTCTTAGTTACTTAGCTCACTTTTGAATTGTTTTTGAAAGTGTAGTGTGTGAATAGAAAAATTTTCATAATAGTTGATAATGATCCATATACGGATGCGTAAAAACTTGTTTTTTGAAAATTTGTTTGAAATTGTGAAGAGTTTGAAAAGTTTTTTGAAGTGAGCAAGTACATAAGAGGAACCTACCCTAAAGTTTAAGTCTTTCTTGTTCTTTATCCTTTAATTGGTAAGACTATCCCTACTATTAAGGAGTAGGTAGTCATTACCTTGGATGTAAGGGATATATGAGGGACATCTGTTTAAGAAGGCAACTGTGAGGTGTATTAAGCATTCTGGAGGGACTATCATCATTATTCGAAGGGACTTGATCTTTAAGGCAACCATTAGGGACTTGATGATTTTTCTTTTAAGGGACTTGCTTTATACACCCCACTTGACCTTATTAGTAGGCAACCTGAGGGATAACCTTAGAAATGTGAGATGGCGATTAGAAATCGACTTACGTGTATGAGTGTTCAATATTATTTATCTTTAATTAAAATGATCTAAGTTAATTTTTAAATAAAATACATATTTGCACTCCCTAAATTACTAACCATAGTAAAAATTAAATATTTACAAAATTACACCAAGAAGCAATTACATAATAATTATAATAAGCGAATTAAAATAAATAGCAAAAATAAATAATTAGCAAAATATAAATAAATAAGCAAAGATAATAAATAAACAATTAAAAAATAAATAGGGGTTAGTGATAAATATAATTAAAGAAATAAGGTTAGTAAAAATAAAATAGTTAAATTTAGTGAAATAATAATAATTAAAAAATAAACAAGGTTAGAGAAATAATAATAAAAATATAAGATAAACAAAAATAATAAATAATAATATGGTTAGCAACAATAATTAAAATAAATAGAAATAAATAGAAAAATATTATAATGACATGATTAGAATAATAAACACAAAATTTGATTTTAATATATAAGCATTTATTTAGAAACATGGATAATTAAATAATTACTATAATATAAAATTTTTTTAAACATAATATAATTATAAATTTTAATCATTACAAAATTTAATTATTTCTAAATATATATCAACAATTATTAAAAAAAAATATTTATACATTATATGAAGAAAATAAATTTTAAGTATCATATTCACAAAAAAATTAATCATGTTTACAAAACCTAATTTCTACCAATTATTATATTTATAAGAATTATACTAAATAAATATATATTATAATTATGTAAAGAATTAGAAAGTAAAAATAATTAAGAAAATAAAATTAGGTTTTCACAAAATTAGGGTTTTTGTTTAGAAAATATTTTTTTAGGGTTTTTTCTAATTTATAATATACAAAAACTAATTAAATGGTACCTATATACATTTTATAAATATATAATAATAACAATCATTTTTTAGAATTTTAGAACAAAACATATGTACCTTATAATTTAGAAGAAAATAATATTTGCATTTTTATAATTCAGAAACATATTATAATATAATATAGGAAATAGGAAATATAAAAGAAAATAAGAAAAATCAAAAAAACTGGACCTGGGATTTGAACCCAGGTCCCTAACCTGGATAATGAAGAGATTTGCCAACTGAGTTGCGCACCAGTAATGCAACAACAATGAACACCTTTTGGTTTTGTGCTTTATCTTGAAAAATCAGAAAAAATAGTAAAACCAAAAAGGCCTGGGGTGCGAATCGAACCCAGGACCTTTTGATTACAAGCATGCATACGTTACCGCCTGGCTGGGAGAGCCTAACTGCTAGCATGTTGGCTATAATTGATAATATATTAAACCTGAAAAGCAAACAAAATAAAAGAACAAAATGTCACAAACGGGGAATCGAACCCCAGACCCAGCTATTGTGTACGCACGCTTCCAGCCACTGGGACAAGCTGCATGCTTGTGAGAATAGTCCAACACTCGTTCCTTTTGTTTCGTGCATTCTACCGTCTTCAACTTCGTCCAATCGCACACTGCCACACAGTCATCTTCAACCTCCAGCCATGCGAAATTTCCTGCGAATTTTGCTATACAATTTCCTGCGAAAAATTTTTGTAACAAAACCTGCGATTCTCATATGATACAAAATACACACAATTAATCCATAATTTTTATGGGGAATTAAAGCCCAGGTCTTATAGAATTCAAAAGTCCCTTTGAGAGCCTCTGATGGTCCACGAATCGATTGATCCCAAATTCAAAGTTAAAACCCTAATAATGGCATTCCATCGAATAATCCATGAAACTTCAATCAAAACGTCCAGAATCATTCTAAGCATCATAATAAACACATATTAGTCATCAAAAACAATTCATAATGCCTATGTTAGTAGATTCGAAAAATTAAAATTTAAGACAAAAGTGGTTTCGGGATTCATGGTTTTATGATGTTTTTGATGCATATGATCATTCAAACATGCTCAAGCAACCTCAAAGAAGCTGTCTCAACCTTAAAAACCTCTGTTGGATGGCTGAAATTGAAAAATCGAATTTGGGTTTTTGTGAGAAATTTGAAACTTGAATATGATGTTTGGCTGCTGGAATTCGTCCCTGAATGTTAGGTTTATGCTAAGTACTTATATGTGAGTGAATTAGGTTAAGAAAATTCATTGGTTGTGTGGAAGTTTGGATATTTGAAGATTGAAAAAGATCATGCCATGAAATTCAAATATTGGCTCATGAAAGCTTGCTATTTTTGGATCAATCACATGATTTCTTTCTCTTTCAACTTCAATCAATATTGATGAGATTCTAGAAGCTCAATCTTCATCCAAAAATATATTTTCATATTTTATATTTATTTAAAATGATTTTTTATGAATTAAATCAAAATAAATAAAAATAAAATAATAAAAATTATGATTTTTAATCAATTGGGTCGTGCATGATGATATGGTATGGATTGGATCACAATTTGGCCAGCCCATTTGGAAAGAAGTGGTTTTAAACCTCCATTTTCAACATAAACCATCATAAAATTTCCCAACTTTGCAAGGGCACATCTCCCTCAATTTTAAAGGTATGAGGGTGTTCTTGGACATTTAGAAAGCTTGAAGAGTCCTCTAAACAACCCCATTGGTTTCAGGTCCATATCATTTACCAATCTCAAGTTATGCCCTTTTGAAGTTGTTGACTTTTTGTTGACTTTTGAAATGACCTATAATGTCTTAGCTCATATCTTCCAAATGAAGCATTTTTGGGCTTAACTTGACAGATCAAAGTTGTAGAGAATTCAATTTCCTTCAAAATGAGCTTTGGATGGAGACTTGGTGAGAAGTATGTGAAAGTTATGGCTGGTCAAAGTTCAGTTGACTTTTACTGAGGGAACCCTAATTTAGAAACTCCTGATTATTGATGATCTGGAATCTCCTTGATGAATCATGATCAACCCTTGATAAAATGATGAATTTTACTTCATATACTTGATGTTGGCAAAAAATCATGAAGTTTGACTTTGGTTTGACCACAGTTGACCTCAGTTTGACTTTTTAACTGCATTGACTGATTTTGACTTATCTGATCATCTGACTGAGCAAACTTTTGAGAAAAGTCTTGAAACTTGTCATGGGGGTTCTTATATACATATAAGATGTTATGAAGCTCACTTGAAGTCTTGGAAGTCCATTTAGCCTGATTAAAGTCAAAACCCTAGTTTTGGATGCACTGCTTAGGAGATGCACTGTCTGAGGGAATTGTCAACTCTTTTGACCAATTGTGAACTTTGTGAACCTTGTGAACCTCATAAAGTGACTTTGTAGACCTCATGAACCTCAGGAGAGCTTTGTAATCATTGTGAATCTTGTGAACCTTGTGAACCTTCATGAAGTGACTTGTAGACTTCATGAACCTCATGAAAGGTTATGGAAATGTTGAGAAACTTGTGAACCTTGTGAACCTTCATAAAGTAACTTGTAGACTTCATGAACCTCATGAAAGGTCTTGGAAGCATTGTGGAACTTGTGAACCTTGTGAACCTTCATGAAGCAGCTTGTAGACTTCATGAAAGGTTATATAAGCATTGAGAAGCTTGTGAACCTTCTTAGTACACAAGGTTTTGTATTGTGAGGGCAAATTTTGGGGTGCAACAGCTGCCCCTGTTCAATTTTCTGAAACCTGATGGGTTAGATTGGTACATTTGCCAGTCATGACCTGGAAGGTTGAAGGGGATTGAACACAAAAGCCCAAAAATTTGCACTCACCAGTGCATGGCTAGTTGAATATGATTGAGTGGGCTTAAAGATGCCACTTGGAAGAACCGGGGATGGGCTTAGAGATGCCATCTAAGGTGTCAGAATATGATGATGTCTTTATGTTGATACTGGATATCAGTACTAGGTCTTTGAATAGGCCGTCTCTGAATCATTTATGTAACATGATTTGAATTGTTGGATGGACCAGTAGAAATAAATCTTATGATGATTGTCTCTCCTGGAAATACTTTGGATCAAGGAATGGATCTTTGTACAGACCATTTGCCTATTCTCCAAGGGCCAAAAGAATGTCAGGATTTGTTCTTAAGGATCAAAAGAACGTCAGGATTTGTTCTTCTGAGTAAGATGTCTTGAACAAGTGGCCAAAAGAGCGTCAGGATTTGCTCTTAATGATCAAAAGAACGTCAGGATTAGTTCCTCTGAAAATGTCTTGAACAAGTAGCCAAAAGAGCGTCAGGATTTGCTCTTGAGGATCAAAAGAACGTCAGGATTAGTTCTTCTGAAAGATGTCTTGAACAATGGGTTAAAAGAGCGTCAGGATTTGCTCTTAAGGATCAAAAGAACGTCAGGATTTGTTCTTCTGAAATGCGTCTTGGAGGGTGAAGCAGTCCAGGAGCAATGATGATAGCTGTCAAGAGGATGGAGCAAACTTGAGGTAATGATATGATTTCAGGAGGGTGAAGCAATCCTGATGTAATAAAAGCTGTCAGGAGACTGGAGTAATCCTGTGGTAATAATATGTTATGCTTTCAGGAGACTGGAGTAATCCTGATGTAACAGCATGTCTTTAGGAGGATAGAGCAATCCTGATGATATTAATTATATGCTTTCAGGAGACTGGAGTAATCCTGATGTAACAGCATGTCTTCAAGAGGATTGAGCAGTCCTGATGAGATTATAAGCTTTCAGGAGGATAGAGCAGTCCTGATGATCATAAGTTTGTTTGTTGAATAATTACCCTGAAAACAAAGTAGCATTCTGTATGATAGTATTAGTTTATGCATTATGTATGCATGTATAATATGATGCCCTTAGGTAATGTACTATGCACTTATGTATGTTATGGTATGATGTAAATGGTGTATGTATGATATGATACTGCCGGAAGCGTCTGGATATCTTCGTGTAACAACTTCTGGCCAGGGAAAATAAATCCCGATTCGTTGTTGAAGAATGTATTATACATAACCTTCCATATGCTGAGGATGGCAAGGTATAGATAACCTCCCGTATGCTGGGGATAGCAAGGTATATATAACTTCCCGTATGCTGGGGATAGCAAGGTATACATAACCTTCGTCTTCGTTTGATGGTAGGGTAGATACAACATCCCGTCTTCGTTCGTCGTACCCTTATTGGAAAGTAGATTCCCGTATTTCCGTATGAGGATAAAAGAGATGGATATAAATTCCAGGGGAGATAAGACTTTGTGAAGATGGATTCGTCCTACTGAGAGTTTTGTATTGTAGAGATGAACCGGTGAAGCTTCGTTGAAATCCTTCCCTCGTTCGTCCTTAGTAAATATTATTACTGCATTTTCATGCATTTCTGGTAAACATCAATCATATTAAGCATTCATGCATTTTTGGTAAACATTAATCATATTCAAAAGCATACATACATTCAAACACAACCAATGGACGTTTCGCTTATGTAAATAGGGTAAAAGTAAATCTGGATTCAAAAGATGGAATTTATTTATATCAAAAAGTGACCCATACACGGGTAAGTTTGTACAAGGAGACATAAACCCTAGTAAGAGGATTTTGTCATGAAATTTTTTTTTACAAAACAAGGAAAATTAACTATGTGGGAAACAATCCTATTGAGTTTCAATTCTACTATTTCCATTTGTAAACACCCCAAATTTGCCCTCACCCATTCACACCATGGCTTGTGATCATTTCATATACATAAACACAATCATATCATCTCATATCTCATTTTTGGTTCACTGCATAGATTCAAAGTCATCTGCACCTAGGGTTTGTGATCTGAGCAATCCAGGAGCTTCTTGAGCCACTCCAAAGGCCATCAATCACTTCAAAGGGGTTCATGTGTGTTCTTATATCATATTACATCCCCTCAAAGTCAAAAATGCAAAAGAATCACAAGAACTGGGATTGGTGTGGATGCAGAGCCAAGTTTGACTGCACAGTTGACCTAAAATTAGGGTTTTGGTTTCAGAGGCCATAACTCCAATTTTTTTGGTCATTCTTGTTTCCATTGGTCTCTATATGGTATAGGGAGTATGCATATCAATTTTCATGAAGAAATTCCATGGGGAAGTCATCTGATCAAGAGTTGACTTTTCAGACAAGTCAGTGTAAAATCAGGGCATCTGAGGCCCCCAATGACCAAACCAAGGGTTGATCTTCATCATTTTGAGTGTATATGATCTTTATTTGATCATGGAAGAAGATTGAAGTTCACAAAATTCAAGAATTTGAAGTTTTTGCAAAGTTGACTTTTTAGGGCATGGTTGACTTTTCAAGAATATGTCATTTTATGCCATTTTTCAAACCTTGCTTTTTGATCCAAAAATGTTTCAAATGGAAAAACTTTGGTCATGAAAGTTGTAGAATACATTTTTCCCTTTTCAAAAAGTACAAGAACATGACCTAATTCATTTTGGATCAAAAGTTATGGTGTGTCAAAGCTGGCATTAATCACTAATTTTCAAGTTATGCCTCAAAAGGAAAACTTGCAATTTCATGTGCCAAGCATTCTAGTAACTTCAAAGTGACTTCAAAGCTGCATTACATGATCACACATGACCTCAAAAACAGATTTGGCCCAAGGAATTTTGGATGGCTTGCCTTGATTTTCAAAGTTCCATAAAGCATTTTTCATAAGTATGCAAAAAGAGGTTTCTTGGCAAAGTCATGCTTCAAGGAATTATGTGATCACTAGCTGATCTCTAAACATTGCCATGACCAATTGAGACATCATGTGACAAAATTCAGCAAGCATTTTTTCATGTACTTAGCATAAGCTCATGAGAAAACACAAGTTGTCAAGTTGCAAAAGCTAGCATAGCTTGTCATCCATATGTTGCAGTCAGCTACAAACAATCCAAGGGCTCTCCTCAACTCAAGCTGGAGCAAGACATGACCTCACACAGTTGCTGCCATGACCCATGCTCTCAAGGACACAAACTTGACTTTTTTGCAAAAGGCTCCCATACTCTTGGCACAGTATCCAGCCACCCTACTGACCTGCCTCACAGTCTATCCACACAAGTTGGAGATGATATAGCAAGCCTTTGAGCATTGAAGCTGGCCAGAACATAGCATATCACAAAACTGTCCAAAACTCTTCTCTCTTCGAATCTCACTTTCCAGCCATCAAACACCCCATCTCTCTTCACCAACAAGTCAGAAACATTCAAAGGAGCAAGAATCCACCATTGGAATAGCTTAAAACCTCACAAATCCTGACTGTGCAATCTGCTACATCAGAACTCTTCCTCTCAAATCAGCCATCCACAAGGACTTTGGAGCTTCTCTTTGAGTTCAAGGGAGTCAAAGAAGTTTATTTGCACGCAAAGGAGGCTCTGGAAGCTCAATATTGAAGCTTTCCAGCTCAGGTATGAACATGAACATTTTCTCCCAAAGCTTGCATTTTAAGTTATAAATCAATTGCTTATGCTTTGCTGGTCATGGGGATACTTTTAGAATCGAAAATAGATGAGAAATGAGCTTGTATGGTCACTCTGAAATTTCACCCGTGAAATTTGTTTCTTTCGATTAGCTTGATTCCTGGGGTTTAAATGATGTTTGAGGCTGGATTCGTGACCTAGGTTGTTAGAGGATCATTTGGGTGTGTTTAATTTGTTGTTTGGATGCCTGAATCATGAATTAGGGTTGTGTTGCCGCCGGAGAAGATGACCGGAGCTTCTCTCCGGTCACCTGAATGTTGTTAGCCCTAATCTCAGGTCATTAATTCCATTTGAATATTGAGCGTAGGATCCCTTGACCCCATTGACCTCCCGCGCGCATGAATGGTCCAGATCCTTTTGTTTTGCCCTAATCACCTTTAATTAGTTTAATTAATCTTAATTAAATTAATTTAACCTGAACCAACCACAGCCCTTGGATTCGCGCGCCAGTCAACCCATTCAAACCCAGTTCAAATCTCCACCATTGGATCTGAATACTTTCCATTTATCTTATTTTTATTTCATTTTCTTGTCATTTAATTTGCATAATTTATTAAAAATAGCAAAATTCTTTTAAAAATTATGAAACTTTTTGTCAAGAGTTTCAATAATTTTTAAAACACAAAAATATTTTTGTTTTCATTTTTAGCATTTAAAATGTATTTTTAAATATTTAAAAGTTTATTTTTAATTGATTAATGGAAATTAATTTATTAAAAATACTTTTAGGTATTTAAAAATCACCAAAAAATTCATGAAATGTTCTAAGAAATTTAGAAACATTGTCCAACCTTCAAACCAAATTTATTTTTTGATCTTGATGCATTTTAAGAATTTCTCATTGAATTAAAATCATTTTTGTGCATTATTTTGATCCAAAGTTCAAAAAAATCATTTCTGCCTTTTCATGAGGAGTTGAACATTGATTCTTTTTGCATTGCATTGTGTTTAGCATGTAGTTTGTGAGATTAAATGGCCATGATTTGATCTTTCATTTTCAATTTGTTTGGCATTTCTTTTGTTTGGAAACCCTAAAACCCTAAAAAACTTGTGAAAATCATAACTTGAGATTGGTTAGGAGTTGAGATCTCTCCTTTGGGCATTGGGTTAGTATAGGATTAGGGGTCCTTTGAGTGGCATTTTCAATTTTTATCTTATGGTTTGCTTCTGATTTTGATTTTTGTTTGTTGCATTGATCATAAACCCTAATTTGGGCTTCCATATGCATCCATCTTGCATTTGCATTCATACCTTGACTTGCCATAGCATTTTATGCATTCTTTTGATCCATTGAACATCTTAAGACATATTGAAAGTATGTTTGATCATTGCATCATGTATTTGCCATGTTGTATGTCATGTGCACTTCATAACCTTTCATGTATGTTCATGGTTCCTAACTTGCTCCATTTGCATCCATGAGCTTGTATGATCATTTCCATGTGCTGCCTCATGTTTGTAGCATCTCATAACATCATTAGCATCATGTACATGCTTCTGGTTTTGTTTCTCATCATGTCATCTCATCCCATCTTGCATTGCATTGCATTTCTTTCCTAACCTTTCAGGTGGTAAGTGATTTTGAGAAGTGAATTTGCCTTCACTTCTCATAACTTCTCTTCATCTCTTTTCATGCATCCTTGCTGCATTTTTGTATGTGTTTGAGTTTGAGCTTGCTCATTCTTCCTCTTCCCACTTTCTTTCTTCAAGTGACTTGACTTCTTGAATGAAGCAAGTTGCTTTGCTTCTCTTGATCCTTTCATCTGCTTCCTGGTGGTTCCATTGAAGACTTCTCTTGAAAACCTCACAAACCTTAGGAACAACCAAGCATGACAATGATTAGGGTTTTGATTAGTTCCCCTTCTTAGTTTTACCTTTGTGTCTCTTTTGAGTCTTCTCTTCTCATCTCATAATCAGGGACTAAACCCTAAAGGCTTTAAGGCTTTGTGATTGAGCTTATGCCTGCATCCTTCTCTTAGGATGGAGTGTATAACTTTAATCCTAAGTGTTAAACCCTTAATGTGTTTAAATCTCTTAATCAATTCATTTAATAATCATCAAGACATCACACTTGTAACTTGGGCCTTGCATTAGGGTTCTAATTCTTCCTTAAATGGTTAAGAAGGACTAACCCTAGTGTTGATGGACAAGTCCCCCTCAAGTTGTCTTACAAATCATAAAACTCACTTCATCATCATACCATTAATTAAAATCCACTTAATCAAAGGCTTGTTTTGTCATGAGTTTAATCCCTAATCATGGATTAAGTTGAGGAGCTTTCCTCAGCTTAACATTCTCATCTATTATCCTTCTATTAGGATGGTGTAATGAGTCTGTTTAATCCCTGATTATGGCTTAATCTCATTACTTAACACTAAACAAAAACAACAAAAACATCTAAATAATCACAAGTAAGATAATGATCCTAATCCTACATCAAATGGTGATTAAGTGTGAGAATCTGACTTCACACTTAAGGTATTCTCATTACCCCTAATCAGAGGGAAGATGTGATGAGTTTACTAAATCCATTGGTTTAGGCTTAAGCTCATTAACTTATGACAAACTTTCAAAAGCAATAAAAGACTGAAAGCACAAAAACAAACAATAATCGTCTCCTTCGGGATTCTTTTCTCATCACCTTCACTCATAAACGAGAACTTGCTTCTTCCGTCTAATGCAAGACAGTTTGCATCTGTGCCAGACAGATCATACACTTGAGCATAGACAAGTAAGCAGTTCACAAGTCAATTCATCTTTCAGTCTCTTTGGGTCGAACTACGGTGTTCTGACTTCCTCATTGCACGAGAGGATACGTAGGCATAACTTAACAGTTATCGAACAAAAGTCTCTGTATATTCCCCCTCCTTCCAGCATTATTCTTTAAGCCTCATGATCTTGAGCATCTTATTCTTGTTCTTACACTGACACTGTACATACTGCACTTCACACTTCTTTTACACAGACACCTGTACATCCTTTTCCAGTTCATTTATACACAAATTGCACTGACACTACCCCTTTAAAACACAAATCTTTTAAGCGTGGATCCCGTCGAGTACGGCGGACAATCTGGGTGCTAATACCTTCCCAGGTTGTAACCAACCCCCTTTCTCAGTCTCTCTGGTTCGCAACCGTCTTATCCATCTCTTTCTAGGTCTATGCAGCATTGCCTTTCCTCCGGGATAAAAATGCCTAGCTGGCGACTCTATTCATCTCTAGTGAGTTCACGGCTGTGTGTTCTCACTGTTCCCTTCGCCGACCGTTCGCGCTTGTACCGGGATGCAAATCTTTGGGAGCGACAGCTTGGCGACTCTGCTGGGGAAGTGTATACTGCAACCAGGGCTTCTGGTTCTTTTTGTGGGTTCCTCCTAGCGCTTGTTTGACTTGTGTTTACTGGGGTGTTATGTGCTATTAGTGTTTATGTATTTATGTTATTGCTTTATGTACAGTTTTGTTTATTGCTTTCTTTACTGCTTTACATATATCATACTGTCATGCTGTCTGGCTGGATCTGGTTTTGCTTTGGTGGGTGGGTGTTCCATTGAGAGTTAAGGTCCTATACCTGGGACCTGAGTGACACCTAGGCTAGAGTGAATCATATTCTTTCCCATTCCATCTCGGTCTGGTGCGGGAATATGAAACACGGTTCAAATATGGGTTTCTTCTTGAGAACTCTGTATTGCAGATTTCCTGCAATTCTAGGGCTATCTGGGAAGCCTGCTAAGTCTGGATGACCTTTTAGTATTGACCTCCAGAAACTGAGGTGAATTAGAGGAGGAACTTTTATGGTTATTGTAAACACTGTACCTCCGGGTTAGAAGTGTTTACACTTCTCATAACTGATCCAAGTCTGAGGATCCTTGTTTTAGAACACTACCTGTGAGGGGGTTGGGCTGTTTACAGGTTTGCAGGTACCTTGACCTCAGAATACCCTGTTACTTTGACTTGATTAAGAATACTTCATGTTGGAACAGTTCTTGTGATTCTAAAACCCTGGACATGTGGCTCTTTATTTGAGCCCCCCACCTTGGTTACTGGATTTATAGACTTCCATCTGGATTTCTTGAACATACTTGGACCTATATCAAGGCATTTGATCAGATCTGGCCCAGTCACAAACCCTTGCATGTCATTTGCATACATACTCATTGCATCATATTGACATTTGTTTATTTGTGTTTCAGGGTATCCACTTTCATCTTTGGTTTTGGTTTTGACCCCATCTTCAGCATTGACCCATCTTCATCAGCATCTGCTTCGGCTATCACCTGCACCAGCCAATCAGTGGCCCATTCTTCAGTACCTGTCTCTACTCATCTTCAACATCATGGCTCCTAAAAAGAGCAACATCACCTACCACTTCTTCCAGCCAGAGCTATCTGACATCAGGAGGATTCAGACCCTGATCACTCCAGATCACATACCATTGTTCAGGGAACATTATGGAGATATACTTGATATGGTTATGGATCTGGACCCTTCACAGAGAAGCCTGATCCACACTTGCCTTCAGTTTTATGATCCCCCATTGAGGTGTTTTACTTTCCAAGACTTTCAGTTGGGCCCTCTATTAGAAGAATACTCATCATTGATTGGTATACCTATCAGAGGTGGAATCCCTTTCAACCCTGAGATGGCCTTTCCTGGTAATGGAGAAGTAGCAAAGGCTTTGCATCTGGAACCTGTTCTGATTGAGCAGCATATGGCTTCTAAAGCTGGAATCCCTGGCTTCCATCTGGATTTCCTGATCTCTCAAGCTACCCTGAAAGCTCCTCTAGGAGAGTGGAAAGCTGTCTGTGCTTTATTGGCCTTGAGTATATATGGAATTGTATTGTTTGCAGATGAGCCTCGATTCATTAGCAAGAATGCAATCCATCTTTTCATCTTGCAGAACCCAGTGCCCACTTTATTAGGGGATCTCTATTATTCAGTGCATCAGAGGAATGAAAAGCAGAGGGGAAGATTAGTGAGATGTTGTGCTCCATTGTTCCATACTTGGCTTCTCAGGCATCTACCCAGGACAGATGCATTTTTGAATCCTCATCAGCAGAAAAACTGGGCTAAGAGACTCACTGCTCTAACTTCAGCCGATATCAGGTGGTGCACCCAAAGCACCAAGGGCAGGGATATCATCACCAGCTGTGGGCATTTTCCCAATGTGCCCCTAATAGGAGTTAAGGGTAGTATTAATTACAACCCTCTGCTGTTTAGAAGACAACTGGGCTATGCACTGGTCCACACTCCTAAGGCACAGGACTTGGTGGAGACTCTTTATTGTGAGAACAAGCCTAATCTGGCTATTGTTAGGCAGGCTGCTTGGGCCTGGGATAATGTTCAAACCAAGGGAATAACCATTTTGGGGAAGTGCAACAATGTGGCATCAGCACAATATTATGAGTGGTCCCATGCCAGGGCTCAATTCTCTGGATTACCATTTACCATGGAAGATATGCCTGAATCATCTTCAGCACCACCCCCTGCCACTATCAGTTTGGAGGAGTTTGAGAGCTTGAAGGAAAGAAATGAGAAGTTAACTCAGGCTTTGCAGAAGACCCTCCGGGAGAGGAGTGATGGTAGGATGGAGATTGAGAGGTTGGAGAAGTTGAGAGTGGAGCATCTGACTAAGATTGAGAAGTCTGGGGATTATATCAAAAAGTCTAAGGCTGGAGAACAAATTCTGAAGAATGCTTGCAAGGAAGCCCAGTTCCAGAGAGCAAGGACAGACTTGTATCTGAAGGAGAGTCAGGCCCGGTGGGTCAGGATCACCGAGGCTCATACTCTGGAGGACAAGAGAGTTCAAGACAAGATGGAGCAACTGGAAGCTAGTGCAAAAGTGCAGCAAGAAGCCCTGGCAGCAGCCCAGAGGGAGATATCAGAGCTAAAGATCAAAGCTGGAGTGAAGAGGTCAAAGGACCAAAGCCAGCACAAGAAACTAACAGCAGCCGTTACGACCCGGAATCTCCTCATCAGGAATCTCACGGAGCATCCGGCTGATCCTGTGACCGAAGCACTTCTCAAGGAAGTTCGTGAGGATGAGTTCGGTCTTGGTGTTTGACCATTTGTTTGTTGTTGCTTTCGTTCCATGTACTTTTATTTTCCTGTAATGTATTTTGACCCCTCAGAGGGCTTGTGTTTGTAAAAAAACTATGTACCATTTTGCTTTTGTAATATATGTAGTAGTTTGTTCCATCCAAGTTTCACTTCAAAAGCAACATCAACAGCATCTTCAAGGGTCTGGAAGGGTCAAAACTGAATGCCAAGCCGGATACCTTGAAAGCAAATGAGCATACTGCATTGCATGCTAACCCTTTTGTTTGTTTTGTAGGTTTTTGTTTTATTGCTACTAACTCTGTTGTGATATTCAGGAACTATTGCTCGGCGCCGGGTATTTCCCCTCAACCGTCCGCACCGTTATCCAACCCGTAACAATCTTCCGGGCATCCAAATGGATCAGATGCAGCAGGACCTTACTGAGGTCAGGAACCAAATGACCAACGAGAGGTTGGAAATGAGGAACCAGATGACTCAGTTTATGGAAGTGATGAACAACATGGCTCAGAGCCAGGAAAGATTGAGGGCCATGGTGGAAAGGCAGAATCAAGAAGATCCACATATAGGAACTGCTGGCACAAGCAACAACGAGAGGGTCCAACCTCATGTCAATCCCCCTGTATTTGGCCCCCATCTTCATCCAGAGGTCAATATTCCTGCGAATGTTCAAGGGACTGCCACTGCAGCCAGGGTACTTCAAGAAGACCCCCAAGAGGATCAGTTTACAGTAATGGGTGCTGGGGAAGAAGCTTATGATAGAAGGCTGGATGAGATAGCTGAGAAATTGAGGTCCTTAGAGTCTCAAAACTCTCTGGGTTTCGACGTCATGGACATGGGCTTGGTAGACGGGGTCAGGATCCCCCATAAGTTTAAGCCTCCTTGTTTTGAAAAATACAACGGGACTTCATGCCCCCGGACTCATTTACAATCATTTCTGGGAAGACTGAAGGCCTATACTATGGATGAGAAGCTCTGGATGTTCTATTTCGAAGACAGCTTGACAGGAGCTTCAAGGGAATGGTATTCCCATCTGACAAGGGCAACTATTAGATGCTGGAAGGACCTGGCAGAGGCCTTCATCAGGCAGTATCAGTACAACTTAGATATGGCACCCAACAGGACCCTCCTAATGGGGATGTCACAATCGTCAAGGGAAAGCTTCCGAGAATATGCCCAGAGATTGAGGCAATTGGCTGCTGCTGTTCAGCCACCTATGTCTGAAAGGGAAATGGCAGACATGTTTATGAACACCCTTCAGGGGACTTACATTGATAGGCTAGCTGCCTTCTCATCTACCAGCTTTGCAGATGTAGTCATAGCTGGGGAGAGAATTGAAAGCTTATTGAAGATGGGTAAGATCTCAGACAACGGTGCAAGCTCGTCCAATAGTACAAGAAAGCCTTTTGCAGGTCCGAGAAGAACTGGCGAGACCAATGCCATCCATTCGAACAGGGGCAGGCCCCAATATGTTCAAAGGTCAGTGGCAGCAGTCACCATTCCCACTCCAGCTCATCCTCAACCAGTTTATCAACCTCCGCAACAAAACTATCAACAACAACCTCAGTACCATCAACAGAATCAGTATCCTCCGAGAAATTACAACAACAGTAACACCAACAACAATAACCAGCAAAGGCCATTCCAACAGAGGCCTTCTCAAGCTAACAGGGTAATCGATCCGATCCCTATGCCATATGCTACTTTACTGCCACAACTCCTGAAACTCAACCTAGTTGAGCTAAGGACGTTGGCACCTCCAGATCCCAACAGTCTACCCAGGAATTATGATTCCAACGCCAGATGTGCCTTTCATTCAAATGCACCTGGCCACAGTACAGAAAAGTGCAGAGCCTTGCACATGAAGGTACAAGACCTGGTAGACTCAAAAGCTCTGAATTTCGCACCACCACCTAATGTCAATAAGAACCCCATGCCAAACCACGGTGGTCCCAGGATTAACGCTATTGAAGAAGACAAGCCGTCTTATTTAATAACCAGTGTGGGTCAGATCCGGACACCGTTGGTAGAAATTAAGGCTCAGCTCCTCGAATGTCAAATGTTCCCGGGGTGTGAGTTGGGGTGTGCTTACTGCAATATTTCAGTCAATGGGTGCGATAACCTGAGGAATGGCATAGACGGTCTCATTCAGAGTGGCCAACTTCAAATCACCACATCATTTCCAACAAATCCAGCAATCTCATCAGCAACAGTTCTGATACCTCCTACAACTGCAACAACCATTGTTCCTGACAATTCTTCGGCTTCATCAACAAGTACTTCATCTATTATCTCAACTGATCAGTTATCAACAAATTTTTCTTCTACAACTACAACATCACTCCATTTTGAAACTCCTACAACAACAACATCCATCCTTCCACCAATGTCTCCTACAACACCAGCAACAAATCATGAAGATGTCTCAACTGTCACAATATTTTATGATCCTGAAAACAACTCCGCCTACAACTCAGAAGGTGCTGCTCCCATCAGAGCACCAGTCACAATTTATTACGATCCACAGACTATCACAATTCCTTCCGCAGCTGCAGTCAGTCCAGTCACTATCACGGTGCCTGGACCAGTACCTTATGAAAGCAGCAATGCCATCCCGTGGCATTACGGCTCTGACCTGTACTGTGAAGGACAAAGAATCACTTTTGAATCATCAACCCCTGCACCACAAATTGACAATGTGGGAGGAGGCGGAGGCTTCACTCGAAGCGGACGTCTTTTCGCTCCACAAATTCAGAGACCCACTGCCGAAGCAGAAGCTGCTGCTAAAGCAAAAGGAAAAAGCTTGGTGCAGGGTGAGCAAGTTGTTAAGGAAGCCTTGAAAACACCCTTCGATCAAGAGGTTGATGAGTTCATGCGAATCATCAAGAAGAGTGATTATAAAATAGTGGATCAGCTTCATCAGACGCCTTCCAAGATCTCAATCCTATCATTGCTTATGTGTTCCGAAGCCCATCGGAATGCACTACTCAAAGTCTTGCACGCAGCTTACGTGCCTGAAGAGATCACTGTCAATCAGCTGGAAGCTGTAGTTGGAAATGTCAATGCTAGTCACGGACTAGGGTTCACCAATACTGATTTGACAACGGAAGGCCGCAACCATAACAAAGCCTTGCACATAACCCTGGAATGTAAAGGTGTTGTCCTTTCCCATGTGCTGGTAGACACAGGGTCATCCCTCAATGTCTTACCTAAAAAGGCCCTGGTGAAGCTAGAATATGATGGATTGGCGTTGAGACCCAGAAACCTAGTGGTGAGAGCCTTTGATGGTTCAAAGAGATCGGTTCTGGGAGAAATTGAATTGCCCATAACGATTGGCCCGCAGACTTTCAAAACGACCTTCTACGTGATGGATATACAGCCTGCCTACAGCTGTCTATTGGGTAGGCCATGGATTCACGCCGCTGGCGCCGTGACCTATACCCTTCACCAGAAGTTAAAATATGAGTGGGAGGGTCAAATCGTTACAATCTGTGGAGAGGAGGATATTTTTGTCAGCCACCTGGCTACCTATAAATACATTGAGATGGATGGGGAGATCCATGAAACAATGAGCCAAGGTTTTGAAGCCTTGAATGTCAATGAAACATCTGCTGTGCCTGGTACTTCAATATCATCATACCAACAAGCCCGGAAGGTTGTTGAGGGAGGAAACGCCCAAGGCTGGGGAAAACTGTTATCGGTGGAGAAGAAAGAGGACAGATTTGGGTTGGGTTACAAACCAACTCAACAAGATCAAGCAGAGGCTGCAAAGGAGCCCAACTTTGTGAGTGGGGGGATGCTCACCCCTGATGCTGTCAACTGTCTGGAAGACGAGCTGGAAGAAGAACGCAACCTGGAAAGCTGGATTCGTCCAAAGATCCCGGGGAGCAGTATCTCAAACTGGTCTTCCCAGGAAATTATAAGAGTTACTCATGCAGAGTAATTATTATTTCCTGTATTTTTATAGCATGCATCAAAGTCTTGCATCTTGCCCAAGATGACAAGACTCATTTTGTAATCGGGCCATCTGTACTTTTTGTGCAACAAGATTAATCAATGAAATATCAGACATCTTTTTGCAAATGAGTCTTTTTCTTTTCCGCTCACTGTTTTTCCATTTTTCTTTTTGTACAAAAAAAAATAAATGGCAGTGTTTTCAAAATGACAACTTTATTTCACTTTTTTAAACAAGATTAAAATCAAATCACTAAAAGGAACAAACTGGACCCTTGCAGAGTGTGCCTTCCAGACAGCACCGACAACAGTACGGCTATGACTTCGTATGACTTTGACAATCCAATCAATCAAGCCGATGAAGGGGTTGAAGAAGAGTATGAGCTTCCTGAAGAGCTAGCCAGGTTGTTAAGGCAAGAGGAAAAGGTTATTACTCCTCACCAGGAGGAGGTTGAAGTGATTAATCTTGGTACAGATGAAGACGTGAAAGAGGTTAAAATCGGGGCCTGCTTACAAGACTCAGTGAAGAAACAACTGACTGACCTGCTTCAAGAGTATGTGGACGTGTTTGCTTGGTCTTATCAAGACATGCCAGGGTTGGATACCGATATTGTTGTGCATAAGCTGCCTTTGAGAGAAGAATGCCCGCCAGTTAAACAGAAACTGCGCCGTACTCGCCCGGACATGGCAATGAAGATCAAGGAAGAGGTACAAAAGCAATGGGACGCCGGGTTCCTTGCTGTGACTAGCTATCCACCGTGGGTTGCTAATATAGTACCTGTGCCTAAGAAGGACGGCAAAGTAAGGATGTGTGTTGACTACCGGGACCTGAACAGGGCCAGCCCGAAAGACGACTTCCCATTACCTCACATTGACGTATTGGTGGATAATACGGCTCAGTTCTCGGTATTCTCCTTCATGGACGGATTTTCAGGATACAACCAGATTAAGATGTCACCTGAAGACATGGAGAAGACAACCTTCATCACACCCTGGGGCACATTCTGTTACAAGGTGATGCCATTCGGACTGAAGAATGTCGGTGCCACATATCAACGGGCTATGGTAACATTATTCCACGATATGATCCATAAAGAAATAGAGTGTTATGTGGATGACATGATTGCCAAGTCCCTTACTGAAGAAGACCACCTGGTGAATCTACTGAAGTTGTTCAAGCGTCTGAGGAAGTACCAATTAAAGCTGAACCCCAACAAGTGCATATTCGGGGTGCGATCTGGTAAGCTGCTGGGTTTTATTGTAAGCGAGAAAGGGATTGAAGTTGACCCTGATAAAGTCAAAGCCATCCAAGAGATGCCTGCACCAAAAACTGAGAAAGAAGTTCGAGGGTTCTTAGGTCGATTGAACTACATCTCACGGTTCATATCTCACCTCACTGCAACCTGTGAACCTTTGTTCAAGCTGTTAAGAAAAGAACAGACGGTCAGGTGGAACGAAGACTGCCAAAGGGCTTTTGACAAGATCAAAGAATACTTACAAGAACCTCAAATCCTTATGCCTCCAGTTGAAGGAAGACCTCTGATCATGTACTTAACAGTATTAGAAGAGTCGATGGGGTGCGTGTTGGGCCAGCATGATGAGTCTGGTCGAAAAGAGTATGCAATATACTACCTAAGCAAAAAGTTTACCGACTGTGAACAACGTTATTCACTGCTCGAGAAAACTTGCTGTGCTTTAGCGTGGGCTGCTCGCCGACTGAGACAGTACATGTTGACCCACACTACTTTGTTGATATCAAAAATGGACCCAGTCAAGTACATTTTCGAGAAGCCAGCTCTTACCGGACGGGTTGCAAGATGGCAAATGATTCTCACAGAGTATGACATCCAGTACACTTCTCAGAAAGCCATCAAGGGCAGTGTACTATCTGAATATCTTGCTGAGCAACCCATTGATGATTACCAGCCTATGAGGTTTGACTTCCCTGATGAGGACATCATGTTCATAAAAGCAAAAGATCATGAAGAGCCTGTTCACACTGAAGGGCCTGACCCGGAAGAAGAATGGACTATGATGTTTGATGGGGCTGTTAATATGAATGGCCGTGGTGTTGGTGCAGTGCTCATTACACCTAAAGGAGTTCACATGCCTTTCTCGGCAAAACTCACTTTCAACTGCACTAACAACGAAGCTGAATACGAAGCTTGCATTATGGGTCTTGAGGAAGCCATTGACCTCAGGATCAAGACATTGACCGTGTTCGGAGATTCAGCTTTGGTAGTCAATCAAACCAACGGCAAATGGTATACACACCAGGATCATCTGATACCTTACAGGGATTATACAAGGAGGTTATTGACTTTCTTCACAACAGTCAAGCTTGAGTATATCCCTCGGGACGAGAATCAGTTTGCAGATGCTCTGGCTACCATTTCGTCCATGATCAAAGTTCAGACTGCCAACTTCGTACCTCAGATTTCAGTGTCCAGACTTGACAGACCAGCATATGTGTTCGCAACAGATGTTGTTAAAAATGATAAGCCTTGGTTCCACGACATTAAGTGCTTCTTGGAGGATCAAACATACCCACCTGGGGCATCTTCCAATGATAAGAAGACTTTAAGAAGGCTCGCTGGTAGTTTCTTTCTGAACACTGATGGGTCTTTATACAAAAGGAACTTTGATATGGTACTCCTCAGATGTGTTGATAAGACAGAAGCAGACTTGTTGATGCATGAAGTGCACGAAGGATCCTTTGGTACCCATGCAGGAGGGCATGCCATGGCTAAGAAATTGTTAAGATCAGGATATTACTGGATCACGATGGATGCAGACTGTTGTGCCTACGCCAGAAAATGCCATAAATGCCAGATTTATGCAGATAAGGTGCATGTGCCTCCCAATCCTTTGAACATCATGTCTTCACCCTGGCCCTTTGCTATGTGGGGCATTGATATGATTGGCAAGATCGAGCCAACTGCTTCAAATGGCCACAGATTCATCCTGGTCGCCATTGACTATTTCACCAAGTGGGTTGAAGCAGCCTCATATGCAAACGTCACAAGACAAGTGGTAGCCAGATTTCTGAAAAGAGATATCATCTGTCAGTATGGAGTGCCCGAGCGAATCATTACTGATAATGGTTCCAACTTGAATAACAAAATGATGGCAGAGCTGTGCCGGGACTTCAAGATCCAACATCACAATTCTTCTCCTTACAGGCCAAAGATGAATGGCGCTGTTGAGGCGGCTAACAAGAATATTAAGAAGATTGTGCAGAAGATGGTAGTCACCTACAAAGACTGGCATGAAATGCTACCGTTTGCCTTGCATGGGTACCGCACGTCAATCAGAACATCCACTGGGGCAACACCGTATCAGCTTGTGTATGGTATGGAAGCAGTCCTACCTGTTGAAGTTGAATTACCCTCTCTGCGGGTACTAATGGATGTTAAGCTGAACGAAGCAGAATGGGTCCGATCCCGATTCGAACAACTGAGTCTGATTAAAGAGAAAAGATTGGCTGCAATCTGTCATGGGCAGTTGTATCAGAAAAGAATGAAGAGAGCCTTCGATCAGAAAGTCAGGCACCGAGAGTACCAAGTAGGAGATCTTGTGCTGAAGAGAATCCTCCCTCCTCATACAGACCACGGGGGCAAGTGGACTCCAAATTACGAAGGACCATTTGTGGTAAAGAAAGTTTTTTCCGGTGGAGCACTGATGCTCAGCACCATGGATGGTGAAGATTTCCCGTCCCTTGTGAATTCAGATGCAGTTAAAAAATACTTCGCATAAAATGACCCGCTGAACATAAAAACAGAATGTAAGTCCAGGCAAAAATAGGGCATCCCGGCGAGTCAAAAACAGAATAAAAGACTCGGGCAAAAATAAGGGAAAATAAACAAAAATGTGTACACCCGCTGAGTTGAAAAGCCGCATTGGACAACTCAGGCAAAAATGGGTATCCCGATGGATTGAAAACCCGGAAGGGCGATCCATGCAAAATAAGGGAATAAGCGAACAACTGCATTCTGAATTCGTCTGTATCATCTACAACTTGGTAAGCTTCGAGAAGATCAAGCTTCAATCAGAATCAACATTCTTCAAAAAGCAAGATGAGAAGAACGTCAAAAGTCATACGAGTCATAGCGAGAGAGGAAGCTCCCTAAAGCGTCATCAACACTGCCAACATTTTGTTTCTCAATTTGTAACAATCTCCTCATTTCAGGGGATTTGTTTCTTTGACTGTATCTCGCCAATTCAGGGCATATGAATTAATAAAATCAGATTTTCAGTCATGTCTCGTTTTGTACATTTTATTTGCAAAAAAAAAAAATGTCTGATGTCTAAAGGAAACTGATTGCATAAAATACAGATGTTTATCTTCGAACAGAAACATGCTTGCAGGAAATATGCTTACTCTCAGAAGTATCTAAACTCCTATGACGGAATCCAGTAAAGGATACCTCGGGATTATCTTGTGCGTTTCTCTATCTTTTTCAGGATTGCAGGTATCCAGAATGCAACTTGGGACATGTAAGCTTCATCCCAGCAAGCTGGCAAATCAACACTCAATTTTAGCACCCGAAGTGCTCTCTCCCCAGCTGGGTTGCCTCCCATGACTTCCCCCAGCTGAGTTGCCACTTGTTGCTTATCCCCATCAGGTTTGCCAGGCATCATAGAAGGCACCTATATCCCCGGCTGAGTCAAGGATCCTCTTCAATAGAATCTCTATGGAGGTCTCTCAATGATCTCTCTTCCTCCCCAGCCGAGTTGCCATCTCGCCCTCAGCCGAGCGCAAAAGTCAGAGAGCTATCTCCCCACAGAGTTCCAGCCTCTATCCAGAAGAGCAGCACATAGAAGATCACAACAGAGTGAAGAAGGCTTCTACAAACCCCAGCTGGGTCTCTCATTTATAAGGATAGGTCTATCAATGACCTATATCCCCAAGCAGATATCATATCATCAGATCTACTAGTGATCTCACCCCCAGCTGGGATGTCCACTTCAAACGGATCGATCGAAGATTTTCGTAGCAATGGGACCCGGATCCCGGTTTGGTATCTTTGCATAATCATAGCATTTGCATCATATTCACCCGCAAAGCGTAGCATTCCGTCTAATATGGAGCATTACGGAAAAAATCAAACACATAGCATAATCATGAGCCATGTTTTAAATCAGCACTTGTGAATAATGGCAGCTCATCAATGTACAGAAAAATCCCCACCAGGTTCCCCAGCAAAAACAACTGCCTCTCAATCCACAAACACCAGTATATACTCATTTTGACACCCACCCGCATCATCATCCCCCAGTAAAGTCACCTGAACGCTCTTTACAAACAAGATCACCCGCACTACAGATACGTCCTGACACCAGTCCGTGCCATACCCCCAGCAGAAAGCCAAGACATCATCTTTGCACTCACCTACTTGTATATACAATTCCTTGACACCCGTCCGTGTCATTTCCCCAGCGCAGTCGCCTACACTTTTACAACCCATATACTTGTTGATATTATTATACTTTTCTCTCTTGACACTCGTCCGTGTCACCCTCCCCAGCAGATAAACACTCATCTATACAATACTCATACAAATACTCGTCCGTATCTTGTATATACCATTCATATCCCCACAGATTCAACACTAGTCCTTGTTCTTTGTTAACCAGTTGGTACTCGTCCGTATCATCATCTCAGAACATGCGTCAAGCGTTTGTTTCTACATGATACTCGTCCGTATCATAGTCTTAAGGATGCTCGTCCGTATCTTTAATCCATACACTGTTTCAAACACTTTTGTCTTCTTGAATATAGATACTCGCCTGTGTCTACTATTCCCCAGAGGAATCCTCTCAGATTCAACACTCGTCCGTGTTCTCTGTTAACCAGTTGATACTCGTCCGTATCATCATCTTTGAACACGCGCCAGTATTTGTTTCTACCCGATACTCGTCCGTATCGTAGTCTTAGGGATGCTCGTCCGCATCTTTAATCTATACACAATACCAAACACTTATACCTTTTGTTTCTTGGATATAAACACTCGTCCGTGTTTACTATTCCCCAGTAGATCGCCAACAAAGCAAATTTTCCTTCTTATTTGACACTCGTCCTGTGTCATGATAGACCCTGAGAGCAGTCGTCCCCTGCTAGGTGGTCGTCCTCCACCTCTTGATGGTCGTCCTCCATCATGCTCATCCGATGGCCGTCCCCATCGTTGATTTTAGCAGCCGTCCCCTGCTAGGTGGTCGTCCTCCACCCGTTGATGATCGTCCTTCATCATTTTATCCAATGGCCGTCCCCATTGTTGATTTTGGTTATCTGGCATTCGTCCTATGTCATGATAAACCCTGAGAGCAGCCGTCCCCTGCTAGGTGGTCGTCCTCCACCTCTTGATGGTCGTCCTCCATCATGCTCATCCGATGGCCGTCCCCATCGTTGATATCTTCGGCAGCCGTACCCTGCCAGGTGGTCGTCCTCCACCCTTGATGGTCGTCCCCATCATAATTCCTTTATTCCCCAACAGAGCAGCCGTCCCCTGCTAGGTGATCGTCCTTCACCTTTGATGGCCGTACCCCATCATCTGTTTATTTCATTTATTCTTTAACCCGATGGCCGTCCCCGTCGTGGTCCCTTTTCCTTTTCTTTTAGCCCGATGGCCGTCCCCATCGTCGGTTACTTTGCTTTGTGAACTTGATGGCCGTCCCCGTCATGTTTCATTAATCCCCAGAGAATTTTACAGCTTTACCTTGATGGTCGTCCCCATCATATTTTCTTATTTTTCCAGCTAGTCGGCCGTCCCCGTCTTGGCTTTACCTCATATCCCCAGCATGTCGGCCGTCCCCGTCACTGCTTTACTTCACACACTTTTCTCAGCATGTCGGCCGTCCCCGTCATTGCTCTTTACCCAGCAGTCGTCCTCTGCTCGACGGTCGTCCTCTGTCGCCCACACTTTACAATATACTTTCTTTTACAATCTATATCCCTTTTCTTCTTCATTCTGTGAGTGCAAATTTTGGACTGTCTTTGGTATTCAACCACAAGTTATCTTGTTTGCCTGTTAAGTCGTTGCTTACAACCTGCACAGCTAACTCATGTTTGAATAGGGGCAGCTGTAAACACCCCAAATTTGCCCTCACCCATTCATGACCTCACACAGTTGCTGCCATGACCCATGCTCTCAAGGACACAAACTTGACTTTTTTGCAAAAGGCTCCCATACTCTTGGCACAGTATCCAGCCACCCTACTGACCTGCCTCACAGTCTATCCACACAAGTTGGAGATGATATAGCAAGCCTTTGAGCATTGAAGCTGGCCAGAACATAGCATATCACAAAACTGTCCAAAACTCTTCTCTCTTCGAATCTCACTTTCCAGCCATCAAACACCCCATCTCTCTTCACCAACAAGTCAGAAACATTCAAAGGAGCAAGAATCCACCATTGGAATAGCTTAAAACCTCACAAATCCTGACTGTGCAATCTGCTACATCAGAACTCTTCCTCTCAAATCAGCCATCCACAAGGACTTTGGAGCTTCTCTTTGAGTTCAAGGGAGTCAAAGAAGTTTATTTGCACGCAAAGGAGGCTCTGGAAGCTCAATATTGAAGCTTTCCAGCTCAGGTATGAACATGAAAATTTTCTCCCAAAGCTTGCATTTTAAGTTATAAATCAATTGCTTATGCTTTGCTGGTCATGGGGATACTTTTAGAATCGAAAATAGATGAGAAATGAGCTTGTATGGTCACTCTGAAATTTCACCCGTGAAATTTGTTTCTTTCGATTAGCTTGATTCCTGGGGTTTAAATGATGTTTGAGGCTGGATTCGTGACCTAGGTTGTTAGAGGATCATTTGGGTGTGTTTAATTTGTTGTTTGGATGCCTGAATCATGAATTAGGGTTGTGTTGCCGCCGGAGAAGATGACCGGAGCTTCTCTCCGGTCACCTGAATGTTGTTAGCCCTAATCTCAGGTCATTAATTCCATTTGAATATTGAGCGTAGGATCCCTTGACCCCATTGACCTCCCGCGCGCATGAATGGTCCAGATCCTTTTGTTTTGCCCTAATCACCTTTAATTAGTTTAATTAATCTTAATTAAATTAATTTAACCTGAACCAACCACAACCCTTGGATTCGCGCGCCAGTCAACCCATTCAAACCCAGTTCAAATCTCCACCATTGGATCTGAATACTTTCCATTTATCTTATTTTTATTTCATTTTCTTGTCATTTAATTTGCATAATTTATTAAAAATAGCAAAATTGTTTTAAAAATTATGAAACTTTTTGTCAAGAGTTTCAATAATTTTTAAAACACAAAAATATTTTTGTTTTCATTTTTAGCATTTAAAATGTATTTTTAAATATTTAAAAGTTTATTTTTAATTGATTAATGGAAATTAATTTATTAAAAATACTTTTAGGTATTTAAAAATCACCAAAAAATTCATGAAATGTTCTAAGACATTTAGAAACATTGTACAACCTTCAAACCAAATTTATTTTTTGATCTTGATGCATTTTAAGAATTTCTCATTGAATTAAAATCATTTTTGTGCATTATTTTGATCCAAAGTTCAAAAAAATCATTTCTGCCTATTCATGAGGAGTTGAACATTGATTCTTTTTGCATTGCATTGTGTTTAGCATGTAGTTTGTGAGATTAAATGGCCATGATTTGATCTTTCATTTTCAATTTGTTTGGCATTTCTTTTGTTTGGAAACCCTAAAACCCTAAAAAACTTGTGAAAATCATAACTTGAGATTGGTTAGGAGTTGAGATCTCTCCTTTGGGCATTGGGTTAGTATAGGATTAGGGGTCCTTTGAGTGGCATTTTCAATTTTTATCTTATGGTTTGCTTCTGATTTTGATTTTTGTTTGTTGCATTGATCATAAACCCTAATTTGGGCTTCCATATGCATCCATCTTGCATTTGCATTCATACCTTGACTTGCCATAGCATTTTATGCATTCTTTTGATCCATTGAACATCTTAAGACATATTGAAAGTATGTTTGATCATTGCATCATTTATTTGCCATGTTGTATGTCATGTGCACTTCATAACCTTTCATGTATGTTCATGGTTCCTAACTTGCTCCATTTGCATCCATGAGCTTGTATGATCATTTCCATGTGCTGCCTCATGTTTGTAGCATCTCATAACATCATTAGCATCATGTACATGCTTCTGGTTTTGTTTCTCATCATGTCATCTCATCCCATCTTGCATTGCATTGCATTTCTTTCCTAACCTTTCAGGTGGTAAGTGACTTTGAGAAGTGAATTTGCCTTCACTTCTCATAACTTCTCTTCATCTCTTTTCATGCATCCTTGCTGCATTTTTGTATGTGTTTGAGTTTGAGCTTGCTCATTCTTCCTCTTCCCACTTTCTTTCTTCAAGTGACTTGACTTCTTGAATGAAGCAAGTTGCTTTGCTTCTCTTGATCCTTTCATCTGCTTCCTGGTGGTTCCATTGAAGACTTCTCTTGAAAACCTCACAAACCTTAGGAACAACCAAGCATGACAATGATTAGGGTTTTGATTAGTTCCCCTTCTTAGTTTTACCTTTGTGTCTCTTTTGAGTCTTCTCTTCTCATCTCATAATCAGGGACTAAACCCTAAAGGCTTTAAGGCTTTGTGATTGAGCTTATGCCTTCATCCTTCTCTTAGGATGGAGTGTATAACTTTAATCTTAAGTGTTAAACCCTTAATGTGTTTAAATCTCTTAATAAATTCATTTAATAATCATCAAGACATCACACTTGTAACTTGGGCCTTGCATTAGGGTTCTAATTCTTCCTTAAATGGTTAAGAAGGACTAACCCTAGTGTTGATGGACAAGTCCCCCTCAAGTTGTCTTACAAATCATAAAACTCACTTCATCATCATACCATTAATTAAAATCCACTTAATCAAAGGCTTGTTTTGTCATGAGTTTAATCCCTAATCATGGATTAAGTTGAGGAGCTTTCCTCAGCTTAACATTCTCATCTATTATCCTTCTATTAGGATGGTGTAATGAGTCTGTTTAATCCCTGATTATGGCTTAATCTCATTACTTAACACTAAACAAAAACAACAAAAACATCTAAATAATCACAAGTAAGATAATGATCCTAATCCTACATCAAATGGTGATTAAGTGTGAGAATCTGACTTCACACTTAAGGTATTCTCATTACCCCTAATCAGAGGGAAGATGTGATGAGTTTACTAAATCCATTGGTTTAGGCTTAAGCTCATTAACTTATGACAAACTTTCAAAAGCAATAAAAGACTGAAAGCACAAAAACAAACAATAATCGTCTCCTTCGGGATTCTTTTCTCATCACCTTCACTCATAAACGAGAACTTGCTTCTTCCGTCTAATGCAAGACAGTTTGCATCTGTGCCATACAGATCATACACTTGAGCATAGACAAGTAAGCAGTTCACAAGTCAATTCATCTTTCAGTCTCTTTGGGTCGAACTACGGTGTTCTGACTTCCTCATTGCACGAGAGGATACGTAGGCATAACTTAACAGTTATCGAACAAAAGTCTCTATATATTCCCCCTCCTTCCAGCATTATTCTTTAAGCCTCATGATCTTGAGCATCTTATTCTTGTTCTTACACTGACACTGTACATACTGCACTTCACACTTCTTTTACACAGACACCTGTACATCCTTTTCCAGTTCATTTATACACAAATTGCACTGACACTACCCCTTTAAAACACAAATCTTTTAAGCGTGGATCCCGTCGAGTACGGCGGACAATCTGGGTGCTAATACCTTCCCAGGTTGTAACCAACCCCCTTTCTCAGTCTCTCTGGTTCGCAACCGTCTTATCCATCTCTTTCTAGGTCTATGCAGCATTGCCTTTCCTCCGGGATAAAAATGCCTAGCTGGCGACTCTATTCATCTCCAGTGAGTTCACGGCTGTGTGTTCTCACTGTTCCCTTCGCCGACCGTTCGCGCTTGTACCGGGATGCAAATCTTTGGGAGCGACACCATTATCTTCAAGTATCTCATCTTCTGCTGTTGAAACGGAAACGATTGGATTGAGCTTTATCTGTTCGAGCTTGAGTAAGTAGTACAACTGGTTGTAGTTTCATGGGTGATCCAAACGAGACATAGTCATACGCTTTAATCCCTAACTTTTGCCTGGATTGCCCTTTCAGGTTTTCAATCCACCGAGATACCCTTTTTTGCCCAAGCCGCCTTTTCAGGTTTTCGACTTGCCGGGTGTACATCTTTTTATATATATCCCTGATTTTTGCCCAAACCCTTTTGGTTTGCCGGGATGCCCTTATTTTTGCCTAGGCCTGTCAACCTAGCGGGTCTCTTTTTATGTGTAGTATTTTTTAACTATGTCTGCGTTTACAGGCTGTGGGAAATCTTCACCATCCATTGTAGTCAGTATCATGGCACCTCCTGAGAACACTGTCTTGACTACAAATGATCCTTCATATGTTGGAGTCCACTTGCCCCTAGGATCACCCTGTGGTAATATGATACGCTTGATTACCAAGTCACCAGCCTGATATACCTTTGGCTTAACCTTCTTGTTAAAAGCTTTGATCATTCGTTTCTGGTACATCTGGCCATGACAAACTGCTGCTAGCCTTTTCTCATCAATCAAATTTATCTGGTCAAGTCGAGTCTGAATCCACTCATCTTCATCCAATCCTGCATCCTTCATAATTCTCAAGGAGGGAATCTGAACTTCAATGGGCAGAACTGCTTCCATACCATAGACTAAGGAGAATGGGGTTGCCCCTGTTGAAGTACGTATTGTAGTACGATAACCATGAAGAGCAAATGGTAACATCTCATGCCAATCCTTGTAAGTAACAGTCATCTTCT
Organism: Lathyrus aphaca; assembly: GCA_963966055.1. Classification (NCBI taxonomy): domain Eukaryota; kingdom Viridiplantae; phylum Streptophyta; class Magnoliopsida; order Fabales; family Fabaceae; genus Lathyrus; species Lathyrus aphaca. The sequence goes on from OZ014520.1 coordinate 445,502,303, forward strand.
GTACAATCTTCTTAATGTTCTTATTAGCAGCTTCAACTGCCCCATTCATCTTCGGACGATACGGAGAAGAGTTGTGATGCTTAATCTTGAACTGCGTGCAGAGATCAGTAATCATAGTGTTGTTCAGATTAGAGCCATTGTCAGTGATAATCCTCTCAGGGATGCCATACCTACATATGAGGTTATTCTTAATGAACCGAGCCACAACATTCTTGGTAACAGATGCAAATGAAGCTGCCTCTACCCATTTCGTGAAGTAATCAATAGCAACCAGGATGAAACGATGCCCATTAGAAGCAGTAGGCTTGATCTCACCAATCATATCAATGCCCCACATGGCAAAGGGCCAAGGAGCGGTCAACACATTCAATGGTGATGGAGGTATATGGACTTTATCAGCATAAATTTGACATTTGTGACATGTTCTGGAGTGTTGATAGCAATCAGCTCCCATGGTAGACCAATAGTAACCTGCTCTCAATATCTTCTTTGCCATAGTATGACCACTAGAATGAGTGCCAAAGATTCCATCATGCATATCTTCCATAATCTCAATTGCTTCCTTCTTATCCACACAACAAAGCAAAGTTGAATCATGATTGCGCTTGTACAAAATCCCATTACTCAAGAAGAACATAGCAGCAAACCTTCTCAGAAACTTCCTATCTTTGACAGATGCCCCTTCAGGGAACTCCTGAGCTTCAAGATATCTTTTCACTTCATAGAACCAAGGCTTCTCCTCTACCCCTTCAGTGTCAATCTCATTGCAGTATGCAGGTTTTTCAAATCTATCAATAGTAATCTTGGGAGCTTCATCATCCCAACTGATCTCAAACATAGATGCCATGGTGGCCAATGCATCTGCCAACTGATTCTCTCTTCGTGGAATATGTCCAAAGGTAATCTCTTTGAAATGTGGGATCAAAGACAACACATGCTCTTTGTAAGGAATGAGGTTATCATGCTTGGTATCCCAATCTCCTTTAATTTGACTTACTACCAGGGCTGAATCTCCATACACATCAAGGAACTGAATCTTCATATCAATAGCAGCTTTAATACCCAGGATACATGCCTCATACTCAGCCATATTATTGGTACAATAGAAACAAAGTCTGGCAGTAATCGGGGTATGACAACCTTCAGGGGAACTAATCACGACACCAACACCATTACCAAGTGCATTAGAGGCTCCATCAAAAACCATAGTCCATCGGGATCCTTGTTCAGGTCCGTCATATTGTCCAGGTTCTTTGGTAATAATCATAATATCTTCATCAGGGAACTCAAAACTCATTGACTGGTAATCATCCACTGCTTGATGAGCCAAGTGATCAGCAACAATACTTCCCTTGATGGCCTTCTGAGTAGTGTATTGTATGTCATATTCTGTCAAGATCATTTGCCATCTTGCAATTCTTCCGGAGAGAGCAGGTTTCTCAAATATGTACTTGATTGGATCCATCTTTGAAATCAACAAGGTAGTATGGGTCAACATATATTGTCTTAGTCGGCGAGCAGCCCATGCCAAAGCGCAGCAAGTTTTCTCGAGCAGTGAGTATCTTGTTTCACAGTCGGTAAACTTTTTGCTAAGGTAGTATATTGCCTGCTCTTTTCGACCAGACTCGTCATGTTGCCCCAACACACACCCCATTGAGTTGTCTAACACTGTTAAGTACATAATCAAGGGTCTCCCATCAACTGGTGGCATCAAAATTGGTGGTTCTAGCAAATATCTCTTGATTTCATCAAAGGCAGTCTGGCACTCATCATTCCATTCCATCACCTGATCTTTCTTCAACAATTTGAAAATTGGCTCACAGATGGTAGTTAATTGGGAAATAAATCTTGCAATGTAATTCAATCGTCCCAAGAAACCTCTAACCTCCTTCTCAGTACGGGGAGCTGGCATTTCTCGTATAGCTCTTACTTTTGCAGGATCCACTTCAATACCTTTTCCACTGACAATGAAACCCAGGAGTTTACCAGATCTAACTCCAAAAGTACACTTGTTTGGGTTCAACCTCAACTTGTATTTCTTCAACCTCTCAAACAACTTGTGTAGATGATCAAGATGTTGTTCTTCATTCTGAGACCTGGCTATCATATCATCTACATATACCTCTATCTCATGATGAATCATATCATGAAACAAAGCCACCATAGCACGCTGATATGTTGCCCCTGCATTCTTCAATCCAAATGGCATTACCTTATAGCAAAAGGTGCCCCACTGTGTCACAAATGTTGTCTTCTCCATATCTTCAGGTGCCATCTTGATTTGATTGTAACCAGAGAAGCCATCCATAAAAGAGAATACCTTATGCTGAGCAGTGTTGTCTACCAGAATATCAATATGAGGAAGTGGGAAGTCATCTTTAGGGCTAGCCTTGTTCAGATCTCTGTAGTCTACACACATACGTACCTTACCATCTTTCTTAGGAACTGGTACCACATTTGCAACCCACTGAGGATAAGAAGTCACTGCTAAGAACCCTGCATTGAACTGTTTCATTACCTCTGCCTTGATCTTTTCTGACATTTCAGGACGCATACGACGAACCTTCTGCTTCTTTGGACGACAATCTTCTTTCACTGGAAAACGGTGAACCACAATGTCTGTATCCAACCCTGGCATATCTTCATAAGACCAAGCAAAGATCTCCACATAGTCGCGTAACATCTGAATCAATCTGCTCTTGACACTGTCCTCTAAATCAGCCCCTATCTTGACCTCTTTTCTGTTTTCTTCAGTTCCCAGATTCACAACTTCGACTGGCTCTTCATGTGGCTGTATAGCTTTCTCTTCTTGTTGTAACAACCTAGCAAGCTCTACAGGTATTTCACAATCGTCCTCATTTCCGTCTTCAGTTTGATAGATCGGATTCTCGAAATTATAATTGGCAATAGTAGAACTGTTATCAACAGGATCCAGAGTGGATGAGGATCTGCATTTTAGTGATGTGAGTATGTGTAAGAACACATAGCTGATAAAACAAAAATAAAAGAAAAAGAAAGACAGGGAACACAATATTTACGAAAACGAAACGTCCACTGATTTTATTGAATGAAGTATGCAAATGAAATGACAGCCCGTAACAAGCACACCATTGTGCCCCGGGTAAGGCACATGGCTTGAAAGTTTTATTGTTCAGAAATTACAAATTTAAAAAACACAACACAGTAACAGTATTTACTCCTGACTAAAGGAGATAGGGATAACATCTTCAGCTTTCCAATTATTGAGTCCAGCACCCACAGTAGGAAAAATCCATGCATCCAATTTGTAGTCTTCATCTTGATCTCCCACAACATTAATCTGGTCCTTCACAACCCCTTGATTAGTGACACGGGCAGCACGAGCACGACGAACAGCCTTCTGGGACTCTGCAGTGAAACCCAAACCAAACTTGTCAGACTTGTATGGAATATCAGGAAGCTGACCCCAAATAGTACAACCACCTTCATCCACCACAGCTCTAGCATCATTGAGGGAGGCCATTGCCATTGTTGGAGGCTTTCTGGTGATCACAGGAACTTTCTTCACAACAGGAGGAGCTACATAATCATTAACAACCCAGGGAACCACTTCAAATGTCTGACACGGAGTCTCAATGTATTCACCTTCCATTTCCAGGTACTTGAAAGTGTTTACATGGCTGACAAAGTATTCTTCTTCTCCATAGACAGTAACAACCTTTCCATCTACCGGATATCTCAACTTTTGGTGCAATGTAGAGGTTATAGCACCTGCCCCATGGATCCAGGGACGACCAAGCAGACAACAGTACGAAGGACGAATATCCATCACAAAAAATGTAGCAGTAAACACCTGGGAGCCAACTTTGATTGGAAGATCAATTTCTCCATGCACTACTCTTCTAGAACCATCAAAAGCCTTTACCACAATATTACTGGGCTTCAGCACAGCATCTTCAGGACTCAGCTTGTTCAGGACTTCCTTAGGCAACACATTCAAGGAGGAACCATTGTCTATCAGCACATGTGACAGGGTAGTGCCCCTGCATTCAATTGAGATATGCAAGGCCCTGTTATGATCCCTCTTGGCAGGGGTCAAATCCGTATCAGAAAATCCTAACCCATTGTCATAGGTCAGGTGGGCAACACAGTTCTCAAATTGGTCAACAGAAATTGCACTGGGTACATGAGCAGTCTTCAGAAACTTGATCAAGGACTTGGCATGAGCCTCAGAACATAATAACAAGGATAACATAGAAATCTTTGAGGGAGTATGCCCCAGCTGGTCAACAATGTCATAATCACTCTTGCGAATGATTTTCAATACTTCTTCCATCTGCTTAGAGAGGTCATCAGCAGCTGGCACATCAGTAGATACAGGCTCAATAACAGGACCCTTGCCCCGAGCATCAGTGGTGGAAGTAGTAGCAGGAGTAACTGCATTCTTGGAAGTAACTGGAGGAGAGAAGACTCTTCCACTACGAGTGATCTTGCTAGATCCAGCAATATTATCAATGTCAACAGGCACATCAGCTACAGGCTCTTGCTTAACACCATGGATGTAAACATCAGACCCATAGTGCCAAGGCACAGCTTTGTCAGACGTATATGGGATAGGACCAGGAGTAGTAATAACCACAGGAGCTACTCTGGCTTCAGCAACAACTTTCACAGGACCTTCAGCAGTAATCTTGATTGGTCCCTGATGAGTGATTTTAATGGGACCTTTTGAAGTGATTCTTATTGGTACTTTGTCAACCATGTCAACCTCTTCAATCTTCTTACCTTGAGTCAGATGATCCACCATACTTTCTACAGACGACGGAGTCCTCTCAAACACTATAGTATACTTATCCATGAGACGTTGAATTCCATCTCTCAATATGAAGCAACTATCCGGCTTATAAGTACAATACAAACAATCTTCACGACAACCTGGAAAGATCCCAGCTTGTACTAACCTCTTTTTGATAACAGACAGTGGTGTGGTCAACTCCATAACTGAATAGACATGTAGATCTTCATCAATAACATTGACAGTCTTCTCGTGATTTGGCATTGGAGCAGTAATCACATTGGGAGTACCCGGAGGATCAAACTCAATTTCTCCAGCATCAATCATATCCTGAATTTTATTCTTCAAGATCCAGCAGTTATTAGTATCATGTCCCTGGCAGTTTGAATGGTATGCACACCTTGCATTGGGATTGTACCTGGGAGAGGTAACATTAGGATTTTGAGGAGCCTCTTTCAAGGTAATGAGTTCAGCCTTCAACAAGTGTTGCAATGCCTGAGCCATTGACATGTTGATCTTCGTGAACTGCCTTCTAGCCCTCTGTTGGTTGCCCTGTGGCTGCTCTGTTGTTGCAGGAGTTGGATTTGAAATATGAACTGCACTAACAGACTGATGCCTTCTGTTACGATCAGGCTGACCATAAACAGCATTAGATTCTTTCTTCCCAGTGGGAGGCTTCTTTGCAGCACCTGATGAGGAAGCACCCACCTGGATCTTACCATTCTTTATACCATTCTCTACTCGCTCTCCTGTCATGATCAACTCAGTGAAGCCAGATGATGAGCTTCCAATGAGATGACTGTAAAACGGACCATTCAGTGTACACATGAACATATCAACCAATTCCCTATCAGTCAAAGGGGGTTGAACTCTTCCAGCTAAATCTCTCCACTTCTGAGCATACTCTTTAAAACTTTCTTTGGCACCCATAGACATGCTCTGAAGCTGCATGCGAGTGGGGGCTAAGTCAGCATTGTAATGATACTGCTTATAGAAAGCTTCAGCAAGATCATTCCAGTCTCTGATGTTGACACTCTCCAACTGATAATACCACTCCAACTGAGCTCCAGATAAGCTCTCTTGAAAAAAATGGATCCACAACTTCTTATCAGCAGTGTGGGGTTGAATTCTTCTGACATATGACCTCAGATGCAGCTTGGGACAAGAGACCCCATCATAGACAACAAATGTAGGAACTTTGAACCCAATGGGTATGACTACCCCAGATATCAGACTCAGATCCTCAAAATCCAGCCCAGATGATTTCTGCAACTCCATAGCATCCATCCTATCCACCAGCATCTTGAATTTGTCTTCATTAGGCTCATGGTAGTAGTTAGCCTCAGAATCAGAGTCCCCAATTGAATGGTGGAGACTGCCTACCTCTTGCTCAGATTCTTCAGATTCATAGTCTTCAGCTGGTTCTTTGGTCTTGGCAAGACCTTTGAATCTTCTTCCCATGTTGATCAACCCAGCAGATCTTCTAGCCTTCTTAGTCTTCTTGGCCAGCAGTGTCTTCAGTTCATCCTGCCCCTTGGACAGGTTCAAGATCAGCTCTTGGAACTGTGCATTTTGTGCCTGGAGATCCTTAACTGATTGCTCAAGAGCCATTGCTGAAATAAACAGCGAGAAGATGAGAAACCTGTGCACAATTATAAACCTGTGATGCAATGAAATGATATGGGAATGCATATGCAATGTTTTCAAGGACCGTAGGATTTAAATTTGCTTAGACAAACACGAAAGTAAACTTTTATTAGTAATAACTTTGTTTTTCCTTTTAGGCTTACAAAAATGAAAATAAAATAAGTACAAAAAATGGGGTTTTAAGTCTCCCATGGACGTTTCCTCTTTGTGTTGAGGTATGAGTTGAGGTTCCGTTCCTCGTGAAGTTGCTTTGTTAATTCTAGGATTCTTGCTTGGCTTGCTTTGTAATGAGCCTCGAAAGTATCCCTTTGCTCCTTCAGTTGGATCCATGATCTCTGCAAGTCTTCCATATCAGTAGGCATGTCTGGGTGAAGGATGGTATAAGCTGTATCTCCTTCAGCAACAGGTTCCATGGTAACTGGTAGGACGGCAGGATATGGCATCATGAGAGTCTGAGCACGAGATCGTACCCATCTGAGATAAGCTTCCATAGGAATAGTGTACTTAGGCTCCAGTGTCTTGCTGTCAACCCTGTTTACCTTTCCCCAAGCTCGTATGAATCTCTGACGGTAACCCTGAAGATCGTTGTCGTAGTCAAACACAATGCCCTGAATCAACATGTCATGTGGACCATCACTTCGAGCGTAACCAAACTGTCGTAAAGCTAAAGAAGGGTTGTATGTGATGCCTCCTCTTATGCCTAGAAGTGGCACATTAGGAAACTCCCCACAACGGTCAATGATGGTGACATTCTCCATAGATCTGGAGCACCAATGGATATCTGAGTGAGAAAGTGACATGATCCTCTTGGACCATCTGAACCCTTGCTCATTCTTCATTACTGAGCGAGGAAGGTGAGAAATAAACCACCTGGATAGTAAAGGTATGCAGCACATCAAAGTTCCTCTTGCCCTTGTAGTACGGGTGTGAAGAGAATGCAGGATGTCTCCAAGCAATGTAGGCACTGGATTGTGACTCAGGAAAATGTTGATGGCATGAACATCTATGAACTGATCTGGATTGGGGAACAATACTAAGCCATATATCAGCAAGGCTAAGATCTCCTCAAAAGCATCATAGCTCATGGCCTTCAAGAACATTTGGGCCTTATCCATTAATACCTTGGCAAGAATACCCTTGACTCCGCTTCTCGTTTCTAGAACAATGTCAGACTTCTTCAGATGTAGAGCTGCAGCAATAACCTCTGGTTTAAGCTCCTTTTCCAAGCCTGTGAATGGTCTTTGATCAAGAACAGGTATGCCCAGAAGTTTAGAGAACTCCTCCATGGTTGGAACCAGCTGATAGTCAGGGAATGTAAAGCAATGGTGTTTAGGGTCAAAGAACTGAAACAGCACACTCATCATGTCTTCATTGAACCCTGAAGTGACTAGATCCAATAGGTGACCATGTCTCTTGATGAACTGGGAGTGATCAGACACTTGAGAAACCAACTCTTTAAGCTTGGGAGGCATCCTCACAAAGTTGATCCTGATGGTGTTTCTACGAGCAGAAGTCATGACCTGCAACAAAGAACAAAGATAAATCCTTTGGTCCTTGAAATGGTTAGTGAAAATGCTATGCTTATGATGCATGATGATGTCATGATGTTATGTTCAATCACAAACATGTGGCACACACAAACAAGTCACACCATAGCCCTAGGTTTAAAGGCTTGCATGAGGTTCAAAGGTAAGTACCCTCCCTTGAAGTTGGTTGGTTCATCCTGTCCTACAAAAGTAACCAGGTTCTAAGGGATCTCAATATCATTGATCCTTCACAAGGGTGGTTGATCAGAAGGCAACTTACTTGCCAACCAAAACCCTCCAAGTTTAAGATCTCAATGAGTGTAGTATCGAGTGTCAACTAACTTCAGTCTGCACCAAAGCCGGTTACCTCACTACTTTCTAAAGGCCAAGATGAGTTAACTAGGGTTCTAAAAGTTAGTTAGTGCATTGACAACATATGGCAGCCTCATATTATCCTCAACTTGACTTAAGGAACATAAGCACCAACCAAGAAGTCGCACTAACTATGGCCACCAGATCAACCGTATCGATATACGTCGTACAGTTTCCTTGGTCTATTGCCATTTACCTAAGGTACACTAGATCCGGGTTAGGACCTTTCACACATAAGAGCACCCAACAAGATAAGTATAAAGCAAACAAGACAAACAATTTAAGTGACCTAATTCCTAAGGGTACCCCTCTTTAATATTAATTCCCCAGCAGAGTCGCCAGTTCTGTAACACAGTGGGAGAACTGACTTTAAGTTATGTTGCGGATAGCAAGAGTCGCCACCGACTTTTATTTTATCCAAAAGGAAAGGGTATAAAAGAACAGGAAAGACCTTAAGAGATATTTTTGGGTCCGGGGGGTAGGTTATGTAAAGGGAAGGTGTTAGCACCCTTTACATCCATGGTTATCCATGGGCTCTTAGTTACTTAGCTCACTTTTGAATTGTTTTTGAAAGTGTAGTGTGTGAATAGAAAAATTTTCATAATAGTTGATAATGATCCATATACGGATGCGTAAAAACTTGTTTTTTGAAAATTTGTTTGAAATTGTGAAGAGTTTGAAAAGTTTTTTGAAGTGAGCAAGTACATAAGAGGAACCTACCCTAAAGTTTAAGTCTTTCTTGTTCTTTATCCTTTAATTGGTAAGACTATCCCTACTATTAAGGAGTAGGTAGTCATTACCTTGGATGTAAGGGATATATGAGGGACATCTGTTTAAGAAGGCAACTGTGAGGTGTATTAAGCATTCTGGAGGGACTATCATCATTATTCGAAGGGACTTGATCTTTAAGGCAACCATTAGGGACTTGATGATTTTTCTTTTAAGGGACTTGCTTTATACACCCCACTTGACCTTATTAGTAGGCAACCTGAGGGATAACCTTAGAAATGTGAGATGGCGATTAGAAATCGACTTATGTGTATGAGTGTTCAATATTATTTATCTTTAATTAAAATGATCTAAGTTAATTTTTAAATAAAATACATATTTGCACTCCCTAAATTACTAACCATAGTAACAATTAAATATTTACAAAATTACACCAAGAAGCAATTACATAATAATTATAATAAGCGAATTAAAATAAATAGCAAAAATAAATAATTAGCAAAATATAAATAAATAAGCAAAGATAATAAATAAACAATTAAAAAATAAATAGGGGTTAGTGATAAATATAATTAAAGAAATAAGGTTAGTAAAAATAAAATAGTTAAATTTAGTGAAATAATAATAATTAAAAAATAAACAAGGTTAGAGAAATAATAATAAAAATATAAGATAAACAAAAATAATAAATAATAATATAGTTAGCAACAATAATTAAAATAAATAGAAATAAATAGAAAAATATTATAATGACATGATTAGAATAATAAACACAAAATTTGATTTTAATATATAAGCATTTATTTAGAAACATGGATAATTAAATAATTACTATAATATAAAATTTTTTTAAACATAATATAATTATAAATTTTAATCATTACAAAATTTAATTATTTCTAAATATATATCAACAATTATTAAAAAAAAATATTTATACATTATATGAAGAAAATAAATTTTAAGTATCATATTCACAAAAAAATTAATCATGTTTACAAAACCTAATTTCTACCAATTATTATATTTATAAGAATTATACTAAATAAATATATATTATAATTATGTAAAGAATTAGAAAGTAAAAATAATTAAGAAAATAAAATTAGGTTTTCACAAAATTAGGGTTTTTGTTTAGAAAATATTTTTTTAGGGTTTTTTCTAATTTATAATATACAAAAACTAATTAAATGGTACCTATATACATTTTATAAATATATAATAATAACAATCATTTTTTAGAATTTTAGAACAAAACATATGTACCTTATAATTTAGAAGAAAATAATATTTGCATTTTTATAATTTAGAAACATATTATATAATATAGGAAATAGGAAATATAAAAGAAAATAAGAAAAATCAAAAAAACTGGACCTGGGATTTGAACCCAGGTCCCTAACCTGGATAATGAAGAGATTTGCCAACTGAGCTGCGCACCAGTAATGCAACAACAATGAACACCTCTTGGTTTTGTGCTTTATCTTGAAAAATCAGAAAAAATAGTAAAACCAAAAAGGCCTGGGGTGCGAATCGAACCCAGGACCTTTTGATTACAAGCATGCATACGTTACCGCCTGGCTGGGAGAGCCTAACTGCTAGCATGTTGGCTATAATTGATAATATATTAAACCTGAAAAGAAAACAAAATAAAAGAACAAAATGTCACAAACGGGGAATCGAACCCCAGACCCAGCTATTGTGTACGCACGCTTCCAGCCACTGGGACAAGCTGCATGCTTGTGAGAATAGTCCAACACTCGTTCCTTTTGTTTCGTGCATTCTACCGTCTTCAACTTCGTCCAATCGCACACTGCCACACAGTCATCTTCAACCTCCAGCCATGCGAAATTTCCTGCGAATTTTGCTATACAATTTCCTGCGAAACATTTTTGTAACAAAACCTGCGATTCTCATATGATACAAAATACACACAATTAATCCATAATTTTTATGGGGAATTAAAGCCCAGGTCTTATAGAATTCAAAAGTCCCTTTGAGAGCCTCTGATGGTCCACGAATCGATTGATCCCAAATTCAAAGTTAAAACCCTAATAATGGCATTCCATCGAATAATCCATGAAACTTCAATCAAAACGTCCAGAATCATTCTAAGCATCATAATAAACACATATTAGTCATCAAAAACAATTCATAATGCCTATGTTAGTAGATTCGAAAAATTAAAATTTAAGACAAAAGTGGTTTCGGGATTCATGGTTTTATGATGTTTTTGATGCATATGATCATTCAAACATGCTCAAGCAACCTCGAAGAAGCTGTCTCAACCTTAAAAACCTCTGTTGGATGGCTGAAATTGAAAAATCGAATTTGAGTTTTTGTGAGAAATTTGAAACTTGAATATGATGTTTGGCTGCTGGAATTCGTCCCTGAATGTTAGGTTTATGCTAAGTACTTATATGTGAGTGAATTAGGTTAAGAAAATTCATTGGTTGTGTGGAAGTTTGGATATTTGAAGATTGAAAAAGATCATGCCATGAAATTCAAATATTGGCTCATGAAAGCTTGCTATTTTTGGATCAATCACATGATTTCTTTCTCTTTCAACTTCAATCAATATTGATGAGATTCTAGAAGCTCAATCTTCATCCAAAAATATATTTTCATATTTTATATTTATTTAAAATGATTTTTTATGAATTAAATCAAAATAAATAAAAAAAATAATAAAAATTATGATTTTTAATCAATTGGGTAGTGCATGATGATATGGTATGGATTGGATCACAATTTGGCCAGCCCATTTGGAAAGAAGTGGTTTTAAACCTCCATTTTCAACATAAACCATCATAAAATTTCCCAACTTTGCAAGGGCACATCTCCCTCAATTTTAAAGGTATGAGGGTGTTCTTGGACATTTTGGAAAGCTTGAAGAGTCCTATAAACAACCCCATTGGTTTCAGGTCCATATCATTTACCAATCTCAAGTTATGCCCTTTTGAAGTTGTTGACTTTTTGTTGACTTTTGAAATGACCTATAATGTCTTAGCTCATATCTTCCAAATGAAGCATTTTTGGGCTTAACTTGCAAGATCAAAGTTGTATAGAATTAAATTTCCTTCAAAATGAGCTTTGGATGGAGACTTGGTGATGAAGTATGTGAAAGTTATGGCTGGTCAAAGTTCAGTTGACTTTTACTAAGGGAACCCTAATTTAGAAACTCCTGATTATTGATGATCTGGAATCTCCTTGATGAATCATGATCAACCCTTGATCAAATGATGAATTTTACTTCATATACTTGATGTTGGCAAAAAATCATGAAGTTTGACTTTGGTTTGACCACAGTTGACCTCAGTTTGACTTTTTAACTGCATTGACTGATTTTGACTTATCTGATCATCTGACTGAGCAAACTTTTGAGAAAAGTCTTGAAACTTGTCATGGGGGTTCTTATATACATATAAGATGTTATGAAGCTCACTTGAAGTCTTGGAAGTCCATTTAGCCTGATTAAAGTCAAAACCCTAGTTTTGGATGCACTGCTTAGGAGATGCACTGTCTGAGGGAATTGTCAACTCTTTTGACCAATTGTGAACTTTGTGAACCTTGTGAACCTCATAAAGTGACTTTGTAGACCTCATGAACCTCGGGAGAGCTTTGTAATCATTGTGAATCTTGTGAACCTTGTGAACCTTCATGAAGTGACTTGTAGACTTCATGAACCTCATGAAAGGTTATGGAAATGTTGAGAAACTTGTGAACCTTGTGAACCTTCATAAAGTAACTTGTAGACTTCATGAACCTCATGAAAGGTCTTGGAAGCATTGTGGAACTTGTGAACCTTGTGAACCTTCATGAAGCAGCTTGTAGACTTCATGAAAGGTTATATAAGCATTGAGAAGCTTGTGAACCTTGTGAACCTTCTTAGTACACAAGGTTTTGTATTGTGAGGGCAAATTTTGGGGTGCAACAGCAGGCTTCTCAAATCTATCAATAGTAATCTTGGGAGCTTCATCATCCCAGCTGATCTCAAACATGGATGCCATGGTGGCTAATGCATCTGCCAACTGATTCTCTCTTCGTGGAATATGTCCAAAGGTAATTTCCTTGAAATGTGGGATCAAGGACAATACATGCTCTCTGTAAGGAATGAGATTATCATGCTTGGTATCCCAATCTCCTTTGATCTGACTTACTACCAAGGCTGAATCTCCATACACGTTTAGGAACTGAATCTTCATATTAATGGCAGCTTTAATACCCAGGATACATGCCTCATACTCAGCCATGTTGTTAGTACAATAGAAACACAATCTTGCAGTAATCGGGGTATGTCAACCTTCAGGGGAACTAATCACAACACCAACACCATTACCTAGTGCATTAGAAGCACCATCAAAAACCATAGTCCATCGGGATCCTTGTTCAGGTCCGTCATATTGTCCAGGTTCTTTGGTAATAATCATAATGTCTTCATCAGGGAACTCAAAACTCATTGACTGGTAATCATCCACTGCTTGATGAGCCAAATGATCAGCTACAACACTCCCTTTAATGGCCTTCTGGGTGGTATACTGTATGTCATATTCTGTCAAGATCATTTGCCATCTTGCAATTCTTCTAGAGAGAGCAGGTTTCTCGAATATGTACTTGATTGGATCCATCTTCGAAATCAATAAGGTAGTATGAGTCAACATATACAGTCTTAGTCGGCGAGCAGCCCATGCCAAAGCGTAGCAAGTTTTCTCGAGCAGTGAATATCTTGTTTCACAGTCGGTAAACTTTTTGCTAAGGCAGTATATTGCCTGCTCTTTTCGACCAGACTCGTCATGTTGCCCCAAGACACACCCCATTGAATTGTCTAACACTGTTAAGTACATAATCAAGGGTCTTCCATCAACTAGTGGCATCAAAATTGGTGGTTCTAGCAGATACTTCTTGATTTCATCAAATGCTGTCTTGCACTCATCATTCCATTCCATCACCTGATCTTTCTTCAACAGCTTGAAGATTGGCTCACAGGTAGCAGTCAATTGGGAAATAAATCTTGCAATGTAATTCAATCGTCCCAAGAAACCTCTAACTTCCTTCTCCGTACGGGGAGCTGGCATCTCTCGTATAACTTTCACTTTCGCAGGGTCCACTTCAATACCTTTTCCACTGACAATAAAACCCAGGAGTTTACCAGATCTAACTCCAAAAGTACACTTGTTTGGGTTTAATCTCAACTTGTATTTCTTCAACCTCTCAAACAACTTATGCAGATGATCAAGATGTTGTTCTTCATTCTGGGACCTGGCTATCTTATCATCCACATACACCTTTATCTCATGATGAATCATGTCATGAAACAAAGCCACCATAGCACGCTGATATGTTGCCCCTGCATTCTTCAAACCAAATGGCATCACCTTAAAGCAAAAGGTGCCCCACTGTGTAACAAATGTTGTCTTCTCCATATCTTCAGGTGCCATCTTGATTTGATTGTAACCAGAGAAACCATCCATAAATGAGAATACCTTATGTTGAGCAATGTTGTCTACCAGAACATCAATATGAGGAAGTGGAAAGTCATCTTTAGGGCTGGCCTTGTTCAAATCTCTATAGTCCACACACATACGTACCTTACCATCTTTCTTAGGTACCGGTACCACATTTGCAACCCACTGAGGATAAGAAGTCACAGCTAAGAACCCTGCATCAAACTGTTTCCTTACCTTTGCTTTGATCTTTTCTGACATTTCAGGACGCATGCGACGAACCTTCTGCTTCTTTGGACGACAATCTTCTTTTACTGGTAAACGGTGAACCACAATATCTGTATCCAACCCTGGCATATCTTCGTAGGACCAAGCAAAGATCTCCACATGGTCACGTAGCATCTGAATCAATCTGCTCTTGACACTATCCTCTAAATCAGCCCCTATCTTGACCTCTTTCCTGTTTTCTTCAGTTCCCAGATTCACAACTTCGACCGGCTCTTCATGTGGCTGTATAGCTTTCTCTTCTTGTTGTAACAACCTAGCAAGCTCTACAGGTACTTCACAATCGTCCTCATTTCCGTCTTCAGCTTGATAGATCGGATTCTCGAAATTATAATTGGCAATAGTAGAACTGTTATCAACAGGATCCAGAGTGGATGAGGATCTGCATTTTAGTGATGTGGGTGTGTGTAAGAACACATAGCTGATAAAACAAAAATAAAAGAAAAGAAAGACAAGGAACACAATATTTACGAAAACAAAACGTCCACTGATTTTTATTGAATGAAGTATGTAAATGAAATGACATCCCGTAACAAGCACACCATTGTGCCCCGGGCAAGGCACAAGGCTTGAGAGTTTTAATTGTTCAAGAAATTACAAACTTAAAAGTAACAACACAGTAATAGTATTTACTCCTGACTAAAGGAGATAGGAATAACATCTTCAGCCTTCCAGTTATTGAGCCCAGCACCCATAGTAGGAAAAATCCAAGCATCCAAGTTGTAGTCTTCATCATAGTCACCCACAGCATTGATCTGATTCTTCATAATCCCCTGATTGGTGATACGAACAGCACGAGCACGACGAACAGCCTTCTGGGACTCTGTAGTGAAACCCAAACCAAATTTGTCAGACTTGTATGGAATATTAGGAAGCTGACCCCAAATAGTACAATCACCTTCATCCACCACAGCTCTAGCATCTTTAAGGGAGGCCATTGTAGGAGGTACTCTGGTGACCACAGGAACTTTCTTGACAACAGGAGGAGCTTCATAATCATTAACAATCCAAGGAACCACTTCAAATGTCTGACACGGAGTTTCAACATATTCACCTTCCATCTCAAGATACTTAAAGGTGTTCACATGGCTAACAACATATCCTTCCTCCCCGTAGACAGTAACAACCTTTCCTTCTTCCAGATATCTCATCTTTTGATGTAAAGTGGAAGTTACAGCACCTGCCCCTGGATCCAGGGACGCCCAAGCAAACAAGAATATGAAGGACGAATATCCATGACATAAAAGGTAGCATTGAAAACCTGAGAACCAACTTTGATTGGGAGATCAATTTCTCCATGCACTACTCTTCTCGAGCCATCAAAAGCCTTCACCACTATATTACTAGGCTTCAACACAACATCTTCAGGACTAAGCTTATTCAGGACTTCTTTGGGCAACACATTCAGAGAGGAACCATTGTCTATCAATACATGTGACAGGGTAGTGCCCCTGCATTCAATTGAGATATGCAGAGCCCTGTTATGATCCCTCTTGGCAGGAGTCAAATCAGCATCGGAGAAACCTAACCCATTATCATAGGTCAAGTGTGCAACACAATTTTCAAACTGGTCAACAGAAATTTCATTTGGTACATGAGCAGTCTTCAGAAACTTAATCAAGGCCTTGGTATGAGCCTCAGAACATAACAACAAAGACAGCATAGAAATCTTGGAGGGAGTATGCCCCAATTGATCAATAATGTCATAATCACTCTTGCGAATGATCTTCAATACTTCTTCCATCTGCTTAGAAATGTCATCAGCAGTTGGTACATTAGTTTGCACAGGTTCAATAACAGGACCTTTGCCCCGAGCATCAGCAGTGGAGGTAGTAGTTAGAGTAACTGTATTCTTGGAGGTAGCCGAAGGAGAGAAAATCCTTCCACTTCTCGTGATCTTACTAGATCCAGCAATATTGTCAACATCAAGGTTTTCATCAACAACAGGTGTCTCAGCTAAGGGTTCCTGCTTAACACCATGAATATAAACATCGGAGCCATAATGCCAAGGCACCGCTTTATCAGAAGTGTACGGAATAGGACCAGGAGTGGTAATGACCATAGGAGTCACTCTAGCTTCAGCAACAATCTTCACAGGGCCTTCAACAGTAATCTTAATTGGACCCTTATGAGTAATTTTGACAGGACCCTTAGAAGTAATCCTTACCGGCACTTTATCAACCATATCCACCTCTTCAATCTTCTTACCTTTAGTAATATGATCCACCATACTCTCTACAGAAGGTGGAGTCCTCTCAAACACTATGGTATAATTATTCATGAGACGTTGAATTCCATCTCTCAACCTCCAGCAGCTATCTGGCTTATAGGTACAATATAGACAATCTTCACGACAACCTGGAAAGAACCCAGCTTGTACTAGCTTCTTCTTAATGACGGACAATGGTGTAGTCAACTCTGCAACTGAAGAAATATGTGAATCTTCCTCAATGGCATTGACAGTCTTCTCATGATTTGGCATGGGAGCAGTGATCACATTTGGAGTACCGGAGGGTCAAACTCAATTTCTCCAGCCTCAATCATATCTTGAATTTTGTTCTTCAATACCCAGCAACTATTGGTATCATGTCCCTGACAGTTCGAATGATATGCACATCGTGCATTAGGATTGTACCTGGGAGAGGTAACATTAGGATTCTGAGGAGCATCTTTCAGAGTGATGAGTTCAGCCTTCAACAAGTGTTGCAATGCTTGGGCCATTGACATGTTGATCTTAGTGAACTGCCTTCTAGCCCTCTGTTGATTTCCCTGTGGCTGCTCTGTTGTTGCAGTGGTTGGATTGGAGATATGAACTGCACTCACAGATTGATGCCTTCTATTACGATCAGGTTGACCATAAACAACATTTGACTCTTTCTTCCCACTGGGAGGCTTCTTTGCAGCTCCTGATGAAGAAACACCCACTTGAATCTTTCCACTCCTTATTCCACTTTCTACGCGCTCTCCAATCATTATCAACTCAGTGAAGCCAGATGATGAGCTTCCAATGAGATGACTGTAAAATGGACCATTCAACGTACACATGAACATATCAACCAACTCCCTGTCAGTTAAAGGGGGTTGCACTCTTCCAGCCAAATCTCTCCACTTTTCAGCATACTCCTTGAAGCTCTCTTTAGCACCCATAGACATGCTCTGAAGTTGCATGCGAGTAGGGGCTAGATCAGCATTGTATTGATACTGCTTATAGAAGGCTTCAGCAAGATCATTCCAATCACGGATGTTAACACTCTCCAATTGATAGTACCATTCCAATTGAGCTCCAAATAAGCTCTCTTGGAAGAAATGGATCCACAACTTTTTATCAGCAGTATGGGGTTGGATTCTCCGGACATAAGACCTCAGATGCAACTTGGGACAAGAGAACCCATCATAAACAACAAAAGTAGGAACCTTGAAACCAATGGGTATAACTACCCCAGATATCAAACTCAAATCTTCAAAATCCAGCCCAGAAGATTTTTGTAATTCCATAGCATCCATTCTATCCACCAGCATCTTGAACTTATCCTCATTAGGCTCATGATAGTAGTTAGCTTCAAAATCAGAGTCCCCCATTGTGTTGTGGAGACTGCCTCCCTCTTTCTCAGACTCTTTAGACTCATAGTCTTCAACCTGTTCTTTGGTCTTGACAGGACCTCTGAACCTTCTACCCATGTTGATCAGGCCACCTGACCTTCTAGTCTTCTTAGTCTTCTTGGCCAGCAGTGTCTTCAATTCATCCTGCCCTTTGGACAAGTTCAGGATCAGCTCTTGGAACTGTGCATTTTGTGTCTGGAGATCCTTAACTGTTTGTTCAAGAGCCATTGCTGAAATAAACAGCGAGAAGATAAGAAACCTGTGCACAATAAACCTGTGATGCAATGATATGATGTATTAATGCGTATGCAATGTTTTCAAGGACCGCAGGATTTAAATTTGCTTAAACAAACAAGAAGGTAAACTTTTATTAGTAATAAATTTGTTTTTCCTCTTGGGCTTACAGAAAATGAAATGTAATAAATACAAGAGATGGGGTTTTAAGTCTCCCATGGACGTTTCCTCTTTGTGTTGAGGTATGAGTTGAGATTCCGCTCCTCGTGAAGTTGCTTTGTTAGTTCCAGGATTCTTTCTTGGCTTGCTTTGTAATGAGCCTCGAAAGTATCCCTTTGCTCCTTCAACTGGATCCAGGATCTCTGTAAATCTTCCATGTCAGTAGGCATGTCTGGGTGAAGGATGGTGTAAGAAGTATCCCCTTCAGCAACAGGTTCCATGGTAACTGGCAGGATAAAAGGATATGGCATCATGAGAGTCTGAGCACGAGATCGCACCCATTTGAGATAAGCCTCCATAGGAATAGTGTACTTAGGCTCCAGAGTCTTGCTATCAACCTTGTTCACTTTTCCCCATGCTCGTATGAACCTCTGACGGTAACCTTGCAGATCGTTGTCGTAGTCAAACACAATACCCTGAATTAACATGTCATGAGGACCATCGCTCCGAGCGTTACCAAACTGTCGTAAAGCTAAAGAAGGGTTGTAGGTAATGCCTCCTCTTATGCCTAGAAGTGGCACATTAGGAAACTCCCCACAACGGTCAATGATAATGACATTCTCCATAGATCTGGAGCACCAGTGAATATCTGAATGCGAAAGTGACATGATCCTCTTAGACCACCTGAATCCCTGTTCATTCTTCATCATTGAGCGAGGAAGGTGAGAAATAAACCACCTAGATAGCAAAGGTATGCAACACATCAGAGTTCCTCGGGCTTTCGTAGTACGAGTATGAAGAGAGTGTAGGATGTCTCCGAGCAAGGTAGGCACTGGACTGTGACTCAGGAATATGTTGATGGCATGAACATCTATGAACTGATCAGGATTGGGGAACAACACCAAGCCATAAATCAACAAGGCTAAGATCTCCTCAAAAGCATCATAGCTCATAGCTTTCAAGAAAACTTGAGCCTTCTCAATCAACAACTTAGCAAGAATACCCTTAACTCCGCTTCTCGTTTCTAGAACAATGTCAGACTTCTTCAGATGTATTGCTGCAGCAATAACCTCAGGTTTAGGCTCTTTTTCCGAGCCTGTGAATGGTTTCTGATCAAGAACAGGTATACCCAGAAGTTTAGAGAACTCTTCCATTGTAGGAACCAACTGGTAGTCGGGGAATGTGAAGCAATGGTGCTTAGGATCAAAGAACTGAAACAGAACACTCATCATGTCTTCATTGAACCCTGAGGTGACTAGATCCAATAGGTGACCATGTCTCTTGATGAACTGGGAATGATCAGACACTTGAGAAATCAACTCTTTAAGCTTAGCAGGTATCCCTACAAAGTTGATCCTGATAGTGTTTCTACGAGCAGAAGCCATGACCTGCAACAAAGAACAAAGATAAATCCTTTGGTCCTTGAAATGATTAGTGAAAATGCTATGCTTATGATGCATGATGATGTCATGATGTTATGCTCAATCACAAACATGTGGCACACACAAACAAGTCATACCATAGCCTTAGGTTTAAAGGCTTGCATGAGGTTTAAAGGTCAATACCCTCCCCTGAAGTTAGTTGGTTCATCCTGTCCTACAAAAGTAACCAGGTTCTAAGGGATCTCAATATCATTGATCCTTCACAAGGGTGGTTGTTCAGTAGGCAACTTACTTGCCAACCAAAACCCTCCAAGTTTAGGATCTCAATGAGTGTAGTATCGAGTATCAACCAACTTCAGTCTTCACCAAAGCCGGTTATCTCACTACTTTCTAAAGGCCAAGATGGGATAACTAGGGTTCTAAAAGTTAGTTAGTGCATTGACAACATATGACAGCCTCATATTATCCTCAAGAAGTCACACTAACTATGGCCACCAGATCAACCATATCGGTATACGCCGTACAGTTTCCTTGGTCTATTGCCATTTACCTAAGGTACACTAGATCCGGGTTAGGATCTTTCACACATAAGAGCACCCAAGAAGTAAAGTAAAGCAAACAAAGCAAACAAGTTTAAAGTGATCTAATTCCTAAGGGTACCCCTCTTTTATTAGTCCCCAGCAGAGTCGCCAGTTCTGTAACACGGGTGGGAGAACTGACTTTAGTTATGTTGCGGATAGCAAGAGTCGCCATCGACTTTTATTTTATCCAAAGGAAAGGCATAAAAGAACAGGAAAGACCTTTTAAAAGATTTTTGGGTTCGGGGGATAGGTTATGTAAAGGGAAGGTGTTAGCACCCTTTACATCCATGGTTATCCATGGGCTCTTAGTTACTTAGCTCACTTTAAAATGTTTTTGAAAAATGTAGTGTGTGATTAGAATTTTCTTTAAGTACTTTATAATGATCCATGTACGGATATATATAAAGTGTTTGTTTTGAAAATTGCTTGAAAAGTGTGAAGTGTTTGAAATGTTTTTGAAAAGTGAGCAAGTACATAAGAGGAACCTACCCTAAGTTAAGTCTTTTCTGTTCTTGAATGTTCTTTCAATGGTAAGACTATCCCTATAATTAAGGAATAGGTAGTCATTACCTTGGATGTGAGGGACAAATTAAGGGACATCTGTGATTAGGCAACTGTGGGGTGTATAAGCAATTCGAAGGGACTTATCATCTTTATTCGAAAGGGACAAGATCATTACGAAGGCAACGTTCGAAGGGACTTGATCTTTTTATCTGTTTAGGGACTAGATGATGTGAGATGAGGGACTTTTGCTTTATACACCCTACTTGACCTTTTTGTAATAGGCAACATGAGAGGTATCCTTATGGAAGTGAGATGGCGATCAAAGATCGACTTACGTGTGTGAGTGTACAATTTTAAATATTTATCTTTTAAATTAGTGATCTAAATTGATTTTACAATACAAACATGTTTACACTCCCTATTTTACTAACCATAGCATTTAAAAATAAATATTACTATTTAAAATATTACATAAAGGAAGCAATTACAAAATAATAATAATTAACAAATTAAATAAATAAGCAAAATAATAATAATAATATAATTGGGTTAGTAAAAATAATCACAATATAAATGGGGTTAGTAATAACAATATCATATGAAAATAAACATAATTAATAATATAAACAAAAATATTAGCATAATAATTAAAAATTCAACTTTTTATAAACAATTATTATTTTGAGATTAAGAATAAAATAAACAATTATATACTAATTATCATAAAGTTTTTAAATTATTTACAAATTATAAAAATTAGGTTAATTATAAACATATTATGATAATAAATTAAATTACAAAATTAAGTTAAGAATTTTATTGTTTTAGACATGATTTAAAATTATTTACATTATTTAGATAAGACTACATATAATGATAATATAAATAAATAATAATAATAAAAATAGAGAAACATAATTAACATTTATATGAAAATAATTAGGGTTTTAGAAAAAAAATTTAGGGTTAATCTTGGTTTATGAAAATATTAGGGTTTTAACTATATTAAGGTTTTAAGAATTAATTTAAACATTATACAAAATATAAATACATATAAATATAAACATAAATACACTAATTTAATTTTTTAAGAAAATAACAAGAAAATTTTGTTTTAACGGAATAAAGTTTAATCAGAAAATGTTTTTATATATTTTTAGAAATTTATTTTGATTAATTAAAAAATAAAACAAACATATCAAAAATAAATGAAAATAAAACCCTAAAAAATAGGACCTGGGATTTGAACCCAGGTCCTTTACCTGGATGAAGACTCTCCAAAACCATCTGGGCTGCTGCGCGCATGTGATAGCATTCCACCTCCACTTGGTTTTGTTCTCTTCCTGGAAAAATAATGAAAAAACAAAAGAAAATAGCACAAAAGGCCTGGGGGGATTCGAACCCAGGACCTTTAAACAATACACAAACGCACTTACCATTCCAGCCGGGAGGGCGCATCTGATAATATATGCATCACAATTCATTATATTTTAAGTTTGATAATTAACTGAAAAAAATAAGAAAAGGGTGATGAACCCAGGATTCGAACCAAAGACCTTCAGGTATAACACAAGCGCTCCCTACCACTGGGTCAACACTGCTGTTGTGAAATAATATCAAACAGAATCAATAAAATATTAAAATTAAATTTTAAATCAAAATTTGGCGCCACTGATCATCTTCTTCTTCCTCCAGACCTGGGAATATTGCTGCGAATATTCCTAGGCAATTTCCTGCGAATTCCAGGTTGTAGCAAAACCTACGAATCCTAACTATCATCAAAACAGTGAAATTACATCAAATTAAAAGCGCAAAAAAGGTCTAGAGGTTGATTCGAATCGATCTATGGTTTTAGAATTCGTTTATACTTGATGAATCAGAAAGCCCTAAAGCTCAACCGAAACCCTAAAAATGGTGGATCTCATTCTAGGTGATGGAACTTCACAAAACCTGCCCAGAATCAATCTATAACTTATCACAAACAAGAAACATTAATCAAAATTCATTAAGAACCAGTCAATATTTAGAATCGAAAATAAAAAATTTCATGAATATGATGAATCAGATTATGCATATGAGCTTGTTTCTGATGCTTTTGATGGTTGGGATTGGTTTAGTGATGTCCAAGGAACCCTTCCATGTCTTAAAAATACCTTAAAAGCTCTTGTAGGGAGGAAACCGAATTGAAGTTTTTTGTGAGATTTTTGAATGTATGAACTTACTCTTGGAGGCCAGCAATTCGTCTTGTGCATTAGGTTATGTTGTCTACTTATAGTAGAATCAAATTAGGTCAAGAGACTTGATCATTGCATGGACTTTTTGGATTTTGAAGATTGAAAAAGATTCAAGCTTAAATTTCAAATATTCTTGAATAAGACCTTTCTATTTCAAGCCAATCACCATAATTCTTATATCAATTTGATCCAAGCCACATTTATGATTTTCTAGAAGCAATATCCCATTTAAATATTTGATTTATCTATTTTATTTTGATTTAAAATGATTTTAAATGAATAAAATCAAAATAAATAAAATAAGAATAATAAAAAATATGAATAAATTAGGGTTGGGTCGTGCATGAGGTATTTGTATGGATTGGATCATCACATGGCAAGCCCATTTGGAAAAATTTGGTTTTAAGCCTCCATTTTCTTCATAAATCAACCAAAAATTTCCCAACTTTGCAAGGGCATATATCCTTCAATTTTAATGCTATGAGGATGTTCTTGGACATTTTGGAAAGCTTGAAGAGTCCTCTAACCAACACCATTGGTTTCATGTCCATATCATTTACCATTCTCAAGTTATGCCCTTTTGAAGTTGTTGACTTTTTGTTGACTTTCAAAAGGACCTATAATGTCTTAGCTCATACCTTCCAAATGAAGCATTTTTGGGCTTGGCTTGTGAGACATAAAGTTGTAGATAATTCAATTTCCTTCAAAATGAGCTTTGGATGGAAAAAATGTGATGAAGCATGTGAAAGTTATGGCTGGTCAAAGTTCAGTTGACTTTTCCTAAGGAAACCCTAATTTAGAAACCTTTGATTCTTGATGATCTGAAATATCCTTGATGAATCATGATCAACCCTTGATCAAATGATGAATTTTACTTCATATCCTTGATGTTGGCAAAAAATCATGAAGTTTGACTTTGGTTTGACCACAGTTGACCTTAGTTTGACTTTTGAACTGCTTTGACTGATTTTGACTTATCTGATCATTTGACTGAGCAAACTTTTGAGAAAAGTCTTGAAACTTGTCATGGGGGTTCTTAAGCACATATAAGATGTTATGAAGCTCACTTGAAGTCTTGGAAGTCCATTTAGCCTGATTAAAGTTAAAACCCTAGTTTTGGATGCACTACTTAGGAGAATGCATTGTCTGAGGGAATTGTCAAATCTTCTGACTATTTGTGAACTTTGTGAACCTTGTGAACCTCATAAGATGTCTTGTGAACCTCATGGGAGGTCTTGTGAACCTTGTGAACCTCATGGGAGGTCTTGTGAACCTTGTGAACCTCATAAGCACACAAAGTCTTGTATTGTGAGGGTAAATTTTGGGGTGCAATAGTAATGAATAAAAGGTAATGGATCCTCGGATGCTCACTCCCTTGGAAATTTGAACGCTCGGTCAAATTAACTGATAACTACCCTGCCCCGGGTTGGATGTGAGGTTTTTTCGTTTAGAAAAGAAACTCCTACTTCAAGGCTCAAAGGGGTTGACGAGGGTCTATCTCCCTTATATCTCCGGTGTTTGGGAATTGAAACAATGCCTGTACATCGTCAGCAGGTTCTACTCTGAAAGCATACCTTGAACAATTATGAGTATTCAGTTGTCATCATCCTCCCTCAAACCTGCTAAACAAAATTGAAATAAATGGGAGGTATATGGATGCAATTTTTTTTTGTTTTTTCAATGCAAGTAGAGAAAAATGAGCGAATGCGACATAATTGATTCAAAAAGGGCAAGATCACTACATTAACATTACCATTCAAAATAACAATGCTTAAAAGACAAGTAGCTGCTAACAGGAAAGAAACTACAATGCAAATGATAAAAAGGATACAATGATCACCAGCTCTGATGACATCTTCTTGTATGAGCCACTGAAATCAGGAGACGCTTCTCCGAAGTCTTTGAACTCAATCTGGCGAGAGGTTGACATGCACAACCAAGCTTCCTTCTGGAAAGGATATGTAGCCCTTGTCGATCAACTATTGTACCTTGGCTTGAAAATCTTTGCAATCTTCGGTTGAATGACCGATTGATCCACCATGATACCCACATTGCTCATGAGGATTGTACTCTGGAGGGTACGGCTCTGGAAACGGCTTGAGAGGCTTAGGAACCACCAAAAAGCTTTGAATTAGATGTGGCAAAAGTTCACTGTACGCCATAGGAACTGGATGAAGAGGAGCAATCCTTCTTTCCAGATTATTGCGAGGCCTAGGCTGGCTCTGAAGTTGATTCTGAGGTCTTCGCCCATGAGCTTGCAGATTTGGACGAGGGGGAGTCCATGGATTCTAATATGGTGCTCCAAGCATTGCCGAATGCCTGTAAGAGTAGCCAGACACAGGAAAAGATGATCTCTGAGAAGATGTTGGTCTAGAACGTTCAATATTGGCCATGACTGCACTGATGTCATCCCATTCTTCCTCTTGGGAGCTAACAACAGACTCATCTTCACTAGCTGGGATACTCGAAGAGTCTTGAATCTTTCCACTTTTGAGCAGGCTCTCGATGCGTACTCCAACTATCATCAATTCAGAGAAGCTTGATGTCCCAATGCTACTCATTCTTTCCAGGTACGGACCTTGCAATGTGCCCACGAACAGGTCCACTAATTCTCTTTCTGAAAGTGGTGGTTGCACTTGGGCTGCCAATTCTCTCCACCGCTGTGCATATTCTCTGAAAGATTCACCAGTTCTCTGAGATAGGCTTTGCAACTGCATGCGACTGGGCTCCATGTCCACATTGTACTGGTATTGCTTTACGAAAGCTCTGGATACATCATTCCAAGATCAGATACGACTGCTTTCCAAATCCATGTACCAACTTAAGGATGCCCCACTCAAACTGTCCTGAAAACAGTGAATCATCAACTCATCGTTGCGGGCATAAGAAGTCATTTTTCTGCAGAACATCACCAAATGACACTTTGGGCAACTGACACCAGTGTACTTCTCGAACTTCGGAGTCTTGAAATCTGGAGGAATGACAAGACCAGGCACCAAACACAAGTTTAGAGCGTCAAAACCAAAGGCATCATGATCAGCTAAGGCTTTAAGTTGCTCATCCAACACACGAAACCTTTCAGCATGATCAATAGTTGGTGAATCCTTGGTTTTCACAAGAGGGATTTCCCCTTGGAAGTCTGGCATAGGGAAGGCGAAACTCTAATAATTTATAGAATCAGAAGAAGATGAAGGTCCACCTCGGACAACAGATGGTTCAGGTACACCCTGATTCATGACCGGGGTCTGTGCAGGCTGAGCTTGAGCAAGGTTATTCACTTGTGGAAGGTCCTCATATGGAGAAAGACCATACAAAGGATTGGTCATCGAAGTGAAACCGGGTGGAAACTCCACATTCTGACGGTTGTTCTCTGACATAGCTACTGACAGCTTCCAATCCGACCTTTTCTTAGTTCTTGACACTGCTCAGTCTAGCTTCAAACAACTTTTTTCGTCTTCCAACAGTTACCACTTGTTCAAACTGAGTACCGGGAAATCAGCTGGCTGGTCATGGACAAAAGGAGAAGGATGAGCTCTCTGGAAGAAGGATATGCAATGCAAATGCAAAATGCAATATGATGATGCAAAGATGCAAAGACATGGGATCACAGCTGGAAACTGCCTGGAATCTGGAATACTGAGCCAATAATCGAGTGTTTGTAACCACAAGATCTCTGTATAATAACCATAGATGATAATCCAGAACCAAAAATCAAGAACTCCAGGATCATAGTGATCGGATCAAAACATAAGACTGCACTGGTAATGAGGGTATGTTGAGGTCATGGGTTCCTGCAAACCTGTAAACCCCTTCCCAATCTCACTGGTAATAGGCTCCGGGTCAAACATCACGGGCTCTCAAAGCCGAATAGCAATAATACTTTCACCATTTCCGAGAAATGGCTCATGACCAAATCAGGGAATCAGTTTGGCATTATATACTACACTGGGAGGCCTCAGCTGAGTCCGGGAAACAAGGTCATCCTATGTGAGTTCCAGGTGGGCCCTCGGGTGCGAGTGGGTTTGCCACACAATGTGGTCTGCCACTGTCACCACTAAAGAGGGACGTTTCCACAAGGTTCACAATGATCGGTCCCCAGCTGCAGATAACTGTCAAGGTTATGTAATGAGAGAGGAAGATCCCCAAATCAAGACATTTCCAAGACAATCGCAACCTGGTTGTGGAACTCACTACTACCCCCATGACAAGATCTCATGAGGCCAAAGTGGAACCACTCTAAGTCCTAAAGTGCACTCGAGCCGGGTACTTGGCTCATCTCTCAAGAACAAGTAACACTCATCCCACCAAATAGAAAACCAGTCCAGACAGTCCAGTATATATACATGATGCAGAAAATAAATACTGAAAACTGTAAATAAAGTTGTAAATGAAACTATAAATAAACAACAATATAATACAACAAGCCACATCAAACAAACATCACCCAATGAAACAGAAACAAACAAGCGCTAGGAGAGACTCACAGGGGAACCAGAGATTCTGGATTCGTTCCCCAACAGAGTCGCCAGCTGTCGCTCCCCAGATTTCCATCCTGGTACAAACGCGAAAGTGGCACGGAAAAAGAATAGAGTCGCCATCCAGGAATTTTTATCCCGAAGAGAGGGAATGGTAATGTTGCACAAACCAGAAGAAAGAAAGAGGAAGGACATGGGTCCTGCGAACCAAAGAGACTGGGTTCGGGAGTCGGTTACAACCTGGGAAGGTATTAGCACCCAGATCGTCCGCCGTACCCGACGGGATCCACGCTTGCAAAAAGAAACTGTTTCAAAGGGTGAGGGTATGAAGACTGCAGCAAAAGAAATGAAAATGAAAAAAAGAAACTGGAACTGGAAAAGAACTGAAATAAGAAACAAAGACAAAAATGTAGGGAAAATAAAGATTGTGCTCGAACGGGCCCTACCTCGCTGCCTACGTACCTCATCAGGATAATGAGGATCAGAGATGCCGTAATTCCCCTTACTAGGGGTACTAAAAGAAAATTGCTTGTGAATTAAAGCTTGAACTTCCTATGCCATTGCTTAGGTGTTGCAGACTCGGACGACGAGTGCGTAACCGTCTCGCAAAATGACAAGTAGGAGCAAGTTCGCGTACAGAGCGAATGAGATGAGAAAAGAATTCCCGAAGGAAAGACGCTTATTGTTTGTTTGTGTTTTTTATGAAGCTTTTATTGAGTGTGTCACAAGGAAGTGAACTCAAGCTATTTACCATGGAATGTGCACTTGTCACTACATTCCAAGATGGAATAATAGAACAAGCACACTCAAGTAAGGAGAAGATCCCCAAAACATGAACCCAAAGATTAGGACCTAAGCTCACTAACTTGTTTACTTATTAAGTGTTTTTGGTATTTACAGATGAAGAAGTGTTTTTTTATGCTTTTCTTGGTGAAGAAGATACCTTGATCAGACTTGTGCATCACAAGGTAAACTTGTACTATCCCAAGATGGGAAGACTACAAGCATACCTCATGGGATAAGGCTATGGATCAAGATATCACTTAAATCTTATTAAGATGCTTTTTAAGAGTTATGAGATGAGAAGAGAAGAAGAACTAAAAGGATCATAAAGGTAAAAGCTAACGGGAAAAGTCTAATCCTAATATTCACATGCTCGGATGGTCCTAGGTTAGTGAGGCTCACTATCCTAATGAAGGAGAAGAAAAGAAGAAGATGAAAGGAGCAACACCATGGTGGCCTGAGCACACCTCAAGTCGAGAAAGAATAAGAGAAGATGAGGAAGAAGAAATGGATGAAATAGAAATAAGATAAGGAGATGAGAATGCAATATGGAGATAAGATGAAAAATGCACAAACAGAGGCTACACCAGTAGGACTTCCAGATGCAACAGCATGCTATAAGCCAAAACGGGCCAGTGGTACCTAACGGAGAAGGTTCGTTGCCTCTTCAATGTGCGCAAGTGAAATCAAGAAGAAGTATGAAGTCCAAAGTGTATTCAATAATCAAGCCCAAATGTTCATTATCAGGATATCCATCAAAAGTCAAATGCAAGCATCCATCATCCAGAATTAAAGTCGAGAATCAGTCCGCGCAACAACAAAGTCTAAGTTTAATTGGTGTCCAAAGGTCTCATTAGTCCAAGTAAGATTATGAAGCAAATAGTCGCAAAGTCATCCACGTTTTATCCTTCGTCAAGAAACCTACAAAACATTCAATAGAAAACTAAAACCAAAATTAGACAAAATCTTATAAAATTCTACTAAACCAAATTAATTAAAATTAAATATAAAGTAACAACCATAACTTTAATTGAATCCTAAACCTAATAATAGTTACAAACTAGTTAACAAATGATTAGATAAAATGATGAGAAAATTTAATTAAACACACACAAAGGGGGCAGTGAGTGCATCGCATGTTTTTGATGGTGTGAAGAGAAAACAAAAAAATATCACGGACCAAGCCCAGTATCACCAATAACAAACCAAAACAAAGACTAAAGGGAAACATTAAACTGAAATTAAAAATAAACAAAGATCAAAACAAAAAAATTAATATATATATATATATATATATATATATATATATATATATATATATATATATATATAAATATAAATATATATATATATATATATATATATATATATATATATATATATATATATATGTATATATAAAATAAAAGGAAATCAAATATTGAAAAGGTCAACAAAGATTAAACTGAAAAAAATAAAATAAAATAAAAAAATAAATATTAAAAAAAGAGAAACAGCAAAGAGGGCGTGCATCAAATTCTCAAAAGAACAGAGGAACAAATCCCCTTTTCCATTAGCGACTTTGACGAAGAAGTCGCGGATTCCTCTTCGAAATTCAACATGTGCAGAGGCTTTCTCTCAACTCGCTCTGTTGTCCATGATTCGATTTCGTCATCAACATCCTTGGCGGTGACGGCGGCTCGACACTCTCCTTCACCATCTTCATATTTGTGTTGTTCTCAGTTTCCAAATCTCATCGTCAAAACAACTACAGCCGCCGATGAAGCTTCGCCGGTTCGCAAGTTTTGCGGCCGCGATTTGAACGTCGTCGTCTTCTTCAACATCACCCCAACATTGCGATGGAATCTCGTTCGCCGGCCATCAACACAAGGATTTAACCGCTGGCTAATGATGGCTCTCGGCTCTTCAACTTCGATCTGCTCCAAATCGACCTCTCACGCTTACTTCTTCTTATGTTCTGTTTTTGTTTCTGCTTTTAGTTTATGTATTCTGATTTTTGTTGTTTGGTTGTGTTTTGTTTGGATGAACAAGAAGGTTGTGTGTCTACGGTTTGAAGGTAAATATGAGGGTGGTGAGCGATTTTATACAGGAGAAAGAAAAATCGGTTAAGGGTGTTGAAGAGGCGTTAAGGTTGTGGATGGAAGGGCAAAGAGTGATGAGGTTTGTGAGGCTGATGATTTGATTGAAATGGAGTTCCGAGGTGTTGAGGTGAAGGGTCGTGGCCGAGGATGTGGTAGTGGAGCGACTTGATTTGTTATTAAGTTGGTTGATGGTGGTCAAAAAAGAAGAAAAGTTTTTGTTCGATTTTTGAAGGGTGTAGTGAAGGTTATGAGAGTATGAGATTGTTGATTGAAGGAGAAATTTGGATGAAGGTTATGAGGTTAAGGATGAAAAAGGTGGCGTGATTAGTTTAGGTGATCTGAGAATGATGAGGAAATTGTTGTTGTGCACAGGTGATGCGTTGTGTGCTTTCTGCGTTATGAGGAGGAAAATGATTTTTCTTTTTTTTAATTATTTTTCGTGACCGTTTCCCGTGAGTATGCTGTGAATTAAAGGAAGATGAGAAAAGTGTGAGGTGTGAGGAAAAGTGTGTGTGGGTATGTGAATGTTGGTGCGTTTGTTCTTTTTCTGCTGAATGCTTTATGAAGAGTGATGAAATGAAAAATGTTGAGAAGAGGATCCGCGTGAGGTATAATAGCAGTGGAATAATCTTTGCCTGTTGTGTGTGTGCGGAAGTTGTGTAGAGGAAAATTGGTAGTTAAAAATGATGTAAGGAGTGAGTGAGTTTTTGCAGAAAGAAAAAAAAGTGTGAGTGTGATGCGTGATAGGGAGCGTGACTGTAGGTAGAGTTGGCCTGGAAAAATGTGGGGCCATATATGTGAATGAAGATGGGAAATGTGGGGGCCAGGTGAGTGTGGTATTTGTGTGAAGAGTGATGAAAATGAGTGTGGAAATAAAGCAAGACTCTTATGACACTATTATTATATAATTTTTTGTGGTGATGACTTTTGTAGTAATGGTTAGTGAAATTAAATTGAAAAATAGAATTAAATGGATCATGGTCTTAGAATGAATAATTGTATTTGAAAAAAGTGAATAAAGGAAAAGAATGGATATTTATAATAATTTGGGATGGATGCGAATTGTATAATCGAAAAATGGTTAATGGAAAAAGAATAAAAATCGAATAATTATGGATAGGAAATGGTGAACAAATGGCTAGAAATGGTTAATTAAATATGGGGAAAAAATGAATTTATGATGGGTAGTAATAAAAAATGGTTTAAAATGGATGTGGATATGGTTTAATGAAATAAAAAAATTATATATAAGAAAAGGTATTTTGAAAATGGATAGAAATTGTGGGCGTGACCAAATGAGAACGGATTAGGGGATAACACATGGATTATGGACATGGAAAAGAAAAAATGGTTAGAAATATGGATAATGAATAAAAACATCAATGGACGTGATAAAATGATGGATAGTGGTTATTGGATAATCGAAACAAAAATGGGTAATGGTTTATAAAAAACGGATATTCAGATAATCGAAAATAAGGACATGGCTCTCACCCACACACACACGACCATATCCCACAATCTCAATTCAGAATCAACTTGTCCATTTTTCCACACACCTCTGATAAAAGAAATGAAGCACACCAACAACTGAACAATTCGTAACCGGAGCAAACAACCATCTGAGTTAATCATCTTCTGAATCTGTGGCCCAAATAAGTCTTGAATCACCTTAAATCTGTCAGAATCAACCTTTTGGGAACTAAATCCATAGATAGACCACTAATGAGAAAACGAACGGACAAATTGGCCCAACACTTCTCGTAAGCCACAACTTGATGATATGACGAACTCATCACACCACAACTTGACCTTGAGCACTCACTGCTTGAGAAATAACCTTGAACCTGGGCCCACAGCTTCTGAGATATAGATAAAGGAAAACAGGCTGAGATGCTGAGAATAGAGGAATAGCCTGATAACTTGATGAAGCAGAAATCCATGGTGACGAGCCAAATGAAACAATGAATAACTTTCAGACTTGAAATTCTTATAAGGGAAATAAACCTTAATTCCTCAGAAGATACAATCCTATGTCTTAGGAACTTATGAAAATGGTATGCAAAATGCGTATGAATGCAAAACGAAAAGTAGATGAAGACAGAAAAACCAGAGGGCGAATTTAGGGTGTCTACACTTTGGTAATTGTTGATCGAGCTGAAAATGATAGATCTCGCACAAAACCTTGAAGATCCGGTGCTAAGCTTCACTCTCTGTGCAAAATAAATGCAAGAATAAGATCTTGATGCAGAATTTTGGATCCAAAAGCACTTCTGGATCCCAAACCAGATCTGAATCACCAATTAAACCAGTAAAAAGATGCAATGAAGCTATGGATGGAGGTCTAGTTCCAAGATCTACACACCTCAAGGCAAAGTTATGTGATCTTCAAAGAGGAACTTTGAGTTATTTGGAAAATTGGGAGAGAAAAGTGAGAGAATTGTGAGTGAGAAGAGTGAAAATTCAGAATGAGAATGAAAAATGAGAGGGAGTCCCCTCTTGGTTTGGAGAGAAATGGATTAAATATGGTTTAGGTTTGGGGCCCAAAAATTAGGCTTGAGATCCAAAATTATGGTTTGGCAAAGAGATTAGGCTGTAGCAATGGGATTAGGCTTTGACAAGTGCTCTAGATCCTTCTCTTTAATTTCCAATTAATTAAAAATGAATAAAAATCAGAAAATGGAAATTGGAGTCAAATCACACATGCTGAATTTGCTGCTGGAAATTTAAAATTCGTGGCCGTTAACCGGTTAACCAATCCGTTAACCGGTTAACGCCAGTGAATTTTGAAATTTCCCTCCTTTTGGTGGGAAACCTCAGGAATCACCCGACGCCAACCGTTTTGATCTGATTTTGATCCTCAATCCTTTCTTTAGGCTTTGACCCTGATGTCAACCTTGTAACATGCCTTGTGGGCTTTGAATTTCCCTGATACTTGATCATATGCCTTATGTTGGAACATGCAAGTGCTATGCTGCATTTTTCTATGCAATATTCTAAGGATATGACATGATGATGATGATTATGATATGATGATGATGCTAAACAGGAGAGGGCAAATTTTGGGGTGTTACAACTGCCCATATTCAAGCAACTGTTAATCTGAAAAGGACGATAGCACAGCTATCGACCGTTCAAGATGAACTGTGGTTGAATACCAAGAAGACCTGAAATTCACACTCTGCCGGAGAATGCAACAATGGGAAATAAACCCAACCAAATGACGCTTTGGCGACTGAAGTGGGGAGAAAACAGACGAGCTCCTTCCAAGTTGAATTGTTAATTCGGATAGAAAACCTTGGACAAACGAGTCCTCGAACAATCCTGTTATGCCAGGATCTGGACATACGAGCCCTCTTCAAATAAACCTGTTACGCCAGGAGCTAGACATACGAGCCCTCATACATTTTGCAATATATGATCTGAGACAAACGAACCTCCTTCGGATAAACCTGTTACGCCAGGACCGGTGATGCACTTAAGTCTGTGGGATAGACATGCATAATCAGGATAGACGAACCATCTTCATATATTATCCGTAGACATATGGTTTAAGACAAACGAGTCTTCTTTGAGCAAACCTGTTATGCCAGGTGCAACATTAGGATTTGACGAACCCTCTTCACAAATCTCGCGTAGATGAGCGGTGCTTGAGATAGACGAACCTCCTTTGGATTATCCTGTTATGCTAGGACCAATAACCATTTTGACGTTTAATCCCACCGTCAGGACTTCAAACCCCTTCAATACAGACGAGCATTGGGTGATCATCAAGAGAACACAAATGAGTGCCATAAGTCAATGATACAAACGAATATCAGACGATGATCCAAGAAACACAGACGAGCGCTTCAGGCGATAATATGGAAGAATATCAGCCACTGATACAGACAAATACCAGAAATCCAACACAGACGAGCACTTGTAGTAGCAATACAGACGAGTATCAGAAATATTATCGAATCAACATTCATACGAGTATAAGTCAACACAGACAAGCATTTGGGGCAACAATACAGACGAGTATCGGAAATTCAATACAAACGAGTACTTGGAGTGATTATCAAATCAGTACATATGGGTACAATTCAACACAGACGAGTGGGAATGATGATATAGACGAGTATCCAACAATGCAAATAGGCTTCAAACAGATAACAAACATAGATGAGTGCTGGAGAATGCAGATAAGCATCACATAAGTTTAAACACAGACGAGTGTCGGGGAGCATCAAACGAATGTTACACACAGACTAGTGTTGGAAAGTGCGGACGTCAAACAAATCAAACATAGACGAGTGTTGGGGAACATCATTAGATTTCGAACACAGACGAGCGCTGGAAAGTGCGGACGAGCATCAACATCTATCAATCGTAGGTGACTGCTGGGGAAAGAAAATGAGCAATCAAAAAAGTGGGAACACAGACGAGTGTTGGGGCAATGCAGACGAGCATCCGCATCTACCAACCGTAGGCGACTGCTGGGGAAAGTAAACAAGCAATCAACAAAGTGCAAACACAGACGAGTGTTTGGGCAATGCAGACGAGCAACTATCAAACATTAAACACGAATATGTGTTAAGAGGGGGATGCAGACGAGCAACCATCCAAATCAAACACAGACGAGTGTTAGGGGCGCAGACGAGCAACGACATTCACCACACACAAGCGACCTCTGGGGAAAGCAGACAAGCGACGACATCCCAGTAAGAAACACAACTATGTCGGGGACAAATGAAGAATATTTCTCAAGGGAACGAGTATTGGGTAAAGAGACGATCATCCAGCAGATACCAAACATCAAACACGGACGAGTGCTAGGGGGATGCAGACGAGCAACCATCAAACACAGATGAGTGCTGGGGCGATGCTGACGAGCACTGAACAAACGTCAAACACGAATGGGTGCCAAGAAATGCAGACGAGCACCAAACGAAATGCCCAACACAGACGAGTGCCGAGAAGTGCAGACGAGCACAAACGGAATGCCCAGATTTGCAACAATAATCCCAACTCTTCAGGGGATACGGGTCAAGAGGCTTTGATGATGCATAACTCTGACTGGGGGAGATGAACGACGACTTGTATCATCACATGGCCAACATAAATTGGCAACTTCTCTGGAGAATACTCCAATGACGGGAGTGAATCTCGATTATGACCCTGAGGGGAAATGACAACCTTCAGACCTGGCTGGGGATGATGCTTGGTTAGACCCTAGCTGGGGACTTCACTAGGGAAACAAGAATTCAGTTGTTCGCTGGGCAAACTGCTTGGTTAAATAACCCTTGCTGGGGAGAGAATTCTGACAATTCTAACTCTGTGGAGAAGTAAGGCCTTCAGCTGCCTACTGGGAATTCACTGTGGAAAAATAACCCGCATGGGGAGAAGAACTGTTCTATTAAGCTTGAAGCTCTTCCTGGGAAAGGACCAGATATCCTGGAAATACTTGGTTGAGGAATGAAATGTGAACAAATGTCTGCATTGCCTTTGTCATATTGGCCAAAAAAAATTGGCGGACTCACTGGGGATATTTCAATGATGGTTGCATACCAATCATGAAGTCCGAGGAGGAGACGACCTCCCGACTTGGCTGGGGATATCCAATCAAATTGTCTTCTAACCGCCGCATCTCCCTTCAGTTGGGTTTGAAACTCCGCTGAGGATTCCACTAGCTCTAGCTCAGTTGGGGATCATTCTCTGCTTAGGGAAGTGCGCCTTCGCCCTGCAAAACCTACAACAACAATATACACACAAGTTCCCCGGGGATTTGCATGGTATGATCTGTCCATTCATTATCACCCGACACTCAAAGATTATTTTAAATGTTTCCCTGCCATGTCAATTTGTTTTCATAAAAATAAACATGTTTCAAATGCAATGTTCTTTTTGCCAAAAATTTAGGACATTTTAGCAAACAAAGTAAACACCATGCAACACGGCTTTGGACTGAATATTCATTTATTGAAAAGGCCTCTGAATAGGAAATTTTTTACATCAGGATGCAACTACCTGGAAAGAGGTAGCTACCGTAAAATTGAGAAAAGAAACTATCCTAATGGCAATGTATACGACATTTCAATGAGTTTCCTTCTTGCTATGACCAACATGTCTTCAAGACTTTCTGTTCTTGCCTTTGCTTTCTGAAGAAGATGAGGGGACTGAATCCTATCCTTCTGATATTGTCAGGCTGTACAAAACGGTTATTTGGTTCAGATTACCCAGATCGCAGTTGTTCGCTTATTCCCTTGTTTTGCGTGGATCGCCCTTTCGGGTTTTCAATCCACCTGGATACCCTTTTTTGCCTGAGCTGTCCGATGTGGCTTTTCAACTCAATGGGTGTACATTTTTTTTATTTGTTTTCCCTAATTGTTTCCCGAGCTTTTTATTTTGTTTTTAGCTCGCCGGGATGGCCTTTCCTTGCCTGGACTTTAATTCTGTTTTTGTGTCCAGCAGGTCTTTTTATGCGAAGTATTTTTTAACTGCGTCCGAGTTAACAGGAGACTGGAAATCTTCTCCATCCATAGTAGTGAGCATCAATGCCCCACATGAGAAAACTTTCTTCACTATGAATGGGCCTTCGTAATTTGGGGTCCACTTGCCCCTGTGATCTGTACCTGGAGGAATGATCCTCTTGAGAACAAGCTCGCCTACTTGATACTCCCGAGTACGCACTCGTTGGTCGAATGCTCGCTTCATTCTCCTTTGATAAAGCTGACCATTGTAGATAGCCGCTAATCTCTTTTCCTCAATTAGGCACAACTGATTGTATCGAGCATGTACCCACTCAGCCTCATCAAGCTTCACGTCCATCATCACACGCAATGAAGTTATTTCTACCTCAACAGGTAAGACTGCCTCCATGCCATACACTAAGGAGAAAGGCGTTGCCCCAGTTGACGTCCTGACCGACGTTCGGTACCCATGCAGCGCAAATGGTAACATCTCATGCCAATCTTTGTAAGTGACAACCATCTTCTGCACAATCTTCTTAATATTATTGTTAGCCGCCTCTACCACGCCATTCATCTTCGGCCGGTAAGGAGAAGAATTGTGATGTTGAATCTTGAAGTCCCGACACAGCTCTTCCATCATCTTATTGTTCAAATTGGAACCATTATCAGTAATGATTCGCTCGGGCACTCTGTATCTACAAATGATGTCTCTCTTCAGAAATCTGGCTACCACTTGACGAGTGACATTGGCATAAGATGCTGCTTCAACCCACTTGGTGAAATAATCAATTTCAACCAAGATGAAACGATGACCATTCGAAGCAGTAAGCTTTATATTTCCGATCATGTCAATGCCCCACATAGAAAAGGGCCAAGGAGATGACATGACGTTGAGCGGGCTAGGAGGAACATACACCCTGTCTGCATAAATTTGGCACTTGTGGCACTTACGGGCGTATGCACAACAATCTGCATCCATCATTAACCAATAATACCCTGATCTTAATAACTTCTTAGCCATTGCAAGTCCTCCTGCATGAGTACCAAAAGACCCCTCGTGGACTTCTTGTATTAACAGGCCTGCTTCGTGTCTATCCATACATCTGAGCAAGACCATGTCAAAGTTCCTCTTATACAAAACCCCATCTGTATTCAAGAATAAACTAGCAACAAGTCGTTTCAAGGTCTTCTTATCGTTGGAGGATGCCCTAGCTGGGTTCTCCTGTTTTTCTAGGAAAAGCTTGATATCAAAGTACTAAGGTTTCTCATCAGACACTGCATCTACAGAGAAAGCATAAGCTGGTGTGTCAAGCCTGGAAATGTCAATCCTGGGCACATAGTTCCAACACAAGACTTTGATGGATGAAGAGAGCGTAGCCAATGCATCGGCAAATTGATTCTCATCTTGTGAAGAATGTCAACAGTCTTCTGGCATAATCCCTATAAGGAATTAAGTGATCTTGATGTGTATACCACTTTCCGGTAATCTAATTGATGACGAGGGCTGAATCCCCGAATATATCGAGAGTCTTAATCCGAAGATTAATAGCTTCCTCTATTCCCATTATGCACGCCTCGTATTCTGCTTCATTGTTGGTGAAACCAAAAGTAATTCTGGCAGCGAAGGGAAAATGAACACCTTCGGGAGTGATAAGAACAACACCAACTCCACGCCCGTTGATATTGACTGCCCCATCAAACATCAACTTCCATTTGGATTTAGGGTCAGGCCCCTCCTCCGGAAGTGGTTCCTCGCAATCTCTTTCCTGGAGGTACACGATGTCCTCATCAGGGAAATCAAACTTCATCGGCTGATAGTCGTCTTCAAGCGGTTGCTGTGCAAGATAATCCGACAATACACTTCCTTTGATGGCTTTCTGGGAACTATATTGTATGTCATACTCTATTAAGATCATTTTCCACCTTGCAACCCTTCCGATTAATGCTGGTTTCTCGATTAATGCTGGTATGGGTCAACATGTACTTCCTCAGTCAGCGAGCAGCCCATACCAAAGCGCAGCAAATTTTCTCGAGCAGTGAGTAACGAGACTCACAGTTGATAAATGTTTTGCTAAGGTAGTAAATAGCATACTCTTTTCGACCAGACTCGTCATGTTGGCCTAGAATACACCCCATCGACCCTTCTAACACAGTCAAGTACATGATAAGCGGCCGTCCAAGAACTGGAGGCATTAGAATCGGAGGCTCCTGCAAATATTCTTTTATCTTTTCGAAGGCTCTTTGACAGTCCTCATTCCACCTGATCGTTTTCTCTTTTCTCAACAATTTGAATATTGGCTCGCATGTGGCAGTTAAATGAGATATAAACCGAGAAATGTAGTTCAATCTCCCTAAAAACCCACGCACTTCTTTTTCTGTTTTCGGTGAAGGCATATCTTGTATTGCTTTTACTTTTGCAGGATCTACCTCGATTCCTCTTTGACTAACAATGAAACCCAACAATTTACCGGAACGCACTCCGAAAGTGCACTTGTTTGGATTCAACCTCAGTCTGTACTTTATCAACCTATCAAACAGCTTTTTGAGATTGACCAGATGCTCTTCTTCGTCCCGAGACTTGGCAATCATGTCGTCTACATAGCATTCAATTTCTTTATGTATCATATCGTGGAACAATGTTACCATAGCCTGTTGATATGTTGCCCCGACGTTCTTCAATCTAAAGGGCATAACCTTGTAACAGAATGTAGCCCACGGGGTAATGAACGTCGTTTTCTCCATGTCTTCCGGTGCCATCTTGATCTGATTATACCCGGAGAAGCCATCCATGAAAGAAAATACCGAGAACTAAGCGGTGTTATCTACCAGCACATCAATGTGAGGTAACAGAAAGTCATCCTTTGGACTTGCTCTGTTTAGATCCCGATAATCGACGCACATCCGGACCTTGCCATCCTTCTTCGGTACAGGCACAATGTTAGCTACCCAAGGTGGGTAACTAGTCATAGCAAGAACCCGACATCCCACTACTTTTGAACTTCCTCCTTGATCTTCATAACCATATCGGGGCTAGTTCTTCTTAGCTTTTGTTTCACGGGAGGACACTCTTCCCTTAGTGGCAGCTTGTGCACAACGATGTCAGTATCCAACCTTGGCATATCCTGATACGACCAGGCGAAGATATCCACACATTCACGTAGCATACCAATCAATTCCTTCTTTACCTTGGCCTGCAGACTGGCCCCAATATTTATCTCTCTCTTTACATATTCAGTCCCGATGTTGATGATCTCTATTTCTTCCTGATGAGGCTGAATGAACCTTTCCTCTTGTTTCAACAACCTGACCAATTCTTCTGGGAGTTCACAGTCTTCCTCAACCCCTTCATCAGCTTGGTAGATAGGATTGTCGAAGTCATTCATAGTCATAGTAGGAACGTTGTCACAGGAATCTGAATGATCAGCACTGCACAAGTGATGTGCTTGCTTCAGAATCTGAAGGAGACGCAAACACACAAAAACACAGGAAAGAAAAACATTGCCATTTTATTTGTTTTGTGAAAAATTTTAAAACGAAAGAAAGAGAACACAATTTTCTTGAAAAAATGTCCTTTATTTCATGGAAAAAGTATAATGCATTAAAAACATGGTGGCCTTACATATGGATCTATGCACCTTGGGCAGAGTACAAGATTTAACATGCAGTATGATAAAAACGAAAACAAAGAAAATTACTTTGACTGCCAAGTAACTTGAATAAAATCTTCAGTAGACCAGTTTCGGAGCTCCTCCCCAGGTACGCATGGGTGAATCCAATTATCCAAGTCGCAGTCACTATCCCCGTCGACATCTTTTGCACAAACATTATTGTAGTCGAGCATTCCAGCGCTAGTGAACGCTATGGGCTTACCTCCATGGGACCAGCTGGACTGACCAGGTTGGTATCCGAGACCAAACTTGTCGTCTTTCTTTTCCACTTCCAGCAGTTTTCCCCAGTCCTGGGCATTTCTGGATTGAACTACCTCCTTAGCTTGCTTGTAGGAGTAGATAGGAGTCCCTTCCTTCTCACTGCTCTGAACTGCTGGAGACAAAGCACTGACATTGACTGTCTCAAAAGCTTGGCAAAGTGTCTCATGGATCTCCCCGTCCATTTCTACATACTTGAAGGTCGACAAATGGCTTACATAAATATCTTCTTCTCCGCACACAGTAACGACCTGGCCGTCCACCACATACTTCAACTTCTGATGCAACGTGGATGTTACTGCTCTAGCAGTGTGAATCCAAGGACGTCCCAGTAAACAACTATAAGAGGGTTGAATATCCATAACATAGAACGTGCTCTTGAATACATGAGACCCAATCTTCACCGGTAGCTCCACCTCCCCAAACACGGATCTTCGGGACCCGTCAAAGGCTTTCACAATCAAATCACTCGGTTGCAGGACGATTCCATCAACATTCAGCTTCATGAGGGCCTTCTTTGGGAGCACATTGAGAGAAGAGCCTGTATCTACCAGGACATGTGATAGAACAACGCCCTTACACTCCATGGTGATGTATAAGGCTTTGTTGTGATTGCGTCCTTTAGAAGTGAGATCTTTATCTGTGAATCCCAACCCATGACTGGCGTTTATGCTGCCTACCACAACCTCCAACTGGTTGATAGTTATCTCCTGTGGTACATACGCCATCTGTAGAACTTTCAGCAGAGCCTCCCGGTGAGCCTGAGAACACATTAACGATGACATGATAGATATCTTGGACGGGGTCTGATTCAGCTGTTCAACCACCTTATAGTCGCTTTTCTTAATTATTCTCATGAATTCTTCGACTTCCTTTTCAAAAGTTCCCGGACCGGCAGCAGGAGTCGTAATCTCTTCGGTCACTATCTGTTTACCCTTAGCCTTTGCAGCAACCTCAGCTTTAGGATCGCTTCTAAGAGCTTGAGGAGCAAAGAGACGCCCACTCCTTGTAAATTCCCCAACTCCTCCGACATTCACAACAGTCGGGTCACTTGTCACCGCTTGACTCTCCACTTTCTGGTCTTCTACGTACACATCCGAGCCATAGTGCCAAGGGATGGCCTTGTCATCAGCATAAGGAACTGGTCCCGTAATAGTAATGGTCACTGGACTCACTTCTGGGACATAAATGGTCACCGGCTCTCTCCGGACAGGAACTTCGGCAGGGTCAAAATAAATCGTCACTGTAGACACGCAACCACTTCTGTTGTCGACTTTATCAAACTGTAGGGACCCCTCGTCAATTATACATTGCAGCCCAGCCTTCAAACCTTCGCAACCATTAACTGAAATCATGCAACCCTCACATCCGAAATCGCAACCTGGGAATACCTGCCCTTTCAGTAATTTGTCTTTCACCACTAACAATGAAGTTTTCACTTCATTCACATTCAAAATCAGGTTCAACCTCTCGCCACCGTCTACGACATTTATCCTGGCCTCTCCATGATTTGGAATGGGGTTTGATGTAACATTTGGAGGTGGTGCAAAGTTGAATTCCTTCGAATCAATCAGGTCTTGGACCTTATGCTGCAATGCCCTGCACTTCTCTGTTGAGTGCCAGGGAGCTCTCGAATGAAATGTGCATCTTGCATTAGCATCATACCCCACTAGAAGCTCTCTAGGTGGAGGTGGCGCTAATGTCCTCAACTTAACCAAATTCAACTCCAACAACCTCTGAAGCAGTGTCGTGTACATCATTGGGATGGCTTCAAGCACCCTGTTAGCTGGACGAGCTTGCCTCTGCTGATAAGGCCTTTGTTGATAGTTATTGCGTTGCGGCTGTTGCTGTTGTTGCACATGACCTGTGGGGATGGTGACAGCTTCCACCTGCTCATAAGATCCTCTGTTTTTACGGCCCTGCCCTCGACCGTACACAACATTAGTCTCTCCCTCCCTTCTTCTTGGAGGTCCACTGAAAGCCTTTCTCACACCACTTGAACTATTTGCACT
This sequence comes from Lathyrus aphaca, assembly GCA_963966055.1. Taxonomy (NCBI): domain Eukaryota; kingdom Viridiplantae; phylum Streptophyta; class Magnoliopsida; order Fabales; family Fabaceae; genus Lathyrus; species Lathyrus aphaca. Next base: position 445,545,506 of record OZ014520.1, read on the forward strand.
AGTGTCTTGAATCTTCCCCATTTTCAGAAGAGTTTCAACCCTTTCTCCCGCTATCACGATGTCATTGAATTTCGTTGCCGAACAAGACACCAGTCTCTCAATAAACACCCCATGCAACGTTCCCATAAACATATATGCCATTTCATTTTCCAACAAGGGAGGTTGCACTCGAGCAGCAAGCTGACGCCACCTCTGGGTGTACTCTTTGAACCCTTCCTTAGTACTCTGAGACATTGCCTGCAACTGAGTACGATTTGGAGCCATATCCAAATTATACTGATACTGCTTCACAAATGCCTCAGCTAGATCCTTCCAGCTTCGGATATTGACCATACTCAACTTCATGTACCATTCCAAGGAAGCTCCCACAAGACTATCCTGGAAGTAATACATCCACAACTTCTCATCATCTGTATGTGCAACAATTCTTCCCACAAAAGATTGGAGGTGAGTTTTTGGGCAAGCCGTGTCATTGTACTTTTCAAAATCAGGGACCTTGAACTTGTAGCGAATTCTCACCCCTGGCACCAAGCCCAAATCAGTGATGTCAAACCCCAGAGAGCTCTGAGATTGAATGGCACGAATCTGCTCAGCCATTTCTTCTAACCTTCTATTCATGTCAACCCCTTGACCTTCTGCCTCGTCCAACAATGTGAACTACTCATCCTGCCCATCCATCTGCAGGTTATTCACTCCATCATTGACAATAGTGACCCTTGGTTGCACCACAAGGATTTCAACGTGACGGGCGCCAGCCCCATTGCGATTACCTCCCTCTGCTGTTCCATTGTTCCTGACTTGATTGTTCTCAAACATCTCGCGCAGATGCTCTTGAGTTTGACCCATCCCAGCCATGAGGGTCATGAAGTTGTCCATTCTCGTCCTTAAATTAGCCAGATTTTCTTGCATCTGCTTCATTGCTCTTTCTCTGTTCACCTTTGTAGGGTATCTGTGTACATTTGGATGTCCCTGAACCTTCTTGGGAGCTATAGTGCCTGGAAGTGACATGAACATTAGAACACCGGAGAAATACCTGCAAAACAACAAACACGTTATATGCATGCAATGTAACTATTCATGTTTCCATGTTTAAGCATTAATATGCCCTAGTTCTGGTATTTTGACAGAAAATGCTCCAGATGACCTTTTGGAAACTGACTTTTTCAAACTCTTTTGAGGAGTAGTATTCAGACCCTGATGGATTAAGACAACCAACTTTGCTCATTCAGAAACGGTAACTGGAAAGTATCATTACATAGCATGAACAAACTACCAACAATCAGAGTCATAGACAAAAACAACATTCCCCGAAGGGTTACAATTCAATACACAAGAAAAGAAGATAAAGCAAAACTCCTACAATAAGCCTGTAGGTAGTCTGAATACAATCAACAATAAACTAAAACCCAAAGCTAAAAGGAATATCCCGGCTCCTCTTATGCAGTCTCCACCTCTGTCCGATTCTTCTTGACGCCTGCTCTCAACTTAAGATCTACGATCTCCTTCATTGCTTCCTTCAAGGCCAGTTGGCTCTGTTCCAATTGCTGAGTCTTTTCCCTTTGTATCTTGTGGACTTGTTCGACCTCTTCTTTCTTGAATTCTATCTGCACTTCAAATAACTCTTCATTTTCCTTGTACTTCTTCTGTTCCTGTTATCTTTAGCCCTGTAACCAAGCAATGGACTGACGAGCTTCTCTGAGAGCTTCACAATCTTCTTATGCTCTGCTTCTCTCTTTGACTCTATTAAACCCAATCTCTGAAAATGAGCTTCTCTCCCAGCAATCTCCTTTTCTTTAGCTTCTAAGATAGCCTGCATCATCTGTAGCTTTTCTTCCGCTTCTTGCTTAGCATGATTGGCACGGTGATACAAACTAGCCATTTCAAAATTCTCTACCCAAATCTCGTGAAAATGAGCTTCCAACTTCTTGTAATATTCAAGAGAAACAGTGGTTTATACTGGCACCTCCTTTGGATATAGCGGAGCCTCAACCGAAAACGGCAGGAGAAAGGTATTGACCCTCCTCTGTATCCAAGCAGCAAAAGAGGGATAAGTCTTAGGGTTTACCTTTCCGAATTCTTTCTTACCCTCTCTGACCTTTGTTTCCCAAGCTTGGGATGCTTGAATAACCAATAACTCATTACCTTCAGCTGGAAAATACAGATTCTTAGCTATTTCTTCATCTGATGGAGGATCCTTCAGTGGATAACCAAACTGCTTTCTGGACAACACAGGGTTATGACTTATCACTCCTTTTCTGCCTAACAGCGGCACATATGGAAACTCACCACACCTGGTAATAAACTCCTTTCCTACCAAGCTTCTACTACATCCCCAGGCTATGTCTTCAGATGTTAACCCCATCAATCTCCTAGCCCACTTCCAATCTTGCTTAAGATCTTTGAACGGTCTTGACTTTGGAAGCTTCTTAGCGAACCACTCAGCAAAAACGGGAGCGCAACAATTCACGTACCCCTTTCTCTTCTCATTTCTGTGATGGACGCCAAAGTAAAAGTCCCCCAACAACGTAGCTATCGGGTTTCCTTTAATGAAAAGAGTGATAGCATCCAAGCTTACCCATCCTTTCTCTCCTGGGAAAAGACTTATCCCGTAGACCATTAATGCTAACAGCGCACTAAACTCTAACCATTTTCCTGCCAAAGCAAACACATGGGCTTCTGTGATAAGAAAATCCAGGTTGAATCCCTTCCCTTTACTGGCTTCTGACTCCATCTTCACTCTCAGCATACTCAAATGACAAGCACCTATAATGTCCTTGTACGGGGGACATCTCTCTGTAGCATAATAGGGAACACCATTCTTGATAGGAATCTTCAGGATATCAGAAATCTCTTCCATTGTGGGAGCCAAGACGAAATCAGCAAACACGAAAATTCTCAACTGAGGGTCATAAAACTGCAACAAAGAATGAAGACTATCTCTCTGATCAACAGTAGGTTTGTTCATGTAACCCAAGATCTTCCCATACCGGTTTCTGAAATCATCTGAAACCTTGTCACTCATCAAGTCTACCAGTTTCTGAATACTCGCGGCTTTGGGTTGCGGGAAGGTGTAATGAACATTCCTTTTTCTGGGTATCTCTTGGATTTCTGTCATCTGGAGGAACAATGAATACCAGAATTGGGTACAGAGATGAAGGATAACCTGTAACGGAAACAAAAACAGTTAATGCAAGTATGATGCGATGCAAATGTAATGCAGGCATATGATCAACCACTGGGACTGTCTGGATACGGAATACGGGACCCAAGTGACCAAGAACCAAGATCCTCTGAATAAAGCCCCATGAACGAGAATTCAGTCTCAAATAAGTCCCAAAACCAAAGATCCAAATCCATGTAGCCTTATCAAATCATAGAACTGTACTGGCAATGAGGTATGATGAGGTCGAGGGTTCCTGCAAACCTGTAAATCCCTCCCAATCTCACGGGTGTGCTCTGGGTCAAATATCACGGACTCTCAAAGCCAAATAGCAATAATACGTTCACCATTTCTGAGAAATGGCTCATGATCAGATCAGGGAATCGGTTTGGCATTATGTACTACTCAGGGAGACCTCAGCGTGAGTCTAGGAAAAACAATCATCCTTTATAAGTTCCCAGCTTCAAACATTGGAATCGAGAAACAATAGTACATTCATCCCGAAGGGTACAATACTATCGTCATACGACCAGATGCTTTGACTGAGTTCCTATAGAAGAACCAGACCATCCTATGCAAGTTCCAAAGTGGGCCCTCGGGTGCGAATGGGTTTGCCACAAAATGTGGTCTGCCACTGTCACCACTGGAGAGGGATATTTCCACAAAGGTCCTCAATGATCGGTCCCCAGATGCACATAACTATCGAGGTTGTGTATTACCCCAGAAAGATTCCGGCATAATACATTTCCAAGATGGTCGCAAGTCTAGGTGTGGAACTCACTACTACCAACATAACAAAATGCCATGAAGCCAAAGTGACTGTCCACTCTAAGTCCTATGGTGCACTCGAGCCCTGGTTACGAGCTCATCTCTCAGTAACAATTCCCAGTCCCACAGAAAAAAGGAAACCAGCACAGCCAGACAGTCCAGTAATATATGATGCCTGAATATAAATACTGAAAGCAGTAAATAAATGTTGTAAAGTAAACTATGAATAAAAAACAGTAAAATAAACACGCAATAGCAAACAATCAACACTCAAAGAAACAGAAGCACGCAAGGACTAGGAGAGGCTCTCAGGGGAACCAGAGATACTCCAGTTAGAAATCCCCAGCAGAGTCGCCAGCTGTCGCTCCCCGGATTTCCATCCTGGTATAAACGCGAAAGTGGCGCGGAAAGAAAAGAGTCGCCAGCCAGGCATTTTTATCCCAAAGGAACGGGAATGGTAATGCTGCACAAACCAGAAGAAAATAAAAGGAAGGACACGGGTCCTGCGAACCAAAGAGACTGAGCTCGGGAGTCAGTTACGACCTGGGAAGGTATTAGCACCCTAGATCGTCTGTCGTACCCGACGGGATCCACACTTGCAAAGGAACTGTTTAAAAGGGTGAAGAAATGAAAGTTGCTGCAAAGAAAAGGAACTGAACTGGATAAGAAAAGAAAGGGGGGAAATGTAAGGAAAATAAAATAGTGTGCTTGAACGGGCCCTACCCCGCTGCATATGTACCTCATCTGGACATAAGGATCAGAGTCGCCGTAGTTCCCCTAACTAGGGATGGAAAAGATTGCTTGTGTCTTAAGGCTTGAACTGCCTATGTCAATGCTCAGGTGTTGCAGGCTCGGACGACGAGTGTGTGACCGTCTTGCATAATGACAAGAAGAAGCAAGTTCACAGACAGAGCGAAGGAGATGAGAAAAGCATTCCCGAAGGAAAGACAATTATTGTTTGTTTGTGTTTTTATGAGCTTTTATTGGTGTGGCACAAGAGAATGAACTCAATCTCTTTTCTATGGAATGTGTACTTGTCACTCGATTCCAAGATGGAATAATAGAACAAGCACACCAAGAAGGGAGAACTTATCCAAGACTTGTTTCCAAAGGCAAAGGCCTAATTTCATTGACTTGTTGAATTTATTAGGTGTTTTAGTGATTAAAATGAAGAAGTATTTTTTAGGGTTTTTCTTGATGAAGATGACTTCATGATCCGACTTGTGCATCATGCTAGACAAATGCATTATTCCAATATAGAATGAATACATATGCCCCATGGAATAAGGCTATAACACAATAAGTCACTTCTTTCTTTATTAATGTTTTTTTAAATTTTTGTTTTGAGATGAGAAGAGGAAGAACCAAAGGAGCAAAAAGGCAAAAGTCTAAAATGGGGAAAGACTAATCCTAATATTAGCATGCAAAACAAGTGGTCCTAAGGTTAGTGAGGTTTCGACTATCCTAAGAAGAAGAGAAGAACCAAAGAGGAGCAAGAAAGAAGAGGAGAAGAGCTATCAAGCAACTTACTCCTCTAAAGGAGATAAGTTGCTCCTAAAGGGGGAAGAAAAAAAGTTGAATTACATGATGGCATAAGGCACATCAAAAAGCACAAGGAGAAAGCACTTAAAAAAAGAGAGAAGGATGAAGAATTGAAATGTGGATGAACATCCACACTTCTCTTACCATAAGCCCCTGCAAGTATTAGCAAAATCCAGCACATGTTCATCAATAAAATCATGGCAATGACATGCTCAAAGTTTACATCAACCAGGATCAAATAATCATGCCAAACATAGCAAATACAAACATCTACGTGTCGAGAACACGAAAGCATGCATCAATCAGCAAGAAAATCACCCAAACAATCATATTCAACGATCATACAATGATCCATGGCATTTAAAACAAGTATGGAAATCAAACATGCTAAAAATAACTCAAAAGTGGCTCACTGCATCAGTGTTAACCGGTTAACCAAAGCGTTAACCAGTTAACCAGTCAAAAACCTGCATAAAAACAACACAATTCAGGTGCGTTAACCGGTTAACCAATCCGTTATCCGGTTAATGCTGTTAAAACAGCAACAATTCCTGCATAAAAAATCAGTTCAAAACAGCTTTTCCAAATAATCTTACACCAGACCAGCAAGCATTTGAACATGAACATAATGTATCAATTCACATTAAATGGCATCATCAATCTCATGAACATAAATACATAGATCCGGTTACCAATCAATCAATTAATTCAAGCAACACAAGCAAATACGTAAGCACATGGTGGATCTAAAGCCCAAGCATGCAAATAAGTTAAAACAGAGCTAGATCTGAAATTAACCAACCTACAAAGCTGAGGTATGCTTTGGTAATTGTTGATCGAGCTGAAAACGATAGATCTCGCGCAAAACCTTGAAGATCCGGTGCTAAGCTTCACACTACGTGCAAAATAAATGCAAGAACAAGATCTTGATGCAGAATTTTGGATCCAAAAGCACTTCTAGATCTCAAACCAGATCTGAATCACCTATTAAACCAGTAAAAAGATGCAATGAAGCTATGGATGGAGGTCTAGTTCCAAGATCTACATACCTCAAGGCAAGGTTATGTGATCTTCAAAGAGGAACTTTGAGTGATTTGGAAAATTAGGAGAGAAAAGTGAGAGAATTGTGAGTGAGAAGAGTGAAAATTCAGAATGAGAATGAAAAATGAGAGGGAGTCCCCTCTTGGTTTGGAGAGAAATGAATTAAATATGGTTTAGGTTTGGGGCCCAAATATTAGGCTTGGGATCCAAAATTATGGTTTGGCAAAGAGATTAGGACGTAGCAATGGGATTAGGCTTGGATAAGTGCTCTAGATCCTTCTCTTTAATTTCCAATTAATTAAAAATGAATAAAAATCAGAAAATGGAAAAACGGAGTCAAATCACACATGCTGAATTTGCTGCTGGAAATTCAAAATTCGTGGCCGTTAACCGGTTAACCAATCCGTTAACCGGTTAACGCCAGTGAATTTTGAATTTTCCCTCCTTTTGGTGGGAAACCTCAGGAATCACCCGGCGCCAACCGTTTTGATCTGATTTTGATCCTCAATCTTTTCTTTAGGCTTTGACCCTGATGTCAACCTTGTAACATGCCTTGTGGGCTTTGAATTTCCCTGATACTTGATCATATGCCTTATGTTGGAACATGCAAGTGCTATGCTGCATTTTTCTATGCAATATGCTAAGGATATGACATGCTGATGATGATTATGATATGATGATGATGCTAAATAGGAGAGGGCAAATTTTGGGGTGTTAGACTTGTCTGGTGTGGGTTTAAGAAAGCTTTCGTCTTTGGCATATGTTTCATCAACCAACTGTATAAACGAGGTGCACAACATCTTACCAGTCTTCCTCTCTGTTTCTCATTCCTCTGATGAACTGAGTAATAAAAGTCTCCTAACAAGGTGGGAACCGGGTTCTTTAGAATGAAGATGTGGATGGCATTTTTGCTTACAAACTTAGGCTCGTATGCAAACAAAATGATACCATAAATGCTGAGAGTTAGGAGAACGCATACAACTTTCGAATTCCCTTTTGCAGCGTGCTTCGTAGCCCGAGTAATAAAGAAATCCAGATGAAGGCCTGGGATTCCAGGTTTGGAAGTCATGTGTTCATCAATGGTGGTTACTTCTAGATGTAGTGCTTTGGCTATGTATTCGTTCTTTGGAGGAGTCATTTCAGGATTGAAAGGAATTCCTCTTCGGATGGGGATATCCAACAACATGGAGTACTCTTCCAGCAATGGACCTATCTGAAAGTCTGGGAAAGTGAAACAACGCAGGGGAGGGTCATAAAACTGCAGACAGGTGTGAATCATGCTCCTTTGCAATGTATCCAGGTCCATGATTATGTCCAAGATTCCACCGTAACTTTCTCTAAACAAAGGTACATGATCAGGAGTAATGAGGGCCTGTATCTGTTTAATGTCTGCTAAGGGATAATCGAATAAATGATAGGTGATGTTTCTTTTCCTTGTTGAATCCATCTTGAAGATATGTGCTGAAGGAGATAACTGAAGAAGTGTTGTAGAAGATAGGCTGAGCAGAAGAACAGTCAAAACCAAACCAAGAAAAGTGGATACCCTGTAAAACAAATAGAAAAATGTTAGAAATGATGCAATATGATGCATGATGATGATATGCAAGGGTTTGTGATCACGTGCTGGATTATCAGTCGTCCTTTGGTAGAATCCTTGTGTGTCTAGAGTTTCAGATGGAGGCTTGAGAACCGGTAACTGGGTGGGGGACTCAAATAAAGAGTCAACAGTCCAGGGTTACAAAGAATCAGTGTAAAATAGTACAACCTCATAAACATTCTCCAGTAGCAAGGTATGATGAGGTCAAGGGTTCCTACAAACCTATAAACATCCCAGCCCTCTCACATGTATGTACTAGAACAAGGATCCTTAGGTTTGGATTTATCATGAGAAGTGTAAACACATCTAACCCGGAGGGTACAATATCTAACTTAATCATAAAGACTCCTTCCCTAATTCACCTCAGATGCTGAAGGTCATCTAAAAAGGTCATCTAGACTTAGCAGACTTCCCAGATAGCTCTAGCACTACAGGAGATCCGTAGCACAGAGTTCTCAAAAGGAAACCCATGTCTGAACCGTGTTTTCATATTCCCGCACCAAACCGAAATGGAATGGGAAAGAATACAAAACCACTCTAATCCTATGTGTCACTCAGGCCTTTGTATTGAGCCTTTCTCACTGGAATACCCCACTCACCAAGGTAAACCAAAATCCAGCACAGTGATGCAATAATAATAATGAAATGGAGAAAGCAGTAAACGAAAACGATAAAACAATGCGATAAATAAAGTTGTACCAAAAGCGATATATAAAGAAAAAACACAAACACGTATACACATAACACCCCCATAAACACAAACAAACAAGCGCTAGGAGAAACCCTCTCAAGAACTCAGAAGCTCTGGTTGCAACCTTCCCAGCAGAGTCGCCAAGATGTCGCTCCCCGGACTTTCGTCTCGGTGCAAACGCAAACTGTCGGCAAGAACAGTCGGATGTTGAGGGTTGAATAGAGTCGCCAACTAGGTGTTTTTATCCCGAAGGAAAGGTAATGCTGCATAAACCTAGAAAGAAGTGGATAAGACGGTTGCGAACCAAAGAGACTAGGTAAGGGGGTCGGTTACGACCTGGGAAGGTATTAGCACCCAGATCGTCCGTCGTACTCGACAGGATCCACGCTTACCTGATTGTGTTTTAAAAGGGAGGGAAGTGTACATGCTAACTGTGTATAAAAGAGATGGATGTACAAAGTGACAGTGCAAAAAGAACAGGAGTTCAAACTGAGGCTAAGAAAAAAAAGCTAGAAAAAGAAGAGGGGGAGACCTGGGGACTTTTGTTTGATAACCGTTAAGTCATGCCTACGTATTCTCTTATGCAATGAGGAAGTGAGAACACCGTAGTTCGACTCAAAGAGACTTAGTGTTTTGGTGTGAACTGCTTGCTTGTCTATGCTCAAGTGTAAGACTCGTCTAGCTCGAGTGCTAACTGTCTTGCATTAGACGGAAGAAGCGAGTTCTCGTTTTCAGAGTGAGTGTGTTGAGAAAAGAATCCCGGAGGAGGCGTTTATTGTTTGTTTTTGTGTTTTCAGTTTTTTATTTGTTTTTGGAGTCTTGCATAAGATAATGAGCTTAAGCCTTAATCAAGGGTCATAAACTCATTATATCACCCCTGACTAGGTATAATGAGTCTACTCAAGTGTGAGATAAATATCCCAACTTAATTACCCTAATGATACAGGATTAAGATCATTAACCTACTTGTAATTAACAAGTGTTTTTGGATTTTTGTTTTGTGTTAAGTAATGAGTTTAATCTCTAATCAGGGATTAGTGAACTCATTAAACCATTCTAAGAGAAGGATGATAGATGAGGAGAATTAAGATGAGGAAGATACCTCAACTTAATCCTTGGTCAGGGATTAAAATCATTATATAACAAACCTTTATTAAAGTGGATTTTAATTGGAGGTTAGATTAAGAAGTGAATTTTATGTTTGTAAGACTAAACCTGAGGGGGACTTTTCCATTAAACACTAGGGTTAGTCCCTCTGACCCAGAGGCAGAGATGTAACCCTAATATAAGGCCCAAGTTACAAGCTTAAGTCTTGATAATTATTAGGTGTTTTTTATTAGAAGGTGAAAAAAACTTAAAGGTTTAACACTAAGTATTACAATTATACATTCCATCCTAAGATAAGGATACATGCATAACCCTAATACAGAGCCCCAAAACATTAATTGTTTAGCCTTGGTTATTGAGATGAGAAGCAGAGACTCAAGGAGACTCAAAAGGTAAAAAAACTAAGGGGGACTATTCACAACCCTAAAGTTATCATGCTTGGTAGTTCCTATGGTTTGTGAGGCATAAAGAAAGTCTTCAGATTGGCCACCAAGGGAGGAGAAGCAGATGAAAAAAGAAGGAGATAGAAGAATAAGTTACTTACTTCCTGAAGAAGTTAAGTAACCTAAGAGTGAAATAAGAGCAAGAGGGAACACAAGCGAATCAAATTCACTTCAAAGACAATTAAAGATGCATATGAAAGGATAAGAAGAGGTTGGATGTGGATGTGCATCCACATCCTGATCAACTTACCTGAAGCACCTGAAAGGGTTAGTATGAATGCATAAGGTATGAAATAAGATGAAATGAAACAAATGAAGGTGCAATGATCCAAGCCAGAAGTGAAAACACGACCTAAGGTTTCTAAGATGACATACAGATGCATGAGATGTCATGACAAGTTCATATGATGAGGATATGAAAACATGAATACAAGTATACATGGCAAATTAGGGTTTTTAGAATGCATAAGATGTCCATGATCAAAACAGAAGAAAAACACATGATACAAATTTGAAATTGCAACCAAAAAAACCCTAAACACACACAAGAACACTCCCCAAAGATGGAGGTCAGAAGCTATACCAAATTCAAGTTATGGTTTTTCTAAGTTAGGCTAGGGTTTTGGGTACCTCTCAAAGAAAAATGCATATCAAATTGAAAATGCAATGCAAAAATATGATTCAAATGTCCTAGATATTAGATGCAACATGTAAAAGAATACAAAAAGAACCAAGTACAAAATCATTTTTATTAATCAGAAGTGAATTTTAGAAGTTAGGTTGTGAAAAAGGTGATTTTGAAAACCCTAATTCAAGCTTAATTCTCAAAATAAGATCAAAACCTAAAATAAATGAGTGAAATGAGTTTGTAAATTGATTATAATGTTCAAGGATGCTTCATGATTTTTTTTGGTTATTTTTAAATACTTAAAAGTATTTTTAATTAATTAGAATGAATGAATTAATTAAATAATAAAATTAAATGATTTAAAAATAAATTTTTAATGCAAAAAATGAAAATAAAAATGTTTTTGGGTTTTTAAAATTAATTAGAGTGAAAGTGCAAAAAATCATAATTTTTAAAAGTGTTTTACTATTTTTAATAAATAAGAGAAAACAAAATGAATAAAATAAAAATAAAATTGAAAGTAATCAAAATGAAAGGCTCAGATTGCATGGAAGAGAGACCAAGGGCCATGGGCGCAAGTCAGCTTGACCGGGGGTATGCTCATCCTAGGGTCCAGGTTTAAACTTATTAAATGCGCGTGATCCAAAGGTCCATATTAATTATGGGTAAATTAATTATAATTTGTTTTAATTAATTAAAATTAGGGTTAATGATCAACTTAATCGTCCATTTCTTAAGGTAAACAAGATCTAAGGGCTCACATTCAATATGGAAACCCTAATCCCTCTTAAACCCTAATCACTTTCAGATGACCGAAACAGTGCTCCGGTAATTTTCTCCGGCGATACCAAACAACCAACTTCTTCCCTAGGCCACTACAAGACCTCTAACCTACCCAGAATCAATCCCCACACTCCAAGGAACTCAAATCAACCATCAAACACAATTTATAACACATGATCTAGCTGCATCGAAGAAAATAAAAAATACAGGCAAAATTTCAGAAGCACATAACATACTCATTTCTTCATCATTTTCAATTTTAAGACATCTATGTGATCCATAAAGCATGTATTTTCATTCTATGACAAGAAATTGAAGCTTTGAGACAAAACGTTCTTGAGTATACCTGAGTTGGTGACCTGCAAATATGAGCTTTCAAGGCCTCACTCTTGTGCAAATGGCTTCCTTTGAACCTCCTGAGGCTAATGGAATGCTTGGAATGCTTTGAAAATGACTGGTTTGAGATGTCCAGTTCTGATGTAGTAGAAATGTAGGTTTTGATATGTGATGTTTCAGGCCATTTCAATGGTTGATTCTTGCTCTATGAGTGATATGTGGTTGATTGGTGAAGGAACTTTTGAAGTTTGATGGCTAGATTATGAGAATCAAAGAGAGGAAGTTTTGGGGGATTTTTGTGCAAACTGAGCATGTGATGGTTCTGAGCTCTTGTGTGTTCTCTCTTATCATCCTTAGGAATTGTATAAACAATTGAAATGAGTCAGAAGAGTTGCTATCAACTATGGGATTGGTATGGTTCAATTGGCCAAAAAGTCAAATTTTGTGTACTTGAGGTATGGGTCATGGCAGAACTGATTTGAGGGCTTGAGCTGCTTCAACTAGCTTCAAGGAGAGCCCTAGGATCAATTGTTATAAGCTATAAGGCTTAGATCATGAGTTTGTATAGGTTTTGAAATTTTGCAACTTTGTGATTTCTTGAGAAGCAAGTCATGAAATCCCTTGGTTCAATGCCCAAATCTGATCTTGAGATGTTGTTTGATCATGCCATGATGCATTTGAGTGGATTAGAAGTCACATAGAGGCCTGAAATTCACTTTTTCACTTTTCCCTCTTTGGCCTAAACTTGAAAATTATAAGATTTTTCCCAACTTTGACTTGCCATATCTTGGGTTCTAGGATGAATCAAGAGGAGTTCTTATACTTTTTGAAAATTGGAAGATCCAATCTACAACTTTCATTTTTAACAAAATTTCATTTGAAGCATTTTTGATCAAGAAAGAGGAGGTTGAAAATCTTTCCCAAAATGGAAAGTTTGCATTTCAAGTAATGTCCATTTTTGGCAACTTTTGACTTGGCTCAAAATTCTTCAATATTGTGATCATCCAACCTATCCTAATACCAAATAAAGGTCATAGGTGTAAACACCCCAAATTTTCCCTCACTAATTTCACCATGGCTTATTATCTTTTCATGTGCATAAGATCAATCATAGCATCTCATACCACATTTTTGATTCACTGCATTGTTTCTAAGTCATCTGCATATAGGGTTTGTGATCTGAGCAATCCCTGAGCCATTTAAGCCACTCCAAAGGTCATCAATCACTTAAAAGGGGTCCATGTATGTTCAAGCATCATATTATATCCTCACAAGGTCAAGAAAATCAAAGAATCACAAGAACTGAGAAAGGCATGGAAGCAGAGCCAAGCTTAACTGCACAGATGACCTAAAATCAGGGTTTTGGTTTCAGAGGCCATAACTCCAAATTTTTTGGTCATTCTTGTTTCTATTTGTCTCTATATGTTATAAGGATCATGCATATCAATTTTCATGAAGAAATTCAATGGGGAAGGCATCTGATCAAGAGATGACTTCTTGAGCAAGCCAGTGCAAAATCAGGGCATCTGAGGCCCCCAATGACACAACCAAAGGGTGTTCTCCATCATTTTGAATGTGTAGGATCTTTATTTGATTATAGAAGGTGTTAGAAGTTCACAAAATTGGAAAATTTCAAGTCATTTGCAAGGTTGCCTTTTTGGGAAAGTAACTTGTAATGAAAACTTGCCATTTTGGGAAAGTTTTTCAACCTCCTCTTTTTGATTCAGAAATGCTTCAAATGAAAGAACTTTGGTCATGAAAGTTATAGAATGGATCCTCCCATTTTCAAAAAGTACAAGAACTCATTCTAATTCATTATGGATCAAAAGTTATGGCTTGTCAAAGTTGGGCAAAATCACTTAATTTTCACTTTTGAACCAAAGAGGGAAACTTGCAAATTCACATGCCAAGCCTTTATGTAACCTCTAATTGACTTGTAACCATTGCACAAGCATAACACATGACCTAAAAATCAGAATGCACCAAAGAATCTCCAAGTTTCATGACTTATGCTTCAAGAAATCACAAAAGGGCCAAACTTTGTGAAAATTGCAAAACCTCACATACACCCCAATCCACTTGCAAATTGGCCTCAAATTCATTTCCATGGTTCTCCTTGATCACAGCTGAACCAAGCCATGCCTCTAAACCAGCCTACCATGACCCATACCTCAAAGGACACCTAACATTGACTTTTGGCAAAATGGCCCATACCAATCAACATAGGCCAGCAACAACTCTCTGACCTATCCAAACTTGATACATGGACAAAATGGAACTCAACACAGCACACGACACAGCCTGAAACTTCCCACAAGTCAGCATTCACAAAAATCCCTCTTTATTCATTTTTCTTCGAATCTAAAAGCACAAGCCACAAACCTCAAAACAAACTTCATAGAATCACTCACCATGATCCTCTGATCATTTCCCAACCATTGCTTTGGCCTGAAACCTCCCACATCAAAAACACGATTTCCCTCCCCCATTGACCTGAGCTTCTGCAAACTTCCTCTAGAGGCAATATAAACTCCAACTAAGCATCACAAACTTCTGGGGAGGATCATTGGAGCTTGTTTGGACCAAAGAAGCAGCCAGAAAGCACCTAAGGCAAAAGCTCCAGTTCAGGTGAGCTCAAGAACATTTTTTTCCAGAACTTTGATTTCTTGTTATAAAATGATTCTATGAGTTGCACTGATCATCTTGATGTGTTTGGTTTTGAAAATGGTCAAGAAATAAGCATGTACTGACTGTCTGAAATTTTGCCCGTGAAATGCATTTTGATCTGATTCTCTTGATTCATGAAAAATAAATGATTTTTTTTTGGGGGTTTAGATTCAGTGATGTTTGAGGGTTGATTCTGGAGAGTTTGATGAAGTTTTGATGCGTATTGAGTGAGATTGGGGAAATGGTTGGCCGGAGAAGATGACCGGAACACTGTTTCGGTCATCTGAAAGTGATTAGGGCTCAGGATTAGGGTTTAATCATAATTAGTGAGATTTGAATTCTGGCCGTTCATTCGCGCGCGTAGTCAATTCCCGCCCCCCTGATTTTGAATCTGGACCCTTGGATTGTTTGACTTTCTCATTTTCTCATTAAATTCATTTTAATTTCATTTGTTTTATATTTGATTTGTACGAATTATTAAAAATAGTAAAAAACATTTAAAAATTATGAAATTTTTTGTCAAACATTTCATTAATTTTCAGAACCCAAAAATATTTTTATTTTTATTTTTTGCATTAAAAATTATTTTTAAATAATTTAAATGTTTATTTTTAATTAGTTAATGGAAATTAATTAATTAAAAATGCATTTAGGTATTTAAAAATCACCAAAAAATTCAAATTGCATTTTAAAACATTTAGAAACATTATCCAACTCTCAAAACAAATTTATTTTTGGTTCTTGACCTACTTTGATAATTTTCATTGGAATTAAATTTGTTTAAAGGCAATATTTTGATCCTAACTTGAAAAATTCCATTCTGCCTAACCATAAAGAGTTTGATAATGGTTCTTCTTGCATTGCATCCTTCATAGCATGTAGTTTCTAGGGTAAAATTGGTTTGCATTTATCTTTCATTTTCAATTTGTTTTGCATTTTTCATTGTGAGGAGCTTTGAAACCCTAGTTGACTTAGAAGAATCATAACTCCCATTAGGTTAAGAGTTAGGTCCCCTCCTTTGGGCAGTGAACTTGTGTAGGGTTAGGGTTCCTTTGATCCCATTTTCAATTTTTTATCATGTCATTTGCTTCTGGTTTTGAATTTTTGTGATGCATGTTGTTCATAAACCCTAATTCTTGCCTTCCTTTGCATCCATCTTTCATTTGCTTGCATTCAAGAACTTGCCATGACATTTTGTGCATCCATATGACATATAATACATCTTAGGACATATTAGAATCATGTTTGATCATTGCATCATCCATTTTACATGTTTTGTATCATTAACATTTTATAAACTTTCATGAACTTCTATGGTTCAAAGCATGCTTCATTTGCATCCCCACCCTTGTATGATCATCCACAACTCTTGACATGTGTTTGCATCATCTCTTAGCATCATTAACATCATGTTTATGCTTCTGACTTTGGTTTGCATCATGACATTTCATCTCATTTGCATTGCATTTCATTTCTTTTGCTAACTTTTCAGGTGGTAAGTTGTTTTGAGAAGTGAATTTGCCTTCACTTCTCATAATCTCTTCTCATCCCTCTCTTGCATCATTACTGCATTTTTATTTTGTGTATTAGAGTGAGCTTGCTCATTCATGCTCTTTCCCACTTTCTTCCTTCAAGCACCTTGACTTCTTAAGTTAAGCAAGTTGCCTTGCTTCTCTCTGCTTCTTTCTCCATTCATATGTTTCTTTCCTGGTGGTTCTTGTGAAGTTCTTCTTGCAAGCCTCATTAACCCTAGGAACAACCAAGCATGATAACAATTAGGGTTTGATTAGTCCTCCATTTAGCTTTTACCTTTGTGTCATCTTTGAGTCTTCTCTCCTCATCTCATAATCAAGGGCTAAACCCTAAAGGTTTTAAGGCTTTGTGATTAAGCTTATGCCTGCATCCTTCTATTAGGATGGAGTGTATAACTTTAATCCTAAGTGTTAAACCCTCAATGTGTTTAAACCCTTTAATCAATTCACTTAATAATCTCTAAGACATCAAGCTTGTAACTTGGGCCTTGCATTAGGGTTCTAATTCTTCCTTAATTGGTTAAGAAGGACTAACCCTAGTGTTAATGGACAAGTCCCCCTCAAGTTGTCTTACAAATTATAAAAATCACTTCTTAATCTTACCATTAACTAAAATCCACTTTAATAAAGGCTTTGTTTTGCCATGAGGTTAATCCCTAATCATGGATTAAGTTGAGGAGCCTTCCTCAGCTTAAATGTTCTCATCTATTATCCTTCTATTAGGATGGTGTAATGAGTCCATTAAATCCCTGATTATGGCTTAATTTCATTACTTAACACTAAACAAAAACAACAAAAACACCTAAATAATCACAAGTGGGTTAATGATCTTAATCCTACATCATGGTGATTAAGTGTGAGGTGCTTACTTCACATTTAAGGTATTCTCATTACCCCTAATATGAGGGAGGATGTGATGAGTTTACTAACCCATGGTTTAGGCTTAGGCTCATTTTCTTATGACAAACTTTCAAAAGCAATAAAAGACTGAAAACACAAAAACAAACAATAATCGTCTCCTCCGGGATTCTTTTCTCATCATCTTCACTCACAAACGAGAACTTGCTTCTTCCGTCTAATGTAAGACAGTTAGCACTCGAGCCAGACGAGTCATACACTTGAGCATAGACAAGTAAGCAGTTCACAGCCAATTTATTTTCCAGTCTCTTTGAGTCGAACTACGGTGTTCTGACTTCCTCATTGCACGAGAGGATACGTAGCCATAACTTAACAGTTATCGAACAAAAGTCTCTGTATATCCCCCCTCTTCCAGCATTGTTTTTAAGCTTCATAGTCTTGGGCATTTCATTCTTGTTCTTACACTGACACTTCTCTTATACACTTCACATTTCTTTTACACTGACACTTGCATTCTTTCCGGCTTTGATACACAGATTGCACTGACACTACCCCTTTGAAACACAAATATTTTAAGCGTGGATCCCGTCGAGTACGACGGACAATCTGGGTGCTATTACCTTCCCAGGTTGTAACCAACCCCCTTTCTCAGTTTCCCTGGTTCGCGACCGTCTTATCTATATTTTCTCAGGTCTATGTAGCATTACCTTTCCTCCCGGATAAAAATGCCTAGCTGTCGACTCTTGTCTTTTGAGTTCACCCTTGTGTGTTCTCTCCCCTTTCGCCGACCGTTCGCGTCTGTACCCCATTTTGAGTTAGCCTCATTTGGTGGGAGCGACAATAGGATTTCAAAATGATGGAAATGAACCTTTGGAACCCTTGGTTGAGGCCTCAGATGCCCTAATCCTGACTTTTCTTGCACAACAAGTCACAACTTGATCAAATGACTTCCTCAAAACCCTAATTTTCAAGTCATCTGTGTAGGAGCTTCAAGCTTGCCTAGATAGCTTTGTAATCCCTTGAGATTTCTTGATTTCAAAGAAACCTTGGGGGTATAAAACAACCATAGAACACTCAAGGACCCTCCTGGAATGCTTCAAGGCCTCTGAGATTGCTCAAATCACTTATTGGTTTCACCTGATCACAAACCCTAGTCATGCAGCTATGCAGTGAGTTTCTAAAGGATAATTATGCAATGTGAGATGTAATGATATGCTATGCAATATGTGTGATCATAAGCCAAGGCATGAGAAATTTAGAGAGAAAATTTGGGGTGTTTACACAAAGCCTACTCAACAACGGCAATATTCAACTTCTTTACTGCATTTTCATTTGTAGTTTCTGTTATTTGCAAAACATTTGTATACATGTATGAAAGTTGTTTACTTTTCAATGATAATCATAATAAAAATCGCGTGTTTTATTGAAGTAATTCATTTGTATTCATTTATAATTCTGTATGTGTGCATCACAATACCAATTGGCGTGCTTAAACTCTATGAGGGAGAATGATGAAACAAAAACGCAAGAATCTCTAATTGTGTGCTCTTGAATAAGACCTTGTTGATGATGTACATGCTTTGTTTCAAATACCTAAAACACCAGAGATATAAGGGAGATAGACCCTTGCTAACATCTTTGAGCCTTGAAGTAGGAGTTTCTTTTCGCATGAAAAACCCTTACATTTAACCTAGGGACAGGGTAGGTGCCATCTAGTTGGACCAAGCGTTCAGACTTTCATAAAGGAGTGCATTTGAGGATCCATTACATTCCATCATCCCAATCAAGAGGTCCAAAGGCCGAAAACGACAATGGTTATCCAAATCAAGAGGTCCAAAGACTGGAAACCACAATGGTTATCCTTCGTCGACCAAAGAATGAGGCAGTCACAACCCTCGTGAAGCAATCAAGACAAACAATGTCACACGATTTGTTAAAAAAAACAAATGAAAAGCCCTCTAAGTCGAAACTTGAAAACAAGCGACTTAGGAAAAAGTTAGGGCATCCCGCTGGACTTTGCAATCTAAGATTCACAAGAATCAGTCCAGGCAGAAGTTAGGGATAAGCAAAAGAATGCAAAGGACGAAAAGGATTGCATAAGAAAGATCCTCAAAACAAGAATAAAGTCGTGTGGCACAGACACAAAAGAGAAAGGGGTGGCTGACTCCAAACAATAACCTGATTGGTGCTTGAACCGATAGAAGTAATGGTTTCTCAATCGACACGAAACCCTTATGAAAGGTGAGCGATTGTGAAAATTAGCTGAACATAGGAATGAAGGACATCACGAAGAGGGGTGGACACAAATAAACTTCGAGCCTATATCTTTTGTTTCTATAACTGTGAACCAGGCCACAATACAACCATCAAAAGTCCTAACTGAAACAGGGTTAATTTGAGAGCGTACTACTACAAAACCGCGTTCCTGACTCCTACGAGTTGTGCTAAAAGATCCTTGTTGGTATTGCATGTGCATACTTTCATTTATTAAAAAATAATAATGTCGTACCTTAACCAGTGATTCGCTCATAAAGGTTTGCGACACCTTTTCAGTAAAGACTTCAAGATTAACATGTGTGTTGCATTAGAATTCTCTTTTTTTAAGAATAAACATTTTCCTGCTTGCATACATTTGTTTGGCATCATAAGAAGTTCACAAGCGGAAATT
The DNA here is from genome assembly GCA_963966055.1 of Lathyrus aphaca. Classification (NCBI taxonomy): domain Eukaryota; kingdom Viridiplantae; phylum Streptophyta; class Magnoliopsida; order Fabales; family Fabaceae; genus Lathyrus; species Lathyrus aphaca. Next base: position 445,565,327 of record OZ014520.1, read on the forward strand.
CAGCCCAGAAGCTTAAGATTGCCAAGTTGAGAAGTCTAAAACTTCTGAAAGACATTCATGTCGAGGTGCACGTCTCCAAGAAAGATCCATTGAGTAAGGACTTTCCCAACTAGTCATGGTAAAAGCTAGCCAATCTGGGGCAGTTACATCGAGCAAACGTTTCAAAATTCAGCCGAACTGGGGCATTCACCTCGAGATTCAAATCTCCCAAAGAAAGATTAGTCAGTCAAGTGCAAAACTATTCAGATACTTGTACTGGGGCAGGCCACCCCAATAGCACGAGAATTCATTCTTTCCCGAAGACAGACGATCGAAAGCATTTACTCGGAGTTCAGAGTATCGGTACAGTTATACTCTCAAAGAGTTTCTATGGCACCCTCTTGGCATAACTCTTACTGATTGAGTCTATTACCCATCTAGCAGTCGCTCGTCAAGCCAATTATCTTGTTCAGTGCTTCTAACAGCTACCAGCTCATTTGTGTTGACAATGGTTACCTCCTCAACAAGGTTATTACACCAATTTATGCATTCATTGCGATACTTAAGAGTTTAAAGACACTAATTCTTTTGTAAAATCCTCTTAAAGTAAAGACCAGGCAAAAGCAAATGATCCCCAACATGAGACGACTTGAAATCTTTCCTCCCCAGCAGGACGTGTCGGTTTTGTTATCCCCACAGGGCTTCTTGAGATCTAATTCAGAATCATTGCATTCTCAGCAGAATCAACAGAGACTTATTATTTCCGCATCAGGAACTCCCTTTGCACCTACGCCATATCATTGACATGTTCAAGACATAACATCCCCAGTGTCATGGGGCATCAGGCCATGCAATTCAACATATGTGTATCCAATATAATCCAAGTTTGATATCTTGTAAAGCCTAGCCACAGACTGGGAAAAGTCTATGTTCGGGTGGCAAATTCTTAAAGTCCAGCCACAGTCTGGCCAAAGTCCATCTTCGGGTGGCAAATTTCTAAAGTCCCCCACAGTGGGCAAAAGTATCCCATAGTAAGCAAAAGTCCAGCCACAGACTGGCCAAAGTCCATCTTCGGGTGGCAAATTTCTAAAGTCCCCCGCAGTGGGCAAACGTCTCCCACAGTGAGCAAAAGCCAAGCCACAGTCTGACCAAAGTCCATCTTCGGGTGGCAAATTTCTAAAGTCTCCTGCAGTGGGCAAAATTCTCCCATAGTGAGCAAAAGTCCAACCACGAACTAGCCAAAGTCCATCTTCGGGTGGCAAATTTCTAAAGCCCCCCGCAGTGGGCAAAAGTCTCCCACAATGAGCAAAAGTCCAGCCACAGACTGGACAAAGTCCATCTCCGGGTGACGAATTTCTAAAGTCCCCTGCAGTGGGAAAAAGTCTCCCACAGTGAGCAAAAGTCCAGCCACAGACTGGCCAAAGTCCATCTTCGGGTGGCAAATTTCGAAAGTTTCCCGTAGCGAGCAAAAGTCTCCCGTAGTGAGCAAAAGTCTCCCGTAGTAAGCAAAAGTCTCCCGTAGTGAGAAGAAGCCCGCCCTCAGCGTGGCAAAGTATCTTGAAGTCCAACCATAGATTGGCAAAAGTCCATCCTCAGGGTGGCAAAGTATCTTAAAATTTGACCTCAGATTGGCAAAGGACCACCCACAGTGTGGCAAGTCGTTAGTCGTCTGACTTCATCCGAAAGATATCATTAAGGTGTTGTTGTATCAAAGTCCGCCCGCAGTGTGGCAAGTTGGTAGCCTTCTGGCATTATTCAAAAGGCATCCCCTATTTACTACCCCTCCCATCGCAATTATGCCCAAGCATAGTTCATTTAGTTGAGTTTATTTTCCTGTTCTTCTGACACAGAGTGCAAATTTTCTGGTTGTTTATGGTATTCAATCCCTGCATACCTCAAATGTCTGAAAGCAACTTCTATCATCCATTCACATCCACAGTGATTGAATAGGGGCAGCTGTAACACCCCAAAATTTGCCCTCTTACTTATAATCGTCTAGCTAGCTTCATGTCCCACATTCATTCGCATTTCTCGTTATGTTACATGACACATCATGTATGATTATCATAGGTTTTTCACTGGGACCAGAGGTTTCAAAGAAATATGATTTATCCATTATGTTTGTGTCCATAAGGTAGATTCTCAAGATCTGGGTATGTAGTGGATATGGATCTCCTCTAGGCTCATCATCATCAACGATTAGGGTTTATTTCTCTAATCATTTGACTTCCAAGAAGGACTTGGATCATGACACAGTTGAGATATTAGTATGAGAGGATTGGGCATCTAGTCATGTAAGGTTGACTCATTGGTGGCATGGTCAAGGGGTGCGTCATTTCTTTCTAAGGTCCAGTTTCAATTCAGAAACTGCTCCCAGTGATGTTGGAATTGTTGAGGGATTGTCGTATCAAAATGGCTAGATTTGTAGCTAATAGAATTTATTTTTCTTTTAACCATAAATCTAGTTATTATTAATTCTTTCCTTGTGAATTCCAAACTTTATCCATTTCAAAAGTATATTCTTCATGTCCAAGATTTAGTTATGGTCCGTTTATGTGACATAATTCCAAACAGCAATCCATGTTCAAAGCCCATATCACTTAGGCCCACTAAGGAATAGGCCCCTTAAGGAAAGAAACCCATTCTAAAACCTTGATTCTCATTGAAGGAGTCTTACACGTTTGAGTGGCCAAATTTTGTGGAAGAAAACATAGTGATGAGCTAAAATAAGTAAGAAGTATTATGCGGCACATTTTTATTTTTATTTTGTTTGAAAGTATCCACAAATTGAGTTCATCGTTCATACTTGAAGAAGACAAGTCAAATTTAATAATAGTTTGTCTTGCAAAGTTTCAATCTTCTTTTTATTTTTATTGCATATTATAATAGAGTAGATATGGTACGATAATTCATGGTAGTTGAAAAGAAAAACAATCACAACAGAATTCATCCCAAAACTCAACCCAAATTCAAAAAAAAAGGGTTACAGAATCAAGAGAATTCAGTTGAAAAGGATAACAAAAAACTCGGTACTGGAGCCCAAAAAACAAAAAGATAGAAAAAACTCAGGATGACAACCTGAAAAGAGAAAGCTCATTGATTTCTCGGGAATCTCTTCAATCTCAAAAATACTCTATGAACATAAGAAAAAAAAAGCTTCCTCTTGAACCTTCAGCATAACTTTTCTTTGATCTCTCTCCTTAATTACTTGCAGACTCGTACATTATCATGGGTGACCTACAACAACATCAATTAATCTTCATTTCTATTTTCATTCCATTCTTCCTGCAAGTTCACTGATAGGATCGCCAATCCCTCTCTAAATTTCTTCCGCCAAAACCGTCAATCACACATCAACCATTAACCGACATCAATAAAAATTAAGAGCTGAAAGAAGCAAGAAATAATGGATATCAAAACTGAAACTTAGAGAACCACAAGATGAAAAAACTTCAATTGAAACTCAGAGAATCACAGTATATTTCAGTTACAAAAATCAATAACAAACTCATAACTGAATACTAACCGATTACCTATGAAATACCAAGTTCACCCCTCTGAGCTTCTATAAATCAGAGCCACACCTTCATCTTCTGGGTCTAGACAATTCCACCATTTCTTCCCATTTTTTCTCAGAAATTCTTCAATAATCATCTTTGTCATTTCTTCATTTCCGATGCTTCATCACCCTCTTTACACCTTCATAGAACCTCGAATTTCCATCCTCTCAACTCAACTTTCCGTTATTCATCTTCATCGCTACCCTCTCAATTGATTTCTAACAAAAAAAAAGGAAATAATTCATAACAGTTTCTCTGGATTTCTTCATAACCGAAGATTGAAGATTCACAATAAAGAGAAGCTAACAAAAACTTTACCCTATCTCTTGGGATCTCTTGAATTCTTCACCTCCAAACACATTTTACCAGCATCAAGAATCGCTGCGAGAACATACTCCAACCACAGTTCAGATCTGCAGTGAGAAGTTGAAGAGGATTTACGAGCAAGTATCAATGATAGCTTCAAATCTGCAAGTTCAAGGAAAGTGATTCACAATGAGAATTTATGATTCACAACATACATAAAAATTCACGCAAGAAGAACAAAAACAAATGTATCAGAGAAAAGATTAATTCCGAATCAATCAACAATAAAACGCAGAGCCGAGAAGAAGAAGTTATAGAGTGAGTCGAGACAGACGAGTCTCCGAAGCGTACCTGAGCGGAACCCCAAGTCACGACGGCAACGAAGCAGCGAAGGCGTTTTCTTCATTAACATCATCATTACAACTTCGATTTAAGGTATGCGCTTAAACCTCTTACGCACGTAAGATCGTAGGGGTAGTGCTTGTTATTTTGATTCTAGGGTGAGTTTTAGGCTTTCGTTTCGATTAGGAGCGGATGATCGGTGTTGAGTTTTGTGGCTATAGATTTTGGCACGATCCTGTCGGAGGAGGAAGTTTGAGGAGTTTCAAACCTCTTTTTCGTGATCAGAGCGAAGATTAGGATATAGTGATGTTAGGTTGATGATGAGACTCCGCTGGTGGTATGTTCTTCTTGCAGCGGCAGCGAGTGAAGTTGTGAGAGAAGAAGGGGGGCTCTATGAAGAAACTTTAGGGTTTCAATCTGAGTGTTGTGAGGAGTTATAGGTTTTTTTTGTTTAATATTATTTGAAAAGATTAATGGAAATAAAGAGAATCATAATCACAATTATTGCAATTTAATCCACCGTTAAGGGATTTTAATCCACCGTTTCTATTGGATAAGGATTAGACTTTTGTGAGTTTTAACCACACCGGCTGTGACACTTGTCACCGTCTGGTTGGTCTTTCCCATGGCAATCCTACACGTGCGAGAATATAGTAACCATTGTGCACCTTCGCGTTCCAACCATCAGATGCGAATATTATGGAAAGACTCAAGATCAACGGTACTCATGGAGTCAACAAGGTTTACTAAGTCCATAGTATACACCCAAAGACATATGTGCCCTTGGGCCTTGTGTTTTTGCTATTCACACCACGTTTTACAGGCCCATTTGTATTTTTACTGAATATTTACTATATTTTCACCCCCTCCTATTTCTAATCTTTTTAAATTTCTTTTTTCATACCTTTCAATTTAAATCCATAAAAATAACCAAAACGCATGATAAAATTCTACAAACATTATAGGAGCTTTCTAACTCATTTTAGAACCTTTCCATATTTTTACTTTCTGATTTTTAGTATTTTTTAATTTAATTTTGATTTTTCATTTAATTAGTTTTATATTGAATTCTTTCATGAACACTTTATTTTGCACATTTTATTTCTCCCACTTCCTTTATGATTTTTGTCCCATTATTTTTGCTATGATTAGAGGACAAATAATAGAACATGAAATAAATTTTGTTATATTTTTTAGGCCATTTTATCCACTGTTTTGATAATGTTGTTTGTGTAAAATTGTGAATAGATCTTAGGTAGATTTAAGTGACCATTTGACATAGTTAGGTTATTAATTTTTAGGATATTTTTTAACACAATACTAGATTCAGGTTAGGGACCTTAGGGAATTAATTTCATATTTTTTCCGGGACTTTTACTATTTGTTTTAGTTCATTGATTTTAGTCAATTTTCCATTGTAAATCCACCTAGTTTAGCTTAGGATTGTATGGTGCATTAGGACTTAGATTAATTAGGTTTGATCTTAGGATATTAGAAGGCCTTAGTATTGTTTAGCCACTGATTTTAGAATGTTGATATTAGGAAAGATCCTTTAGTTTTAGGACTTAGGCTTAGAAACCGTTCAAGTTGTGTTTACATACGGCGTTTAGCTTTATTTTTGTGTTTTGTGCTTTAATACGCATTTTGAGCTAACATTTCTTCATTTTATTTTCATGTTTTGGTTGCTTTAATATTTGTATAACACTTGTATAGGCTTCCCCCTTTTTAGAACCAACTTAACTTCCTTAGGAAGTAACTTGAGTTCTAGTTCTTTTCTTATTTTTCTTTTCTTCCTTAGGAATAGAAAAACCTCACAAACCATTAGGATTTCCCTTTTGTATATAATAACTAAATTAGGGTTGAGTCTTAGTTCCCTTAGTTTTTTCCTTTTTTCCACTTGAGTACTTCTTTCTCATCTCATAAAGAAAAATAATAAAATATTTAATAAAGGTTGAATGTTATCATACGACATGAGACTTTGTTACGGAGTACTTATGCACGTCCCGTTTCGGGGCGAGGTGTAGGTTATCTACCACGATGGATAAGTCTTAGTATGAGAATGTTCACGAATAATAAACTCAAAACACTTCTCATAAAAGACAATCAACAAAGACACCGCGTCTTCTCTTCTCATCTCCTTTTCTTTGTGGACGAATGCAACTTGCCTCAAAACACTTCTCATAAAAGAAAATCAATAAAGTATAATAAAGCAAAATAAAATAAAATAAACAATAAAAGTACAAGAATTTAAATTTTAGTAGCAAAATCAAATCAAAGTGTAAGAATCTAAAATATTAATAATAAATATAATAGTATAATAATATTTACATAAGAGTGTGTAAACACCCCAAATTTGCCCTCACCCATTCACACCATGGCTTGTGATCATCTCATATGCATAAACACAATCATATCATCCCATATCTCACTTTTGTTTCACTGCATAGTTTCTAAGGCATCTGCACCTAGGGTTTGTGATTTGAGCAACCTCAGAGCATCTTGAGCCATTCCAAAGGCCACTAATCAACTCAAAGGGGTCCATGTGTGTTCTTATGTTATATTCCATCTCCTCAAAGCCAAAATTGCAGAGGAATCACAAGAACTAGGGTTTGAGTGGATGCAGAGCCAGGATGAACTGCACAGTGGACTGAAAATTAGGGTTTTGGTTTCAGAGGCCATAACTCCAAATTTTTTGGTCATTCTTGTTTCCATTGATCTCTATATGGTATAGGGAGTATGCATATCAATTTTCATGAAGAAATTCCATGGGGAAGTCATCTGATCAAGGGTTGACTTTTCAGACAAGTCAGTGTAAAATCAGGGCATCTGAGGCCCCCAATGACCCAACCAATGGTTGATCTTCATCATTTTGAGTGTATATGATCTTTATTTGATCATGGAGGAAGGTTGAAGTTCATAGAAATCAAGAATTTAGGGTTTTTGCAAATGTTGACTTTTTGGGCATAGTTGACTTTTCAAGAATGCTTCATTTTAGGTCATTTTTCAAGTCATGATTCTTGATCCAAAAATGCTTCAAATGGAAAAACTTTGGTCATGAAAGTTGTAGATCTCATCTTTCCCTTTTCAAAAAGTACAAGGACATGATCAAACTCTTCTTGGATCAAAAGTTATGGCAATGCAAAGTTGGCAAAAATCACTTATTTTCAAGATATGCACCAAGTGTGAAAATTGCAAAATCATGTGCTAAGTCAAATTGCAACTTCTAATTGGTATCAAACCAGCACATAAACATTCTCTAAGGCCCAAAATCAGATTTGAACCAAAGATCACATGTGTTTAGTTCATGTAACAAGGCATTTTTCATGAGATTTCAAAAAGGCCACAAGTTGCAAAACTCATGATCACATCTCACCAACTTGAGGCATTGGCTGCTGAACCAAGCTAGCTTCATACACACACCATGCTGCGCAGCCCCTAGGCTTTGTACCAAGCTAGCACTTCACCATACCTCTCTTACACAATTTTTGACTTTTTGCAAAAGGCAACTTACCAATCAATAAAGCACATGTCCAATCAACTGACCAATGAGAGAGAGTTATGTGGACAATTTGCAAGCCATTTCATGTACAAGGCAAGGCTGAAGCTCATTCATTCATGACATTCACAAAAACTTACCAAGTTGCAACTTCCTTCGAATCTGCCTACACAGCTTGCAAACATTCAAACCCTCTTCACCATTCAACTCACCTTGCTCCATAGACCACCCAGCACCAAGAACCCAAGCTTGAAACAGCCTGAACATCTCACTGCCATCTCTCACTTCATTTTGCAGTTTCAATCGAATCTCCTTCCACAAACCACAAACACACCAACAAACACTCCAGACCTTCTCCATTCATCCTCAGGATCACAAACCATCATTCACAATGGCCTGAAACCTCCAGAAACTCCATTGCCATTTCTGACCAAGCTTGAGCAGGAGCTTTCGAATCTCACTATCCAGCCAACTTAAACTCTTTTTGAGCATTCAAGCATCTTCTGGGGATCAAGTGGAGTGGATTGCACAAGGAGAAGTGGCCAGAAAGTTCTCAAACTGAAAGCTCCAAATCTCAGGTAGCTCGAAAATTATTTTTCCAGAAATCATTTTTCTTGTTACAAACTTGTTCTATGTGATTCACTGATCATCCTGATGTTCTTAGTTTTTGAAATGGCTTTGTTTTGAGTATTTAATTTGTCTCTGAAGCTTGCGTGCCCTAGAACTTGTTCTCTTCGATTCAGCTTGTTTAGGAAGAATAAATTTGTTTTGAGAGAGGGGTTTGATTCGTGAGAGGTTGGAGATCATTTCCCAATTCATAGATTTTGTTTTTGTTACGTTTTGAGGGAGTTGGTGAGTTTCCCGGTGAGGTGCTAGCCGGAGAAGACGACCGGAAGTCTTCTCCGGCCACCTGAGTCATTAAACCCTAATCTCAGGTCATTAACTCTAGTTTGAATTTGAGCCATGGATGTGCGTTGACCTGTTGACTTCCCTCTCTTTTGGATGGCCCAGATCATTTCATTTGCCCTAATCTCTCTCATTAGCTTTAATTAATTCGTAATTAAATTAATTAAGTCAGGTGCAATCCACACCCTCCATTCACGCGCCAGTCAACACATTTGAACTCAGGCTCCATCCTGGCCATCCATCCTGATTACTTTTATTTTATTTGATTTTTAATTCATTTTATTTCAATTAACTTGCATAATTATTTTAAAATAGCAAAAAATACATAAAAATTATGAAACTTTTTCCTCTGAGTTTTAATAATTTTTATGACACAAAAATATTTTTATTTTATTTTTCATCATTAAAAAAGTATTTTTAAATATTTAAAAGATTATTTTTAATTGATTAATGGGAATTAATTAATTAAAAATACTTTTAGGTATTTAAATATTACAAAAAAATTCATGAAATGTTCTAAGACATTTAGAAACATTGTCCAACCTTCAAACCAAATTTCTTTTTTGATCTTGATGCATTTTAAGAATTTTTCATTGAATTAAATCATATTTTGTGCATTATTTTGATCATGGATTCAAAAATTCATTTCTGCCTATTGGAGAAGGTTTGGACATTGGTTCTTTTTGCTTTGTTTGGTGTTTAGCATATAGTTTCTAAGATAAATTGGTCATGATTTGATCTTGCATTTTCCAATTGTTTGACATTTCTTTTGTTAAGAACCTTAAAAAACCCTAATAACTTGTAAAAATCATATCTTGAGTTTGGTTGAGAGTTGAGAGTTCCCCTTTGGACAGTGGTTCATTATAGGTTTAGGGTTTCTTTGGGTACCATTTTCCATTTTTTTATCTTAGGATTTGTTTCTGTTTTGGGTTTTTGTTTGATGTTTGATCCATGAACCCTAATTTGGGCTTTCTTTTGCATCTTTCTTGCATTTCCCTGCATAACTTGACTTGCCCTTGCATTTTGTGCATTCTTGTGATCCATTTGACATCTTAAGACATTTAGAAAGCATGTTTGATCATTGCATTGCATATTTGCCATGTCATTTGTCTTGTATGATTCATAACTTTTCATGTTCATTCATGCTCCTTAACTTGCATCATTTGCATTCATAATCTTGTATGAACATCTCCATGCCTTGCCTCATGTTTGCAGCACCTCATAACATCATAATCATCATCAATATGCTTCTGGTTTTGCTTAGCATCATGCCATTTCATCTCATCTTGCATTGTTTTGCATTTCTTTCTAACATTTTAGGTGGTAAGTAAACTTGGGAAGTGAATTTGCCTTCACTTCTCATAACTTTTCTTTTCATCTCTCTTGCATCCATTGCTGCATTTCTATTTGTGTCTGAGATTGAGCTTGCTCATTCTTGTTCCTCCCACTTTCTTTCTCCAAGTGACTTGTCTTCTTGAATGAAGCAAGTCACTTTGCTTCTCTTGCTCTTGTTCATCTGCTTCCTGGTGGCTCCTTTGAAGATTGTTCTTGAAAACCTCACAAACCTTAGGACCAACCAAGCATGATAATGAATTAGGGTTTTGATTAGTCCCCCCATAGTTTTACCTTTGTGTCTCTCTTTGAGTCTTCTCTTCTCATCTCATAATCAGGGACTAAACCCTAAAGGCTTTAAGGCTTTGTGATTAAGCTTATGCCTGCATCCTTCTCTTAGGATGGAGTGTATAACTTTAATCCTAAGTGTTAAACCCTTAAGGTGTTTAAATCTCTTAATCAATCCACTTAATAATCATCAAGACACACTTGTAACTTGGGCCTTGCATTAGGGTTCTAATTCTTCCTTAATTGGTTAAGAAGGACTAACCCTAGTGTTAATGGACAAGTCCCCCTCAAGTTGTCTTACAAACCATAAAACTCACTTCATCACCATATCATTAATCTAAAATCCACTTAATCAAAGGCTTGTTTTGTCATGGGTTTAATCCCTAATCATGGATTAAGTTGAGGAGTTTTCCTCAGCTTAAACATTCTCATCTATTATCCTTCTTTTAGGATGGTGTAATGGGTCTGTTTAATCCATGATTATGGCTTAACCTCATTACTCAACACTAAACAAAAACTCAAAAAAACATCTAAATAATCACAAGTAGGTTAATGATCTTAATCCTACACCAAAGGTGATTAAGTGTGAGAATCTGACTTCACACTTAAGGTATTCTCATTACCCCTAATCAGAGGGAAGATGTGATGAGTTTACTAACCCATTGGTTTAGGCATAAGCTCATTAACTTATGACAAATCTTCAAAAAGCAATAAAAGACTGAAAACTCAAAAACAAACAATAATCGTCTCCTCCGGGATTCTTTTCTCATCACCTTCATTCATAAACGAGAACTCGCTTCTTCCTTCTAATGCAAGACAGTTTGCACCTGAGCCAGACAGGTCATACACTTGAGCATAGGCAAGCAAGCAGTTCACAAGTCAATTCATCCTTCAGTCTCTTTGGGTCGAACTACGGTGTTCTGACTTCCTCATTGCACGAGAGGATACGTAGGCATAACTTAACAGTTATCGAACAAAAGTCTCTGTATATTCCCCCTCTTTCCAGCTCATTTCTTTAGCCTCATTATCATGAGCATTTCACTCCTTTCTTACACTGACACTTTCATACTTCACATCACTTATACACTGACACCTGTACATTCTTTTCCAGCCTTATACACAGATTGCACTGACACTACCCCTTTAAAACACAAATCTTTTAAGCGTGGATCCCGTCGAGTACGACGGACAATCTGGGTGCTAATACCTTCCCAGGTTGTAACCAACCCCCTTTCTCAGTCTCTCTGGTTCGCAACCGTCTTATCCATCTTTTTCTAGGTCTATGCAGCATTGCCTTTCCTCCGGGATAAAAATGCCTAGCTGGCGACTCTATTCATCTCCAATGAGTTCACGGCTGTGTGTTCTCACTGTTCCCCTCGCCGACCGTTCGCGTCTGTACCTTTATTTGGGCCAGTCCCATTTATCGGGAGCGACAGCTTGGCGACTCTGCTGGGGACCCTTATACTGCAACCGGGGCTTCTGGTTCTTTTTGTGGGTTCCTCCTAGCTCTTGTTTGATTTGTGTTTACTGGGGTGTTATGTGCTTGTTTGTGCTTGTATTTATTTTTGTTTATTGCTTTATGTACAGTTACTTTACTGCTTTCTTTACTGCATTTATATATCATATTGTCATTGCTGCTGGCTGGATCTGGTTGTTTGCCTTGGTGGGTGGGTGATTCATTGAGAGTTAAGGTCCTATACCTGGGACCTGAGTGACACCTAGGCTAGAGTGAATCATATTCTTTCCCATTCCATTTCGGTCTGGTGTGGGAATATGAAACACGGTTCAGATATGGGTTTCTTCTTGAGAACTCTGTGTTGCAGATTTCCTGCAATGCTAGGGCTATCTGGGAAGCCTGCTAAGTCTGGATGACCTTTTAGTATTGACCTTCAGAAACTGAGGTGAATTAGAGGAGGAATTGTTATGGTTATTGTAAACACTGTACCTCCGGGTTAGAAGTGTTTACACTTCTCATAACTGATCCAAGTCTGAGGATCCTTGTTTTAGATCATCACCTGTGAGGGGGTTGGGCTGTTTACAGGTTTGCAGGTACCTTGACCTCAGAATACCCTGTTACTTTGACTTTGTTAAGAATACTCCATGTTGGATAGTTCTTGTGATTCTAAAACCCTGGACTTGTGGCTCTTTATTTGAGTCCCCCACCTTGGTTACTGGATTTATAGACCTCCATCTGGAATTCTTGAACACACATGGATCTATACCAAGGCAGTTAATCAGATCCAGCTCAGTCACAGACCCTTGCATTTCATTTGCACACATACTCATTGCATCATATTAACATTTGCTTGTTTGTGTTTCAGGGTATCCACTTTCATCTGGTTTTGGTTTTGACCCCATCTGCTATATTGACCTATCTCCACCAGCACTTGCTTCAGCCTGTCAGCCCTATACTTCAGTTACTTGCACTAGCCAGCCAGTGGCCCACTCCTCAGCATCTTCATCAGCACTTATCCTACTCAGTCTCAGCATTATGGCTCCAAAGAAAAGCAACATCACTTATCATTTCTTCCAACCAGACTTATCAGACATCAGGAGGATCCAGACCCTGATCACCCCAGATCACATACCTTTGTTCAGGGAGCATTATGGGGATATACTTGACTTGGTTATGGATTTGGACCCATCTCAGAGGAGCCTGATCCACACCTGCATTCAGTTTTATGATCCTCCTTTGAGATGCTTCACCTTTCAAGACTTCCAGTTGGGTCCTCTTCTGGAAGAATACTCATCATTGATTGGTCTGCCTATCAGGAGAGAAATCCCTTTCAATCCTGAGATGACTTTCCCAAGCAATGGAGAGGTAGCAAAAGCTTTGCACCTGGAGCCTGTTTTGATTGAGCAGCATATGACCTCTAAAGCTGGGATCCCTGGATTTCATCTGGACTCCCTTATTTCTCAAGCTAGTCTGAAAGCCTCCCTGGGGGAGTGGAAAGCTGTTTGTGCTCTGTTGGCCTTAAGTGTATATGGAATTGTGTTGTTTGCAGATGAGCCACGATTCATTAGCAAGAATGCCATCCATTTGTTCATCCTGAAGAACCCAGTGCCAACTTTGCTAGGAGATCTCTATTACTCAGTACATCAGAAGAATGAGAAGCAGAGGGGAAGGCTAGTGAGGTGTTGTGCTCCATTATTCCATGCTTGGCTTCTTAAACATCTACCCAGGACAGATGCATTTCTAAACCCTCATCAGCAAAGCAACTGGGCTAAGAGGCTCACTACTCTCACTTCAACAGACATCAGATGGTGTGCTCAAAGCACCAAGGGCAGAGATATAATCACAAGCTGTGGGCACTTTCCCAATGTGCCTTTAATAGGGGTCAAGGGAAGTATCAATTACAACCCTCTGCTGTTCAGGAGGCAATTAGGCTATGCACTGGTCCATACTCCCAGGGAGCAAGATTTGGTTGAGACCCTCTACTGTGAGAACAAGATTAGTCTGGCAACTGTTAGGCAGGCTGCCTGGGCCTGGGATCATGTTCAAACCAAGGGAATCACCATTCTGGGGAAGTGCAATAATGTGGCATCAGTCCAATATTACGAGTGGTCCCATGCTAGGGCCCAATTCTTTGGAATGCCCTTTACCATAGAAGACATGCCTGAGTCATCTTCAGCACCACCCCCTGCCACTATCAGTTTGGAAGAGTTTGAGAGCTTGAAGGAAAGAAATGAGAAGCTAACCCAAGCCTTGCAGAAGACCCTCAGGGAGAGGAGTGAAGGTGTGAGGGAGATTGAGAGATTGGAGAAATTGAGAGTGGAACACTTGACCAAGATTGAGAAGTCTGGAGATTATATCAACAAGTCCAAAGCTGGTGAGCAGATTCTGAAGAATGCTTGTAAAGAAGCCCAGTTTCAGAGAGCAAGAACAGACTTGTATTTGAAAGAAAGTCAGGCCAGGTGGGTCCGGATCACTGAGGCCCGTACTCTAGAAGACAAGAGAGTCCAGGACAAGATGGAGCAGATGGAAAAAGCCCTGGCAGCAGCCCAGAAGGAAATATCAGAGCTAGAAATCAGAGCTGGAGTGAAGAGGTCTAAGGACCAAAGTCAGAACAGGAAGCTGACTGCAGCTGTTGCAACAAGAAACCTTCTCATCAGAGGTCTCACGGAGCATCCGGCTGATCCTGTGACCGAAGCACTTCTTAAGGAAGTTCGTGAGGATGAGTTTGGCCTTGGAGTTTGATCATTTGCTTGTTGTTGTTCCTATTCTATGTACTTTTGCCTTTTTGTGATGTATTTTGACCCCTTTAAGGGCTTGTGTTGTAAAATGAACAAGTTGTATTATTTCCTCTTATGTAATATATTTGTGTTGGTTTCTATCTGAGTTCACTTCAAAAGCAACTTCAACAGCATCATCTTCAAGGGTCTGGAAGGGTCAAAACTGAATGCCAAACCGGATACCTTGAGAGCAAATAAGCATAACTGCATTGCATGCTAACCCTTTTGTTTGTTTTGTAGGTTTTTGTTTTGTTGTTGCTAACCTCTGTTGTGATGTTCAGGAATTATTGCTCGCCGCCGGGTATTTCCTCTCAACAGGCCACACAGGTACCCAACTAGAAACAACCTTCCGGGAATTCAGATGGATCAGATGCAGCAGGACCTGACGGAGGTCAGAAACCAGATGGCCAACGAAAGGCTGGAGATGAGAACCCAGATAACACAATTCATGGAAGTGATGAACAACTTAGCTCAAAGCCAGGAGAGGCTCAGAGCTTTGGTAGAAGGAAGGAATCAAGAGGAGCCCCATGTGGGGACTGCTGGCACAAGTAACAACGAGAGGGTCCAACCTCATGTCAATCCCCCGGTTTTTGGACCCCATCTCCATCCAGAGGCCAACATCCCAGTCAATATACAAGGGACTGCCACAGCAGGGAGAGTACTTCAAGAAGATCCTCAGGAGGACCAATTTACAGTAATGGGTGCTGGAGAGGAAACATATGATAGACGATTGGAAGAAATAGCTGAGAAGTTGAGATCACTGGAGTCTCAAAACTCTTTGGGGTTCGACGTCATGGACATGGGATTGGTAGACGGGGTCAGGATCCCCCATAAGTTCAAACCTCCTTGTTTCGAAAAGTATAATGGGACTTCATGCCCCCGGACTCATCTACAATCATTTCTGGGAAGGCTGAAGGCCTATACAATGGATGAGAAACTTTGGATGTTCTATTTCGAAGACAGCTTGACTGGAGCATCGAGGGAGTGGTATTCCCATCTGACAAGAGCAACAATTAGATGCTGGAAGGACCTGGCGGAGGCCTTCATCAGACAGTATCAGTATAATCTAGACATGGCACCCAACAGGACTCTCCTGATGGGAATGTCCCAGTCTTCGAGGGAGAGTTTCCGAGAATATGCCTAGAGATGGAGGCAATTGGCTGCTGCCGTTCAACCACCAATGTCTGAGAGAGAAATGGCAGACATGTTTATGAACACTCTCCAGGGAACGTATATTGACAGGTTAGCTGCTTTCTCTTCCACCAGCTTCGCAGATGTTGTCATAGCTGGGGAGAGAATTGAAAGCCTGTTGAAAATGGGCAAAATTTCCGATAATGGTGCCAGCTCGTCCAGTAGCACAAGAAAGCCTTTTGCAGGCCCGAGAAGAACTGGCGAGACCAATGCCATTCACACCAATAGGGGTAGGCCCCTATATGCTCAGAGGACAATAGCAGCAGTCACTATCCCTGCTCCAGCACATCCTCATCCAGTCTATCAACCTCCCCAACAAAACTTCCAACAACAACCTCAGTATCATCAGAATCAGTATCCTCCAAGGAACTACAACAACAACAACTCCAACAACAACAATCAACAGAGGCCATTCCAACAAAGGCCATCCCAAGCTAACCGAGTGATCGACCCGATCCCAATGCCGTATGTTGCTTTGCTGCCACAACTTCTGAAACTCAACCTAGTTGAGCTAAGAACGTTGGCACCTCCGGATCCCAACAGTCTACCAAGAAACTATGACTCCAATGCTAGGTGTGCTTTCCATTCAAACGCACCTGGTCACAGTACAGAAAAATGCAGGGCTCTGCATATGAAGGTACAAGACTTGGTAGACTCCAAGGCTCTGAATTTTGCACCGCCGCCCAATGTCAATAAAAACCCAATGCCAAATCATGGTGGTCCTCGAATTAATGCTATTGAAGAAGACCAACCGTCTTATTTAATAACCAGTGTGGATCAGATCAGGACACCGTTGGTGGAAATCAAAGCTCAACTCCGCGAAAACCAAATATTTCCAGGGTGTGAACTAGGGTGTCCCTACTGCAATATTTCATGGAACGGGTGCGAGGACCTGAGGAATGGCATTGACAGCCTTATTCAGAGTGGCCTACTCCAGATCACTACATCATTTCCTACAAATCCGGCAACTTCATCAGCAACGGTTTCAGAACCTCCTACAACCGCAGCAACTATTGTTCCCGACAATTCATCAGCAACATCAACCAGTACTTCATCTGTCCTCCCAAATGATCAGTTTTCAACAGTTTCTCCTGCTACAACTTCAGCTTCATTCCATTTCGTATCTCCATCAACAACAACATCAGTCCTTCCAACAACACCTCCTACAACACCAGCAATCAATCATGAAGATGTCTCCACTGTTACCATATTCTACGATCCTGAAAATAATTCCGCCTACCATTCAGAAGGTGCTGCTCCCACCAGAGCACCAGTTACAATCTTTTATGACCCACAGACAATTACAGTCCCTTCAGCAGCAGCAATCAGTCCAGTCACTGTCACGGTGCCTGGACCAGTACCATATGAAAGCAATAGGGCCATCCCTTGGCACTATGGCTCTGACGTGTACTGCGAAGGAAAAAGGATCACTCTTGAAACATCAACACCTGCACCACAAGTAGATAATGTGGGGGGAGGCGGAGGCTTCACTCGAAGCGGACGTCTCTTTGCTCCACCAATGCAAAGACCTACTGTCGAGGCAGAAGCTGCTGCCAAGGCAAAAGGAAAGAGCCCGGTGCAGGAAGATCCAGCTGCCAAAGAAGCCTTGAAGACACCGTTCGATCAGGAAGTTGATGAGTTTATGCGGATCATCAAAAAGAGTGATTATAAAATTGTGGACCAACTTCACCAGACGCCATCCAAAATCTCTATCCTCTCACTGCTTATGTGCTCCGAAGCCCATCGGAATGCACTACTCAAGGTCTTGCACGCAGCTTACGTGCCGGAAGAGATTACTGTCAACCAGTTAGAAACCGTGGTTGGAAATGTTACTGCTAGCAATGGGCTAGGGTTTACCAATTCTGACTTGACAGCGGATGGCCGCAATCACAACAAAGCCTTGCACATAACCATGGAATGCAAAGGAGCTGTCCTTTCTCATGTGCTGGTGGACACAGGATCTTCCCTGAATGTCTTACCAAAGAAGGCTCTGGTGAAGTTAGAATATGATGGATTGGCATTGAGACCCAGCAACCTGGTGGTACGAGCCTTTGATGGTTCGAAGAGATCGGTTCTGGGAGAGATTGAGCTGCCTGTGACAATTGGCCCACAGACCTTTAAAACTATCTTTTATGTGATGGACATTCAGCCCGCCTACAGCTGTTTGTTGGGTAGACCCTGGATTCACGCCGCCGGCGCAATAACGTCTACCCTTCACCAAAAGTTAAAATTTGAGTGGGAAGGCCAAGTTGTCACAATCTGTGGAGAGGAGGACATTTTTGTCAGCCACCTGGCAACCTATAAGTACATTGAAATGGATGGAGAGATCCATGAAACAATGAGCCAGGGGTTTGAAGCTTTGAATGTGAATGAAGCATCTGCTGTATCTGGTACTCCAATGTCATCATACCAACAAGCCCGGAGGGTTGTTGAAGAAGGAACTGCCCTAGGCTGGGGCAAGGTTTTAGCTGTGGAGGAGAAGAAGGACAAGTTTGGGTTGGGTTACAGACCAATTCAACATCAAGCAAAGGCTGCTGCAGAGCCGGGTTTTGTCAGTGGGGGGATGCTCACCCCCGATGCTATCAACTGTTTGGAAGACGAGCTGGAAGAGGAGCGCAATCTGGAGAATTGGATTCGTCCAAAGATCCCGGGGAGCAGTGTCTCGAACTGGTCTTCCCAGGAAATTATAAGAGTTACTCATGCAGAGTAATTATTATTTCCTGTATTTTTATAGCATGCATCAAAGTCTTGCATCTTGCCCAATATGACAAGACTCATTTTGTAATCAGGGCCATCTGTACTTTTGTGCAAACAAGATTAAATTAATGAAATATCAGACATCTTTTTGCAAACAAGTCTTTTTCTTTTCTGCTCACTGTTTTTCCATTTCTCTTTTTGTACAAAAAAATAAATGGCGGTGTTTTCAAAATGATAACTTCATTTCACTTTTTTCTAAAGCAAGATTAAAATCAATCACTAAAATGAACGAACTTAACCCTTGCAGAGAGTGCCTTCCTGACAGCACCGACAACAGCACGGCTATGACATCGTATGACTTTGACAATCCAATCAATCAAGCTGATGAAGGGGTTGATGAAGAATATGAGCTTCCTGAAGAGCTAGCCCGGTTGTTGAGACAAGAGGAAAAGGTTATTACTCCTCATCAGGAGGAAGTCGAAGTGATTAATCTTGGTACAAACGAAGACGTGAAGGAAGTAAAAATCGGGGCCTGCCTGCAAGACTCAGTAAAGAGACAACTGATAGGTCTGCTTCAAGAGTATGTTGATGTGTTTGCTTGGTCGTATCAAGACATGCCAGGGTTGGATACCGACATTGTTGTGCACAAGCTGCCTTTGAGGGAAGAATGCCCACCAGTTAAACAGAAGCTGCGCCGAACTCGCCCAGACATGGCTATGAAAATCAAGGAAGAGGTACAAAAGCAATGGGACGCCGGGTTCCTTGCTGTGACTAGCTACCCACCGTGGGTTGCTAATATAGTACCTGTGCCTAAGAAGGACGGCAAAGTAAGAATGTGTGTTGACTACCGGGATCTGAATAGAGCCAGCCCGAAAGATGACTTCCCATTACCTCACATTGATGTATTGGTGGATAACACGACTCAGTTCTCGGTATTCTCCTTCATGGATGGATTTTCAGGATACAACCAGATCAAGATGTCACCTGAAGACATGGAGAAGACAACATTCATTACACCTTGGGGCACGTTCTGTTACAAAGTGATGCCATTCGGACTGAAGAATGCTGGTGACATTGTTCCACGATATGATCCACAAGGAAATAGAATGTTATGTGGATGATATGATCGCCAAGTCCCTTACAGAGGAAGATCACCTGGTGAATCTGCTGAAGTTGTTCAAGCGTCTAAGGAAATATCAACTAAAGCTGAACCCCAACAAGTGCACATTCGGGGTGCGATCTGGTAAGCTGCTGGGCTTTATTGTAAGCGAGAAAGGGATTGAGGTTGATCCTGATAAAGTCAAGGCTATACAAGAAATGCCTGCACCGAAGACAGAGAAGGAAGTTCGAGGGTTCTTAGGTCGATTTAACTACATCTCACGGTTCATATCTCACCTTACAGCAACCTGCGAACCCTTGTTCAAGCTGTTAAGAAAAGAACAAACGGTCAGGTGGAACGAAGATTGCCAGAAGGCTTTTGACAAGATCAAGGAGTATTTACAAGAACCTCCAATCCTCATGCCGCCAGTTGAAGGAAGACCTCTGATTATGTACTTGACAGTGCTAGAAGAGTCAATGGGGTGTGTGTTGGGCCAGCATGACGAGTCTGGTCGAAAAGAGTATGCAATATACTACCTAAGCAAAAAGTTTACCGACTGTGAACAGCGTTATTCACTGCTCGAGAAAACTTGCTGTGCTTTAGCGTGGGCTGCTCGCCGATTGAGACAGTATATGTTGACCCACACTACCCTATTAATCTCAAAAATGGATCCAGTTAAGTACATTTTCGAGAAGCCAGCTCTTACCGGACGGGTCGCAAGATGGCAGATGATTCTCACAGAATACGACATACAGTACACATCTCAGAAAGCCATCAAGGGCAGTGTACTATCTGAATATCTTGCTGAGCAACCCATTGATGACTACCAGCCTATGAGGTTTGACTTCCCTGATGAGGACATCATGTTCATTAAAGCAAAAGATTACGAAGAGCCTATTCACACCGAAGGGCCTGACCCGGAGGAAGAATGGACTATGATGTTTGATGGGGCTGTTAACATGAATGGCCGTGGTGTTGGTGCAGTACTCATTACACCTAAAGGAGTTCACATGCCTTTCTCGGCAAAACTCACTTTCAACTGCACTAACAACGAAGCTGAATACGAAGCTTGCATTATGGGTCTTGAGGAAGCCATTGACCTCAGGATCAAAACTTTGACTGTATTCGGAGATTCAGCTTTGGTAGTCAATCAGACCAACGGGAAGTGGTACACTCACCAGGATCATCTGATACCTTACAGGGATTATACAAGGAGGTTATTGACTTTCTTCACAACAGTCAAGCTTGAGTATATCCCTCGGGACGAAAATCAGTTTGCAGATGCTCTTGCTACCATTTCATCCATGATCAAAGTTCAAACGGCTAACTTTGTACCCCAGATTTCAGTGTCCAGACTAGACAGACCAGCATATGTATTTGCAGCGGATGTTGTCAAGGATGACAAGCCTTGGTTCCATGACATTAAGTGCTTCTTAGAGGATCGAACATACCCACCTGGGGCATCTTCCAATGATAAGAAGACCTTGAGAAGGCTTGCTGGAAGTTTCTTTCTGAACACTGATGGGTCTTTATATAAACGGAACTTTGATATGGTACTCCTCAGATGTGTTGATAAGACAGAAGCAGATTTGTTGATGCATGAAGTGCACGAAGGATCTTTTGGTACCCATGCTGGAGGACATGCAATGGCTAAAAAGTTGTTAAGATCAGGCTATTACTGGATCACAATGGATGCAGACTGTTGTGCTTACGCCAGAAAATGTCATAAGTGCCAGATCTACGCGGATAAGGTGCATGTGCCTCCCAATCCTTTGAACATCATGTCTTCACCATGGCCCTTTGCTATGTGGGGCATTGATATGATTGGCAAGATTGAGCCAACTACTTCAAATGGTCACAGATTTATCCTGGTCGCCATCGACTATTTCACCAAGTGGGTTGAAGCGGCCTCATATGCAAATGTTACAAGACAAGTGGTAGCCCGATTTCTGAAGAGAGATATCATCTGTCGGTATGGAGTGCCCGAGCGAATCATTACTGATAATGGTTCCAACTTGAACAACAAAATGATGGCAGAGCTGTGCCGGGACTTCAAAATCCAACACCACAATTCTTCTCCTTACAGGCCAAAGATGAACGGCGCTGTTGAGGCAGCAAATAAGAATATCAAGAAGATTGTGCAGAAGATGGTAATCACTTACAAAGACTGGCATGAAATGCTACCGTTTGCCTTGCATGGGTACCGCACTTCAATCAGGACGTCCACTGGGGCAACACCGTATCAACTTGTGTATGGTATGGAAGCGGTCCTACCTGTTGAAGTTGAATTGCCCTCTCTACGGGTATTAATGGATGTTAAACTGAGTGAAGCAGAATGGGTTCGGTCCCGATTCGAACAACTAAGTCTGATCGAAGAGAAAAGATTGGCTGCAATCTGCCATGGGCAGTTATATCAGAAGAGAATGAAGAAGGCCTTCGATCAGAAAGTCAGGCACCGAGAGTACCAAGTGGGAGATCTTGTGCTGAAAAGAATCCTCCCTCCTCATACAGACCACAGGGGCAAATGGACTCCAAATTATGAAGGACCATTCGTTGTAAAGAAAGTTTTCTCTGGTGGGGCACTGATGCTCAGCACCATGGATGGTGAAGATTTCCCATCCCCTGTGAATTCAGATGCAGTTAAAAAATACTTCGCATAAAATGACCCGCTGGACATAAAAACAGAATGTAAGTCCAGGCAAAAATAGGGCATCCCGGCGAGTCAAAAACAGAATAAAAGACTCGGGCAAAAGTAAGGGAAAATGAATAAAAAATGTACACCCGCTGAGTTGAAAAGCCGCATTGGACAACTCAGGCAAAAATGGGTATCCCGATGGATTGAAGACCCGAAAGGGCGATCCATGCAAAACAAGGGAATAAGCGAACAACTGCATTCTGAATTCGTCTGCATTATCTGCAACTTGGTAAGCTACAAAGGATCAAGCTTCAATCAGAATCAACTTTCTTCAGAAAGCAAGACGAGAAGAACGTCATTGTCATACGAGTCATAGCAGGAGAGGAAGCTCCTCAAAGCGTCGCCAACACTGCCAGCTTTTTGTTTCTCAATTTGTAACAGTCTCTTCATTTCAGGAGATATGTTTCCTTGACTGAATCTTGCCAATTCAGGGCACATGAATTAATAAAATCAGATTTTCGGTCATGTTTCGTTTTTTACATTTATGTTTTGCAAAGAGTTGTCTGATATCTCTAAAAATACAATTGCATAAGTACAGATGCCTTTCTCTAAAAATAAAAACACATGCTTACAGGGAATGTGATTATTCTCGAAAGTACTTGACTCCTATGACGGAATCCGATAAGGGATACCTCGGGACCTTTTGTACGTTTCCTTACCTTTGCAGGATTGCAGGTATCCAGAACGCAACCTGGGGCATGCAAGTTACGTCTTAGCAAGATGGCGAATCGTTATCAACTCGGTCTATCTTCCACGTGGCAATGGAGAGTGCCCATTTCCCCAGCAAAGTTGCCAAATCAACAAACAGGCTTAACACTCAGGATGTTTTCTCCCCAGCCGAGTTGCCTCTCATTGCTATCCCCAGCTGAGTTGCTTCCCATTGCTCTCCCCAGCTGAGTTACCAACAGCATTTCCCAGTTGAAGCACCAACCATTCTTCCTCAGCAGAATGCAGAAATCAGGGAATCATCTCCCCACAGAATCCCCAGCCTCTATTCAGAAGAGCAACGCGCGAAGAAGTCACAACAGAGTACAGAAAGCTTCTACAAACCCCAGCTGGGCCTCTCATATTATAAGGATATGTCAATCAGTGACATATATCCCCAAGCAAATACATCTCATCAGATCTACCAATGATCTCATCCCCAGCTGGGATGTCCGCTTCAAGCAGATCGACCAGAGATCTTCGCAGCGACGGGATCCGAATCCCAGTGTGGTATTTTTGCGTAATCATGGCATTTGCATCATACTATCCCCTCAGAGCGTAGCATTCCGTCTAATACGGAGCATTACGGCAAAAAATCAAACGCATAGCATAATCATAAGCCATGTTCTGAAGTGACACTTGTGAGTAATAACCGTTCATCATCATTGTACAGAAAAATTCCCATCAGAGTCCCAGCAAAAGCAGTTGCCTCGCAAATCACAAACACCAGTATATACACCTTTTGGCACCCGTCCGTGTCATCACTTCCCCAAACAGGTCGCCTGAATACACTCTACAAACAAGATCACCCGCATTACAGATGCCTCCTGACGCCCGTCCGTGTCATATCACCAGCAGAAAGCCAAAGACATCCTCTTTGCACTCACATATACTTATATATACACTTTCTTGACACCCGTCCGTGTCATGTTCCCAGCGCAGTCGCTCACTGTCATCAACCCATATACTTGTTAATATTGTACTTTTCTCTCTTGACACTCGTCCATGTCACTCTCCCCAGCAGATAAACACTTATATATATATACTCACTACTCATTGGTACACTTATACAGATACTCGTCCGTATTTTGTATACATCATCACTCATATCCCCACAGATTCGACAGTAGTCCTTGTTCTTTGTTAACCAGTTGGTACTCGTCCGTACCATCATCTCAGAACATTGCGTCTAGTGTTTGTTTCTACATGATGCTCGTCCGTATCATAAGTCTTAAGGATGCTCGTCCGCATCTTTAATCCATACACCGTGTCAAACACTTGTGTCTTCTTGAATATAGATGCTCGTCCGTGTCTACTATTCCCCCAGAAGAGTCCTTTCAGATGCAACACTCGTCCGTGTTCCTTGTTAACCAGTTGATACTCGTCCGTATCATCATCTCTGAACATGTGTCAATTTGTTTCTACATGATACTCGTCCGTATCATAGTCTTAAGGATGCTCGTCCGCATCTTTAATCTATACACAATACCAAACACTTATACCTTTTGTTTCTTGGATGTAAATACTCGTCCGTGTTTACTATTCCCCAGTAGATCACCAACCAATTTTCTTTTTATCTAACACTCGTCCTGTGTTATGATACCTTTGAGAGCAGCCGTACCCTGCTGAGTGGTCGTCCTCCACTTCTTGATGGTCGTCCTCCATCATGCTCACCCGATGGCCGTCCCCATCGTTGATATTTAGCAGCCGTCCCCTGCTAGGAGGTCGTCCTCCACCCCTTGATGATCGTCCTTCATCACTTTATCCAATGGCCGTCCCCATTGTTGATTTTGGTTATCTGACATTCGTCCTATGTCATGACAAACCTCGAGAGCAGCCGTCCCCTGCTGAGTGGTCGTCCTCCACTTCTTGATGGTCGTCCTCCATCATGCTCGTCCGATGGCCGTCCCCATCGTTGACCTTTTCTATCCGATGGCCGTCCCCATCGTTGATATTTCCGGCAGCCGTACCCTGCCAGGTGGTCGTCCTCCACCTTTGATGGCCGTCCCCATCATATGTCCTTTATTACCCAACAGAGCAGCCGTCCCCTGCTAGGTGATCGTCCTTCACCTTTGATGGCCGTACCCCATCATCTGTTTATTTCATTCATTAACCCGATGGCCGTCCCCGTCGTGGTCCCTTTTCCTTTTAGCCCGATGGCCGTCCCCATCGTTGGTTACTTTACCTTTATGAACTTGATGGCCGTCCCCGTCATGTTTCATTAATCCCCAGAGAATTTTACAACCTTATCTCGATGGCCGTCCCCATCATGATATCTTACTTTTTCCAGCTAGTCGGCCGTCCCTGTCTTAGCTCTACCTTTTATCCCCAGCATGTCGGCCGTCCCCGTCATTGCTATTTACCCTGTAGTCGTCCTCTGCTCGACGGTCGTCCTCCGTCACCCACACTTTACAATACACTTTATTTTTCTTTTACAATCTATATCCCTTTTCTTCTTCATTTCTGTGAGTGCAAATTTTGGACTGTCTTTGGTATTCAACCACAAGTTATCTTGTTTGCCTGTTAAGCCGTCGCTTACAACCTCACCCATTCACACCATGGCTTGTGATCATCTCATATGCATAAACACAATCATATCATCCCATATCTCACTTTTGTTTCACTGCATAGTTTCTAAGGCATCTGCACCTAGGGTTTGTGATTTGAGCAACCTCAGAGCATCTTGAGCCATTCCAAAGGCCACTAATCAACTCAAAGGGGTCCATGTGTGTTCTTATGTTATATTCCATCTCCTCAAAGCCAAAATTGCAGAGGAATCACAAGAACTAGGGTTTGAGTGGATGCAGAGCCAGGATGAACTGCACAGTGGACTGAAAATTAGGGTTTTGGTTTCAGAGGCCATAACTCCAAATTTTTTGGTCATTCTTGTTTCCATTGATCTCTATATGGTATAGGGAGTATGCATATCAATTTTCATGAAGAAATTCCATGGGGAAGTCATCTGATCAAGGGTTGACTTTTCAGACAAGTCAGTGTAAAATCAGGGCATCTGAGGCCCCCAATGACCCAACCAATGGTTGATCTTCATCATTTTGAGTGTATATGATCTTTATTTGATCATGGAGGAAGGTTGAAGTTCATAGAAATCAAGAATTTAGGGTTTTTGCAAATGTTGACTTTTTGGGCATAGTTGACTTTTCAAGAATGCTTCATTTTAGGTCATTTTTCAAGTCATGATTCTTGATCCAAAAATGCTTCAAATGGAAAAACTTTGGTCATGAAAGTTGTAGATCTCATCTTTCCCTTTTCAAAAAGTACAAGGACATGATCAAACTCTTCTTGGATCAAAAGTTATGGCAATGCAAAGTTGGCAAAAATCACTTATTTTCAAGATATGCACCAAGTGTGAAAATTGCAAAATCATGTGCTAAGTCAAATTGCAACTTCTAATTGGTATCAAACCAGCACATAAACATTCTCTAAGGCCCAAAATCAGATTTGAACCAAAGATCACATGTGTTTAGTTCATGTAACAAGGCATTTTTCATGAGATTTCAAAAAGGCCACAAGTTGCAAAACTCATGATCACATCTCACCAACTTGAGGCATTGGCTGCTGAACCAAGCTAGCTTCATACACACACCATGCTGCGCAGCCCCTAGGCTTTGTACCAAGCTAGCACTTCACCATACCTCTCTTACACAATTTTTGACTTTTTGCAAAAGGCAACTTACCAATCAATAAAGCACATGTCCAATCAACTGACCAATGAGAGAGAGTTATGTGGACAATTTGCAAGCCATTTCATGTACAAGGCAAGGCTGAAGCTCATTCATTCATGACATTCACAAAAACTTACCAAGTTGCAACTTCCTTCGAATCTGCCTACACAGCTTGCAAACATTCAAACCCTCTTCACCATTCAACTCACCTTGCTCCATAGACCACCCAGCACCAAGAACCCAAGCTTGAAACAGCCTGAACATCTCACTGCCATCTCTCACTTCATTTTGCAGTTTCAATCGAATCTCCTTCCACAAACCACAAACACACCAACAAACACTCCAGACCTTCTCCATTCATCCTCAGGATCACAAACCATCATTCACAATGGCCTGAAACCTCCAGAAACTCCATTGCCATTTCTGACCAAGCTTGAGCAGGAGCTTTCGAATCTCACTATCCAGCCAACTTAAACTCTTTTTGAGCATTCAAGCATCTTCTGGGGATCAAGTGGAGTGGATTGCACAAGGAGAAGTGGCCAGAAAGTTCTCAAACTGAAAGCTCCAAATCTCAGGTAGCTCGAAAATTATTTTTCCAGAAATCATTTTTCTTGTTACAAACTTGTTCTATGTGATTCACTGATCATCCTGATGTTCTTAGTTTTTGAAATGGCTTTGTTTTGAGTATTTAATTTGTCTCTGAAGCTTGCGTGCCCTAGAACTTGTTCTCTTCGATTCAGCTTGTTTAGGAAGAATAAATTTGTTTTGAGAGAGGGGTTTGATTCGTGAGAGGTTGGAGATCATTTCCCAATTCATAGATTTTGTTTTTGTTACGTTTTGAGGGAGTTGGTGAGTTTCCCGGTGAGGTGCTGGCCGGAGAAGACGACCGGAAGTCTTCTCCGGCCACCTGAGTCATTAAACCCTAATCTCAGGTCATTAACTCTAGTTTGAATTTGAGCCATGGATGTGCGTTGACCTGTTGACTTCCCTCTCTTTTGGATGGCCCAGATCATTTCATTTGCCCTAATCTCTCTCATTAGCTTTAATTAATTCGTAATTAAATTAATTAAGTCAGGTGCAATCCACACCCTCCATTCACGCGCCAGTCAACACATTTGAACTCAGGCTCCATCCTGGCCATCCATCCTGATTACTTTTATTTTATTTGATTTTTAATTCATTTTATTTCAATTAACTTGCATAATTATTTTAAAATAGCAAAAAATACATAAAAATTATGAAACTTTTTCCTCTGAGTTTTAATAATTTTTATGACACAAAAATATTTTTATTTTATTTTTCATCATTAAAAAAGTATTTTTAAATATTTAAAAGATTATTTTTAATTGATTAATGGGAATTAATTAATTAAAAATACTTTTAGGTATTTAAAAATTACAAAAAAATTCATGAAATGTTCTAAGACATTTAGAAACATTGTCCAACCTTCAAACCAAATTTCTTTTTTGATCTTGATGCATTTTAAGAATTTTTCATTGAATTAAATCATATTTTGTGCATTATTTTGATCATGGATTCAAAAATTCATTTCTGCCTATTGGAGAAGGTTTGGACATTGGTTCTTTTTGCTTTGTTTGGTGTTTAGCATATAGTTTCTAAGATAAATTGGTCATGATTTGATCTTGCATTTTCCAATTGTTTGACATTTCTTTTGTTAAGAACCTTAAAAAACCCTAATAACTTGTAAAAATCATATCTTGAGTTTGGTTGAGAGTTGAGAGTTCCCCTTTGGACAGTGGTTCATTATAGGTTTAGGGTTTCTTTGGGTACCATTTTCCATTTTTTTATCTTAGGATTTGTTTCTGTTTTGGGTTTTTGTTTGATGTTTGATCCATGAACCCTAATTTGGGCTTTCTTTTGCATCTTTCTTGCATTTCCCTGCATAACTTGACTTGCCCTTGCATTTTGTGCATTCTTGTGATCCATTTGACATCTTAAGACATTTAGAAAGCATGTTTGATCATTGCATTGCATATTTGCCATGTCATTTGTCTTGTATGATTCATAACTTTTCATGTTCATTCATGCTCCTTAACTTGCATCATTTGCATTCATAATCTTGTATGAACATCTCCATGCCTTGCCTCATGTTTGCAGCACCTCATAACATCATAATCATCATCAATATGCTTCTGGTTTTGCTTAGCATCATGCCATTTCATCTCATCTTGCATTGTTTTGCATTTCTTTCTAACATTTCAGGTGGTAAGTAAACTTGGGAAGTGAATTTGCCTTCACTTCTCATAACTTTTCTTTTCATCTCTCTTGCATCCATTGCTGCATTTCTATTTGTGTCTGAGATTGAGCTTGCTCATTCTTGTTCCTCCCACTTTCTTTCTCCAAGTGACTTGTCTTCTTGAATGAAGCAAGTCACTTTGCTTCTCTTGCTCTTGTTCATCTGCTTCCTGGTGGCTCCTTTGAAGATTGTTCTTGAAAACCTCACAAACCTTAGGACCAACCAAGCATGATAATGAATTAGGGTTTTGAT
This sequence comes from Lathyrus aphaca, assembly GCA_963966055.1. Classification (NCBI taxonomy): domain Eukaryota; kingdom Viridiplantae; phylum Streptophyta; class Magnoliopsida; order Fabales; family Fabaceae; genus Lathyrus; species Lathyrus aphaca. The sequence continues at coordinate 445,594,348 of OZ014520.1, forward strand.
TAGTCCCCCCATAGTTTTACCTTTGTGTCTCTCTTTGAGTCTTCTCTTCTCATCTCATAATCAGGGACTAAACCCTAAAGGCTTTAAGGCTTTGTGATTAAGCTTATGCCTGCATCCTTCTCTTAGGATGGAGTGTATAACTTTAATCCTAAGTGTTAAACCCTTAAGGTGTTTAAATCTCTTAATCAATCCACTTAATAATCATCAAGACACACTTGTAACTTGGGCCTTGCATTAGGGTTCTAATTCTTCCTTAATTGGTTAAGAAGGACTAACCCTAGTGTTAATGGACAAGTCCCCCTCAAGTTGTCTTACAAACCATAAAACTCACTTCATCACCATATCATTAATCTAAAATCCACTTAATCAAAGGCTTGTTTTGTCATGGGTTTAATCCCTAATCATGGATTAAGTTGAGGAGTTTTCCTCAGCTTAAACATTCTCATCTATTATCCTTCTTTTAGGATGGTGTAATGGGTCTGTTTAATCCATGATTATGGCTTAACCTCATTACTCAACACTAAACAAAAACTCAAAAAAACATCTAAATAATCACAAGTAGGTTAATGATCTTAATCCTACACCAAAGGTGATTAAGTGTGAGAATCTGACTTCACACTTAAGGTATTCTCATTACCCCTAATCAGAGGGAAGATGTGATGAGTTTACTAACCCATTGGTTTAGGCATAAGCTCATTAACTTATGACAAATCTTCAAAAAGCAATAAAAGACTGAAAACTCAAAAACAAACAATAATCGTCTCCTCCGGGATTCTTTTCTCATCACCTTCATTCATAAACGAGAACTCGCTTCTTCCTTCTAATGCAAGACAGTTTGCACCTGAGCCAGACAGGTCATACACTTGAGCATAGGCAAGCAAGCAGTTCACAAGTCAATTCATCCTTCAGTCTCTTTGGGTCGAACTACGGTGTTCTGACTTCCTCATTGCACGAGAGGATACGTAGGCATAACTTAACAGTTATCGAACAAAAGTCTCTGTATATTCCCCCTCTTTCCAGCTCATTTCTTTAGCCTCATTATCATGAGCATTTCACTCCTTTCTTACACTGACACTTTCATACTTCACATCACTTATACACTGACACCTGTACATTCTTTTCCAGCCTTATACACAGATTGCACTGACACTACCCCTTTAAAACACAAATCTTTTAAGCGTGGATCCCGTCGAGTACGACGGACAATCTGGGTGCTAATACCTTCCCAGGTTGTAACCAACCCCCTTTCTCAGTCTCTCTGGTTCGCAACCGTCTTATCCATCTTTTTCTAGGTCTATGCAGCATTGCCTTTCCTCCGGGATAAAAATGCCTAGCTGGCGACTCTATTCATCTCCAGTGAGTTCACGGCTGTGTGTTCTCACTGTTCCCCTCGCCGACCGTTCGCGTCTGTACCTTTATTTGGGCCAGTCCCATTTATCGGGAGCGACAGAGTGGTATGGTCAACTTAATCAACCACAATCAAAAAGAGTAACCAAAATCGAAAGGCAACCTGATTCGCTTAGCCTCTTACACTATAGAGATTAATCAAGGAAAACCGAATCGAATTCAATGAAATTTGAAAGGTGATTGGGATACCCAAAGCACCTACGCATCAAACATTCATAGGTCTCAATTCTTAATGCAATATGATTAACCACTTTGGGATTACGCGACCAACAAGAGGTCCGGTCCACGAAAGTGCAAGTACCCAATTAGATTTTTATTCCGAAGTCAGGACACATTTAGGTCTATGTTAAGCAATCGCCGAGTAATTTACAATGTAATTACCCTTCAAATGAGGCCGGCCACCACCAATTAAGGTGAACAATGTTAGTGCTAATGCATGCGAGATAAATGATATGTAAATCGCTATCCGGACGCAATACCGCACAAAACTAAAGGTGAATACCAAATTGAGACGCACTCATGATATTCTTCCATCCTTAAATTCAATCACTCATCTCGATGGATTCAAGCATGAAAATGTATCACTAATGCAAAGTACCTTAAATGAATTGAATAATCCACTTAAAGGTAGTTTTGAAATAATGAACATTAACTACTCTAATCTACACCCAAAGTTCATTGAAATTAAGGAGAAATCACTCCCAAAAGTGCTTCCCAAGGTAAAAAAAAAGGAGGAAGAAGAAGAAATAGGAGCCAATAAGGGGCTTAAAACAAGCCAAAAACACCATTATGTTAACCGGTTAACGAAAGAAAATCCTGCGCAGTTTTAAAGATGGTTAATCGGTTAACCAATTTACACTATAAATGGTTAATCGGTTAACGCCGTACCAGTGGCAGAAAAATGCAGAAAATTCAGCATGAACCATTCTAATACCTTTTTACAAACATTTGATGATCATGATCTGAATTTGCACAAATTTTAAAACCAAAATACAGTGAAATCCCTGCAATCAAACAACAAATAAAGATCCGAAGGATCTAGAAACAAAGGCACCAAAGATCTACATCTTGAATGTTAATGGTGAATATGGGTTTTATGGAAAAAGTGAATTACCAAAAGCACTTCTTGAAATTGGACCAAATCAAGCTAGATCTACTAAAATTGATGAACAAGAAAGAGTAGGATGAAGGTTTAGCTCAAGTTAGTCAAGAATTCAATGTGAATTATTGATAACTTCAAAGGAAAGAAAAAGAGCTTTAGTGAATTTTTGATTTTGAGGGAATGTTTTGCAAGGGATTTTTTGGCTCTCAAAAGCTTGGTGAATAAATGAAATTATGGTCCTATTTAAAGACATTAGTTATGAGAATTTGGTGGAATGGAGCTTGCTTTGGTAATTAAAATTAGGTTTCGTAATTGAAAATATGGTGGGAAATGGAAAAGAGTGGTGATTAGTGAGGGTTTATGGTAGGAAATGATCTAAGTGATGTAGAGAAATCAAAGACCAATGGATCTAGAATTTTCCAATTATAACAATGATATAATGGCGCTGAATTTGAATAAAATATTCAAATTTCGCACTTGTTAACCGGTTAACGCATATGGTTAACCGGTTAACCAAGCTAAAATTTTAATATTTTGTTCAAATGTGATTGCTTAGTTGTTGTGGCCCGATTCTTTTTGTACGTCGAAGAAGGCATGGAAATACACACATGAACCTTGGAATTTCTTGAATGAATCAATTAACTTGGGAAATCCTTGATCAGATAATTTTGAATTATTTGCGGATCAACTTCGACTTTTGTTTGTGAAGATTTACTCGAGCTGCAGGACTGCTATTTTTGGCATTTTCAATAGTTCCTCTTCATGAAAAAGATTAGAAAAAGGAAACAAAATATTTTTTTGGATTTGGTTTAATGGTTAGTAAACATAAACAAATAAAGTAATTAAAAACCAACAATGATCCCTTGCGAGACTTAAACCTAACCCGAGAAGAACCGAGCAACTAGTGCGATCTTGTTTGTATGCAAGATGTATATGAAAATGCGAAGAAAACTTAGGGCAAAAATTAGGGTGCTACAACTGCCCCTATTTAAGTTTCTTCAATATGAAGATATAAAGATTGACATCTTAGTCTCTGTAAGATGGGAGAGACTTAAATACAGAAAACCCAATTTTTGTCCTAAGAGAATATGATATGATAAGCAAACCAAAGATCTCTGTGGGGAAAACAAGACCACCAGAGGAAAGCGAAAGCTTGGGGACACAGAAGAAAATCCCGCTGGGGAAAATGAAAGACACCAAAAGAGTTTTTAAGGAAAATAAATCACTGGATAACGGAATCTACATGGGAAAAAGTTCAATGATATAATCAAGGTAAAAGATTCAACGAGGAAGAGTAAACACTCTTCCAAGGAATAATAACCAATCAAAGTATTCGAGTCCAAAGATGGAGGAATACTGAGTTGGAAAAGAATCATCAACTACCGGTTTACTGGGTAAAAGATATGAAAATGATGGACTCAACAATTGATTTACTGGATAGGAGCAAAACACAGGGGGATAACCTCAACTACCTTTTTACTAGGTAAAGAATTCTCAACTACCAGATTTACTGGGTAGGAGTATAAGCAAAAGAGCTTGAATAGCTTGGTAACATTACCCACTATCGAATAATTGATAGCTTAATTCCAAAGTAATATACTCAAGCTGGGGAAAATATTGCCCACTATCAAACAATGATAGCTTAATTCCAAAGCAAATATTAACTCACCAAAAGGACCAAAGTTCAATCCAAGAACAAGATGGAGAGAAACAGTCAAACAAGACTCATCCCGAGGAGGAAATATCTCAACTGGGGAAATTCCATCCAGATAACGAACTAGGGAGGAAACTGAATCAATATCGTCCACGAGGAACAAACTGAGTGGGGAAATAGAAAGGATTAACACTTTCTGCTTAATGGTTGACACCCTAAACTTGAGAGGAAGACAACACACACACACTCTATGGGGAAAGATCACACCAAAGAGCGGGGAACAAAGATAAGTGCAAAAATGCAAGCAAACGAAGCTATGTTTATACGTATGAATATGCTGACAAAACAAACATAAAGATAAGAAACAGGTGACATAAACACCACAACAACCGGATACTCGTCTAATCAGGGCAACAAGGTCTAGGACCATACTAGATATTTGAATCGAAATCCTGTAGGGGAACATCAAAAGCCATCAAAGGAATAAAATCCTGCTACAAGGCTTAACTTAATACTGAGGAAACAACTACTAAGGATCCAATCTTCAAAGAAATCTTCAAAAATCTGTAAAAGGATAACATCAGAAATTCCACTCTGAGAGGATAACATGTTAGAGAAATACCAACAACACAAAATCTTCCACACCCTTTGGGGAAAGAGGGAAGAGTCCCTGTTAAACACTGATGGGGACAAATATCTTTACAACTTTGTTTGGAGAAACCAGATAAAGATCTACCAGGGATGCAAATAAAGCATATTCTACTGGAGTATCAAGCATCAACTCTGCATAGGGACATCGCCTTGCTGAGGAAAAGTAATAATCTGTCGGGGATGGGAAAAGCTTCCATGATCCTAGCTGGGGACAAAAGTACTCTTATTAAGAATCGAACACCTGCGGGGAATAATCATCACACCATTCCTGTTCCACTTGGGGGAAGAGTTATGCCACTCCTGCTCTGCTTGGGGAAAGAGTGTAATACTTGCTAAAGATCAAATAGGAATCTGCGGGAAACCATCACACGCAGCCTTACTGGGGGTCTATGGAAAAAAATGGAGATCAATTACCACTAAAAACTCCAGACTTTTCGACTCATGTGGGGATACCAGAAGTTAACATCATAGTCAAAACACAGTTACGAGGGATTTTAAATCAATACCCATCAACAAGTGAAAGAAAACCTCTAAACTGATTGTTATACCAATACTTCTGCTATGGGATGCATCCAACTCAAGCTGAGGAACAAGAAATCGGCTGAGGATAACCAATGCTTCTCCGGTCAAAGGTAAACTACTGAGGAAGAGATTGAAACTCAATTGGGGGTTTTCAAGAATATCCCCTCCAACAACTCTTTCGGGGAAGGAAACGGAACTGGGAGCATTTACAATCCCATGTTCATGCTGGTGGGGCACAAAACATTATTAACATCAACATACCAGGACCATTCAGGAAATCCGTAAGGACACAATCGGATTCAACCCTTCTTTGGGAGAGACAAGTTACACACATCCGGACTTTACCATCCCTGGAATCACTATTGATATCCTTTCTTTGTTCTCATATCAAAAGAAAAATGTTTTTATAATCTTCAAATACTAAATTTATTAAATTTGTTTCAAAATATCATCATTAATAATAATTTTGAAATTCTGTAAGCAGAAACAATATAAAGACTTGCAAACAATTGGATAAAAGCTCAAATTCATTGATAGAATGGTAGTCAGCAAATGGCATGACTCCATGGATTATTACAAGTTTGAAAAGTGGTAAATACATGGAAAAGGGATACATTGAAATACAATGATCAATATTCTCCCTATCAACTTTGAACCCCACTGTGTCTGAAACTTCAGTCAAGCATGAGTGAATAAGACTCTTTGATGGGCAATTCTTCTGAGAGATGGAATCTGAAATCCTCGGTTGTTACAAGTGATCTAGTCTGTCGATGTAGTTACTTTCCATGATCCCTAACTTTTTCCTAGATTGCCCTCTCGGGTTTTCAATCTACTAGGATAATTATTTCTATTTATGTTTCTAATTTTTTCCTGGACCGCACTTTCGGGTTATCAATCCACCGAGACGCTCATTTTTTGCCTAAGCCGCCCTTCCGGGTTTTCAACTTAGCGAGTTGTTCTTTTATTTTTTTAGGCGAAGTATTTCTTGACTGAATCCGCATTCACAGGACGAGTGATCTCCTCACCATCCATAGTTGCAAGAAATAATGAACCGCCAGAGAAGGCTTTCTTAACAACATATGGGCCATCATAGTTCGGAGTCCACTTTCCCCGAGAATCTGTAATGAAACACTAGATGTTTTTTAACACGAGGTCTCCTTCTCTGAATACACTAGGTTTGACCTTCTTTTCAAAAGCTTTCTTTATTCTCTGCTGGTACAACCGACCATGATACAAAGCTGTTATTCTCTTTTCTTCAATCAAATTCAACAGGTCAAATCTACTCTGACACCATTCAGCCTCAGTAAACTAGGCTTCCATCAAAACTCTCATTGATGGGATTTCAACCTCGACGGGGAGCACTTCCTCTATACCATAAACAAGTGAGAAATGGGTTGCCCCTGTTGAAGTGTGGACAGATGTATGATACCCATGCAAAGCAAAAGGGAGCATCTCATGCCAGTACTTATATGTTACAACCATCTTCTGAATGATCTTCTTAATGTTCTTATTCGCAGCTTCAACAACCCCATTCATATTTGGTCTATAAGGAGAAGAATTATGGTGTTGAATATTTAATTCTTCACAAAGCTCTTTCATCATCTTATTATTCAAGTTCGAACCATTATCAGTAATGATTCTATTCGGAATACCATATCTGCAGATAATGTTATTCTTGATAAACCAAACCACAACTTGCTTGGTCACATTAGCATATGATGCCGCTTCCACCCACTTGGTGAAGTAGTCAATTGCTACAAGAATAAAACGATGTCCATTCAAAGCCTTGGGTTCAATCATACCAATCATATCAATTCCCCACATAGAGAAATGCCACGAGGAAGAAATTACATTGAGATGAGTTGGCGGCATATGAATCTTATCAGAATACACTTGGCACTTATGGCACTTTTTCACATACTTGCAACAATCAGATTCCATTGTCAGCCAATAGTAACCCGCTCTCAAAATATTTTTATACATTGCATGCCCACTAGCATGAGTACCAAAAGATCCTTCATGAATTTCTTTCATTAATATGTCTGCTTCGTGTCTATCCACACATCTGAGTAAGACCATGTCAAAATTCCTCTTATAAAGCACATTTCCATTCAGGAAGAAATTTCTTGCCAATATCCTCAAAGTCCTCTTATCTTTATCAGATGCCCCAAGTGGGTACTCTTGACTCTGGAGAAAACATTTAATATCATGATACCAAGGCTTGTCATCATGGACCTCTTCAACTACGAACCCATGAGTTGGTCTTTCAAGCCGTATCACTCTAATCATGGGAACATCATTCCACTGGTGCACTTTTATCATAAAAGCTATAGTTGCCAAAGCATCTTCCATCTAATTTTCATCGCGAGGCACATAATGAAACTCAACTTTAGTGAAGAAAGTCGATATCCTTCTGGCATAATCTCTATAAGGGATCAAGTGAGGTTGATGAGTTACCCACTTACCCTTGCTCTGATTGATTACCAAGGCAGAATCTCCATACACATCGAGATGCTTAATCCTTAGATCAATAGCTTCCTCAAGACCCATAATACATGTTTCATACTCAGCTTCATTATTGGTACAAGGAAATGTCAACCTTGCAGCAAAAGGAATATGTGAACCATGGGGAGTAATGATCATTTCCCCAATTCTTCTTCTGCGTGCATTTACAACACCATCAAAAACTAAACCCCATCGAGATCCAGGCTCCGGCCCTTCCTCAATCAAAGGTTCATCACAATCTTTCATTTTCAAATACATTACATCCTCATCTGGGAAATCAAACTTGATAGGCTGGTAATTATCAATCGGTTGATGTGCCAAATGGTCAGCCAAGATACTACCTTTTATAGATTTTTGAGCTTGGTACTCGATATCATATTCTGAAAATAACATTTGCCAACGAGCAATCCTCCCAGTCAAAGCAGGCTTTTCAAAGATATACTTGATTGGATCCATTTTAGAGATCAACCAAGTTGTATGATTCAACATATACTGGCAAATACGCTTTGCAGCCCAGGCTAAGGCACAACAGGTTTTTTTAAGCATAGAGTACTGAGACTCACAATCAGTGAATTTCTTACTCAAGTAGTAAATTGCATACTCTTTTCTTCCAGACTCGTCTTGCTAGCCAAGCACACAACCCATGGAATCTTCCAACACAGTCAAGTACATAATTAACGGTCTACCTTCCATCGGAGGAGACAAGATAGGAGGTTCAAGCAGATAATCTTTGATACTTTCAAACACCTTCTGACAATCATCTGTCCAGATACAACCTTGGTCTTTCCTAAGCAACTTGAAGATCAAAGCACATGTGGCACTCATGTGAGAAATAAACCTCGAAATATAATTCAAACGACCTAAGAAACCTCTTAATTGCTTTTAGGTTCTTGGAGCAAGCATTTCCCGAATAACTTTAAATTTATCAGGATCAACTTCAATGCCTCTTTATCTGACAATGAAACCTAACAACTTTCCAGAACGTACACAAAACATGCACTTGTTCGGATTCAAACGAAGTTTAAACTTCCTTAACCTCTGAAACAACTTCAGCAAATGTTCAACATGATCCTCTTCTGTCCTCGACTTAGCAATCATATCATCCACATATACCTCAATTTCTTTGTGCATCATATCATGGAAAAGCATGGTCATAGCTCTTTGGTATGTCGCACCAGTATTCTTCAATCAAAAGGGTATCACTCTATAACAAAATGTTCCCCATGGTGTAATAAATATGGTCATTTCCATGTCCTCAGGTGCCATCTTTATTTGATTATAACCGGAAAATCCGTCCATAAAGGAGAACACATCAAACTTAGCCGTATTATCTACCAACACATCAATGTGTGGTAATGGAAAATCATCTTTTGGACTGGGTTTATTCAAATCTCTGTAATCAACACACATTCAAACTTTTCTGTCTTTCTTTGGAACAGGCACAATATTGGCCACCCATTGAGGATAATTAGATGTCACAAGAAAACCTGCATCAATCTGTTTTTGAACCTCCTCTTTGATTTTTACTGCCATATTAGGATGAGTTCTTCTCAACTTTTTCTTCACAGGTGAAGATTCAGGCTTCAACGACAATCTATGCTCCATAATATTAGTATCAAGACCTGGTATGTCCTGATAAGACCAAGAAAATACATCAACATACTCTCTAAGAAGCTCAACCATCCTCTTATTAACCTCAGGACCAAGAAATGCTCCAACCTTAACTTCTTTCTTATCATCTTCAGAACCCAAGATGACAAATTATGTAGACTCTCTATGAGGTTGAATAATCTTCTCCTTGTGCTCAAGCACAGGGAATTCAAAGTTGGGATTGGACATAAGATCATTGTTTTCAATGGGTTTATCAATCAATCTGCACAATGATTTTATTTTTATTTTAGAGTATGAACAAAAAGTGCAAACATTATGCAGATAAACAATGGTTATTTTTATTTTGTGTTTTTTTTATGTTACCATTTTTCAGAATAAAGCAAAAAGGAAAAACACAAATGGAAATAACAAAATAACATTTTATTGATGATGATAAAATTTGAAACAAAGCCGACAAACATCACTTTCACCTTGGGCATCGTGAAAGGATTTTTGAAAGAAAATAAAACAAATTACTTTGAAGCATGGAAAAAAGAAGGAACATCCATAAAAATCCAGTTTTTGCAAATCTTTCCGTGCATAACAAAGTTAGGCATTTCTTCATCTTCATCATCTTCAATGATGGAATTAGTGGAATGGTCGTTGATAAACCCAGCACTTCAGAACCCTTCCTGAATAGTCTTCGGGTCCTTGTGAGCCACACCTGGTGCAAAACCAATACCAAATCCTTCTTTGTTGTTAACAGCATCAATAACTCATCCCCAACCGTCAGATCGACCGGTTTCGAGTACTCATAAAGCATCCTTGAGAGAAGACATTGGCATAACATTCTTCTTAGCAACATTATCAACAATAGAAAGATCATGGAGTGAAGTTCCCACCTCTTCTTCAGCATCAATATAGGAGAAAGATGACAAATTGCTCACTAGCATTGCCTGTTCACCGCTAATAGTCACTAACTTTCCATCTTTCACAAACTTCAGCTTCCAATGGAGAGTAGATGTCACAGCTCCTGCCTCATGAATCTAGGGTATTCCAAGGAGACAACTGTAAGCGGGACGTATATCCAATACTTGAAAAGTAATTTGGAATATAAACGGTCCAATCAAAATAGGAAGATCAACTTCACGAATCACAATCTTCTTCGATCCGTCAAAAGCTTTCACAATAATCCCACTATGCCTCATAGGAGTACCCTGGTAAACAAGCCTTGACAAAGTCGATTTTGGAATCACATTCAGAGAAGATCCGGTATCAACCAACACCTTAGACATACATCTTCTTGACAATTCATTGAAATATGCAAAGCCAAGTTATGGTTCCTTCCTTCTTCAGGCAAGTCATCATCACAGAAACTCAGATTGTTGCACGATGTGATATTAGCCATAATACTATCAAATTGATCAACAGTCACATCATGATCAACATAAGCTTGATCAAGAATCTTCTGTAAAGACTATCTATGAGCCTCAGAGCACATCAAGAGTGATAAAACTGATATCTTCAATGGAGTATGCAACAACTGCTCAGTGACGTTATACTCATTTTTCTTTATTAGTTTCAACATCTCATCTTCATTATCTTTCAAACTGGAACCATTGATCTGATCGGGCAACAACATCACCAATTTTCTTACTCGCATTTGAATCTTCAGCTCTCTTCGGAGGATCCAAAGCATAAACTCTATCACTTCGAGTAACCTTTGTCACATCAGCAATGCTAACCACAAACTTTGGAGAAGGAATAGGAACTTCCTTATGTTTAGTGAAGTCTCACAATTAAGTCACACTTAATGTATCATTAAACAAACTAATTATTCTAAAGACTTTATGATGTCATATACAAATAACACAATAAATACAATACCTGATAAGTATATATATTAACAAACAATATATATCAAGATACAAAAGCCTATTAAGCCAATATTGATTTGCTATTATGGCTTACTCCAACAGGCCTGCCCTAGTACGAACTTTGAAGTGATTTTGCCTCTGACTTTTAATCTTCGAGGGAATACCCAGACTAACCATCTTTGGAGATATTTCTCGACATGACTTCCCCAGATTGGCTGAACTTTGAGTGAATTCCCCGGACTAATGGCTCTTGGTGAGATTTTCACCTCGAAGTGATTCTCCTAGTTTGGCTAAAATTTGAAGAGATTGATTGACGTAACTGCCCCAGATTGGCTACAACTTAACACAACTTGGTGGGAAAACTTATGCCCAACAAAGTCTTTTGGAAAAGTTCCCTTCGACATTATTGTCCTTCGGAATTTTCAAGGTTCTCAACTCGGCAATATTAAGTTTCTGGATTGAGGTACCATATGTAAGCCTCTCTGGTGTCAAACATATGTATGCAAGCAGCAAATGTTTATTTTGAGAATGATTATTATAATGAAACACACATGTTAATCTTGAAGATATTATTGGAAATATGTCGTAAACCTTTGTGAGCGAATAACTAGTTAAGATACAATATTGATTTTTTGAATAAGAGAAATCTTGCACATGTAACACCAACACATACATTTTAGCACAACTCATAGGAGTCAGGAACGCTATCTCATGGGAATATGCTCTTGAGATAACCCGGTTTCAGTTAGGACTTTTGAGATTTGTATTGTGGCATGGTTCACGGTTTTTAGAAAAAAGGATTTATGGCTCAAAGTTTATTTGTACCCACCCACTCTTCGTGATTTCCTCCAGTCCTATATTCAGCTAATTTGGTACAAGAACTCACCGCTCATAAGCGCTCCCTTTTGTCTTTTATGTCAGTGTCACACGCCTTTGTTTTTTTTGCTTAATGATCTTTCTTGTTTAATCCTTTTCGTCTTTTGCTTTTTCATTCTTTTTCCTTATCCCTAACTTTTTCCTAGACTAATTCTTTTGAGTTTTCCAATTTTGAAGTCCAGCGAGATGCGCTAACGTTTGCCTAAGTCGCTTGTTTTCAAGTTTCGACTTAGAGGGCATTTATTTTCTTTTGATTTTTTTGAACAAATCGTGTGGCACTTGTTGTCTGACTTGTTTGAAAGGGTTGTGATTACCTCATTCATCAGTTGATGAGGGATAACCATTGTGGTTTCCAGTCTTTTGACTTCTTGATGTGCTACAATTAAAGGTAATGGATCCTATGATGCATGCTCCTTTTGACGTCAGAATGCTCGGTCAAACTAACTAATGCCTACCCTGCTCCTGAGTTAAATGTAAAGATTTTTTCATGTGAAAAGAAACTCATACTTCAAGGCTCAAATGGGTTAGCGATGGTCTATCTCCATTATATCTCTAGTGTTTGGGATTTGAAATAATGCATGTACATCGTCAACATGATCTTGTTCCAAAAGCACATAATCATAGATTTTTGCGTTTTCACTTCATCATCCTCCCTTAAGAGTTTAAGCACGAAAATTGGTATTGCAATGCACATACACAAAATTATGAGTGAATACGAATGGATTACTTCAAGAAAAACATGCGCATTTTATTAACATTCAAAAACAAATAAGTTTCATGCATGCAAACAAATGTTTAGACAAACAATAGAAGCTAAAAATGAGAATGCAGTAAAGAAGTTGAACATTGCCATCATTGAGGAGGCTTGACTCTATCTGGACTTATTGCTCTCGGTGACATTCAGCAGTCAGCAGTCTGGATGTTCATTATTTTACTAGTTTGGTGAAATATTCCCACCTTTTCCTAGTGTGAACATAATAATCTTGGAGTCAATCAAATTCGGGACCTTGCCTTTACCTTTTCCTCTAAAATACTTGCAATCTTCAATTAAATAGCCAGGTGCCCCATAATGGTAGTCGTACCTGAAATTTGGCATTGAAACCCCAAAGGATACTTTATCGGAGATAATCTTGATGCGACTAGCTCAATCAGTTTGAATTTGAGAAAATGAGGAAACCCGTTGCACGTATGACATCAGAATAGGATCAAACTTCTTCTCAAGTTGTTATGTATTTTGCCCATATGCTTTACCCCTAGGACTCTCTTGGGGAGCTGGAATTGGATGCTGACAAGAGATACCTGGAGGAAAGAGGTTGATAGATAAGGTTGATAAATAAAGTTGCTCGCAAAGATCTCGTGCGATCTCCTGCCTGCGTATCTCCATTGACTGATGAAGAATCAGAGCGACATAGTTCCCCTCACTAGGGATGACGATTACTTTGTTTCCTTAACACCGCATTTAGGATTTCCATAACCAGGCTCATCTGAGTCTTCATTTTGTTGACTTCCTCTTTCAGTAGTTTATGATCATAAGAAAAGGCTTGCACCTTTGCCATAAAATATCCTAATTGGATTTCATTTCATCCACATTTGCACGAAGTCATTCCATAACTATCCGCTGTTTGTCACAAGTTGAGTAGTTGAAAGAGTCAAGTCGCCAGTTCTATAGAGAATACCCAGTAAGAAATAAACAACCTCATATTTGGGTACCTGTTATGAATGCATGAATGTATGCAAATGCCATGTTTGGTTATTTATGGGGAATCAATATGCTTTAATTCAAGTTTTGTACAGAATAATCCACAACAAATGGGGAAATGCTCAATAGCAAGATTCAGATATAAGATCCTTCGAAATAACAGAACATGTGAGTTGAAATTCTATGATGTTACATATGTACAAACATGTGATTAAAGCTTCCAAAAATATCCTGAATAATATTGTGCTGAACCGATCTGGCTGAACAATAACCGGTTAAGTATGCAGGATCAAAGGTCCAATAAGAAAACTAGAAAACCAGAAAACCCCTATAGGTTGATGGTCAAACTTTCCATAAATTTGTCATGTTAGTGTAGGATTATGAGCCAAGTATCTGTATAGAACCATATCAAGAACACCAGACCAAGAGTAAAAATATCACTGCTCATGGGACAATCACACAAACGGGTATGTAGAAAGTCAAAGTTACCTGCAAACCTTTAAACAAACCCCTCATCTCACATGTGTGTTCTAAAAAAGAATCAGCTTCTCTAACTCTCAGGTCGAGAAGCAATAATACGGTCACCATTTCCGGTTTGGTATTATTACCAATCGAGGAAGTCTCCACTGATTCCCTCTCAAAAAGGGCATCCTATGCAAGTTCCCAGTGGGCCCTCGGGTGCGAGTGGGTTTGTCAATAAATATGATATGCCATTGTCACAACTAGAGAGGGGTGTTTCCACTAAGGTCCTCAGTGATCGGTCACCAAATTCACATAACTCTCTTGGTCATATCCTGAATGAGGAAGATCCCCGTAACAAGATATTTCCAAGAAAATCACAATCTGGTTGTGGAACTCGCAACTACTCCCATGGCAAGATACAATGAAAGTAAAATGATTGTCCATTCTAAAGCCTAAAGGTTCACTCGAGCATGGGTAGTGGGTTCATCTCTCAGTATCATCCCATCCCACCAAAGAAATCCATAACAGTCCAATATTGTCATACCCTAAATTTTGACCCTAAGATATGTACATCATCAGAAGAAAACCACTAGAAAAAGGATTGTGCAAGACTAGTTTGAACAATATCCCCACAATGAATCAAGATTCATTAATACATAAGATTTTAAACCTTTCAATTCCTAAACAAATGGTTAAGGAATCTCAAATGATAGAATTTTTTTCAAGAATTGTACAAAAGTTTCAGTGATCTGGGCCCCGAGCCATCTTAATCACCAATTAGGGTTTCAGTCATCTGAGCCCTCCAGATGGAATTTTTTCATGGGAAAAAGGAGCCAAGGCCTCCACATATCATCAAGAATTTTTACATGATCATGGCAATCCATTTACGAGTACAAGAGGTGCAAAGATCAAAGACTGCAAGATTAGGATTTCATAGTGCCCAGATTAGGGTTTCTGACTAATTGGTGAACCAAAAGTCAATATTTTCATCTGGACAAGAGCCTATACCATAAGGAATGGTTTAAATATCTCATACAAATCTTAGAAGTCCATTCAAAAGGACAAAATATCTCAGAGGATGTCCAATTGAAAAATCAGAAATCTAGGGGTATCTAGTGTAATTTCCATCTGAACCAAAAAGTCAAAGTTTGACTTTTTCACCCAAAATGATCCACATGACCTATATTTCAAGAATATATGGTCTATGAATGCATTTGATCACAAAAAAACCATAATTTGAAGATAACTTGTAAAAGGGGCAATCTTTTAAACTTTGAAATTTTTCGAAGTTATGGAAAAAAGTGTTCAAGTGGCCTACTTCTAAGCATCATAACTTGTGATCCAAGCATCATATTTTAGTGAACCAGATCTCAAATGAAAGATCTTGCAACAATATAAAAATGATTCACCTAGGAGAAACTCCAATTCCTTATGGATTTCAAGTTGAAGATGGATCAAAATCAAGAAAAAATCTTATTTTCAACACTTAGAAAAAATCTGCATGGAGGGATTTTACACCAAGTTCCAAGCTGATTGAGATCCTTCTTTGAATACCAATGTTGTTGAAAATGTTGCCAACAATTCAAAGAACCAATTGCCATGAAGAGATCTTCCTTGTACATGAAGAAATCATGGATCAAAGTGAGCATCAAAAGTTGTTTTACAAAAATAGATTTTCGACAACTTTGTGAAATCTGATTTTTTGAAGCAAAGTACATTGTCAAGTGGATTTAAGCATCTTAACAATAATTACAAACATGGTAAAACCTGAAAATTCATTATTGCACCATGGAATTCACCAAAATGACATTCTTGAATTTCAACATTATGCATTTTCTATCCAAGGTCCATAAAGCTTCCAAAAGATATATTCTTGGATCTCTTGTTCAACAAGAAATAGGTGGATACAATCCAAGCTTCAAACTTTTAAGGAATGTGAATTTTGTTGCTGCATAGCTGATCTATTTCACAATTTCATCATTTCACATGTAAGATATATTTTTCATAAACCATGACTCACCATTATGATATTTTCACTTCAAATCTTAGAGGCCAAGTTTGCTCAACATATCTGCCTATAAATATAGACTCCATTCCATCATAAAAATTACACCAAAGCCTATGATCTCCAAGCTTTCTTTTCTAAGACTCAAAACTAAATTTTTTGAGCAATCACTTCAGGTTTTTGAGTTTGAGCTAACACAAGCTCAAACCAATTGTTTCAACACATCACATATGATGTATATGAGGTGTTAAAACACTTAGATCACCTCTGAAACACCTCCTACCCAGAATCACACTTCAAAACCTCAAAAGTCCTTGTTTCTACAACTTGAAGATAAAAAGTTGGTATAGCCATTTGCAATCAAATCCAAGTGTTCAAACATACTCCATATGGTGTAGGGAAGCTGTCCAGATCATCACAACATCTCTATAACACCTCCAGCTCAAAATCACAAGTCCAACTGCAAGCTCCAAGTCAGGTAAGCCTCAAACTAGGCCAAATCATAATCCATGCATATTTCCCCGCACTATCTTTTGCCATATATGCGTAATCATATTCTAAGAGATCCCCCTCAATCAATTTCATAAAACAATCATCATGTAGCATTTCATGAGGCTCAGGCCAAATTAGGGTTCTTTAGTGTTCATCACTAGTTTCTCACTCCACACAAAAAATAAATAAAATTAATTGGTACCTCTGTGTTCGTGGGATCAAAACGAGTGATTTTGATGTTTAAATCATCTCTAATGGATTCCTGTTCCATGAGATAGCATAGATTTTACAATCTGGGTCAAGAACATTCTTCGCGGGTGCTCTTGAGGGTGTTCTTGGCGCCCCTTTTTAGAAATTCAAATATTGGAATTTTCTATTATTTTGTTAATTGATTCAAAAATTAATTTCTCTCTGAATATTTTGAGTTTTCAAATGATTCTTTTTTCATTAACTCTCAAAAATGTTTAAATATTTTATTCCATGAAAAAATCTCCAAAAAAAAATATTTTTTAATATATTTTTTATTTTCTTAAAGAATTAATTCTATTTGTTTCTAAATATTTTTAAATTCAATTATTTCACTTGATTTTTCAAACATAAATGATATTCAAATTTATCTCATGGATAAAACATAATTTTTCAAACATTGATCCAAGGTTCTAACTTGTTTTTCATTATTGTTTGAAATTTATCAAGTATTTTAATATTTTATTTCAAAATAAATTTTCAAAATATTCAAAATTAGGTTTTGATTTTTCATACCCTCAATTTGAGTTATATCACACTCATGGGCCTCTATTAGAGTGTAAGACCCATCCCTTTTTAAAAAATGAACCATTAGGGTTCATCTGATCCATTTTCAAAAACTCGACTCGATCGCCTTTTTCACCACATTAAGTTTTCATCTGTGAATCTTTCTTTGTGAATATCTTACACATAACCATTTATTTTCTAAAATGAATTGTCAAAATATGTCATGAGGAATCCTTTGTGTTTATGACTCATTCTTTCTCTTTTAAAGTTTCTCCGATCTGTTTTAAAACTCCATCAGGCTTCCGTATAAGTCCTGAACCCACCAATTGTTTCTTAAACAATTTTTAATATCCTAAACACAAATTATGGGCCCACTTGTTTACAAGTCCCATCTCCTTTTATATTTTTCATATTTCTTACTAAAGATCTAATACACCAACAACTAGACTAAGCTTCACTCCGGTGAACTGCTTTCTAGGCTGTAGGCAGCTTTTTAACATCCAAGTCCTACTCTGTGTATGAAATCATCAGATAATTAATAACAAAAAAAATAATCTTTATGTTTAAGCCATATTATTGGCTTCTGAGTCATCTTCTTCTCTTTCTAACTTCTCGTTGTTTTCTTAAACTGATGTGCTTGCTTAGAATAGAACTGTTTTCCAAAATTATCTTTCTTTACCCCATACTAAAGCAAATATATTAATAAACTTCTTAATGACAAAGAGAATATAATGTAAAAAACATTTGTAATCTTTCTCCCTCGGGATTTTGGGTCTCTACTTCCCAGTGTAACACCCAACTTCATTCTTAATAAAACAACTTAAGAATATTCAAACCATAAAAAAAACATACTAAAAGCTATTAAACACATTCACTAACTCTTTTATTTGTCTTCGTGTATCTTTATTATTTATATATGCACATCTGCTAAAATTTAAGCAATTGGGTTACTGTCACCATACCTAACCTCTGAATAACTAGAACCAAACTAGGAAAAAACATAGCCTCCTATTGGGCTTCATTCAAGAACCTCAGGCCTCCTAAAGGTGCATTCTCTTAGGCTTAAAAGTTACTTAGCCTTCCCCAGCCTCCTCTTGGGCTTTATCCAAGGCCCGTGGAACTCATACAGGTAACCTAGCCTCCTATTAGGCTTAAACACGAGGACCCTCCCAAGCTTCCTAAAAGCATAGGAACATAAATTAGGCTCAAACACCATACATTAGTCTCCCTCTCCCCGATGGATGACAAAGCTAGCCTCCTCTAGGGATTTGTACAATTGAATTCCCCCAGACAAAGGAATGTTTGATGACCACATCTCATAAATTTCCAAGAGTCAAAACACTCTTTCTATAGAGTCAATCTCCTAACACTTTTCAGGATCCCATCTTATGCTTCATATAAGATACAAATAATCAAGAGTCAGTTTCTCACAAATAAGCTTCACACCCGGGCTTCCAAATCAGGGCACATATAAAACTTTTCCACAGAGTCAGTTTTCTTTGTTTAGCTTCAACCATGGGCTTCAATCAAGGCATATACAAAACAAATATTCCCCTTTAGAGATGACAAATTCTCTCTACCGAGCACCTTTAGCTTCAACCTCAGGCTTCAATCAAGGCACAAACAGTCAAACACTATACAATCACTTAAAATCAATCATAGTTTTGGACTTTAACTAAGCTAAACAACATTAATACAATCATAGTCTTAGACTTTAACTAAGATAACAATAGTCATAGTATTGGACTTTAACTAAGCTATATACAATTAAGTCATTATCTCGGATTCTAACTAAGCTAACCATTCAGCCTTTCTTGAGCTATGCAAATTAAGATACCATTTTGTTTATGCCTTGAGATATGCAATTCAGGAAACAAATATTTTTTTAGCTTCGATCCTAGGCTTTGATCAGGAAACAAATAAACTTTACAGCTTCAATCTTGGGTTTTAATCAAGACACAAAATACAAAATTTTGAGAATTAAACATCCCGTGCTTTAACCATGACATAAATCAACCCTTTTCCTCCTAGCTCTAGCCTTTTAGGAGGAACTACGATGCTCTAATCCCTCAAATCTCTTTTTGGGGATACGTAGGCAAAAGGTCGTAAGATCTTTGCAAGCACACAAAATGAAAAACAATAATTAGGTTTCTAAACCTAAGAAAAACATCAAAAATTATGATAATACATAAAACACAAAAACCATCAACATCACCTATCAAATCATCACTCATCTCATACCCAGACCCATATCATAGAAACCCCTATCAATATAAAAAAGAACAAATTTTGCACTAATCCAAGAGTTGAAATAAGCTACAGAAGAACCTAAAACCATGTGGGCATCTGTTAAATAAAAATATGCAAAACGGGGTGAGTTTAAGATATGTTTTCCCTTCCATAACCCGCTTCACCAGGAAAAAAAATAAGAAATCAGAAAGTGGCAAAAATGCGATAGTGACTAAAGACCACAAAAATCGAGCAATAAAAAATTAGCACCGTCTGTGGGAAACTTTTATTTTACTGTTAAGATAGAATTTTCTTTTAAACCCTTTTTTAGTTAGAAAAAAACCCTAGGTTAAGGAACATGTATATATACAACTTTTATATTGCTTTTATACTGCTTTATGTTTATGTTTTCGGAAAATATATGTTTAAAGACATCCTTTCGGGTGGTCTCTAAAAAAGGGGAATGCAATTAATCCGCATCTGAGTGAGCTTGAGTGCACTTTAAGATAGGTAGGGCATGATTGAGATATATTTTTGGAAGTATATTCCTGATCAAGTGAAACCTCAAAAGTCCCTGAATTAGTCTAGGTATCCAGTGTGAAATCGATGTTTATTGTGTACTCCATGAAAACTCGATGATTTCCAATTGGATACTCATAACGGTAATGATTTAGTAAATATTTACCCCTTGACCTTGACTTACATGACACCGAACCCTTGAACCTATGTTTTCACCGTGTCTTTGTATGTTCCATTCATGCATTCATCAAAAGAAAACATTTTTAAAAAAAAAAATCATTATTTATTTTTCTCCTTTAAAAGAACTCAACGAACATATGTTTCATATTATCAGTTTTTCAAAAATGGACTTTGGGCGACGGAAAACCCACAAGTTTACATTCAAGAGTTCGAGATTAGATGATCTAAAAAAGCTAGGAAATCATGTCGCAGATAAGGAAATATATAGGGAAAAGTTAGGAGAACTTGTGACCCTATTAAAAGTCAGCATGGTAGAAGGTACTCTTCCTACATTGGTTCAGTTCTACGACCAGGTGTACCACTGCGTCACATTTCTAGATTATTAGCTCTGCCTAACATTAGAAGAGTATTCTCACTTGATAGGAATCCATATTAATGAGAAAATACCATTCTCCGGATTGGAAGGAATGCCGAGAGAATCAACAATTTCCAAGAACCTTGCTTTGGAAGAGTCAGAAGTTAAAGCTCATTGGACTACCAAAGGAGGAATCGAGGGTCTACCCTCAAAAATTTTGATTGAGAAAGCATTATATTTTGCCAGTATTGGAAATATTGTTGCATTAGAAGTCATTTCCACATTGCTCATCTATGAGATATTCTTATTTCCCAATGTAGAAAACTTTTTCAACATCAATACGATAAAGATCTTTCACATTAGAAACCCAGTTCCTACACTGCTTGCAGATGCTATCCACTCAGTTCACTTGATAAATTTACGCGACGGAGGAATGATTACTTGTTGTGTACCACTTATTTACAAATGGCTCACTCCCCACTTACCTAAGTCATCAGCATTTTGGGAAACTAAAAATGGAATGCAATGGTCTCAGAAGATTATGTCGTTGACCAATTCAGACCTCAGTTGGTCTAATCCAGTTTACGATAGAATCAAGATCATCACCAGTTGTGGTAATTTCCCCAATGTACCTCTCATTGGTACCAAGGGAGGGATTAATTATCACCCAATGTTAGCTCGACGTCATATGGGATGCCAGATGGGAGATATACTTGTCAACGCTCATAATGAAGGACTTTTCTCCGAGAAAGGAGAAGAACACAAGACTATCAGAGGAGAAATTGTGCATGTTTGGAAACATGTACACAAGAAAGGAATATAATCTCTGGGAAAATCAAACGGTATTTCTTTGGATCCTTAAATCCAATGGGTACAAGCCAGAGCATTGAAACTAAGGATGACTTACCCTCGACAAGGGGTGCTTCCATTGAAGGAAAATGTTCTCTACTTCAAGAATGATACAGAGAAGCTTCAGATAACTTTCAACAAAATGCAGAGGGAAAGAGACTCTTGGAAAAAAATACCAGATTCTCAGCCTAGAGAATGCTAAACTTCAGAGTCTCCTGAAAGAAAAGGATGATCTCATTGAGGTACTTGAGTACCACATCACAGAGAAGGAGGAACAATTACATGTTCAAGGCAATGCCGAAACCTTCTACACCTGGAAAAGAACTAAAGATCTAGAAGAAGTTCCGCTCAAGAGACAGAAAACAGATTGGTAAGAAACTGAAGTCCGAAAAATAGAGCTTTAGAGTTTTAAACTTTCTTTCCAGCATTTGAATAATGTTCCATGAATGTAACTTATTTCAGTTCAATAAAATTTTTTGTATGATATTTTGCAACAATTCGTTCAATCAGTTCTTACTTTAATAAAGGAGAAAATTAACAAATATTCTCTTTAATCATTGCATTATCATTCATCATTTGCATCATTTACATTTTTATTGTCATCGAGTCTTGTTTTGTACTTCTTTTAGAAGTTAAACTGTCTCATTCGTACAATACTCGGGTCATTCTCTAGAAAAGAATGGAAGATCTCATGGAAAAGAACAGAGACCTGAAAGAGGAGCTCGCTAATGTGAATTCAACTATGGAAAGGCTCAAAGAAATGGTTGAAGCTATGATTGTAGCTCAAAATATTCACCAAATAACAGTGATCTCTGAAGTCATGTTTGCACCGATTAAAGAGGTACTATATAAGGATCCAAGGTATTAGATGCCAAAGGATCGTCCTTGGGGCATGCCACCAGGATTTATTCTGGAAGGATATGATCCCGATTGATTAAAGAATTAAGGAATGTCGTAGGACCATCTCAATTTGAAGGATACAAACATCAAACTCTTCAAGATGCACTAGCAAAGAATTCCATACCAGGAGGTTACAAACTCCTGGTATCCGAAGTTCCGAATGCAGTACAAGTTGTACCATCTCTATTGGTACATATTTCCTCTGAAATCCAAAGGTACTCTCCTAGTCCAAGTGAAGGGGGAGGAATCAACGAAAGGATGGACTAATTCCAGAAAAAGTTAGCAACCATGCAACAAGAATTGCAGTCTCTCAGAGGACAAGAATTGTTTGGAAGCAACACAACATATCTTTTCTTGGTCACAAATATTCAAATACCGCACAAATTCAAAGTGCCAGATTTTGAGAAATAAAAGGGTGATTCATGCCCTAAAAGTCATTTGAAAATGTACGCCTGGAAAATGTCCACTCAAACAGACAATCCAAAGCTACTTATTCACTACTTTCAGGATAATTTGACTGGGGCAGCGCTTTGTTGGTACATGAAGCTCAGCCATACAGATATCAATAGCTTCTGAGACCTCGGAAATGCTTTCATAGAACAATATAAATTCAATTTGGATATGGCTCCCGATCGGGACCAACTAAGAGCAATGTCTCAGAAGGGTAATTTGGATATTCTGCTCAAATTTGTCCTCCTCTCGGAGAGAAAGAAATGACAAAACATGTCCTCAAGAAATTGAGTTCATTTTACTATCAACGGATGCTTGCAAGCATACCCAATGATTTCAATGAGATGGTAAACATGGGAGTGCGCTTAGAAGAGGCAATTAGAGAAGGAAATTCCCATCAAAAGAAAAAGGAACAGGACAATAGTAAAATATCTCTGGGTAAACAACGACATAGTTTTGCACCTCATCAAGCGGCAACGATATTGTCGTACCTCAAAAAATACGATTCTAACACAAACAACAGAGCCGCCACCTAATTCTATTTATTCTAATTAAAGAAAAGGGAGATATAGATACAACCTAATAAAGGATAAGAAATGGTTTACGAAACCAAATTCTAAGTTCGGAAGACGGTTACGCAAGGGGAAGGTATTAGCACCCCTCACATCCGTTGTACTCAACGGGAACCTCTTAGCTATCTATGTGATTAAATGTTTGATCTTAAGTCTATGTCTTCTAAGTGATTGTTAATATGTTTTTTCTTAAAGAAAAAGTTTTTAAATTAATATTAAGACGGAGAAAGGATTAAAGTTTTTTATGTTGTGATTTAAACAGAGAAATAGTTACATTTTACTGCTAAGCGTTGGCTTATACTCGCGGTGGAGGTTGAAGCGCTAGCTTGTTTGCGAGATAGAATGATTTAAACAATGTTCGTTTTAGAGAAAAGTGTTTGACTTTTGTTAAGGGGTTTTAAACGAAAGGGAGAACGAACCACGCCGCGTGGGGCTAGCCCAGGAGTGATTGCATTCCAAAACGTGCGGAGTGCTAGACTCCGGAGTTCCGTCTTTCACTGATTAATTATGAAAATGATTTAAATTGGTTGGTAAGTTTTAAGGTTTTTTAAGTATGAAAGAGTGAATGACCCACATCGCGTGGGGCTAGCCCATGAGAGATTCACTCTAGAACATGTGGAATGCTAGACTCCGGAGCTCCATTTTTTCGTGAATTAATTTGTACGATTAAGATATTTCAAAATACGAAAGGCGAATGGACAACGTCGCGTGGGGCTAGCCCAGGAGCGATCCATTCCAGAACATGCGGAGTGCTGGACTCCGGAGCTCTGTTTTTCGTATGTTAATTTATACGATTAGATACTTCAAATGCGAAAATAGTGAATGAAGCACGTCGCGTGGGGCTAGCCCAGGAGTGATCCATTCCAGAACGTGCGGAGTGCTAGACTCCGGAGCTTTGTTTTTTCAGAAGTTAAATTGTACTATTAAGATATTTGTTTTTTAGACGTTTTATAGGTTTAACGTATTTTAAATAACGAAGGAGTAAACGAAACACTATGCGTGGGGCTAGCCCAGGTGTGGTTCGTTTCAAAACGTGTGGAGTGCTATACTCCGGAGGTCTATTTCTTGTTAAATTAATTAAGGCGCGTAGACGTCGTGCAGATGGCGATCATTTGGTGACCGACTTACGTGTGTGCAAATATAGGCGTATGAATTTAAAAGTGTTTACTTGGCGTTGGGCCAAGAAATTAAATTTTATTTCTTTGAAACGATTATTCTTAGTATTTTGAAATGTTATATTCATGTTTTACTTAACAATTTATGATCAAAAATAGAGAATGAGATTCACGTTTGCACGAGTCATATATTATCATCAATATAATTAAATATGAAGCAAGGAATATAATTGTACAACATACAAGTAAAATCGATCGGGAGGTAAGTAACTAATTAACTAAACTAAATAGGATGATTTAATAAAATAATAAAGTAATAAAATTAACAAAAATTATTAGTAAAGTTGAATAACGATATCCAACATAACTAATTAACATAAGTACCTTCTTTTATATAAAGAAAAAACTAAATCAAAAACCTTATAATTAAAAAAAGAAAATATATGAAAAGAAAATAAAGTAAATAAAATGGGCCAGTCAGATTGGGGATGGTAAAGGCGGCCCAGGGTAATGGGCTGAAACCGGTCGGGTCGGGTCTGACCCGAACCCGATTCAGTTGATGCTAAGAGAAGAAAAGGATTAGGGTTAGAAACCGCAACCCTCAATGTTATTATTAGGAAAGCAAAACCAAAAGACGAACAATTTAAGAACAACGATTCTGGAAAATAAACACGATTAGCCTTCAAACCCCATCATCCCTCTCTCGACCTCTCTCAAAGTCTTCCTCTATCCTTACTCAAACAAAGCACATCCACAGTGAACCTAAAAATCCAAACACAATCACAAATCTAAAACCTAGGATCACAAACCCTAAAACAAAAATTGAGTTTACAGAGATGGAGATTTCAAACAACCCATTCACGACTAAGGCTTGGTTCATGAAGACAAGCATAAAAGCAAGGAAATTGAGTAAAAGGAGAAGAAATTACTTGACCGCGGCTAGTCCGGCGAGTACCTCCTCTGATGATGAAAAAAAATCAACAGTAAGCTTCTTCTCCCCTTATCTTGTAATCCCTTTCTTCGTCAAACTTCTTTGTGTTGTTGCTTTGTTGATCGATTGTTGTTGTTTGATACGAGGTGGTGGTTACGGTTCTGCGGTTAAGGTCGTTGAGCCTGTTGCGATTTTCGGTGGAAATGGTTTGGTTATTATAGAAAAGGCAGAAGAGTGAAGAAAAGTGGTGAAGTTGTTTGATAGAGAAAGGTTTGTGGAGAAGCTTCGGCATAACAAAACTCGGTTTTACCAAAAGTAAGTCCTTGTTCCTGTTCCGATGAAATTCGGTTTTTCAAACTGTTATATTTTTTTGATTTTTTTTTGTTATTGCTGTGTTTTGGGTATTTTTTCATCCGCGGCCCCCCTTTTCTCCCATCTGATATTCCTCTTTTATAATCATAGAATTTAGGGTTTCAGTTTTTGAATCCTTGAATTGAAAGCTTGCTGGATAAGCTTATGACAATAATATTTTGTCTGATACTGATGTACTATCCCCTTTGGTGTAGGCTTTGGTTCTGGGATAGAGCTTGTTTTCACATTTTGGTGTAAGAGCTAATGGCAGGCTTTGGGCTGACCCACATGAATGCCTATTTCATCATGGAGTATCCTAAAGAATACCCTGCAATTCCTGCTTTCTGCAGCAGGTTTGAACTATCTTGAAGAGCCAAAAGTGGTAGCAGACAAACAACTCAAATTGAGAGGTCTCTTTCAAATTCAGACTGACGTTCCTTCCCTTGTTTGATATTGAAAATTCTGTCCTTTTCGAACATAGGTTTGGCTGGTGTGAGGTGAAGAAAACTCTTTTTCGAGCCCTTTCTCATAAGCAAGAACAAAGGCCTATTTTGGTGTTTTTGCTGTGAAGAAAAATGAGAGGAAAGGAAAGGGTCAACGTTGGCTTGCAGGTCTGCTCTACTTTCTTTTCATGTACAAGAATTCTTTCTCTTTTTGTGAACATGTCCATCCTACTTTTTGCTTGTTGTACTTGAAATTTTAGTTTTTTTGGGAAATCATCCACCATGGAGGCCTTAGTAAGGGAAATGAAATGCCATTGGTGGCTTTTCTTGTCATTAATTTATGTATTTCATATGTCTTTTAATAAAGTCTTTTAACTCCCTATTGAAATTTTGCCATACAAGATATTTTCTTTTATAATCGTGTGGCTGGCCCCAATTGTGAGAATGCATGATTAAACATTTGAAGGGGGTCTGCATAGGTGTTGCGGATGCTTGCGAGAGACATCAACAGCCGGTTGAAAGCTTAAGTTGCAAACAAGTATGAGGGAAAGGTCGAGGGCGGAAAGTTGGCGTAGCCGATGAAGCGGAATGCGTTGTAACTTAGACTTTTAATTTCAACATTTCCTTGAGTTATGGCAATGCAAATTCTAAACTTAGATTTTTTGTGAATTATGTACTCAATTCCCTGTGTAAGTAATTCTGAACTTGCACCGTCGTAACCGCAACTATTAATTCAAACACGATTTCATTCTACTTGAACTTTTCCCCTTATTTGAACGCTACTCCTTACAGCATGGCAGTTTTGTAGTTTTAAGAAAAAAAAGTAATTATGCAAACTGCACCTTTTGTAATTGTGATAACATTGGTTATACACTCAAGTTTGTTCAAAGATAAGTTTCCAAGTCTTGTGGAAAAAGATATGCTGGCTGACAAATAGTTTCAAGGCTTTAATTTAAAATGAATGGATAGAATCCAGGAAATATGAATGATTTGATTATGAGCCTAAAACTCAAAGATTCATCATTGAATTCTAGGAGAAAAGAAAAATTAAATTACTAAGAGTTGTAATTTGGAATGAGAATTGAAAATGGAAAGGAAATTGGAGATCTAGTATTTAAAAACCATATAGTGGAAGTAGAAATTGAATTTTGGAATTGAAATCTTGAAAGGAGAAAAAAGAAGTTAAAATGAGGATAAGAATGAAAACTTGCAACGGAATATAATTGAGACGAAAATTGGCATAGAATTTGGGATTGACAAGAACAATTGAAAATTGAAAAAAAACATGAAATGCATTTGTAATATGGATTGGAAAGGGGCTTGAAAATAATAAAAAAAAAACAAAAAAAACTGTAATTAAAACAAAAAGAATGGGAATACGGAGTGAATCTTGGAAACCAAAATGTGGATTGAACTTTGAATAAGAAATGAAGCTCGGAAATGGATTTTTAGGAATAGATTTGAAATTTGAATTTGAAATGGGACTGAAAAAACATGGAAATAACTCAGCAGTTGGAACCATAGCTTGGAACAAGATTTGAAGCTAGAAACAATTCCCTTTACCAATACCATAAGAATGAATTCCATTTCAAACAAACAATATGATTTATCCCTTCCTTCCTTTTCTAAACAAAACTTGTTTTCTCATAAAATCATCCAAACCAAGTATCAACGAATTCTTGCCGAGGCATTGCAACCGGACGAAAACCAAAGATGACGAGATTTTGAACACATCCATGATTTAAACTTGAAATTCCATCATCCATATCTTAAGAAATACATCCACCAATATGAACATTGAAGCACAAAACCCTAATTTCTCGAACCGAACGAAATCAGATCTCCATTATTTGTTACACAACCAACAAATCCTTCTTGCCAGTCCTACAAAACTTCAGAATACTTGGTATGCGCTTGGTATGCTGATGATGGGATGAAAAATATGATACGAAAGGTTTGGGGTAAAATTTGGGGTGTGACAGATATCTCCTGTTATTACCTCAGTAGTAACTCTGACGTATCAACCTCAAATCGCTCGGAACTCTCCTAATCAACAATAGTATCAGCAAAGGCAAAACCTCCTCAACAGACTCCTCCACAATTTAACAACAACGCGTATCCTAGGGCTTCAACAATTAACTTTATACCTACAACATATGCTAATTTGTTTTCACTATTACTGAGCAATGGGCATATTTAGACAAGGACTCTTGTTGCAATTCTTAATGGTCCCCTCCATGGCATAAATTTGATCAATCCCATCCTTATCATTTGGGAGGGAAAAGGCATAACATGGAAAATTGCCTAGCTTTCAAGCACGACGTCCAAAGACTCGTCAGGAACGGAGTTCTATCTTTCAGAGATACTAATCCAAATGTTCAAACAAATCCTTTGCTACAACATGAGAAAGCTTCGGTCAATTGGATTCAAGATCAGGAAATTCGAGGAGTCAATTTTTTTAATGATCCTCCAAGAATTGTTTAAAACTATGACACTCGAGAAATGCATGTCAATTTGGTTGCAATGCATTCCAGACAAAGTTTACATCATAATTTTACGCGACACGACTACCAAAGTTGTTCCGTCTTCTCAACAAATAATCAAGGGTGTTCCTTTGTACAAGAAGCCCTTCAACAACAAATGGATTTAGGATGGATTCAAGATTACCATGAAGAAAATGATCCTCAAATCAACATGGTTCAAGTCGTCGACATACGCATAATGAATACCAGTTTAGTCAAATTTCACTCCAAGCAAGTCAGAATTGGATTTTTATCATTGCATGATTATCGAAATTGTAGAGGTTATTCTGAAGGTAATCAAGAGTGTGAAATAATGCAGAGAGATCTCCAAGCTTTATTGGATCATTGATGGCTTCAAATTTATATGGACGAAGAAATTGGTCAAATTTGTCTCAACAACAGTACTCTGGCTAGAAGACAAACTTTCGACGCCAAAATACAAAACTCAGACAGAGTTAAGATGCATCATATACAAAGTGGGTACGATCTTTTTCCACCACACAGTTATGAAAATTGTGAGGTCTGCTCGACAAATAAACGAGGATGTATCATAGTTCACATGGATCTTCGAGATCAAATGGAACAGGGTGTTACTCGTCTGCAAGAGTCACAACAGATCAACATGATATAGGAAGTTCCAGTAGTTGAACTTATGGATTATGAAAACGATGAAGAGATTCTCTATATAATACCTTTGGTCGAAGAAAATAAATCCTTGAAAGTTCCCTTTGACATTGGAAAGATTCACTATCCAACACCGATAGAGGTTACTTTCGATAGCCGAGAGGCTAGTCTAACCCCTTTGGTTATCTATTTTCTAGGCTTAGTGCCATATGCTTCGGAGAAAGAAATTCCATACAAATACAAACTAACAATCATGGAAGGATGGAAAGAGGTACCCCTACCATCTCTTGTCAGCATTGTTGATATCAGTCGAGTCACTATAAGTGGACAAATATTCAACAAAAGAGTTGAAGAAACTACGGAGGGAAAGGAACCTCAAGCCGAGGTTATTAACCTGCTAGTAGGTAAGACAAGTAATCCAAGGCATGCAACAAAATATAAGGATGAAATCCTTAGGCTCATCCAGAGAAGCGAGTATAACATTATGGATCAATTACTACAAACTCCTTCGAGAATTTCAGTGATGTCTCTTCTGGTTAGCTCAAAAGCTCACCGAGAAGCATTACAAAGGGTTCTAGAGTAAGAATTTGTAGAACCAGACATAATCGTTAATCAATTCAACAATATCATCTCCAGCTTTACTAATTTCAACATTTTGGTATTTAATGACGATGATCTTCTTAAAGAAGGCAGGAATCACAATATGGCATTAAACATTACTATAAACTGCCGTGACGATGCTCTATCTGGCATTCTCAAAGACACATGTTCATCTCTAAACGTAGTGCCAAGGTCCACTCTCACAATACTGACTATCCAAGGTCCTCCTACGAGAAAAAATGAGGTCATAGTCAAAGCATTTGACAAATATCCAAAAGCAATTATCTGCGAAGTTGATCTTCCCATAACCATTGGACCTCACACCTTCCAAATTACATTTCAAGTCATGGATATCCGTGCGACATACAGTTATTTACTTGGCCAACCATAGATTCATGAGGCAAGGTAAATGACCTCCACACTTTATCAAAAGTTGAAATTTGTGAAGAATAAAAAATTGGTAACAGTCTTCAGGGAAATAGCCCTAATTGTTAGAAACTTATCCTCATTCTTATATTTGGAACCAGAAGATGTCGTTGGAACCCAGTTCCAAGCTCTCTCTGTAAGCAACGAGGATCAATCAGAAATAGGAACGTCAATTACTTCCAACAAGGATGCTCTCCATGCCCTAGAAAGCAACGATATTAAAGGCTAGGGTCAAGTCGTAATTCCTGTCAATATTAAAGGCTATTAAGAACTTTTTCCATAGTGGAGGCTTCCTTCACCTAATCTTTCAGGAGGTTCATACCATCGAGGAAAACATTTCGGAAGGCTCTGAGGATCCCAATGACGAATGGAAAAATACTTTAACAAGGAAAAATACATTTCTTGGGACGAAGAATGCAAGCCATTCCACTTGCTGATCTCCATTTCCAAGTATATTCCAGATACAGAGGACGGAGAAATCCTTGAAGTACCCGTTGCTCCTCACAACTCATTGGAAGACACGCCAATGACAAAGAACTTTGATTGTACATTCAAATACTTAATGGAAAATCTACCTGTATGGGAATCTTATTAAGGAAATCCGAGTGACATGCATCATTATTTTGACAAATTTGCAAGGATTGCAGGACAAGACTTCCTCAACTTTGCACTACTAGAAGTGAATGTCATTACTGAAGATGACTGCACAATTCCCATATAAATGTGGGACACCTTGAGACAACCAAGTGGAATGTATGATTATATCATAAAGCACACTGCTCCAGAAAGCTCTCGCATTATATCAAAGACATCCAATCAACTAGTTGGAAAGACTCTCCCGAGAGCATCAATGAAGAAACAACTGACAATTTCTCGCACGATCAAGCTGCATGGAAGGAAGACTCTGCGGATCCTCTTTCACCATAAATTAATGTGATTATAAAAGCTACTCCGGGAAGGTGATCACACTAAAATTCACCGTATTTATGAATCTGATTTCGCATGCATTCTTAGCTCTAATTGTTATTTTGTTATGTTATTACTTTGTTTTTCTTTGTTTTCAGGTTTTTTATGTAATCGGGGCTTGAATCGAGAAAAGGAGCGAAAAAGGAGTGGAAACGGACAAAAACCTAGAAATTCAGCGTTTTACACTTACGACACCCACAGTGGCGGGCGCCATGGGGTCATCCATGACGTGGCCACGTCTCAAGACCACTCCACAACTGCCAAGACCCACGATCCCCACTCTTCCATTCCCTGTTAGCACCATGGCGGGTGCCATAGGCCTGTGGCGGACGCCACAAGGCAAAAAGCAGTTCCCTCCACTTTTTAGTGGAGGGGGCATCCTGGTCTTTTCCTGCATTTAGTTTTCCTATAAATAGGACTTTAGATTTTTGTTTTTCTTCATCCAAACTTAGAGTCTCTTAGGTATATTTCAGTTTTAAAGCAGTTACCATTCCACATCGGGGTGTTTCTGCAATCGAGTGATCGAGTCTGTAATCTGTCTGTGTGATCTAGTTTTGGAGCACTCTGGAGGAAGTTAATCCTGCCACCATTTTAATTCCAGTTCGTATTTTATCTTTCCGCATCGCTTTACTTTTATTTATTTCTCGCACTGCTTTACTTTATTTATTATCCGCACTCGCACTTTACTTTATTTATTTCCCGCACTGCTTTACTTTATTTATTATCTGCACTCGCACTTTACTTTATTTATATCCTGCACTCGCTTTACTTTATTTATTATCCGCACTCGCACTACTTTTATTTATTTTCCGCACTCGCACTAAATTACTTTATTTCCCGCACTCGCACTACTTTTATTTACTTTCCGCACCCGCACTACTTTTATTTACTTTCCGCACTCGCACTAAATTACTCTTATGAAAAATTATAAAAAGAACCTTTACTTTATCATGTCTAACTAATTCCATAAAGGTTAGGATGTAAGGATCGTAATTAAACCAGTAATCCGTATAATTGTTCATGGAAACACTTAAGGGCTATTTTATATTTCAATTCAAGTAATTGTTTTTAACTATTTCAAAAACAGCCAAAAGCACTTTGTCTAGTTCATTAGGAGTTTTTAGATTAAAAAGAAAAGAGATTTTAAAACGATTTTCGGACGCGTTATGAAGTTTAGAGTCTGGTTCATAAGAACCTCTTTTTGCTAAGAAGTCCAGGTTAAAATACTTTTCAACTTAGTTAAGATGCTATATTTCTTAAAAATAGGTTTACTACTCTAACACAGTACGCACCTTTTTATCTGTGACAATAGGAGGGGTTGATTAGAGAGTACAACTCGGTTCTGAATACGCGAAAGCGATTGTTCCTGTAAAATTAGTTCTTTTCAAAGGAGAAAACATTGCCCATAAGTAGTTCTATTAACAAATATTGGATTATCCATTGATTACGTGAATTACATTCGAGCCTGTCTTTGTTTATTGTTTTAAAATTATTATTTTATTTACCATTGCACCCTTCTTAAAACCCCTATATTTAGTTGCCTTAGATACACACCATAACAACAGGTACGATAGATTGACACTTGGTCTCTGTGGATTCGACAATCTTTTATATTACTCTGACGTGTTCGTACACTTGCGAAAAACACGCATCAAGTTTTTGGCGCCGTTGCCGGGGACCAATTTCGTCAAATTTCATTACCCTGTAGTTATACCGTTTAGACTAAGGTTGTTACCCACCGGTCAATGCGAAAGACTCGCAGTGCCGGAAGTTTAGTAGACCCTCTAGTTGAACCTGAACGTTACGCTCGCGCACGTTTGTTTTTCCATAGGAATAGGAAAGCTATGGCCGAAGATCAAAACCGAAGACCTCTTAAGGACTTCGCCCAACCATCAAATGAGGAATCTAGTTCTAGTATAGTAAACCCCGCTATCCCAGCCAATAATTTTGAACTTAAACCATCCCTGCTGCAATTAGTGCAACAGAGACAATTCGCAGGTCTTGCTACTAATAACCCGAATCAACAATTAAAAAACTTTCTTCAGTTAGCAGACACCTTTAAAACCAATGGAGCTTCTCCTGAGGCAATACGCTTAAGATTATTTCCCTTTTCCCTCAGAGATAAAGTTCTATCATGGTTAGATTTTCCTTGCTAGATATTTTCCCCCAAGTAAGACCGCTCTTCTTCGAAACCTAATAACTAGATTTACCCAACACCAAGGAGAGTCGTTGTTTGAAGCCTGGGAGAGATATAAAGAACTATTAAGAGCATGCCCACATCATGGCTTAGAGAATTGGCTAATCATTCAAACCTTCTATAATGGACTTCATTATAACACTAAGATGACCATCGATGCTGCCGCTGGTGGCGCACTGATGAACAAACCTTACCCTGAAGCTAGTGCCCTTATCGAGGATATGGCCCAAAACCATCAATCATGGGGAGTAGAACGAGCGACAGTGGAAAATAAGGAAGCCCAAGGAGGAATACATGAGCTAAGCTCTATGGACATGATGCAAGCTAAAATGGACGCGTTGGCCCTTAGAGTCGAACATATGTGTGCAACTCCGAATACTGTAGCCGCAATTTCGCCGAATTGTGAGATATATGGGACGCAAGGACACCAATCCGCCGGATGTAATCTGTTGAATGAGACCAACACTGAGCAAGTGAACTACTCCCAAGGGAACCCATTTTCAAACACATATAACCCTGGATGGAGGAATCACCCAAACTTCTCCCACAAAAATAATAACCCTATTCAAAATACCATACCTCCGAGACAACAAGGTTACCAAGCCCCAAGAACAAATCAACCTATGCAACCTGTACCACCAAAACCTAGCCTTGAGAAAATTATGGAAAATTTTATCACCGCTCAAACACAACAAAACAAAGAGTTCATGAACCAAAACGTCCATGTTAACGAACTAATTACCCAGTTAGTAACCAAGGTTGATCAAATTATTACTCATAATAAGATGCTTGAAACCCAGATCTCTCTGGTAGCTTTAAATCAAGCCCCACAGACTACACCTGGAGGACAGTTCCCTGGACAACCTCAACAAAACCCGAAAGGGCAAGCTAATGCCATTACTCTACGAAGCGGAACCGCTTATAAGGAACCTTTGAACCCTAGATTAAGTGAGCCCGAAACTTCTGAGAGAAATGAAGAGAAGGAACCACAGGAGTCTGAAACCCCGGAAAGTCAAGAAAAAGGAGAAGAACCTAAAAATAAAACCTATGTACCACCACCGCCATACAAACCCCCTATACCTTACCCTCAAAGATTAAAGAAAACCCAAATCGATAATCAATATCAAAAATTCGTTAAGGTTATAGAAAAACTTCACGTAGAAATCCCCTTTACAGAAGCCATCACCCAAATACCTTCTTACGCTAAGTTTCTCAAAGACATACTTACGAATAAACGTATACTTGAAGATCCAAAACTCGTGGAATGTAATTCTATTTCCGAAGATAGGTTAGCAAAGAAAGATAAATATCCAGGAAATTTTTCCATTCCTTGTGTTTTGGAGAATCAGGTCATCGAAAAAGCTTTTCTAGACTTAGGAGCTAGTGTGAGCTTAATGCCTTTAGCAGTTTGTGAGAGATTAAACTTAGGAGAATTACAACCTACTAAGATGTCACTTCAATTAGCCGATAGATCTGTTAAATACCCTATAGGCATACTTGAAGACGTCCTTGTTAGGATAGGTCAGCTGTTTATACCTACTGATTTAGTTGTCATGGACATTAAAGAAGATGACGACATACCAATCCTCCTAGGTAGACCGTTCTTATCGACTGCTGAAGCCGTAATAGATGTTAAAAAAGGGAAACTAACTTTTGAGGTAGGTGACGAGAAGATAGAATTTATACTTTCAAAATTTCTTATGGCACCTGTGATAGGAGATGCTTGTTATGCCTTAGATATCATCGAAGAATGCATTAGGGAATTAGAACAAGAAGAAGAAACTGAATCTATAAAATTGCCATCAACCCTTATTTTGGAAGATGACAATTATAAAAGACCCTACATTGATGATAACCTTCACGAATGTTTATCTCTTACCCCAAATCCTATGCCTTGCCCTATGAAACCAACTGTAAAACTTAAGGAACTGCCTAAAAACCTGAGATATGAATTTCTCGATGAAGAAATGAACTGTCCAATTATAGTCAGTGCTACCTTAAACCAAGAAGAAACCAACCAATTGTTAGATGTTTTACGTAGGTACCCCTCAGCCTTAGGATATAAGATCTCAGATCTAAAAGGAATAATCCCATTCGTATGCATGCATCGGATTTTGCTTGAAGAAGATTCAAAACCTTCCAGAGAACACCAACGAAGAATAAATCCTATAATGAGTACTGTAGTTAAGACTGAAGTTCTTAAGTTACTAGAGGCAGGTATAATATATCAGATCTCGGACAGTAAATTGGTGAGTCCTGTGCATGTAGTACCTAAAAAGGGAGGCATCACAGTCGTGCAAAACGAGAAGGGTGAACCTGTAGCAAAAAGAACCGATGGAGGTTGGCGTATGTGCATAGATTATAGAAAATTAAATAAAGCAACTAGGAAGGACCATTTCCCATTACCATTCATAGACCAAATGTTGGAGCGCCTAGCCAGACACTCTTACTTTTGTTACCTAGATGGATATTCAGGATTCTTCCAAATACCTATACACCCCGAAGATCAAGAAAAAACTACCTTTACATGCCCAGTTGGAACTTTTGCCTATAGAAGAATGCCTTTTGGACTCTGTAATGCCCCTGCCACTTTCCAACACTGCATGATGTCTATCTTTGCCGACTATTTAGATGGAATCATGGAAGTATTTATGGACGATTTCTCAGTTTGTGGATCTGATTTCAAAAATTGTCTTATCAACCTTGAGAAAATCCTGGAAAGATGTGTGGAGGTAAACCTTGTGCTAAATTGGGAAAAGTGTCATTTCATGGTCACCGAAGGGATTGTTTTAGGACATATAGTTTCCGAAAAAGGTATAGAGGTAGATAAAGCTAAAATAGAAGTCATAGAGAATCTAAAACCGCCGAAGACTATCAGGGAGATAAGAAGTTTTCTTGGACATGCCAGATTTTATCGACGTTTTATCAAGGACTTCTCAAAAATAACAAAACCCTTAACTGGTCTTTTAATGAAAGATGCTGAATTCATCTTCGATGAAAAATGTACTGAAGCATTTAATCTTCTGAAGCAAGCTCTGATTTCATCACCTATAATGAAACCCCCTGATTGGTCAGAATCGTTTGAGATAATGTGTGACACCAGTGATTATGCTGTTGGAGCCGTTCTAGGTCAGAGAAAAGATAAGAAGTTACACGTAATTTATTATGCCAGTAGAACCCTAGACGCTGCACAGCTTAACTACGCAACAACCAAAAAAGAGCTCCTAGCTATAGTTTTTGCCATAGACAAATTTAGATCTTATCTAGTAGGAGCCAAAATTATAGTTTACACCGACCATGCTGCCATTCATTACTTACTAAGTAAAAAGGATGCCAAACCTAGGTTACTTCGATGGATTCTATTATTGCAAGAGTTTGATTTGGATATCCGTGATAAGAAAGGCACAAATAATGTGGTAGCTGATCACCTATCTAGGCTAGAATACCTGAAACCTGACTCAGTACCCATAAATGACGATTTTGCCTATGATAGACTGATAGCCCAACTGGAAACTATTGAAGATGATAACCCAGACCTACATAAGTATTCTCATAAATCCTTAGCTATAAGTAATGTACCTTGGTATGCAAACTTTGTTAATTACCTAGCCGCTGACATCATACCCCCTGATCTAAACTACCACCGGAAGAAGAAGTTCTACAGTGATGTGAGAAACTTCTATTGGGACGAACCATTTCTTTTCAAGAGAGGTAAAGATGGCATTTTTCGCCGTTGTGTTCCAGAAGAAGAGGTAAATAATATAATTGAGCATTGTCACTCTGCACCCTATGGTGGACATGCAAGCACATCTAATACCTACGCCAAAATTCTTCAAGCTGGCCTATTCTGGCCTACTATGTGGCGTGATGTCCATGATTTCATTGTCAAGTGTGACAGATGCCAACGCACAGGAAATATTTCAAGACGTAATGAAATGCCTCTGAGAAATATCCAAGAAGTGGAACTCTTCGACGTATGGGGTATAGACTTTATGGGATCGTTCCCACCATCTTTTGGAAATCAGTACATCTTAGTAGCCGTTGACTACGTGTCTAAATGGATTGAAGCTATCGCCGCACCCACGAACGACACCAGAGTAGTCATCAAATTATTCAAAAACTATATATTTCCCAGGTTTGGAACCCCCCGTTTAGTCATAAGTGATGGAGGATCACACTTCTTATCAAGAATATTTGATAAACTTTTAAGCAAGTGTGGAGTTAAGCATAAAGTAGCAACACCATACCACCCACAGACCAATGGACAAGTGGAAGTATCTAATAGGAAGATCAAACAAATTCTTGAGAAGACTGTCTCTATATCTAGAAAAGATTGGTCGCAGAAACTTCAAGAAGCATTATGGGCCTATAGAACCGCTTTCAAAACTCCTATAGGAACAACCCCTTATCAACTGGTCAATGGAAAATCATGTCACTTACCTTTTGAGTTGGAGCATAAGGCCTATTGGGCCATCAAAACTTTGAATTTGGATTACTTGACTGCTGGTGAAAAACGTATACTTGATATCCACAAATTAGAAGAGCTCAGACAATCTGCCTACGAAAATGCCATCATATACAAAGAAAGAACAAAAGCTTGGCATGACAAAAGAATCATAAGAAGAGACTTCAAAATAGGCGATCCCGTTCTCCTGTTCGATTCTAGGTTACGACTTTTTCCAGGGAAGCTTCGTTCGAGATGGACTGGCCCTTTCGAAGTATCTAAGATCCTAAGATCCGATGTTATTGAAATCAAGCACCAAACATGTAAACCATTCATCGTCAATGGACAGAGGTTGAAGCCCTACGAAGCAGGTGACATCCCAATAACATACACCTTCCATACTCTGAGTGATCCACCATATCCTTCCAATGATGTTTAAAAACCGGTCATCGAGCTAATGACGTTAAACAAGCGTTGCATGGGAGGCAACCCATGGTTTTCTTATTTACGTACTTTTTTTATATTTATTTTTACTTTATTTTAATTTGTTTATTTTATTATTATGTCAGGACTAACGATTGAATGTTTTATGTGCTTTCAGGACTTGTTTGCTAACCTTGTACAGAATGCAGAACCCCGATGACATGCACGTGGCCTTTAGAGACGATGCACAGATAGAGCGTTACTATGTCCACATGAGACTCCCTATGGCTCCTACCAGGTACCCTGACCATGACTTCATGGATGCCTTGGGGATAGAGCCAAGCGTCAGATTCTTATGCCATCAACTCTAGTGGGACCAGTTTGACGACAGGAACAACACTTATAGGAACTTGACTCTAGAGTTCCTCAACTCGTTTCATTATGACCCTTGGGCTGGACCCGATGGACACGCTGTTTTCAGGTTGTTCAGGATTGACTACTCCTTCTCTCACAAAGAGTTTGGTGATTTACTAGGTTTTCAGACTACTCCTAATGCTATTCCAGAGACACCGATGGGGTATTTTATGAGCAGAGAAGTGGAAAAGTTTTGGACTAAAATATCAGGTGGAGGAAGCCAAGATCCTTCCACCCAGTTTTCTCAGGTAATCCACAACCCTGCGTTAAGGTACTTCCAGATGATTCTAGTGCATTCTTTCCTAGGTTTTCCAGATACAGAGACTCTGCTAAGTGAAGAGGAGATTTTCCTACTGTTTTGTGCGACTCAGTCTCGCTCAGTTGCTTGTGGCAACTTTCTGTTGAAGGGCCTTGCTAGTGTTGCCAGATCATCTGTAGGCATCATACATGTCGGTGGGATTGTTACACAGATAGCTACTGCATTAGGTTTGTCTCGCAAATTATTGCACCTCAGGACCTTCTGCTGCTACACCACCCTGGATGTTGACTTTTGTCTTGACAGAGGACTAATGAGGAGGGCCTCTTTTGAGCCCAACATGTTTATATTACTGATTGACGGCGAAGTTATACATTACTTTACATTACCAGACCCGCTGATGACCAGTGTCCATGATCCTGCCAATTGGAGTTATGCTCTAGAGGGTTATGGAGAGACTGTCGAAGAGCCGAAATCACCTCCCTCCACTGAGTACACTCCTACACCTCTTACTCCCCGAATCACTGTTATGTCTAACAATATGTCTCTGCAGCCGCCTGATCTACAAACTCAGATTTATGAGCTCCGTAAGGAGACTACCCTACTGAAGCAGGAAGTAGCGGACTTGGAATTACAAATTCAGGTTTCTGATCTCACTCATGCCTTAGAGGTCGATGCTCTATATCAGGAGATTGAAGAGCTTCGGAGGGAGATAGCTGAGATTCGTGGATCAAACCAGGAGGAGAAGCCTACCACATGATTCGTTCTACACTGACGATATTACCCTAGTATTTAATTTCCTTTTTTTCATGCTTTATTTTATTTCTCGCATCTCCAGACATATCTTACATTATTGCATCTATTATATTTTCTTTTTCTCATGTACTTTGAATTTATCTTATATATACATATTATTTCATGCACTAATGTCGATTTTTCTCTTTTCTTTTTGATTTTTTAATTAATTTATTTTGTCGAGCAAAGAAAAAAAAATATAAGACAAAAATATTTTCATTTTTGTCTTCATACAAAAAATATGCAAGCCTCATGCCTTGGAAAAGAGAAGAAAACACTATCCAGACCCCCCGAAGACCGAAGGTGCAAAGAGGGCCCAAAGGAGGATTTAAAAAAATCCAAGGCCCATCAGGATTTAGCCTTGTGGCGGGCGCCACAGGCCCATGGCGGGCGCCATGGCGTTCTCCCCTATTTTGGGGCTGAACACTCATTTTCACCATTTTCATACCTTCCTTCTCCAAAAACCCATTTTTGCAACTTTCAAAAACCTCCTTGAACCCCATTAAAGCTCCCCCATTTCAAAAATACCCACCATTCATAAAACCTATCCAAAATCCATTTTCATTTTCATCCACCACAAACCATAAAAATCAAAACTTTATCATTTCTCTCATAAACCATTATCTACCATTTTTCATTTCCTAAGGAGCAATCAACAATGGAGTTCAATGGATTTCTTCTTCGTGATGGAAGACCGGGTGATAGGCAAAGGAAAATTATTCAGAGGCTTCAGAGTCGAGAAATTCTCTCGACTAGGTACGTCGATGATAACTGTCTGTATGCTTTGGGTATTTATCATAGTGTTTTTAATTTGTTAGATTTTTTAGGCTTGCATAATATTTTCGTTAATCAGGAACCTACCTATGAGAGGCTAACAGTTGAGTTTTTAAGTTCATTGATATACACTGTCAGTCCTAACACTGCTAGCACAGTCGGTACTGTTAATTTTAGACTGTTTGGAATTGAATATGAATTTAGTACCAACAAGCTAGCAGGTTTGTTAGGGATCCCTCATAGGGAAGGTGCGATTTGTGAGGCACCTTTGGATGCGGAATGGTCGGCCGAGGTATTTTCCTTCTGGCAAAGGCTTTCAAGTACTTCAATAAATTCTTTTGAAGGAATACTTGCGTCGACCATTCACAACCCGGCCATAAGAGTTTTCAGATATCTTTCGGCATGTACTATTTTTGGCCGGGAGAGTCCAAACAAGGTAAATGCTAGAAAACTCCTATTTTTGCAAGGATGCCTCACTAGTACCCATATCAATCCGGTCCCGTTTATGCTTGCACACATGGCTTTACTTACTAATAAAACAGGACCGATTGTTTTTGGAGGGCTTGTTACGTCTATTGCTCGGGCTCTTGGCCTGAATAATGAGATAGCTACACTTGAACCACTACCTCCTCGCACAATTAATTTAAAATTTCTGAAGGACATGAAATTGTGCCGAACTAGGAGAGAGGGTGGTTATGAGTTGATGGTTCATGTGGTAGTTATCCCATCTGTTGCTTTACCTTGCAGTAGACGTACTGATGTACGTAATGAAAGGAACTGGACCTATGATCTGAATGCTCCACCTGTTTTGGGTTCACTTCCTCCTAATATTCCTGATGGAGAGGCACATGACACTGATGAAGAGTATGATCAGAGAGAGCAGTCTCCCATACCTCACATGTCCCCCCATCGTGCTTCACAGTCACACACCGCACCATCTTCCTCTAACCCTATTGTAGGTGCTGCTCCTGGATTCTATGTCACCGAGGAGATGTGGCGTGATATGACAGCTAGAGAGGAAAGGCGAGACGGCCTTCTCTCTACTATTTCACAACAACTGACGGACAACATGAGCGTCATGCAACAATCGCGATTGGTTTCGGATTGTGCTTACATCAACGTTTGTCGTACCTTGAACGATATCTCATTAGAGCAGGACCGTCAGAGAGAGTTCAACCGTCGGCACTACCAGCTTATGGAGGCCACTCAGGGTTCCATCTTAGGTAACCTTCGAGAGGTCCGGGGTGCTCAGGCTGCCTTATCAGCATGACTCGACCGGAGGGACCAGCATCGTAGTAGATCCCGTCGTTCCAGACCATCACAGCAGGACGGCGAGGGCACCAGTGCTCCTCCACAGTAGTCTTTTTCAGGTTACCCTCCTTATCTTATTTCGAAACATTGGGGACAATGTTCGATTTAAGTGTGGGAGGGGATTTTATTGCTTTCTATCATTTCCCTTTTTAGTTAATTATTTCCTTTCAGTTATTTCCCTTTTCAGTAAGTTATTTAGTTTAATTTTCTTAGATAATGCATGAGTCTGACGAGTCACCAGTATAGTGTATTTTTAGTACATCCTCATTTTTTCCCATTTCCTTAGCCTTACCAGAAAATTTTTAAAAAGAAAACAATGTTGTTTCACATGTTTTTGGGCTTTGAGATAGGTTTAGATTAGGATGTGGTGACTCAGGTCAACTTTTTGAAACATCAGCACCATTTTAGCACCATAGACCTCTTGAATATAGGAATCACTCCTAAACCCCACCACCATGGCCTTTATTATCATTCAAAAAATTGTCCTAAGTAGTTTATCCAAGCAGTCAGCTCCGACCTAAGCATGCTCTACGTAGGGGGCCGATGAACATATGTGAATGATCCAATGCTAATAAAAAAGAAAGAAAAAAGGCAAACTCTGGGATAGGTGACCCTCACAAAGTCATTTAAACCGAAAAAAGAGAAGAAAATTTTTTTTGCCACAAAATGAAAAAAAAATTGCAAGTCACCTATTGTTAGTTGGTTCAGAGGTATCTCGCATTGAACTTGGTAGGGCAGATTACGATCTGATCCCCCGCAACTACAATTAGGTCAAATAAAACAGGTTTACACATGCTTATGTGCCAGAAACCTTATGTTATGGATCAAAATCACTAACCGGTCACTCTACTATGAAGCATGTACGGATAACGGGCTTAATGTGATTGCGCCTGAATGAAAAGGACACAAAAAGATGAGAAGATAGGCCTAGGTATTGTGGGATGACATAGAGTGGTTAATATAGGATTGAAGTTTGTGTTTGTGTTACTATGGTACCCTTGGTTCACTTAGTTAGTACCTGTCACTGCATCCTGACTTGAACTTAGAAGCCCTTTAGCCCAAAGACACGTGTTGACACCATTGTTTTTAGCTTTAATGTTTGCTTGAGGACAAGCAAAGGTTTAAGTGTTGGAGAATTTGATCACACTAAAATTCACTGTATTTCTGACTCTGATTTCGCATGCATTCTTAGCTTTTATTGTTATTTTGTTATGTTATTACTTTGTTTTTCTTTGTTTTCAGGTTTTTTATGTAATCGGGGCTTGAATCGAGAAAAGGAGCGAAAAAGGAGTGGAAACGGACGAAAACC
This sequence comes from Lathyrus aphaca, assembly GCA_963966055.1. Lineage (NCBI taxonomy): Eukaryota > Viridiplantae > Streptophyta > Magnoliopsida > Fabales > Fabaceae > Lathyrus > Lathyrus aphaca. Next base: position 445,637,898 of record OZ014520.1, read on the forward strand.
TAGAAATTCAGCGTTTTACACTTACGACACCAACCGTGGCGGGCGCCATGGGGTCAGCCATGACGTGGCCACGTCTCAAGACCACTCCACAACTGCCAAGACCCACGATCCCCACTCTTTCATTCCCTGTTAGCACCATGGCGGGCGCCATAGGCCTGTGGCGGGCGCCACAAGGCAAAAAGCAGTTCCCTCCACTTTTTAGTGGAGGGGGCATCCTGGTCTTTTCCTGCATTTAGTTTTCCTATAAATAGGACTTTAGATTTTCGTTTTTCTTCATCCAAACTTAGAATCTCTTAGGCATATATCAGTTTTAAAGCAGTTACCATTCCATATCGGGGTGTTTCTGCAATCGAGTGATCAAGTCTGTAATCTGTCTGTGTGATCGAGTTTTGGAGCACTCTGGAGGAAGTTAATCCTGCCGCCATTTTAATTCCAGTTCGTATTTTATCTTTCCGCATCGCTTTACTTTTATTTATTTCTCGCATTGCTTTACTTTATTTATTATCCGCACTCGCACTTTACTTTATTTATTTCCCGCACTGCTTTACTTAATTTATTATCCGCACTCGCACTTTACTTTATTTATTTCCTGCACTCGCTTTACTTTATTTATTATCCGCACTCGCACTAATTTTATTTATTTTCCGTACTCACACTAAATTACTTTATTTCCCTCACTCGCACTACTTTTATTTACTTTCCGCACCCACACTACTTTTATTTACTTTCCGCACTCGCACTAAATTACTCTTATGAAAAATTATAAAAAGAACCTTTACTTTATCATGTCTAACTAATTCCATAAAGGTTAGGATGTAAGGATCGTAATTAAACCAGTAATCCGTATAATTGTTCATGGAAACACTTAAGGGCTATTTTATCTTTCAATTCAAGTAATTGTTTTTAACTATTTCAAAAACAGCCAAAAGCACTTTGTCTAGTTCATTAGGAGTTTTTAGATTAAAAAGAAAAGAGATTTTAAAACGATTTTCGGACGCGTTATGAAGTTTAGAGTCTGGTTCATAAGAACCTCTTTTTGCTAAGAAGTCCAGGTTAAAATACTTTTCAACTTAGTTAAGATGCTATATTTCTTAAAAATAGGTTTACTACTCTAACGCAGTACGCACCTTTTTATCCGTGACAATAGGAGGGGTTAATTAGAGAGTACAACTCGGTTCTGAATACGCGAAAGCGACAGTTCCTTTTAAATTAGTTCTTTTCAAAGGAGAAAACATTGCCCATAAGTAGTTCTATTAACAAATATTGGATTATCCATTGATTACGTGAATTACATTCGAGCCTGTCTTTGTTTATTGTTTAAAAATTATTATTTTATTTACCATTGCACCCTTCTTAAAACCCCTATATTTAGTTTCCTTAGATACACACCATAACAACAGGTACGATAGATTGACACTTGGTCTCTGTGGATTCGACAATCTTTTATATTACTCTGACGTGTTCGTACACTTGCGAAAAACACGCATCAGAAGGCAAGTTCCAGACTTTTGCGTCTCCAACAAAGCTCTTTACAATTAGGTCTCTGTTGACATCCCAAACATTGTTCACATTCCAAAGTAATTGATTAGTTTTTATTTTGACCTTTCATCTCGCACGGATGACAAGGAATGTTTTATAGGGCTTACTTGATGTAAATTAACCGCTTCATTTAGCCCAAAGTGACAGGGCTTTTTTTTATAGGGCTGTGTATTTCAAGAATCGAAAAATCATAAATAAAATGTCATTCTGTATTTCCTCACTTGTTGTTATTTTCTCTTTTCACTTTTTCAGAAAATGGTAATCCCTAAAAAAACAAAATGAAAACAAACTTTTTTCAAAACTAATATGCATAAACTTTATTTAGCATTCTCTAAATGTGTTTTCTCAATATCATTATCACGCAGATTAACCGTTTAAAACCCCATTGAAACATGTGATCCAATGCCTTCTTCCAACTTTTAGTTCCCGATAGTCGAAGTTGAAGAGGAAGATGACGAAGAAATTCCAGAAGAGATCTCCAGATTACTCAAACACTAGGAGAATTCCACTCAAACTTACAAAGAACTGTTGGAAACGGTCAACTTGGGTTTAGTACAGGAAAGAAAAGAAGTCAAGATTGGCATACTACTCTGTTCGGTTGAAAGGAAAAGCCTGATCCCACTACTCAAAGAAATTCTCGGTGTATTTTCTTGGTCCTATCAGGACATGCCAGGGTTGGATACCAACATCGTGGAACATCATTTACAGTTAAATCCAAAATGTTAGCCAGTCAAGCAGAGATTGAGAAGAACTCAACCAAATATGCCTATCAAAATAAAGGAAGAGGTACATGTCGCTCCCTGGATTTCCATCCTGGTACAAACGCGAAAGTGGCGCGAAAAAGGATAGAGTCTCCATCCATGCATTTTTATCCTGAAGGAACGGGAAAGGTAATGCTGCACAAACTAGAGAAAAGAAAGGAAGGACAAAGGTCCTGCGAACCAAAGAACTGGGTTCGGGAGTCGTTACGACCTGGGAAGGTATTAGCACCCTAGATCGTCCGCCGTACCCGACGAGATCCACTCTTGCAAAGAAAATGTTTCAAAGGGTGAAGAAATGAAAGCTACTGCAAAAGAAAGATTGAAACTGGATAAGAAAAGAAAATAAATAGGGAAAATGTAGGGAAAATAAAAGAGTGCTCAAACGGGCCCTATCCCACTATTACGTACCTCATATGGACATGAGGATCAGAGACGCCGTACTTCCCCTAACTAGGGGTGGAAAATATCTTGTGTTTTGAAGCTTGATCTGCTTATGTCAATGCTCAGGTGTTGAAGGCACGTATGACACGAGTGCGTTACGGTCTTCTAAAGTGACAAGTAGGAGCAAGTTCGTACGTTAAGAGTGAAGATGATTAGAAGAGAATTCCCGCAGGAAAGTCGCTTTATTGTTGGTTTGTGGCTTTAAGAAGCTTTTATGAGTGTGTCAAGCTCACTACCCTCAGATTCACGCACATCAATGGTCAGCATTTAAACTCAGCAATAAAATAGAGATCATCGGCCGGAGAAGCTCTGATTGTCTTCTCTGGCCAGCCTCTGGTGAGGTAAGCTTAAAACTTTCCAGAAATATTCATAATGCACATCAATAGAAAGCTCAGGTTACAAGGATCAAAGATATGTGATCACATTTCACAAACACTCAATATTAAGAGCAAATCGAACAAAACAAAGTCCATCATCAAAACTGCAAATCATAAATTAACACCTCACAAAGGTTCACAACACCTCAAACACAACAAATCAAGCATCAACACCATGAAACAAGTGAAAATAAGGAAAAACTGAGGCAAAAAAAAGTTGATGTTCAAACCTAGTGTTGAGCTTTTCTTGAGATTGAAAGAAATCCAGAGGTTGTGCAAGCTTCCTTGTGTCTTCTTGAAGCCAAATAAAGGCTTGTAGCCTTGATTTGAAGGCCAAAAGAAGTTGAATCCATAATGTTGTTGATCTAAAAATGATCAACAACTTCACCAAATTTCAAAGCAGACGAGGAGGATAATGATGATTTTTGAGAATAAAGAGAGTGAGAGCCAAGAGTTAGAGAGAAAGAGAGAGACTAAGTTGAGAGTGATGAAATGTGTGATGAAATGTGAGTGTCCCCCTCTCAAAATTGTGAGTGCAGCTTATATATGTGGGGGCTTTAGGCTGAATGTTTGCAAGGTGTGAGTGAAAAGCTTGTTGCCCCAAAACTCAGAGCCTCCGTGCTCTCTCTCTTTCACAACTTTCCAATTAGTTTTGAAAATGATCACATGTAGGTGGGTGTACGTTTGTTAGTGTGTGGCTCATGTTTTGTCTTCATGATGTTTGGTGATGATGAAATAGGAATGATCCAATGGATGAGAGTTGAGTGTTAGTGAAGTGCATGGCAAGTGTTCACATGGGATCTTCTTGTTTCCACTTTTGGTGCATCATGCATGTGTGTGTGTGTGTGTGTGTGGTAAAAGTGTGACTTTGTGGGAAAAATGAGAGAGAGGCATGTGTTATGTGAATGTAGAATACACATTGATCATCACTCTTGTACCATCACCTTTTTGTACTATATTTTCTATTTTTCCACTGAAGATATCAAACAAACACAATCCCTTCCCCACATAACTAGACCACGTGAAAAAGTATAGGGTGGACATAAAATAATGTGTAGAAAAAAAAGATAGAAAATGTGACACCAAATTAAAAATAATGGACCAATGGTATGTGGACACCTATGCACCAAAAAAGCCTAAAATGCATAAAAACTTCCAAAAATCATAACTTGAGTTCTAAAAAATATATGAAGGTGTTCTAGAACTTTTTGGAAAGGGAAAATCATTCTATACAACTTTCATGTTTGGAAAATTTTCATTTGGAGCTTTTTTGAACATGAAATAATAGCTTGAAGATTAGGGCAAATACTTCCAAAAATAAAATCTTCTAACGTGAAAAATTCCAAATTTAGCAACTTTTGCACACTCTTGAATTTTGAAATTTAAGTTCATCCTAACTATTCCTTGATTAAATATGGCTTCATGAAGTTGATGGACATGATCAAAACCCTAAATCATCCACTGGTTGACTTTTGTTAGGCACAATTGACTTTCTTTCTTCATGCACAAGTAACTGGGCCAATACTTGACTTCCTCAATGAATTTTTGAATAAAACTTCATCCATAGGCCCTATATACCATATAGAAGCCTTTGACCACAATAATTGGCCAAAGCTATGAGAAATTCTTGCTCTTAGGCAAAACCCTAGTTAGGGTTTCGTTGTGTAGGAGAATGTTGCACTAATGAACTCCTGATGAAATTTCACTCTTCTAAGGACTTGAGGACAAGTTTGAGCTTGAATAGGACATAGGGATCCCTTGTAAGCTTCTTGCAATACCACTTGGCTCTTATCTTGACTTTGAAGAATCATAGCTTGATGGATGACTGATCATATGCCCTATGCTTCTAATCATGGATGTCATGCCTCGTCTTTTTATACCAAATGCTAAGATATGTAAGCTACATGTTATACTTATGATATGAAAATGAGAGGGAAAATTTTGGGGTGTTACACCTGCCCCTATTTAAGCAACTATTAATCTGAAAAGGACCAGAGCATCGACTGTCGGCCATTCGAGATGAACTGTGATTGAAAACCAAAAGAACCCGGAAATTTGCATTCTTCTAGAGAATAAAAGTGATGTGAACCCGACCAAAGAAAACAACTGCTTGAAAACCCTGATGAGTTGAATAGTAACTCAGTAACCATGATGAAATATCTTTTATAATGAACCAGGAGACAACTGGCCTGCCACGGATGTGGGCCTTGAAATTGTGTTGCAACACCATAGGATCTACAAACCAAAGAAGATAATAAGGAAATGGCATCATAGGATCCATAAACAGGAATAAGAGCATGTAACATCTTAGGAATTACGACTCAAACAAAGAGGAGTAACATCAAGCGATATACAACTTGAACAATATCAAGCGATCTAACAATGAAATGGTATCAAGCGATCTATAACCGGGAATATGAGTATGTAATATCATAGGATTTACGACTCAAAAAGAGGAGTAACATCAAGAGATTTACAACTCAAGAAAGATCAAGTGATCTGACAAGGAAATGGTATCAAGCGATCCATAACCGAGAATATGAGAACGTAATATCATAGGATTTACGACTCAGAAAGAGGAGTAACATCAAGCGATTTACAACTCGAAAAAGATCAAGTGATCTGACAAGGAAATGGTATCAAGCGATCCATAACCGTGAAGGTGAGAACTTAACATCATAGGATTTATGAATCAAACAAAGAGGAGTAACATCAAGCGATTTACAACTCAAACAAAATCAAGCGATCTGATAAGGAAATGGTATCGAGCGATCCATAACCAGGTCCGTTGACACGGGACAAGGCAACTAATACCAGATTACTTGATTTAAGGGGAGAGTAACAACTCTACAATGGAGAATACCATTTGTAACTCCGTTGGGGATGATAACATTTTGACTAATATTCTGCTGAAGTAAAGACATCAAGATATTCTGACAATACTTGAATTTGGCTGAGGAATGTGAACACTTTCTGCATCACTTGTCATATTGGCCAAAAATAACTTGGTGACCTCACAGGGAAAATATTTCAATGAATGTTGAATCCTAGTCATGAAACTCTGCGGGAAATGGTGATATTTCAACTTGGCTGGAGAGATACTAGATCAAATACACTTGTTGAGGAAAGGAGTTCTGACAATTCTGACTCTGTGGGGAATTATGCATTCGGCTGCTTGCTGTGAATAGCCCACTATGATATGATGACTCTGCTTGGATATGAGAACTGTTCAATTGAATTTGAAGTTCTGTTGGGGAATATCACCCTGCTCTGTATCAGCTGGGGAAGGTTCCATCTTAGAATTTATTGGGGATGATAGAAGCATCAACCCTTCTGCTGGAGATATAAATTGTAGAGCATCTCTCGCTGGGGGAGATCAAGCTGCTTGGGGAATGTTGTCTGGTTATATCCTTGTACTAGTTACTGTTCCAATATCAACTCAAGAGGATTTTATAGAAGACCTGGCATCCGAAATGCCCCGGCGTTTTCAAACTCTTGGAGAGATTCGTCGAATCTTGAAATAACTGCCTTAGACCACCTGGTCAACGAAGGAGTTTGATTGAAGAAAACTCACGCAAGATCCTACATCATCATGAGATATTCTGTCGCAGTAGCCTACACCAAGGATATGTTGAATAAGCACTTATAGAAAGTGAAATTCTTTGCTCTTGAGGTTGGCCTGCCCCAGTAGGAGCCTTAAAATGCCTTCCTCTAATTGATTGTGCTCAGAAGGAATGCCCATACTAATTGCTCTTTGAGAGATTTAAATCTCAAAGTAATTTCCCCAGACTGGATGAACTGTGAGAGGATTTCTTAACATGATTGGCCCGAGTATGTTGCATTTAACCCCACTGTATGGGAAAACCCTACTAGAAAGATCTTCTTGGAAAAAGTGCACTTCGACCCGATTTCCCCTTCAGAAATTTCAGACTTCTCAACTTGGCAAGATTAAGCTTCTGGACTGAAATTCCACATGTGAACTTCTTTGATGTCGAACAAATGTATGTAAGTAGAAAATGATTTATTCTGAGAATGAAAATTCTAATGTAACACACATGTTAATCTTGAAGTTTTTTTATTAAAAAGATGTTGCAAACCTTCTGTGATCGAATCACTGGTTAAGATACGACATTTAATTTTATGAAAGAAAGCATGCACGTGCAATACCAACAAAGATCCTTTAGCACAACTCATAGGAGTCAGGAATGCTATCTTATGGTAGTACTCTCTCGAATTAAACTTATTTCAGTTAGGACTTTTGAAGGTTGTATCGTGGCTTGTTTCACGGTTATAGAAACAAATAATATAGGCTCAAAGCTTATATGTACCCACCCCTCTTCGTGATGTTCTTCAGTCCTTTGTTCAACTAGCTTTCATAAGATCCCACCTCTCAAAAAGGGTTTTATGATGCACCAAGGGCAGGGATATCATCACCAGCTGTGGGCATTTTCCTAATGTGCCTTTGATAGGAGTTAAGGGTAGTATCAATTACAATCCTCTGCTGTTCAGAAGGCAACTGGGCTATGCACTGGTCCATACTCCTAAGGCACAGGACTTGGTTGAGACTCTTTATTGTGAGAACAAGATCAGTTTGACTGTTGTTAGGCAGGCTGCCTGGGCTTGGGATAATGTTCAAACCAAGGGAGTGACCATCCTAGGGAAGTGCAACAATGTGGCATCAGCACAATATTATGAGTGGTCCCGTGCCAGGGCCCAATTCTCTGGGATGCCCTTTACCATAGAAGATATGCCTGAGTCATCTTCAGCACCACCCCCTGCCACTATCAGTTTGGAGGAGTATGAGAGTTTGAAGGAAAGAAATGAGAAGTTAGCTCAAGCTTTGCAGAAGACCCTCCGGGAGAGGAGTGAGGGTATGAGGGAGATTGAGAGATTGGAGAAGTTGAGAGTAGATCATCTGACTAAGATTGAGAAGTCTGGGGATTATATCAAGAAGTCTAAGGCTGGAGAACAAATCCTGAAGAATGCTTGTAAAGAAGCCCAGTTCCAGAGAGCAAGGACAGACTTGTATCTGAAGGAGAGTCAGGCTCGGTGGGTCAGGATTACCGAGGCTCGTACCCTGGAGGACATGAGAGTTCAAAACAAGATGGAGCAACTTGAAGCCAATGCAAAAGAACAGCAAGAGGCCCTGGCAGCAGCCCAGAGGGAGGTATCAGAACTGAAGATCAAAGCAGGGGTGAAGAGGTCAAAAGACCAAACTCAGCACAAGAAGCTAACAGCAGCTGTTACGACCCGGAATCTCCTCATCAGGAATCTCACGGAGCATCCGGCTGATCCTGTGACCGAAGCACTTCTCAAGGAAGTTCGTGAGGATGAGTTTGGTCTTGGTGTTTGACCATTTGTTTGTTATTGCTTTCTTTCCATGTACTTTTATTTTCTTGTAATGTATTTCGACCCCTTAGAGGGCTTGTGTTGTAAAATGAACAAGTTGTATTATTTCACCTTCTGTAATATATTTGTGTCAGTTTGCTTCATCTGAGTTTTCTTCAAGCAACAACAACAACATCTTCAAGGGTCTGGAAGGGTCAAAACTGAATGCCAAACTGGATACCTTGAGAGCAAATAAGCATAACTGCATTGCATGCTAACCCTTTGTTTGTTTTGTAGGTTTTGTTTTATTGTTGCTAACCTCTGTTGTGATGCCTCAGGAACTATTGCTAGGCGCCGGGTATTTCCCCTCAACCGTCCGCACCGTTATCCAACCCGAAACAACCTTCCGGGAATTCAAATGGATCAGATGCAGCAGGACCTTACTGAGGTCAGAAATCAAATGGCAAATGAAAGGCTAGAGATGAGGAATCAAATGACTCAGTTTATGGAAGTTATGAACAACATGGCTCAGAGCCAGGAAAGATTGAGGGCCATGGTGGAAAGGCAGAACCAAGAGGATCCACATATAGGGACTGCCGGTACCAGCAACAATGAAAGAGTCCAACCTCACGTCAACCCTCCGGTATTTGGACCACACCTCCATCCTGAGGTCAATATTCCAGCAAATGTTCAAGGGACTGCCACCGCAGCTAGGGTACTTCAAGAGGACCCCCAAGAGGACCAGTTCACAGTAATGGGTGCTGGGGAAGAAGCTTATGATAGGAGATTGGATGAGATAGCTGAGAAGTTGAGGTCCTTAGAATCTCAAAACTCTTTGGGCTTCGACGTCATGGACATGGGCTTGGTAGACGGGGTCAGGATCCCCCATAAGTTCAAGCCTCCTTGCTTTGAAAAATACAACGGGACTTCATGCCCCCGGACTCATTTACAGTCATTTCTGGGAAGGCTGAAGGCCTATACAATGGATGAGAAGCTCTGGATGTTCTATTTCGAAGACAGCTTAACTGGAGCGTCAAGAGAATGGTACTCTCACTTGACAAGGGCAACTATTAGATGCTGGAAGGACCTGGCAGAGGCCTTCATCAGACAGTATCAGTATAACTTAGACATGGCACCCAACAGGACCCTCCTAATGGGAATGTCACAGTCTTCAAGGGAGAGTTTCCGAGAATATGCCCAGAGATGGAGGCAATTGGCTGCTGCTGTTCAGCCACCTATGTCTGAACGGGAAATGGCAGATATGTTCATGAATACCCTTCAGGGAACTTATATTGACAGGTTGGCTGCTTTCTCTTCCACTAGCTTTGCAGATGTTGTCATAGCCGGGGAGAGAATTGAAAGTTTGTTAAAAATGGGAAAGATCTCAGACAACGGTGCAAGCTCGTCCAGTAGTACAAGAAAGCCTTTTGCAGGCCCGAGAAGAACTGGCGAGACCAATGCCATCCACACCAACAGGGGCAGGCCCCAATATGTTCAAAGGTCAATAGCAGCAGTCACCATTCCTGCTCCAACTCATCCTCAGCTAGTCTATCAACCTCCTCAGCAAAACTATCAGCCGCAACCTCAGTACCACCAACAAAATCAGTATCCTCCAAGAAATTATAACAACAGCAACACCAACAACAACAGTCAACAAAGGCCATTCCAACAGAGGCCATCTCAAGCTAACAGAGTGATCGATCCGATCCCCATGCCATATGCTACCCTGCTGCCACAACTCCTGAAACTCAACTTAGTTGAGCTAAGGACGCTGGCACCTCCAGATCCCAACAGTCTACCCAGGAACTATGACTCCAACGCTAGGTGTGCTTTTCATTCAAACGCACCTGGCCACAGTACAGAAAAGTGCAGAGCTCTGCATATGAAGGTACAAGACCTGGTAGACTCGAAAGCTCTGAATTTCGCACCTCCACCCAATGTCAATAAAAACCCAATGCCAAACCACGGTGGTCCTAGAATTAACGCTATTGAAGAAGACAAGCCGTCTTATTTAATAACCAGTGTGGGACAGATCAGGACACCGTTGGTAGAAATCAAGGCTCAGCTCTTGGAATGTCAAATGTTCCCGGGGTGTGAGTTAGGCTGTGCTTACTGCAATATCTCTGTAAATGGGTGCGATAATTTGAGGAATGGCATAGACAGCCTCATTCAGAGTGGCCAGCTTCAGATCACCACATCATTTCCTACAAATCCAGCAATATCATCAGCAACGGTTTCAGAACCTCCTACAACTGCAGCAACTATTGTTCCTGACAATTCTTCGGCTTCATCAACAAGTACTTCATCTATCATCTCAACTGATCAGTTTTCAACAAATTTTCCTGCTACAACTTCAGCTTCACTCCATTTTGAACCTCCTACAACGACAACATCCATTCTTCCAACAATGTCTCCTACAACACCAGCAACCAATCATGAATATGTCTCTACTGTTACCATATTCTATGATCCTGAAAGCAACTCCGCCTACAACTCAGAAGGTGCTGCTCCCGCTAGGGCACCAGTCACAATTTATTATGATCCTCAGACTATTACAATTCCTTCAACAGCTGCAATCAGTCCGGTCACCATCACGGTGCCTGGACCCGTGCCTTATGAAAGCAGCAATGCCATCCCCTGGCATTACGGCTCCGACTTGTACTGTGAAGGACAAAGAATCACTTTTGAATCATCAACCCCTGCACTACAAATTGACAATGTGGGCGGAGGCGGAGGCTTCACTCGAAGCGGACGTCTTTTCGCTCCACAAATTCAGAGACCCACTGCCGAAGCAGAAGCTGCTGCCAAGGCAAAAGGGAAGAGCCCTGTGCAGGAAGATCAAGCTGTTAAAGAAGCCTTGAAGACACCCTTTGATCAAGAGGTTGATGAGTTCATGCGAATCATCAAAAAGAGTGATTATAGAATAGTGGATCAGCTTCATCAGACCCCTTCCAAGATCTCAATCCTATCATTGCTTATGTGCTCCGAAGCCCATCGGAATGCACTACTCAAAGTCCTGCACGCAGCTTACGTGCCTGAAGAGATCACTGTCAATCAGCTGGAAGCAGTAATTGGAAATGTTAATGCTAGTCACGGACTAGGGTTCACCAATACTGATTTGACAACGGAAGGCCGCAACCACAACAAAGCCTTGCACATAACCATGGAATGCAAAGGTGCTGTCCTTTCCCATGTGCTGGTAGACACGGGGTCATCCCTCAATGTCTTACCTAAGAAGGCCCTGGTGAAGCTAGAATATGACGGACTGGCATTGAGACCCAGCAACCTGGTGGTGAGAGCTTTTGATGGCTCAAAGAGATCGGTTCTGGGGGAGATTGAGCTGCCCGTAACGATTGGCCCGCAGACCTTCAAAACTATTTTCTACGTGATGGATATACAGCCCGCCTACAGCTGTTTATTGGGTAGGCCATGGATTCACGCTGCTGGCGCCGTGACCTCTACCCTTCACCAGAAATTAAAATATGAGTGGGAGGGTCAAATCGTTACAATCTGCGGAGAAGAGGACATTTTTGTCAGCCACCTGGCTACCTATAAATACATTGAAATGGATGGGGAGATCCATGAAACAATGAGCCAGGGGTTTGAAGCCTTGAATGTGAATGAGACATCTGCTGTATCTGGTACTCCAATATCATCATACCAACAAGCCCGGAAGGTTGTTGAGGAAGGAACTGCCCAAGGCTGGGGCAAATTGCTATCGGTAGAGAAGAAAGAAGACAGATTTGGGTTGGGTTACAGACCAACTCAACAAGATCAAACAGCGGCTGCGGAAGAGCCCAATTTTGTGAGTGGGGGGATGCTTACCCCTGATGCTATCAACTGTCTGGAAGACGAGCTGGAAGAGGAGCGCAACCTGGAGAGCTGGATTCGTCCAAAGGTCCCGGGGAGCAGTGTCTCGAACTGGTCTTCCCAGGAAATTATAAGAGTTACTCATGCAGAGTAATTATTATTTCCTGTATTTTTATAGCATGCATCAAAGTCTTGCATCTTGCCCAAGATGACAAGACTCATTTTGTAATCGGGCCATCTGTACTTTTTGTGCAACAAGATTAATCAATGAAATATCAGACATCTTTTTGCAAATGAGTCTTTTTCTTTTCCGTTCACTGTTTTTCCATTTTTCTTTTTGTACAAAAAATAAATGGCAGTGTTTTCAAAATGACAATTTTATTTCACTTTTCTAAAACAAGATTAAAATCAAATCACTAAAATGAACAAACTGAACCCTTGCAGAGAGTGCCTTCCTGACAGCACCGACAACGGCACGGCTATGACTTCGTATGACTTTGACAATCCGATCAATCAAGCTGATGAAGGGGTTGAAGAAGAATATGAGCTTCCTGAAGAGCTAGCCAGGTTGTTGAGACAAGAGGAAAAGGTTATTACTCCTCATCAGGAGGAGGTTGAAGTGATTAATCTTGGTACAGATGAAGACGTGAAAGAAGTTAAAATCGGGGCCTGCCTGCAAGACTCAGTGAAGAGACAACTGGTTGATCTGCTTCAAGAATATGTGGACGTGTTTGCTTGGTCTTATCAAGATATGCCAGGGTTGGATACCGATATTGTTGTGCACAAGCTGCCTCTGAGAGAAGAGTGCCCACCGGTTAAACAGAAACTGCGCCGTACTCGTCCAGACATGGCTATGAAGATCAAGGAGGAGGTACAAAAGCAATGGGACGCCGGGTTCCTCGCTGTGACTAGCTATCCGCCGTGGGTTGCTAACATAGTACCTGTGCCTAAGAAAGACGGCAAAGTAAGAATGTGTGTTGACTACCGGGATCTGAACAGAGCCAGCCCGAAAGATGACTTCCCATTACCTCACATTGATGTATTGGTGGATAATACGGCTCAATTCTCGGTACTCTCCTTCATGGACGGATTTTCAGGATACAATCAGATTAAAATGTCACCTGAAGACATGGAGAAGACAACATTCATCACACCCTGGGGCACGTTCTGCTACAAGGTAATGCCATTTGGGCTCAAAAATGCCGGTGCAACGTATCAACGGGCTATGGTAACATTATTCCACGATATGATTCACAAAGAAATCGAATGTTATGTGGATGACATGATTGCCAAGTCCCTTACGGAAGAAGACCATCTGGTAAATCTGCTCAAATTGTTCAAGCGTCTGAGGAAGTACCAACTGAAGTTGAACCCCAACAAATGCACATTCGGGGTGCGATCTGGTAAGCTGCTGGGCTTTATTGTAAGCGAGAAAGGGATTGAAGTTGACCCTGATAAAGTCAAAGCCATCCAAGAGATGCCTGCACCGAAAACAGAGAAAGAGGTTCGAGGGTTCTTAGGTCGACTGAACTACATTTCAAGGTTCATATCTCACCTGACAGCAACCTGTGAACCCTTGTTCAAGCTGTTAAGAAAAGAACAAACGGTCAGGTGGAACGAAGACTGTCAGAAGGCTTTTGACAAGATCAAGGAATATCTGCAAGAACCTCCAATCCTCATGCCTCCAGTTGAAGGGAGACCTCTGATAATGTACTTGACAGTATTAGAAGAGTCGATGGGGTGTGTGCTGGGCCAGCATGACGAGTCTGGTCGAAAAGAGTATGCAATATACTACCTAAGCAAAAAGTTTACTGACTGTGAACAACGTTATTCACTGCTCGAGAAAACTTGCTGTGCTTTAGCGTGGGCTGCTCGCCGACTAAGACAGTATATGTTGACCCACACTACCTTGTTAATCTCAAAAATGGACCCAGTTAAGTACATTTTCGAGAAGCCAGCTCTTACCGGACGGGTTGCAAGATGGCAAATGATTCTCACAGAATACGACATACAGTACACATCTCAGTAAGCCATCAAGGGCAGTGTACTATCTGAATATCTTGCTGAGCAACCCATTGATGACTACCAGCCTATGAGGTTTGAGTTCCCTGATGAAGACATCATGTTCATTAAAGCAAAAGATCATGAAGAGCCTATTCACACTGAAGGGCCTGACCCGGAAGAAGAATGGACAATGATGTTTGATGGGGCTGTTAACATGAATGGTCGTGGTGTTGGTGCAGTACTCATTACACCCAAAGGAGTTCACATGCCATTCTCGGCAAAACTCACTTTCAACTGCACTAACAACGAAGCTGAATACGAAGCTTGCATCATGGGTCTTGAGGAAGCCATTGACCTCAGGATCAAGACATTGACCGTATTCGGAGATTCAGCTCTGGTAATCAATCAGACCAACGGAAAATGGTACACACACCAGGATCATCTGATACCTTACAGGGATTATACAAGGAGGTTATTAACTTTCTTCACGACAGTCAAGCTTGAGTATATCCCTCGGGACGAGAATCAATTTGCAGATGCCTTGGCTACCATTTTATCCATGATCAAAGTTCAAGCTGCTAACTTTGTGCCTCAGATTTCAGTGTCCAGACTCGACAGGCCAGCATATGTGTTCGCGGCAGATGTTGTCAAAGATGATAAGCCTTGGTTCCATGACATTAAGTGCTTCTTAGAGGATCAAACATACCCACCTGGGGCATCTTCCAATGATAAGAAGACTTTGAGAAGGCTTGCTGGTAGTTTCTTCTTGAATACTGATGGGTCTTTATATAAAAGGAACTTTGATATGGTACTCCTCCGATGTGTCGACAAAACAGAAGCAGATTTATTGATGCATGAAGTGCACGAAGGATCCTTTGGTACCCATGCTGGGGGACATGCAATGGCTAAGAGGTTGTTAAGATCAGGTTATTATTGGATCACAATGGATGCAGACTGTTGTGCCTACGCCAGAAAATGCCACAAATGCCAGATCTACGCAGATAAAGTGCATGTGCCTCCCAATCCTTTGAACATAATGTCTTCACCCTGGCCCTTTGCCATGTGGGGCATTGATATGATTGGTAAGATTGAGCCAACTGCTTCGAACGGCCACAGATTCATCTTGGTTGCCATCGACTATTTCACCAAGTGGGTTGAAGCAGCCTCATATGCAAACGTCACCAGGCAAGTGGTAGCCAGATTTCTGAAAAGAGATATCATCTGTCGATATGGAGTGCCCGAGCGAATCATTACTGATAATGGTTCCAATCTAAACAATAAAATGATGGCAGAACTGTGCCGGGACTTCAAGATTCAACATCACAATTCTTCTCCTTACAGGCCAAAGATGAATGGCGCTGTTGAGGCAGCAAATAAGAATATTAAGAAGATTGTGCAGAAGATGGTAGTCACCTACAAAGACTGGCATGAAATGCTACCGTTTGCCTTGCATGGGTACCGCACGTCAATCAGAACATCCACTGGGGCAACACCGTATCAGCTTGTTTATGGTATGGAAGCAGTCCTACCTGTTGAAGTTGAATTACCCTCTCTACGGGTGCTAATGGATGTTAAACTGAGTGAAGCAGAGTGGGTTAGGTCCCGTTACGAACAACTGAGTCTGATCGAGGAGAAAAGATTGGCTGCAATCTGTCATGGGCAGTTGTATCAGAAAAGAATGAAGAAAGCCTTCGATCAGAAAGTCAGGCACCGAGAGTACCAAGTAGGAGATCTTGTTTTGAAAAGAATCCTCCCTCCTCATACAGACCACAGGGGCAAGTGGACTCCGAATTATGAAGGACCATTTGTGGTAAAGAAAGTTTTTTCCGGTGGAGCACTGATGCTCAGCACCATGGATGGTGAAGATTTCCCGTCCCCTGTGAATTCAAATGCAGTTAAAAAATACTTCGCATAAAAATGACCCGCTGGACACAAAAACAGAATGTAAGTCCAGGCAAAAATAGGGCATCCCGGCGAGTCAAAAACAGAATAAAAGACTCGGGCAAAAGTAAGGGAAAATAAATAAAGAATGTACACCCGCTGAGTTGAAAAGCCGCATTGGACAACTCAGGCAAAAATGGGTATCCCGATGGATTGAAAACCCGAAAGGGCGATCCATGCAAAATAAGGGAATAAGCGAACAACTGCATTCTGGATTCGTCTGTATCACTTGCAACTTGGAAAGCTTCAAAAGGATCAAGCTTCAATCAGAATCAACATTCTTCAAAAGCAAAATGAGAAGAACGTCAAAAGTCATACGGGTCATAGTGAAGAGGAAGCTCCTTAAAGCGTCATCAACACTGCCAGCATTTTGTTTCTCAATTTGTAACAATCTCCTCATTTCAGGAGATATGTTTCTTTGACTGTATCTCGCCAATTCAGGGCATATGAATTAATAAAATCAGATTTTCAGTCATGTCTCGTTTTGTACATTTTCATTTTTTGCAAAAATGTCTGATATCTTAAAAGAAAAAACTGATTGCATAAGAGTACAGATGTTTGTCACTAAAAATAGAAACACATGCTTGCAGGGAATATACTTACTCTTGAGAATGCTTGACTCCTATGACGGAATCCAGTAAAGGATACCTCGGGACCTTTTGTGCGTCTCCTTATCTTTGCAGGATTGCAGGTATCCAGGATGCAACCTGGGGCATGCAGGTTACATCCCAGCAAGCTGGCAAATCAACACTCAGTTTTAGCACTCAAGTTGCTTTTCTCCCCAGCTGAGTTTGCCTCTCATTACTCTCCCCAGCCGTAGTACCAATCATTCTTCCTCAGCAAAATACAGGAATCAGGGAAACACTTCCCCACAGAGCCTCAGCCTCTCTCCAGAAGAGCAACGCACGAAGAAGTCACAACAGAGTACAGAAGGCTTCCACAAACCCCAGCTGGGTCCTATTACAAGGATATGTCAATCAGTGACTTGTATTCCCCAAACAGATACATCTCACCGGATCTACCAATGATCTCACCCCCAGCTGGGAGGTCCATTTCAAACAGATCAGCCAGAGATCTTCGCAGCAACGGGATCCGGATCCCGGTTTGATATCTTTGCATAATCATGGCATTTTGCATCATATTATCCCCTCAGAGCGTAGCATTCCGTCTAACACGGAGCATTACGGCAAAAGTCAAACGCATAGCATAATCATAAGCCATGTTATGAATCAACACTTGTGAATAATAGCAGTTCATCAACATACAGAAGAAAAATCCCCACCAGAGTTACCAGCAAGAGCAGTTGCCTCACAAATCATCAAACACCAGTATATACACCTTTTGGCACCCGTCCGTGCCATCTTTCCCCAGTAAAGTCGCCTGAACACTCTTTACAAACAAATCACCCATATCACGGATACTTCATGACACCCGTCCGTGTCATATCACCAGCAGAAAGCCGAAGACACCCTCTTTGCACTCACACATACTTATATATACACTTTCTTGACACCCGTCCGTGTCATATCCCCAGCGCAGTCGCTTACACTTTTACAACCCATATACTTGTTGATATCTTACTTTTCTCCTTTTGACACTCGTCCGTGTCACCTTCCCCAGCAGGTTAAACACTCATCTGTACAATACTCATACTCACTACTCATGTTACACTTGTGCAGATACTCGTCCGTATTTTGCATACACCACTTATATACCCACAGATTCGACAATAGTCCTTGTTCATTGTTAACCAGTTGGTACTCGTCCGTACCATCATCTCAGAACATAGCGTCTAGTGTTTGTTTCTACATGATACTCGTCCGTATCCTAGTCTTAAGGATGCTCGTCCGCATCTTTAATCCATACACTGTGTCAAACACTTATGTCTTCTTGAATATAGACCCTCGTCCGTATCTACTATTCCCCAGAAGAGTCCCTTCAGATGCAACACTCGTCCGTGTTCTCTGTTAACCAGTTGATACCCGTCCGTATCATCATCTCTGAACACGTGTCAGTTTGTTTCTACCTGATACTCGTCCGTGTTCTCTGTTAACCAGTTGATACCCGTCCGTATCATCATCTCTGAACACGTGTCAGTTTGTTTCTACCTGATACTCGTCCGTATCATAGTCTTAAGGATGCTCGTCCGCATCTTTAATCTATACACAGCATCTAAACACTTGTACTTTCTCTTCTTGGTTGTAAATACTCGTCCGTGTTTACTATATCCCCAGTAGATCGCAAACAGATTTTCCTTTTTTATCTGACACTCGTCCTGTGTCATGATAAACCCTGAGAGCAGCCGTACCCTGCTGAGTGGTCGTCCTCCACTTCTTGATGGCCGTCCGCCATCATGCTCATCCGATGGCCGTCCCCATCGTTGATTTTAGCAGCCGTCCCCTGCTAGGTGGTCGTCCTCCACCTTTTGATGATCGTCCTTCATCATTTTATCCAATGGCCATCCCCATTGTTGATCCTGGTTATCTGGCATTCGTCCTATGTCATGAGAAACCTCGAGAGCAGCCGTACCCTGCTGAGTGGTCGTCCTCCACTTCTTGATGGTCGTCCTCCATCATGCTCGTCCGATGGCCGTCCCCATCGTTGACCTTTTCTATCCGATGGCCGTCCCCATCGTTGATATTTTTCGGCAGCCGTACCCTGCCAGGTGGTCGTCCTCCACCTTTGATGGCCGTCCCCATCATATTTCTTTTATCCCCAACAGAGCAGCCGTCCCCTGCTAGGTGATCGTCCTTCACCTTTGATGGCCGTACCCCATCATCTGTTTATTTCATTTATTCTTTAACCCGATGCCGTCCCCGTCGTGGTCCCTTTTCTTTTTTAGCCCGATGGCCGTCCCCATCAGTGGTTACTTTGCCTTATGAACTTGATGGCCGTCCCCGTCATGTTTCATTAAATCCTCAGAGAATTTTACAGCTTTATACTGATGGCCGTCCCCATCATGTTTTGATTTTCCCCAGCTAGTCGGCCGTCCCCGTCTTGGCTTTACCTTTTATCCCCAGCATGTCGGCCGCCCCCGTCATCGCTTTATGTGGCACGCTTTTCCCAGCATGTCGGCCGTCCCCGTCATTGCTCTATCGCCCATTTTACAATATACTTCATTTTTCTTTACAATCTATATCCCTTTTCTTCTTCATTCTGTGAGTGCAAATTTTGGACTGTCTTTGGTATTCAACCACGAGTTATCTTGTTTGCCTGTCAAGCCGCTGCTTACACCCTGCACAGTTAACTCATGTTTGAATAGGGGCAGCTGTAAACACCCGAAATTTGCCCTCACCCATTCACACCATGGCTTGTGATCATTCTCATATGCATAAACACAATCATATCACCTCATATCCCACTTTTGATTCACTGCATAGTTTCTAAGTCATCTGCACCTAGGGTTTGTGATCTGAGCAATCCAAGAGCTTATTGAGCCACTCCAAAGGCAACCAATCACTTCAAAGGGATCCATATGTGTTCATCTATCATATTACATCCTCTCAAGGTCAAGATTTCCAAAGAATCACAAGAACTAGGGTTTGGATGGATGCAGAGCCAGGTTTGACTGCACAGTTGACCTAAGATTAGGGTTTTGGTTTCAGAGGCCATAACTCCACTTTTTTTGGTCATTCTTGTTTCCATTGGTCTCTATATGGTATAGGGAGTATGCATATCAATTTTCATGAAGAAATTCCATGGGGAAGTCATCTGATCAAGGGTTGACTTTTCAGACAAGTCAGTGCAAAATCAGGGCATCTGAGGCCCCCAATGACCCAACCAATGGGTGATCTTCATCATTTTGAGTGTATATGATCTTTATTTGATCATGGAAGAAGGTTGAAGTTCACAAAAATCAAGAATTTGGAAGTTTTGCAAATGTTGACTTTTTGGGCATAGTTGACTTTTCAAGAATGCTTCATTTTAGGTCATTTTTCAAGCCTTGATTCTTGATCCAAAAAAGCTTCAAATGGAAAAACTTTGGTCATGAAAGTTGTGAATCTCATCTTTCCCTTTTCAAAAAGTACAAGAACATGATCAAATTCTTCTTGGATCAAAAGTTATGGTGTGACAAAGTTAGCAAAAATCATTGATTTTCAAGTTATGCACCAAGTGTGAAAATTGCAAAATCATGTACCAAGGCAAATTGCAACTTCTAATTGGCATCAAACCATCACATAAACATTCTATAAGTCATAAAATTCAGAATGAACCAAGAATGCCCATGGTTTATGTTTGGTTGGACAAAGAAATCACATGTGAACCAAAGTTGTAACAAGTTGCAAAACCACTCATTTCTCTTCACCAACTTGTTGCATTGGCCCTTGAACCAAGCTAGCCCTTTCCCCTCATTTTGCTGCGCATAGCCCATGCCTTGTACCAAGCCTAGAACCACACCATACTTTCCTTACACAAAATTTGACTTTTTGCAAAAGCAAACTTACCTATCACTGCAGGCCATGTCACATCATCCAGCCAATGGGGTTAGTTTATACTTTTCATTTGCAAGCCATTCCATACATCTAGCAAGGCTGAAACTCACTCATCCATCACATACACCAAAACACTCCATCTTGCATCTTCCTTCGAATTTGTTTTCTCAGCTTGCAAACATAAAAACCATTTCCATAGATCAACTCACCATACTTCATAGACCTCAAACCACCAAGAGCCAGGCCTGTAACAAGCAAGAACACCCCACTGCCATTTCTCACCTCAATTTGCAGTTTCATTCGAAACTCTCTCCATAGCTCACAAACATCAAAACAAACACCACAGACCTTCTCCATTCACCATCTGGATCACAAAGAACCAATCACACTGGACTGAAGCTGCCCATTTCACCATGGCCATTTTCAACTGAGTTGAAGCAGAAGCTGTCTAAACTCATCAACCAGCCAGCATAAATTGCTCCAAAGCATTCAAACATCATCAAGAGGTCCTAAGGAGTGGATTGCACTGAAGGAAGTGGCCAGAAAGTCATCAGAGTGAAAGCTTCGAATCTCAGGTAGCTTGAAAATTATTTTTCCAGAAATCGTTTTTCATGTTATAAACTTGTTCTCTATGCTTCACTGAGTATCCTGGTGCTCTTGGTTTTTGAAATGGTTTTGAAATGAGTATTTAATTAGCTTCTGAAACCTGCGTGCCCTAAAATTTGTTTTACTCGATTCATGAATTTGAGGAAGAATAAATTAGTTTTGACTTAGGGTTTTAATTCAGGGGATCATGGGAATCATTTCTGTATGCTTAGGTTTCATTTTCGTTACGTTTTGAGGGAGTTTGGAGATTTTCAGGGGAGATGCTGGCCGGAGAAGACGACCGGAAGTCTTCTCCGGCATCCTGAATGTCATTAGGGCATAATCCAGTCATTAACTCAAGTTTGAATTCTGAGCGTTGGATGCGTTGAAATGTTTGACTTGTCGCGCGTGTGGACGGTCCAGATTTGTCATTAAGCCCTAATCTTCATTATTTATTTAATTAATTGGGTTTAAGTCAGTTTAAACGTGGGCCACAGGATCTGGCGCGTAGTCAATGCCCCCAAGCCCAGATTGAATCCCAGCCACCCATCCTGCATACTTCTCCTTTTATTTATTTTAATTCATTTTCTTTTCATTTTATTTGCATAATTATTTAAAAATAGTAAAAAATGTTTAAAAATTATGAAACTTTTTCTCCTGAGTTTTATTAATTTTTATAACACAAAAATATTTTTATTTTATTTTTTATCATTTAAAAAGTATTTTTAAATATTTAAAAGATTATTTTTAATTGATTAATGAAAATTAATTTATTAAAAATACTTTTAGGTATTTAAAAATCACAAAAAAATTCATGAAATGTTCTAAGACATTTAGAAACATTGTCCAACCTTCAAACCAAATTTCTTTTTTGATCTTGATGCATTTTAAGAATTTTCCATTGAATTAAATCATTTTTTGTGCATTAATTTGATCCAAAGTTCAAAAATTCATTTCTGCCTATTTGAGAAGAGTTGGACATTGGTTCTTCTTGCATTGTTTTGTGTTTAGCATGTAGTTTCTAGGATAAAATGGCCATGATTTGATCTTGCATTTTTCATTTGTTTGGCATTTCTTTTGTTTAAGAGCCCTAAAAACCCCAATAACTTGTAAAAATCATAACTTGAGTTTGGTTAAGAGTTGAGACCTCCCCTTTGGACCTTGGTTTAGTATAGGTTTAGGGTTTCTTTGGGTAGCATTTTCCATTTTTTATCTTAGGGTTTGCTTCTGTTTTTGGTTTTTGTTTGATGTTTGATCCATAAACCCTAATTTGGGCTTCCATTTGCATCCTTCTTGCATTCTCTTGCATAACATGACTTGCCATGACATTTCCAGCATCCATTTGATTCATTTGACATCTTAAGACATATAGAAAGCATGTTTGATCATTGCATCCCATATTTGCCATTTTGTTTGCCATGTATGTTTCATGACTTTTCATGTAAGATCATGCTCCTTAGCTTGCATCATTTGCATCCATGAACTTGTATGAACATCTCCATGCCTTGTCTCATGTTTATAGCACTCCATAGCATCATTATCATCATCAACATGCTTCTGGTTTTGTTTAGCATCATATCATTTCATCTCATTTAGCATTGCATTGCTTTTCTTTCTAACATTTCAGGTGGTAAGTGAGGTTGAGAAGTGAATTTGCCTTCACTTCTCATAGCTTTTATTTTCATTTTTCTTGCATCCATTGCTGCATTTTTGTTTGTGTTTGAGATTGAGCTTGCTCATTCTTGTTCCTCCCACTTTCTTTCTTCAAGTGACTTGACTTCTTGAATGAAGCAAGTCACTTTGCTTCTCTTGATCCTTTCATCTGCTTCCTGGTGGTTCCATTGAAGATTGTTCTTGTAAACCTCACAAACCTTAGGAACAACCAAGCATGACAATGATTAGGGTTTTGATTAGTCTCCCTTCTTAGTTTCACCTTTGTGTCTCTTTTGAGTCTTCTCTTCTCATCTCATAATCAGGGACTAAACCCTAAAGGCTTTAAGGCTTTGTGATTAAGCTTATGCCTGCATCCTTCTCTTAGGATGGAGTGTATAACTTTAATCCTAAGTGTTAAACCCTTAATGTGTTTAAATCCTTTAATCAATCCATTTAATAATCACTAAGACATCAAGCTTGTAACTTGGGCCTTGCATTAGGGTTCTAATTCTTCCTTAATTGGTTAAGAAGGACTAACCCTAGTGTTAATGGACAAGTCCCCCTCAAGTTGTCTTACAAATCATAAAAATCACTTCTTCATCATATCATTAAATAAAATCCACTTAATCAAAGGCTTGTTTTGTCATGAGTTTAATCCCTAATCATGGATTAAGTTGAGGAGCTTTCCTCAGCTTAAACATTCTCATCTATTATCCTTCTTTTAGGATGGTGTAATGAGTCTGTTTAATCCTTGATTATGGCTTAACCTCATTACTTAACACTAAACAAAAACACCAAAAACATCTAATTAATCACAAGTAGGTTAATGATCTTAATCCTACATCAAAGGTGATTAAGTGTGAGAATCTGACTTCACACTTAAGGTATTCTCATTACCCCTAATCAGAGGGAAGATGTGACGAGTTTACTAAACCCATTGGTCTAGGCTTAAGCTCATTAACTTATGACAAACATCCAAAAAGTAATAAAAGACTGAAAACACAGAAACAAACAATAATCGTCTCCTCCGGGATTCTTTTCTCATCTCATTCATTCACAAACGAGAACTTGCTTCTTCCGTCTAATGCAAGACAGTTTGCACCTGAGCCAGACAGGTCATACACTTGAGCATAGACAAGTAAGCAGTTCACAAGTCAATTCATCTTTCAGTCTCTTTGGGTCGAACTACGGTGTTCTGACTTCCTCATTGCACGAGAGGATACGTAGGCATAACTTAACAGTTATCGAACAAAAGTCTCTGTATATTCCCCCCTCTTTTAGCTATTCTTTAAGCCTCATTATCATGAGCATCTTATCCTTGTTCTTACACTGACACTTTCATACTTCACATCACTTATACACTTTACACTGACACCTGTACATCTTTCCCAGCTCCTTACACACAAATTGCACTGACACTACCCCTTTAAAACACAAATCTTTCAAGCGTGGATCCCGTCGAGTACGGCGGACAATCTGGGTGCTAATACCTTCCCAGGTTGTAACCAACCCCCTTTCTCAGTCTCTCTGGTTCGCGACCGTCTTGTCCATATCTTTTCTAGGTTTATGCAGCATTACCTTTCCTCCGGGATAAAAATGCCTAGCTGGCGACTCTATTCATCTCCAGTGAGTTCACGACTGTGTGTTCTCATTGTCCCTCTCGCCGACTGTTCGCGTCTGTACCTTCATCTGATCCATTTTCATTTGTCGGGAGCGACACCCATGTGAGTCAATGATTCCAGAATTTTTAGTGATGAATGATCTCCATAGATCTTTCCCACAGATTCCCATTAGGTCTGCGTGTGATGGTTTCCAGCAGATTCCTATGAGATCCTCAACAAGTATTGCACTCTTTCCCCAAGTGAAGCAGGAGTGATATGATGGTTGTTTCTCGCAGAGTTTGATTCTTAACGAGAATTTTTTTGTCCTTAGCAAGGGTTATGGAAGCTTTTCCCAATCCCCGACAGATTATTACCTTTCCTCAGCAAGGTGGTATCCCTAAGTAGAGTTGATATTTGATGTTTGATACTCTAGTAGGATATGCTTTATTTGCATCACTGGTAGATCTTTATCTTGTTTCCCCAAATAGAGTTATGAAGTTATTTGTCCCCATCAGAGTTTAATAGGGACATTTCCCTCTTTCCCCAAAGAGTGGAAGATTTTGTGTTGTTGGTGTTTCTCCAACATGTTATCCTCACAGAGTGGAATTTTTGACGTTATTTTTGGATTCTTGAAGATTGCTTTGTGGATTGGATCCCTCACAGATGTTTCCTCAGTATGAGTTAAGCCTTGTAGTAGTACTTTATTCCTTAGATGGCTTTTGATGTTCCCCTGCAGGATTTCGAATTGAATTTCAGCAGGATTCCCCAGCTTTGTCGTCTTGGGATTAGCCGAGTATCCGGGGGTTGTGGTGTTTATGTCACTCATTATTTATCTTTATGTTTGTTTTGTCAGCATATTCATACGCATAAGCATAGCATCATTTGCTTGCATTCTTGCATTTATCATTGTTCCCATCTCTTTGGTGTGGACTTTCCCCATAGAGTGTGTGTGTGTTGTCTTCCTCTCAAGTATGAGTGTCAACCCTTAAGCAGAAGTGTTTATCCTTTATAATTCCCCACTAAGTTTGTTTCTCGTGGATGATTTTGATTCAATTTCCTCCCCAATTTATTATCTGGATGGAATTTCCCCAGTTGAGATCTTTCCTCCTAGGGATGAGTCTTGTTTGACCGTTTCACTCCAACTTGTTCTTGTATTGAACTTTGGTCCCCTTTTGTGAGAATACTGCTTTGGAATTAAGCTATCATTGTTTGATAGTGGGAAATATTTCCCCAGCTTGAGTATATTACTTTGGAATTAAGCTATCAGTTATTTGATAGTGGGTAATATTACCAAATTAATCAAGCTCTTTTGCTTGTGCTCCTACTCAGTATATCCGGTAGTTGAGAATTCATTTTTCTACCTAGTAAAAAGGTAGTAGAGGTTATCTTTCTTTGTTGCGCTCCTACCCGGTAAATCCGGTAGTTGAGAATTATTTTTCCTACCTAGTAAAAAGGTAGAATAGGTTATCTCTCTTTGTTGTGCTCCTACCCAGTAAATCCGGTAGTTGAGAATTCTTTTAACATCTAAAAATTTTTTCTACCTAGTAAATAGGTAGTAGAGTATATTTCCCTTTGCTTGTGCTCCTACCCAGTAAATCCGGTAGTTGATATTTCTTTTAACATCTACAGATTTTTCTACCTAGTAAACAGGTAGTGGAGGTTATCCCTCTTTGGTTTTCTCCTATCCAGTAAATCGATAGCTAATTCCATTGTTTTCATATCTCCTACCCAGTAAACCGGTAGTTGATGATTCTTTCCCAACACGGTATTCCTCCATTTTTGGACTCGAATATTTTGTTTGGTTGATATTCCCTGGAAGAGTGTTTACTCTTCCTTGTTGAACAGTTTACCTTGATTATATTGTATTTTTTCCCCTAGTAGAGTCAGCTATCTAGTGATTTCTTTTCCTAGTAAACTCTTTTAGTGTCTTTTGTTTTCCCTAGCAGGATTTTCTTCTGTGTCCCCAAGCTTTTGCTTTCCTCTGGTGGTCGTGTTTTCCCCACAGAGATCTTGGGTTTGCCTATCATATCATATTCATATCATATCATTTTCTCTTAGGACAAAAATATGGGTTTTTTTTTTGTATTTAAGTCTCTCCCATCTTGTAGAGACGAAGATGTCAATCTTCATATCTCCAGATTGAAGAAACTTAAATAGGGGCAGCTATAGCACCCTAATTTTTTCCCTAAGTTTTCTTCGCATTTCATCTTCATCTTGCATACAAACAAGATCGCATTGGTTGCTCGGCTCTTCTCGGGTTAGGTTTATGATTCATAGAGGATCACCGTTGTTTTTAATTTCTTTATTTATTTATGTTTACTAACCATTAATCAAAATCCAAAAATATTTTGTTTTCTTTCACTAACATTTTCAGGAAGAGGAACCATTGAAAATGCCAAAAATAGCTCTCCTGCAGCTCGAGTAAGATTTCACAGACAAAAGTCGAAGTTGATCTGCAAGTAATTCAAATTTATCTGATCAAAGATTTCCCAAGTTAATTGATTCATGCAAGGAATTCCAAGGTTCATGTGTTTATTTGCATACCTTCTTCGAGGTACAAAAAGAATCGGGCTACAATAACCAAGCAGTCATGTTTGAATAAAATTCAAATTTATCCTTGGTTAACCGGTTAACCATTTCCAGTGTAATTTTGTTAACCGGTTAACCAGTGCGAAATTTGAATTTTTCATTCAAATTCAGCACCCTTGGATCATTGATATATTTGGAATATTCTAGATCCATTGGCCTCTGATTTCTCTACATCACTTTGATCATTTCCTACCATAACAAGCTCCATCCCACCAAAATTCCAATTACCAAACCTAATTTTAATTACCAAAGCAAGCTCCATTCCACCAAATTCCCATACCTAAGGCTTTTAAATAGGACCATAATTTCATTCATTCACCAAGCTTTAGAGAGCTAAAAAAACCCTTGCAAAATACTCCCCCAAAACCAAAAAAAATTCACTAAAGCACTTTTTCTCTCTTTTGAAGTTATCAAGAATTCACATTGAATTCTTGATTAACTTGAGCTAAACCTTCATCCTATTCTTTTCTTGTTCATCAATTGCAGTAGATCTCGCTTGATTAGGTCCAATTTGAAGAAGTGCTTTTGGTAATTCACTTTTTCCTAAATCCATACTCATCATCAACATTAAGGATGTAGATCTTTGGTTCCTTTGATTCTAGATCCTTTGGATCTTACTTTGTTGTTTGATTGCATGGATTTCACTGTATTTTGGTTTTAAAATTCGTGCAAATTCAGATCATGATCACCAAATGTTTGAAAAAGGTTTTAAAAATGGATCATGCTGAATTTCTGCAATTTTTCTGCTACTGGTTCAATGTTAACCGATTAACCATCTCCAGTGTAAATTGGTTAACCGGTTAACCAGCTTTAACTGCACATGATTTGAAATTTGCTTGCGTTAACTGGTTAACACATGTCAGAAGTGCTTTTTTGGCTTGTTTTAAGCTCCTTTTTGGTTCCTCTTTCTTCTTCTTCTTCCTCCTTTTTATTTTTAACTTGGGAAGCACTTTTGGGAGTGATTTCTCCTTAATTTAAATTAACTTTGGGTGTAGATTATAGTAGTTAATGTTCATTAGTTCAAAACTACCTTTAAGTGAATTATTTAATTCATTTAAGGTACTTTGAATTAGTGATACATTTTCATGCTTAAATCCACCAAGAAGAGTCATTGAACTTAAGGATGGAATAATACCATGAATGTGACTCAATTTGGTATTCACCTTTAGTTTTGTGCGGTATTGCGTTTGGATGATGATTTACATATCGTTTATCTCGCATGCATCAACACTAACATTGTTCACCTTAATTGGTGGTGGACGGCCTTATTTGTAGGGTAATTACTTCGTAAATTACTCGGTGATTACTTAACATAGACCTAAATGTGTCCCGAATTCGGAATAAAAATCTAATTGGGTACTTGCACTTTCGTGGACCGGACCTCTTATGAATGTTTGATGCGTAGGTGCTTTGGGTCTCCCAATCTCCTTTCATATTTCATTGAACTCGATTCGGTTTTCCTTGATTAATCTCTATAGTGTAAGATGCTAAGCGGATCCGGTTTCCTTTCGATTTTGGTTACTCTTTTTGTTGTGGTTGATTAAGTTCACCATACCACTTTTATGTAAATATTATTATACTATTGTTATTATTAATATTTTAGATTCTTGCACTTTAATTTCTTTTGCTACTAACATTTAAATTCTCGCACTTTTATTGCTTTTATTATGCATTATTCATCGATTATCATGTTTAATATTTGCTCTTATTTTTGTTGTGTTGTTTTTTCCTTTTGTCCATTTGGACACAAAAACATTAATAAAGGAATAAACCTCTAAAAAACTTGTGATCTTAATCTTTGGACTATTAGTTACTATCATTGGCATTGGAATAAAGTTTTGGACTTAGATTTTAGGACACTTCTCCTTTGCCTTGATCTTCATGAAGTTGGTACTTGCCTTTATTTGGACATTTGCTAGCTTATAAGGATGAAACTCTTATGCTCATAATGGGAAGTGTCATCAAGTTTGGTTAGATCTTTCTTCCTTTATCTCCTTATTTTCTTTTTTTAGGATAGTTCCTTCATCTCCACCCCTTGTTTGATTTTCATAATCTTCTCTCTTTTTCAATGGATTCCTTTTTTTTTCTTTCAAAAATCATCACTTATTCAATAAACAAAACCTTGACTTTTTTCAAGTGGATTTTACCATTTTTATTTTCTTTTAAAACCAATAAATCTAATCATTTTGACTTTAAATCAAAAAATAAAAAGAATCAAACTCATTCAAGTTGTTTTGTGCCTTTATGCACTTTTGTTTGTTTTCTTTAAAAAGTGCCGATTATGAGTCATTATTCTTTAGTCGGGTGTAAGTCTTTCAATCTCCATGGTTGTAGTTTGATGTAATTGAGTCTCTTGTCATTCGTGGGGGTTTAGTGGCATACTCGTTGATTTTATCTGAGTTGGCGCCCTCCCAATAATGATGTATGAGTCCATTCCTTCATTCTCATGGTAGTTTTGTTTAGCCATCCACTTTAAGATGACAAATTCTCTTCACTTAATAAAATCAATTATAACCAACCCTTTTCAATATTTGTACCAAGAACTACGAGGTTTTGATCTCGCATTGCACTTTGTGGGTACGTAGGCATGAGGTGGTAAACCTCTCCAAACATAAATATATAAAAAAAAATTCTTTTCTCATCCCTCCACTCTCATTTAACCAACCTTTTTTACACCAAAAGCAGTAAATTTTTCAAAGGGCTCCTGTGGAGTACCACATACATTTTGGGTGCGTAAAACTTTCCCATTGTATAACCTATCCCTTTACCTGGTTCTTTTTTGTGTTTATTTAGCTTTTTTTGCTTTTAGATTCATTTGGATTTATTCTCTCTTTTATCCTTTGCCTTTTGGAATAAAATAAAAGCGCGGTGGTGACTCTCTTTACTTTGAGTTAAGTTAACTAATAGCTTACACTCATGATTTTACTGTTACAAACATCCATAAATTTTCATCATCCGTGTGAGCAGAAATCTTCCCAAAGTAAGACTGGATGTCATTTTTCGGACAAGCGTTGTCGTTGTACTTTTCTAAAGTAGGAGGCTTGAACTTGTGAGGAATCTTGACCCCTGGCACCAGACCCAACTCAGTCACATTAAAACCTAGAGAGTTCTGATACTTAATGGCCTATATCTTCTCATCCATTTCCTCAAGCTTCTTATTCATAGTTGCATTCTAATTAGCCATCTCCTCATCTATAAAAGTAAATTGATCTTCTTGACCATCCATGTAGTCAACATTACGGTTATTGTCTCCGCCCGGAGCTCCATTATGGTTTCTCTGGTTGTCGTCTTCTGAAATTTGAATCTCTGGCCCCTCGACCATCAACCTTAGTTGTTCTTGCCTCTGAGTCATCCCCGTTATCAGGGTCATGAACTGCTCTATACGAGCCTTCAGTTCTACGAGCTCAACTTGTATTTGATCTACCATCCTAATTCTTCTTTTCTTGATTATTTGAATAATAACTCCCCACACTATTTCCTGTAATGGAATATAGATGAGAAATGGCTTGTGTACCTGAAAAACAAAGATAGAATGGTATGGTATGTAGGATGCTATGTAATGAAAATGCTCATAAGCACAACCATTGAGAGAAACTCTCAAAATAATCCCTGCAAGTAAGATATCCAGTGCGAAGTCATTAGTGTAACCAGGTGTCAGTGCATAAATTCCTTCTGAAGAGAATCAAGAAAAGCACTACATCAGAAAACACAACATCATAACAGGGAAAGGCTCACATGAGCAAAGTCATACAAGGTACTCAAAACAAACACAAATAAGTACAACAATGAGGGTTCCCTCAACAAGCCTGAGGGTAACCGGATACATGAGAGAGATAAGGCCTACAAGCATCAATTCGAATCTAGAAGTCTTTGCTTCCCTAGCTGACCATCTGGTGTAATGAGCTTTAAGTCAATTAGCTCTTGAGCCTTAAATTGAAGAGCCATACATTCCTCTATTGCATGCCCCAGAAAACCTGAATGAAACTCGCAACGCGCATTTATATCGTACACCTTTGGTAGATTCCCCACTTGTGGTGTCAAAGTCCGCAACTCGATCAGATCAAACCCCAGGAATTGTCGTAACATAGAAGTGTAGGTTATTGAGATGGGATCAAGGACAAAATCATCTTGTTGAACTTTCGGTGGATAAGGCCTTCGTTGTGGTTGAGAATTATGTTGCCGATGTTGCTTTGAGCGCCTAACAGGCTACTGCACTTTCTTACCCAGATTCGTCCGAGGAACAAATGAAGGTTGTTATTGTAATCTCTTTGAAGACTCATCCTGAGTGATAACTCCAGAAGAATTAAACTTGACCACCTTTTTTGTATTCACATGTTCCATAACCTGTTACACTTTCAAACCATTAAGCTCAAAATTGATAACTCACGACACTCAATCACTCCCATTTCGAGAAACTGTGGGCATAACTCAGCATAAGACATGGGCACAGGATCAATAATCCTTTCTTGATTTTTTCGAAAACGGGTTGCTTCCACTAGAGGAGCTACAACTGAAACCTACTGAAGTCCTTCTCTGGGAGACCGAGGTGTAAGAGTTGAGGAGGATCCTTGATAAGGAAAGAAAGTGCTCATTTATTTGGTAACAACTGGTGTAGGATCCCTCAGCTCATTTGTATCTGGCAAGGAGAAATTGACATCTGTCTTGGGCTCTTCTTGATTACCAAATGGTGAATGTTAGTGAGGAGACTCGGACTGTGGAGGAAGTCCACCTAACTATTTGAGCAACCCTTTAGTTTTGTATGATAATAAATTTTAGGTGTTTGTGCTTTTATCATATGCTTTATATTAATACACTTTGTATGCATTGCTAGCCTCTATACACATGTCTTACTTTAAACAAATAATGTTTTTGAATTTCTGAAAAATTCGCAAAATGAATCGATTCATTCCATCATGCATCGATTCATGCTGTAAAAATAATTCTGGAAATTTGCAAAATGAATCGATTCATTCCATCATGCATTGATTCATGCTGTAAGAATGATTCTGGAATTTCTTCTATGAATCGATACATACAAACATGCATCGATTCATGTAAGAAAAGGAATTTTAGGGTGAACAATTCAATGTTGAGCAGGATTGAAACCTAGAATCAAATTCATCTTCATCATCTTCTCAAATACCTTGATTCAAGAACATTAACAAGGAATTAGTGTTGTTCTGTGAATTAAAGGTTTATGAGATAATGTTCAGTGGAACGATCGGAGATCCAGCTGAGTTGAAGAGTGAAAGAAGGTTTCAAGGAAAAACCAGCTGGGTTTTCCTTCAAGAACGGGCGTGTTCTTGAGGGTTTGTTAGTCACGTTTACGAAACAGATTCAGCCGCAACGTAAGGTTTGGAAATTGGGAGATTTCGCAAATAGATCGTGGAACCGGTGAATTGTTTGTATTACTTGCAGGGAATCTTGATTTGGCTCAGATCAAGTGAAGGTTGATACAATAGGAAGATTTAGGTGTATAGATTTATGGTGTTTGTATAGCTACCTTGTAAACGACGATTTCAGCAATATTGATATAAAAGTTCTCAATTTCGGTTTGAAATTGAGAGGGAGACGTACCCACACGCGAGGACGAACGTGGGGAACTTCCTTACTAAATCTCTACGTATTGTATTCCTTCTCCATCTCTATTTACGTTTTTAATCGTTTTTTATTCATTGGAAATAGCTTTTGTGATAGGTGCATTCAACTCTTTTACAGCTTGTGTGATTAAATCTTTATCTTCTCAATTGTAAATCCAGCACGTTATCACATGTCTGGTCTTCTAGTGGCTGGTCCAGAATAGACGCAAGTATATTTGGGACCGTGGTTTCCGTTAATCTTTGAAAACTCTGAAAAATATTTTAAATCCTTGTAAACAAGGAGGTTATCCATTCACCCCCCTCTAGATCACTAGCCACAACGTTTAACATGTGGTATCAGAGCACCGGTTCGCTGGTGCTTTGTGGCTGCCTGTAACGTTATGGATTCTGAACCAAAGGGGCGTATAATAGAGCTCCTGTTTTCAATGGTGAAAATTATGGCTACTGGAAAGACTTCATGCGAGTTCACATAAATTATGTGGATAGGCGCGTATGGACTGCCATTCAAAATGGTCCTTTTCAAATCACCATGATGAATGAGGCAGGTGCCATAGTACCTAAACCAGAAGATGATTGGGATTAAAAAGATGAGAAAAAGTGGTCAAGTGATTGGAGAGCTCGAAATATGCTAATTTCAGCACTTAGTGCAGATGAGTATTATCGAGTATCCCATTGCTCGACAACTAAAGAAATGTGGGACGCTTTAGAAATTGCACATGAAGATACAACTGAAGTAAAACAGTCCCGCATTAACACACTTAATCAAGAGTTCGAACTCTTTCGCATGAAACAAGGAGAATCTATTCCCGACATGCAAAAGAGATTTGTTCATCTCATTAATCGTTTGAATGCACTTGGAAAACCTATTTCCAATGAAATTGCTACTAATGAAATTTTGAGATGTCTTAGCAAGGAATGGCAACCTAAAGTAACAACTATCAAGGAAGCTAACGATCTAACGACACTCACAATGACTACTTTGTTTGGAAAGCTGGAGGAACATCAGCAAGAACTAGAAAGTCTAGAAAAGTTTGAGAACAAAAGTAAAAAGGGAAAGGAGAAGAATAAAGACAAAGAGGGTGAGAAGAGGCCTATAGCTCTTATGGCTTCTAACTCAAAGTCCTCACAAAAAGAGCTAAGCAACAATGAGTCAAGTAGTGACGAAGACTCCGGTGACAAAGAAATGGGACTTTTTGTTAGGAGATATAATAGATTCATTCGAAAGAATGGAATCAAGCATTCCGACAAAAATCTCATAAAGTTTAGAAGACAATCTATAGATTCAAAATAGGAAGAGATTAAGAAGAATAGAGAAAGAGGGTCTTGCTTTAATTGTGTCAAGTCCGGACATTATAAGACAGATTGTCCTTTAAAGAAAAAGGATAAAGGAAAAGTTCCACCAAAAAGGTATAATAAGCAAAGAAGAGCTTACATTGCTTGGGAAAGTGATAGTGATTCATCAAGTACACAATGCTCAAGTGATAGCGATGAAATCGCAAATTTATGTCTAATGGCTCACACCAAAAATCAGTCCCACCACAAGAAGAAAAGTGATGATAAAAAGGTAAAACAAGCTTACTATAACAATTTCTCTTCTATGTCCTTTTCTGAATTGAAAATTGCTTTTGAAAAACTGCATAATGAAGCTATAGAAGCATTTAAAAGATTATCTTCCGATAAACAAATTTTTTCATACTTGGAAGGTAAAGTACAACATGCTGAAAAAGACTTAGAGTACTTGAAAGCTAGCATTGCAGAAAATTCAAAATCTATTGATATTGATGGTTGTAGTAAAATAAGACATTGTGAAGCTTGTCACATTTGGCAACAAGAGGTTATTTCTCTTAAAGTCAAATTGGAAAAAGCTTTGCAACCTAAGATTACTTATGCCATTGATACTAGGTTGTTCAAAAAGTCATTAAATCCTCCATATGCAAAATATTCTTTTGTTCCAAAGGATTTAAGGACCAATCATAAACAACAACATTATCGTAGTGTATGTCATTATTATTGTCATGCTGGCCATACCATTGAAAAATGCAAATTTAGTAGATTTCTAGTGCCTAAAGGTATTTATCAATGGAAGCCTATAGAGAACCATGTTACCACTTACCCACTTGGACCCAATAAAAATTGGGTACCTACCTCTCTCTTTTGATATTGTAGGATGAGTGTCTTGCATCCGTGGAAAGAAGATGGTTTCTGGACAGCGGGTGTTCAAGGCACATGACGGGTGACATATCACTTTTTATTGACTTCAAAGCAAAGAAGAAGGGGTATGTTACTTATGGAGACAATAACAAAGGAGCTATACTTGGTAAAGGTAGTGTAGGTAATCCCTCTACCACTACTATTTCTGATGTCCATCTTGTAGAGGGACTTAAACACAATTTGTTGAGTATAAGTCAATTATGCGACAAAGGTTATAAAGTTTCTTTCACAAAAACTTGTTACAAAATTGAACATACCGAACAAAATGTTGTGTTTAAGGGTGTAAGAGTAAACAAGATATATATTCTTGATCTTTTGAGTGTATCTCTAACAAGCACTAAATGTCTAGTAGCC
This sequence comes from Lathyrus aphaca, assembly GCA_963966055.1. Taxonomy (NCBI): domain Eukaryota; kingdom Viridiplantae; phylum Streptophyta; class Magnoliopsida; order Fabales; family Fabaceae; genus Lathyrus; species Lathyrus aphaca. The sequence goes on from OZ014520.1 coordinate 445,673,125, forward strand.
CTAAATGATGATTCATGGCTGTGGCATAGACGCTTAGCGCATGATAATTTCGATTTGCTTAATAAGGTTGTATCTAAGGATCTAGTAGTAGGTCTTCCAAAAATAAAATTTTCAAAATACCACCTATGTGATGCTTGCCAAATGGGGAAACAAACAAGGGTCTCCTTTAAATCTAAAAACATAATTTCAACTTCAAGACCCCTTGAGCTTCTCCATATGGACCTCTTTGGACCATCTAGGACAAAGAGCTTAGGTGGAAACTATTATGGTTTTGTAATAGTAGATGACTACTCTAGATTCACTTGGACTATATTCCTTCATAGCAAAGATGAAACCTTTTCTGCTTTTAAAAGTTTTGCAAAGCTGTCCCAAAACAAAATGAATTCTAAAATAGTTACAATCCGAAGCGATCATGGAGGTGAATTTCAAAACCATCTCTTTGATAAGTATTGTGACAAGTATGGCATTGAGCACAACTTTTCAGCTCCTCGAACTCCACAACAAAATGGTGTTGTGGAGCGCAAAAATCGAATTTTAGAGGAATTGGCAAGAACAATGCTCAATGAGGGTGGATTACCAAAATATTTTTGGGCTGATGCAATTAGCACAGCTTGTTATGTTTTGAACAGGATTTTAATTCGTCCTATTTTGAATAAAACCCCTTATGAAATTTTAAAAGGTAGAAATCCAAACTTGTCTCATCTTCATGTGTTCGGTTGTAAATGTTTTGTTTTAAATAACGGTAAGGAAAATCTTGGGAAGTTTGATGCCAAAGCTGATGAAGGTATTTTTCTTGGATACTCTCAATCAAGCAAAGCATATAGAGTGTATAATAGGCGTTTACTTTCTGTTGAAGAATCTGTCCATGTTTCTTTTGATGAGTCTTACCCAAAAATTGTCGGAAAAGGTATCTCTTTTGATGATGCAGGTGTATCTACAGAAGACATACTCAAAGAAGCTGTTTCAGAAATTGATCAATCTGAAATGGTTGAAATTGAGAAGGAGGAAGATACTAGTCATGAAAATGATAAAGAGGAAGGAACGTCTGAAGAGAAGGACTTTCCACCAGCTTGGAAATCCTCTAAAGACCACCCTATAGACAATATATTGGGAGATATTTCAAAGGGAGTGTTGACTCGTTCTAAGATAAGTAACTTTTGTTCTCACTTCGCTTTTGTCTCACAAGTGGAACCTAAAAATGCTAAAGAGGCCTTGATTGATGAATTTTGGCTAATGGCCATGCAAGAAGAGCTTAATCAATTTAAAAGAAATGACGTTTGGGAACTTGTCCCTCGTCCGCGAGATCATCACATCATAGGTACTAAATGGGTGTTTAGGAATAAAGTTGATGAAAGCGGAGTGATAACTAGAAACAAGGAACGCTTGGTAGCACAAGGGTATAACCAAGAGGAGGGCATAGATTATGAGGAGACTTATGCTCCAGTGGCTCGCCTTGAAGCTATACGTCTTTTGCTTGCTTATGCATGTTCTATGAATTTCAAGCTTTACCAAATGGACGTAAAGAGTGCGTTTTTAAATGGTGTCATAAATGAAGAAGTATATGTTTCACAACCTCCCGGTTTTGAAAATTCTGAATATCTAGATCATGTTTACAAATTAAAGCATGCTTTATATGGTCTTAAGCAAGCACCTCGTGTGTGGTACGAAAGACTTAGTAAATTTTTAATTGATCATGGATATTCTAGAGGTAAAGTGGATAATACACTCTTCATTATACATAAAGGAAAGCACATTCTTTTAGTTCAAGTTTATGTAGACGATATAATTTTTGGTTCAACTAACATACACTTGGTCGAAGAATTTTCTAATGTTATGCAGGGTGAGTTTGAGATGAGTCTCATGGGGGAGTTGAACTACTTCTTAGGCCTCCAAATAAAGCAACTCGATGAAGGTACATCAGTATGTCAAACAAAATACTGCAGAGAGCTGCTCAAGCGTTTTGGAATGAATAATTCAAAACCAATTGACACTCCCATGCCTACCAACGGAAATTTGGACAAAGATGAACATGGTAAGTGCGTTGATGTCAAAAGGTATAGAGGTATGATTGGGTCTCTCTTGTATCTTACTGCTTCTAGACCGGACATCATGTTTAGTGTGTGTATGTGTGCACAATATCAATCAAATCCTAAGGAATCTCACTTAAAATCAGTCAAGCGTATATTTAGGTATCTTAATGGAACACCTAAATATGGGCTTTGGTATTCCAAAGGGAGCGATTGCAGCTTAGCAGGTTACTCTGATTCTGATTTTGCTGGATGCAAATCAGATAGGAAAAGCACTAGTGGTACATGTCATCTATTTTCAAATTCTTTAATAAGTTGGCATAGCAAAAAGCAAGTATCCGTAGCGTTGTCCACTGCAGAGGTTGAGTATGTTGCAGCCGGTAGTTGTTGCGCTCAAATTTTGTGGCTAAGACAACAACTACAAGATTTTGATATTGAACTTAAACGCATTCCAATTAAGTGTGACAACACTAGTGCCATTAATCTCACTAAGAATCATGTTTTACACTCACGCACCAAACATATAGAGATTAGACATCACTTCCTTCACGATCATGTTGAAAAAGGAGATGTTGTTTTTGAGCATGTTGATACTAAAAATCAACTTGCTAACATTTTCACTAAACCTTTGGCAACTGAACCATTCTTCAACATTCGTCGCGAATTAGGGATTCTTGATCTCTCCGCATTGGTGTCTTAAGTTTGTTTGATTTAGTTTATATTTATCTCATCGTGTTTACTAAGTTCTGGATGTAGACTTCACTTGTACCTCATGAGATTACTACGACGGAGGTAATATTGTTCCTCTCTTCACTTTGTTGATATTGTGTGATCAATGTATGTTTGAGCAATTATTTCTCGCTTACATGTACTTCTTTACATATGAATGTTTGAGCGTTGATATTTTGTTTTGTAAAGTATTCTTAAGCATCCGTACAATGTTATGATTCATTATGCATTTTGCATAATGTTTGTTTTGCATATTCATTTTTGTGTCAATTCATGCTAAATTTATTTTATCACTGTAAAAATTATTACAGTATGTATCGATCCCAACCATCTTGTATCGATTCAAGTTCACTTTCTTTTATTTCTGTCAAAATTGTTACAGTATGTATCGATACATTCGTGGCTTGTATCGATACACAGCCCTTGAATTTCAAAAATTTCGCATTATGTATCGATCACATCCATATTGAATCGATTCATGTTCATTTTCTTTTAACTCTGTCAAAATAATTACAGTATGTATCGATACATTCGTGGTTTGTATCGATACATAGCAACCTGAATTTCAAAAAATTTCGTCAAATGAATCGATTCATAATGTCATGAATCGACGCATACTATTTTAAATTCAGTTTCTTTCTTATGAATCGACACATCAGCAACTGCTATGACATGTCCATCAGTTATAAAACTCTATTCTATCTCTTTCTTCATTCCATTTGCATCATTTACAGTTTCCTAACCCTAACACCACAAAACCCCTCTTATCTCAAAACCCTAATCTCATCATTATGCCTCCAAAAGTCATGCTTCCTAGAGCAAAAGGAAAAGGTAAAGGCAAATAACCTGTTGAGGCTTCCCATCAAGCTCCTTCTGTTCCCGAAATTCCTCCCTCTGGGGCTTCCATTCTCCATCCTGCCATTGTTGAAGAGTTTGAGGTTTCTTTTAAGACGAGGTTAGTCATGCAACCACATGTTTTCAATACTAGTGATGTACGTACTCTTTTTTTAGAAGAAGTTGCTGATTTAATCGACGCACAAAATCTTGGGTCCTTTTAAACTGCTAATGATGATTATCATGAGGACTTTATTCGTGCTTTTTATGCTGGTGTGAAAACTGGTAAAGGTTACATGTTCAAGTGTTCTTTTGGAACCAGAACTTACCGTTTTGAGGCTGATGATTGGCCCAAAGTGTTCAAACTGCCATCCCTGTTGCCTGAGTTGTAGATGTGGCATGATCAGAACTTTGAAACACAGTTTAATCTGAAGGAATATTGTGCATCCATTTCAAAATTAGAAAGACCTCTTGGTGATGATGAGCATCTGACTTCTGGTATGATTAAGAGCGTTCCCAGAATTCTACATTGGATTCTTTCACATATCTTGCGTCGAGGGTCCGGTGGGCACTCTCGATTGGATAAGCCAGACATCCATCTCTTGTATATTCTGCAGAAGAAGATCCCATTGAACTGGCCCAATTACTTTGTAAAGCGTATCTTTCTTACGCGGAATAGTTCAAAGAACATGACTCTTTCATATGCCGCACAGATTATGCGGATCCTTAAGTTTTGGAAAGTGGTTTTCCCCCCTGTGCCTCTCTTATCTTCTTCTAGTGTTCAAGAATTCAACAATGCTACTCTCTCTCATATGGGATATAGATGGGACATCGAGCGTCGCTTCTATTACTTCTTTGAACGCAGCACTAAAACCAAAATCTACAACTTTGATAATCCTTCTGAACAGATTTATGTTGAAGAAGAAAGAGATGAAGATATGGAGGATGTAAATGCAGAAAATCCTCCTGACGCAAATGCCAACACTGCTTGGGGTGAGTGGGTGCCACAAAGGTGGTCTCCTACTAACTATGAACCGGCTCCTTCATCGGTTCCACCGACTTCATCTACTACTGCTCCGACATATCTTACTCAAATGTTTGAGCAAATGGAAATTGCAAACAATGCCCGGCATGAAGAAGCACGTGCGTGGCATGTACAACAAACGGAGTGGCATAAAGAACACCGAGAATGGCATGATGAACACACTCGGATGTATCATAACCAACACTCATGGCATACAGACTTGGTCAAATGGCATCAAGTTTTCTACAATGAGATGTCTGGTTTCATGGATGATTGTCGTGCGCATCCGGGGATTATGGAAAGATTTCAAAGCACAGAGGTTCAGAAACGGTTCAGGCGTTACACCTTCATGGGGCAGAATCCTGATGAGATGCCTCCTCCACCTCCTCCTCCAAGTTTCCGAGATCCCGATAGAGATGATGCGGTGTCTTGTGGTGGCTACTTTCCTCACTGAGGCTACATTTCATTTTGCATAACATCATTGTTTCTTGCTTAAGTTTCTTTGCATTTTCTGTTTAAACATTGTATGCGTTTGGTTTGCTTCTGTAATTCGCAACTCTAATTGACAATTTCACTACCTATGCTTATTTGCTGCTTTTGCCTAATTTCTTTGCCCTTTATATTTCATTCTTTGTGAGTGAATTTTGCTTATATATCTTGGTATTGCTGTAATTTTGCTTCACCTATACATTCTTTCTTGATGTTGACAAAGGGGGAGAAAGGCTTAAGTGTGAAAAATGACAGGCATGCACAAACTCAGGGGGAGTGGTTCTCACACTTCTTGCAAAATTTTGTCATCATCAAAAAGGGGGAGTTTGTGAGCAACCCTTTAGTTTTGTATGATAATAAATTTTAGGTGTTTGTGCTTTTATCATATGCTTTATATTAATACACTTTGTATGCATTGCTAGCCTCTATACACATGTCTTACTTTAAACAAATAATGTTTTTGAATTTCTAAAAAATTCGCAAAATGAATCTATTCATTCCATCATGCATCGATTCATGCTGTAAAAATAATTCTGGAAATTCGCAAAATGAATCGATTCATTCCATCATGCATCGATTCATGCTGTAAGAATGATTCTGGAATTTCTTCTATGAATCGATACATACAAACATGCATCGATTCATTGTATGTTTATTTCTCTGTTTTTCTTCATCTGTCTAGTATGTATCGATTCATGATATTATGCATTGATACATAACAGTTTAAATATCATTATGTATCGATTCATTCGAATCTTGAATCGATTCATTTTTCTGTTTCACTTCTAACAGAATCTGCATAGTATATGTTTGGTTTTTCTGTTAGTGCAGGTTTACAGGAATTGCTTACGAAATTCATTGTCAAGGGATCATTGAAGAACACATCAAGAAAAGGAATTTTAGGGTGTACAATTCAATGTTGAGCAGGATTGAAACCTAGAATCAAATTCATCTTCATCATCTTCTCAAATACCTTGATCCAAGAACATTAACAAGGAATTAGTGTTGTTCTGTGAATTAAAGGTTTATGAGATAACGTTCAGTAGTACGATCGGAGATCCAGCTGAGTTGAAGAGTGAAAGAAGGTTTCAAGGAAAAACCAGCTGGGTTTTCCTTCAAGAACGGGCATGTTCTTGAGGGTTTGTTAGTCACGTTTACGAAACAGATTCAGCCGCAGCGTAAGGTTTGGAAATTGGGAGATTTCGCAAATAGATCGTGGAACCGGTGAATTGTTTGTATTACTTGCAGGGAATCTTGATTTGGCTCAGATCAAGTGAAGGTTGATACAATAGGAAGATCTAGGTGTATAGATTTCTAGTGTTTGTATAGCAACCTTATAAACGACGATTTCAGCAATATTGATATAAAAGTTCTCAATTTCGGTTTGAAATTGAGAGGGAGACGTACCCACACGCGAGGACGAACGTGGGGAACTTCCTTACCAAATCTCTGCGTATTGTATTCCTTCTCCATCTCTATTTACGTTTTTAATCGTTTTTGATTCATTGGAAATAACTTTTGTGATAGGTTCATTCAACTCTTTTACAGCTTGTGTGATTAAATCTTTATCATCTCAATTGTAAATCCAACACGTTATCACATGTCCGGTCTTCTAGTGGCTGGTCCAGAATAGCCGCAAGTATATTTGGGACCGTGGTTTCCGTTAATCTTTGAAAACTCTGAAAAATATTTTAAATCCTTGTAAACAAGGAGGTGATCCATTCACCCCCCTCTAGATCACTAGCCACAGCGTCTAACAAACTACTCGTGATTTAGTGGAAATCCCAAAGAGATGGGAGAAACGAGACCTTCAGGTGGAGATGCAGGCACCTGACCATTATATTCCTTCAACAAAGCGTTCATGATCCCTGTGAGAAGCTTCATTTGAGTCTTAATCAAGTCAAACTCTTCCTTCAAGAATCTCTGACCTTGTGACAAAGCCTGCACCTCTGCCCTGAGTTTCCCCATCTGGGCCTTTACTTCAGTTACCTCCGCCGGAGTTGTCCATATTCATCCCCTAAGAATTATGTTTCAAGTTGGTCATTCTGAAAAGAAATCAAATCAGGATAAGAATCTGCCTCTGAACACTTGTCACGAATGCAAAAATGTATGCAAATGCCATGTTCGGTTATTTCCCAGAGATCTATCTGCTTTGATTCGCATTTTGATACACAAGAAGTTCCACTGAAGGATTCAAATATGGGATCCTCAGAAATAACTGAACATGTATGCTGAAATGTTATGATGTCATGTATGTAACTGGCATGTGATCAGTGACTGGAATCTGTCTGGATACAGAACACTAAGCCAAGAACCAAGTGTCTGAAACCAAAGGATCTCTGAAAAATAACCCCGGATAATAACTCAGAACCAAAGATCAGGAACTCCAGAACCATAACAACTAGATCAGAACATAAGATCACACTGATAACAAAGATTATGGTGAGGCCAAGGGTTCCTGCAAAACCTGTAAACCCCTCCCAATCTCATGGATGTGCTCCGAGTCAAACATCACGGACTCTCAAAGCCAAATAGCAATAATACGTTCACCATTTCTGAAAAATGGCTCATGACCAAATCAAGGAATCTGTTTAGCATTATGTAATACTCATGGAGGTCTCAGCTGGAGTTCGGGAAAACAAGCATCCCTTATAAGTCCCTAGCTTCAAGCACTGAAATTGAAAAACAATAGTACATTCAGCCCGTGGGATACATTACTATCGTCATACGACTATATGCTTTGGCTGAGTTCCTATAAGAGAACCAAGCCATCCTATGCGAGTTCCTAGTGGGCCCTCGGGTGCAAATGGGTTTGCCACAAATTTGGTCTTCCACTTTCACCACTGGAGAGGGATGTTTCCACAAAGGTTCTCAATGATCGGCCCTCAAATACACATAACTATCGAGGTCGTGAAATGAGAAGGGAAGATCCCTAAATCAAGACAGTTCCAAGACGGTCGCAAATCTAGGTGTGGAACTTGCTACTACCCTCATGACAAGATCTCATGAGGACAAAGTGGATCCACTCTAAGTCCTAGGGTGCATTTGAGCCTTGGTAATGAGCTCATCTCACAGTAACACCTCCCAACCCACCAAACAGAAAATCCAGTATAGCCAGACAATCCAGTATATACATATGATGCATGAAAATAAATAATGAAATCGATAAATAAAGTTGTAAATAAAATTGTAAATAAAATAGTAAAATAAACACACAACAATAAACAATTAAACACCCGATGGAACAAAAACAAATAAGCGCTAGGAGTGACTCTCAAGGGGAAACCAGAGATTCTGGGTTCGATCCCCAACAGAGTCGCCAACTGTCGCTCCCTGGATTTCCATCCTAGTACAAACGTGAAAGTGGCACGGGATAGGGTAGAGTCGCCAGCCATGCATTTTATCCCGAAGGAACGGGAAAGGTAATGTTGCACAAACCAGAGAAAAGAAAGGAAGGAAAAAGGTCATGTGAACCAAAGAACTTGGTTCGGGAGTCGGTTACGACTTGGGAAGGTATTAACACCCCAGATCGCCCGTCGTACCTGACGAGATCCATGCTTGCAAAGAAACTATTTTAAAGGGTGAAGAAATGAAAGTTGTTGCAAAAAAAAATACTAAAATTGGATAAGAAAAGAAAATAAAAGGGGAAAATATCGGGAAAATAAAAGAGTGCTCTAACGGGCCCTACCCCGCTGCCTACGTACCTCATATGGACATGAGGATCAGAGACGTCGTAGTTCCCCTAACTAGGGGTGGAAAATGGCTTTTGTTTTGAAGCTTGAACTGCTTATGTCAATACTCAGGTGTTGCAGGCTCGTCTGACACGAGTGTGTTACCGTCTTTCAAAGTGACTAGTAGGAGCAAGTTCGTATGTTAAGAGTGAAGATGATGAGAAGAGAATTCCCAAAAGAAAGTCACTTTATTGTTGGTTTGTGGATTTTAGAAGCTTTTATAAGTGTGTCAAGCTCACCACCCTCAGATCCATGCATATCGATGGTAAGCATTTAAACTCAGCAATAGAACATAGATCATCGGTCAGAGAAGCTCTGGTTGTCTTCCCTGGCCAGCCTCCGGTGAGGTAACCTCAAAAATTTCAAGAAATATTCATAATGCACATCAATAGAAAGCTCAGGTTACAAGGATCAAAGATATGTGATCACATTTCACAAACACTCAATATTAAGAGCAAATCAAACAAAAGAAAGTCCAACATCAAAACTGCAAATCATGAATTAACACCTCACAAAGGTTCACAACACCTCAAACACAATAGATCAAGCTTTAACACCATGAAACAAGTGAAAATAAGGAAAACCCGCAGCAAAAAAAGTTGATGTTCAAACCTAGTGTTGAGCTTTTCTTGAGATTGAAAGAAATCCAGAGGTTGTTTAAGCTTCCTTGTGTCTTCTTGAAGCCAAATAAAGGCTTGTAGCTTTGATTTGAAGGCTGAAAGAAGTTGAATCCAAAATGTTGTTGATCTACAAATGATCAACAACTTCACCAAATTCCAAAGCAGATGAGGAGGATGATGATAATGCGATTATAAAGATGATGTTGAAGGTGTTTCAGAGATGAAGATAGAGTGTGAACAATGAGAAACGCATATCTGAATTGTTTTGAGAATGTAGAGAGTGAGAGCCAAGAGTGAGAGAGAAACAGAGAGACTGAGTTGAGAGTGATGAAATGTGTGATGAAATATGAGTGTTCCCCTCTCAAAATCGTGAGTGCATCTTATATATGTGAGGGCTTTAGGCTGAATGTTTGCAAGGTGTGAGTGAAAAGCTTGTTGTCCCAAAACTCAGAGCCTTCGTGCTCTCTTTCTCTATCACAACTTTCCAATTGGTTTTGAAAATGATCACATGCAGGTGGGTGTACGTTTGTTAGTGTGTGGCTCATGTGTTGTATTTATGATGTTTGGTGATGATGAAATAGGAATGATCCAATGGATGAGAGTTGAGTGTTAGTGAAGTGCATGGCAAGTGTTCACATGGGATCTTCTTATTTCCACTTTTGATGAATCCTGCGTGTCTGTGTGTGTGTGTGTGTGTGTGTGTGTGTGACTTTGTGGGGAAAAAATGAGAGAGAGGCATGTGTTATGTGAATGTAGAATACACAATGATCATCACTCTTGTACCATCACCTTTTTGTACTATATTTTCTATTTTTCCACTGAAGATATCAAACAAACACAATCCCTTCCCCATATAACTAGACCACGTGAAAAAGTATAGGGTGGACATAAAAGAATGTGTAGAAAAAAAAGATAGAAAATGTGACACCAAATTAAAAATAATGGACCAATGGTATGTGGACACCTATGCGCCAAAAAAGCCTAAAATGCATCAAAACTTCCAAAAATCATAACTTGAGTTCTAAATATTCTATAAAGGTGTTCTATGACTTTTTGGAAAGGGAAAATCATGCTCTACAACTTTCATGTTTGGAAAATTTTCATTTGGAGCTTTTTTGAACATGAAATAATAGCTTTAAGATTAGGGCAAATACTTCCAAAAATAAAAACTTCTAACGTGAGAAATTCCAAATTTAGCAACTTTTGCACACTCTTGATTTTTGAAATTTGAGTTCATCCAAGCTATTCCTTGATCAAATATGGCTTCATGAAGTTGATGGACATGATCACAACCCTAAAAAATTCACTTGTTGACTTTTGTTAGGCACAATTGACTTTCTTTCTTCATGCACAAGTAATTGGGCCAATACCTGACATCCTCAATGAATTTATGAATCAAACTTCATCCATAGGCCCTATATACCATATAGAAGCCTTTTACCACAAGAATTGATCAAAGCTATGAGAAATTCTTGCTCTGAGGAAAAACCCTAGTTAGGTTTTCCTTGTGTAGGAGAATGTTGCACTGATGAACTCCTGATGAAATTTCACTCTTCTAGGGACTTGAGGACACGTTTAAGCTTGAATAGGACATGAGGATCCCTTGTAAGATTCTTGCAAGACCACTTGGCTCTTATCTTGACTTTGAAGAATCATAGTGTCGCTCCCACCAAATGACACTGGGTCAGATGGGGTACAGGCGCGAACGATCGGCGGAAGAGAGAGAACATGAAGATGAACTGAAAAGAGTCGCCAGCTAGGCATTTTTATCCCGAAGGAAAGGTAATGTTGCATACACCTAGAAAGATATGGATAAGACGGTCGCGAACCAGAGAAACTGAGAAAGGGGGTTGGTTACAACCTGGGAAGGTATTAACACCCAGATTGTCCGTCGTACTCGACGGGATCCACGCTTGAAAGTTTGTGTTTAAATGGGTAGTTGTAAACACCCCAAATTTGCCCTCTCCCATTCACACCATGTCTTGTGATCTTTTTTTCATATGCATAAGTTCAATCATAGTATCTCATACCACATTTTTGATTCATTGCATTGCTTCAAAGTCATCTGCATCTAGGGTTTGTGATCTGAGCTATCCAAGAGCTATTTGAGCCACTCCAAAGGCCATCAATCACTTCAAAGGGGTCCATTTATGTTCAAGCATCATATTGTATCCCTATAAATTCAAGAAAGTCAAAGAATCACAAGAACTGGGGAAGGCATGGAAGCAGAGTCAGGTTTAACTGCACAGATGACCTAGAATTAGGGTTTTGGTTTCAAAGGCCATAACTCCAAATTTTTTGGTCATTCTTGTTTCTATTGGTCTCTATATGGTATAGGGATCATGCATATCAATTTTCATGAAGAAATTCCATGGGGAAGGCATCTGATCAAGAGTTGACTTCTTGAGCAAGTCAGTGCAAAATCAGGGCATCTGAGGCCCCCAATGACCTAAACAAAGGGTGTTCTTAATCATTTTGATTGTGTATGATCTTTATTTGATCATAGAAGATGTTATAAGTTCACAAAATTGAAGAATCTCAAGCCATTTGCAAAGTTGCCTTTTTGGGAAAATGACTTGTAATGGAAACTTGCCATTTTGGGAAACTTTTTCAACCCTTTCTTTTTGATTCAAAAATGCTTCAAATGAGAAAACTTTGGTCATGAAAGTTGTAGAATGGATCATTCCCTTTTCAAAAAGTACAAGAACTCATTCTAATTCATTTTGGATCAAAAGTTATGGCTTGTCAAAGTTGGGAAAAATCACATAATTTCAAGTTATGTACCAAAGAGGCAAAGTTGCAAAACCACTTGCCAAGTTGAAATGAGACCTAAAAGTGACTTCTAGCCTTTGTACAAACATGAACCATTGCCTAAAATTCGAAATGAACCAAGAGTTTGTCTATTTTCATGACTTGTGGATCAAGAAACTTCAAAAGGGCCAAAGATGAACAAAGTTGCAAAACATCATACAAACCCTAATCCACTTGTTAATTGGTTTCAAAACTGATCCCATGGCCCTCCTCATTCCTTGCTGCACAGGACACCCCTCTTGTACTTGGCCTACCATTGACCCATACCTCTCTTACACAAAGCTTGACTTTTTGCATAAAGACCCATACCAATCACAATAGGGCACAACCACTCCACAGACCTATCACAAGTTGATATGTGGATCAAACCCAAGCCATAACACCACACAACACAAGCTGAAACCTCAGATTGCCATAGTTATCAAAAATCCTCCAACTTGCAAAACCATTCGAATATCTCAGCTCACTCAACCATTCTCCAAACCAACTTCACCATTGATCTCAAAATGACTAATTGATCACAAACCACCCATCAAAACAGCCAAGAACCTCCCATAAACAAAACACGATTTCTGACCAGTTGGCTTGCAAACTCTCAAATCAGCCAAAAGAAATTCCCTCCAAGCATCAAAACTTCATCAGGAGTTCAAGGGGAGTGGTTTGCACAAAGAGAGGAGGCCTGAAAGTCCAGAACTGAGAAAGCTCAAGCTCAGGTACCTCCTTGAAACCTTTTTCCAGAACTCTTATTTTTTGTTTCTAAATGATAAAGCATGCTCTCCTGATCATACTGAACTTTGTATTTTTGAAAATGGTGGAGAGATGAGTATTTACTGAGCTTCTGAAATTTTTGCCATTTTTGATGTTTTCTTCGAATCTTGATTTTGGGTGAAAAGAAATGAAGTTTGGGGTTGGATTTGATCTTAGGGGAGTGAGAGGAGTGAATCTGGAGCTTTAGAGCTACAGAAAGTGCCTAGGGAAGAAGTTGGCAACTTTCAGGTGAGGGTCTGGCCGGAGAAGATGATCGGAGGTCTTCTCCGGCCACCTGAAAGTCATTAGTGACTTAATTACGTTTAGGGCAAAGTTTGAATTTGGACCCTTGATCTGGCTGACTTTGGTTGACTCCCCGCGCGTATGGATGGCCAAGATTAATCATTAAACCCTAATCTTTAATTAATTAAATTAATTTGAATTAATTAGTTATAACGCATCTGGACCACTCCTTTACGCGCCAGTCAACTCCCTCCACCCAACTTTGAATCTCAGCCATGGATTGTGCATACTTCTCATTAATTCATTTTTATTTTCATTTTATTTGATTTATTTTGTACATTTTATTTAAAATAGCAAAAATCATTTAAAAATTATGAAAATTTTTGTCAAAGTTTTCATTAATTTTTAAAACCCAAAAATATTTTTATTTTTATTTTTTGCATTGAAAATTATTTTTAAATCATTTAAATGTTTATTTTTAATTAATTAATGAAAATTAATTAATTAAAAATACATTTAGGTATTTAAAAATCACAAAAAAATTCACATAGCATTTAAAAACATTTAGAAACATTGTCCAACTCTCAAACCAAATTTCTTTTTTGTTCTTGATCCCTTTTGATCATTTTCATTGGATTTAATTTCATTTCAAGGCAATATTTTGGTTCAAACTTCAAAAATTTCTTTCTGCCTAACCATTGAGAGTTGGATGATGATTCTTTTGGCATTGCATATTGCATAACATGTAGTTTATAGGATAAATTTGATTTAATTTGATCTTGCATTTTCAATTTGTTTAGCATTTTTCTTGATGAGGTACCCCAAAACCCTAGCAATCTTAGGAAATTCATAACTTTCACTAGGTTAAGAGTTGGATCCTCTCCTTTGGGCAGTGAGTTTGTATAGGTTTAGGGTATCTTTGATTGCATTTTCAAATTTTTATCATGTTGTTTGCTTCTGGTTTTGGATTTTTGCTTTGCATGATGCATGAAACCCTAATTTATGTCTTCCTTTGCATCCATCTTCCATTTGCTTGCATACCATGTCTTGCCATGACATTTTGTGCACTCATTTGATTCATAATACATCTTAGGACATATTAGAATCATGTTTTATCATTGCATCCTTCATTTACCATTTTGTATGTCCATTGCATCTCATAACTTTTCATGTACATCCATGGTTCAATGCATGCCTCATTTTGCATCCATATGCTTGTTTGATCATTCTCATGTCTTGCCTCATGTTTGCATCATCTCTTAGCATCATTATCATCATGTTTATGCTCCTGGTTTTGATTTCCCTCATTGCATTCCATCTCATTTGCATTACATTTCATTTCTTTTGCTAACATTTCAGGTGGTAAGTTGTTTGAGAAGTGAATTTGCCTTCACTTCTCACATTCTCTTTTCATCTCTTTCATACTTCCTTTGCTTCATTTTTGTATGTGTATTGGATTGAGCTTGCTCATTCTTGTTCATCTTACTTTCTCTCTTCAAGCAATTTGTCTTCTTAAGTGAAGCAAGTTGTTTTGCTTCTCTTTGCTTCTTGCTTCTTTCATTTGCTTCACTCCTGGTGGTTCTTTGAAGATTCTTTCTCTCTTAAACCTCATTAACCCTAGGAATGACCAAGCATGATAATAATTAGGGTTTTGATTAGTCCCCCATTTAGTTTTACCTTTGTGTCACCTTTTGAGTCTTCTCTTCTCACCTCATAATCAGGGACTAAACCCTAAAGGCTTTAAGGCTTTGTGATTAAGCTTATGCCTGCATCCTTCTATTAGGATGGAGTGTATAACTTTAATCCTAAGTGTTAAACCCTTAATGTGTTTAAATCCTTTAATCAATCCACCTAATAATTATCAAGACATCAAGCTTGTAACTTGGGCCTTGCATTAGGGTTCTAATTCTTCCTTAATTGGTTAAGAAGGACTAACCCTAGTGTTAATGGACAAGTCCCCCTCAAGTTGTCTTACAAACCATAAAAATCACTTCTTCATTCTATCATTAACTAAAATCTATTTGATAAAGGCTTTGTTTTGTCATGAGGTTAATCCCTAATCATGGATTAAGTTGAGGAGTTTTTCTCAGCTTAAATGTTCTCATCTATTATCCTTCTATTAGGATGGTGTAATGAGTCCATTAAATCCTTGATTATGGCTTAATCTCATTACTTAACACTAAACAAAAACAACAAAAACATCTAAATAATCACAAGTAGGTTAATGATCTTAACCCTACATCAGGGTGTTTAAGTGTGAGATGCTGACTTCACACTTAAGGTATTCTCATTACCCCTAATCAGAGGGAGGATGTGATGAGCTTACTAACCCTTTGGTTTAGGCTTAAGCTCATTTGCCTATGACAAATTTCCAAAAGCAATAAAAGACTGAAAACACAAAACAAACAATAATCGTCTCCTTCGGGATTCTTTTCTCATCTCATTCACTCACAAACGAGAACTCGCTTCTTCCGTCTAATGCAAGACAGTTTGCACCTGAGCCAGACAGGTCATACACTTGAGCATAGACAAGCAAGCAGTTTATAAGTCAATTTATTTTTCAGTCTCCTTGAGTCAAAGTACGGTGTTCTAACTTCCTCATTGCACGAGAGGATACGTAGGCATAACTTAACTGTTATCGAACAAAAGTCTCTGTATATTCCCCCTCTTTCCAGCCTTATTCTTTAAGCCTCATGGTCTTGAGTATTTCATTCTTATTCTTACGCTGACACTTCACTTATACACTTCACACTCCTTATACACTGACACTTGCATTCTTTTCCAGCTTTGACACACAAATTGCACTGACACTACCCCTTTAAAGCACAAATCTTTTAAGCGTGGATCCCGTCGAGTACGGCGGACAATATGGGTGCTAATACCTTCCCAGGTTGTAACCAACCCCCTTTCTCAGTCTCTCCGGTTCGCAACCGTCTTATCCATATCGTTTCTAGGTTTATGCAGCATTACGTTTACTTCGGGATAAAAATGCCCAGCTGGCAACTCTATTCTTTTCCTTCCCTTTCACCGACCGTTCGCGTCTGTACCCCTCTTGGCCCGGTGTGTCATTTGGTAGGAGCGACAGCTTGGCGACTCTGCTGGGGACCCTTATACTGTAACCAGGGCTTCTGGCTCTTTTTGTGGGTACCTCCTAGCGCTTGTTTGATTTGTGCTTACTGGGGTGTTATGTGCTATTTGTGTTTGTATATTTGTATTTATTTTTGCTTTATGTACAGTTATTTATTGCTTTCTTTACAGCTTTATATATCATACTGTCATATTGTCATCTGGCTGGATCTGTTTCTTGTTTTTGTGGGTGGGGTTCTAATGAGAGTTTAAGGTCCTATACCTGGGACCTGAGTGACACCTAGGCTAGAGTGGTTCATGTTCTTTCCCATTCCATTTCGGTCTGGTGATGGAATATGAAACACGGTTCAGATGTGGGTTTCTTCTTGAGAACTCTGTGCTACAGATTTCCTATAGTGCTAGGGCTATCTGGGAAGCCTGTTAAGTCTGGATGACCTTTACTATGACCTTCAGAAACTGAGGTGAATTAGAGGAGGATCTTTTATGGTTATCGTAAACACTGTACCTCCGGGTTAGAAGTGTTTACACTTCTCATAACTGATCCAAGTCTGAGGATCCTTGATTTAGAACACCACCTGTGAGGGGGTTGGGCTGTTTACAAATTTGCAGGAACCCTTGGCCACATCATACCCTGATACTTGTTTTGATTAAGAGTACCTCACTTTGGACAGTTCTTGTGATTTAACCCTGGACATGTGACTCTTTATTTGAGTCCCCCACCTTGGTTACTGGACTTTTGAACCTCCATCTGGACTTCATGAACATACATGTACTTATGTCAAGGCAGTAATCAGATCCAGCTTGATCACAAACCCTTGCATATCATTTGCATACTCATCATTTGCATCATTTTAACATTTGTTTATTTGTTTTTCAGGGTATCCACATTATATTTTGGCTTGGTTTTGACCCCTTCATCTGCATAGACCCCTGTTCACCAGTTATCTGCTTCAGCTATCTTCATCAGTTGCCTGCTTCAGTTACTTTTATCACCAGCTTCAGCCTACCAGTGGCTCATCTCCAGTATCAGTCTTCATCATCAGCATCTGTTTTCAGCTCTTCATCAGTAGTCATGGCACCCAAGAAGAGCAACATTTCATACCATTTCTTTGAGCTTGTGCTGGCTGGCATCAGGCAGGTCCAGGCACTTATCACTCCAGACCACATCCCATTATTCAGAGAACATTATGGAGGCATCCTTGATATGGTTATGGACCTAGACCCTTCTCAGAGGAATTTGATCCACACTTGTCTACAGTTTTATGACCCTCCTTTGAGATGCTTCACTTTCCAGAACTTCCAGTTGGGACCTCTGTTGGAGGAGTTTTCATTATAGATTGGAGTACCTGTCAGGGGTGATATCCCCTTCAACCCAGAGATGGCTTCTCCCAACAATGAAGAAGTGGCAAAAGCACTGTACCTGGAGCCTATTTTGATTGAGCAGAACATGACAACAAAGGCTGGGATCCCTGGTTTGCACTTAGATTTTCTGACTTCTCAGGCCATCCTGAAGGCCTCTCTGGGAGAATGGAGGGCAGTTTGTGCATTGTTAGCCCTCAGTATATATGGGGTTATACTATTTGCAGATGAGCCCAAGTTTATCAGTAAGAATGCCATTCATCTTTTCCTTTTGAGGAACCCAGTGCCCACATTGCTGGGAGATTTTTATTATTCTGTTCACCAAAGAAATGAGAAGCAAAGAGGAAGATTGGTGAGATGTTGTGCTCCCCTATTTCATACTTGGCTGCTTAAACACCTACCTAGGACTGATGCCTTCCTAAATCCTCACCAACAGAAGAATTGGGCTAAGAGACTTATTGCTTTGACTTCAGATGACATCAGATGGTGCACCCAGAGCACCAAAGGCAAGGACATAATTACTAGCTGTGGACAGTTTCCCAATGTACCTCTGATAGGAGTGAAGGGTTGCATCAACTACAACCCTTTTCTGTTTAAGAGACAATTGGGCTATGCTTTGGTCCACCCTCCTAGAGTGCAAGACTTGGCTGAAACCCTGTATTGTGAGATAAAGCCTAATCTGGCTGTTGTCAGACAAGCATCCTGGGCCTGGGACAACATCCAGACCAAAGGGATGGCCATTCTTGGGAGATGCAATAATGTGGCCTCAGCTCAGTATTATGAGTGGTCTCATGCTTGGGCTCAGATTTCTGGGATGCCCTTCACCATTGAGGATGCACCTGGACCATCCACAGTACCACCTCCAGCCACTGTCAGCCTGGAAGAATTTGAGAAGCTGAAGGAAAGGAATGAGAATCTGTCTCAAGCTCTGAAGAAGACCCTCTGGGAGAGGAGTGATGGTCGTCTAGACATTGAGAGGTTGGAGAAGCTTAAAGTGGAGCATCTGGCCAAGATTGGGAAAGCAGAGGACTACATCAAGAAATCAAGAGCTGGAGAGCAAATATTGAAGAATGCCTGTAAAGAGGCCCAGTTTCAGAAGGCCAGGACTGATCTCTATCTAGAGGAAAGTCAAGCTAGGTGGGTCAGGATCACTGAAGCTCGCACTCAGGAAGATAAGAGAACTCAAGCCAGGATCGAGCAGTTGGAGGCCAATGAAAAGAAGCAACAGGAAGCTTTGCTGGCAGCCCAGAAGGAGATTTCAGAATTAAAGCTCAGGGCTGGTGTGAAGAGGTCAAAGGACCAGGACATGCACAAGAAGCTGACCACTGCTATTGCCACCAGAAACCTTCTTATCAGGAACATCACAGAGCATCCAGCTGGTCCTGTAACTGAAGCACTTTTGAAGGAGGTTAAGGAGGATGAGTTTGGCTTTGATGTTTGATTATTTTGCTTGTTGTTATTTCCATCTGATGTACTTTTCTTTTATGTTGTATTTTGACCCCTCAGGGGCATATGTTGTAAAAATAAACTATGTATGGTTCACCATTTGTAATGTATTCGTCAGTTTGTTTCATTTGAGTTTCTTTTCTCAAGCAAAGCATCTTCCTCAAGGTCTGGAAAGGTCAAAACCAAGAGCCAAGCCGGATACCTTGGAAAACAAATAAGCATACTGCATTGCATACTGACTTTTGTTTTGTTTTGTAGGTTTTTGTTTTGTTTGTTACTAATTCTGTTGTGGTTCAGGAATTATTGCTCGCCGTCGGGTGTTCCCTCTCAACCGTCCGCACAGGTATCCTACTCGCAACAATCTTCCTGGTATCCAAATGGACCAAGTACAGCAAGATCTGACAGAGGTCAGAACTCAGATGGCTAATGAAAGGCTGGAGATGAGAAACCAAATGACCCAATTCATGGAAGTAATGAATGGCTTGGCCCAAAGTCAAGAAAGGTTGAGGGCATTGGTAGAAAGACAAACCCCGGAAGAACCTCCTCTGGGAACTGGAGGAACAAGTAACAATGAAAGGGGTCAGCCTCATGTTAATCCACCAGTATATGGGCCTCATCTACATCTGGAAGTCAACATCCCGGGTAATGTGCTAGGAAATACTACTGGAGGAAGGATCTTACAGGAAGACCCCCAGGAAGAGCAGTTTACTGTGATGGGAGCTGGGGATGAATTTTATGATAGGAGGTTTGATGAAATTGCTGAGAAATTGAGGTCTCTGGAGTCTCAAAATTCCCTAGGTTTTGATGTCATGGATATGGGGTTAGTGGACGGGGTAAGAATTCCCCACAAGTTTAAACCCCCGTGCTTCGAGAAGTACAACGGAACTTCCTGTCCACGAACTCACTTGCAGTCCTTTCTTGGGAGACTTAAGGCATACACCATGGATGAAAAACTGTGGATGTTCTATTTTGAAGATAGTCTGACCGGGGCTTCAAGGGAGTGGTACTCTCACTTGACCAGAGCTACTATCAGATGCTGGAAGGACCTAGCTGAAGCCTTCATCAGACAGTACCAATACAATCTGGACATGGCTCCTAACAGAACCCTTCTGATGGGAATGTCTCAATCCTCCAGAGAAAGCTTCAGGGAGTATGCCCAGAGGTGGAGACAGCTTGCTGCCGCTATCCAGCCACCCATGTCGGAAAGAGAAATGGCCGACATGTTTATGAACACTCTGCAAGGGACATATATTGATAGGCTAGCTGCCTTTTCTTCCACCAGCTTCGCTGACGTAGTCATAGCTGGAGAAAGAATTGAAAGCCTTCTGAAGATGGGTAAGATTTCTGATAATGGTGCAAGTTCGTCAAGTAATCCCAGGAAGCCTTTTGTGGGACCTAGAAGAACCGGTGAGACAAATGCCATTCATGCCGGCAGGGGCAGACCTCAGTATGTTCATAGATCAGTGGCAGCTATCACTATTCCAACTCCGATTCCTCAGCAACCAGCATATCAGCAACCACAACAACCACACTATCAACAGCAAGTTCAGTATCCTCCACAGAAGACCTACAACAACAATAACGGCAATCAACAACAAAGACCTTTTCAGTAAAGACCATCACAGGCAAATAGGGTGATTGACCCTATCCCTATGCCTTATGCTGCCTTATTGCCACAACTCCTGAAACTCAACTTGGTTGAATTAAGGACATTGGCAGATGTGCTTTCCACTCCAATGCACTTGGCCACAATACTGAGAAATGCAGGGCTTTACAAATGAAGGTACAAGACCTGGTGGATTCTAAAGCCCTCAACTTTGCACCCCCTCCAAGTGTCACCAAGAATCCTATGCCCAATCATGGAGGACCAAGAATTAATGCCATTGAGGAAGACAAGCCATCTTTCTTAATCACCAGTGTTGGACAGATTCGGACACCTCTGGTCGAAATTAAAGCTCAGCTTCTAGAGTGCCAGATGTTCCCCGGGTGTGAGCTCGGTTGTGGTTATTGCAACATATCGGTCAACGGGTGTGATAACTTGAGAAGTGGCATAGATGGTCTTATCAAAAGTGGTATATTCCAGATCACAATGACGGCACCTACTAATCCAGCAATCCCTTTGGCAACAGTTCCTGACTCTTCTACAACTGCAACAACAATCATTCCGAACAATTCATCAATATCATCAACAATGGCTTCATCCATCACTTCAACAAACCAGATGTCAACAACCATTTCTTCTACAACATCAGCATCCATTTATTCAGCAGAATCTTCTACAACGCCAACAGAAATTAATGAAGATATCTCAGCAGTCACCATCTACTATGATCCGTCAAGTATTCCTCCAAACAACAACTTTCAACAACAAACAGTGGCACCTCCTGCCAGGTCACCAGTCACCATTTACTACGATCCGCACACCATTTCAGTACCTTCCTCTGCAGAAGTCCATCCAGTTACCATCACGGTGCCTGGACCAGTTCCATATGAAAGCAGTAATGCCATACCCTGGCATTATGGCTCTGACCTCTACTGCAACGGGGAGAAAATCACTTTGGATTCTTCAACCTCTTCTCCACAAATTGATAATGTTGGGGGAGGCGGAGGCTTCACCAGAAGCGGACGCCTTTTTGCCTCACAATTGCAAAGACCTAATGCCGAAGCAGAAGCTGCTGCCAAAGCAAAGGGGAAGAGTGTGATATCTGAAGAACCAATCATCAAAGAAACTCAGAAGACATCTTTTGAGAAAGATGTAGACGAGTTTATGAGAATTATAAAGAGAAGTGATTACAAGGTGGTGGATCAGCTTCACCAAACTCCCTCAAAGATCTCCATATTATCCCTGTTGATGTGTTCTGAAGCTCAAAGGAATGCATTACTGAAAGTCTTGCACGCAGCATACGTGCCAGAGGAGATCACTGTTAATCAGCTAGAAACTGTGGTGGCAAATGTCAACACCAGTCATGGACTGGGCTTTACCAATGCTGACTTAACAACTGAGGGGCGTAACCACAACAAGGCTTTACACATCACTCTAGAATGCAATGGTGCTGTTCTATCCCATGTACTGGTGGACACTGGGTCTTCACTCAATGTTCTACCAAAGAAAGCCTTGGTGAAGCTGGAGTACGATGGCTTGGCACTGCGTCCAAGTAATCTAGTGGTAAGAGCATTTGATGGCTCTAAAAGATCGGTGCTTGGGGAGATTGATTTGCCTGTGATGATTGGCCCGCAGACTTTTAAAATTACCTTCTATGTGATGGACATTCAGCCGGCCTACAGCTGTTTGTTGGGTAGACCCTGGATCCACGCCGTTGGCGCTGTTACGTCTACCCTTCACCAGAAGCTGAAATTCAAGTGGGAAGGCCAGATTATCACCATCTGTGGTGAAGAAGACATCTTTGTAAGCCATCTGGCTACGTATAAGTATATTGAGATGGATGGAGAGATCCATGAAACTATGAGCCAGGGGTTTGAGGCCCTGAACATTAATGAAGCATCTTTTGTACTGGGAACCTCCATGACATGTTATCAGCAAGCTAGGAAGGTTGTTGAGGAGGGTACTGCCCAAGGCTGGGGCAAGCTGCTGCCCGTGGAAAAGAAGGAGGACAGATTTGGGTTGGGTTACAGACCAACTCAACAAGATCAATCAGAGGCTGTCAAGAAGCCCAACTTTGTCAGCGGGGGGATGCTCACCCCGGATGCAGTGAACAATTTGGAAGACGAGGATGAAAGCGACCGCAATCTGGAGAGCTGGATACGTTCAAGGATCCCGGGGAGCCGTATCTCAAACTGGTCTTCCCAGGAAATTATAAGGGTTACTCCCGCAAAGTAATTATTATTTCCTGTATTTTTAAGCATGCATCAAGTCTTGCATCTTGCCCAAGATGACAAGACTCATTTTGTAATCGGGCCATCTTGTAATTTTGTGCAAACAGATCAATCAATGAATATCGGACATCTTTTGCAAATGAGTTTTTTTCTTTTCCGCTCACTGTTTTTCATTTTTTCTTTTTGTACAAAAATAAAATGGCAATGTTTTCCAAAATGATAACTTCATTTCACTTTTTTCTAAACAAAGATTAAAATCGATCACTAAAATGAACAATCTAAACCCTTGCAGAGAGTGCCTTTCAGACTGCACCGACAACAGCACAGCTATGACTTCGTATGATTTTGACAATCCAATCAATCAAGTTGATGAAGGGGTTGAAGAAGATTACGAGCTTCCTGAAGAGCTAGCCAGGCTGTTAAGGCAAGCGGAGAAGGTTATCACTCCTCATCAGGAGGAGGTTGAAACGGTTAGTCTTGGTACGGAAGAAGATGTGAAAGAGGTTAAGATCGGGGCCTGCCTGCAAGACTCAGTGAAAGAGCAACTGATTGACATGCTTCGTGAATATGTGGATGTGTTTGCTTGGTATTATCAGGATATGCCAGGGTTGGACACCGATATTGTCATGCACAAGCTGCCTTTGAAGGAAGACTGCCCGCCGGTTAAACAGAAGTTGCGCCGTACTCGCCCAGATATGGCAATGAAGATCAAAGAAGAAGTGAAAAAGCAGTGGGACGTCGGGCTCCTTGCTGTAACTAGTTACCCGCCGTGGGTCGCTAATATTGTGCCTGTGCCTAAGAAAGACGGCAAAGTGAGAATGTGTGTTGACTACCGGGATCTGAACAGAGCCAGCCCGAAAGATGATTTCCCATTACCTCACATTGATGTATTGGTTGATAATACGGCTCAGTTCTCGGTGTTCTCCTTCATGGACGGATTTTCAGGATACAATCAGATCAAAATGTCACCTGAAGACATGGAGAAGACAACTTTCATCACACCTTGGGGTACGTTCTGTTATAAGGTGATGCCATTCGGACTAAAGAATGCTGGTGTAACTTATCAAAGGGCTATGGTAACATTATTCCACGACATGATCCATAAAGAAATTGAATGTTATGTGGATGACATGATTGCCAAATCCCTCACAGAAGAAGACCACCTGGTAAACCTGTTGAAGTTATTCAAGCGTCTGAGGAAGTACCAACTGAAGTTAAACCCCAACAAGTGCACATTCGGGGTGCGATCCGGTAAGCTGCTGGGATTTATTGTAAGCGAGAAAGGGATTGAAGTTGACCCTGATAAAGTTAAAGCCATTCAAGAAATGCCTGCACCGAAGACTGAAAAAGAAGTTCGGGGTTTCCTAGGTAGACTGAACTACATTTCACGGTTCATATCTCACCTTACAGCAACCTGTGAACCCTTGTTCAAGCTGTTAAGAAAAGAACAAACGGTCAGGTGGAACGAAGACTGCCAAAGGGCCTTTGACAAAATCAAGGAATACTTACAAGAGCCTCCAATCCTTATGCCACCGGTTGAAGGAAGACCTATGATAATGTACTTGACAGTATTAGAAGATTCAATGGGGTGTGTGTTGGGCCAGCATGACGAGTCTGGTCGAAAAGAGTATGCAATTTACTACCGAAGCAAAAAGTTTATCGACTGTGAACAACGTTATTCACTGCTCGAGAAAACTTGTTGTGCTTTAGCGTGGGCTGCTCGCCGACTAAGGCAGTATATGTTGACCCACACTACCTTGCTGATATCAAAGATGGACCCAGTTAAGTACATTTTTGAGAAGCCAGCACTTACCGGACGGGTTGCAAGATGGCAAATGATCCTCACAGAATATGACATCCAGTACACATCTCAGAAAGCCATCAAGGGCAGTGTATTGTCTGATTATCTTGCTGAGCAACCTATTGATGATTACCAGCCTATGAGATTTGACTTCCCTGATGAAGACATCATGTTCATAAAAGCAAAAGATCATGAAGAGCTTGTTCACACCGAAGGGCCTGACCCATAAGAGGAATGGGCTATGATGTTTGACGGGGCTGTTAATATGAATGGTCGTGGTGTTGGTGCAGTACTCATTACGCCTAAGGGAGTTCACATGCCTTTCTCGGCAAAACTCACTTTCAACTGCACTAACAACGAAGCTGAATACGAAGCTTGCATTATGGGTCTTGAGGAAGCCATTGACCTCAGGATCAAGACTTTGACTGTATTCGGAGATTCAGCTCTGGTAATTAATCAAACCAACGACAAATGGTATACACACCAGGATCATCTGATACCTTACAGGGATTATACAAGGAGGTTATTGACTTTCTTCACAACGGTCAAGCTTGAGTATATCCCTCGGGACGAAAATCAGTTTGCAGATGCTCTGGCTACCATTTCATCCATGATCAAAGTTCAAGCTGCCAACTTTGTACCTCGGATTTCAGTATCCAGACTTGACAGACCAGCATATGTGTTCTCAGCAGACATTGTCAATGATGATAAGCCTTGGTTCCATGACATTAAGTGCTTCTTGGAGGATCAAACATACCTGCCTGGGGCATCTTCCAATGATAAGAAGACATTAAGAAGGCTTGCTGGTAGTTTCTTCCTGAATACGGATGGTTCCCTGTACAAGAGAAACTTTGATATGGTACTCCTCAGATGCGTTGATAGAACGGAAGCAGACTTGCTGATGCACGAGGTGCTCGAAGGATCCTTTGGTACCCATGCAGGGGGACATGCTATGGATAAGAAGTTGTTAAGATCAGGCTATTACTGGATCACAATGGATGCCGACTGTTGTGCCTATGCCAGAAAATGCCATAAATGCCAGATTTATACGGATAAGGTGCATGTACCTCCCAATCCCTTGAATGTGATGTCTTCACCCTGGCCCTTTTCCATGTGGGGCATTGATATGATTGGCAAGATTGAGCCGACTGCTTCAAATGGCCACAGATTCATCCTGGTTGCTATTGACTATTTCACAAAGTGGGTCAAAGCAGCTTCCTATGCAAATGTTACAAGGCAAGTGGTAGCCCGATTTCTTAAGAGGGACATCATTTGTAGGTATGGAGTGCCCGAGGCGAATCATTACTGATAATGGTTCCAACTTGAACAACAAAATGATGGCAGAGCTATGCCGGGACTTCAAGATCCAACACCACAATTCTTCTCCTTACAGGCCAAAGATGAATGGCGCTATTGAGGCAGCTAACAAGAATATCAAGAAGATTATGCAGAAGATGGTAGTTACCTACAAAGACTGGCATGAAATGCTACCATTTGCCTTACATGGGTACCGTACGTCAATCAGAACATCCACTGGGGCAACACCGTATCTGCTTGTGTATGGTATGGAAGCAGTCCTACCTGTTGAAGTTGAATTACCCTCTTTGCGGGTATTAATGGATGTTAAGTTGAATGAAGCAGAATGGGTCCGATCCCGATACAAACAACTGAGTCTGATTGAAGAGAAAAGATTAGCTGCAATCTGTCATGGGCAGTTGTATCAGAAAAGAATGAAGAAAGCCTTCGATCAGAAAGTCAGGCTCCGAGAGTACCAAGTAGGAGATCTTGTGCTGAAAAGACTCCTCCCTCCTCATACAGACCACAGGGGCAAGTGGACTCCGAACTATGAAGGGCCGTTCGTAGTAAAGAAAGTTTTCTCTGGTGGAGCACTGATGCTCAGTACTATGGATGGTGAAGATTTTCTGTCCCCTGTGAATTCAGATGCAGTCAAAAAATACTTCGCATAAAATGACCCGCTGGACATAAAAACAGAATGTAAGTCCAGGCAAAAATAGGGCATCCCGGCGAGTCAAAAACAGAATAAAAGACTCGGGTTAAAAAAAAGGGAAATAAATAAAAAAATGTACACCCGCTGAGTTGAAAAGCCGCATTGGACAACTCAGGCAAAAATGGGTATCCCGATGGATCGAAAACCCGAAAGGGCGATTCATGCAAAATATGGGAATAAGCGAACAACTGTATTCTGAATTCATCTGTATCACTTACAACCTGGCAAGCTTCGAAAGGATCAAGTTTCTTTCAGAATCAGCCTTTTTCAGAAAGCAAGACGAGAAGAACGTCAAATGTCATACGAGTCATAGCAAAAGGGGAGCTCCTTGAAGCGTCGTCAACATTGCCAGCATATTTCATTTCTCAATTTGTAACAATCTCCTCATTTTAGGGGATTCGTTTCTTTGACTGTATCTTGCCAATTCAGGGCACACGAATTAATAAAGTCAGACTTTCAGTCATGTTTCGTCTCGTACACTTTATTTTCATTTGCAAGAATGTCCGATGTCTTTAAGATACTGATTGCATAAATACAGATGCTTCTCTTCTAAAAATACGTGCTTGCAGGAAATATACTCATGCCCAGGGTACCTAAACTCTTATGATTGAATCTGGTAAAGGATACCTCGGGATTACTTGCGTGTTTCTCTAACTTTTCAGGATTGCATGTATTCAAAGCTCAGCATGGGGCATGAAAGCTTCATCCCAACAAGCTGGCAAATCATTATCTACTCAGTCTTAGCACCGGAGGTGCTTTCTCCCCAGCTGAGTTGCCATTTATTATTCCTCCTCAGCCAAGTACAAAAGCCAGGGAACCATCTCCCCACAGAGTGTCAACCTCTACCCGGAAGAGCAACGCGTGAAGAAATCACAACAGAGTGAAGTAAGCTTCTACAAACCCCAGCTGGGTCCCTCATCACCAAGATAGGTCTATCAGTGACCTATATTCCCAAGCAGAGTCCCATATGTCAGATCTACCAATGATCTCATCCCCAGCTGGGATGTCCATTTCAAGCAGATCAGCCAAAAATCTTCGCAGCAACGGGATCTGGATCCCGGATCATTACCTTCTGCATAATCTTAGCATTCGCATCATATTCTCCCCACAAAGCGTAGCATTCCTTCTAATACGGAGCATTACGGCAAAAATCAAACATATTGCATAATCATAAGCCATGTTCTGAATCAAACACTTGTGAATACTGACAATCCGTCAAAGATATACAGAGAAAACTCCCCGGATTCCCCGGCAGAAAGCCAAAGCATTTGCCTTACACTCACAAATACAGATACACACTCCTTTTGGCACTCGTTCGTGTCATCATTCTCCAGTAAAGTCGCCCGAGCGTTCTCTACAAACAGATACTTATATTACAGATGCTTCTTGACACTCGTCTGTGTCATATCCCCAGTAGGAAGCCAAAGCGTCCTCTTTGCACTCACAGATACATATATATATATACAACTTCCCTGACACCCGTCCGTGTCACCTTCCCCAGCATAGTCACCTAAACACTTTGAAAACCATACACTTGTTTATAATACACTTTCTCCGACACTCGTCTGTGTCACACTCTCCCCAGCAAGATAAACACTCGTCTGTGT
Source organism: Lathyrus aphaca (assembly GCA_963966055.1). Lineage (NCBI taxonomy): Eukaryota > Viridiplantae > Streptophyta > Magnoliopsida > Fabales > Fabaceae > Lathyrus > Lathyrus aphaca. The sequence goes on from OZ014520.1 coordinate 445,701,522, forward strand.
CTCACTCATACTTGTTACTCATACTTTTCACTCATACAGATACTCGTCCGTATCTTGTATACACCACTTGTATCCCCTCAGATTCGACACTCGTCTGTGTTCTTTGTTAACCAGTTGATGCTCGTCCGTATCATCATCTCTGAACATGCGTCAAGCGTTTGTTTCTACCTGATACCCGTCCGTATCATAGTCTTAAGGATGCTCGTCCGCATCTTTAATCTATACACCGTGTCAAACACTTAGGTCTTCTTGAATTTAGACACTCGTCTGTGTCTATTGTTCCCTAGAAGAGTCCCCTCAGATTCGACACTCGTCTGTGTTCTTTGTTAACCAGTTGATACTCGTCCGTATCATCATCTCTGAACATGTGTCAGTGTTTGTTTCCACCGGATACCCGTCCGTATCATGGTCTTAAGGATGCTCGTTCGCATCTTTAATCTATACACAGTGCCCGAACACTGATACCTCTCATTCCTTGGATATAGACACTCGTCCGTGTTTACTTGTCCCAGCGAATCCCAGTGAACTAGTTCCTTTCTATCTGACATTCGTCCTATGTCATGATACCCGTTTGGCAGCCGTACCCTGCCAGGTGATCGTCCTTCACCTTTGGATGACCGTCCATCATCCTTTCCCCAGCGGAGTCTCCATTATTGGAACCCTTTTCTATCCGGCATTTGTCCTATGTCGTGATACAGAGCATCCGTCCCCTGCTAGGTGATCGTCCTTCACCCTTTGATGATCGTCCTTCATCACTTTATCCGATGGCCGTCCCCATCGGTGATCTTGTTATCTGACATTCGTCCTATCTCATGATAAACCCTGAGAGCAGCCGTACCCTGCTAGGTGATCGTCCTTCACCTCTTGATGATCGTCCTTCATCATGCTTATCCGATGGCTGTCCCCATCGTCGACTTTTTTATCCGGCATTCGTCCTATGTCGCGATACTTCTGGCAAACGTACTTTACCCGGTGATCGTCCTTCACCTTAGATGACCGTCCCTCATCTTATCCCCATCAGAGCAGCCGTCCCCTGCTAGGTGATCGTCCTTCACCTTTGATGACCGTACCTCATCACTTATTTTTACCTCTAATCCCCAGAGAGTCTTATAACTTTACTTGATGGCCGTCCCCATCATAATCTCTTATATCCCCAGCTTGTCGGTCGTCCTCGTCATTGCTTTATTCCCCGCATTTTTCCCAGCATGTCGGTCGTCCCCGTCATCACTTCATCCCCAGTAGTCGTCCTCTGCTCGACGGTCGTCCTCCATCGCCCGCACTTTATAATATACTTTATTTTCTTTTACAATCTATATCCCTTCTCTTCTTCATTCTGTGAGTGCAAATTTTGGACTGTCTTTGGTATTCAACCACAAGTTATCTTGTTTGCCTGTTAAGTCGTCGCTTACATCCTGCACAGCTAACTCATGTTTGAATAGGGGCAGCTGTAAACACCCCAAATTTACCCTTGCCCATTCACACCATGGCTTGTGATCTTTTCTTCATATGCATAAGTTCAATCATAGTATCTCATACCACATTTTTGATTCATTGCATTGCTTCAAAGTCATATGCATCTAGGGTTTGTGATCTGAGCTATCCAAGAGCTATTTGAGACACTCCAAAGGTCATCAATCACTTCAAAGGGGTCCATGTATGTTCAAGCATCATATTGTATCCCCATAAAGTCAAGAAAGTCAAAGAATCACAAGAACTGGGGAAGGCATGGAAGCAGAGTCAGGTTTAACTGCACAGATGACCTAGAATTAGGGTTTTGGTTTCAAAGGCCATAACTCCAAATTTTTTGGTAATTCTTGTTTCTATTGGTCTCTATATGGTATAGGGATCACGCATATCAATTTTCATGAAGAAATTCCATGGGGAAGGCATCTGATCAAGAGTTGACTTCTTGAGCAAGTCAGTGCAAAATCAGGGCATCTGAGGCCCCCAATGACCCAACCAAAGGGTGTTCTTCATCATTTTGATTGTGTATGATCTTTATTTGATCATAGAAGATGTTAGAAGTTCACAAAATTGAAGAATCTCGAGCCATTTGCAAAGTTTCCTTTTTGGGAAAATGACTTGTAATGGAAACTTGCCATTTTGGGAAACTTTTTCAACCCTTTCTTTTTGATTCAAAAATGCTTCAAATGAGAAAACTTTGGTCATGAAAGTTGTAGAATGGATCATTCCCTTTTCAAAAAGTACAAGAACTCATTCTAATTCATTTTGGATCAAAAGTTATGGCTTGTCAAAGTTGGGGAAAATCACATAATTTCAAGTTATGTACCAAAGAGGCAAAGTTGCAAAACCACTTCTAGCCTTTGTACAAACATGAACCATTGCCTAAAATTCAGAATGCACCAAGAGTTTGTCCATTTTCATGACTTGTGGATCAAGAAACTTCAAAAGGGACAAAGATGAACAAAGTTGCAAAACATCATACAAACCCTAATCCACTTGTTAATTGGTTTCAAAACTGATCCCATGGCCCTCCTCATTCCTTGCTGCGCAGGACACCCCTCTTGTACTTGGCCTACCATTGACCCATACCTCTCTTACACAAAGCTTGACTTTTTGCATAAAGACCCATACCAATCACAATAGGGCACAACCACTCCACAGACCTATCACAAGTTGATATGTGGATCAAACCCAAGCCATAACACCACACAACACAAGCTGAAACCTCAGATTGCCATAGTTATCAAAAATCCTCCAACTTGCAAAACCATTCGAATCTCTCAGCTCACTCAACCATTCTCCAAACCAACTTCACCATTGATCTCAAAATGACTAACTGATCATAAACCACCCATCAAAACAGCCAAGAACCTCCCATAAACAAAACACGATTTCTGACTAGTTGGCTTGCAAACTCTCAAATCAGCCAAAAGAAATTCCCTCCAAGCATCAAAACTTCATCAGGAGTTCAAGGGGAGTGGTTTGCACAAAGAGAGGAGGCCTGAAAGTCCAGAACTGAGAAAGCTCAAGCTCAGGTACCTCCTTGAAACCTTTTTCCAGAACTCTTATTTTTTGTTTCTAAATGATAAAGCATGCTCTCCTGATCATACTGAACTTTGTATTTTTGAAAATGGTGGAGAGATGAGTATTTACCGAGCTTCTGAAATTTTTGCCATTTTTGATGTTTTCTTCGAATCTTGATTTTGGGTGAAAAGAAATGAAGTTTGGGTTCTGATTTGATCTTAGGGGAGTGAGAGGAGTGAATCTGGAGCTTTAGAGCTCCAGAAAGTGCCTAGGGAAGAAGTTGGCAACTTTCAGGTGAGGGTCTGGCCGGAGAAGATGACCGGAGGTCTTCTCCGGCCACCTGAAAGTCATTAGTGACTTAATTACGTTAGGGGCAAAGTTTGAATTTGGACCCTTGATCTGGATGACTTTGGTTGACTCCCCGCGCGTATGGATGGCCAAGATTAATCATTAAATCCTAATCTTTAATTAATTAAATTAATTTGAATTAATTAGTCATAACGCATCTGGACCACTCCTTTACGCGCCAGTCAACTCCCTCCACCCAACTTTGAATCTCAGCCATGGATTGTGCATACTTCTCATTAATTCATTTTTATTTTCATTTTATTTGATTTATTTTGTACATTTTATTTAAAATAGCAAAAATCATTTGAAAATTATGAAAATTTTTGTCAAAGTTTTCATTAATTTTTAAAACCCAAAAATATTTTTATTTTTATTTTTTGCATTGAAAATTATTTTTAAATCATTTAAATGTTTATTTTTAATTAATTAATGAAAATTAATTAATTAAAAATACATTTAGGTATTTAAAAATCACAAAAAAATTCACATAGCATTTAAAAACATTTAGAAACATTGTCCAACTCTCAAACCAAATTTATTTTTTGTTCTTGATCCCTTTTGATCATTTTCATTGGATTTAATTTCATTTCAAGGCAATATTTTGGTTCAAACTTCAAAAATTTCTTTCTGCCTAACCATTGAGAGTTGGATGATGATTCTTTTGGCATTGCATCTTGCATAACATGTAGTTTATAGGATAAATTTGATTTAAATTTATCTTGCATTTTCAATTTGTTTAGCATTTTTCTTGATGAGGTACCCCAAAACCCTAGCAATCTTAGGAAATTCATAACTTTCACTAGGTTAAGAGTTGGATCCTCTCCTTTGGGCAGTGAGTTTGTATAGGTTTAGGGTATCTTTGGTTGCATTTTCAAATTTTTATCATGTTGTTTGCTTCTGGTTTTGGATTTTTGCTTTGCATGATGCATGAAACCCTAATTTATGTCTTCCTTTGCATCCATCTTCCATTTGCTTGCATACCATGATTTGCCATGACATTTTGTGCACTCATTTGATTCATAATACATCTTAGGACATATTAGAATCATGTTTGATCATTGCATCCTTCATTTACCATTTTGTATGTCCATTGCATCTCATAACTTTTCATGTACATCCATGGTTCAATGCATGCCTCATTTTGCATCCATATGCTTGTTTGATCATTCTCATGTCTTGCCTCATGTTTGCATCATCTCTTAGCATCATTATAATCATGTTTATGCTCCTGGTTTTGATTTCCCTCATTGCATTCCATCTCATTTGCATTACATTTCATTTCTTTTGCTAACATTTCAGGTGGTAAGTTGTTTGAGAAGTGAATTTGCCTTCACTTCTCACATTCTCTTTTCATCTCTTTCATACTTACTTTGCTGCATTTTTGTATGTGTATTGGATTGAGCTTGCTCATTCTTGTTCATCTTACTTTCTCTCTTCAAGCAACTTGTCTTCTTAAGTGAAGCAAGTTGTTTTGCTTCTCTTTGCTTCTTGCTTCTTTCATCTGCTTCACTCCTGGTGGTTCTTTGAAGATTCTTTCTCTCTTAAACCTCATTAACCCTAGGAATGACCAAGCATGATAATAATTATGGTTTTGATTAGTCCCCCATTTAGTTTTACCGTTGTGTCACCTTTTGAGTCTTCTCTTCTCACCTCATAATCAGGGACTAAACCCTAAAGGCTTTAAGGCTTTGTGATTAAGCTTATGCCTGCATCCTTCTATTAGGATGGAGTGTATAACTTTATTCCTAAGTGTTAAACCCTTAATGTGTTTAAATCCTTTAATCAATCCACCTAATAATTATCAAGACATCAAGCTTGTAACTTGGGCCTTGCATTAGGGTTCTAATTCTTCCTTAATTGGTTAAGAAGGACTAACCCTAGTGTTAATGGACAAGTCCCCCTCAAGTTGTCTTACAAACCATAAAAATCACTTCTTCATTCTATCATTAACTAAAATCCATTTGATAAAGGCTTTGTTTTGTCATGAGGTTAATCCCTAATCATGGATTAAATTGAGGAGTTTTTCTCAGCTTAAATGTTCTCATCTATTATCCTTCTATTAGGATGGTGTAATGAGTCCATTAAATCCTTGATTATGGCTTAATCTCATTACTTAACACTAAACAAAAACAACAAAAACATCTAAATAATCACAAGTAGGTTAATGATCTTAACCCTACATCAGGGTGTTTAAGTGTGAGATGCTGACTTCACACTTAAGGTATTCTCATTACCCCTAATCAGAGGGAGGATGTGATGAGCTTACTAACCCTTTGGTTTAGGCTTAAGCTCATTTGCCTATGACAAATTTCCAAAAGCAATAAAAGACTGAAAACACAAAACAAACAATAATTGTCTCCTTCGGGATTCTTTTCTCATCTCATTCACTCACAAACGAGAACTCGCTTCTTCCGTCTAATGCAAGACAGTTTGCACCTGAGCCAGACAGGTCATACACTTGAGCATAGACAAGCAAGCAGTTCATAAGTCAATTTATTTTTCAGTCTCCTTGAGTCTAACTACGGTGTTCTGACTTCCTCATTGCACGAGAGGATACGTAGGCATAACTTAACTGTTATCGAACAAAAGTCTCTGTATATTCCCCCTCTTTCCAGCCTTATTCTTTAAGCCTCATGGTCTTGAGTATTTCATTCTTATTCTTACGCTGACACTTCACTTATACACTTCACACTCCTTATACACTGACACTTGCATTCTTTTCCAGCTTTGACACACAAATTGCACTGACACTACCCCTTTAAAGCACAAATCTTTTAAGCGTGGATCCCGTCGAGTACGGCGGACAATCTGGGTGCTAATACCTTCCCAGTTGTAACCAACCCCCTTTCTCAGTCTCTCCGGTTCGCAACCGTCTTATCCATATCGTTTCTAGGTTTATGCAGCATTATCTTTCCTTCGGGATAAAAATGCCCAGCTGGAGACTCTATTCTTTTCCTTCCCTTTCGCCGACCGTTCGCGTCTGTACCCCTCTTGGCTCGGTGTGTCATTTGGTGGGAGGGACAGTAGTGTCAGTGTTATTTGTGTGCGAAAGCTGGAAATGAATGTACAGGTGTCAGTGCAAAAGGTATGTGAAATGAAATGCTCAGGAATGAGGCTTAAAGAATAAGGTTGGAAGAAGGGGAACATACAGAGACTTTTGTTCGATAACAATTAAGTTATGCCTACGTATCCTCTCGTGCAATGAGGAAGTCAGAACACCATAGTTTGACTCAAAGAGACTGAAAGATAAAAATGACTGATGAACTGCTTGCTTGTCTATGCTCAAGCGTATGACTCGTCTGGCTCAAGTGCTAACTGTCTTGCATTAGACGGAAGAAGCAAGTTCTCGTTTGTGAGTGAAGATGATGAGAAAAGAATCCCGGAGGAGACGATTATTGTTTGTTTTTGATGTTTTCAATCTTTTATTGCTTTTTGTTTTTGTCATAAGAAAATGAGCTTAAGCCTAAACCAAGGGTTAGTAAACTCCTCACATCCTCCCTCTGATTAGGGGTAATGAGAATACCTTAAGTATGAAGTAAGCACCTCACACTTAATCACCATGATGTATGATTAAGATCATTAACCTACTTGCAATTGTTTATATGTTTTTGAAGTTTTTGTTTAGTGTTAATTAATGAGTTTAAGCCATAATCGAGGATTTAATGGACCCATTACACCATCCTAATAAAAGGATAATAGATGAGCACATTTAAGCTGAGGAAGATACCTCGACTTAATCCATGATTAGGGATTAACCTCATGACAAAACAAAGCCTTTATTAAAGTGGATTTTAGTTAATGGTAAAATTAAGAAATGAATTTTATGGTTTGTAAGACAACTTGAGGGGGACTTGTCCATTAACACTAGGGTTAGTCCTTCTTAACCAATTAAGGAAGAATTAGAACCCTAATGCAAGGCCCAAGTTACAAGCTTATTGTCTTAGTGATTATTAAGATGGGCTAATTAAGAGGTTTAAACCCATTAAGGGTTTTAACACTTAGGATTAAATTTATACACTCCATCCTAAGAGAAGGATGCAGGCATAACCTTAATCACAAAGCCTTAAAACGTTAAAGGTTTAGTCTCTGATTATGAGATGAGAAGAGAGACTCAAGGAGACTCAAAGGTAAGACTAATGGGGGGACTAATAAAAAACCCTAATGTTATCATGCTTGGGTTTTCCTAGGGTTTATGAGGCTAGCAAGAGATCTTCAAGAATAAGCCACCAAGGAAGAAGCAGATGAAAGGAGGAGAAGCAGAAGAAATAAGCTAACTTACTTCACTTAAGAAGATAAGTTACTTGAAGAAAGAAAGTGAAGGAGGAACAGGAATGAGCAAGCTCACTCTAAAACAAAGATAAAATGCAGCAATGAATTCATAAAAGAGTATGAGAAGAGGGATGAGAAGTGAAGGCAAATTCACTTCTCAATTACTTACCACCTGAAATAGTTAGTATAAAGAAAGAGATGAGATGAAAATGAAGTGAATGTAAGGATGCAAACCAAAACCATAAGCATGTTAATGGTGTAAATGATGCTAAGAGATGATGAAAATGTATGTCAAGAGCAATGGATGATCATACAAGTGATGAGAATGCAAATGAAGCATGAAAGAAGCATGAAAGTTCATGGATGTTCATGGAATGTAATGAATGCATAACATGGTAAATGGATGAAGAAATGATCAAGTATGATTCTAATGTGTCCTAAGATGTCTTAGAAGTCATGTGAATTCATAAAATGTCATGGCAAGCTCTTATATGAATGCTTATGCAAGATGTATGCAAAGGAAGATGGGAAATTAGGGTTTTCATACAACATGAGATGCAAAAACCAAAAACAGAAGCAAATGACAAGATAAAAAATTGAAAATGCAATCAAAGGAACCGTAACCCCATATGATATCACACCCCAAAGGAGAAGACCTAACTCTTAACCTAATGAAAGTTATGATTTTTCTAAGTTATCTAGGGTTTTAAGGTACCTAAAGGGAAAAAATGGAAATCAATTCAAAAGTGCAGAAGAAAATTGTGACAAAATTATGCTAGATACTACATGTAAAATGAAGATTAATGCAAAAAGAACCATTGTCATACCATTCTTGGTTAGGCATAAAAGAATTCTTGAAGTTAGGGTTCTAAAATAGGAATTTTATGAACCCTAAATTCAAGAAAATTATCAAAGATGGTTCAAAACCAAAAAGAAATTTGTGTGGATGGTATGATAATGTTTCTAAATGTTTAAAGATGCAATGTGAATTTTTTTTGGGATTTTTAGAAACCTAAATGATATTTTAATTAATTAATTCCCATTAATTAATTAAAATAAACATTTAAATGTTTTAAAAATGATTTTTTAATGTGAAAAATAAAAATAAAAATATTTTTGGGTTAAGAAAATTATTTGAAATAAAAATGCAGAACAAAATATTTTTTAGAACTTCCTTGCTATTTTAAATAAATGGTATAAAATAAAATGAGAAAAATGAAATAAAAATTAAAATGAACAGAAGTATGCACGTCCAAGGGCTGTCATTGATCCTGGGGAAATCCTAGTTGACTATGCGCCACATCTAATGGTCCATATTCAAATCCACTTAAACCTAATTAATTAAATATTTAATCCTGATTAAATGTTAATGAACTAATCCTGGCCACACAACACACGCGGGAAGGAGAGATCGAAGGGTCCTTATTTAAACTTAGCCCTAACCCTAATTAGTCCTTAATCACTTTCAGGTGGCCGGAAGACCTCCAGTCGTCTTCTCCGGCCACACCCTCCCTGAGAAAACTCAAATCTTCATCTCTAGGTCATTTCTGGAGCTCTAAAGCTCCAGATCAACTCCCCTCATCTCCCTGAACTCAAATCCACCCCTAAAAAAAATTTATTCTTGCTCAAACTCAAGATTCAAAGGAAAGATTAAAAATGGCAAGACTTTCAGAACATTCATACAAACTCATTTCTTAACCATTTTCGAAAATACAAAGCTCAGAGTGATCAGTGAAGCATGCTCTTTCTTAATGGAACATAAAATATGTGTTTTGGAAAAATGATTTCAGATGACTACCTGAGATGAAGCTTTCCAAACTTGAGCTTTCTGACCACTTCCTTTGTGCAAAATGACTCCCTTTGACCTCCTGAGACTAATGGAATGCTTCAATGGCTTTGAGAATGGTTGGTTTGTGTTGTAGCAGCTGAACTGGCCAAGAATCGTGTTTTGTGTATGGGGTGTTCTTGGCTGGTTTAATGGTTGCTTTGTGGTCAGTGAGTGATTTTGAGATCAATGGTGAAATTGGTTTGAAGATTGAGTGAGTGAGCTGAGAGATTCGAAGGAAAATGCAAGAGGGATGATTTTTGGTAATGCTCAGTTCTTAGAGTGTTAGGCTTGTGTGTGTTATGAAAATGAGTTCTTAGAGCATGCTTGTAGAGTCTGGATTGGGCAGAGAGTGGGTGGTGGACTGTTGTGATTGGTATGGGTGTTTTTGCCAAAAAGTTAAAAGTGTTGTACTTGAGGTATGGGCAATGGTGTAGCTGGCTCATTGGCTTGTCCATGTGCAGCTGAGTTCAAGGATGTCCAAAAAATCAGTCTTGAGGCAATTCATCAAGTGGGATCAAAGTTATGTAGTGTTTTGCAATTATGTGAAGTTTTGGCCCTTTGAGAATTCTTGATGTTCAAGGCATGGAATGATGCAATTCTTTGGGAAATTCTGATCTTAAAGCAATGCACTATGATGTTATGATACATAGAAGTGTGTTTGAAGTCACAAAAAGCCTTGGCAAGTGGTTTTGCAAAGAATCCCTTTTGGTGCATTCTTGAAAATTATGGGATTTTTGCCAACTTTGACAAGCCATATCATGAGTTCCAAAATGAATTAGGTCTTGTTCTTGTACTTTTTGAGAAGGGAATGATCCAATCTACAACTTTCATGACCAACAATTTTTCATTTGAAGCATTTTTGGTTGAAAATGAGGAGGTTGAAAAACTTTCCCAAAATGGAAAGTCTACATTACAAGTCATTTCCATTTTTGGCAACTTTTGGTTTAGCTCACTTTTCTTCAATTTTATGAACTTCCAAGAACTTCAATGATCAAATAAATATCATATAACTTCAATTTGATGAAAAATCCACTTTGGTTCTATGGATGGGGGCCTCAGATGCCCTGATTTTGTTCTGACTTGCTCAAGAAGTTACCCAATGATCAAATGACTTCCACAATGAATTTCTTCATCAAACTTGGTATACATGATCCTTATAACATATTGAGACCAATAGAAACACGAATGACCAAAAAATTGGAGTTATGGCCTCTGAAACCAAAACCCTAATTTCAGGTCATTTGTGCAGTTAAACCCTTGCTCTGCTTCCATGCTTTGCAAGTTCTTGTGATTCTTTGACTTCCTTGATCTTTGGAGGATATAATATGATGATTTAACATACATGGACCCTCTTGAGATGATTGAAGACCTTTGGGGTGGCTCAGATGGGTCCTGGATTGCTCAGATCACAAACCCTAGATGCAGATGAACTTGAACTAATGCAGATGAAACAAAAATGCAATATGATATGATATGCTTAAATTTATGCAAAGATGAAAGATCACAAGCCATGGTGTGAACTTAGTGAGGGCAAATTTAGGGTGTTTACACATAGCTTAATGGATGACTGATCACATGCCCTATGCTTCTAATCATGGATGTCATGCCTCATCTTTCTATGCCAAATGCTAAGATATGTAAGCTACATGTTATGCTTATGATATGAAAATGAGAGGGTTGGGGTGTTACAATACATAAGAAAATCAACGTAGGGTTTCTCGCAACTTCAAATTATCCTCAATGGTTGAGAAACATTGTGCTGGTACCAAAGAAGGACGAAAAAGTATGAATGTGTGTAGACTACAGGGATCTCAACAAAGCAAGTCCAAAGGATTACTTTCCTTTACTACACATAGAAATGTTGGTAGACATCACAACAAAGTATAAAGTATTTTCTTTCATGGATGGATTTTCGGGATACAACCAGATAAAAATGGCACCCGAAGACATGGAGAAAACATCTTTCATCACACCATGGGGCACTTTCTGTTACAAACTAATGTCGTTCGGATTAAAGAACACTAGTGTTACCTATCAAAGGGCAATGATAACTCTCTTTCATGAAATTATGCATAAAGAGATTGAAGTGTACATCGGCGACATGATCGTCAAGTCAAAGACCAAAGAGGAACATATTGAACATCTGCACAAATTGTTTCAACGTCTGAGAAAACTTAAACTCCGAACAAGTGCACCTTTGGTGTCCGATTAGGAAAGCTCCTAGGATTCATCATCAGTCAGAAAGGAATTGATGTAGATCTTGACAAAGTTAAAGCTATTCAAGAAATGCCTGCTCCGAAAATGGAGAAACAAGTACGAGGATTCCTGGGACGTCTCAATTACATCTCAAGGTTTATATTCCTCAAGACTGATAGTCCTTTAGCTTTTGGTGTTGGCATTCATTTTTGTAAAATTGATTGTGATTGATATATGCCTATAAATATGTTTTGACTTGTGTTTTCTACTGCTACATTTTCTTCAAATATGATGTGTATTAACAAATTATGTTTTGGCCAAAAGTTTGACAAAGGGGGAGACTGTAAGTTCTGAGTTGGCAGTAATTTTCGCAAAATATATTGCTCGGGAAAATGTTATGAAGAATTTCTTGACATAAGAATAGAACACCACTGCAGGTGGTACAAGATGTCAGATCAGAAGTCCTAACATGGTTGGTCAAACATCAGTACAAATACTGAACCTGGTGTTGAAACATTTTCAACTATCATTACAGTACTATTGTCAAGTGTTACAAAAAATGTCATGACATCTAGGTCCAGAACAGTAGGTGTTACTGCATTCTGTGTATTAGACAGAATTTAAAGGAGGTGTCATGACATCCTTTTCTACTATAACAGAAATTGCTGTTGTAATTTCTAATACAGCAGGTGTTGTTGATATGTGTGCCTCAGAAAAATGTCGAAGGAGATGTCATGACATATGTCTCTGTTACAGCAGTTGTTGTTAATTATATCTTGACATATCAGATTTAATTTGATGAGCATCTCTTGAATACACTTCATCAATATGTGCAGGTCAAGGAAAATAATTAGGAGCAAGTCTAGATTTAATTGGTTTTCTGAAAAAGGATCTCGGGAGACTATTTAGGAAACTAATGATTTAAATGTTCCTATTTTTATGGAGAAGATCTTGCAACTAATGATTTAAATGTTCCCATTTTTATGGAGAGGATCTTGCAGCTGATTTAAAACGTCTGGATATATTATGGTGTTGATTTAAAGGTCTGGAACTTTCAATCATAATTCACAAAGAAACATATAGTTTCAATAAAAGGAGATTATTTATGAAACTAATGATTGAAGACCTATTTTCTAGGAGGTTAATTTGAAGAATTTGTAACACTAAATATGTTGTGATTTGAAGGCCCAAATACAATTGGGAAATATGTTATAAATAGAAGAATTGTAACCTAGTTTTATTAACAAGTTGTGAATAGAAAAGATGTTAACATTAGGGATAAGTTTGTGAACCACTCTATAGGAGAGTTGGTATTTGTGATCTACTCTCTTATCATTCTGATATTAGGGTTGGACTGAGTTTATTGATTTGTATGTTATCCACTCTAAGCTTGTAAGCATAAGTGTGTGTTTTTTATTGAAGCTTTTAAAAAAAATCAAGTTTGTCTTAGAAGAAGTGTTCTTCTATTTCTTTGTAAGGTTTTGTAATTATCACAGTGTGTGATTGGAGGGAAGTGGTGGGAATGCTCATATACTAGGAGTGAGGAACTCTTAGGTAGAAGTTTCATTGGGTAGGGATTAAGTGAGAAGTTGTAAACTGGGATTGTTTAGCTTCAAATTGATACTACTAATAGTGGATTTCCTTCCTGGCTTGGTAGCCTCCAGATGTATGTGAGTTTGCACCGAACTAGGTTAACAATCCTTGTGTTGTTTATGCTTTTTAGTACTGTTATTTTATATGCTTTACCTTGCTATTTGTGTCAGACCAGATGTCTCGACATCCTATAGGACATCTGGGATCTGTCATACCATAATTTCAATTGGTATCAAAGCAGGCATCATGGTCTATTTCTGGATGAGATCCAAGGGGGATACTTTTTAGTTCACGGTAAAGGAAGAAGAATTATATACTGAAAAGTTGTTTGAACGTGATAGGTTCTTTTAGGTGGTTGAATGGTACCTAGAAGTGGAGGATGGACTATTCTTAACAATGTGTGTGTTGGACCTGTTTGTGGTGTTATCAGGCCTGGAACTTTGGTGGTGAATTACTGGGTAGCTGTGATGTCAGAAAAAATGTACTGACATCTTGGTTCAGAGAATTCTATATCTGAAGAAGGCTTGCATTTTGTTTTCTATGAGTTTTGGTTTCTACTTCTATACTACTGCATATGCCTCTGATATATTCAGAAGTTATAGCAAGTTTGTGTGTTACTTGGGTTGGATGCACTATATTTGGGAAGTGTTCTGGTTGCTCTTGTATGGGAGGTATATCTGAATCTGAATTCATGATCATACAATTTAGGGGAGTATGATATAATGTTGTTCTATGTGCTTAGGTTTGTTGATGTTATTGTGATGTCACACAAGATGTCTTGACATCGTATTTCAGTCTCTTTTGGAGGATCTTGCTGTGGGGGGGATTATTTATCTCCTAGGAATTGCTTTATTATTTCTGTTGTGTTCTGTTTGATTGTTGTTGTGTTTGATAGTGGTTCCCTAGTACTTCATGCAAAGGCTGTTGTAAAGCTTCAATTCATAATGTCAAGTCTGATATCCTAACATGTGATTACAGAGCTGGAAAACATTCAGTTCAGAATGTTGTGGTTGATTTTTTACCTTTTGGTTGCAATCCTTTGTGTTTTCCTAATGATGTAGTGTATGCAAGAATGTTTCAACAAAATGTGTAAAGTTTCCAATGATACTTGAGTTTTATTTCTCAAGTCCAATCTTAAAGGCACTATAGTGTGTGGTTGATATACTCTTCAAGAAATATGTTGAAGATAGGATAAGAGCCATTTATTTTGGTCTCTATAAGAGTCTTCCTAAGTTTTCACCTAATTATGAAAGTAATTCTGAGTCTTGCTATTGTGGTTTTTTGCTGGAGCTTGGATTAGTTTTGAAGACCCTTATGGTGATCAATGGATATGTTGATTTTCTGAAAGCATTATTAACTTCATAACCAAGCAAAGTTTTGTGTTCCAGAAGAAAGAAACTGGTGTAATATCCTGCTAACATGATGGATGCTTTGGGTGCTAGACAAATGTGTGATGATCACGTATGTTTGGAACCTACTCCTAACCTAGAAGAGGCGACATATATGATTGGTGTTGAAGAAGGTCTCTTGTTGAAGAAATTAGGAGTGCAGAGGCTAAAACTTGTATTTTGGAGACTTGTTAAAGACAATTTAACAAAATTCATGTATGAAGTCCAGTATGTATGTCAAGGACATTATTACTGACATCTAATTACCAAATGAACCAGTTTTATGCATGTGTGAGTCATAGAAAGAGACTTGTAGCAGCAGTTGTTCATGATCAGCTACTGGCGAACTCTTATATCCCCTGCAAAGAGTTGTACATAGGTTGCTACAGATGATTACCCCCAAAACTATAGTAATTTTCAAATCCATGTGTTTGAGATTGGTGTCAAATTTGATGTTGGAATAGCATCTCAAAGGTGTTGAGTTTTCAGCCAAGGAAATTAGTTGTGCTCGTGGTGGAATATCAGGTCAAGCCACTTACCAAATCTGAAGTGATCAGTGGTGTGGATTAATAAAAGAGGGATTAGCAAGTGTCACAAGTGTGCATAAAAAGAATGTTATACTAAATTTCATACCTAATGTGCGAAGGTTACCTTATCACATATGATAAATACCTTGATAGGAGTTGAGTATTTGTCTGCTTTTGATAAGGATGTGCATCTAACTGATAGTGAATACTCTGACGAGAGCTGAGTGTTTATCTGTCTATGAAGGATGTGTGAATTAAACTAATGACAAAATACATTGATGGGAGACTATGTATATGTCTGATGTAAAAGTAAAGGACTGCATTATGAACATCATAATTCAAGAAGTGTTGAGAATTTACTTTTCTCTATGTGGTTGTTTATTTCTCTTCGTGGTGTTTTAGTGTGTGATGACTAGAATTAGCTACTGAAGGTGTGATCCTTAGAGATTATATTGGGTTCAAGGAACTCTGTACCGAAGTCATGAATGATATTGAAGCAATCATGTCTATTGGTGGATAAAAGAAGCTTGGGATTATAAAATGAGATTGTATGTTCAATAGTAGTGTATTTAGAAGTAGCAACTCTAAATATGATTAAGTAGGATGAGAATCTTCTGACTGTATCTACAAATGTGTGTGATAAATGCATGACTTTGGTCATGATTGAAGATAGAAATATGACCAGCAATTGCTAAGAGAAATGGAAGAATGTCAGATTGGGGGGTCTGATCAGAATGGTTGTTGAGCAGGTTGAGATATGTTCAATCATATGTGCGAAGCTAAGAATTTGTTGAGTGTATGCTCAGGTGGAGTATTGATTATCCATGGCATGGGGAGAGCTTGCTAATCTTATATAGATCTAACCTTAAAATCCTTCATAATTAAAAGATCAGACTAGTCTTTGTTTAAGAGGGAGAGTTGATGTTCTGTTTGGGTGATGCCTAACTAGATGTTCTAACATGTGCCCAAGAGGAAGATTGAAGGTTCTCAGTTTGACTGCATAGTAAAATATTATGATGTCTCATGATGTCATGTTGGTTGTCTTTGACATGTTTGAAGAATTCTTGTGTTGGTTTATTTGTGATGTCGGATCAGATGTCGTAACATCTGTTTGTTTGATCTGGGACATCTTGTTGCAGAAAGTTTTGATTTGATTTATGCATAATTTCAGCAAGTGTTAGTTTTTGTGAGTTGAGGAGGAGTAGTTAATCCTGATTGGTTCAATGTGGCTTTATGTTATTCTCTTTGATGTGGTTTTTTTCTTAAGGGGGAAAAGTAATAATGTATAGCTATGAGGTGTAGTTCTTAACTATTCCTTCTGAAGATTCAGACAGTGGTAGGATTGAGAGCTTTGGAGAAGCATTGCCATATTTTCATCAATGTGTGTGATTGGTTGGAATTACTGTAAAATAAATAGAATTGAGGTTGTCTACTCAAACTTGGTTGGTGAATCAAGTCTGTGAGAGAATGAAACTCTTATTCTATTAAGGGAGGAAGTTCTTTCAAGTGGAAGAAGAATGAGCTAAATTCAACAGCTGGATGTTGACTCATAATGTTCTGACATCTAGTTCAACATAAGAATCTCAGTTGGTGAAGTTGCACATCAACTTAAGATAGGATGATCTACAGGAATGACAAATTGAATTCTTCAAAAAGATTTCTCTCTTGACAGTTTGCTGGAGCTGCAAGATAAAGAAGAAGATATTACATGACTTAGCGATTCGAAGTGTGTTTTATAGTAAGGAAATGGAACATGTGATTTGAAGATCAATTTTAGTGGGTAGATCAGGATATCTTTGTGAGAATTTTGACAAACGTGAAGAAGACAATTTTTGGAAGTTAGGTTTTTCATATGAGGATTCATAAATGAGGTGATCAAATTGTGGAAATTAGTTGATCTCTATAGTGGATTTGATGAATCAAGATAATCAGAGTGTGGAAGCTGGTTGGTCTTGAGGATTATCTTGGAATAAGTTACTCTTGGGAAGAAGGGTGATGAGTTGAAGACTCAAGGAGTTTTGTTCTTCTTGAAGGTGGATGAGAGTTTATTTCTCTTTCTGGAGTTCTGATTCAAGCTGGTGGCACAGTATTGTTGAAGGTCTTCAGTTCTTGGATTATTATGCTATAGTTAATCTAGTTGGTGGAGCATATCAAGAATCGTGGTGATAATGTCTTGGTGTGTGGAAGATGTTATAACTCGTGTTAGGACATTATTTGGGATGATTGTCTACATTGTATATAAAGAGAGTCTACCTAATCATATGGGAGAATGATGAAGTAGAAGGTCTACCTTAGAAGGAGAATGTAGAGAAGACTGAAGTAGATCAGGTAGTGATTGCTTGATTCGAATGTCAAAGTTAGATGATTGGATGTGCATCGTTTAGAGGGTCTTTCTAAGAAGAAAAGCTTGTGAAGGGGACATAGACCTATTGTCAAGTCATGCTAGAGAGAAGTTGATCAGCTTGGCAAGATGTGGAGTTTTAGAGAATGTGAAGATAACAAACCAAGGGGGAATCATGTGAGTATTGGTACAAGGAATGATTGTGTTCAACTTGTGGGTTGAACAAAGAGTGATATCTTGAAGATATAAAGATGTGTCTTATGTTTTCCATTCATCAAGGTATAAAGGAGCACATGTCATCCTTGATAGAGGGAGAGTGTTACAATTTTGTGTAGCTAGACTTGTGAAGTTAAGGGGGGCAATGTTCTTATTGGTGTTCTAGATGGTACATGTCATTTGTTTGGGTTTCTCCTATTATGGATAAAAAGGGGGAGAAGTAAGTAACATCAGGTGTCCCTTGGTTGAGATCAGGTGTCCCTTGGTTAAGGAGGAGTTGGATGGATGTTCAAAAGGTTTTAGCCAAAATATGCCAAAGGGGAGATTGATAGTTTTGTAGCTCTTGGTGTTGGCATTCATTTTGGTAAAATTGATTGTGATTGATATTGCATATAAAGATGTTCTGACTTATGTTTTCTACTGCTGCATTTTTTTCAAATATGATGTGTATGATCAAATTATGTTTTGGCGAAATGTTTTCCAAAGGAGGAGATTGTAAGTTCTTAGTTGGCAGTAATTTTCACAAAACATGTTGCTCGGGAAAATGTTATGAAGAATGTCTTGACATAAGAATAGAACACCACAACAGGTGGTACAATATGTCAGATCAGAAGTCCCGACATGGTTGCTCAGACATCAGTACAGATATTGAACCTGATGTTGAAACATGTCATGATAGTACTGATGTCGTGTGTTACAAAAGATGTCATGACATCTGGGTCCAGAACAGTAGGTGCTACTACATTGTGTGTATCAGACAAAAGTTGAAGGAGCTGTCAAGACATCCTTGTCTGCTATAACAAAAATAGTTGTAATTTCTAGTACAGTAGGTGCTGCTGATATGTTGACTCTAACAGATGTCAAAGGAGATGCCATGACATTTGTCTTTGTTACAATAGGTGTTGTTGTTGTTTATCTCTTGACATATCAGATTTAATTTGATAAGCATCTCTTGGATACACCTCATCAATATGCACAGGTCAAGGAGATTAATTTCGAGCAAGTCCAGATTTAATTGTTTTTCTGAAAAGGATATTGGGAGACTATTTAGGAAACCAATGATTTAAATGTTCCTATTTTTATTGAGAAGATCTTGCAACTAATGATTTAAATGTTCTTATTTTTATGGAGAAGATCTTGCATCTGATTAAAAACATCTGGAAATATTATGGTACTGATTTAAAGGTCTTGAAGTTTCAATCATAATTCACAAAGAAATATATGCTTTCAAAATAAGGATTATATTTAGGAAACTAATGATTGAATACCTATTTTCTTGGAGGTTAATTTGTAGAATTTGTAACAATAATTCTGTTGTGTTTTTAAGGCCCAAATCTAGTTGGGAAATAGGTTATAAATAGAAGCATTGTAACCTACTTTTATTAACAAGTCGTGAATACAAAAGATGTAAACATTAGGGATTTGTTTGTGAACCACTCTCTAGGAGAGTTGGTATTGGTGAGCCACTCTTTTATTATTCTGATATTAGGGTTGGACTGAGTTTATTGAGTTGTATGTTATCCACTCTAAGCTTTTAAGCATGAGTGTTTGTGTTCTTGATTGAAGCTTTTAAGCAAAATCAAGTTTGTCTTGGAAGAAGTGTTCTTCTATTTCTTTGTAAGGTTTTCTAATTATCACAGTGTGTGATTGAAGAGAAGTGAGCGGGAATGCTCATATAGTAGGAGTGAGGAACTCTTAGGTAGAAGTTTCATTGGGTAAGGATCAAGTGACAAGTTGTAAACTAGGATTGGTTAGCTTCAAATTGATACTACTGATAGTTAATTTCCTTCTTAGCTTAGTAGCCTCCAGATGTATGTGAGTTTGCATCGAACTGGGTTAACAATCAATGTGTTGTTTATGCTTTTCAGTACTGTTATTTTATATGCTTTACCTTGTTGTTTCTGTCAGACCAGATGTCTAGACATCCTGTAGAAACATTCAAATGTACAAACAACTAGGCCGAGTATGAAGCTTGCATCATGGGTCTCGAAGAAGCAATTGATCTCAGGATCAAGAATTTACACGTGTATGGAAATTCTACCTTAGTGATCAATCAGATCAAAGGAGAATGGGAAACACGACGGCAGGGACTGATCCCTTACCGAGATTACGCAAGGTGATTGCTAACATTCTTCATTAAAGTTGAATTCCATTACAACCCCGTGATGAAAATCACATAGCTGACGCATTTACTACTCTCTCTTCCATGATCATAGTTGATCGATGGAATGACACTCCAAGAATTGACATTATGCGCCTAGACAGGTCGACATATATATTTGCAATAGAAATTACTACTAATGGCAAACCTTGGTATCACGACATTCAACAATTCCTACAGAAAAGGGAATACCCATTTGGATCGTCAAGAAAAGACAGGTAGACCCTCCAAAGACTAGCAGACAACTTTTTCCTCAACCAAGATGTACTTTACAAGTGAAACTTCGACATGGTTCTACTCTGATGTGTAGATGAACGCGGAGCAGAAATACTCATGAAAGAAGTTCATGAAGGATCTTTTGGTACTCATACCAACGAATATACAATGGCAAGAAATGCTCCGAGCAGGATATTATTGGCTCACAATGGAGGCTGGTATGCCCCGATTATTTATTTAATTATTTAATTGGAATTGTTGTCTTTTATGTATGTGGTGTGAATTGGTAGTATGTGGACGGAAGTATAATATTATTTAATATGATATGAATTTAAATAAATTATATTATATTGAATAATTAAAATATTGGAATATAAAGATATAAGGGTAGAATGGTAATTTAGTGAAGGATATGGAGGAAATTATAGGAAATCCTAAGTTGGGGTCTAAGGGTTATGTTTAGAAATTAGGAAAAGGGAATTAGTCGTGAAAGCTGATCATGAAGGGAAAACGTGAACAGAGGAGAAGGAAGGAGAAATAGCAAGAGCTTGAAGAGGAATTCGGGCTAGGAGAGGGAATCGTTCATCAAATTATGGTAAGGGTGGGATTTCTTAATCTCCTAAGGGTTGAATAATAGGAATATTAGGCATAATGTTGTTGAGTAGAGGATATGAAGTTGGGTGAATTTGGATGAAAAACCATGTTAGGTTGTTAAAAATTGTGGATTGTATAGTAATTGTATGAATTAGTGTTTGATTATGGAAATTCTGTGTTTTCTGGCCGTAAAAACTAGTTTTGGGTATGAAAATCGTAGCAGAGTTTTGGTTGTCTCGCAGAAGGAGAACTGCTAAAATCGCATTCCTCGCATAGCGAGCTGCAACTCGCTTAGTGGGCGAGTGGAAACTTTGGATCGTTATTTACAAAGAGCTTCTCACTTAGAGAGCAAGAATTTCGCTTAGCAAGACCTGGAGTTAAAATTAAATCATTTTTATTCTGAAAATTTATTTAACTGATATAATATTGAATGGGGATTGATGTAATGTTGTTAGAGGTAGGTAGGGATGGGTTATGTAACACCCCGTAATTTATTTAACTCACCGAATAATATTATTTAAACTGGATAGCTGATATTAATTGTGCCGAGACTTTATTAATTTGAGGATTAAGAGACTAAATATAAATTTTTATATAATTTTTTATATAGAAAGAAAAGAGGAGAAAAAGGAAAAAGAGAAAGTTAGTAAGAAAAGGAGAGAAAAAGGAAAAGAACAAAATAAGAGAAAATAGAAGAATAAGGAGGGAAACCCTAAAGCTTCAAATTCATCTTTATCCATCATCCATCCGTAGAATCAACTCATTCTTCCCGTAAATCTTCATCTCTCGAGGTGGGTTCGTAGTTAGATTCTTTTGTTTTAGTTTTTGGTTGAGTTTTATAGTTTATGAGTTTTTAAGTTTTTGGTAGAAATCTTAAAAACGAATGATTTAACGATTAGAAACTCGATTAAACCTAACTATATTGCTCACATTATGCCTATGAATATGTTTAGTGTTGTTTTCCTATGTTGGTAGGTGTTTTGGATGATTTTGGCATGGAATGATATGTTTCTCGTAAGTTGAGTTTTTTCGAGAAAACGCAGAGCTCGCTCAGCGAGCAGTGAAATTCTGCAGAAGATATGTTGATCTGGTATAACTCACTCAGCAAGAAAATGCAGGGATTTCCTCGCTCAGTGAGCTGAAACCCTTGCTCAGTGAGACCTGAAAGTTTCAGTTTTGTTTTTAATTCTTAACTTTTGATTCGGGCATCCGATTTTTGTGTTCCGCATATCGAATTGAAGCTACAAATATTTATAAATTGATAATGCCAAAATATGTTATTTTTACCCAACTTTTCCCGACTTTTCATATAATTGGAATTATGTTGACTTTAGAAGTATGAGTTAATGGAGATAAAATGTACAACTTGGGAGATAGCTAGGACTTTCCCTCAGGCTAGTGGCTTGATATGGGTATTAAATTGAGTCCCATGTGAAGTCTAGTTGAGCTACTTGAGGTGGGTATTTCACTGAGTCCCACGTGAAGTGTTATAGAGCGTTGTATGTATGCTTTCCATTTTACTTTGGTTACTCTCAAGAATAGGCATTGTGTTCATGGAGTAATAGGTTTTGAACCCTTAAAGTTGAGAGAACTTTGAGATAGGGAACACACTGAGATGTTTTATCTCACCCCATGTTGATTTTATTATTTCATGTACTTCGGGTTCCACAAAGGGTAAAGATAAGGAGATTTGATTATCTTTACTTGTTTGATGGATTTGTCTTCCGCTGTGGACTTTTGAGATCTTTGGATATTGTTCTTAGACTTTTGTATTCATTTTGAACATCTTGTATAATTTATAGCCTCGTTGTTAGTACCTTATGTTGTAGTGGCTATACTTATGCAATGTGTTGCTGAGGACTTATGTATTTCAATACTAAACTTGATTATATATATGAAAAATGTGCTTTCAAGTATGTCTTTTATATATGGGTATTATAGTTGGTATCAGAGAAGGTCGTATCCTCGTCCTAGCCTTGGAGTATTATAAGTGTTCTTTCCGTTCATACACGTAATATCGTTGTAGGACTAAATGTTATGTTTATGGTATTGAGCCTGATCAACTTAATCTTGTTTTGATGATATTTAGGAATATGGCTGGTAGGCGTGGAACTCATACTCGACCTAGTGTCAATTCTCCTGGTAGCGATCAACTGAGTAGTGATGGGAATGCTCCTATGTTCCAATTCATGCAACAGGTGTAGCAGCAGCATCGTCAACTCATGCAGGAGATGATGCATCAAATGAATGGAGGTTTGAATCCTTAAGTGGTTACTCCTGAAGTTGGAGGTGGAACATTCAGAGACTTCTTCCGCATGAATCCTCAGGAGTTTCATGGTGGATTGGATCCGGTTAAGGAACATGAATGGGTAACCAGAATGGAGAGGATTTTCCATATTGTGATATGTGGTGAAGAAGACAATGTGACTTTTGCGTCACATTTACTAAAAGGTCCCACTGCTAGGTGGTGGGAAAGTGCTTCAAATCTTATGGCGGTGCAAGGAGTTCCAAGAGTCTGACAACAATTTAAGGCAATCTTTATGGAGAAGTACTTTTTGAGTTCCTTGAGAACCCAAAAAGAATTTGAATTCCAAGAGCTTAGACAAGGGCCATGATTGTGGCCAGTTATGCTGAGAAGTTTGAGGACATGGCAGCCTACTCTAGACAAGCCATGTATGCTCAATATGAAAAATGGAAGATTGACCAGTTCTTGTTTGGTTTGAGGGACAAAATGTCTTATAGTGTCTCTCAAAGGGAGTTCACTACCTATTCCAAGTTGTTAAGGCAGTGCAATGTCATCGAACATAGTTTGAAGAAAGTGCAAACCAAAGCTAGTGTTGGAAGAGCGGTTCAAAGTGATCGAGGAAGAGCAAATCAGTCCTTTAGGCCGAGGCCTCAACCCTTCAAAGGGAAGCAGGTGTCGAGTCCTAGATCTAGTGCTCCTCCTACTTGTCCCCAATGCCATAAGAATCACTATGGAAGATGCAATTCGGGTGTCATGGTATGTTTCAATTTCCAGAAAGAAGGACATTTCGCTAGAGATTGCCCTCAGAAGAAGGATCAAATTCAAGCGAGAGTTTATATTATGGATGCTAGAAAGACCAAAGGTGATAATTCTCTAATTGCGATTAATTGTCTTGTTAACAATCATCCTTGTCTTATTTTATTTGATTGTGGGGCTATGCATTCTTTTGTATCTACTAGTTGTGTAAAGTGACTCGGATTAAGAGTTTTTCCTTTGTCCCCTCCTATGGTGGTTACAACCGCTATGGACGAAACCGTAGAAGCACCCCTTATGTGTGAAAGTTGTACCTTGTATGTGGACGGTAGAACATTCCAGATAGATCTTATTTGCTTACCCCTCGAGAAGGTTGATGTCATTTTGGGAATGGACTGGTTGTCTGTGAATTCTGTGTTTATCGGATGCAAAGAAAAGTTTATCCTTATTCCATCTGTAGAAGCCCCTCCAAAGGATGTTTTAACAATGATCTTAGAAGGTACGATGGGAATGGTAAATTTTCTATTTGAACAAGAGAACTCTATTTTGCTTGTCCTTACTAAAGAGGATAGTAATGGCCAACAAGTTTTGAATATTCCGATAGTCTGTGATTTTCCTGATGATTTCCCCGAGGATGTAACTTCCTTACCTCCGGTGAGAGATGTAACACCCCATTTCTACCCACGAATTATAACAACAAAGTCAGAGTCTTAAAATTTTCTACAAATGGAATATTACATATTCAACTTTAAACAATTTCCACTTTAAGGAAATAATAACAAATACGTAACACTTAATTCGACAAAATAATGTCATTCACTCCAATAATTCAACTTCATAAAATCTTACGCAGCGGATTCATAAAATAATTCTTAGCATCTTTAAGCAACATAAATACGACTTAACATAAGGAGTAAACAACTATAATCCTTAAAACAATTTAAAGGTTCAATAATAATTAAAAGATCAACAAAGCAGACACACGACAATCCCCCCGAGTGCTACGTATCAGAGCGACTGACCACTGACTCGACCAACGGTAACCGGCTACTTCTCAGGATTACCTGCACGTTGTCACATAAGGACAACATTCAACAGAAGGGGTGAGTTACAAATATTATAATTAGTGCAGGAAAACAATACAGCGATTAAGGATAGTAACAAACACTACTTCATAAATTAAATCAAATATCAACACAATAAACCAACAAGTATGCAACTTCAATGAGACTCGACTAGTTATGCATGTGGTACCCTTCAGAGTAAAACTCCCAACTTAAAATCTGCCAATTTATCGAGGCATCAAGGCATAAGCCTTCAACTTTCAACTTCTTGCCAATCCAGGCCAACGTGGTGTGAGCAACGGCTCCGACAAAATGCATATGAATTTATATGACATATAGGATTTCACACGCATACAATATAACCACATGAACAATACATATCAACTTAATACGACATAAGCAACTCAGAAATCAACTTTGGCATAAAAGCCTCCAATATAGCAACTTCAGAATTATCCCATAATTCGGAACAACAATGCAACTCAGTTGTACTTAAAACAACACTTAAAAACACAATTTCCAGCAGCACAACTCATTAAAATTAATTATTATATTACCCGACTTAGCCCGACGAATTTCGTTAAATTCCGGACAACTAAGTTTTTCCGCATAATTGGGCTAAACCGACTAAATCAACACTGCTTTCTACTTTCTGCGATTAATTCGATTTTATTACAAAACTGAGATTTGCTATGTTCTGCTAAAATTATCTGTTATGGGATTCATGCTACTACCACTGTTTCTACTAATCTATTAGATCTACAGTCTCGGTAAAAATTCTAACTAGTTACTGCTATTTTATTCTTCTTCATTTTACTGATATATATATATATATATATATATATATATATATATATATATATATATATATATATATATATATATATATATAGCTTCTGCAGAACAATTCACTTAACATAATTTGTACTCTATTTTAATACAATACCAAAATATATATGAAAATTATCATTATTCTTAAGACATTGATTAAGAGATTTATTAATTAATAGTATATGAAAATACTAGAAAAATTAGACTAAATAATGTTTTAATGTTTTTTTTTCTTTTTTTTTTTGTGAGTGGCTACAGGACCTCAACTAACTAGTGGCCCCCGCCACAGTTAGTGTGGCCTGCGCCACCCTAAGCTTACACTCATGTGGCCTGCGCCACAATTAATGAAATGTGGGACTTAAAGATGTGGCCTGCGCCAGAATTAAATAAAGTGGGAGGCTTTAATATGTGGCCTGCGCCACAGGTGGATGAAGGAGGAGGATGGCGTACGCCATCCTAGGCCACGTGGGCCCCCCAAAAAAATCCTCATCTCTCCTTTAATTAATTCCAAAAAAAATCCTTTCCTTCTTCTTCCATACATATCTCCTAAAAAGAAACTCTATTCTGCTTCTTATTATTTTCACAGCCAGTTTCCAGAACACTCATCCCTCTTTAATACTACTTCATTATATATTAATCTACGTTCTATTTACATTATCTGCAAATTAATAATTCAGTGGTATATCGACACAGCTTTTACACAACCAATTAATATAAGATTTCCATAATAGTCACAAAATCAACGAAGACATATCGACCTAATTACCCAAATCAACCCAATTTAAAGTATTGAAATCCATACCCGATTATAAAATCGAACCCACCCTTACCTTAGGTTGGATTGAAGGTTGCTCTACAGTCGGATTCCGGAATTTTTTTCTTCTCGTTCTCTCCCTTTGTGCAGCAGTTCTCCTTCCTCTTTTTCTTCCCTCTTTTTCTAACTTCCCACTTCTGTTTCTTTTTGTTTTCTTATAACTTCTATTATTTTTATTTTAATAACTAATAAACTATTATAATTACTAATGAGCCTAATATAACACCCCTTTATTTTTCTAATTCAACCACGTTTTCAAGCCCACTAATTAAATAACACAACAACTATTATAATTAATTTTAGTAATATTTTCTACAACTTTCGACTAAATTTTTCCAACTTATCGATTAATTTAACTACAACATGAAATATTCCTACATACCACAATAATTACTTAAATATTAAAATAAGAAATAATTGTTTGGACGTTACAACTCTCCCCCACTTAAATTATTTTTGTCCTCGAAAATTTACCTGCTTCAAACAGCTCAGGATAGGAGTCTCGCATCTTGCTCTCCAATTCCCATGTCATGCTTTCGCCCGTAGCTCCCAACCAAACGACTTTGACCAATATTATTTCTTTTCCTCGAAGAGTCTTTGTTTCACGACCTTCAAGTCGTACCGGCTTTGTCTCCACTGTAAGATTATCCCGCACTTGCACATCATCCATACTAACCACATGAGACGGATCTGAGACATACTTCCGAAGCTACGACACATGGAATACATCATGCAAATTCGAAAGATTTGGTGGTAATGCCATCCGATAAGCAACTTTTCCAACTCGTTCCAAGATTTGATACGGACCAATGAAGCGAGGAGTGAGCTTTTTAGACTTCAAAGCCCTCCCAACACCAGTCACAGGCGTGACTCTCAAAAACACATGGTCACCAGCTTGAAATTCTAAATCCTTCTTCCGCTTGTCATGGTAACTCTTCTGCCTACTCTGAGAAGCTTTCATCTTCTCTCGGATAAACTTCACTTTCTCGGTAGTTTCTCGAACTAACTCTGGTCCAAGTACCACACCCTCACCAGATTCATGCCAACATAACAGAGTTCTACACCTACGACCATACAATGCTTCGAAAGGCGCCATTCCGATACTAGAATGGTAACTATTATTATATGTGAACTCAATCAATGGAAGATAAGTGTCCCACATGATATGCTGAACTCAACCTCAACTTAGAACCCAACGAATCTTGCAGACTTTTCCAAAATTCCGATGTAAACCTCGGATCTCTATCTGACACAATACACAGAGGAAGACCATGCAACTTTACAATTACTCGGATGTAAATCTCTGCCAACTTCGCAATTGGGTAAGTGATGTTAATAGGTATGAAGTGAGCCGACTTCGTGAGCCTATCAACGATCACCCAAATCGAATCATGCCCTCTTAAAGTAACAGGCAGCCCCGTTACGAAGTCCATAGAAATGCTATCCCATTTCCATTCTGGAACTTCCAACGGTTGCATCAACCCAGCAGGTTTCTGATGCTCGATCTTAGACTTCTGACAAGTTAGGCACGCATACACAAAACGATCCACATCTTCTTTCATTCCGGGCCACCAAAATATTTTCTTTAAATCTTGATACATTTTAGTAGCTCCTGGGTGAATACTCAAACTGCTTCTATGACCCTCTTCTAGAATACTTCTCTTCATAAAGTGTCATCAGGAATACAAATTCTTTCACCTAATTTCAACACACCTCTCGCATCAATCTTAAAGTCACTCTTCTCTGATTGATTACAACGATTAAGGGTATCTACTAATTTCACATCCAACTTCTGTGCCTCTCGGATACTATCCAAAAAATCATTATTAATCTTTAGCATTCCTAACATTACACTCTGCGGGGTTACTTCACAAACCAAACTCATATCACGAAATTTCTCAATTAATTCCAACTCCTTAATCATCATTGCTGACACATGCAAAGTCTTTCTACTTAAAGCATCGGCCACGACATTTGCTTTACCTGGATGATAATTCAAACAAAAATCATAATCCTTAAGCAATTCTAACCATCTACGTTGTCTCATATTCAGCTCTTTCTGATTAAATAAATACTTTAAACTTTTATGATCACTGTAAACCTCGAATTTGGAACCATAAAGGTAATGTCTTCAGATTTTTAGCACAAACACCACAGCAGCAAGTTCAAGGTCATGCGTAGGATAATTCTTTTCATGAATTCTTAACTGTCGTGACGCATAAGTAATTACTTTATTATTTTGCATAAGCACACCTCCTAAACCCATCAATGAAGCATCACAGTAAATTACAAACGGTTCCTCCGGATTTGGCAAAGTCAAAACCGGCACCGACGTCAATCTCCTTTTTAATTCATTAAAACTCTCTTCGCACTGAACATCCCACACGAAAGCTTTACCTTTACAAGTTAATTTAGTTAACGGAAGTGCTAACTTCGAAAATCCTTCAATAAACCTTCTATAATATCCAACTAATCCCAAAAAGCTTCTAATCTCGGTAGCCGACTTAGGAGTCTCCCATTGTAATACAGCTTCTACCTTGGAAGGATCCACAGCAATACCTTTTCCTGAAATTACATGGCCGGGAAAACTAACTTCTCTTAACCAAAACTCACACTTGGACAGCTTCGCATACAATTTCTTATCTTTCAAAACATCTAACACTAATCTCAAATGTTCCTTATGCTCTTCTTCTGACTTAGAGTAAATCAAAATATCATCAATAAATACTACTACAAAATGATCCAGATAAGTATGAAAAATACGATTCATGTATTCCATAAATACTCCCGGCGTATTAGTCACACCGAAAGGCATCACAGAATACTCATAATGTCCATACCGACTTATGAATGATGTCTTCTGAATATCTTCATCCTTCACTTTGATCTGATGATAGCCTGATCTCAAATCAATTTTACTGAACACACAAGCACCCATTAACTGATCCATCAAATCATCTATTCTCGGTAGTGGATACTTATTCTTGATCGTTACTTTATTCAGTTGTCTATAATCAATACAAAGTCTCATACTACCATCCTTCTTCTTTACTAACAACACTGGAGCTCCCCACGACGATATGCTTGGTCTTATAAAAAATTTCTCAAGTAAGTCTTCCAGTTGCTTCTTTATTTCATACAATTCAGATGCCGACATTCTATACGGCGCCATCGAAACAGGCCTAGTACCAGGTACCATATCAATAGTAAATTCAACTTCCCTCTCTAGCGGCACACTAGGAATCTCATCAGGAAAAAACTTCAGGGAATTCCTTCACTACTAACAATTCATCAATCTCAGCTTTACTCTCAACCGACAACGTCGCCATCAAAGAAAACATCTGAGCTTCCTCTTTCATCAATTTTCGTAATTCTCTGAAAGATAATAAGCCAACTCCTTCCTCTTCAGGAGTGGAAAACCTCACAGACTTATGATAATAATTTATATGAACATAATTATACTCTAACCAGTTCATACCAAGAATTACATCCATCCCAGCCAACGGCAAACATACTAAATCAACATAGAAATCTTTATCGAAGATCGACAAAGGACACTTTAAACATACCAAAGAAGTAGTTATTGATCCCTTAGCTGGGGTCTCAACAATCAATTCACCATCCACAGCGGGCAATTTTAAACTCAGTCTTCGAGCACAGTTAGTAGAAATAAAACAGTGTGTAGCACTGGTATCAATAATAGTAATTAAAGGAGTACCATTTATGAAACATGTACCTCTGATAAGTCTGTCCTCATTAGAGGTTTGAGTTCTGGTCAATGCGAACACCTTTCCAGTTTGAGATTTCTTTGGCTTCTGACACTGACTTCCAATATGCCCTTCTTCGCCACAGTTAAAACAGATCATTTCCTTGTGCCTACAATCAGCTATTGCAAGCCCAGTCTTACCACAGCGAAAACACCTCTTTACTTTAGCAGTGCATACATTACTCTTATGACCATCCTGACCACATTTGAAGCAAACTATACCAGCAGGAGCACCTCCCCCACTAGCTCTCTGAGCCGGAGCAGCTCTTTGTTTCCCTTTTTCAACCGGAGCATCATACGGCTTGCCACGGTTTTGATGTTGCTTGCCTCAGCGATCACTGACAACCTTGTAATGAGCATTATTGTCCTCTTCAAATATCCTTCAGCTATGAACTAATTCAGTAAAAATGCGTATCTTCTGATACCCAACAACCTTCTTAATTTCAGAGCGCAACCCATTTTCAAACTTGATGCACTTTGAAAATTCAGCACCAACACCAGTGTAATGAGGATAAAATTTGGACAACTCCACAAATTTTGCCGCATAATCTGTGATAGACATGTTTCCTTGCTTCAGCTCAAGGAACTCAATTTCTTTCTTACCACAGACATCTTCCGGATAATACTTTCTCATGAATTCTCTACGGAATACATCCCAAGTAATGTCTTCACCTGCCGTGGTCAACCTTTCATGAGTCTCTAACCACCAGTCATCAGCTTCGATTGCTAGCATGTGAGTACCATACCGAACCTTCTGAGCTGGAGTGCAATCAATAACACGGAAAATCCTCTCGATCTCTTTCAACCATCCCAAAGTTGCATCTGGATCATGCTTCCCTTTAAACACCAGCGGATTTTCTCTTTGAAAAGTCGCCAAGCTACGTGATCCAGCATCTCCACCAGCATTTGGCAAGTTCTGCACAGCTTGTGCCATCGCTTGCATTGCGGCAGTAATCGCAGCGTCATTTCTTCCAACCATTTCAACTTATCACTACAACACAACTTAAAGTTAGATTAGTAACAATACACAATTGTTAGACAGTAAAGACACGACAACTGGCCGGACAGACCAACCTGCTCTGATACCACTAATGTAACACCCCATTTCTACCTACGAATTATAACAACAAAGTCAGAGTCTTAAAATTTTCTACAAATGGAATATTACATATTCAACTTTAAACAATTTCCACTTTAAGGAAATAATAACAAATACGTAACACTTAATTCGACAAAATAATGTCATTCACTCCAATAATTCAACTTCATAAAATCTTATGCAGCGGATTCATAAAATAATTCTTAGCATCTATAAGCAACATAAATACGACTTAACATAAGGAGTAAACAACTATAATCCTTCAAACAATTTAAAGGTTCAGTAATAATTAAAAGATCAACAAAGTAGACACGCGACAATCCCCCCGAGTGCTACGTATCAGAGCGACTGACCACCGACTCGACCAACGGTAACTGGCTACTTCTCAGGATTACCTGCACGTTGTCACATAAGGACAACATTCAACATAAGGGGTGAGTTACAAATATTATAATTAGTGCAGGAAAACAATACAGCGATTAAGGATAGTAACAAACACTACTTCATATATTAAATCAAATATCAACACAATAAACCAACAAGTATGCAACTTCAATGAGACTCGACTAGTTATGCATGTGGTACCCTTAGGAGTAAAACTCCCAACTTAAAATTTGCCAATTTATCGAGGCATCAAGGCATAAGCCTTCAACTTTCAACTTCTTGCCAATCCATGCCAACGTGGTGTGAGCAACGGCTCCGACAAAATGCATATGAATTTATATGACATATAGGATTTCACATGCATACAATATAACCACATGAATGATACATATCAACTAAATACGACATAAGCAACTCAGAAATCAACTTTGGCATAAAAGCCTCCAATATAGCAACTTCAGAATTATCCCATAATTCGGAACAACAATGCAACTCAGCTGTACTTGAAACAACACTTAACAACACAATTTCCAGCAGCACAACTCATTAAAATTAATTATTATATTACCCGACTTAGCCCGACGAATTTCGTTAAATTCCGGACAACTAAGTTTTTCCGCATAATTGGGCTAAACCGACTAAATCAACACTGCTTTCTACTTTCTGCGATTAATACGATTTTATTACAAAACTGAGATTTGTTATGTTCTGCTAAAATTATCTATTATGGGATTCATGCTACTACCACTGTTTCTACTAATCAATTAGATCTACAGTCTCGGTAAAAATTCTAACTAGTTACTGCTATTTTATTCTTCTTCATTTTACTGATATATATATATATATATATATATATATATATATATATATATATATATATATATATATATATATATATATATATATATATATATATAGCTTCTGCAGAACAATTCACTTAACATAATTTGTACTCTATTTTAATACAATACCAAAATATATATGAAAATTATCATTATTCTTAAGACATTGATTAAGAGATTGATTAATTAATAATATATGAAAATACTAGAAAAATTAGACTAAATAATGTTTTAATGTTTTTTTTTTCTTTTTTTTTGAGAGTGGCTATAGGACTTCCACTAACTAGTGGCCCCCGCCACAGTTAGTGTGGCCTGCGCCACCCTAAGCTTACACTCATGTGGCCTGCGCCACAATTAATGAAATGTGGGACTTAAAGATGTGGCCTGCGCCACAATTAAATAAAGTGGGAGGCTTTAATATGTGGCCTGCGCCACAGGTGGATGAAGGTGGAGGATGGCGTAAGCCATCCTAGGCCACGTGGGCCCCACCCAAAAATCCTCATCTCTCCTTTAATTAATTCCAAAAAAAATCCTTTCCTTCTTCTTCCATACATATCTCCTAAAAAGAAACTCTATTCTGCTTCTTATTATTTTCACAGCCAGTTTCCAGAACACTCATCCCTCTTTAATACTACTTCATTATATATTAATCTACGTTCTATTTACATTATCTGCAAATTAATAATTCAGTGGTATATCGACACAGTTTTTACACAACCAATTAATATAAGATTTCCATAATAGTCACAAAATCAAAGAAGACATATCGACCTAATTACCCAAATCAACCCAATTTAAAGTATTGAAATCCATACTCGATTATAAAATCGAACCCACCCTTACCTTAGGTTGGATTGAAGGTTGCTCTACAGTCGGATTCCGGAATTTTTTTCTTCTCGTTCTCTCCCTTTGTGTAGCAGTTCTCCTTCCTCATTTTCTTCCCTCTTTTTCTAACTTCCCACTTCTGTTTCTTTTTGTTTTCTTATAACTTCTATTATGTTTATTTTAATAACTAATAAACTATTATAATTACTAATGGGCCTAATATAACACCCCTTTATTTTACTAATTCAACCACGTTTTCAAGCCCACTAATTAAATAACACAACAACTATTATAATTAATTTTAATAATATTTTCTACAACTTTCGACTAAATTTTTCCGACTTATCGATTAATTTAACTATAACATGAAATATTCCTACAAACCACAATAATTACGTAAATATTAAAATAAGAAATAATTATTTGGGCGTTACAAGAGAAGTTGAATTCTCAGTTGACCTGATACCGGGAACGGCTCCTATATCTATTTCCCCTTATCGGATGGCACCAATCGAGTTAAGATAATTGAAGGACCAATTAGAGGATTTGATGACAAAACATTTTGTAAGACCCGGTGTTTCGCCATGGGGAGCCCCTGTTTTGTTGGTAAAGAAGAAAGAGGGTGGTATGAGGTTATACATAGACTACCGTAAGTAAAACAAGTTTACCATCAAGAATAAATATCCCTTGTCGAGAATAGACGACCTTCTAGATCGGTTGAAAAGAGCCTGTGTGTTCTCGAAGATTGATCTGAGGTCGGGCTATCACCAGATTCGTGTGGAAAGTTCTGGTGTTCCCAAGATTGCGTTTAGAACCCGTGATGGCCACTATGAGTTCTTAGTGATGCCATTCGGTGTGACAAATGCTCCAGTTGTTTTTATGGATTACATGAATCAGATATTTCAAGACTACTTGGATCAGTTCGTGGTGATCTTTAACGTTGACATTCTTATCTATTCTCATACTCCACAAGAGCATGGAGAACATTTGAGGACTGTTCTTTCGGTACTACAAGAGAAACAACTTTTTGCCAAGTTTAGCAAGTGTGGATTCTGGATGTCAGAAGTCAAATTTCTTGGACATGTTATATCCTAGGGAGGTGTAGCAGTAGATCCATCGAAAATTGAAGCCGTGATTAATTGGGAGAGACCGGAGAACGCTTCAGAAGTGAGAAGTTTCTTAGGTTTGGTATGTTACTACAGAAGGTTCATTAAAGGTTTTTCTCAGATGGCGTTACCATTAACTAAGCTTACAAGAAAGGACTTTGCTTACAAATGAGATTCGAGTTGTGAACAAAGTTTCGTATGGTTGAAAGAGAAATTGACAACTGCTCCAGTTTTGATCATTCCCGATCCTAACAAATCTTATGAAGTATTTTTTGATGCTTCCAAGATGGGATTAGGATGTGTTCTTATGCAAGAAGGCCAGTTTTTAGCCTATGCTTCTAGACAATTGAGAGTTCATGAGAAGAATTATCCAACTCATGATTTGCAACTAGCGGCCGTGGTGTTTACCTTGAAAGTGTGGCAACATTATTTGTATGGTGTATGTTTTGAGATGTTCAATGATCATAAGAGTTTGAAGTACCTCTTTGATCAGAAGGAATTAAATATGAGACAGAGAAGATGGATGGAGTATTTAAAGGATTATGACCTTGAGTTGAAGTACCATCCGGGAAAAGCGAATAAGGTGGCAGATGCTTTAAGTGGAAAAGTAATTCATGGTGCCGAGTTGATGGTATTGGAATATGCACTATTGTAGATGTTTCGAGACCTTAATCTTCAGTTTGTTTGGACTCCGAATAGTGTAATAATGGGAAATTTGAATATCAATTCTAGCTTGAGGAATGAGATTCAACAAACACAAGCTCTAGATGAGAAGTTGTAGAAGTTGCTGCTTCAACCGGGTTTTGTGAGAGCATTGGATGGGGTTATCCTATTCAACCAAAGAATTTGCATTCCATATGATGAGGTGTTAAAGAGAAACATTTTAGAGGAAGCCCATAAAGGTTCTTTTACGATACATTTGGGTTCTTCAAAGATGTATCAAGACTTAAAGAAAGAGTATTGGTGGTCCGGAATGAAAAGAGACATTGCGGTATCCGTGTTCGAATGTGCGGTGTGTCAACAAGTAAAGATTGAACACTATAGATCGGGCAGGTTATTGCAAGCTTTGGACATCCCAATTTGGAAGTGGGATAGTATCTCTATGGACTTTGTAGTGGGTTTACCGAGTACTCAAGGTGGTTATGACTCTGTTTGGGTGATTGTGGATCGGTTAACGAAATTTGCACATTTCTTAGCAGGTAAGACTACGTACAAGGCAAGTAATCTTGCGAGGTTGTTTATTGCTGAGATTGTGAGATTGTATGGTGTCCCGTCTAATATTGTGTCGGATAGGGATCTGAAGTTCACTTTGAGATTTTGGAAGGTGTTCCAACAAGCCATGGGTATAAATTTGCATTTGAGTACTCCTAATCATCCTCAAACTGATGGTCAGACGGAACGTATAATTCAAACAATGGAAGATATGTTACGGGCTTGTGTTTTGGAAAGTAAAGGAAATTGGAACTTTTTCCATTGATAGAATTCTCTTATAATAACAGTTATCATGCAAGCATCGAGATGGCTCCGTATGAGGCCTTCTATGGAAGAAAGTATAGAACTCTGTTGTGTTGGTCGGAAGTGGGTGAAGACAGGATTTTAGGACCCGAAGTTATTCAAGAAACCACGAAAAAGATTCGGATGATTCGAGAAAAGATTAAGCAAGCCCAAGATCGTCATAAGAGTTATGCTGAAAACCGAAGGAGACCATTGGAATTTGATGAAGGTGATCATGTGTATTTGAAAGTCACTCCGAGATTAAGATTGAAAGGACTATTTAAGTCGTGCAAGTTAAGTCCGAGATACGTGGGACCGTATCAGATCTTAGAAAGGATTGGTGAAGTTTCTTACAGATTGGCCTTACCACCCTCTCTATCTGAAATGCATGATGTTTTCCATGTATCACAACTTCGTAGGTTTGTTCCTAATCCACTTCAGCCTATTCTGCCGGATTCTATCGAGATAGAAGCATATTTGACTTTCGAACCCCAACCGAGCCGCATTGTTGGAAGAGAAACCAAAGTGTTAAGGAGCAAAGAAATATCACTTGTTAAAGTACAATGGGATGAGATGCATCCGAAGGATGCTACGTGGGAATTGGAATCGGAGATGCGGGAATCATATCCTCACCTTTTAAGGTAATATTTTAAATTCGAGGACGAATTACTATTTAAGGGGGGGAGAATGTAACACCCTGTAATTTATTTATCTCACTGAATAATATTATTTAAACGGGATATCTGATATTAATTGTGCCGAGGCTTTATTATTTTGAGGATTAAGAAACATTCTTGGATACTCTCTATTTTTGGACCCATTGGTAAAATATAAGTTTTTATATAATTGTTTATATAGAAAGAAAATAGGAGAAAAAGGAAAAAGAGAAAGTTAGTAAGTAAAGGAGAGAAAAAGGAAAAGAAGAAAAGAAGAGAAAGGAGAAGAAGAAGGAGGGAAACCCTAAAGCTTCAAATTCATCTTTATCCATCATCCGTCCGTAGAATCAACTCATTCTTCCCATCAATCTTCATCTCTCAAGGTGGGTTCGTAGTTAGATACTTTTGTTTTAGTTTTTGGTTGAGTTTTATAGTTAAGGAGTTTTTAGGTTTTTGGTAGAAATCTTGAAAACGAATGATTTAACAGTTAGAAACTCGATTAAATCTAACTATATTGCTCACATTATGCCTATGAATATGTTTAGTATTGTTTTCCTATGTTGGTTGGTGTTTTGGATGATTTTGGCATGGAATGATATGTTTCCCGTAAGTTGAGTTTTTTCTGGAAAACGTAGAGCTCGCTCAGCGAGCAGTGAAATTCTGCAGAATAATTGTTGATCTGGTATAGCTCGCTCAGCGAGTAGGAGCTTACTCAGCGAGAAAATGCAGGGAGTTCCTCGCTCAGCGAGACCTGCAAGTTTAAGTTTTGTTTTTAATTCTTAACTTTTGATCCGGGCATTCGATTTTTGTGTTCCGCATATCGAATCGAAGCTAAAAATATTTATAAATTGATTATGCCAAAAGATGTTATTTTTACCCGACTTTTCACGACTTTTCAAATAATTAGAATTATGTT
Source organism: Lathyrus aphaca (assembly GCA_963966055.1). Lineage (NCBI taxonomy): Eukaryota > Viridiplantae > Streptophyta > Magnoliopsida > Fabales > Fabaceae > Lathyrus > Lathyrus aphaca. The sequence goes on from OZ014520.1 coordinate 445,738,982, forward strand.
GACTTTGGAAGTATGAGTTAATGGAGATAAAATGTACAACTTGGGAGATAGCTAGGACTTTCCCTCAAGCTAGTGTGTCTTGAGTATTTATATCACTTTAGGATCTCCATATTAGTCTTGATTAAGTCTCAACGTAGATACCTTTGCATTGCGTTAGAGCATTCATAAAGGCTAGAGGTACCGTTTTAAGGCGCAGAGTTTTGGGTTTAGGTGTGTATTACATCGAGTCCCACGGGAAGCAAGGTTTAAGCTTGAGGTGGGTATTACATCGAGTCCTACGGGAAACAGGGGTTAGTTTGAGGTTGGTATTACATTAAGTCCCACGAGAAGCAGGTTAGTGGCTTAAGGTGGGTATTACATTGAGTCCCACGAAAGCATGTTAGTGGCCTGAGATGGGTATTACATTGAGTCCCATGGGAAGTCTAGTTGAGCTACTTGAGGTGGGTATTTCACTGAGTCCCACGTGAAGTGTTATAGAGCGTTGTGTGGATGCTTTCCGTTTTACTTTGGTTACTCTCGAGAATAGGAGTTATGTTCGTGGAGTAATAGGTTTTGAACCCTTAAAGCTGAGAGAACCTTGAGATATGGAACTCACTGAGATGTTTTATCTCACCCTATGTTGATGTTGTTATTTCAGGTACTTCCGGTTCCGCAAAGGGTAAAGATAAGGCTATTTGATCGCTTTGTCTTCCGCTGTGGACTTTTGAGATCTTTGGATCTAGTTCTTAGACTTTTGTATTCATTTTGAACATCTTGTATAATTCATAGCCTTGTTGTTAGTACCTTATGTTGTAGTGGCTATACTTATGCAATGTGTTTCTAAGGACTTATGTATTTCAATACCAAACTTGATTATATATATGAAAAATGTGCTTTCAAGTATGTCTTTTATATATGGGTATTACAGGTTATGTGGTTAATTGGAAGAATAATGGACATAACTTGAAATGAACATGAATTGATATGTACACTTGTTGTTGTTGTTGTTATATGTGGTTGTTTTTATTGTTGTTACATGGCATTGATGTTGATATATGTTGATGTAACTGTTGATATGTGTTATGTTATTGTTATGTGTTCTTATGGATGTTGATATATGTTGTTATATTTGAAGATGTATTTTGTGATGTTGTAGTAAGTTGTTATTGTATGTTAGTTGTTGATGATGATTGCATGAAGTAGTTGTTGTAGATATGCATAATTTTCATTGATTGTGCATGGTTAGGAATGACGTACCAAGATAGGGTATGTCCATTCAAATCCCATAGTAGATCGGTGTGATGTTGGTATGGTCATGAAATAGGGATCGTATGTGACCATGAAATAGGGGTCGAGGGTTTAATCATGAAATAGGGATCATACTGGACCATGAAATAGGGGTCGAGAGCTCCGATGGGAACTGGATCTTGAAACAAAGATCGATATATGGTACCGCATGCATAGAGTTGGTAGAGTCTCATTGCATAAGTTATTGTTGTGTGTATAATGCCAGTAGTATATTTTGGTGTGTTTGTTTAATTGTTGTTTGATGAGAAGTGGTGAACTACTTGATGATACTTACTTTTGTTCTTATTATTTTTCCCTTTTGTTGGTGTAACTATCTCACCCCTTCTGTTTGAATGTTACCCCTATGTTGGTAACGTGCAGGTGATCAGGATTAGTAGAGTTGGTGATCGGTGAAGTCGGTGTACTTCACAGTTAGAAGAGACGACTCTGATACGTGCTTTGGGGTGTCAGGTCGATGACAATTTTCTTTGTTTATTTACTTATTTGTTTTAGAAAGACATGTTGCTATTAAACATTATTTTGTGTTTCATTTAAAGATTTCCGCTGCAAGTAAAAATATTTTGTAAAACGTATCACATTGAGCCGTGTGTTTGTAGTTAATGTGACACTCAAAATGAAAACTAGTAAAAAAACTCGTGTGTTTGCACAGGCACGTATGTTTGATTACTTTATATAATGGACGTGTTATTGTTTCTCAAATTGAAAATAAATAATGTCAAATTTTAGGAAAAAATATTATGAATATAAAAAATAATAATACAATATAGTGAGAATATAATATGAAAATATATTTTAAAATGTGTCCATTATTATTTTATAAATACAATTCAAAACCATAAAATAATTAATATATTCCTTATGTAACAAAGATGTGACAAAGAATAGTAATTTTCAAAATACAATATATGTATAACCATACAATGTATTGTATCCGTTTATAACAATATATTTTTTCTCGTATATAAAAATATTTTTATCAACAATGTATTGTATCATGTATATAAATATTATTTATTTTTTTAACATTATTTATTAAAATATTTGAATAAATAATGAAGTTGTTCTCTTATATAATAAATACCTAACTTTTCATTAAATAATAATAATTTATGTTAAATAATTTATTAAATTACAGAATCAACATATTTAAAAAGATAATAATATTCATAATAATACAATCCAACAACATTATAATAATAATATAATATTTCCCCTTTCTCTTTCTTCAAAATTAATTGTTATTATATTTATTTGACATTCTATTAATCAATTTTTTATGGAAAGACTTGTATAGTCATGTGTAAATCGCGATTTAGTAAATAGTACATAATAGGTCATTTTTTATAAAATTTTAAAAAATTAAATAATTTTTTTAAAATTAAATTTTTTTAGAATACAAGACATAAATCCTTAATTTTTTTCTTTAACGAAATAACATTTTTGAAAAAGTAATTCAACACAAATAATATAATTAAAAAAATCAATTATTATTGTTTTCATTAGTGATCAATTATTTTAATAAAATAAAAAATTTCATTAAATTTTGTTACAATGATCATTAAAACAAAATTATTATAATTAATTTTTTAAAATAACTTTCTAAATTTTTTCTAAAATAATCTTTTTAGAGATATTTTATTTAAAAAATTGTTTCTAAAATAATCTTTAAATGGATTAGCATGATACAATAAAATTCTTTTTTTTAAGAAATTGATCATTTAAATATTTAAATAATCTCATGAAGACCAATTAATTAATTTTGTTATTTTCTGTTATAGTAATAATTTATATATATATATATATATATATATATATATATATATATATATATATATATATATATATATATATATATATATATATATATATATATATATATATATATATATATATATATATATATATATATATATAATTAATTTAAGAAAAATACAAAGTAAAAAAAGAGAAATAATATATTAATAGTATTAAATGTAATTAATTGTGAAAAAAAATTATTAGTCCATTTAAAGAGGAATATCATACTAATGCATACCTTCTAATTCTCAATTAGCATTATCCTATATATAAATTCAAGATTTTATTTTTCACTGAAACTATGTACATTGCAATATACATTATACATTTCAAATTGTTAAATGATAATATACATTGAAATCCAAATCTGACCACAAAATATATACATTTAATATAATAATATACATTTACTAATTGTATTGTCAAATCATATCTCATTATTTATTACAATAATCAGCTTGCATAGAGACCACAAATCTGATTGCATAGAGATCATAAATCTGACATCATGTCATTCAATTAATACAAATTTGTGGCAATATAATTCAATTTATACTATTTTATAAAGAACAAGGAAACCAAAGCATGAAGTTGCTCCCTACTGACATTGTAACTTTGTAACAACGTTTGTGTACTTTTTTTCAAAAAGTGCTTCATTAGTCAAAGGCTTGTAATTGAAACTGTTAAAGATAGACCAAACACTCCCTATAGCTACGAGTTATATCCATACACTCCAATGATCAAGCAACTTGTACGAGGAGAAAGAACCAGGACCATAGAAAAGGAATTCATAGGAAGCCATTCGCATAGCACATATATCCTACAGAAAAGGGTTTCTTAGTGCCTGAACCTGACGCACTGTAATCTTGAATCTTTCCAAGCTTTAGCAAACTCTCAACTCGCTCACCGGGAATTACAACACCAGCAAATCCAGTATATGGACAAGTAGCTAGATGATCCAGAAACACACTCTGCAAAGTACCCTTGAATATTTCAGCCATCTCCCTCTCAAGCAGTGGAGGTTGCACTCGGGCAACCATTTATCGCCATCTTTGAGCATATTCTTTGAAACTTTCAGACTTCTTATGAGAAAGACTCTGGAGTTGGACGCGGTTAGGTGCCATGTCCATATTAAATTGGTATTGTTTCACAAAAGCTTCGGTTAAGTCCTTCCAGCTTCTGACAACAGTCCTGTTCTGATTCAAATACCAATCCAAAGATGCCCCAGATAGGTTGTCTTGGAAGTAAAAGATTTTAGCACCCTAATTTTTGCCCTAATTATTCTTCGCATTTCATCTGCATCTTGCATACAAACAAGACCGCACTGGTTGCTCGGCTCCTCTCGGGTTAGGTTTATGACTCATAGAGGATCACCATTGTTTTTATTTGCTTTATTTATTTATGTTTACTAACCATTAATCAAAATCCAAAAAAAAAAAAATTTCACTAACATTTTTAGGAAGAGGAACCATTGAAAATGCCAAAAATAACAGTCATGCAGCTCGAGTAAGATTTCACAGACAAAAGTCGATGTTGATTCGCAAGTAATTCAAATTTATCTAATCAAGGATTTCCCAAGTTAATTAATTTATGCAAGGAATTCCAAGGTTCATGTGTTTATTTTCATGCCTTCTTCGACGTACAAAATGAATCGTGCTACAACAACCAAGCAGTCATGTTTGAATAAAAATTCAAATTTATGCTTAGTTAATCGGTTAACCATTTCCAGTGTAATCTGGTTAACCAGTTAACCAGTGCGAAATTTGAATTTTTCATTCAAATTCAGCACCTTTGGATCATTGATATATTTGGAATATTCTAGATCCATTGGCCTCTGATTTCTCTACATCACTTTTATCATTTCCTACCATAAACCCTCAATAATCACCACTCTTTTCCATTTCCCACCAAATTTCCAATTACCAAACCTAATTTTAATTACCAAAGTAAGCTCCATTCCACCAAATTCCCATACCTAAGGCCTTTAAATAGGACCTTAATTTCATTCATTCACCAAGCTTTAGAGAGCCGAAAAATTCCTTGCAAAATACTCCCCCAAAACAAAACAAAAATTCACTAAAGCTCTCTTTCTTTCTTTTGAAGTTATCAAGAATTCACATTGAATTCTTGATTAACTTGAGCTAAACCTTCATCCTATTCTTTTCTTGTTCATTAATTGCAGTAGATCTAGCTTGATTTGGTCCAATTTGAAGAAGTGCTTTTGGTAATTCTTTCTTTCCATAAACCCATACTCATCATCAACATTCAAGATGTTGATCTTTGGTGCCATTGATTCTAGATCCTTTGGATCTCAATTTGTTGTTTGATTGCAGGGATTTCTCTGTATTTTGGTTTTAAAATTCGTGCAAATTCAGATGATGATCACTAAGTGTTTGAAAAGGGTTTTAAAAATGGATCATGCTGAATTTCTGCAATTTTTCTGCAACTGGTTCAGTGTTAACCGGTTAACCATTTCCAGTGTAAATTGGTTAACCGGTTAACCAGCTTTAACCGCGCAAGATTTGAAATTTGTTTGCGTTAACCGGTTAACACAAGTCAGAAGTGCTTTTTGGCTTGTTTTAAGATCATTTTTGGTTCATCTTTGTTCTTCTTCTTCCTCCTTTTTATTTATACATTGGGAAGCACTTTTGGGAGTGATTTCTCCTTAATTTCAATGAACTTTGGGTGTAGATTAGAGTAGTTAATGTTCATTAGTTCAAAACTACCTTTAAGTGAATTATTTAATTCATTTAAGGTACTTTGCATTAGTGATACATTTTCATGCTTGAATCCACCAAGAAAAGTAATTGAACTTAAGGATGGAATAATACCATGAGTGTGACTCAATTTGGTATTCACTTTTTGTTTTGTGCGGTATTGAATTCGGATGACGATTTACATATCGTTTATCTTGCATGCATTAGCACTAACATTGTTCACCTTAATTGGTGGTGACCGGCCTCATTTTTAGGGTAATTACTTCGTAAATTACTCGACGATTTGTTAATATAGACCTAAATGTGTCCCGAATTCGGAATAAAAATCTAATTGGGTACTTGCACTTTCATGGACCGGACCTCTTGTTGGTTGCGTAATCCCAAAGCGTTTAATCATATTGCATTAAGAATCGAGACTTATGAATGTTTGATGTGTAGGGGCTTTGGGTCTCCCAATCACCTTTCAAATTTCATTGAATTCGATTCGGTTTGCCTTGATTAATCTCTATAGTGTAAGATGCTTAGTGGATCCGGTTGCCTTTCAATTTTGGTTACTCTTTTGGTTGTGGTTGATTAAGTTCATCATACCACTTTTATGTAAATATTATTATATTATTGTTACTATTAATATTTTAGATTCTTGCACTTTAATTTCTTTTGCTACTAACATTTAAATTCTCGCACTTTTATTGCTTTTATTATGCTTTATTCATCCATTATCATGTTTATTATTTGCTCTTATTTTTGTAGTGTTGTTTTTTCCTTTTGTCCATTTGGACACAAAAAAATTAATAAAGTAATAAACCTCTAAAAAAATTGTGATCTTAATCTTTGGACTATTGGTTACTATCCTTGGCATTGAAATGAAGTTTTGGACTTAGATTTTTGGACACCTCTCCTTTGCCTTGATCTTCATGAAGTTGGTACTTGCCTTTTTTGGTCATTTGCTAGCTTATAAGGATGGAACTCTTATGCTCATAATTGGAAGTGTCATCAAGTTTTGTTAGATCTTTCTTCCTTTATCTCCTTATTTTCTTTTTTTAGGATAGTCCCTTCATCTCCACCCCTTCTTTAATTTTTAAAATCTTCTCTCTTTTTCAAAGGATTCCTTTTTTTCCTCTAAAATCATCACTTCTTCAATAAACAAAACCTTGACTTTTGTCATGTGGATTTTACCATTTTTCTTTTCTTTTAAAACCAATGAATTTAATCATTTTGACTTTAATTAAATTAATAAAAAGAATCAAACTAATTCTAGTTGTTTTGTGCCTTTGTGCACTTTTGTTTGTTTTCTTTAAAAAGTGCCGATTATGAGTCATTATTCTTTAGTCGGGTGTAAGTATTCCAATCTCCATGGTTGTAGTTTGATGTAATTGAGTCTCTTGTCATTCGTGGGGGTTTAGTGGCATACTCGTTGATTTTATCCGAGTTGGCAACCTCCCCATAATGATGTATGAGTCCATGCCTTCATTCTCATGGTAGTTTTGTTTGGCCATCCACTTGAAGATGGCAAATTCTCTTCACTTAATAAAATCAATTATAACCAACCCTTTTCACTATTTGTACCACGAACTACGAGGTTTTGATCTAGCATTGCACTTTGTGGGTACGTAGGCATGAGGTGGTAAGCCTCTCCAAACACAAAAATATAAAAAAAATATTTTATTTCTCATCCCTCCACTCTCATTTAATAAAACTTTTTCAAACCAAAAGCAGTACATTTTTCAAAGGGCTCCCGTGGAGTACTATATGTTGTGTTTCTTTATATTTTTTTTACTTTTAGATTCATTAGTATTTATTCTCTCTTTTTTCCTTTTCCTTTTGGAATAAAATAAAAGCACGGTGGCAAATCTGTTTACTTTGAGTTAAGTTAACTAATAGCTTACACTCATGAATTTACCGCTATAGAAAAATGGTGACTCTGCTGGGGAATAACCTCTAAGTGGATTCGGCCTACTTTGATTTATTTACTTCTTTGGTTTGATTTGTTTGTATTTGTTTGTTCTGTCTCGGTTTTGGTGATTCTCTGTGAGTGAGATAAATTCTAACCCGGATCTGAGTTGAACTTATGATAGGACGGCGATATTCAAAGCAATACGCGATGGAGTAGTCCAAAGCTATATGAATTCGATAATCTCCACTCGGTTAGGCTCTCTTGGATTATCAATGTCATGTTGAGTAATCATATGTGGCATTATTTTCCGACCTTGATCTGATCATACTGAGGACCATAGAACCCTTAACCCATCCAATCCAATTTAGGAACGTAGTGCAGAAACTATCCGGGTGTAAACCTAAGGTGGTTGTCACGCGATACTACACTCGGACGAGGTCTATTTTAAGAATGTTATCGGTTGAGTGTAATCCAACATACCGATAATATTCTAAATATGGTTGTTAACTTTGAGCACCTCTGTTAGCACCCTTTTGTCGCTCCCACCAAAAGACGCCCAGGTCAGAAGGGGTACAGACGCAAACGGTTGGCGAAAGGAGAAGGAATGAATATAGTCGCCAGCTAGGCATTTTTATCCCGAAGGAAAGGTAATGCTGCATAAACCTAGGAAAAGATGGATAAGACGGTTGCGAACCAGAGAGACTGAGAAAGGGGGTTGGTTACAACCTGGGAAGGTATTAGCACCCAGATTTTCCGCCGTACTCGACGGGATCCACGCTTAAAAGATTTGTGTTTTAAAGGGGTAGTGTCAGTGCTATTTGTGTATCAAAGCTGGAAAGAATGCAAGTGTCAGTGTAAAAGAAATGTGAAGTGTATAAGAGATGTGTCAGTGTGAGAACATGAATGAATTGCTCAAGATTATGAGGCTTAAAGAATAATGCTAGGAGGAGGGGGAATGTACAGAGACTTTTGTTCGATAACAGTTAAGTTATGCCTACGTATCCTCTCGTGCAATGAGGAAGTCAGAACACCGTAGTTCGACTCAAAGAGACTAAAAGATAAATTGACTTGTAAACTGCTTACTTGTCTATGCTCAAGTGTATGACCTGTCTGGCTCAGGTGCTAACTGTCTTGCATTAGACGGAAGAAGAAAGTTCTCGATTGTGAATGAAGGTGATGAGAAAAGAATCCCGAAGGAGACGATTATTGTTTGTTTTTGTGTTTTCAGTCTTTTATTGCTTTTTGAAGTTTTTCATAAGTTAATGAGCTTAAGCCTAAACCAAGGGGTTAGTAAACTCATCACATCCTCCCTCTGATTAGGGGTAATGAGAGTACCTTAAGCATGAAGTAAGCACCTCACACTTAATCACCATGGTGTAGGATTAAGGTCATTAACCTACTTGTGATTATTTAGATGTTTTTGTTGTTTTTGTTTAGTGTTAAGTAATGAGTTTAAGCCATAATCAAGGATTTAATGGACTCATTACACCATCCTAATAGAAGGATAATAGATGAGAACATTTAAGCTGAGGAAGACTCCTCAACTTAATCCATGATTGGGGATTAACCTCATGAAAAAACAAAGCCTTTATTAAATGGATTTTAGTTAATGATAAGGTGAATAAGTGAATTTTATGGTTTGTAAGACAACTTGAGGGGGACTTGTCCATTAACACTAGGGTTAGTCCTTCTTAACCAATTAAGGAAGAATTAGAACCCTAATGCAAGGCCCAAGTTACAAGTTTGATGTCTTAGTGATTATTAAGATGGATTGGTTAAAGGATTTAAACACATTAAGGGTTTAACACTTAGGATTAAAGTTATACACTCCATCCTAATAGAAGGATGCAGGCACAAGCTTAATCACAAAGCCTTAAAACCTTTAGGGTTTAGTCCCTGATTATGAGATGAGAAGAGAAGACTCAAAGATGACACAAAGGTGAAAGATAAATGGGGGACTAATCAAACCCTAATTATTATCATGCTTGGTCATTCCTAGGGTTAATGAGGTTTGCAAGAATATCTTCAGAGAAACCACCAGGAAGGAAGCAGATGAAAGGAGCAAGAAGCAAAGAGAAGCAAAACAACTTGCTTCACTTAAGAAGACAAGTTCCTTGAAGAAAGAAAGTAATAGATGAACATGAATGAGAAAGCTCAATCCAATACACAAGATAAAATGCAGCAAAGATGCATAAGAGAGATGAAAAGAGCTTGTGAGAAGTGAAGGCAAATTCACTTCTCAAAACAACTTACCACCTGAAAAGTTAGCAAAGAAATGAAATGCAATGCAAATGAGATGAAATGTCATGATGCAAACCAAAGTCAGAAGCATTTACATGATGTTAATGATGCTAAGAGATGATACAAACATGAGGCAAGGCATGAGAATGATCAAACAAGCAAGGATGCAAATGAGGCATGCATTGAACCATGAATGTACATGAAAAGTTATGAAATGCAATGGACATATAACATGGCAAATGAAAGATGCAATGATCAAATATGATTCTAATATGTCCTAAGATGTATTATGAATCATGTGGATAAACAAATCATGGCAAGTCATTGGATGCAAGCAAATGAGCAATGGATGCAAAGGAAGGCACAAATTAGGGTTACATGCATTATGCAATGGAAAAATACAAAACCAGAAGCAAATGACATGATAAAAAATTGAAAATGCAATCAAAGATACCCTAAACCTATACAAGCTCACTAAATGTTTCTAAATGTTTCTAAATGCAATGTGAATTTTTTTGGGATTTTTAAATACCTAAATGTATTTTTAATTAATTAATTTTCATTAACTAATTAAAAATAAACATTTAAATGATTTAAAAATAATTTTTAATGCAAAAAATAAAAATAAAAATATTTTTGGGTTTTAAAAATTAATGAAATCTTTGACAAAAAATTTCATAATTTTTAAATGCTTTTTACTATTTTAAATAATTCGTAGAAATAAAATGAAAACAAAATGAAATAAAATGAAATAAAATGAAAAGTATGCACATCCAGAGGCTGAGATTCAAACTGGGAGAAGGAGGTAAGACTGCGCGCGTCATTCAACGGCTGTAATTCAAACTAACCAAATTAATTTAAACTGAATTAATTAATCTAATTAATTATGATTAGGGTTTTAATGAGAGATCCAGGCCATTCATGTGCGCGGGAGTCAACCCAGGTCAACTACATCTACGGTCCACATTCAAACTTTGCCCTAAACGTGATTAATGACCTAATGACATTCAGGTCACCGGAGAAGAGCTCCGGTCGTCTTCTCCGGTGACATCCCTCCCTTAAAATTTCAAAATCACTCCCTAGGTTATTTCTGGAGCTCTAAAGCTCCAGATCACTTCCTCTCACCTCCCTAAACTCATCCCTGGCCTCAAAAACAATTTATTTCTCACCATTAACAAGATTCGAAGCAAGATACAAAAATGGCAGAAATTTCAGACAAGTCATACATGCTCAAATCTCCATCATTTTCAAAAGCAAAAGGTTCAATGCACTCAGGGAATCAAACTTAACAAGTTGAAAACTTAAAATAGAGCTTCTGGAAAAAATAAATTTTGAAGCTACCTGAGATGAAGCTTTCAGTTTGGAGCTTTCAGCCTGCCTCCCTGCTTCAAAACCACTCCAATGACCTCCCTGAGTATGCTTTGAGGCTTGGTTTGAGTGTATGGTGGCTAGTTTATGAGATTGATGGAGTTCTGTTCAGAGAGGGGGGGAAATCGTGTTTGAGTTTCAGGGGGTTTCAAGGCAAGGTGAAGGGTGGTTTATGCTCTATGGAGCTTTTCTAAATGAATGGTGAAGTTGGTTTTGAGGTTTGATGATTGTATGATGAGTTTCGAAGGAAAGTGCATAAGAGGAGAGTTTTGTGAACTATGGCTTATGAGAGAGATCAGGCTTGTGTGTGTGTTGCTTTGAGTTGCTTTTTGTCCACTTATCACACTGTGATAGGTCTGTGGAGTTGGTGTGGCCTATCTTGATTGGTATGGCCCTTTTTGCAAAAAGTCAAGTCTAGGTGTAAGAGAGGTATGGGTCAATGGCAGTCAAGGTACAAAGGGGTGTCCTGTGCAGCAAGGATTGAGGAGAGCCATAGAATCAGTCTTGAGGCCAATTAGCAAGTGGATTAGGGTTTGTGAGAGGTTTTGCAACTTTGTGATCTTTTGGCCCTTTTGTGATTACTTGAAGCATAAGTCATGAAAATGGACAAATCTTTGGTGCATTCTGATCTTTAGGCATTGGTTTATGTTTGTGCAAAGGTTAGAAGTCCATTTGAAGTCACAATTTGCCTTGGCAAGAGGTTTTGCAACTTTGCCTCTTTGGTGCAAAACTTGAAATTATGTGATTTTCCTCAACTTTGACAAGCCATATCTTTTGATCCAAAATGAATTAGAATGAGTTCTTGTACTTTTTGAAAATAGGAGGATCCATTATACAACTTTCATGACCAAAGTTTTCTCATTTGAAGCATTTTTGAATCAAAAAGAAAGGGTTGAAAAACTTTCCCAAAATGGCAAGTTTTCATTACAAGTCACTTTCCCAAAAAGGCAACTTTGCAAATGGCTTGAAATTCTTCAATTTTGTGAACTTATAACATCTTCTATGATCAAATAAAGATCATACACATTCAAAATGATGAAGAACACCCTTTGGTTGGGTCATTGAGGTCCTCAGATGCCCTGATTTTACACTGACTTGCTCAAGAAGTCAACTCTTGATCAGATGCCTTCCCTATGGAATTTCTTCATGAAAATTGATATGCATTATCCTTATGACATATAGAGACCAATAGAAACAAGAATGACCAAAAAATTTGGAGTTATGGCTTTTGAAACCAAAACCCTAATTTCAGGTCATCTGTGCAGTTAAACCTGGCTCTACTTCCATGCCTTTCCCAGTTCTTGTGATTCTTTGACTTTCTTGACCTTGTGAGGATATAAGATGATACTTGGACATACATGGACCCCTTTGAAGTGATTGATGACCTTTGGAGTGGCTCAAATAGCTCTTGGATGGCTCAGATCACAAACCCTAAATGCAGATGACTTAGAAGCAATGCAGTGAATAAAAAATGTGGTATGAGATGCTATGATTGAACTTATGCATATGAAAAGATCACAAGCCATGGTGTGAATGGGTGAGGGCAAATTTGGGGTGTTTACAGCTGCCCCTATTCAAGCATGAGTAAGCTGTGCAGGATGTAAGCTACGGCTTAACAGGCAAACAAGATAACTTGTGGTTGAATACCGAAGACAGTCCAAAATTTGCACTCACAGAATGAAGAAGAAAAGGGATATAGATTGTAAAAGAAAATAAAGTATAATTATAAGGTGCGGGCGACGGAGGACGACCGTCGGGCAGAGGACGACTGCTGGGGATAAAGCGATGACGGGGACGACCGACATGCTGGGGAAGATGCGGGAAATAAAGCAGTGACAGGGACGGCCGACAAGCTGGGGATATGAGAGATAGTGACGGGGACGACCATCAAGTAAAGCTATAAGACTCTCTGGGGATTATAGGTAAACGAAAAAAAAAATGATGAGGTACGGTCATCAAAGGTGAAGGGCGATCACCTAGCAGGGGACGGCTGCTCTGTTGGGGATTAGATGAGGGACGGTCATCTAAGGTGAAGGACGATCACCGGGTAGGGTACGGATGCCGAATGTATCACGACATAGGACGAATGCCGGATAAAAAGGTCGACGATGGGGACGGCCATCAGATAAGCATGATGAAGGACGGTCATCAAGAGGTGAAGGACGATCACCTATCAGGGTACGGCTGCTCTCAGAGTTTATCGTGACATAGGACGAATGTCAGATAACAGAATCAACGATGGGGTCGGCCATCGGATAAAATGATGAAGGACGATCATCAAGAGGTGAAGGACGATCACCTGGCAGGGGACGGCTGCTCTATTGAAAATATCACGACATAGGACGAATGTCGGATAGAAAAGGGGGTCTAATGAATAGAGACTCCACTGGGGGTGATGAAGGACGATCATCAAAAAGGTGAAGGACGATCATCAAAAAGGTGAAGGACGATCACCTGGCAGGGTACGGCTGCCGAAAAGGTATCATGACATAGGACAAATGTCAGATAGAAAGAAAATAGTTTAACAAGTTGTGTTGGGGACTTCGCTGGGGAATAGTAAACACGGACGGGTGTTTACATCCAAGAAATGAAAAGTATAAGTGTTTGGCACTGTGTATAGATTAAAGATGCGGACGAGCATCCTTAAGACTATGATACGGACGGGTATCAGGTAGAAACAAATGCTGACACATGTTCGGAGATGATGATACGGACGAGTATCAACTAGTTAACAAAGAACACGGACGAGTATTGATTCTGCGGGGACTCTTCTGGGGAATAATAGACACAGACAAGTGTCTAAACTCTAAAAAGAGGTAAAAGTATCTGACATTGTGTATGGATTAAAGATGCGAACGAGCCTCCTTAAGACCATGATACGGACGAATATCAGTAGAAACAAACGCTGACGCATGTTCAAAGATGATGATACGGACGAGTACCAACTGGTTAACAAAGAACACAGACGAGTGTCGAATCTGAGGGGATATAAGTGGTGTATAGAAGATACGGACGAGTATCTGTATGAGTACAACAGGAGTAACAAGTATGAGTGGTGTACAGACGAGTGTTTTAACTTGCTGGGGAGAGTGACACGAACGAGTGTCGGGAAAAGTGTATTATAAACAAGTGTATGTGTACCAAGGAAGTTGTGTATAAGTATCTGTGAGTGCAAAGGGGACGCTTTGGCTTTCTACTGGGGATATGTCACGGACGGGTGTCAGGAAGTATCTGTATCTGTAGGGAAAATGCTTTGGCTCTCTGCTGGGGAATTTGGGAAGTTTTCTGTATATCATTGATGGATTGTCAGTATTTACAAGTGTTTGATTCAGATCATGGCTGATGTTTATGCAATATGTTTGATTTTTGCCGTAATGCTCCGTATTAGACGGAATGCTACGCTCTGTGGGGAGAATATGATGCAAATGCTATGATTATGCAAAGATACCGATCCGGGATTTGGATCCCGTTGTTGTGGAGATCTCCGGCTGATCTACTTGAAGAATATCCCAGCTGAGGATGAGATCTTTGGTAGATCTGTCATGTATGACTCTGTATGGGGAAGTAGGTCACTGATAGACCTATCCTGGTAATGAGAGACCCAACTGGGGTTTGTAGAAGCTTTCGTCACTCTGTTGTGAGATCTTCAGGTATTGCTTTGCTGGATAGAGGTTGAGACTCTATGGGGAAGTAGTTCTCTGTCTAGCATTTGGCTGGGGAAGAAGAAAGATCACTGAAAGATCTTCTTAGAGATTTTTGTAGGGATCCTGCTGAGGATGATACTTGACAACTTAGCTGGGGATATGAACACCTTCTGGTGCTGCTCTGAAGGAAGTGTTGGAGAAGTGATGCCTGGCACCTCTAACGGGGAGAAAGCATCCCTGGTACTGTTTGGAAAGTGTGCTGAGGAAACAATGATTTGGCAGCCTACTGGGGAGAAGCTTCCATGCCCCATGTTGTGTTTTGAATGCCTGCAATCCTGAAAAGACAGAGAAACGCACAAGTATCCCGAGGTATCCTTTACTGGATTCCATCATAGGAGTTTAGACACCCCCGGGAGTAAACATATTTCCTGCAAGCATGTAGCTTAAGAAAGACGCATCTGTATTTATGCAATTAACAGAATAATGACATCGGACATTTTTGCAAATGAAAGAGTACGAGACAATGTGTGACTGAAAATCTGATTTTATTAATTCGTGTGCCCTGAATTGGCAAGATACAGTCAAAGAGATAAATCCCCTGAAATGAGGAGATTGTTACAAATTGTGAAACAAAAGATGCTGGCAATGTTGATGACGCTTCAGGGAGCTTCCCTTTGCTATGACTCGTATGACATTGACGTTCTTCTCATCTTGCTTTCTGAAGAAGGCTGGTTCTGACTGACGTTCGAACCTTTCGGAGCTTGCCATGTTGTAAGTGATACAGATGAATTCAGAATGCAGTTGTTCGCTTATTCCCTTATTTTGCGTGGATCGCCATTTCGGGTTTTCAATCCACCAGGATACCTATTTTTGCCTGAGTTTTCCAATGCGGCTTTTCAACTCAGCGGGTGTACATTTTTTTGTTTATTTTCCCTTATTTTTGCCCGAGTCTTTTTATTCTGTTTTTGACTCGCCGGGATGCCCTATTTTTTCCTGGACTTACATTCTGTTTTTATGTCCAGCGGGTCATTTTATGCGAAGTATTTTTTAACTGCATCTGAATTCACAGGGGATAGAAAGTCTTCACCATCCATAGTACTGAGCATGAGTGCTCCACCGGAGAAAACTTTCTTTACTACGAATGGTCCTTCATAATTCGGAGTCCACTTGCCCCTGTGGTCTGTATGAGGAGGAAGGAGTCTTTTCAGCACAAGATCTCCTACTTGGTACTCACGAAGCCTGACTTTCTGATCGAATGCTTTCTTCATTCTTTTCTGATACAACTGCCCATGACAGATTGCATCCAATCTCTTCTCTTCAATCAGATTCAGTTGTTCGTATCGGGACCGGACCCATTCTGCCTCATTCAGTTTAACATCCATTAGTACCCGCAAGGAGGGTAATTCAACTTCAACAGGTAGGACTGCTTCCATAACATACACAAGCTGATACGGTGTTACCCCAGTGGATGTTCTGATTGACGTACGGTACCCATGCAAGGCAAATGGTAGCATTTCATGCCAGTCTTTGTAGGTGACTACCATCTTCTGCACAATCTTCTTGATATTCTTATTAGCTGCTTCAACAGCGCCATTCATCTTTGGCCTGTAAGGAGAAGAATTGTGGTGTTGGATCTTGAAGTCCCGACACAGTTCTGCCATCATTTTGTTGTTTAAATTGGAACCATTGTAAGTAATGATTCTCTCGGGCACTCCATACCGACAGATGATATCTCTCTTCAGAAATCGGGCTACCACTAGCCTTGTAACATTTTCATAAGAAGCTGCTTCAACCCACTTGGTAAAATAGTCAATAGCAACCAGGATGAATTTGTGGCCGTTTGAAGCAGTCGGTTCAATCTTGCCAATCATATCAATGCCCCACATGGCAAAGGGCCAAGGTGAAGACATCACGTTCAAAGGATTGGGAGGTACATGCACTTTATTAGTATAAATCTGGCATTTATGGCATTTTCTAGCATAGGCACAACAGTCTGCATCCATTGTGATCCAGTAATAGCCTGATCTTAACAACTTTTTAGCCATTGCATGCCCTCCTGCATGGGTACCAAAGGATCCTTCATGCACCTCGTGCATCAACAAGTCTGCTTCTGTTCTATCAACGCATCTGAGAAGTACCATATCAAAGTTTCTCTTGTACAGGGAACCGTCAGTATTCTGGAAGAAACTACCAGCTAGCCTTCTTAGCGTCTTCTTATCATTGGAAGATGCCCCAGGTGGGTATGTTTGATCCTCCAAGAAGCATTTAATATCATGAAACCAAGGCTTATCATCTTTAACAACATCTGCCGAGAACACATATGTTGGTCTGTCAAGTCTGGATACTGAGATCCAAGGTACAAAGTTGGCAGCTTGAACTTTGATCATGGATGAAATGGTAGCCAGAGCATCTGCAAACTGATTGTCATCTCGAGGGATATACTCAAGCTTGACTGTTGTGAAGAAAGTCAATAACCTCCTTGTATAATCCCGATAAGGTATCAGATTATCTTGGTGGGTGTACCATTTGCCGTTGGTTTGATTAATTACCAGAGCTGAATCTCCGAACACAGTCAAAGTCTTGATCCTGAGGTCAAGGGCTTCCTCAAGACCCATAATACAAGCTTCGTATTCAGCTTCGTTGTTAGTGCAGTTAAAAGTGAGCTTTGCCGAGAAAGGCATGTGAACTCCTTTAGGTGTAATGAGTACTGCACCAACACCACGACCATTCATATTGACAGCCCCATCAAACATCATAGTCCATTCTTCTTCTGGGTCAGGCCCTTCAGTGTGAATAGGCTCTTCATGATCTTTCTCTTTTATGAACATGATGTCTTCATCGGGGAAGTCAAATCTCATAGGCTGGTAATCATCAATGGGTTGTTCAGCAAGATAATCAGACAGTACACTGCCCTTGATGGCTTTCTGAGATGTGTACTGAATGTCATATTCTGTGAGGATCATTTTCCATCTTGCAACCCGTCCGGTAAGTGTTGGCTTCTCAAAAATGTACTTAACTGGATCCATTTTTGAAATCAACAAGGTTGTGTGGGTCAACATATACTGCCTTAGTCGGCAAGCAGCCCACGCTAAAGCACAACAAGTTTTCTCGAGCAATGAATAACGTTGTTCACAGTCGGTAAACGTTTTGCTTAGGTAGTATATTGCATACTCTTTTCGACCAGACTCGTCATGCTGGCCCAGCACACACCCCATTGACTCTTCTAATACTGTCAAGTACATGATTAGAGGTCTTCCCTCAACTGGAGGCATAAGGATTGGAGGCTCTTGTAAGTATTCCTTGATTTTGTCAAAAGCCCTCTGGCAATCTTCGTTCCTCCTGACCGTTTGTTCTTTTCTTAACAGCTTGGACAAGGGTTCACAAGTTGCAGTAAGGTGAGATATGAACCGTGAAATGTAGTTCAATCTACCTAGAAACCCCCAAACTTCTTTTTCAGTCTTCGGTGCAGGCATGTCTTGAATGGCTTTAACTTTGTCAGGGTCAACTTCAATCCCTTTTTCACTTACAATAAATCCCAGCAGCTTACCAGATCGCACCCCGAATGTGCATTTGTTGGGGTTCAACTTCAGTTGGTACTTCCTCAGACGCTTGAATAACTTCAACAGATTTACCAGGTGGTCTTCTTCTGTGAGGGACTTGGCAATCATGTCATCCACATAACATTCAATTTCTTTATGGAACATGTCATGGAATAATGTTACCATAGCCCGTTGATAAGTTGCACCAGTATTCTTCAGTCCGAATGGCATCACCTTATAACAGAATGTGCCCCAGGGTGTGATGAAAGTTGTCTTCTCCATGTCTTCAGGTGACATTTTGATCTGATTGTATCCTGAAAATCCATCCATGAAGGAGAACACCGAGAACTGAGCCGTATTATCAACCAATACATCGATGTGAGGTAAAGGGAAGTCATCTTTCGGGCTGGCTCTGTTCAGATCCCGGTAATCCACACACATTCTCACCTTGCCGTCTTTCTTAGGCACAGGTACAATATTAACAACCCACGGCGGATAGCTAGTCACAGCAAGGAACCCGACGTCCCACTGCTTTTGTACCTCTTCTTTTATCTTCATTGCCATATCTGGGCGAGTACGGCGCAACTTCTGTTTTACTGGCGGGCAGTCTTCTTTTAAAGGCAGCTTGTGCATGACAATATCGGTGTCCAACCCTGGCATATCCTGATAAGACCAAGCAAACACATCCACATACTTTCGAAGCATATCAATCAGTTGCTCTTTCACTGAGTCTTGTAGGAAGGCCCCAATCTTAACTTCTTTTATGTCTTCTTCCGTACAAAGATTAACCGTTTCGATCTCCTCCTGATGAGGAGTGATAACCTTCTCCTCTTGCCTTAATAACCTGGCTAACTCTTCAGGAAGCTCATAATCTTCTTCAACCCCTTCATCAGTTTGATTGATTGGATTGTCAAAGTCATACAAAGTCATAGCTGTGTCGTTGTCGGTGCAGCCTGGAGGGCATTCTCTGCAAGGGTTTAGATTGTTTATTTTAGTGATCAATTTTAATATTGTTTTAGAAAAAGTGAAATGAAGTTATCATTTTGGAAAACATTGTCATTTTATTTTTGTACAAAAAGAAAAATGAAAAACAGTGAGCGGAAAAGGAAAAGACTCATTTGCAAAAGATGTCCGATACTCATTGATTGATCTGTTTGCACAAAATTACAAGATGGCCCGATTACAAAATGAGTCTTGTCATCTTGGGCAAGATGCAAGACTTGATGCATGCTTAAAAATACAGGAAATAATAATTACTCTGCAGGAGTAACCCTTATAATTTCCTGGGAAGACCAGTTAAGGACTTGGCTCCCCGGGATCCTTGGACGTATCCAGCTCTCCAGGTTGCAGTCGCTTTCTTCCTCGTCTTCCAAGTTGTTCACTGCATCCGGGGTGAGCATTCCCCCGCTGACAAAACTGGGCTTCTTGGCAGCCTCTGATTGATCTTGTTGAGTTGGTCTGTAACCTAACCCAAATTTGTCCTCCTTCTTCTCCACGGGCAGCAGCTTGCCCCATCCTTGGGCAGTACCTTCTTCAACAACCTTCTTGGCTTGCTGATAAGACATCATGGAGGTTCCTAGTACAACAGATGCTTCATTTATGTTCAGGGCCTCAAACCCTTGGCTCATAGTTTCATGGATCTCCCCGTCCATCTCAATGTATTTGTACGTAGCCAGATGGCTAACAAAGATGTCTTCTTCCCCACAGATGGTGATGATCTGGCCTTCCCACTCGAATTTCAGCTTCCGGTGAAGGGTAGACGTAACAGCGCCGGCGACATGGATCCAGGGTATACCCAACAAACAGCTATATGCCGGCTAAATGTCCATCACATAGAAGGTAATTTTAAAAGTCTGCGGGCCAATCATCACAGGCAGATCAATCTCCCCAAGCACTGATCTTTTAGAGCCATCAAATGCTCTCACCAACAAATTACTCGGACGCAATGCCAAGCCATCATACTCCAGCTTCACTAAGGCTTTCTTTGGTAGAACATTGAGCGAAGACCCAGTGTCCACCAGTACATGAGATAGAACGGCACCCTTGCATTCCAGGGTGATATGTAAAGCCTTGTTGTGGTTACGTCCCTCAGTTGTTAAGTCAGCATTGGTAAAGCCCAGTCCATGACTGGTGTTGACGTTTGCTACCACAGTTTCTAGTTGATTAACAGTGATCTCCTCTGGCACGTATGTTGCGTGCAGGACTTTCAATAATGCATTCCTGTGAGCTTCAGAACACATCAACAGGGATAGTATGGAGATCTTTGAGGGAGTTTGGTGAAGCTGATCCACCACTTTGTAATCACTTCTTTTTATGATTCTCATAAACTCGTCTACATCTTGTTCAAAAGACGTCTTCTGAGTTTCTCTGACAGTTGGCTCTTCAGGTACCACACTCTTTCCTTTTGCTTTGGCGGTAGCTTCTGCTTCTGCATTAGGTCTTTGTAATTGTAAGGCAAAAAGGCGTCCGCTTCTGGTGAAGCCTCCGCTTCCCCCAACATTATCAATTTGTGGAGAAGAGGTTGAAGAATCCAGAGTGATTTTCTCCCCGTTGCAGTAAAGATCAGAGCCATAATGCCAAGGTATGGCATTACTGCTTTCATATGGAACTGGTCCAGGCACCGTAATAGTAACTGGACTGACTGCTGCAGAGGAGGGTACTGTAATGGTGTGCGGATCGTAGTAAATGGTAACTGGTGACCTGGCAGGAGGTGCCACTGTTTTTTGTTGAAAGTTGTTGTTTGGAGGAATATTTGATGGGTCGTAGTAGATTGTGACTGTGGAGACATCTTCATTAAGTCTTGCTGGTGTTGTAGAAGATTCTGCTGAATAGATGGATGTTGATGTTGTAGAAGAAAGGGTTGTTGACATTTGATTTGTTGAAGTAATGGACGGAGCCATTGTTGATGATATTGATGAATCAGTAGGAATGATTGTTGCTGCAGTTGTAGGAGAATAAGGAATTGTCGTCAAAGGAATTGCTGGATTTGTAGGCGCCGTTGTTGATATTTGAAGTATACCATCCTTGATAAGACCATCTATGTCGCTTCTCAAATTATCACACCCATTGACTGCAATGTTGCAATACCCACAACCGAGCTCACACCCGGGGAACATCTGGTACTCTAGAAGCTGAGCTTTAATTTCGACCAGAGGTGTTCGAATTTGTGCAACACTGGTGATCAAAGTAGATGGTTTATCTTCCTCAATGGCATTAACCCTCGGCCCACCATGATTAGGCATAGGATTTCTGTTGACATTTGGAGGAGGTGCAAAGTTAAGGGCTTTAGAATCCACCAGATCTTGGACTTTCATTTGCAAAGCCCTGCATTTCTCAGTATTGTGGCCCGGTGCATTGGAATGGAAAGCACACCTGGTGTTGACATCGTAATTCTTCGGGATATTGGAGGGATCTGGTGGTGCCAATGTCCTTAGCTCAACCAAGTTAAGTTTCAGGAGTTGTGGCAATAAAGCGGCATAAGGCATAGGGATTAGATCAATCACTCTATTTTCCTGTGACGGTCTTTGTTGGAAAGGTCTTTGCTGTTGATTGCTGTTATTGTTGTTGTAGGTTCTCTGTGGCGGATACTGAACTTGTTGTTGGTAATGTAGTTGTTGTGGTTGTTGATATGCTGGTTGCTGAGGAATCAGAGCTGGAATAGTGACAGCTGCTACTGATCTGTGGACATACTGAGGTCTGCCCCTGCTGGCATGAATGGCATTTGTCTCACCGGTCCTTCTAGGTCCCACAAAAGGCTTCCTGGAGTTACTGGACGAACTTGCACCATTATCAGAAATCTTGCCCATTTTTAGCAGACTTTCGATCCTTTCCCCAGCTATAACTACGTCAGCAAAACTGGTGGAAGAAAAGGCAGCTAGCCTATCAATATATGTTCCTTGCAGAGTATTCATGAACATGTCGGCCATTTCTCTTTCCGACATGGGTGGCTGGACAGCAGCAGCAAGCTGTCTCCACCTCTGGGCATATTCCCTGAAGCTCTCCCTGGAGGATTGAGACATTCCCATCAAGAGGGTCCTGTTAGGAGCCATGTCCAAATTGTATTGGTACTGCCTGATGAAGGCTTCAGCTAGGTCCTTCCAGCATCTGATAGTAGCTCTGGTTAAGTGTGAATACCACTCCCTGGAAGCCCCAGTCAAACTATCTTCAAAGTAAAACATCCACAGTTTTTCATCCATGGTATATGCCTTAAGTCTCCCCAGAAAGGATTGTAGGTGAGTTCGTGGACAGGAAGTTCCATTGTACTTCTCAAAGCACGGGGGTTTAAACTTGTGGGGAATCCTTACCCCATCCACTAACCCCATATCCATTACATCGAAACCCAAGGAGTTTTGAGACTCTAGAGATCTCAACTTCTCAGCAATTTCATCAAACCTCCTATCATAGACTTCATCCCCAGCTCCCATTACAGTAAACTGCTCCTCTTGAGGATCTTCTTGCAAGATCCTGCCTGCATCAGTATTGCCCGGTACATTCCTTGGGATGTTGACTTTCGGATCTAGATGAGGTCCAAATACTGGTGGGTTAACATGAGGCTGACCTCCCTCATTGTTACTAGTCCCTCCAGTCCCAGGATGAGGTTCCTCGGGGTTTTGTCTTTCGACCAATGCCCTTAACCTTTCTAGACTTTGGGCCAAGTTAGTCATTACAGTCATTAATTGGGCCATTTGGTTCCTCATCTCCACTCTTTCGTTAGCCATCTGAGTTCTGACCTCTGTCAGGTCCTGCTGTACTTGATCCATTTGGATACCAGGAAGGTTGTTGCGAGTAGGAAACCGGTGCGGACGGTTGAGAGGGAACACCCGGCGGCGAGCAATAATTCCTGAACCACAACAGAGTTAGAAACAGACAAAATAATGACAAAACCTACAAAACAAACAAAAGTTAGTATGCAATGCAGTATGCTTATTTGTTTTCCAAGGTATCCGGCTTGGTTCTTGGTTTTGACCTTTCCATACCCCGAGGAAGATGCTTTGATGTTGCTTGAGAAAAGAAACTCGTTGAAACAAACTAACAAATACATTACAAATGGTGGATCATACATAGTTTGTTTTTTACAACACATGCCCCTGAGGGGTCAAAATACAACATAAAAGAAAAGTACATCAAATGAAAGCAACAACAAACAAAAAGTCAGACATCGAGTCCAAACTCATCCTCCTTAACCTCCTTCAAAAGGGCCTCAGTCACCGGACCACCTGGATGCTCTGTAATAGTCCTGATGAGGAGATTCCTGGTGGCGATGGCAGTGGTCAGTTTCTTGTGCCTGTCCTGGTCCTTTGACCTCTTCAAAGCAGCCCTGAGCTTCAACTCTGAAATCTCCTTTTGGGCTGCCAGCAAAGCTTCCTGTTGCTTCTTTTCATTGGCCTCCAACTGCTCAATCCTGGCTTGAGATCTCTGATCTTCTTGAGTACGAGCTTTAGTGATCCTGACCCACCTAGCCTGACTTTCTTGCAGATAGAGATCAGTCCTAGCCTTCTGAAGCTTGGCCTCCTTACAGGCATTCTTCAATATTTGCTCCCCAGCTCTTGATTTCTTGATGTAGTCTTATGCTTTCTCAATCTTTGCCAGATGCTCCACCTTAAGCTTCTCCAACCTCTCAATGTCTAGACGACCATCACTCCTCTCCCAGAGGGTCTTCTTCAGAGCTTGAGACAGATTCTCATTCCTTTCCTTCAGCTTCTCAAATTCTTCCAGGCTGACAGTGGTTGTTGGCTGTACTGTGGATGGTCCAGGTATATCCTCAATGGTGAAGGGCATCCCAGAAATATGAGCTCTAGCATGAGACCATTCATAATACTGAGCTGAAGCCACATTATTGCACCTCCCAAGAATGGCCATCCCTTTGGTCTAGATGTTGTCCCAAGCCCAAGATGCTTGTCTGACAATAGCTAGATTAGGCTTTATCTCACAATACAGGGTTTCAGCTAAATCTTGCACTTTAGGAGGGTGGACCAAAGCATAGCCCAATTGTCTCTTAAACAACAAAGGATTGTAGTTGATGTAACCCTTCACTCCTACTAGAGGTACATTGGGGTACTGCCCACAGCTAGTGATTATGTCCTTGCCCTTGGTGCTCTGGGTGCACCATCTGATGTCATCTGAAGTCAAAGCAATAAGTCTCTTAGCCCAATTATTCTGTTGGTGAGGATTCAGGAAGGCATCAGTCCTAGGTAAGTGTTTGAGCAGCCAGGTGTGAAATAGAGGAGCACAGCATCTCACCAACTTTCCTCTTTGCTTCTTATTCCTCTGATGAATGGAATAATAGAAATCTCCCAGCAAGGTGGGTACTGGGTTCCTCAGAAGGAAAAGATGAATGGCATTCTTGCTGATAAACTTGGGCTCATCTGCAAATAGTATAACCCCATATATACTGAGGGCTAACAATGCACAAACTGCCCTCCATTCTCCCAAGGAGGCCTTCGGGATGGCCTGAGAAGTCAGAAAGTCTAATTGCAAACCAGTGATCCCAGCCTTGGTTGTCATGTTCTGCTCAATCAATATAGGCTCTAGGTACAGTGCCTTTGCCACTTCTCCATTGCTGGGAGAAGTCATCTCTGGGTTGAAGGGGACACCACCCCTGACAGGTACTCCAATCAATGATGAGAACTCCTCCAGCAGAGGTCCTAACTGAAAGTTCTGGAAAGTGAAGCATCTCAAAGGAGGGTCATAAAATTGTAGGCAAGTGTGGATCATACTCCTCTGAGAAGGGTCCAGGTCCATAACCATATCAAGGATGCCTCCATAATGCTCTCTGAATAATGTGATGTGGTCTGGAGTGATAAGTGCCTGGACCTGCCTGATACTAGTCAACACAGGCTCAAAGAAATGGTATGAAATGTTGCTCTTCCTGGGAGGAGCCATGACTGCTGAAGATAAGTGCTGATGAAGATCAAGACTGGTACTGGAGATGAGTCACTGATAGGCTGATGCTGGTGATGAAGGCAACTGAAGCAGGCAGCTGATGAAGATAACTGAAGCAGATAAGTGATGAACAGAGGTTTATGCAGATGAAGGGGTCAAAACCAAGCCAGATGTAATGTGGATACCCTGAAAAACAAATAAACAAATGTTAAATGATGAAAATGATGAGTATGCAAATGATATGCAAGGGTTTGTGATCAAGCTGGATCTGATTAACTGTCTTGATATAAGTCCATGTATGTTCAAGAAGTCCAGAGGGAGGTTCAGAAATCCAGTAACCAAGGTAGGGGGACTCAAATAAAAAGTCACATGTCCATGGTTTAAATCACAAGAACTGTCCAAAGTGAGGTACTCTTAAACCAAATAGTAACAGGGTATGATGTGGCCAATGGTACCTGCAAACCTGTAAACAGCCCAACCCCCTCACAGGTGGTGTTCTAAAACAAGGATCCTCAGACTTGGATCAGTTATGAGAAGTGTAAACACTTCTAACCCGGAGGTACAATGTTTACAATAACCATAAAAGATCCTCCTCTAATTCACCTCAGTTTCTGAAGGTCATAATAAAGGTCATCCAGACTTAGCAGGCTTCCCAGATAGCCCTAGTACTACAGGAAATCTGTAGCACAAAGTTCTCAAGAAGAAACCCACATCTGAACCGTGTTTCATATTCCCGCACCAGACCGAAATGGAATGGGAAAGAACATGAACCACTCTAGCCTAGGCGTCACTCGGGTCCCAGGTATAGGACCTTAAACTCTCAGTAGAACCCCACCCACCAAAACAAAAACCAGATCCAGCAAGATGACAATATGACAATATGATGTATAAAGCTGAGAAGAAAGCAATAAATAACTGTACATAAAGCAGTAAATAAGGCACAATTAGCACATAACACCCCAGTAAACACAAATCAAACAAGCGCTAGGAGGAACCCACAAAAAGAACCAGAAGCCCTGGTTACAGTATAAGGGTCCCCAACAGAGTCACCAAGCTGTCGCTCCCACCAAAAGACGCCCAGGTCAGAAGGGGTACAGACGCGAACGGTCGGCGAAAGCAGAAGGAATGAATAGAGTCGCCAGCTCGGCATTTTTATCCCGAAGGAAAGGTAATGCTGCATAAACCTAGGAAAAGATGGATAAGACGGTTGCGAACCAGAGAGACTAAGAAAGGGGGTTGGTTACAACCTGGGAAGGTATTAGCACCCATATTGTCCGCCGTACTCGACGGGATCCACGCTTAAAAGATTTGTGTTTTAAAGGGGTAGTGTCAGTGCTATTTGTGTATCAAAGCTGGAAAGAATGCAAGTGTCAGTGTAAAAGAAATGTGAAGTGTATAAGAGATGTGTCAGTGTGAGAACAAGAATGAATTGCTCAAGATTATGAGGCTTAAAGAATAATGCTAGGAGGAGGGGGAATGTACAGAGACTTTTGTTCGATAACAGTTAAGTTATGCCTACGTATCCTCTTGTGCAATGAGGAAGTCAGAACACCGTAGTTCGACTCAAAGAGACTGAAAGATAAATTGACTTGTGAACTGCTTACTTGTCTATGCTCAAGTGTATGACCTGTCTGGCTCAGGTGCTAACTGTCTTGCATTAGACGGAAGAAGCAAGTTCTCGATTGTGAATGAAGGTGATGAGAAAAGAATCCCGAAGGAGACGATTATTGTTTGTTTTTGTGTTTTCAGTCTTTTATTGCTTTTTGAAGTTTGTCATAAGTTAATGAGCTTAAGCCTAAACCAAGGGGTTAGTAAACTCATCACATCCTCCCTCTGATTAGGGGTAATGAGAGTACCTTAAGCATGAAGTAAGCACCTCACACTTAATCACCATGGTGTAGGATTAAGGTCATTAACCTACTTGTGATTATTTAGATGTTTTTGTTGTTTTTGTTTAGTGTTAAGTAATGAGTTTAAGCCATAATCAAGGATTTAATGGACTCATTACACCATCCTAATAGAAGGATAATAGATGAGAACATTTAAGCTGAGGAAGACTCCTCAACTTAATCCATGATTGGGGATTAACCTCATGACAAAACAAAGCCTTTATTAAATGGATTTTAGTTAATGATAAGGTGAAGAAGTGAATTTTATGGTTTGTAAGTGTAACACGGTGGGAGAACTGACTTTAAGTTATGTTGCGGATAGCAAGAGTCGCCACCGACTTTTATTTTATCCAAAAGGAAAGGGTATAAAAGAACAGGAAAGACCTTAAGAGATATTTTTGGGTCCGGGGGGTAGGTTATGTAAAGGGAAGGTGTTAGCACCCTTTACATCCATGGTTATCCATGGGCTCTTAGTTACTTAGCTCACTTTTGAATTGTTTTTGAAAGTGTAGTGTGTGAATAGAAAAATTTTCAGAATAGTTAATAATAATCCATGTACGGATGTGTAAAAACTTGTTTTTGAAAATTTGTTTGAAATTGTGAAGAGTTTGAAAATTTTTTGAAGTGAGCAAGTACATAAGAGGAACCTACCCTAAAGTTTAAAGTCTTTCTTATTCTTTATCCTTTCCTTGGTAAGACTATCCCTACTATTAAGGAGTAGGTAGTCATTACCTTGGATGTGAGGGACATGAGAGGGACATTCTATTTTAAGAAGGCAACTGTGGGGTGTAATAAGCATACTGGAGGGACTGTCATCATTTATTCGAAGGGACTTGATTCGTAAAGGCAACCATGAGGGACTTGATGATTTTTCTTTTGAAAGGGACTTGCTTTATACACCCCACTTGACCATTATTCGTAGGCAACTCGAGGGATAACCTTAGAAAGTGAGACGGCGATAAAAATCGACTTACGTGTGTGAGTGTTTAATTTAATTATCTTATGATTAAAAGTGATCTAATTTATTTTAAATAAAATACATATTTTTCACTCCCTAATTACTAACCATAATAATAATTAAATAATTAAATAATTTACATCCCAGGAACAATTACAACATAATTATAATAAGCAGAATAAATAAATAGCAAAATATAAATATAGCACAATAAATATAATAAGTAAAAATAATAAATAAGCAAATAAAATAGGGGTTAGTAATAATAATAATAAGAAAATTAAATAAGGTTAGTAGAAATAATAAGAATAAAGTTAGTGAAAATAATTAAATGAAACAATAATAATGAGAAAAAAATAAACAATATTAGAGACATAATAATAAAAATATAATATAATAGTAAAATAAAGATAAATAATAATAGTAAATCACAATAGAAAAATATTATAAATGATATAATTAGAATAATAAGCACAAAGTTTAATTTTAAATATATAATAAGAAAAATTTCTAAGCATAATATAAATCATTTACAACAATTCAATTATTTATCAACAATTATTAAAAGATATTTATTCATTATGAGAAAATAAATTTTAAATGTCATGTTTATAAAAATAATCATATTTACAAAATTTACATTAATCATATTAAATTAGAAAATCATTTAGAAAAA
The DNA here is from genome assembly GCA_963966055.1 of Lathyrus aphaca. Taxonomy (NCBI): domain Eukaryota; kingdom Viridiplantae; phylum Streptophyta; class Magnoliopsida; order Fabales; family Fabaceae; genus Lathyrus; species Lathyrus aphaca. The sequence goes on from OZ014520.1 coordinate 445,767,874, forward strand.
AAAAATAGAGTTAGGTTTTATTTTAGAAAATGTTTTTTAGGGTTTGAGAATTAGGGTTTATATTTTTTAGGGTTTTATTAGAAAATAATCTTAGGATTTAATTTATAATACAAAATCACATACATATATTTATAATTTAATTACAAGATTCAAAAATTAATATATTTTTAGAAATTTAATAAAACAACAAACATGCCATATTATCATTTTTATTATCTATAAACATATATTCCAAAAATTATATTTTATTTAAGATTATAATACATAAAACAAATAAAATAAGAAAAAGTATAAAAAACTTACCTGACTGGGGTTTGAACCCAGGTCAGTCTGTTTCCCAGTAGCATGCCTTACCACCAAGCCAATCCACACGCCGGCGATGAATGAGAAGGAGAAATTGGTTTTATTCTTTGTCTTGTAAATCCAGAAAAATAATGACACAAAAAGGCCTGGTGTGGGATTTGATCCCAGGACCTTTATACATTCACACACGCGTATCACCACCCGGCTGGAAGAGCCAATCTGTTAACATGTTGGCTACAAACAATAATATGTTAAACCTGAAAAACCAACGAAATAAATGAACAAAATGTTACCAACGGGGAATCGAACCCCAGACCAAGCCAGCATACACGCCTGCCTCCATCCACTGGGACAACACCATGGTTGTGATATACAAACAACAAAACAACATAAAATGTGTTAACATTATTTGAATTTCTGGGCGCGCGGGAAGCAGCTTCATCTTCTCCAATTTACCTGCGAATTTTATTGCCCTTTTTCCTGCAAGTTTTGTTACGAGTTCTTCATGGTTGAAACCCTGCGAAATTCAAACACACACCAAACAACAACGATTTATGAAATTAATTATGGTTTTGTGATCCTGGAGATTCATAGAACACTCCTATGTTCTCAAAATTCATTTAACTTCAGTAAATCAAAGGTCCCCATTTTCGACCTCTAAACCCTAACCATGGCATTTGGTCCATTAGGCTATGAAACTTCAAGCTATTTGTCCAGAATCGTTCCTTAGATCATCACAAACACAAAGGCACAAACAAAATTCATTAATAATGCACAAAATAACAGAATCGAAAATTTTAAATTCAAGGCAAAGTTTGATTCGGGTTGGCCAATATGAGATGATTTTGATGCATATGATTGATGCTTTACAATCAGTGATGTCCAGGGAAGCTATTCATGTCTTTATTTTACCTTCTAGTGCCTTGGATTGAAGAATCCGAATCCCACTTTTTTGCTTGAATTTTGAGTTTTGAACTTACCTATGAGCTGCTGGATTTCGTCCTCTAGGGTTATGCTTATGATCAATACTTATAGGTGAATCAATCTAGGTCAGAAACTTCAATGGTTATGTGAAAGATTTGATTTAAAAAGATTGAGAAAGATGGTGCTTTGAATTTCAAATATTTTTGTACCAATGCTTTCTATTTCAAGCCACTCCATATAATTCTGGCATCAATTTGTTCCATATTGATTTTATGACTTTCTAGAATCAATAAATCAATTAAATCTTCACATTTAATATTTTATTTAAATTTAAAATGATTTTAAGAATAAAAAATCATAATAAATTAATTAAATAAAATAAAAATTATGAAAATATTATGGAAATTTCGTGCAAGATGTTACTGTATAGGTTGGGTCATGAATTGGCCAGCCCATTTGGAGAAAATTGCTTTTAGGCCCTCATTTTCATCATAGACCATCACAAATTTTCCCAACTTTGCAAGGGCACATCTCCCTCAATTTTAAAGGTATTAGGGTGTTCTTGGACTTTTTGGAAAGCTTGAAGAGTCCTCTAAACAACCCCATTGGTTTCAGGTCCATATCATTTACCAATCTCAAGTTATGCCCTTTTGAAGTTGTTGACTTTTTGTTGACTTTTGAAATGACCTATAATGTCTTAGATCATATCTTTCAAATGAAGCATTTTTGGGCTTAACTTTCAACATAAAAGTTGTAGAGAATTCAATTGCCTTCAAAATGAGCTTTGGATGGAGACTTGGTGATGAAGTATGTGAAAGTTATGACTGGTCAAAGTTCAGTTGACTTTTACTGAGGAAACCCTAATTTAGAAACTCCTGATTATTGATGATCTGGAATCTCCTTGATGAATCATGATCAACCCTTGATCAAATGATGAATTTTACTTCATATACTTGATGTTGGCAAAAAATCATGAAGCTTGACTTTGGTTTGACCACAGTTGATCTCAGTTTGACTTTTTAACTATACTGACTGATTTTGACTTATCTGATCATCTGACTGAGCAAACTTTTGAGAAAAGTCTTGAAACTTGACATGGGGGTTCTTATACACATATAAGATGTTATGAAGCTCACTTGAGGTATTGGAAGTCCATTTATCCTGATTAAAGTCAAAACCCTAGTTTTGGATGCACTGCTTAGGAGGTGCATTGTCTGAGGGAATTGTCAACTCTTCTGACCCATTGTGAACTTTGTGAACCTTGTGAACCATCATAAAATGTCTTGTGAACCTCATGGGAGATATTGTGAAACTTGTGAACCTTGTGAACCTCATGAAGTGGCTTTGTAGACCTCATAAACCTCAGGAAAGGTATGTAATCATTGTGAATCTTGTGAACCTTGTGAACCTTCATAAAGTAACTTGTAGACTTCATGAACTTCATGAAAGGTATTGAAGATGTTGAGAAACTTGTGAACCTTGTGAACCTTCAAGAAGTGACTTGTAGACTTCATGAATCTCATGAAAGGTATTGAAAGCATTGTGGGACTTGTGAACCTTGTGAACCTTCAAGAAGTAACTTGTAGACTTCATGATCCTCATGAAAGGTTATGCAAGTGTTGGAGAACTTGTGAACCTTGTGAACCTTCTTAGAACACAAAGTCTTGTATTGTGAGGGCAAATTTTGGGGTGCAACAGTTGCCCCTGTTCAATTTTCTGAAACCTGAGGGGTTAGATTGGTATATTTGCCAGTCGTGACCTGGAAGGTTGAAGGGGATTGAACACAAAAGCCCAAAAATTTGCACTCACCAGTGCATAGAGTGATATTGATGGTTGGTTGAATATGATTGAGTGGGCTTAAAGATGCCACTAGTAGAAAGTTCTTGGAAGATAAAGCAGTCCAAAATATGGAGATATAATGAAAGCTGTCAGGAATTTGGAGAGTCCTGAGGTATTGATGATATGTTTTCAAGATATTGGAGTAGTACTGATGTAACAGCATGCCTTCATGAGGATAGAGCAATCAATAATGATAACCCTAAAGCAGTCTTGAAGTAATAATAGGATTTCAGGAGGATAGAGCCATCAATAATGATAACTCTAAAGCAGTCTTGAAGTAATGATTTCAGGAGGATAGAGCAATGATAACTCTAAAGCAGTCTTGAAATAATAATATGACCTCAGGAGGATAGAGCAATCAATAGCTCTAAAGCAGTCTTGAAGTAGTAATTTCAGGAGGATAGAGCAATGATAACTCTAAAGCAGTCTTGAAATAATAATGTGATTTCAGGAGGATAGAGCAATCAATAGCTCTAAAGCAGTCTTGAAGTCATGAGAATTTATCAGGAGGATAAAGTAACCCTGAGGTGACAATAAAGCAGTCCCAAAGTAATAAGGAGCTTATCAGGAGGATAAAGTAACCCTGAGGTTACGATAAAGCAGTCCCAAAGCAATAAGAAGCTCATCAGGAGGATAAAGTAACCCTGAGGTTACGATAAAGCAGTCCCAAAGTAATAAGGAGCTTATCAGGAGGATAAAGTAACCCTGAGGTTACGATAAAGCAGTCCCAAAGCAATAAGAAGCTCATCAAGAGGATAAAGTAACCCTGAGGTTACGATAAAGCAGTCCCAAAGTAATAAGAAGCTTATCAGGAGGATAAAGTAACCCTGAGGTTACAATAAAGCAGTCCCAAAGTAATGAGAAGCTCATCAGGAGGATAAAGTAACCCTGAGGTTACAATAAAGCAGTCCCGAAGATCATAAGTTTGTTTGTTGGGTAATTAACCTGAAAACAAAGTAGCATTCGGTATAATAATATTAGTTTATGCTTTATGTATGCGTGTATGATATGATGCACTTAGGTAATGTACTATATGTCTATGGATATATATGCTATAGTATGATGTAAATGATGTATGTATGATATGATACTGCCGGGAGCGTCTGGATATCTTCGTATAACAACTGCTGGCCAGAGAAAATAAATCCCGATTTGTTGTTGAAGAATATATAACCCTCTGTCTGCTGGGGATAATAAGGTATAGATATAACCTCCCGTTGTTGGGGATGGCAAGGTATATATAACCTCCTGTTTGTTGGGGATAGTAGGGTATATATAACCTTCGTCTTCGTTTGATGGTAGGATAAGTATAACATCCCGTCTTCGTTCGTCGTACCCTTATTGGAAAGTAATTTCCCGTACATCCGTATGAGGATAAAAGAGATGGATATAAATTCCAGGGGAGATGAGACTTTATGAAGATGGATTCGTCCTACTGAGGGTTTTGTAACTGTTTTGTTAGAGGTGAACCGGCGAAGCTTCGTTGAAATCCTTCCCTCGCGTTCGTCCTTAGTAAATACTATTACTGCATTTTCATGCATTTCTGGTAAACATCAATCATATTAAACATACATGCATTTCTGGTAAACATCAATCATATTCAAAAGCATACATACATTCAAACACAACCAATGGACGTTTCGCTTATGTAAATAGGGTAAAAGTAAATCGGGATTCAAAAGATGGAATTTATTTATATCAAAAAGTGACCCATACACGGGTAAGTTTGTACACGGAGACATAAACCCTAGTAAGAGGATTTTGTCATAAATTTTTACAAAAGAGAATCAGCTATGTGGGAAATAATCCTATTGAGTTTCAGTTCTACTATTGCCCTTCAAGTATCTCATCTTCTTGCTGTTGAGACGGAAACGATTGAATTGAGCTTTATCTGTTCGAGCTTGAGTAAGTAGTGCAACTGGTTGTAGTTTCGTGGGTGATCCAAACGAGACATAGTCATACGCTTTAATCCCTAACTTTTGCCTGGATTGCCCTTTCAGGTTTTCAATCCACCGGGATACCCTTTTTTGCCCAAGCCGCCTTTTCAGGTTTTCGACTTGCCGGGTGTACATCTTTTTATATATATCCCTAATTTTTGCCCAAACCCTTTTGGTTTGCCGGGATGCCCTTATTTTTGCCTAGGCCTGTCAACCTAGCGGGTCTCTTTTTATGCGTAGTATTTTTTAACTATGTCTGCGTTCACGGGCTGTGGGAAGTCTTCACCATCCATTATAGTCAGTATCATGGCACCTCCTGAGAACACTGTCTTGACTACAAATGGTCCTTCATATGTTGGAGTCCACTTGCCCCTAGGATCACCTTGTGGTAATATGATACGCTTGATTACCAAATCACCAGCCTGATATACCTTTGGCTTAACCTTCTTGTTAAAAGCTTTGATCATTCGTTTTTGGTACATTTGGCCATGACAAACTGCTGCTAACCTCTTCTCATCAATCAAATTTATCTGGTCCAGTCGAGTCTGAATCCACTCATCTTCATCCAAGCCTGCATCCTTCATAATTCTTAAGGAGGGAATCTGAACTTCAATGGGCAGAACTGCTTCCATACCATAGACTAAGGAGAATGGGGTTGCCCCTGTTGAAGTACGTATTGTGGTACGATAACCATGAAGAGCAAATGGTAACATCTCATGCCAATCCTTGTAAGTAATAGTCATCTTCTGTACAATCTTCTTAATGTTCTTATTAGCAGCTTCAACTGCCCCATTCATCTTTGGACGATACGGAGAAGAGTTGTGATGCTTAATCTTGAACAGCGTGCAGAGATCAGTAATCATAGTGTTGTTCAGATTAGAGCCATTGTCAGTGATAATCCTTTCAGGGATGCCATACCTACATATGAGATTATTCTTAATGAACCGAGCCACAACATTCTTAGTCACAGATGCAAATGAAGCTGCCTCTACCCACTTCGTGAAGTAATCAATAGCAACCAAGATGAAACGATGCCCATTAGAAGCAGTAGGTTTGATCTCACCAATCATATCAATGCCCCACATGGCAAAGGGCCAAGGAGCAGTCAACACATTCAGTGGTGATGGAGGTACATGTACGTTCTGGAGTGTTGATAGCAATCAGCTTCCATGGTAGACCAGTAATAACCTGCTCTCAATATCTTCTTTGCCATAGTATGACCACTAGAATGAGTGCCAAAGATCCCATCATGCATCTCTTCCATAATCTCAATTGCTTCCCTCTTATCCACACAACGAAGCATAGTTGAATCATGATTACGCTTGTACAGAATCCCATTACTCAGAAAGAACTTAGCAGAAAACTTTCTCAGGAACTTCCTATCTTTGACAGATGCCCCTTCAGGGAATTCCTGAGCTTCAAGATATCTTTTCACTTCATAGAACCAAGGCTTCTCCTCTACCCCTTCAGTGTCAACCTCATTGCAGTATGCAGGCTTTTCAAATCTATCAATAGTAATCTTGGGAGCTTCATCATCCCAACTGATCTCGAACATAGATGCCATGGTGGCCAAAGCATCTGCCAATTGATTTTCTCTCCGTGGAATGTGTCCAAAGGTAATCTCTTTGAAATGTGGGATCAAGGACAACACATGCTCTCTGTAAGGAATGAGGTTATCATGCTTGGTATCCCAATCTCCTTTAATCTGATTTACTACCAGGGCTGAATCTCCATACACATCAAGGAACTGAATCTTCATATCAATGGCAGCTTTAATACCCAGGATACATGCCTCATATTCAGCCATGTTATTGGTACAATGGAAACAAAGTCTAGCAGTAATCGGGGTATGACAACCTTCAGGGGAACTAATCACAACACCAACGCCATTACCAAGTGCATTAGAGGCACCATCAAAAACCATAGTCCATCGGGATCCTTGTTCAGATCCGTCATATTGTCCAGGTTCTTTGGTAATAATCATAATGTCTTCATCAGGGAACTCAAAACTCATTGACTGATAATCATCCACTGCTTGATGAGCCAAATGATCAGCAACAACACTTCCTTTAATGGCCTTCTGAGTAGTATACTGTATGTCATATTCTGTCAAGATCATTTGCCATCTTGCAATTCTTCCGGAGAGAGCAGGTTTTTCGAATATGTACTTGATTGGATCCATCTTAGAAATCAATAAGGTAGTATGGGTCAACATATACTGTCTTAGTCGGCGAGCAGCCCATGCCAAAGCGCAACAAGTTTTCTCGAGCAGTGAGTATCTTGTTTCACAGTCGGTAAACTTTTTGCTAAGGTAGTATATTGCCTGCTCTTTTCGACCAGACTCGTCATGTTGCCCCAACACACACCCCATTGAGCTGTCTAACACTGTTAAGTACATAATCAAGGGTCTTCCATCCACTGGTGGCATCAAAATTGGAGGTTCTAGCAGATATCTCTTGATTTCATCAAAGGCAGTCTGGCATTCATCATTCCATTCCATCACCTGATCTTTCTTCAACAACTTGAAGATTGGCTCACAGATGGTAGTTAATTGGGAGATAAACCTTGCAATGTAGTTCAATCGTCCCAAGAAACCTCTAACCTCCTTCTCAGTACGGGGAGCTGGCATCTCTCGTATAGCTTTCACTTTTGCAGGATCCACTTCAATACCTTTTCCACTGACAATGAAACCCAAGAGCTTTCCAGATCTAACTCCAAAAGTACACTTGTTTGGATTCAATCTCAACTTGTATTTCTTCAACCTCTCAAACAACTTGTGCAGATGATCAAGATGTTGCTCTTCATTCTGAGATCTGGCTATCATATCATCTACATATACCTCTATCTCATGATGAATCATATCATGAAACAAAGCCACCATATCACGCTGATATGTTGCCCCTGCATTCTTCAAACCAAATGGCATCACTTTATAGCAAAAGGTGCCCCACTGTGTCACAAATGTTGTCTTCTCCATATCTTCAGGTGCCATCTTGATTTGATTGTAACCAGAGAAACCATCCATAAAAGAGAATACCTTATGCTGAGCAGTGTTGTCTACCAGGATATCAATATGAGGAAGGGGAAAGTCATCTTTGGGGCTAGCTTTGTTTAAATCTCTGTAGTCCACGCACATACGTACCTTACCATCTTTCTTAGGAACTGGTACCACATTTGCAACCCACTGAGGATAAAAAGTCACTGCTAAGAACCCTGCATTGAACTGTTTCATTACCTCTGCCTTGATCTTTTCTGACATTTCAGGACGCATACGACGAACCTTCTGCTTCTTTGGACGACAATCTTCTTTCACTGGCAACCGGTGAACCACAATGTCTGTATCCAACCCTGGCATATCTTCATAAGACCAAGCAAAGATTTCCACATAGTCACGTAACATCTGAATCAACCTGCTCTTGACACTGTCCTCTAAATCAGCCCCTATCTTGACCTCTTTTCTGTTTTCTTCAGTTCCCAGATTCACAACTTCGACTGGCTCTTCATGTGGCTGTATAGCTTTCTCTTCTTGTTGTAACAACCTAGCAAGCTCTACAGGTATTTCACAATCGTCCTCATTTTCGTCTTCAGTTTGATAGATCGGATTCTCGAAATTATAATTGGCAATAGTAGAACTGTTATCAACAGGATCCAGAGTGGATGAGGATCTGCATTTAGTGATGTGGGTGTGTGTAAGAACACATAGCTGATAAAGCAAAAATAAAAAGAAAAGAAAGACAAGGAACACAATATTTACGAAAACGAAACGTCCACTGATTTTATTGAATGAAGTATGCAAATGAAATGACAGCCCGTAACAAGCACACCATTGTGCCCCGGGTAAGGCACAAGGCTTGAGAGTTTTAATTGTTCAGAAATTACAAATTTAAAATATAACAACACAGTAATAGTATTTACTCCTGACTAAAGGAGATAGGGATAACATCTTCAGCTTTCCAATTATTGAGTCCAGCACCCACAGTAGGAAAAATCCATGCATCCAAGTTGTATTCTTCATCTTGATCTCCCACAACATTAATCTGGTCCTTCACAACCCCTTGATTAGTGACACGGGCGGCACGAGCACGACGAACAGCCTTCTGGGACTCTGCAGTGAAACCCAAACCAAACTTGTCAGACTTGTATGGAATATCAGGAAGCTGACCCCAAATAGTACAACCACCTTCATCCACCACAGCTCTAGCATCATTGAGGGAGGCCATTGCCATTGTTGGAGGTTTTCTGGTGACCACAGGAACTTTCTTCACAGCAGGAGGAGCTACACAATCATTAACAACCCAGGGAACCACTTCCAATGACTGACACGGAGTCTCAATGTATTCACCTTCCATTTCCAGATACTTGAAAGTGTTTACATGGCTGACAAAGTATTCTTCCTCTCCATAGACAGTAACAACCTTTCCATTCACCGGATATCTCAACTTTTGGTGCAATGTAGAGGTCACAGCACCTGCCCCATGGATCCAGGGACGACCGAGCAGACAAGAGTACGAAGGATGAATATCCATCACATAAAATGTAGCAGTAAACACCTGAGAACCAACTTGGATTGGAAGATCAATTTCCCCATGCACTACTCTTCTAGAACCATCAAAAGCCTTTACCACAATATTACTGGGCTTCAGCACAGCATCTTCAGGACTCAGCTTGTTCAGGACTTCCTTAGGCAACACATTCAAAGAGGAACCATTGTCTATCAACACATGGGACAGGGTAGTGCCCCTGCATTCAATTGAAATATGCAAGGCCCTGTTATGATCCCTCTTGGCAGGGGTCAAATCAGCATCAGAAAATCCTAACCCATTGTCATAGGTCAGGTGGGCAACACAGTTCTCAAATTGGTCAACAGAAATCGCACTGGGTACATGAGCCATCTTCAGAAACTTGATCAATGACTTGGCATGAGCCTCAGAACATAATAACAGGGAGAGCATAGAAATCTTCGAGGGAGTATGCCCCAACTGATCAACAATGTCATAATCACTCTTGTGAATGATTTTCAATACTTCTTCCATCTGCTTAGAGAGATCATCAGCGGCTGGCACATCAGTAGATACAGGCTCAATAACAGGATCTTTGCCCCGAGCATCAGTGGTGGAAGTGGCAGCAGGAGTAACTGCACTCTTAGAAGCAACTGGAGGAGAGAAGACTCTTCCACTACGAGTGATCTTGCTAGATCCAGCAATATTATCAATGTCAACAGGTACATCAGGTAAAGGCTCCTGCTTGACACCATGGATGTAAACATCAGACCCATAGTGCCAAGGCACAGCTTTGTCAGATGTATAAGGAATAGGACCAGGAGTGGTAATGATCAGAGGAGCCACTCTGGCTTCAGCAACAACTTTCACGGGACCTTCAGCAGTAATCTTGATTGGGCCCTGATGAGTGATTTTAATGGGACCCTTTGAAGTGATTCTTACCGGTACTTTGTCAACCATGTCAACCTCTTCAATCTTCTTATCCCGAGTCAGATGATCCACCATACTTTCTACAGATGCTGGTCTTCTTTCAAACACTATAGTATACTTATCCATGAGACGTTGAATGCCATCTTTCAACCTGAAGCACTTCTCTGGATTATACTCACAATAAACACAATCTTCACGACAACCCGGAAAGAACCCAGCTTGCACTAACTTCTTTCTGATGATGGCCAATGGTGTGGTCAATTCATCAACTGAACGGATATGCAGATCTTCCTCAATGGCATTGACAGTCTTCTCGTGGTTTGGCATTGGAGCAGTAATCACATTGGGGGTACCCGGAGGATCAAATTCAATTTCTCCAGCATCAATCATATCTTGAATTTTGTTCTTCAAGACCCAGCAGTTATTAGTATCATGTCCTGGACAATTTGAATGATATGCACATCGTGCATTGGGATTGTACTTGGGAGAGGTAACATTGGGATTCTGAGGAGCCTCCCTCAGGGTAATAAGTTCAGCCTTCAACAAGTGTTGCAATGCCTGAGCCATTGACATGTTGATCTTCGTGAACTGTCTTCTAGCCCTCTGTTGGTTGCCCTGAGGCTGCTCTGCTGTCGCAGGAGTTGGATTTGAAATATGAACTGCACTAACAGACTGATGCCTTCTGTTACGATCAGGTTGACCATAAACAGCATTGGATTCCTTCTTCCCAGCGGGAGGCTTCTTTGCAGCACCTGATGAAGAAGTGCCCACTTGGATCTTACCACTCTTGATACCATTCTCTACTCGCTCTCCTGTCATGATCAACTCAGTGAAGCCAGATGATGAGCTTCCAATGAGATGACTGTAGAACGGACCATGCAGCGTACACATGAACATATCAACCAGCTCCCTGTCAGTCAAAGGGGGTTGAACTCTTCCAGCTAAATCTCTCCATTTCTGAGCATACTCCTTAAAACTTTCTTTGGCACCCATAGACATGCTCTGAAGCTGCATGCGAGTGGGGGCTAAGTCAGCATTGTATTGATACTGTTTATAAAAAGCTTCAGCAAGATCATTCCAGTCTCTGATGTTGACACTCTCCAACTGATAATACCACTCCAGCTGAGCTCCAGATAAGCTCTCTTGAAAGAAATGGATCCACAACTTCTTATCAGCAGTGTGGGGTTGAATTCTTCTGACATATGACCTCAGATGCAATTTGGGACAAGAGACCCCATCATAGACAACAAAAGTAGGAACCTTGAAACCAATGGGTATGACTACCCCAGATATCAAACTCAAATCCTCAAAATCCAGCCCAGATGATTTCTGCAACTCCATAGCATCCATCCTATCCACCAGCATCTTGAATTTGTCTTCATTAGGCTCATGGTAGTAATTAGCCTCAGAATCAGAGTCCCCCATTGAATGGTGGAGACTGCCTACCTCTTGCTCAGATTCTTCAGATTCATAGTCTTCAGCTGGTTCCTTGGTCTTGGCAAGACCTTTGAACCTTCTTCCCATGTTGATCAACCTAGCAGACCTTCTAGTCTTCTTAGTCTTCTTGGCCAGCAGTGCCTTCAATTCGTCCTGCCCCTTGGATAGGTTCAGGATCAGCTCTTGGAACTGTGCATTCTGTGCCTGAAGATCCTTAACTGATTGTTCAAGAGCCATTGCTGAAATAAACAGCGAGAAGATGAGAAACCTGTGCACAATAAACCTGTGATGCAATGAAATGATATGGGAATGTATATGCAATGTTTTCAAGGACCGCAGGATTTAAATTTGCTTAGACAAACACGAAAGTAAACTTTTATTAGTAATAACTTGTTTTGCCTTTTAGGCGTACATCAATGAAATGAAATAAAATAAGTACAAAAGATGGGGTTTTAAGTCTCCCATGGATGTTTCCTCTTTATGTTGAGGTATGAATTGAGGTTTCGTTCCTCATGAAGTTGCTTTGTTAGCTCTAGGATTCTTGCTTGGCTTGCTTTGTAATGAGCCTCGAAAGTATCCCTTTGCTCCTTCAGTTGGATCCATGATCTCTGCAAGTCTTCCTTATCAGTGGGCATGTCTGGGTGAAGGATGGTATAAGCAGTGTCTCCTTCAGCAACAGGTTCCATGGTAACTGGTAGGACGGCAGGATATGGCATCATGAGTGTCTGAGCACGAGATCGCACCCATCTGAGATAAGCCTCCATAGGAATAGTGTACTTAGGCTCCAGTGTCTTGCTGTCAATCCTATTTACCTTTCCCCAAGCTCGTGTGAATCTCTGACGGTAACCCTGAAGATCGTTGTCGTAATCAAACACAATGCCCTGAATCAACATGTCATGTGGACCATCACTTCGGGTGTAACCAAACTGTCGTAAAGCTAGAGAGGGGTTGTAGGTGATGCCTCCTCTTATGCCTAGAAGTGGCACATTAGGAAACTCCCCACAACGGTCAATGATGGTGACATTCTCCATAGATCTGGAGCACCAATGGATATCTGAGTGAGAAAGTGACATGATCCTCTTGGACCATCTGAACCCTTGCTCATTCTTCATTACTGAGCGAGGAAGGTGAGAAATAAACCACCTGGATAGTAAAGGTATGCAGCACATCAAAGTTCCTCTTGCCCTTGTAGTACGGGTGTGAAGAGAATGTAGGATGTCTCCAAGCAATGTAGGCACTGGATTGTGACTCAGGAAAATGTTGATGGCATGAACATCTATGAACTGATCTGGATTGGGGAACAATACTAAGCCATATATCAGCAAGGCTAAGACCTCCTCAAAAGCATCATAGCTCATGGCCTTCAAGAACATTTGAGCCTTATCCATTAGCACCTTGGCAAGAATACCCTTGACTCCGCTTCTCGTCTCTAGAACAATGTCAGATTTCTTCAGATGTAGAGCTGCAGCAATAACCTCTGGTTTGGGCTCCTTCTCCAAGCCTGTGAAGGGTCTTTGATCAAGAACAGGTATACCCAGAAGCTTAGAGAACTCCTCCATGGTAGGGACTAACTGATAGTCGGGGAATGTGAAGCAATGGTGCTTAGGGTCAAAGAACTGAAACAGCACACTCATCATGTCTTCACTGAATCCTGAAGTAACTAGATCCAATAAGTGACCATGTCTCTTGTTGAACTGGGAATGATCAGGCACTTGGGAAACCAACTCTTTGAGCTTGGGAGGTATCCCTACAAAGTTGATCCTGATGGTGTTTCTACGAGCAGAAGCCATGACCTGCAACAAAGAACAAAGATAAATCCCTTGGTCCTTGAAATGGTTAGGGAAAATGCTATGCTTATGATGCATGATGATGTCATGATGTTATGCTCAATCACAAACATGTGGCACACACAAACAAGTCACACCATAGCCCTAGGTTTAAAGGCTTGCATGAGGTTTAAGGTAAGTACCCTCCCCTGAAGTTGGTTGGTTCATCCTGTCCTACAAAAGTAACCGGGTTCTAAGGGATCTCAATATCATTGATCCTTCACAAGGGTGGTTGATCAGAAGGCAACTTACTTGCCAACCAAAACCTTCCAAGTTTAGAATCTCAATGAGCGTAGTATCGAGTGTCAACCAACTTCAGTCTGCACCAAAGCCGGTTACCTCACCACTTTCTAAAGGCCAAGATGAGTTAACTAGGGTTCTAAAAGTTAGTTAGTGCATTGACAACATATGGCAGCCTCATATTATCCTCAACTTGACTTAAGGAACATAAGCACCAACCAAGAAGTCACACTAACTATGGCCACCAGATCAACCGTATCGATATACGTCGTACAGTTTCCTTGGTCTATTGCCATTTACCTAAGGTACACTAGATCCGGGTTAGGACCTTTCACACATAAGAGCATCCCAACAATGTAAAGTAAAGCAAACAAGGCAAACAATATTAAAGTGATCTTAATTCCTAAGGGTACCCCTCTTAAATTTAAATCCCCAGCAGAGTCGCCAGTTCTGTAACACGGTGGGAGAACTGACTTTAAGTTATGTTGCGGATAGCAAGAGTCGCCACCGACTTTTATTTTATCCAAAAGGAAAGGGTATAAAAGAACAGGAAAGACCTTAAGAGATATTTTTGGGTCCGGGGGGTAGGTTATGTAAAGGGAAGGTGTTAGCACCCTTTACATCCATGGTTATCCATGGGCTCTTAGTTACTTAGCTCACTTTTGAATTGTTTTTGAAAGTGTAGTGTGTGAATAGAAAAATTTTCAGAATAGTTAATAATAATCCATGTACGGATGTGTAAAAACTTGTTTTTGAAAATTTGTTTGAAATTGTGAAGAGTTTGAAAAAATTTTGAAGTGAGCAAGTACATAAGAGGAACCTACCCTAAAGTTTAAAGTCTTTCTTATTCTTTATCCTTTCCTTGGTAAGACTATCCCTACTATTAAGGAGTAGGTAGTCATTACCTTGGATGTGAGGGACATGAGAGGGACATTCTATTTTAAGAAGGCAACTGTGGGGTGTAATAAGCATACTGGAGGGACTGTCATCATTTATTCGAAGGGACTTGATTCGTAAAGGCAACCATGAGGGACTTGATGATTTTTCTTTTGAAAGGGACTTGCTTTATACACCCCACTTGACCATTATTCGTAGGCAACTCGAGGGATAACCTTAGAAAGTGAGACGGCGATAAAAATCGACTTACGTGTGTGAGTGTTTAATTTAATTATCTTATGATTAAAAGTGATCTAATTTATTTTAAATAAAATACATATTTTTCACTCCCTAATTACTAACCATAATAATAATTAAATAATTAAATAATTTACATCCCAGGAACAATTACAACATAATTATAATAAGCAGAATAAATAAATAGCAAAATATAAATATAGCACAATAAATATAATAAGTAAAAATAATAAATAAGCAAATAAAATAGGGGTTAGTAATAATAATAATAAGAAAATTAAATAAGGTTAGTAGAAATAATAAGAATAAAGTTAGTGAAAATAATTAAATGAAACAATAATAATGAGAAAAAAATAAACAATATTAGAGACATAATAATAAAAATATAATATAATAGTAAAATAAAGATAAATAATAATAGTAAATCACAATAGAAAAATATTATAAATGATATAATTAGAATAATAAGCACAAAGTTTAATTTTAAATATATAATAAGAAAAATTTCTAAGCATAATATAAATCATTTACAACAATTCAATTATTTATCAACAATTATTAAAAAATATTTATTCATTATGAGAAAATAAATTTTAAATGTCATGTTTATAAAAATAATCATATTTACAAAATTTACATTAATCATATTAAATTAGAAAATCATTTAGAAAAAAAAAATAGAGTTAGGTTTTATTTTAGAAAATGTTTTTTAGGGTTTGAGAATTAGGGTTTATATTTTTTAGGGTTTTATTAGAAAATAATCTTAGGATTTAATTTATAATACAAAATCACATACATATATTTATAATTTAATTACAAGATTCAAAAATTAATATATTTTTAGAAATTTAAAAAAACAACAAACATGCCATATTATCATTTTTATTATCTATAAACATATATTCCAAAAATTATATTTTATTTAAGATTATAATACATAAAACAAATAAAATAAGAAAAAGTATAAAAAACTTACCTGACTGGGGTTTGAACCCAGGTCAGTCTGTTTCCCAGTAGCATGCCTTACCACCAAGCCAATCCACACGCCGGCGATGAATGAGAAGGAGAAATTGGTTTTATTCTTTGTCTAGTAAATCCAGAAAAATAATGACACAAAAAGGCCTGGTGTGGGATTTGATCCCAGGACCTTTATACATTCACACACGCGTATCACCACCCGGCTGGAAGAGCCAATCTGTTAACATGTTGGCTACAAACAATAATATGTTAAACCTGAAAAACCAACGAAATAAATGAACAAAATGTTACCAACGGGGAATCGAACCCCAGACCAAGCCAGCATACACGCCTGCCTCCATCCACTGGGACAACACCATGGTTGTGATATACAAACAACAAAACAACATAAAATGTGTTAACATTATTTGAATTTCTGGGCGCGCGGGAAGCAGCTTCATCTTCTCCAATTTACCTGCGAATTTTATTGCCCTTTTTCCTGCAAGTTTTGTTACGAGTTCTTCATGGTTGAAACCCTGCGAAATTCAAACACACACCAAACAACAACGATTTATGAAATTAATTATGGTTTTGTGATCCTGGAGATTCATAGAACACTCCTATGTTCTCAAAACTCATTTAAACTCAGTAAATCAAAGGTCCCCATTTTCGACCTCTAAACCCTAACCATGGCATTTGGTCCATTAGGCTATGAAACTTCAAGCTATTTGTCCAGAATCGTTCCTTAGATCATCACAAACACAAAGGCACAAACAAAATTCATTAATAATGCACAAAATAACAGAATCGAAAATTTTAAATTCAAGGCAAAGTTTGATTCGGGTTGGCCAATATGAGATGATTTTGATGCATATGATTGATGCTTTACAATCAGTGATGTCCAGGGAAGCTATTCATGTCTTTATTTTACCTTCTAGTGCCTTGGATTGAAGAATCCGAATCCCACTTTTTTGCTTGAATTTTGAGTTTTGTACTTACCTATGAGCTGCTGGATTTCGTCCTCTAGGGTTATGCTTATGATCAATACTTATAGGTGAATCAATCTAGGTCAGAAACTTCAATGGTTATGTGAAAGATTTGATTTAAAAAGATTGAGAAAGATGGTGCTTTGAATTTCAAATATTTTTGTACCAATGCTTTCTATTTCAAGCCACTCCATATAATTCTTGCATCAATTTGTTCCATATTGATTTTATGACTTTCTAGAATCAATAAATCAATTAAATCTTCACATTTAATATTTTATTTAAATTTAAAATGATTTTAAGAATAAAAAATCATAATAAATTAATTAAATAAAATAAAAATTATGAAAATATTATGGAAATTTCGTGCAAGATGTTACTGTATAGGTTGGGTCATGAATTGGCCAGCCCATTTGGAGAAAATTGCTTTTAGGCCCTCATTTTCATCATAGACCATCACAAATTTTCCCAACTTTGCAAGGGCACATCTCCCTCAATTTTAAAGGTATTAGGGTGTTCTTGGACTTTTTGGAAAGCTTGAAGAGTCCTCTAAACAACCCCATTGGTTTCAGGTCCATATCATTTACCAATCTCAAGTTATGCCCTTTTGAAGTTGTTGACTTTTTGTTGACTTTTGAAATGACCTATAATGTCTTAGATCATATCTTTCAAATGAAGCATTTTTGGGCTTAACTTTCAACATAAAAGTTGTATAGAATTCAATTTCCTTCAAAATGAGATTTGGATGGAGACTTGGTGATGAAGTATGTGAAAGTTATGACTGGTCAAAGTTCAGTTGACTTTTATTGAGGAAACCCTAATTTAGAAACTCCTGATTATTGATGATCTGGAATCTCCTTGATGAATCATGATCAACCCTTGATCAAATGATGAATTTTACTTCATATACTTGATGTTGGCAAAAAATCATGAAGCTTGACTTTGGTTTGACCACAGTTGATCTCAGTTTGACTTTTTAACTATACTGACTGATTTTGACTTATCTGATCATCTGACTGAGCAAACTTTTGAGAAAAGTCTTGAAACTTGACATGGGGGTTCTTATACACATATAAGATGTTATGAAGCTCACTTGAGGTATTGGAAGTCCATTTAGCCTGATTAAAGTCAAAACCCTAGTTTTGGATGCACTGCTTAGGAGGTGCATTGTCTGAGGGAATTGTCAACTCTTCTGACCCATTGTGAACTTTGTGAACCTTGTGAACCATCATAAAATGTCTTGTGAACCTCATGGGAGATATTGTGAAACTTGTGAACCTTGTGAACCTCATGAAGTGGCTTTGTAGACCTCATAAACCTCAGGAAAGGTATGTAATCATTGTGAATCTTGTGAACCTTGTGAACCTTCATAAAGTAACTTGTAGACTTCATGAACTTCATGAAAGGTCTTGAAGATGTTGAGAAACTTGTGAACCTTGTGAACCTTCAAGAAGTGACTTGTAGACTTCATGAATCTCATGAAAGGTATTGAAAGCATTGTGGGACTTGTGAACCTTGTGAACCTTCAAGAAGTAACTTGTAGACTTCATGATCCTCATGAAAGGTTATGCAAGTGTTGGAGAACTTGTGAACCTTGTGAACCTTCTTAGAACACAAAGTCTTGTATTGTGAGGGCAAATTTTGGGGTGCAACAGTAAGACAACTTGAGGGGGACTTGTCCATTAACACTAGGGTTAGTCCTTCTTAACCAATTAAGGAAGAATTAGAACCCTAATGCAAGGCCCAAGTTACAAGCTTGATGTCTTAGTGATTATTAAGATGGATTGGTTAAAGGATTTAAACACATTAAGGGTTTAACACTTAGGATTAAAGTTATACACTCCATCCTAATAGAAGGATGCAGGCACAAGCTTAATCACAAAGCCTTAAAACCTTTAGGGTTTAGTCCCTGATTATGAGATGAGAAGAGAAGACTCAAAGATGACACAAAGGTGAAAGATA
The DNA here is from genome assembly GCA_963966055.1 of Lathyrus aphaca. Taxonomy (NCBI): domain Eukaryota; kingdom Viridiplantae; phylum Streptophyta; class Magnoliopsida; order Fabales; family Fabaceae; genus Lathyrus; species Lathyrus aphaca. The sequence continues at coordinate 445,786,848 of OZ014520.1, forward strand.
AATGGGGGACTAATCAAACCCTAATTATTATCATGCTTGGTCATTCCTAGGGTCAATGAGGTTTGCAAGAAGATCTTCAGAGAAACCACCAGGAAGGAAGCAGATGAAAGGAGCAAGAAGCAAAGAGAAGCAAAACAACTTGCTTCACTTAAGAAGACAAGTTGCTTGAAGAAAGAAAGTAAGAGATGAACATGAATGAGCAAGCTCAATCCAATACACAAGATAAAATGAAGCAAAGATGCATAAGAGAGATGAAAAGAGCTTGTGAGAAGTGAAGGCAAATTCACTTCTCAAAACAACTTACCACCTGAAAAGTTAGCAAAGAAATGAAATGCAATGCAAATGAGATGAAATGTCATGATGAAAACCAAAGTCAGAAGAATTTACATGATGTTAATGATGCTAAGAGATGATACAAACATGAGGCAAGGCATGAGAATGATCAAACAAGCAAGGATGCAAATGAGGCATGCATTGAACCATGAATGTACATGAAAAGTTATGAAATGCAATGGACATATAACATGGCAAATGAAAGATGCAATGATCAAACATGATTCTAATATGTCCTAAGATGTATTATGAATCATGTGGATAAACAAAATGTCATGGCAAATCATTGGATGCAAGCAAATGAGCAATGGATGCAAAGGAAGGCACAAATTAGGGTTACATGCATTATGCAATGCAAAAATACAAAACCAGAAGCAAATGACATGATAAAAAATTGAAAATGCAATCAAAGATACCCTAAACCTATACAAGCTCACTTCCCAAAGGAGGGGATCCAACTCTTAACCTAAGGCAAGTTATGAATTTCCTAAGATTACTAGGGTTTTAAGGTACCTTATCAAGAAAAATGCAAAACAAATTGAAAATGCAAGATCAAATCAAACCCATTTTATCCTATAAACTACATGCCATGAAGGATGAAATGCAAGAAGAACCATCCTCAAACTCTCAAGGGTTAGGCAGAATGAATTTTTCAAAGTTTGAACCAAAATATTGCCTTAAAATGAATTTAATCCCAATGAAAATGATCAAAAGGCATCAAGAACAAAAAAGAAATTTGGTTTGAGAGTTGGATAATGTTTCTAAATGTTTCTAAATGCAATATGAATTTTTTTGGGATTTTTAAATACCTAAATGTATTTTTAATTAATTAATTTTCATTAACTAATTAAAAATAAACATTTAAATGATTTAAAAATAATTTTTAATGCAAAAAATAAAAATAAAAATATTTTTGGGTTTTAAAAATTAATGAAATCTTTGAAAAAAAATTTCATAATTTTTAAATGTTTTTTACTATTTTAAATAATTCGTAGAAATAAAATGAAATAAAATGAAAAGTATGCACATCCAGAGGCTGAGATTCAAACTGGGAGAAGGAGGGAAGACTGCGCGCGTCATCCAACGGCTGTAATTCAAACAAACCAAATTAATTTAAACTAAATTAATTAATCTAATTAATTATGATTAGGGTTTTAATGAGAGATCCAGGCCATTCATGTGCGCGGGAGTCAACCCAGGTCAACTACATCTACGGTCCACATTCAAACTTTGCCCTAAACGTGATTAATGACCTAATGACATTCAGGTCACCGGAGAAGAGCTCCGGTCGTCTTCTCCGGTGACATCCCTCCCTGAAAATTTCAAAATCACTCCTTAGGTTATTTCTGGAGCTCTAAAGCTCCAGATCATTTCCTCTCACCTCCCTAAACTCATCCCTGGCCTCAAAAACAATTTATTTCTCACCATTAACAAGATTCGAAGCAAGATACAAAAATGGCAGAAATTTCAGACAAGTCATACATGCTCAAATCTCCATCATTTTCAAAAGCAAAAGGTTCAATGCACTCAGGGAATCAAACTTAACAAGTTGAAAACTTAAAATAGAGCTTCTGGAAAAAATAAATTTTGAAGCTACCTGAGATGAAGCTTTCAGTTTGGAGCTTTCAGCCTGCCTCCCTGCTTCAAAACCACTCCAATGACCTCCCTGAGTATGCTTTGAGGCTTGGTTTGAGTGTATGGTGGCTAGTTTGTGAGATTGATGGAGTTCTGTTCAGAGAGGGGGGAAAATCGTGTTTGAGTTTCAGGGGGTTTCAAGGCAAGGTGAAGGGTGGTTTATGCTCTATGGAGCTTTTCTGAATGAATGGTGAAGTTGGTTTTGAGGTTTGATGATTGTATGATGAGTTTCGAAGGAAAGTGCATAAGAGGAGAGTTTTGTGAACTATGGCTTATGAGAGAGATCAGGCTTGTGTGTGTGTTGCTTTGAGTTGCTTTTTGTCCACTTATCACACTGTCATAGGTCTGTGGAGTTGGTGTGGCCTATCTTGATTGGTATGGCCCTTTTTGCAAAAAGTCAAGTCTAGGTGTAAGAGAGGTATGGTTCAATGGCAGTCAAGGTACAAAGGGGTGTCCTGCGCAGCAAGGATTGAGGAGAGCCATAGAATCAGTCTTGAGGCCAATTAGCAAGTGGATTAGGGTTTGTGAGAGGTTTTGCAACTTTGTGATCTTTTGGCCCTTTTGTGATTACTTGAAGCATAAGTCATGAAAATGGACAAATCTTTGGTGCATTCTGATCTTTAGGCATTGGTTTATGTTTGTGCAAAGGTTAGAAGTCCATTTGAAGTCACAATTTGCCTTGGCAAGAGGTTTTGCAACTTTGCCTCTTTGGTGCAAAACTTGAAATTATGTGATTTTCCTCAACTTTGACAAGCCATATCTTTTGATCCAAAATGAATTAGAATGAGTTCTTGTACTTTTTGAAAATGGGAGGATCCATTCTACAACTTTCATGACCAAAGTTTTCTCATTTGAAGCATTTTTGAATCAAAAAGAAAGGGTTGAAAAACTTTCCCAAAATGGCAAGTTTTCATTACAAGTCACTTTCCCAAAAAGGCAACTTTGCAAATGGCTTGAAATTCTTCAATTTTGTGAACTTCTAACATCTTCTATGATCAAATAAAGATCATACACATTCAAAATGATGAAGAACACCCTTTGGTTGGGTCATTGAGGGCCTCAAATGCCCTGATTTTACACTGACTTGCTCAAGAAGCCAACTCTTGATCAGATGCCTTCCCTATGGAATTTCTTCATGAAAATTGATATGCATTATCCTTATGACATATAGAGACCAATAGAAACAAGAATGACCAAAAAATTTGGAGTTATGGATTTTGAAACCAAAACCCTAATTTCAGGTCATCTGTGCAGTTAAACCTGGCTCTGCTTCCATGCCTTTCCCAGTTCTTGTGATTCTTTGACTTTCTTGACCTTGTGAGGATATAAGATGATACTTGGACATACATGGACCCCTTTGAAGAGATTGATGACCTTTGGAGTGGCTCAAATAGCTCTTGGATGGCTCAGATCACAAACCATAAATGCAGATGACTTAGAAGCAATGCAGTGAATCAAAAATGTGGTATGAGATGCTATGATTGAACTTATGCATATGAAAAGATCACAAGCCATGGTTTGAATGGGTGAGGGCAAATTTGGGGTGTTTACACCTTTTGGTTTTTTGCAGGTACAATGAAGACAAAGCCTTAGTACTTACCAGTGTGGGAGGTGTTCTGTTACCTTGACTTCATGCTCGTGACTCGGAACCTAAACTTGTATGCTTTATGTGGTCTTGTTTGTGGTTGTTGCATACAGGCACTCATGCATTCATGAGCATTTTTCCTGAGATTTCAAGGGACTCATAGGTACTTTTGAAAAATTTCAGATGTCTATGGTTATTAATGTTGAAAGGAGAAACACAAGGAAATACAACTTCAAGAATCCTAATCTAGTAGAGCTGAGAAAACTAGGAGCTTTAGTGGATGACACCCAGGAGTTCCGGAAATGTTATGGAAATATCTTGTTTATCTTGGATACCGATGTACCAGAGGGGATACTCCCTACCATGGCTCAGTTTTATGACATGTTACTTCATTGTTTCACCTTTCCTGATTATCAGCTTGTGCCGACCTTAGAGGAGTACTCTCATTGGATGGGTTTACCTATTTTGGACAAGGAATTTATTTTTAGTGATCTAGAGAAGGAGCTTATGACCAAAGTCATTGCCAAAGCCCTTTTTCTCAAGGAGTCCGATCTTAATGGGAAGTTTCTTCCAAAAGGGAGTGTCCGTTGTGTTAATACCAAATTCTTAATAGGGAAAGCTTCTACTTCTCTTACTTTGGGTCATAAGGATGCATTTGAGGCCATTCTTGCTTTTCTCATTTATGGGATTTTCTTGTTTCCTAACTTAGATGGTATTGTGGACGAGAGTTCCATTCATATTTTCTTGAAGAGAAATTCGGTACCTACTTTTCTTGGAGACATGTATCATACGTTTCATTATAGTACCTCCAAAGGTGATTGAGAGATTGTGTGTTGTGCACCTCTTCTCTATAGGTAGTTTATTTCGCACCTACCCAAGTATGATGTTTTCAAGGATAATAGAGAGAAAAGGAGATGGTCTCAAATGATTATGTCTCTTTCTCATAAGGATATGACTTGGTATTGTTCCTATTATGATACTGGAGTGTTTATTGACAATTGTGGAGAGTTTCCTAATGTACCTCTTCTTGGTACATGTGGGGGAATTAGTTACAACCTTATTCTTGCTAGGCGACAATTGGGATATTGCTCGAAGGACATACCAAGCAACCTTTCCTTATCCAGTTTCTTCTTTCTTAACGGTGCAGATCATGTAGAAATGAAGAAAATGATTGCCCATTCTTGGCATGTGGTTCATCGGAAAGAGAAGGGTCAATTGGGAAAACAACACCTTGCTCCCTCCGAGTGTTACATCCAGTGGGTTCGATATAGGGCTTCCAAGCTCAAGATTCCTTATCCACCCGAGGAGCCTTTGTTTCCTATACTACAATTGTCCGTTTTTCTTCCTCCCATTGATGAGAAGGTTGCTAGTCAAGAAGAGTTGGACAAAATGAAGAAAGAGAAAGAAGAATGGCTACTTTAGAAGATGAAAATGCAAGAGCAACTGAAGGAGAAAGAGGCTCTCATTGAGTTACTTGAGTGGCATGTCACGAAGAGGCCAAGAGAGGATTTATTTTCCTATAGTACTCCATCTACCATTCCTCCTACATCTGGTGCTTGTAAGGCCATCGTCGACCAGTTGGTGAAGGATAAGGAAGACATGGATAATCGGTACAAGAAAGAGATTAAGAGTATTCGCATAAAGTACCAGCCGGGATTCGAATCTTCTTCAGATATGATCCCCTAGGCCTAGTTTACTTTTTCTCTCATGTATCAGGATTTTTGAGACCTGTACTTCACTTGTAATCCTTACTTTGATTTTAATGAGAATGAGTTTTTAGTACTTCAAAAATGTTTCTTTTATAAATATTGCAATTTATCTTATAGTCCTTTGAAATCTTTGCACTTGCATACGCATACCATGCATCATGCCCGCATTGGTCTTGCTTTTTGAGTGTTGTACAAGGATCTTATGTTGTTTCTTGGTCTTCATTCAGTTCTCCTATCAAGCTGACTCACAAGGTTGATATTCGAGCTAATTGGAAGAAGATGTCGAAAGCCTTACAACAAGAGAATTGTGAGTTGCACGAGGAAGTTTCATATCTGAAGGATAGCTTAGAAAGGGTCACTGCCATGATGGAAAGCTTGGTGGCATCTCAGAATCAGCCATCCCCTATTCATAATTCTCCGACTCAACATGCAGTCATCTCTATGATTGACACTGCATCAATTCTTGCTGAAACTGTCATTTCTCCTCGCTACTGCATGCTTCCTGGCACACCGTGGGGTATGCCAGCTGATTTCATTCTTCCTAGTTATCTGATTATCATCGTCCTCCTTCTGAGATTGTTGTGTTTAATACTCTTCATCTAGTGATGACTACTGCACCGTCTGTAATGCACATTACTCCGCACCATGATGAAATGATTTACCATGCTAAGCCCAATGAAGGCGCTGGTGTGATTGAAAGACTGGATGATTTTCAAGGTCGTTTTGTTGAGTTACAAAAAGAGATGAGAGCTTTGAGGTATAAGGATTTATTCGAGAAAGATGCTTATGATCTCTGTTTGGTTCCTAATGTAAAGGTTCCGTACAACTTTAGGCTGCCTGAGTTCGAGAAGTATAAGGGCAATACTTGTCCTCTGAGTCATTTGACTATGTATGCTAGAAAGATGTATGCTCTGACAGATAGTTATTAGCTTCTGATTCATTATTTCAAGGATAGTCTGACTGGTGCATCCATGAGATGGTACATGAGTTTGGATAGCAACCAAATCAAGACTTTCAATGATTTGGGAGAGGATTTTGTTAGGAAATACAAATATAATTACGATATGGAACCAGACAGAGATCAGCTCCGTACTATGTCCCAGAAGGACAAAGAAACGTTTAAAGAGTATGCATAGAGATTGCGCAAGCTAGAAGCTCAGATTGTTCCTTCTCAGGAAGAGAAAGCGATGACGAAGATCTTTTTGAAGACTTTAGGTTCTTTCTACTATGAAAAGATGATTTCATATGCTCCTTCTGATTTCACTGAAATGGTGAATATAAGGATGCGATTAGAAGAAGGTATCCATGAGGGACGGTTGAGCAAAGAGAGTAGTATTGGCTCGAGCTCTAAGAGGTTCAAATTTGGTAAGAAGAAAGAAGGTGAGACTAATGTTGTGTCTCGAGAAAGTTACAGAAGACCTCATGGCCGTGAGAATTGTAATCAACAACATGTAGCTTCTGTAACTCAATGATTAATGTGACTCCAAATGTGCCAGTAGCTCCAAAGTATCAGTCTCGTTATCAACAACCTTCTGTGCAACAGAGTGGTAATTAACAGGTTCGTGCTATGCCGAGTTTTGGTCCCATTCCAATGTTGTATGTGGATTTGCTTCCATCTCTGATTAAAAAGAATCTTGTGCAAACACATTCTCCGCCTCCAGTTCCAGAGTCTATCCCATGGTGGTATAAGCCAGAGGCTCACTGTAATTTTCATCAAGGTGCCTCAGGGCACAATATTGAGAATTGTTATCCATTCAAGTTTGAAGTGCAGAAGTTGATAAGGAGTAATGTTCTGTCTTTAAATGATGTTAATCCAAATGTGAAGACGAATCCGCTTATGAATCTTGGTAATACGTCTGTGAACATGGTTGATGGTTGTCCTGGTTTGTTCATGATTTATGAGGTCCACCATATTCAAAGGTCTTTGGTCGAGATGCATGCTTTCTTAATTGAATATCACTGTCGCTCCCGATAAATGGGAAAGGCCCAAATAAAGGTACAAACGCGAACGGTCGGCGAAAAGGACAATGGGAACACACAGCAGTGAACTCACTGGAGATGAATAGAGTCGCCAGCTAGGCATTTTTATCCCGGAGGAAAGGTAATGCCGCATAGACCTAGAAAAGATGGATAAGACGGTTGCGAACCAGAGAGACTGAGAAAGGGGGTTGGTTACAACCTGGGAAGGTATTAGCACCCAGATTGTCCGCCGTACTCGACGGGATCCACGCTTAAAAGATTTGTGTTTTAAAGGGGTAGTGTCAGTGCAATCTGTGTATAAATGAACTGGAAAAAGGATGTACAGGTGTCAGTGTAAAGTGTATAAGTGATGTGAAGTATGAAAGTGTCAGTGTAAGAACAGGAGTGAAATGCTCAAGACCATGAGGCTTAAAAGAATGAAACTGGAAGGAGGGGGAATATACAGAGACTTTTGTTCGATAACTGTTAAGTTATGCCTACGTATCCTCTCGTGCAATGAGGAAGTCAGAACACCGTAGTTCGACCCAAAGAGACTGAAAGATAAATTTGACTGGTGAACTGCTTGCTTGTCTATGCTCAAGTGTATGACATGTCTGGCTCAGGTGCAAACTGTCTTGCATTAGACGGAAGAAGCTAGTTCTCGTTTATGAGTGAATGAGATGAGAAAAGAATCCCGGAGGAGACGATTATTGTTTGTTTTTGTATTTTCAGTCTTTTATTGCTTTTGAAAGTTTGTCATAAGTTAATGAACTTAAGCCTAAACCAATGGATTTAGTAAACTCATCACATCCTCCCTCTGATTAGGGGTAATGAGAGTACCTTAAGTGTGAAGTCAGCTTCTCACACTTAATCACCTTTGGTGTAGGATTAAGATCATTAACCTACTTGTGATTATTTAAATGTTTTTGATGTTTTTGTTTAGTGTTAAGTAATGAGGTTAAGCCATAATCAAGGATTAAACAGACTCATTACACCATCCTAATAGAAGGATAATAGATGAGAATGTTTAAGCTGAGGAAAGCTCCTCAACTTAATCCATGATTAGGGATTAAACTCATGACAAAACAAGCCTTTGGTTAGGTGGATTTTAATTAATGATATGATGATGAAGTGATTTTTAGGGTTTGTAAGACAACTTGAGGGGGACTTGTCCATTAACACTAGGGTTAGTCCTTCTTAACCAATTAAGGAAGAATTAGAACCCTAATGCAAGGCCCAAGTTACAAGTGTGATGTCTTGATGATTATTAAGTGAATTGATTAAGAGATTTAAACACATTAAGGGCTTAACACTTAGGATTAAAGTTATACACTCCATCCTAATAGAAGGATGCAGGCATAAGCTTAATCACAAAGCCTTAAAGCCTTTAGGGTTTAGTCCCTGATTATGAGGTGAGAAGAGAAGACTCAAAAGAGACACAAAGGTAAGACTAAGAAGGGGAGACTAATCAAAACCCTAATCATTATCATGCTTGGTTGTTCCTAAGGTTTGTGAGGTTTAACAAAAAAAGATCTTCAATGGAACCACCAGGAAGCAGATGAAAGGATCAGGAGAAGCAGAGTAACTTGCTTCATTTAAGAAGACAAGTCACTTGAGGAAAGAAAGTAAGAAGAAGAAGAATGAGCAAGCTCAATCTCAAACACATATCAAAATGCATCATAGATGCATAAAAGAGATGAAAAGAAGTTGTGAGAAGTGAAGGCAAATTCACTTCTCAAAGTGACTTACCACCTGAAAAGTTAGTGAAGGAAATGAAATGCAATGCAAAATGAAATGAAATGGCATGATGAAAATCAAAACCAGAAGCACATTCATGATGATAATGATGCTATGAGATGATGCAAACATGGATCAACACATGGGAATGATCATACAAGCTTATGGATGCAAATGAAACAAGTTAAGAACCATGAACATACATGAAAACTTATGGAATGCAAATGGCATACAACATGGCAAATGCAAGATGCAATGATCCAGCATGCTTTCAATATGTCTTAAGATGTCAAATGAATCAAATGGATGCACAAAATGTCATGGTAAGTCATGTTAGGCAAGCAAATGTAAGATGGATGCATATGGAAGCCCAAATTAGGGTTTATGATCAAAGCATCAAACAAAAACCAAAATCAGAAGCAAACATCAAGATAAAAAATTGAAAATGCATTCAAAGGATCCCTAATCCTATACTAACTCACTGCCCAAAGGAGAGGTTCCAACTCTTAACCTAATTCAAGTTATGATTTTCCTAAGTTTTCTAGGGTTTTAGGGTTCCTTAACAAGAAAAATGCCAAACAAATGGAAAATGAAAGATCAAATCATGGCCATTTAATCTCACAAACTACATGCTAAACACAATGCAATGCAAAAAGAATCAAGGTCCAACTCTCAATGGTTAGGCAGAAATGATTTTTTGAAGTTTGGATCAAAATAATGCATCAAAATGATTTTAATTCCATGAAAAATTCTCAAAATGCATCAATATCAAAAAAGAAATTTGGTTTGAAGGTTGGACAATGTTTCTAAATGTTTTTAAATGTTTCATGAATTTTTTGGTGATTTTTAAATACCTAAAAGTATTTTTAATTAATTAATTCTCATTAATTAATTAAAAAGAAACTTTTAAATATTTAAAAATACTTTTTTAATGCTAAAAATAAAAATAAAAATATTTTTGTGTTCTGAAATTAAATAACAACTTGTATAAAACATTTCAGATTTTTTAAAGTATTTTTGCTATTTTTAATAAAATATAGAAAACAAATGAATTAATATCAAAATAAAATGAATTTTAAACTGAAAAAGGAAAAGTAATCCAATCTGAAGGCCCAGATTCAAACTCAAACACGCGCGCATTGACTTGGCGCCAGATCCCACGGCCAGCATTCAAACTCACTAACCCTAATTAATTAGCCCTAATCCAGCCGATAATGACTCTCAGGTGACCGGAACAGTGTTCCGGTCATCTTCTCCGTTCACTCCAAACTTCAAACTCTCTCAAAACGCATCTAAAATGAAATCTAATTAAACAGAAATGATCCCCACTTAAAAACGAATCAGAACCCCCATTCAAAACACATTTATCATTCCTAAACTGGCTGAATCGAATCAAACAAATCCTAGGGCAAAAAGTTTCAGAAACTGATTAAACTCTCATCTCCCCACCATTTTCGAAACTAAAGACATCAGAGTGATCAGTGAACTACAAAGAACAACCTAGGAACTTTAAAAATCATTTCTGGAAAAAAAGTTCTTGAGCTACCTGAGTTTTGAAGCTTTCAACTTTGCAGCTTTCTGACCTCTTCCCTTGATGCAAACCACTCCCTTTGGTCCCTTGATGATGTCTGGATGCTTAGCAAGAGTTTATGTTGGCTGGTTTGAGAGTTAGAACAGGTTCTGCTCAAGCTCAGGTGAGAATCGTGTTTTGGATTCAGGCAGTTTAAGGCAAGGGTGAGGGGTGCTTTGTGATCAGGATGATGAGTTGAGAAGGTCTGTGAAGTTTGTTTAAGTGTTTGTGGCTTGTATGAAGAGTTTCGAAGGCTTTTTCTTTGAGAGTCAAGAATGAGAGAGTTGAGTTCTTGATGGTTTCAGGCTTGCTTGTTATGTTGTTTGTCTTGCAATTAGTTTGTATAAACAATGCTGATTGGTCAGAAGATGTGACATGTCCATTTGTGATAGGTATGGTTGCTTTTGCCAAAATGTCAACTTTGTGTAAGAAGGGCATGGGCTACTTTGCTAGCTTGGTACAAGGGCTTGTCTTGTGCAGCATGGTGAGGGGAGAGGGCTAGGGTGGTTCAGCAACCAAGGCAGCAAGTGGATGAAGTGTTATGATGGTTTTTGCAACTTGGTTCCCTTTGGTTCTCAAGAAAATATCTTGCCTTACAAACCATGAAACATGTGATCTCTTTGGTTCAATCTGAACTTTAAGACTTGTATGATGCTTGTGTAATGGTTTGACACCAATTAGAAGTCACAAATTGCCTTGGTACAAGATTTTGCAAGTTTCCCATTTGGTGCATAACTTGAAAATTAGTGATTTTAGCCAACTTTGATGCACCATAACTTTTGATCCAAAATGAATTAGGTCATGTTCTTGTACTTTTTGAAAAGGGAAAGATCTAGTCTACAACTTTCATGACCAAAGTTTTTCCATTTGAAGCATTTTTGGATCAAAAAGTAAGGGTTGAAAAGTTGCCTAAAATGACAAATTTCTTAAAAGTCAAACTTGCCCTAAAAAGTCAACTTTGCAAAAACTTGTAATTCTTGAATTTTGTGAACTTCCAGCTTCTTCCATGATCAAATAAAGATCATATACACTCAAAATGATGAAGATCACCCCTTGGTTGGGTCATTGGGGGCCTCAGATGCCCTGATTTTGCACTGACTTGTCCAGAAAGTCAATTCTTGATCAGATGACTTCCCCATGGAATTTCTTCATGAAAATTGATATGCATACTCCCTATACCATATAGAGACCAATAGAAACAAGAATGACCAAAAAATTTGAAGTTATGGCCTCTGAAACCAAAACCCTAATTTTAGGTCAACTGTGCAGTCAAACTTGGCTCTGCCTCCATACCAATCCCAGTTCTTGTGATTCTTCGGCATTCTTGACTTTGAGAGGATGTAATATGATATAAGAACACACATGGACCCCTTTGAAGTGATTGTTGACCTTTGGAGTGGCTCAAGAAGCTCCTGGATTGCTCAGATCACAAACCCTAGATGCAGATGACTTAGAATCTATGCAGTGAATCAAAAATGTAATGTGAGATGTTATGCTTGTGTTTATGCATATGGAATGATCACAAGCCATAGTGAAATGGGTGAGGGAAAATTTGGGGTGTTTACAGCTGCCCCTATTCAAACACGAGTTAGCTGTGTAGGATGTAAGTGATGACTTAACAGGCAAACAAGATAACTTGTGGTTGAATACCAAAGACAGTCCAAAATTTGCACTCACAGAATGAAGAAGAAAAGGGATATAGATTGTAAAAGAAAAAAAAAGTATATGGTAAAGTATGGGAGACGGAGGACGACCGTCGAGCAGAGGACGACTGCTGGGTAAAGAGCAATGACGGGGACGGCCGACATGCTGGGCAAAGTGCGGAAAGTAAAGGAATGACGGGGACGGCCGACATGCTGGGGATAAAAGGTATTATGATGGGGACGGCCATCAAGTAAAGCTATAAGGTTCTCTGGGGATTAATGAAACATGACGGGGACAGCCATCAAGTTCATAAAGGTAAAGTAATCAACGATGGGGGACGGCCACCGAGCTAAAAAAAGAAAAGGGACCACGACGGGGACGGCCATCGGGTTAAAGAATAAATGAAATAAACAGATGATGAGGTACGGTCATCAAAGGTGAAGGACGATCACCTAGCAGGGGACGGCTGCTCTGTTGGGTTAAGATGAGGGACGGTCATCTAAGGCGGAGGACGACCACCTGGCAGGGTACGGCTGCCGAAAATATCGCGACATAGGACGAATGCCGGATAAAGGTCAACGATGGGGACGGCCATCGGGCGAGCATGATGGAGGACGACCATCAAGAGGTGGAGGACGACCACCTAGCAGGGGACGGCTGCTCTCGAGGCTTATCATGACATAGGACGAATGCCAGATAACCAAAATCAACAATGGGGACGGCCATTGGATAAAATGATGAAGGACGATCATCAAGAGGTGGAGGACGACCACCTAGCAAGGGTCGGCTGCTAAATATCAACGATGGGGACGGCCATCGGATGAGCATGATGGAGGACGACCATCAAGAGGTGGAGGACGACCACCTAGCAGGGTACGGCTGCTCTCAGGGTTTATCATGACACAGGACGAGTGTCAGATAAGAAGGAAAATTTTGTTTTGTTGGTGATCTACTGGGGAATAGTAAACACGGACGAGTGTTTATATCCAAGAAACAAAAGGTATAAGTGTTTGACGTTAGTGTATAGATTAAAGATGCGGACGAGCATCCTTAAGACTACGATACGGACGAATATCGGGTAGAAACAAACTGACACGTGTTCAGAGATGATGATACGGACAAGTATCAACTGGTTAACAGGGAACACGGACGAGTGTTGAATCTGAAGGGACTCTTCTGGGGAATGGTAGACACAGACGAGTATCTATATTCAAGAAGACACAAGTGTTTGACACAGTGTATGGATTAGATACGGACGAGCATCCTTAAGACTATGATACAGACGAGTATCAGGTAGAAACAAACGTTTGACACATGTTCTGAGATGATGGTACGAACGAGTACCAACTGGTTAACAAAGAACAAGGACTGTTGTTGAATCTGCGGGGATATAACCGGTGTATACAAGATACGGACGAGTATCTGTATAAATATGAGTAGTATGAGTGGTGTATAGATGAATGTTCAACTTGCTGGGGAGAGTGACACGGACGAGTGTCAAAAAGTGAAGAGTGTAATATAAACAACTATCTGACATGCAAAGTGTTTATGTTACTGTGCTGGGAAAAGTGACATGGACGGATGTCAAGGAAGTGTATACACATAAGTATATGTGAGTGCAAAGAGGATGTCTTCGGCTTTCTGCTGGTGATATGACACGGACGGGTGTCAAGAGGGGGTATATACTGGTGTTTGTGAATGTGAGGCAACTGTTTTGCTGGGGACTCCGGGGGAGTATTCTGTATATTGTTGGAGAGTCGTCTTTGTTCACAAGTGTTTGAGTCACAACATGGCTTGTGATTATGCAATATGTTGGATTTTTGCCGTAATGCTCCGTATTAGACGGAATGCTACGCTTTGTGGGTGAATATGATGCGAATGCCATGATTATGCAAAGATACCAAACCGGGATTCGGATCCCGTTGCGGTGAAGATATCTGGCCGATCTGCTTGAAACGGACATCCCAGTTGGGGATGAGATCATTGGTGGATCTGATGAAATGTATCTGCTTGGGGGAATAAGTCACTGATTGACATATCCTTGTAATAAGGGACCCAACTGGGGTTTGTAGAAGCTTTTCTCTTACTCTGTTGTGACTCCTTCATGCATTGCTCTTCTGAATAGAGGCTAAAATTCTGTGGGGAGATGGTTCCCTGGCTTTTGTACTTTGGCTGAGGAAGAAAAAATTGGCAACTCGGTTGGGGATAAGCAAATAAGTGACAACTCAGCTGGGAGAAGTGATCAGTGGCAATTCAGCTGGGGAGAAAGCACTTCAGGTGCTAAGAATGAGTGTTGATTTGCCAGCCTGCTGGGATGAAGCTTTCATGCCCCGAGTTGCGTTCTGGATACCTGCAATCCTGCAAAGATAGAGAAACGCACAAGTAATCCCGGGGTATCCTTTACTGAATTCCATCATAGGAGTTTAGACACTTTTGGGAGTAAGTACATTTCCTGCAAGCACGTGTTTTTATTTTTTTTGAAGAAAAGCATCCGTACTTATGCAATCAGTTTTTTAGAGACATCAGACATTCTTTGCAAATAAAAATGTACAAGACGAGACATGACTGAAAAATCTGATTTTATTAATTCAAAATGCCCTGAATTGGAAAGATACAGTCAAAGAAACATATCTCCTAAAATGAGGAGACTGTTACAAATTGAGAAACAAAGTGCTGGCGATGTTGACGACGCTTTCAAAGGAGCTTCCTCTTTCGCTATGACTCGCATGACTTTTGACGTTCTTCTCGTCTTGCTTTCTGAAGAAGGCTGATTCTGATTTAAGCTTAATCCTTTCGAGGTTTACCAAGTTGTAGGTAATACAGACGAATTCAGAGTGCAGTGTTCGCTTATTCCCTCATTTTGCATGGATCGCCCTTTCGGGTTTTCAATCCATCGGGATACCCATTTTTGCCTGAGTTGTCCAATGCGGCTTTTCAACTCAGCGGGTGTACATTTTTTTTTATAATATTTTTCCCTTATTTTTGCCCGAGTCTTTCATTTTGTTTTTGACTCGCCGGGATGCCCTATTTTTGCCTGGACTTACATTCTGTTTTTATGTCCAGCGGGTCATTTTATGCGAAGTATTTTTTAACTGCATCTGAATTCACAGGGGACGGGAAGTCTTCACCATCCATGGTGCTGAGAATCAGTGCTCCACCAGAGAAAACTTTCTTCACCACGAATGGTCCTTCATAATTTGGAGTCCATTTGCCCCTGTGGTCTGTATGAGGAGGGAGGATTCTTTTCAGCACAAGGTCTCCCACTTGGTACTCTCGGTGCCTGACTTTCTGATCGAAGGCTCTCTTCATTCTTTTCTGATATAGCTGCCCATGACAGATTGCAGCCAATCTCTTCTCTTCAATCAGACTCAGTTGTTCGTACCGGGACCGAACCCATTCTGCTTCGTTAAGCTTAACATCCATCAATACCCGTAGAGAGGGCAATTCAACTTCAACAGGTAGGATTTCTTCCATACCATACACGAGCTGATACGGTGTTGCCCCAGTGGATGTTCTGATTGATGTGCGGTACCCATGCAAGGCAAACGGTAGCATCTCATGCCAGTCTTTGTAAGTGACTACCATCTTCTGCACAATCTTCTTGATATTCTTGTTTGCTGCCTCAACAGCGCCATTCATCTTTGGCCTGTAAGGGGAAGAATTGTGGTGTTGAATCTTGAAGTCCCGGCATAACTCAGCCATCATCTTGTTGTTTAAGTTGGAACCATTATCAGTAATGATTCGCTCGGGAACTCCATATCGACAGATGATATCTCTCCTCAGAAATCTGGCTACCACTTGTCTTGTAACATTTGCATATGAGGCTGCTTCAACCCACTTGGTGAAATAATCAATGGCGACCAAGATGAATCTGTGGCCATTTGAAGCAGTTGGCTCAATCTTGCCAATCATATCAATGCCCCACATGGCAAAGGGCCATGGTGAAGACATTATGTTCAAAGGATTGGGAGGCACATGCACCTTATCTGCATAGATCTGGCATTTGTGGCACTTTCTGGCATAAGCACAACAGTCTGCATCCATTGTGATCCAGTAATAACCTGATCTTAACAACTTCTTAGCCATGGCATGTCCTCCCACATGGGTACCAAAGGATCCTTCGTGCACCTAGTGCATCAACAAGTCTGCTTCTGTCTTATCAACACATCGGAGGAGTACTGTATCAAAGTTCCTTTTGTACAAAGAACCATCAGTGTTCAGGAAGAAACTGCCAGCGAGCCTTCTCAAAGTCTTCTTATCATTGGAAGATGCCCCAGGTGGGTATGTTTGATCCTCCAAGAAGCACTTAATGTCATGGAACCAAGGCTTATCGTCTTTGACAACTTCTGCTGCGAACACATATGCTGGCCTATCAAGTCTGGACACTGAAATCTGAGGTACAAAGTTAGCAGCTTGAACTTTGATCATGGATGAAATGGTAGCAAGAGCATCTGCAAACTGATTCTCGTCCCGAGGGATATATTCAAGCTTGACCGTTGTGAAGAAAGTCAATAACCTTCTTGTATAATCCCTGTAAGGTATCAGATGATCCTGGTGGGTGTACCATTTTCCGTTGGTTTGATTAACTACCAGAGCTGAATCTCCGAATACGGTGTCTTGATCCTGAGGTCAATGGCTTCCTCAAGACCCATAATGCAAGCTTCGTATTCAGCTTCGTTGTTAGTGCAGTTGAAAGTGAGTTTTGCCGAGAAAGGCATGTGAACTCCTTTAGGTGTAATGAGTATTGCACCAACACCACGACCATTCATATTAACAGCCCCATCAAACATCATAGTCCATTCTTCCTCCGGGTCCGGCCCTTCAGTGTGAACAGGATCTTCACGATCTTTTGCTTTAATGAACATGATGTCTTCATCAGGGAAGTCAAATCTCATAGGCTGGTAATCATCAATGGGTTGCTCAGCAAGATATTCTGACAATGCACTGCCCTTGATGGCTTTCTGAGATGTGTATTGGATGTCATATTCTGTGAGAATCATTTGCCATCTTGCAACCCGTCCGGTAAGAGCTGGCTTCTCGAAAATGTACTTAACTGGGTCCATCTTTGAGATCAATAAGGTAGTGTGGGTCAACATATACTGTCTCAGTCGGCGAGCAGCCCACGCTAAAGCACAACAATTTTTCTCGAGCAGTGAATAACGTTGTTCACAGTCGGTAAACTTTTTGCTCAGGTAGTATATTGCATACTCTTTTCGGCCAGACTCGTCATGCTGGCCCAGCACACACCCCATCGACTCTTCTAATACTGTCAAGTACATTATCAAAGGTCTTCCTTCAACTGGAGGCATAAGGATTGGAGGCTCTTGCAGGTATTCCTTGATCTTGTCAAAAGCCCTTTGGTAGTCTTCATTCCACCTGACCGTCTGTTCTTTTCTCAACAGTTTGAACAAGGGTTCACAGGTTGCTGTAAGGTGAGATATGAACCTTGAAATGTAGTTCAATCGTCCCAAAAACCCTCGAACTTCTTTTTCTGTCTTCGGTGCAGGCATCTCTTGAATAGCTTTGACTTTATCAGGGTCAACTTCAATCCCTTTCTCGCTTACAATAAATCCTAACAGCTTACCGGATCGCACCCCGAATGTGCACTTGTTGGGGTTCAGCTTCAGTTGGTACTTCCTCAGACGCTTGAATAGCTTTAGCAGATTCACCAGGTGGTCTTCTTCAGTAAGGGACTTGGCAATCATGTCTTCCACATAACACTCGATTTCTTTATGGATCATATCGTGGAATAATGTCACCATAGCCCGTTGATATGTTGCACCCGCATTCTTCAGTCTGAATGGCATCACCTTGTAACAGAACGTCCCCCAGGGTGTGATGAAGGTTGTCTTCTCCATGTCTTCAGGCGACATTTTAATCTGATTGTATCCTGAAAATCCGTCCATGAAGGAGAATACCGAGAACTGAGCCGTATTATCCACCAATACATCAATGTGAGGTAATGGGAAGTCATCTTTCGGGCTGGCTCTGTTCAGATCCCGGTAGTCAACACACATTCTTACTTTGCTGTCCTTCTTAGGCACAGGTACTATGTTAGCAACCCACGGTGGATAGCTAGTTACAGCAAGGAACCCGGCGTCCCACTGCTTTTGTACCTCTTCTTTGATTTTCATTTCCATGTCTGGACGAGTACGGCGCAACTTCTGTTTAACCGGCGGACATTCTTCTCTTAAAGGCAGCTTGTGCACAACAATATTGGTGTCCAACCCTGGCATATCTTGATAAGACCATGCAAACACATCCACATATTCTTGAAGCAAATCAATCAGTTGTCTCTTCACTGAGTCTTGTAGGCAGGCCCCGATTTTAACCTCTTTCACGTCTTCATCTGTACCAAGATTAATCGTTTCGACCTCCTCCTGATGAGGAGTGATAACCTTCTCCTCTTGTCTCAACAACCTGGCTAGCTCTTCAGGAAGCTCATATTCTTCTTCAACCCCTTCATCAGCTTGATTGATTGGATTGTCAAAGTCATACGAAGTCATAGTCGTGCTGTTGTCGGTGCTGTCTGGAGGGCACTCTCTGCAAGGGTTCAGTTTGTTCATTTTAGTGATTGATTTTAATCTTGTTTAGAAAAGTGAAATAAAGTTGTCATTTTGAAAACATCGCCATTTATTTTTTTGTACAAAAAGAAAAATGGAAAAACAGTGAGCGGAAAAGAAAAAGACCCATTTGCAAAAAGATGTCTAATATTTCATTGATTAATCTTGTTGCACAAAAAGTACAGATGGCCCGATTACAAAATGAGTCTTGTCATCTTGGGCAAGATGCAAGACTTTGATGCATGCTATAAAAATACAGGAAATAATAATTACTCTGCATGAGTAACTCTTATAATTTCCTGGGAAGACCAGTTTGAGATACTGCTCCCCGGGATCTTTGGACGAATCCAGCTCTCCAGGTTGCGTTCTTCTTCCAGCTCGTCTTCCAAATTGTTGATAGCATCAGGGGTGAGCATCCCCCCACTGACAAAACCGGGCTTCTCAGCAGCCTCTGCTTGATTTTGTTGAGTTGGTCTGTAACCCAACCCAAATTTGTCCTTCTTCTCCTCCACAGATAAAACCTTGCCCCAGCCTTGGGCCGTTCCTTCTTCCACCACCCTCCGGGCTTGTTGATAAGATGCCATGGAGATTCCAGGTACAGCAGATGTTTCATTCACGTTCAGGGCCTCAAACCCTTGACTCATCGTTTCATGGATCTCCCCATCCATCTCAATATATTTGTAAGTAGCCAGATGACTAACAAAAATATCCTCCTCTCCACAGATAGTAACGACTTGGCCTTCCCACTCAAATTTCAGCTTCTGGTGAAGGGTAGACGTTACTGCGCCAGCGGCATGAATCCATGGTCTACCCAACAAACAGCTGTAGGCAGGCTGAATGTCCATCACGTAGAAGGTCGTTTTGAAAGTTTGTGGGCCAATCGTTACAGGCAGCTCAATTTCTCCCAGAACCGATCTCTTAGAACCATCAAAGGCTCTTACTACCAGGTTACTGGGACGCAATGCCAATCCTTCATACTCTAGCTTCACAAGGGCCTTTTTAGGTAAGACGTTGAGGGATGATCCTGTGTCTACCAGCACATGGGAAAGGACTGCTCCTTTACATTCCATAGTGATGTGCAAGGCCTTGTTATGATTGTGGCCTTCCGTAGTCAAATCAGTATTGGTGAACCCTAGCCCATTGCTAGCAGTAACATTTCCAACCACAGTTTCCAACTGATTGACGGTGATCTCTTCAGGCACGTAAGCTGCGTGCAAAACTTTGAGTAGTGCATTCCGATGGGCTTCGGAGCACATAAGCAATGATAGAATGGAGATCTTGGAAGGCGTCTGGTGAAGCTGATCCACTATTTTGTAATCACTCTTCTTGATGATTCTCATGAACTCATCAACTTCTTGATCAAAGGGTGTTTTCAAAGTTTCCTTAATAGCTTGATCTTCCTGCACCGGGCTCTTCCCTTTTGCCTTGGCAGCAGCTTCTGCTTCGGCAGTGGGTCTTTGAATTTGTGAAGCAAAGAGACGTCCGCTTCGAGTGAAGCCTCCGCCTCCTCCCACATTGTCTATTTGCGGTGCAGGGGTTGATGATTCAAGAGTGATTCTCTGTCCTCCGCAGTATAGATCGGCACCGTAATGCCAGGGAATGGCATTACTGCTTTCATAAGGTACTGGCCCAGGCACTGTGACAGTGACTGGACTGATGGCCGCTGCAGAAGGGACTGTGATAGTCTGTGGATCATAATATATTGTGACTGGTGCTCTGATGGGAGCAGCACTTTGTGAGTTGTAGGCAGAGTCATTTTCAGGATCATAATAAATCGTAACTGTTGAGACATCTTCATGGTTTGCTGCTGATGTTGTAGGAGACATTGTTGGAAGGATGGATGTTGTTGTTGTAGGAGATTCAAAATGAAGTGGTGCTGAAGTTGTAGAGGGAATGTTTGCTGATATCTGGTCAGTTGAAACGACAGATGAAGCATTTGTTGATGAAGCTAAAGAGTTATCGGGAACAATGGTTGTTGCAGTTGTAGGAGATACTGGACTTGTTGCTGATGAGATTGCTGGATTTGTTGGGAATGATGTTGTAATTTGAAGCAGGCCACTCTGGATGAGACCATTTATGCCATCCCTCAAGTTATCACAACCATTCACTGAAATGTTGCAGTAAGCACACCCTAGCTCACATCCCGGGAACATTTGACATTCGAGGAGTTGAGCTTTAATCTCCACCAACGGTGTCCGAATCTGACCCACACTGGTTATTAAATAAGACGGCTTGTCTTCTTCGATAGCATTGATTCGGGGACCACCATGGTGTGGCATAGGGTTTTTGTTGACATTTGGTGGTGGTGCGAAATTTAGAGCCTTAGAATCTACCAAGTCTTGTACCTTCATGTGCAAAGCTTTACACTTCTCTGTACTATGGCCAGGTGCATTTGAATGAAAAGCACACCTGGCGTTGGAGTCATAATTCCTGGGTAGACTGTTGGGATCTGGAGGTGCCAATGTCCTTAGCTCAACTAGGTTGAGTTTCAGGAGTTGTGGCAGTAATGTTGCATAAGGCATAGGGATCGGATCGATCACCCTGTTGGCCTGAGAAGGTCTCTGTTGGAATGGTCTCTGCTGATTGTTGTTGTTGGTGTTGTTGTAGTTTCTTGGAGGATACTGATTTTGTTGCTGGTACTGAGGTTGTTGCTGATAATTTTGTTGCGGTGGTTGATAAGCTGGTTGTGGATGAGCTGGAGCGGGAATGGTGACTGCTGCCACATACCTATGAACATATTGGGGCCTTCCCCTGCTGGCATGGATAGCATTGGTCTCACCAGTTCTTCTTAGGCCTACAAAAGGTTTCCTTGTATTGCTGGATGAGTTGGCACCGTTGTCAGAAATTTTGCCCATTTTTAACAAGCTCTCGATTCTCTCCCCAGCTATAACAACATCTGCAAAGCTGGTAGAAGAAAAGGCAGCTAGCCTGTCAATGTATGTTCCTTGGAGGGTGTTCATAAACATATCCGCCATTTCCCTCTCTGACATAGGTGGCTGAACAGCAGCAGCCAATTGCCTCCATCTCTGGGCATAATCTCGGAAACTTTCTCTAGACGACTGTGACATCCCCATTAGGAGGGTCCTGTTGGGTGCCATATCCAAGTTGTACTGATACTGTCTGATAAAGGCCTCTGCCAGGTCCTTCCAACACCTGATAGTTGCTCTTGTCAGATGAGAGTACCATTCTCTTGAAGCTCCCGTCAAGCTATCCTCAAAATAAAACATCCATAGCTTCTCGTCCATGGTATATGCTTTCAACCTCCCCAGAAAGGATTGTAAGTGGGTCCGGGGGCAGGAAGTCCCGTTGTACTTTTCAAAACAAGGAGGTTTAAACTTATGGGGAATCCTGACCCCGTCTACCAAGCCCATGTCCATAACATCAAAACCCAAAGAGTTTTGAGACTCTAAGGATCTTAATTTCTCGGCTATCTCATCCAGCCTTCTGTCATAAGCTTCCTCCCCAGCTCCCATTACTGTGAACTGATCTTCCTGGGGGTCTTCTTGCAGCACTCTGCCTGTAGTGGCAGTCCCTTGAACATTTGCAGAGATGTTGACCTCTGGATGGAGGTGGGGTCCAAAGACTGGGGGATTGACATGAGGTTGGACTCTCTCATTGTTGCTTGTCCCAGCAGTCCCTGGATGATGGTCTTCCTGATTCCTCCCTTCTACCAGTGCTCTCAACCTCTCCTGGCTTTGAGCCATATTGTTCATTACCTCCATAAATTGCGTCATCTGATTCCTCATTTCCAACCTCTCGTTGGTCATTTGATTCCTGACCTCTGTAAGGTCCTGCTGCATTTGGTCCATCTGTATGCCCGGAAGGTTGTTACGGGTTGGATATCTATGTGGACGGTTGAGTGGAAACACACGTCGTCGAGCAATAGTTCCTGACATCACAACAGAGTTAGTAACAGATAAATCAAAAACCTACAAAACAAGGTAAAAGGTTAGCATGCAATGCAGTTATGCTTATTCGTTTCCAAGGTATCCGGCTTGGCACTTGATTTTGACCCTTCCAGACCCTTGAAGAATAAGCTTGTGATGCTGCTTTGCAAGAAACTTAGATAGAGCAAACTGATACATATATTACAAAAGGTAAAATAATACATAGTTTGCTTCTTTTTACAATACAAGCCCTCTGAGGGGTCAAAATACATCATAAGAAAAAGTACAACGAAATGAAAGCAACAACAAGCAAAAGTCAAACACTAAGACCAAACTCATCCTCCTGAACTTCCTTGAGAAGTGCTTCAGTCATAGGATCAGCCGGACGCTCTGTAAGGTTCCTGATAAGGAGATTCCTGGTTGTCACAGCTGCAGTTAGCTTCTTGTGTTGACTCTGATCCTTTGACCTCTTCACTCCAGCTCTGATCTTCAGCTCTGAGATCTCCCTCTGGGCTGCTGCCAGGGCTTCCTGTTGCTCTTTTGCACTAGCTCCCAGCTGCTCAATCTTATCCTGAGTCCTCTTATCTTCTAGAGTACGAGCTTCGGTGATTCTGACCCACCTAGCTTGGCTCTCCTTCAGATACAAATCAGTCCTGGCCTTTTGGAATTGGGCCTCCTTGCAGGCATTCTTCAAGATCTGTTCTCCAGCCCTAGACTTCTTAATGTAATCCTCAGATTTCTCAATTCTAGCCAAATGCTCCACCTTCAACTTCTCCAACCTTTCAATATCCAACCTACCATCACTCCTCTCCCAGAGGGTCTTCTGTAGGGCCTGAGTCAACTTCTCATTTCTCTCTTTCAATTTCTCAAACTCCTCTAAGCTGACAGTGACAGGAGGTGGTGTTGAGGATGGTCCAGGCATATCTTCTATGGTAAAGGGCATCCCAGAAAACTGATCCCTGGCATGGGACCACTCATAGTACTGTGTTGATGCTACATTGTTGCACTTCCCCAGAATGGTTACCCCCTTAGTCTGCACATTGTCCCAAGCCCAGGCTGCTTGTCTGACAACAGCCAAGTTAGGCTTGATTTCAACATAAAGGGTTTCAGTCAGATCCTGTGCTCTGGGAGGACGGACTAATGTGTAGCCCAGTTGTCTTTTGAATAGCAGAGGGTTGTAATTGATGCAACCCTTCACTCCAATCAGAGGCACATTGGGAAATTGCCCACAGCTTGTAATGATGTCTCTGCCTTTGGTGCTCTGAGTGCACCACCTGATATCATCTGAGGTTAGAGCAACAAGCCTCCTAGCCCAGTTTTTCTGCTGGTGAGGGTTCAGGAATGCATCAGTCTTTGGCAAATGTTTGAGTAGCCAAGTATGGAACAAAGGAGCACAGCATCTTACTAATCTTCCCCTTTGCTTTTCATTCCTTTGATGAACAGAGTAGTAAAGATCTCCCAGTAAGGTGGGTACTGGGTTTCTCAGGATGAAAAGATGGATTGCACTCTTGCTAACAAACTTAGGCTCATCTCTAAATAAAATGACCCCATATATGCTGAGGGCCAACAGAGCACAGACTGCCTTCCACTCCCCCAGGGAGGCCTTCAGACTAGCCTGAGAAGTCAAGAAATCCAGATGAAAACCAGAGATTCCAGCTTTAGATGTCAAATTCTGCCCAATCAGAACTGGTTCCAGATGCAATGCTTTTGCTATCTCCTCATTACTTGGGAAAGCCATCTCAGGGTTGAAGGGGATTCCACCCCTGATGGGTACACCAACCAATGATGAATATTCCTCCAACAAGGGTCCCAACTGAAAATTCTGAAATGTGAAGCACCTCAGAGGGGGATCATAGAACTGCAGGCAAGTATGTATCAAGCTCCTCTGTGAAGGGTCCAAATCCATAACCACATCAAGGATTCCTCCATAATGTTCTCTAAAAAGTGGTATATGGTCTGGAGTGATCAGGGTCTGAATCTTCCTGATGCTAGCTAGCTTAGGCTCAAAGAAGTGATAGGAGATGTTACTTTTCTTAGGTGCCATGTTGCTGAAGAAGAAATAAGACAAATGCTGCTGATGACACTGGTGATGCAGGTGACTGAAGCAAGTAGCTGATAGCTGGAGTAGATGCTGATGAAGATAGGTCTATGATGATGATGGGGTCAAAACCAAGCCAAAATGTAATATGGATACCCTGAAAAACAAATAAACACATGTTAAAATGATGCAATGATGATGTATGCAAATGATATGCAAGGGTTTGTGACTGAGCTGGATCTGATCAAGTGCTCTGATATAAGTCCAAGTATGTTCAAGAAATCCAGATGGAGGTCTATAAGTCCAGTAACCAAGGTGGGGGACTCAAATAAAGAGTCACATATCCAGGGTTTAGAATCACAAGAACTGTCCCAAAATGAAGTACTCTTAAACAAACAAAGTAACAGGGTATGCTGAAGCCAAGGGTACCTGCAAACCTGTAAACAGCCCAACCCCCTCACAGGTGGTGTTCTAAAACAAAGATCCTCAGACTTGGATCAGTTATGAGAAGTGTAAACATTTCTAACCCGGAGGTACAGTGTTTACAATAACCATAAAAGTTCCTCCTCTAATTCTCCTCAGTTTCTGAAGGTCAATACTAAAGGTCATCCAGACTTAGCAGGCTTCCCAGATAGCCCAAGTACTGCAGGAAATCTGCAACACAGAGTTCTCAAGAAGAAACCCATATCTGAACCGTGTTTCATATTCCCGCACCAGACCGAGATGGAATGGGAAAGAATATGAACCACTCTAGCCTAGGTGTCACTCAGGTCCCAGGTCCTCTCAATAGAGACCCATCCAACAAAGCAAAACCAGATCCAGCCAGACAGCATGACAGTATGATATATGTAAAGCTATAAATAAAGCAAATAAACAACTGTACATAAAGCAGTAAATAAAACAAAACATACAAGCACAGATAACACCCCAGTAAACACAAATCAAACAAGCGCTAGGAGGAACCCACAAAAAGAACCAGAAGCCCTGGTTGCAGTATAAGGGTCCCCGGCAGAGTCGCCAAGCTGTCGCTCCCGATAAATGGGAAAGGCCCGAATAAAGGTACAGACGCGAACGGTCGGCGAAAAGGACAATGGGAACACACAGCAGTGAACTCACTGGAGATGAATAGAGTCGCCAGCTAGGCATTTTTATCCCGGAGGAAAGGTAATGCCGCATAGACCTAGAAAAGATGGATAAGACGGTGGCGAACCAGAGAGACTGAGAAAGGGGGTTGGTTACAACCTGGGAAGGTATTAGCACCCAGATTGTCCGCCGTACTCGACGGGATCCACGCTTAAAAGATTTGTGTTTTAAAGGGGTAGTGTCAGTGCAATCTGTGTATAAATGAACTGGAAAAAGGATGTACAGGTGTTAGTGTAAAGTGTATAAGTGATGTGAAGTATGAAAGTGTCAGTGTAAGAACAGGAGTGAAATGCTCAAGACCATGAGGCTTAAAAGAATGAAACTGGAAGGAGGGGGAATATATAGAGACTTTTGTTCGATAACTGTTAAGTTATGCCTACGTATCCTCTCGTGCAATGAGGAAGTCAGAACACCGTAGTTCGACCCAAAGAGACTGAAAGATAAATTTGACTGGTGAACTGCTTGCTTGTCTATGCTCAAGTGTATGACCTGTCTGGCTCAGGTGCAAACTGTCTTGCATTAGACGGAAGAAGCTAGTTCTCGTTTATGAGTGAATGAGATGAGAAAAGAATCCCGGAGGAGACGATTATTGTTTGTTTTTGTATTTTCAGTCTTTTATTGCTTTTGAAAGTTTGTCATAAGTTAATGAGCTTAAGCCTAAACCAATGGATTTAGTAAACTCATCACATCCTCCCTCTGATTAGGGGTAATGAGAGTACCTTAAGTGTGAAGTCAGCTTCTCACACTTAATCACCTTTGGTGTATGATTAAGATCATTAACCTACTTGTGATTATTTAAATGTTTTTGATGTTTTTGTTTAGTGTTAAGTAATGAGGTTAAGCCATAATCAAGGATTAAACAGACTCATTACACCATCCTAATAGAAGGATAATAGATGAGAATGTTTAAGCTGAGGAAAGCTCCTCAACTTAATCCATGATTAGGGATTAAACTCATGACAATAAAAGCCTTTGGTTAGGTGGATTTTAATTAATGATATGATGATGAAGTGATTTTTAGGGTTTGTAAGACAACTTGAGGGGGACTTGTCCATTAACACTAGGGTTAGTCCTTCTTAACCAATTAAGGAAGAATTAGAACCCTAATGCAAGGCCCAAGTTACAAGTGTGATGTCTTGATGATTATTAAGTGAATTGATTAAGAGATTTAAACACATTAAGGGCTTAACACTTAGGATTAAAGTTATACACTCCATCCTAATAGAAGGATGCAGGCATAAGCTTAATCACAAAGCCTTAAAGCCGTTAGGGTTTAGTCCCTGATTATGAGGTGAGAAGAGAAGACTCAAAAGAGACACAAAGGTAAGACTAAGAAGGGGAGACTAATCAAAACCCTAATCATTATCATGCTTGGTTGTTCCTAAGGTTTGTGAGGTTTAACAAAAAAAGATCTTCAATGGAACCACCAGGAAGCAGATGAAAGGATCAGGAGAAGCAGAGTAACTTGCTTCATTTAAGAAGACAAGTCACTTGAGGAAAGAAAGTAAGAAGAAGAAGAATGAGCAAGCTCAATCTCAAACACATATCAAAATGCAGCATAGATGCATAAAAGAGATGAAAAGAAGTTGTGAGAAGTGAAGGCAAATTCACTTCTCAAAGTGACTTACCACCTGAAAAGTTAGTGAAGGAAATGAAATGCAATGCAAAATGAAATGAAATGGCATGATGAAAATCAAAACCAGAAGCACATTCATGATGATAATTATGCTATGAGATGATGCAAAAATGGATCAACACATGGGAATGATCATACAAGCTTATGGATGCAAATGAAACAAGTTAAGAACCATGAACATACATGAAAACTTATGGAATGCAAATGGCATACAACATGGCAAATGCAAGATGCAATGATCTAGCATGCTTTCAATATGTCTTAAGATGTCAAATGAATCAAATGGATGCACAAAATGTCATGGTAAGTCATGTTATGCAAGCAAATGTAAGATGGATGCATATGGAAGCCCAAATTAGGGTTTATGATCAAAGCATCAAACAAAAACCAAAATCAGAAGCAAACATCAAGATAAAAAATTGAAAATGCATTCAAAGGATCCCTAATCCTATACTAACTCACTGCCCAAAGGAGAGGTTCCAACTCTTAACCTAATTCAAGTTATGATTTTCCTAAGTTTTCTAGGGTTTTAGGGTTCCTTAACAAGAAAAATGCCAAACAAATGGAAAATGAAAGATCAAATCATGGCCATTTAATCTCACAAACTACATGCTAAACACAATGCAATGCAAAAAGAATCAAGGTCCAACTCTCAATGGTTAGGCAGAAATGATTTTTTGAAGTTTGGATCAAAATAATGCATCAAAATGATTTTAATTCCATGAAAAATTCTCAAAATGCATCAAGATCAAAAAAGAAATTTGGTTTGAAGGTTGGACAATGTTTCTAAATGTTTTTAAATGTTTCATGAATTTTTTGGTGATTTTTAAATACCTAAAAGTATTTTTAATTAATTAATTCTCATTAATTAATTAAAAAGAAACTTTCAAATATTTAAAAATAATTTTTTAATGCTAAAAATAAAAATAAAAATATTTTTGTGTTCTGAAATTAAATAACAACTTGTATAAAAAATTTCAGATTTTTTAAAGTATTTTTGCTATTTTTAATAAAATATAGAAAACAAATGAATTAATATCAAAATAAAATGAATTTTAAACTGAAAAAGGAAAAGTAATCCAATCTGAAGGCCCAGATTCAAACTCAAACACGCGCGCATTGACTTGGCGCCAGATCCCACGGCCAGCATTCAAACTCACTAACCCTAATTAATTAGCCCTAATCCAGCCGTTAATGACTCTCAGGTGACCGGAACAGTGTTCCGGTCATCTTCTCCGTTCACTCCAAACTTCAAACTCTCTTAAAACGCATCTAAAATGAAATCTAATTAAACAGAAATGATCCCCACTTAAAAACGAATCAGAACCCCCATTCAAAACACATTTATCATTCCTAAACTGGCTGAATCGAATCAAACAAATCCTAGGGCAAAAAGTTTCAGAAACTGATTAAACTCTCATCTCCCCACCATTTTCGAAACTAAAGACATCAGAGTGATCAGTGAACTACAAAGAACAACCTAGGAACTTTAAAAATCATTTCTGGAAAAAAAAGTTCTTGAGCTACCTGAGTTTTGAAGCTTTCAACTTTGCAGCTTTCTGACCTCTTCCCTTGATGCAAACCACTCCCTTTGGTCCCTTGATGATGTCTGGATGCTTAGCAAGAGTTTATGTTGGCTGGTTTGAGATTTAGAACAGGTTCTGCTCAAGCTCAGGTGAGAATCGTGTTTTGGATTCAGGCAGTTTAAGGCAAGGGTGAGGGGTGCTTTGTGATCAGGATGATGAGTTGAGAAGGTCTGTGAAGTTTGTTTAAGTGTTTGTGGCTTGTATGAAGAGTTTCGAAGGCTTTTGCTTTGAGAGTCAAGAATGAGAGAGTTGAGTTCTTGCTGGTTTCAGGCTTGCTTGTTATGTTGTTTGTCTTGCAATTAGTTTGTATAAACAATGCTGATTGGTCAGAAGATGTGACATGTCCTTTTGTGATAGGTATGGTTGCTTTTGCCAAAATGTCAACTTTGTGTAAGAAGGGCATGGGATACTTTGCTAGCTTGGTACAAGGGCTTGTCTTGCGCAGCATGGTGAGGGGAGAGGGCTAGGGTGGTTCAGCAACCAAGGCAGCAAGTGGATGAAGTGTTATGATGGTTTTTGCAACTTGGTTCCCTTTGGTTCTCATGAAAATATCTTGCCTTACAAACCATGAAACATGTGATCTCTTTGGTTCAATCTGAACTTTAAGACTTGTATGATGCTTGTGTAATGGTTTGACACCAATTAGAAGTCACAAATTGCCTTGGTACAAGATTTTGCAAGTTTCCCATTTGGTGCATAACTTGAAAATTAGTGATTTTAGCCAACTTTGATGCACCATAACTTTTGATCCAAAATGAATTAGGTCATGTTCTTGTACTTTTTGAAAAGGGAAAGATCTAATCTACAACTTTCATGACCAAAGTTTTTCCATTTGAAGCATTTTTGGATCAAAAAGTAAGGGTTGAAAAGTTGCCTAAAATGACAAATTTCTTAAAAGTCAAACTTGCCCTAAAAAGTCAACTTTGCAAAAACTTGTAATTCTTGAATTTTGTGAACTTCCAGCTTCTTCCATGATCAAATAAAGATCATATACACTCAAAATGATGAAGATCACCCCTTGGTTGGGTCATTGGGGGCCTCAGATGCCCTGATTTTGCACTGACTTGTCCAGAAAGTCAACTCTTGATCAAATGACTTCCCCATGGAATTTCTTCATGAAAATTGATATGCATACTCCCTATACCATATAGAGACCAATAGAAACAAGAATGACCAAAAAATTTGAAGTTATGGCCTCTGAAACCAAAACCCTAATTTTAGGTCAACTGTGCAGTCAAACTTGGCTCTGCCTCCATACCAATCCCAGTTCTTGTGATTCTTCGGCATTCTTGACTTTGAGAGGATGTAATATGATATAAGAACACACATGGACCCATTTGAAGTGATTGTTGACCTTTGGAGTGGCTCAAGAAGCTCCTGGATTGCTCAGATCACAAACCCTAGATGCAGATGACTTAGAATCTATGCAGTGAATCAAAAATGTAATGTGAGATGTTATGCTTGTGTTTATGCATATGGAATGATCACAAGCCATAGTGAAATGGGTGAGGGAAAATTTGGGGTGTTTACAATCACGATATTGATCATGATTATGATGGTTGTTGCATTTATTCGGTGAACCTTCGTGGTTGTGTGATTGTTAAGAGAGACATTCAAAAGATGATGGATGATAAGTTGATTGAAGTGAATGTTATTGTGCCTCAGTTCAATATTCCTGAGAAGATTGTTCCTGATAATGTGGTTATTTCTTTTGATAGCCACAAATATGTTATTACTCCATTGGTGATCAATTTTCTTGTTCCAATGTCGTATGAGTCTGATAAAGTTGTTCTGTATCGGTATAATGCTACAATGACAAAAAATGGTAAAGAAGTTCCTATTCCTTCTCCAAAGTTTGTGGTTAGCATTGCTGATGTGACTAAAGTTACTCGAAGTGGTAGAGTTTATGCTTCAGATCCTCCGAAGAGAGCTGAAGATACAAGTGCGATTAAATAGATTGAGGACGAAGTTGCTCGATCAGGCCAATTTAGTGATTTCAATTTGAGGGATATTGAAGATGAGGTGTTGAAATTGATAAATAAGAGCGAGTACAACATTACTGAGCAGTTGTTGCATACTTTGTCGAAGATATCAGTTTTATCACTCTTAATGTGCTCTGAGGATCATAGGAAGTCTTTGCAGAAGATTATGGATCAAGCTTATGTTAACCATGATGTGACTATTGATCAGTTTAATAGTATTGTGGCTAATATCACATCATGCAACAATCTCAGTTTCTGTGATGATGACTTGCCTGAAGAAGGAAGGAACCATAACTTGGCTTTGCATATTTTAGTGAATTGTCAGGAAGATGCTATGTCTAAAGTGCTGGTTGATATTGGGTCTTCTTTGAATGTGATGCCAAAGTCGACTTTGTCAAGGCTTGCGTACCAAGGTACTTCCATGAGGCATAGTAAGATTATTGTGAAAGCTTTTGACGGATCGAAGAAGATAATGATTGGTGAAGTTGATCTTCCTATTCTAATTGGACCGTTTATATTCCAAATTACTTTTCAAGTAATGGATATACGTCCCGCTTACAGTTGTCTCCTTAGAAGACCCTGGATTCATGAAGCAGGAGCTGTGACATCTACTTTCCATCAAAAGCTGAAATTTGTAAAAGATGGGAAATTAGTGACTATTGGCGGTGAACAGGCGATGCTAGTGAGAAATTTGTCGTCTTTATCCTATATTGATGTTGAAGAAGAGGTGGGAACTTCATTCCAGGCTTTTTGTGTTGTTGATAATGCTGGTAATAAGAATGTTATGCATATGTCTTCTCTCAAGGATGCTCTGTGTGTGCTTGAAACTGGTCGATATGACGGTTGGGGTTGAGTTATTGATGTTGTTAACAACAGAGAAAGATTTGGTATTGTTTTTGCACTTGGTGTGGCTCTCATTGACCCGAAGACTATTCAGGAAGGATTCCGAAGTGTT
This sequence comes from Lathyrus aphaca, assembly GCA_963966055.1. Classification (NCBI taxonomy): domain Eukaryota; kingdom Viridiplantae; phylum Streptophyta; class Magnoliopsida; order Fabales; family Fabaceae; genus Lathyrus; species Lathyrus aphaca. Next base: position 445,818,810 of record OZ014520.1, read on the forward strand.
GGTTTATCAACGATCATTCTGCTGCTGCCATCATTGAAGATGATGAAGATGAAGAAATGCCTAACTTTGTTACGCACATAAAGACTTGCAAGAACTAGATTGCTATTGATGTTCCTTCTATTGTTTATGCTTCAAAGTAATTTGTTTTATTTTCTTTCAAAAATCCTTTCACTCTGCCCAAGGTGAAAGTGATGTTTGTTGGGCTTTGTTTCAAATTTTATCATCATTAATAAAATGTTATTTTGTTATTTCCATATGTGTTTTTCCTTTTTTTGCTTTATTCTAAAAAAATGATAACCTAAAAAAACCCAAAATAAAAATAACCACTGTTTATCTGCATAATGTTTCCTTTTCTGTTCACACTCTAAAATTAAAATAAAATCATTGTGCAGATTGATTGATAAACCCATTGAAAACAATAATACTATGCCCACTCCCAACTTTGAATTCCCTGTGTTCGAAGCTGAGGAAGAGGATGTTGAAGAGATTTCTAATGAGATTTCTCGGTTGCTTGAGCACGAGGAGAAGATTATTCAGCCTCATGTAGAGTCTACATAATTGGTCAACTTGGATTCTGAAGATGATAAGAAAAAAGTTAAGGTTGGAGCATTGCTTGTTCCTGAGGTTAAGAAGAGGATGGTGGAGCTTCTTAGAGAATATATTGATGTATTTTCTTGGTCTTATTAAGACATGACAGGTCTAGATACTAGTATTGTGGAACATAGATTACTATTGAAGCCTGAATGTCCACCTGTGAAGCAAAAGTTGAGAAGAACTCATCCTGATATGTCAGTAAAGATAAAAAAGGAGGTTCAAAATCAAATTGATGCAGGTTTTCTTGTGGCATCTAATTATCCTCAATGGGTGGCCAATATTGTGCTTGTTCCAAAGGAAGATAGAAAAGTCCAAATGTGTATTGATTACAGAAATTTGAATAAATCCAGTCCTAAAGATGATTTTCCATTGCCACACATTGATGTGTTGGTAGATAATATGGATAAGTTTGATGTGTTCTCCTTTATAGACGGATTTTCTGGTTATAATCAAATAAAGATGGCACCCGAGGACATGGAAAAGACCACGTTTATTACACCATGGGGAGCATTCTACTACAAGTGATGCCCTTTGGATTGAAGAATGCTGGTGCGACATACCAAAGAGCTATGACCATGCTTTTCCATGATATGCTGCACAAAGAAATTGAGGTATATGTTGATGATATGATCGCTAAGTCGAGGACTGAAGAGGATGATGTTGAACATTTGCTGAAGTTGTTTTAGAGGTTAAGGAAGTTTAAGCTTCGTTTGAATCCAAACAAGCGCACGTTTTGTGTGCTTTCTGGAAAGTTGTTAGGTTTCATTGTCAACCAAAGAGGTATTGAAGTTGATCTTGATAAAGTGAAAGCTATTCGGGAAATGACTGCTCTAATAACTAAAAATCAAGTAAAAGGATTCTTGGGCCGTTTGAATAATATTTTGAGGTTTATCTCTCACATGACTACCACATGTGCTCCGATCTTCAAGTTTCTTCGGAAAGACCAAAGTTGTGTTTGGGCAGATGTTTGTCAGAAGGCATTTGAAAGTATCAAAGAGTATCTGCTTGAACCTCCTATCTTGTCTCCTCCAGTGGAAGGTAGACCAATGATTATGTACTTGACTGTTTTGGAAGATTTTATGGGTTGTGTGCTTGGTCAGCATGATGAATCTGGAAGAAAAGAATATGCGATATACTACTTAAGTAAGAAATTCATTGATTGTGAGTCTCGGTACTCCATGCTTGAAAAAACTTGTTGTGCCTTAGCTTGGGTTGCAAAGCGTCTTCGCCAGGATATGCTAAATCATACAACTTGGTTGATCTCTAAAATGGATCCAATCAAGTATATATTTGAAAAGCCTGCTTTGACTGGGAGGATTGCTTGTTGGCAAATGTTATTATCAGAATATTATATCAAGTACGGAGCTCAAAAAGCTATAAAAGGCAGTATCTTGGCTGACCATTTGGCACATCAAACGATTGATGATTACCAGCCTATCAAGTTTGATTTTCCAGATGAGGATGTAATGTATTTGAAAATGAAAAATTGTGATGAACCTTTGATTGAGGAAGGGTCGGAGCCTGGATCGCGATGGGGTTTAGTTTTTGATGGTGTTATAAACACACGCGGAAGAGGAATTGGGGAAATGATCATTACTCCCCATGGTTCACATATTCCTTTTACTGCCAGGTTGACTTTCCCTTGTACCAATAATGAATCTGAGTATGAAGCATGTATTATAGGTCTTGAGGAAGCTATTGATCTGAGGATTAAGAATTTTGATGTGTATGGAGATTCTGCCTTGGCAATCAATCAGATCAAGGGAAAGTGGGTAACTCATCAACCCCATTTGATCCCTTATAGAGATTATGCCAGGAGGATATCAACTTTATTCACTAAAGTTGAGTTTCATTATGTGCCTCGTGATGAAAATCAGATGGTAGATTCTTTGGTAGCTATAACTTCTATGATAAAAGTGCACCAGTGGAATGACATTCCCATGATCAGAGTGATGCGGTTTGAAATACCAACTCATGTGTTTACAGTTGAAGAGGTCCATGATGACAAGCCTTGGTATCATGATATTAAATGGTTTATCCAGAGTCAGGAATACCCACTTGGGGCATCCGATAAAGATAAGAGGACTTTGTGGAGATTGGCAGGCAATTTCTTCCTGAATGGAAATGTGCTTTATAAGAGGAATTTTGACATGGTCTTGCTTAGATGCGTGGATAGACACGAAGAAGACATGTTAATGAAAGAAATTCATGAAGGATATTTTGGTACTCATGCTAATGGGAATGCAATGGATAAAAAGATGTTGAGTGCAGGTTATTATTCGCTGACAATGGAATCTGATTGTTGCAAGTATGTGAAAAAGTGCGATAAGTGCCAAGCGTATGCTGATAAGATTCATGTGCCACCAACCCATCTCAATGTAATTTCTTCCCCGTGGCCTTTCTCTATTTGGGGAATTGATATGATTTGTATGATTGAACCCAAGGATTCGAATGGACATCGTTTTATTCTTGTGGAAATTGACTAATTCACCAAGTGGGTGGAAGCGACATCATTTGCTAATGTGACCAAGCAGGTTGTGGTTCGATTTATCAAGAATAACATCATCTACATATATGGTGTTCCGAATAGAATCATTACTAATAATTGTTCGAACTTGAATAATAAGATGATGAAAGAGCTTTGTGAAGAATTCAAGATTCAACACCATAATTCTTCTCCTTATAGACCGAAGATGAATGGGGATGTTGAAGCTGCGAATAAGAATATTAAGAAGATCATTCAGAAGATGGTTGTGACATATAAGGACTAGCATGAGATGCTCCCTTTTTCTTTGCATGGGTATCGTACATCTATCCGCACTTTAACAGGGGCAACCCCTTTCTTTCTTATTTATGGTACAAAAGCAGTGCTCCCTATCGAGGTTGAGATCCCATCAATGAGAGTTCTGATGGAAGCCAAGTTGACTGAGGCTGAATTGTGTCAGAGTAGATTTGATCAGTTGAATTTGATTAATGAAAAGAGAATATCAGCTTTGTGTCATGGTCGGTTGTACCAACAAAGAATGAAGAAAGCTTTTAACAAGAAGGTCAAACCTCGTGTATTCAGATAAGGCGACCTCGTGCTAAAAAAGATCCAATCTTTCATTATAGATTCTCGTGGCAAGTGGACTCCAAACTTTGATGGTCCATATGTTGTTAAGAAAGCCTTTTCTGGAGGTTCATTAATTCTTGCAACTATGGATGGTAAGGAGATCACTCGTCCTGCGAATGCAGATGCAGTCAATAAATACTTCGCCTAAAAATAGAGACATAAACAGACATAATTATCCCGGTAGATTGAAAACCCGAAAGGGAAATCTAGGCAAAAGTTAGGTATCATGGCAAGTAATTGCGTCGACAGACTGGATCACTTGTAGCAACCGAGGATTTCAGATTCTATCCCTCATTGTATTTCAATGTAGCCTTTTTCCATGTATTTACCATTTTTCAAACTTGTAATGATCCATGGAGTCATGCTATTTGCTGACTACCATTCTATCAATGAATTTGAGCTTTTATCCAATTGTTTGCAATTCTTTATATTGTTTATGTTTACGAAATTTCAATTTATTATTGATGATGTTTTTTGAAACAAAATTAATAAATTTAATCTTTGAAGATTATAAAAACATTTTTCTTTTGATATGTGAACTAAGAAAGGATATCAATAGTGATTCCAAGGATGGTAAATTCTGGATGTGTAACTTATCTCTCCCAAAGCAGGGTTTTATCCGGTTGTGTCCATGTGGAATTCCAGGGTAGTTTTGACATGTTGATATTATTGATGTTTGCTTCACAACAATAAACATGAACGGGGATGGTAAATGTTCTTAGTTCCGTTTTCTTCCCCAGAAGAGTTGTTAGAAGCGTTTTTCCTGCCACTTGAGAATCCCCAGCTGAGTTTCGATTTCTTCCTCAACAGTTTATCTTTGACTTGAGAAGCATTGGGAATCCTCAACCGAGTTCTTGTTCCTCAACTTGAGTTGGTTGCATCCCTTAGCAGATGTATTGATATAGAAGTCAGTTCAGAGGTTTTCTTTCACCTGATGGTGGGTATTGATTTAAAATCCCTCGTAACTGTGTTTTGGCTATGATGTTAACTTCTGGTATCCCCAAGTGAGTCAATGATTCCGGAATTTTCAGTGATGAATGATCTCCATAGATCTTTCCCACAGATTCCCATTAGGTCTATGTGTGATGGTTTCCAGCAGATTCCTATGAGATCCTCAACAAGTATTGCACTCTTTCCCCAAGCAAAGCAGGAGTGATATGATGGTTGTTTCTCGCAGAGTTTGATTCTTAACAAGAATTTTTTTGTCCTTAGCAAGGGTTATGGAAGCTTTTCCCAATCCCCGACAGATTATTACCTTTCCTCAGTAGGGTGGTATCCCTAAGTAGAGTTGATGTTTGATGTTTGATACTCTAGTAGGATATGCTTTATTTGCATCACTGGTAGATCTTTATCTTGTTTCCCCAAATAGAGTTATGAAGATATTTGTCCCCATTAGAGTTTAATAGGGACATTTCCCTCTTTCCCCAAAGAGTGGAAGATTTTGTGTTGTTGGTGTTTCTCCAACATGTTATCCTCACAGAGTGGAATTTTTGACGTTATTGTTGGATTCTTGAAGATTGCTTTGTGGATTGGATCCCTAACAGATGTTTCCTTAGTATGAGTTAAGCCTTGTAGTAGTACTTTATTCCTTAGATGACTTTTGATGTTCCCCTGCAGGATTTCGAATTGAATTTCAGCAGGATTCCCCAGCTTTGTCGTCTTGGGATTAGCCGAGTATCCGGGGGTTGTGGTGTTTATGTCACTCGTTACTTATCTTTATGTCTGTTTTGTCAGCATATTCATACGCATAAGCATATCATTATTTGCTTAAATTCTTGCATTTATCATTGTTCCCTGCTCTTTGGTGTGGACTTTCCCCATAGAGTGTGTGTGTTATCTTCCTCTCAAGTTAGAGTGTCAACCCTTAAGCAAAAAGTGTTTATCCTTTATAATTCCTCACTGAGTTTGTTTCTCGTGGATGATTTTGATTCAGTTTCCTCCCCAATTTATTATCTGGATGGAATTTCCCCAGTTGAGATCTTTCCTCATAGGGATGAGTCTTGTTTGACATTTTCAGTCCAACTTGTTCTTGTAATGAACTTTGGTCCCCTTTTGTGAGAATACTGCTTTGGAATTAAGCTATCATTGTTTGATAGTGGGAAATATTTCCCCAGCTTGAGTATATTACTTTGGAATTAAGCTATCAGTTATTTGATAGTGGGTAATATTACCAAATTAATCAAGCTCTTTTGCTTGTGCTTCGACCCAGTAAATCCGGTAGTTGAGAATTCATTTTTCTACCTAGTAAAAAGGTAGTAGAGGTTATCTTTCTTTGTTGCGCTCCTACCCGGTAAATCCGGTAGTTGAGAATTATTTTTCCTACCTAGTAAAAAGGTAGAATAGGTTATCTCTCTTTGTTGTGCTCCTACCCAGTAAATCCGGTAGTTGAGAATTCTTTTAACATCTAAATTTTTTTTCTACCTAGTAAATAGGTAGTAGAGGATATTTCCCTTTGCTTGTGCTCCTACCCAGTAAATCCGGTAGTTGATATTTCTTTTAACATCTACAGATTTTTCTACCTAGTAAACAGGTAGTGGAGGTTATCCCTCTTTGGTTTTCTCCTATCCAGTAAATCGATAGCTAATTCCATTGTTTTCATATCTCCTACCCAGTAAACCGGTAGTTGATGATTCTTTCCCAACACGGTATTCCTCCATTTTTGGACTCGAATATTTTGTTTGGTTGATATTCCCTGGAAGAGTATTTACTTTTCCTTGTTGAACAATTTACCTTGATTATATTGTATTTTTCCCCTTGTAGAGTCATCTATCCAGTGATTTCTTTTCCTAGAAAACTCTTTTGGTGTCTTTTGTTTTCCCCAGCGGGATTTTCTTCTGTGTCCCCAAGCTTTTTCTTTCCTCTGGTGGTCGTGTTTTCCCCACAGAGACCTTGGGTTTGCATATCATATCATATTCATATCATATCATTTTCTCTTAGGACAAAAATTGGGTTTTTTTTGTATTTAAGTCTCTCCCATCTTGTAGAGACGAAGATGTCAATCTTCATATCTCCAGATTAAAGAAACTTAAATAGGGGAATCTATAGCACCCTAATTTTTTCCCTAAGTTTTCTTCGCATTTCATCTGCATCTTGCATACAAACACGATCGCATTGGTTGCTCGGCTCTTCTCGGGTTAGGTTTATGACTTATAGAGGAACACCGTTGTTTTTAATTGCTTTATTTATTTATCTTTACTAACCATTTATCAAAATCCAAAAATATTTTGTTTTCTTTCACTAACATTTTCAGGAAGAGGAACCAAGGTTCATGTGTTTATTTGCATGCCTTCTTCGAGGTACAAAAAGAATCGGGCTACAATAACCAAGAAGTCATGTTTGAATAAAATTCAAATTTATCCTTGGTTAACCGGTTAACCATTTCCAGTGTAATTTTGTTAACCGCTTAACCAGTGCGAAATTTGAATTTTTCATTCAAATTCAGCACCCTTGGATCATTGATATATTTGGAATATTCTAGATCCATTGGCCTCTGATTTCTCTACATCACTTTGATCATTTCCTACCATAAGCAAGCTCCATCCCACCAAAATTCCAATTACCAAACCTAATTTTAATTACCAAAGCAAGCTTCATCCCACCAAATTCCCATACCTAAGGCATTTAAATAGGACCATAATTTCATTCATTCACCAAGCTTTAGAGAGCCAAAAAAAACCTTGCAAAATACTACCCCAAAACCAAAAAAATTTCACTAAAGCTCTTTTTCTCTCTTTTGAAGTTATCAAGAATTCACATTGAATTCTTGATTAACTTTAGCTAAACCTTCATCCTATTCTTTTCTTGTTCATCAATTGCAGTAGATCTCGCTTGATTTGGTCCAATTTGAAGAAGTGCTTTTGGTAATTCACTTTTTCCTAAATCCATACTCATCATCAACATTAAGGATGTAGATCTTTGGTGCCTTTGATTATAGATCCTTTGGATCTTACTTTGTTGTTTGATTGCATGGATTCCACTGTATTTTGGTTTTAAAATTCATGCAAATTCAGATCATGATCACCAAGTGTTTGAAAAAGGTTTTAAAAATGGATCATGCTGAATTTCTGCAATTTTTCTGCTACTAGTTCAATGTTAACCGGTTAACCATCTCCAGTGTAAATTGGTTAACCGGTTAACCAGCTTTAACTGCACATGATTTGAAATTTGCTTGCGTTAACTGGTTAACACAAGTCAGAAGTGCTTTTTTGGCTTGTTTTGAGCTCCTTTTTGGTTCCTCTTTCTTCTTCTTCTTCCTCCTTTTTTATTTTAACTTGGGAAGCACTTTTGGGAGTGATTTCTCCTTAATTTAAATTAACTTTGGGAGTAGATTATAGTAGTTAATGTTCATTAGTTCAAAACTACCTTTAAGTTAATTATTTAATTCATTTAAGGTACTTTGAATTAGTGATACATTTTCATGCTTAATTCCACCAAGAAGAGTGATTGAACTTAAGGATGGAATAATACCATGAATGTGACTCAATTTGGTATTCACATTTAGTTTTGTGCGGTATTGCGTTTGGATGATGATTTACATATCGTTTATCTCGCATGCATCAGCACTAACATTGTTCACCTTAATTGGTGGTGGACGGCCTTATTTGTAGGGTAATTACTTCGTAAATTACTCGGCGATTTCTTAACATAAACCTAAATGTGTCCCGAATTCGGAATAAAAATCTAATTGGGTACTTGCCACTTTCGTGGACCGGACCTCTTATGAATGTTTGATGCGTAGGTGCTTTGGGTCTCCCAATCTCCTTTCAAATTTCATTGAACTCGATTCGGTTTTCCTTGATTAATCTCTATAGTGTAAGATGTTAAGCGGATCCGGTTTCCTTTCGATTTTGGTTACTCTTTTGGTTGTGGTTGATTAAGTTCACCATACCAATTTTATGTAAATATTATTATACTATTGTTACTATTAATATTTTAGATTCTTGCACTTTAATTTCTTTAGCTACTAACATTTAAATTCTCTCACTTTTATTACTTTTATTATTCATTATTCATCCATTATCATGTTTATTATTTGCTCTTATTTTTGTTGTGTTGTTTTTTCCTTTTGTCCATTTGGACACAAAAACATTAATAAAGGAATAAACCTCTAAAAAACTTGTGATCTTAATCTTTGGAATATTAGTTACTATCATTGGCATTGGAATAAAGTTTTGGACTTAGATTTTAGGACACTTCTCCTTTGCCTTGATCTTCATGAAGTTGGTACTTGCCTTTATTTGGATATTTGCTAGCTTATAAGGATGAAACTCTTATGCTCATAATGGGAAGTGTCATCAAGTTTGGTTAGATATTTCTTCCTTTATCTCCTTATTTTCTTTTTTTAGGATAGTTCCTTCATCTCCACCCCTTGTTTGGTTTTCATAATCTTCTCTCTTTTTCAATGGATTCCTTTTTTTTCTTTCAAAAATCATCACTTATTCAATAAACAAAACCTTGACTTTTGTCAAGTGGATTTTACCATTTTTATTTTCTTTTAAAACCAATAAATCTAATCATTTTGACTTTAAATCAAAAAATAAAAAGAATCAAACTCATTCAAGTTGTTTTGTGCCTTTATGCACTTTTGTTTGTTTTCTTTAAAAAGTGCCGATTATGAGTCATATTCTTTAGTCAGGTGTAAGTCTTTCAATCTCCATGGTTGTAGTTTGATGTAATTGAGTCTCTTGTCATTCGTGGGGGTTTAGTGGCATACTTGTTGATTTTATCTGAGTTGGCGCCCTCCCAATAATGATGTATGAGTCCATTCCTTCATTCTCATGGTAGTTTTGTTTAGCCATCCACTTTAAGATGACAAATTCTCTTCACTTAATAAAATCAATTATAACCAATCCTTTTCAATATTTGTAACAAGAACTACGAGGTTTTGATCTCGCATTGCACTTTGTGGGTACGTAGGTATGAGGTGGTAAACCTCTCCAAACATAAAAATATAAAAAAAAAATTCTTTTCTCATCCCTCCACTCTCATTTAACAAACCTTTTTCACACCAAAAGCAGTAAATTTTTCAAAGGGCTCCCGGGGAGTACCACAGACATTTTGGGTGCGTAAAACCTTCCCATTGTGTAACCTATCCCTTTACCCGGTTCTTTTTTGTGTTTATTTAGCTTTTTTTGCTTTTAGATTCATTAGGATTTATTCTCTCTTTTTTCCTTTTCCTTTTGGAATAAAATAAAAGCGCGGTGGTGACTCTCTTTACTTTGAGTTAAGTTAACTAATAGCTTACACTCATGATTTTACTGTTACAAACATCCATAAATTTTCATCATCCGTGTGAGCAGAAATCTTCCCAAAGTAAGACTGGATGTCATTTTTCGGACAAGCGTTGTCGTTGTACTTTTCAAAAGTAGTAGGCTTGAACTTGTGAGGAATCTTGACCCCTGGCACCAGACCCAAGTCAGTCACATTAAAACCTAGAGAGTTATGAGACTTAATGGTCTATATCTTCTCATCAATTTCCTCAAGCTTCTTATTCATAGTTGCATTCTGATTAGCCATCTCCTCATCAATAAAAGTAAATTGATCTTCTTGACCATCCATGTAGTCAACATTACGGTTATTGTCTTCGCCCGGAGCTCCATAATGGTTTCTCTGGTTGTCGTCTTCTGAAATTTCAATCTCTGGCCGCTCGACCATCAACCTTAGTTGTTCTTGCCTCTGAGTCATCCCCGTTATCAGGGTCATGAACTGCTCTATACGAGCCTTCAGTTCTACGAGCTCAGCTTGTATTTGATCTACCATCCTAATTCTTCTTTTCTTGATTGGTGAAAAATAACTCCCCACACTATTTCTTGTAATGGAATAAAGATGAGAAACGGCTCGTGTACCTGAAAAACAACGATAGAATGGTATGGTATGTAGGATGTTATGTTATGAAAATGCTCAGAAGCACAACCATATCCAGTGCGAAGTCATTAGTGTAACCAGGTGTCAGTGCATAAATTCCTTCTGAAGAGAATCAAGAAAAGCACTACATCAGAAAACACAACATCATAACAGGGAAAGGCTCACATGAGCAAAGTCATACAAGGTACTGAAAACAAACACAAATAAGTACAACAATGAGGGTTCCCTCAACAAGCCTGAGGGTAACCGGATACATGAGAGAGATAAGGCCTACAAGCATCAATTCCAATCTAGAAGTCTTTGCTTCCCTAGCTGACCATCTGGTGTGATGACCTTTAAGTCGATTAGCTCTTGAGCCTTAAATTGAAGAGCCATACATTCCTCTGTTGCATGCCCCAGAAAACCTAAATGAAACTCGCAACGCGCATTTATATCGTACACCTTTGGCAGATTCCCCACTTGTGGTGTCAAAGTTCGCAACTCGATCAGATCAAACCCCAGGAATTTTCGTAACATAGAAGTCTAGGTTATTGAGATGGGATCAAGGACAAAATCATCTTGTTGAACTTTCGATGGATAAGGCCTTTGTTGTGGTTGAGAATTATGTTGTCGATGTTGCTTTGAGCGCCTAACAGGCTATTGCACTTTCTTACCCAGATTCGTCCGAGGAAAAATAAAGGTTGTTATTGTAATCTCTTTGAAGACTCATCCTGAGTGATAACTCCAGAAGAATTAAACTTGACCACCTTTTTAGTATTCATATGTTCCATAACCTGTTACACTTTCAAACCATTCAGCTCAAAATTGATAACTCATGACACTCAATCACTCCCATTTCGAGAAACCGTGGGCACAACTCAACATAAGACATGGGCACAGGATCAATAATCCTTTCTTGATTTTGTCGAAAACGGGTTGCTTCCACTGGAGGAGCTACAACTGAAACCTACTGAAGTCCTTCTCTGGGAGACCGAGGTGTAAGAGTTGAGGAGGATCCTTGATAAGGAAATAAAGTGCTCATTTATTTGGTAACAACTAGTGTAGGATCCCTCAGCTCATTTGTATCTAGCAAGGAGAAATTGACATCTGTCTTGGGCTCTTCTTGATTACCAAATGGTGAATGTTAGTGAGGAGAATCGGACTGTGGAGGAAGTCCACCTAACTACTCGTGATTTAGTGGAAATCCCAAATAGATGGGAGAAACGAGACCTTCAGGTGGAGATGCAGGCACATGACCATTCTATTCCTTCAACAAAGCATTCATGATCCCTGTGAGAAGCTTCATTTGAGTTTTCATCAAGTCGAACTCTTCCTTCAAGAATCTCTGACCTTGTGACAAAGCCTGCACCTCTGCCTTGAGTTTCCCCATCTAGGCCTTCACTTCAGTTACCTCCGCCTGGAGTTGTCCACATCCATCCCCTAAGAATTATGTTTCAAGTTGGTCATTCTAAAAAGAAATCAAATCAGGATAAGAATCTGCCTCTGAACACTTGTCATGAATGAAAAAATGTATGCAAATGCCATGTTCGGTTATTTCCTAGAGATCTATCTGCTTTGATTCACATTTTGATACACAAGAAGTTCCACTGAAGGATTCAAATATGGGATCGTCAGAAATAACTTAACATGTATGCTGAAATGTTATGATGTCATGTATGTAACTGGCATGTGATCAGTGACTGGAATCTGTCTGGATAAAAAACACTAAGCCAAGAACCAAGTGTCTGAAACCAAAGGATCTCTGAATAATAACCCAGGATAATAACTCAGAACCAAAGATCAAGAATTCCAGAACCATAACAACTAGATCAGAACATAAGATCACACTGATAACAAAGGTTATGGTGAGGCCAAGGGTTCCTGAAAAACCTGTAAACCCCTCCCAATCTCATGGATGTGCTCCGAGTCAAACATCACGGACTCTCAAAGCCGAATAGCAATAATACGTTCACCATTTCCAAAAAATGGCTCATGAACAAATCAAGGAATCTGTTTAGCATTATGTAATACTCATGGAGGTCTCAGCAAGAGTTCGGGAAAACAAGCATCCCTTACAAGTCCCTAGCTTCAAGCACTGAAATCGAAAAACAATAGTACATTCAGCCCATGGGATACATTACTATCGTCATACGACTAGATGCTTTGGCTGAGTTCCAATAAGAGAACCAAGCCATCCTATGCGAGTTCCCAGTGGGCCCTCGGGTGCAAATGGGTTTGGCACAAATTTGGTCTTCCACTTTCACCACTGGAGAGGGATGTTTCCACAAAGGCTCTCAATGATCGGCCCTCAACTACACATAACTATCGAGGTCGTGAAATGAGAAGGGAAGATCCCTAAATCAAGACAGTTCCAAGACGGTCGCAAATCTGGGTGTGGAACTCGCTACTACCCTCATGACAAGATCTCATGAGGACAAAGTGGATCCACTCTAAGTCCTAGGGTGCACTTGAGCCTTGGTAATGAGCTCATCTCACAGTAACACCTCCCAACCCACCAAACAGAAAATCCAGTATAGCCAGACAATGCAGTATATACATATGATACATGAAAATAAATAATGAAATCGATAAATAAAGTTGTAAATAAAATTGTAAATACAATAGTAAAATAAACATACAACAATAAACAATCAAACACCCGATGGAACAAAAACAAATAAGGGCTAGGAGTGACTCTCAAGGGGAAACCAGAGATTCTGGGTTCGATCCCCAACAGAGTCGCCAGCTGACGCTCCCTGGATTTCCATCTTAGTACAAACGTGAAAGTGGCACGGGAAAGGGTAGAGTCGCCAGCCATGCATTTTTATCCCGAAGGAACGGGAAAGGTAATGTTGCACAAACCAGAGAAAAGAAAGGAAGGAAAAAGGTCATGTGAACCAAAGAACTGGGTTCGGGAGTCGGTTACAACCTGGGAAGGTATTAACACCCCAGATTGCCCGTCGTACCTGACGAGATCCATGCTTGCAAAGAAACTGTTTTAAAGGGTGAAGAAATGAAAGTTGTTGCAAAAAAAAATACTAAAATTGGATAAGAAAAGAAAAGAAAAGGGGAAAATATAGGGAAAATAAAAGAGTGCTCTAACGGGCCCTACCCCGCTGCCTACGTACCTCATATGGACATGAGGATCAAAGACGCCGTAGTTCCCCTAACTAGGGGTGGAAAATGGCTTTTGTTTTGAAGCTTGAACTGCTTATGTCAATGCTCAGGTGTTACAGGCTCGTCTGACACGAGTGTGTTACCGTCTTTCAAAGTGACTAGTAGGAGCAAGTCCGTATGTTAAGAGTGAAGATGATGAGAAGAGAATTCCCAAAGGAAAGTCACTTTATTGTTGGTTTGTGGCTTTTAGAAGCTTTTATAAGTGTGTCAAGCTCACCACCCTCAGATCCATGCATATCAATGGTCAACATTTAAACTCAGCAATAGAACATAGATCATCGGTCGGAGAAGCTCTGGTTGTCTTCCCTGGCCAGCCTCCGGTGAGGTAACCTCAAAAATTTCCAGAAATATTCATAATGCACATCAATAGAAAGCTCATGTTACAAGGATCAAAGATATGTGACCACATTTCACAAACACTCAATATTAAGAGCAAATCAAACAAAAGAAAGCCCAACATCAAAACTGCAAATCATGATTTAACACCTCACAAAGGTTCACAACACCTCAAACACAACAGATCAAGCTTCAAAACCATGAAACAAGTGAAAATAAGGCAAATCCGCGGCAAAAAAATTTGATGTTCAAACCTAGTGTTGAGCTTTTCTTGAGATTGAAAGAAATCCAGAGGTTGTGCAAGCTTCCTTGTGTCTTCTTGAAGCCAAATAAAGGCTTGTAACTTTGATTTGAAGGCCGAAAGAAGTTGAATCCAAAATGTTGTTGATCTACAAATGATCAAAAACTTCACCAAATTCCAAAGCAGATGAGGAGGAGGATGATAATGCGATTACAAAGATGATGCTGAAGGTGTTTCAGAGATGAAGATAGAGTGTGAACAATGAGAAACTCATATCTGAATTGTTTTGAGAATGAAGAGAGTGAGAGCCAAGAGTGAGAGAGAAAGAGAGAGACTGAGTTGAGAGTGATGAAATGTGTGATGAAATGTGAGTGTTCCCCTCTCAAAATCGTGAGTGCATCTTATATATGTGAGGGCTTTAGGATAAATGTTTGCAAGGTGTGAGTGAAAAGCTTGTTGTCCCAAAACTCAGAGCCTTCGTGCTCTCTTTCTCTTTCACAACTTTCCAATTGGTCTTGAAAATGATCACATGCAGGTGGGTGTACGTTAGTTAGTGTGTGGCTCATGTGTTGTCTTTATGATGTTTGGTGATGATGAAATAGGAATTATCCAATGGATGAGAGTTGAGTGTTAGTGAAGTGCATGGCAAGTGTTCACATGGGATCTTCTTGTTTCCACTTTTGGTGCATCCTGTGTGTGTGTGTGTGTGTGTGTGTGTGTGTGTGTGAGTGGAAAAAGTGTGACTTTATGGGAAAAAAATGAGAGAGAGGCATGTGTTATGTGAATGTAGAATACACAATGATCATCACTCTTGTACCATCACCTTTTTGTACTATATTTTCTATTTTTTCACTCATGATATCAAACAAACACAATCCCTTCCCCACATAACTAGACCACATGAAAACGTATAGGGTGGAAATAAAAGAATGTGTAGAAAAAAAAGATAGAAAATGTGACACCAAATTAAAAATAATGGACCAATGGTATGTGGACACCTATGCGCCAAAAAAGCCTAAAATGCATCAAAACTTCCAAAAATCATAACTTGAGTTCTAAATATTCTATAAAGGTGTTCTAGGACTTTTTGGAAAGGGAAAGTCATGCTCTACAACTTTCATGTTTGGAAAATTTTCATTTGGAGCTTTTTTGAACATGAAATAATAGCTTGAAGATTAGGGCAAATACTTCCAAAAATAAAAACTTCTAATGTGAGAAATTCCAAATTTAGCAACTTTTGCACACTCTTGATTTTTGAAATTTGAGTTCATCCAAGATATTCCTTGATCAAATATGGCTTCATGAAGTTGATGGACATGATCAAAACCCTAAAAACTCCACTTGTTGACTTTTGTTAGGCACAATTGACTTTCTTTCTTCATGCACAAGTAATTGGGCCAATACCTGACTTCCTCAATGAATTTTTGAGTCTAACTTCATCCATAGGCCCTATATACCATATAGAAGCCTTTGACCATAAGAATTGGTCAAAGCTATGAGAAATTCTTTCTCTGAGGAAAAACCCTAGTTAGGTTTTCCTTGTGTTGGAGAATGTTGCACTGATGAACTCCTGATGAAATTTCACTCTTCTAGGGACTTGAGGACAAGTTTAAGCTTGAATAGGACATGAGGATCCCTTGTAAGCTTCTTTCAAGACCACTTGGCTCTTATCTTGACACCGGGTCAGACGGGGTACAGGCGCGAACGGTCGGCGAAAGAGAGAGAACATGAAGATGAACTGAAAAGAGTCACCAACTAGGCATTTTTATCCCGGAGGAAAGGTCCTGCATAAACCTAGAAAGAGATGGATAAGATGGTCGCGAACCAGGGAAACTGAGAAAGGGGGTTGGTTACAACCTGGGAAGGTATTAACACCCAGATTGTCCGTCGTACTCGACGGGATCCATGCTTGAAAGTTTGTGTTTAAAGGGGTAGTGTCAGTGCTATCTGTGTGCGAAAGCTGGAAAAGAATGTACAAGTGTCAGTGCAAAAGGTATGTGAAATGAAATGCTCAGGAATGAGGCTTAAAGAATAAGGCTGGAAGAAGGGGAACATACAGAGACTTTTATTCGATAACAATTAAGTTATGCCTACGTATCCTCTCGTGCAATGAGGAAGTCAGAACACCGTAGTTCGACTCAAAGAGGATGAAAGATAAAAATGACCGATGAACTGCTTGCTTGTCTATGCTTAAGCGTATGACTCGTCTGGCTCGAGTGCTAACTGTCTTGCATTAGACGGAAGAAGCAAGTTCTTGTTTGTGAGTGAAGATGATGAGAAAAGAGTCCCGGAGGAGACGATTATTGTTTGTTTTTGATGTTTTCAATCTTTTATTGCTTTTTGTTTTTGTCATAAGAAAATGAGCTTAAGCCTAAACCAAGGGTTACTAAAATCCTCACATCCTCCCTCTGATTAGGGGTAATGAGAATACCTTAAGTATGAAGTAAACACCTCACACTTAATCACCATGATGTAGAATTAAGATCATTAACCTACTTGCAATTGTTTAGATGTTTTTGGACTTTTTGTTTAGTGTTAAGTAATGAGTTTAACCCATAATCGAGGATTTCATGGACCCATTACACCATCCTAATAGAAGGATAATAGATGAGCACATTTAAGTTGAGGAAGATACCTCGACTTAATCCATGATTAGGGATTAACCTCATGACAAAACAAATCCTTTATTAAAGTGGATTGATTAGTTAATGGTAAAATTAAGAAATGAATTTTATGGTTTGTAAGACAACTTGAGGGGGACTTGTCCATTAACACTAGGGTTAGTCCTTCTTAACCAATTAAGGAAGAATTAGAACCCTAATGCAAGGCCCAAGTTACAAGCTTATTGTCTTAGTGATTATTAAGATAGGTTAATTAAGAGGTTTAAACCCATTAAGGGTTTTAACACTTAGGATTAAAGTTATACACTCCATCCTAAGAGAAGGATGCAGGCATAACCTTAATCACAAAGCCTTAAAACCTATAAGGTTTAGTCTATGATTATGAGATGAGAAGAGAGACTCAAGGAGACTCAAAGGTAAGACTAATGGGGGGACTAATAAAAAACCCTAATGTTATCATGCTTGGGTGTTCCTAGGGTTTATGAGGCTTGCAAGAGATCTTCAAGAATAAGCCACCAAGGAAGAAGCAGATGAAAGGAGGAGACGCAGAAGAAATAAGCTAACTTACTTCACTTAAGAAGACAAGTTACTTGAAGAAAGAAAGTGAAGGAGGAACAGGAATGAGCAAGCTCACTCTAAAACAAAGATAAAATGCAGCAATGAATTCATAAAAGAGTATGATAAGAGGGATGAGAAGTGAAGGCAAATTCACTTCTCAATTACTTACCACCTGAAATAGTTAGTATAAAGAAAGAGATGAGATGAAAATGAAGTAAATGTAAGGATGCAACCAAAATCAGAAGCATGTTTATGGTGTAAATGATGCTAAGAGATGATGAAAATGTATGTCAATAGCAATGGATGATCATACAAGTGATGAGAATGCAAATGAAGCATGAAAGAAGCATGAAAGTTCATGAATGTTCATGGAATGTAATGAATGCATAACATGGTAAATGATCGAAGCAATGATCAAGCATGATTCTAATGTGTCCTAAGATGTCTTAGAAGTCATGTGAATGCATAAAATGTAATGGCAAGCTCTTATATGAATGCTTATTCAAGATGTATGCAAAGGAAGATGGGAAATTAGGGTTTTCATACAACATGAGATGCAAAAACCAAAAACATAAGAAAATGACAAGATAAAAAATTGAAAATGCAATCAAAGGAACCCTAACCCCATATGATATCACACCCCAAAGGAGAAGACCTAACTCTTAACCTAATGAAAGTTATGATTTTTCTAAGTTATCTAGGGTTTTAAGGTACCTAAAGGGAAAAAATGCAAATCAATTCAAAAAATGCAAATCAATTCAAAAAGAACCATTGTCATACCATTCTTGGTTAGGCAGACAAGAATTCTTGATGTTAGGGTTCTAAAATAGGAATTTTATGAACCCTAAATTCAAGAAAATTATCAAAGATGGTTCAAAACCAAAAAGAAATTTGTGTGGATTGTATGATAATGTTTCTAAATGTTTAAAGATGCAATGTGAATTTTTTTTGGGATTTTTAGAAACCTAAATGATATTTTAGTTAATTAATTCCCATTAATTAATTAAAATAAACATTTAAATGTTTTAAAAATGATATTTTAATGTAAAAAATAAAAATAAAAATATTTTTGGGTTAAGAAAATTATTTGAAATAAAAATGCAGAACAAAATATTTTTTAGAACTTCCTTGCTATTTTAAATCAATGGTATAAAATAAAATGAGAAAAATGAAATAAAAATTAAAATGAACAGAAGTATGCACATCCAAGGGCTGTCATTGATTCTTGGGAAATCCTAGTTGACTACGCGCCACATCTAATGGTCCATATTCAAATCCACTTAAACCTAATTAATTAAATATTTAATCCTGATTAAATGTTAATGAATTAATCTTAGCCACGCAACACACGCGGGAAGGAGAGATCCAAGGGTCCCTATTTAAACTTAGCCCTAACCCTAATTAGTCATTAATCACTTTCAGGTGGCCAGAAAAGACCTCTGGTCGTCTTCTCCGGCCACACCCTCCCTGAGCAAACTCAAATCTTCATCTCTAGGTCAATTATGGAGCTCTAAAGCTCCAGATCAACTCCCATCATCTCCCTGAACTCAAATCCACCCCAAAAAACAAATTTATTCTTGCTCAAACTCAAGATTTGAAGGAAAGATTAAAAATGGCAAGACTTTCAGAACATTCATACAAACTCATTTCTTAACCATTTTCGAAAATACAAAGCTCAGAGTGATCAGTGAAGTATGCTCTTTCTTAATGGAACATAAAATATGTGTTCTGGAAAAATGATTTCAGATGACTACCTGAGATGAAGCTTTCCAAACTTGAGCTTTCTGGCCACCTCCTTTGTGCAAAATGACTCCCTTTGACCTCCAGAGACTAATGGAATGCTTCAAAGGCTTTGAGAATGGCTGGTTTGTGTTGTAGCAGCTGAACTGGCCAAGAATCATGTTTTGTGTATGAGGTGTTCTTGGCTGGTTTAATGGTTGCTTTGTGGTCAGTGAGTGATTTTGAGATCAATGGTGAAATTGGTTTGAAGATTGAGTGAGTGAGCTGAGAGATTCGAAGGAAAATTCAAGAGAGATGATTTTTGGCAATGCTCAGTTCTTGGAGTGTTAGGCTTGTGTGTGTTATGAAAATGAGTCCTTAGAGCATGCTTGTAGAGTCTGGATTGGGCAGAGAGTGGGTGGTGGACTGTTGTGATTGGTATGGGTGTTTTAGCCAAAAAGTCAAAAGTGTTGTACTTGAGGTATGGGCAATGGTGTAGCTGGCTCATTGGCTTGTCCATGCGCAGCTGAGTTCAAGGATGTCCATAAAATCAGTCTTGAGGCAATTCAGCAAGTGGGAGAAAAGTTATGTAGTGTTTTGCAATTATGTGATGTTTTGGCCCCTTTGAGAATTCTTCATGTTCAAGGCATGGAATGATGCAATTCTTTGGGCAATTATGATCTTAAAGCAATGCACTATGATGTTATGATACATAGAAGTGTGTTTGAAGTAACAAAAAGCCTTGGCAAGTGGTTTAGCAAAGAATCCCTTTTGGTGCATTCTTAAAAATTATGGGATTTTTGCCAACTTTGACAAGCCATATCTTGAGTTCCAAAATGAATTAGGTCTTGTTCTTGTACTTTTTGAAAAGTGAATGATCCAATCTACAACTTTCATGACCAACAATTTTTCATTTGAAGCATTTTTGGTTGAAAAAGAGGAGGTTGAAAAACTTTCCCAAAATGGAAAGTTTACATTACAAGTCATTTCCATTTTTGGCAACTTTTGGTTTAGCTCACTTTCCTTCAATTTTATGAACTTCAAAGCACTTCAATGATCAAATAAAGATCATATAACTTCAATTTGATGAAAAATCCACTTTGGTTCCATGGATGGGGGCCTCAGATGCCCTGATTTTGTTCTGACTTGCTCAAGAAGTTACCCAATGATCAGATGACTTCCACAATAAATTTCTTCATCAAACTTGGTATACATGATCCTTATAACATATTGAGACCAATAGAAACAATAATGACCAAAAAAATTGGAGTTATGGCCTCTGAAACCAAAACCCTAATTTCAGGTCATCTGTGTAGTTAAAACCTGGCTTTGCTTCCATGCTTTGCAAGTTCTTGTGATTCTTTGACTTCCTTGATCTTTGGAGGATATAATATGATGATTGAACATACATGGACCCTCTTGAGATGATTGATGACCTTTGGGGTGGCTCAGATGGGTCCTGGATTGCTCAGATCACAAACCCTAGATACAGATGAACTTGAACTAATGCAGATGAAACAAAAATGCAATATGATATGATATGCTTAAATTTATGCAAAGATGAAAGATCACAAGCCATGGTGTGAACTTAGTGAGGGAAAATTTGGGGTGTTTACACATAGCTTAATGGATGACTGGTCACATGCCCTATGCTTCTAATCATGGATGTCATGCCTCATCTTTCTATGCCAAATGCTAAGATATGTAAGCTACATGTTATGCTTATGATATGAAAATGAGAGGGTTGGAGTGTTACAATACATAAGAAAATCAATGTAGGGTTTCTCGCAACTTCAAATTATCCTCAATGGTTGCGAAACATTGCGTCGGTACCAAAGAAGGACGAAAAAGTATGAATGTGTGTAGACTACAAGGATCTCAACAAAGCAAGTCCAAAGGATTACTTTCCTTTACTGCACATAGAAATGTTGGTAGACATCACAACAAAATATAAAGTATTTTCTTTCATGGATGGATTTTCGGGATACAACCAGATAAAAATGGCACCCGAAGACATGAAGAAAACATCTTTCATCACACCCTGGGGCACTTTCTGTTACAAACTAATGTCGTTCGGATTAAAGAACACTAGTGTTACCTATCAAAGGGAAATGATAACTCTCTTTCATGAAATGATGCATAAAGAGATTGAAGTGTACATCGGCGACATGATCGTCAAGTCAAAGACCAAAGAGGAACACATTGAACATCTGCACAAATTGTTCCAACGTCTTAGAAAACTTATACTCCGAACAAGTGCACCTTTGGTGTCCGATCAGGAAAGCTCCTAGGATTCATCGTCAGTCAGAAAGGAATCGATGTAGATCCTGACAAAGTTAAAGCTATTCAATAAATGCCTGCTCCGAAAATGGAGAAACAAGTACGAGGATTCCTAGGACGTCTCAATTACATCTCAAGGTTTATATTCCTCATGACTGATAGTCCTTTAGCTTTTGGTGTTGGCATTCATTTTTGTAAAATTGACTGTGATTGATATATGCCTATAAATATGTTTTGACATGTGTTTTCTACTGCTACATTTTCTTCAAATATGATGTGTATTAACAAATTATGTTTTGGCCAAAGGTTTGACAAAGGGGGAGACTATAAGTTCTGAGTTGGCAGCAATTTTCTCAAAATATATTGCTCGGGAAAATGTTATGAAGAATTTCTTGACATAAGAATAGAACACCACTGCAGGTGGTACAAGATGTCAGATCAGAAGTCCTAACATGGTTGGTCAAACATCAGTACAAATACTGAACCTGGTGTTGAAACATTTTCAACTATAATTACAATACTATTGTCATGTGTTACAACAAATGTCATGACATCTAGGTCCAGAATAGTAGGTGCTACTGCATTTTGTGTATTAGACAGAATTTAAAGGAGGTGTCATGACATCCTTTTCTACTATAACAGAAATTGTTGTTGTAATTTCTAATACAACAGGTGTTGTTGATATGTGTGCCTCAGAAAAATGTCGAAGGAGATGTCATGACATATGTCTCTGTTACAGCAGTTGTTGTTAATTATATCTTGACATATCAGATTTAATTTGATGAGCATCTCTTGAATACACTTCATCAATATGTGCAGGTCAAGGAAAATAATTAGGAGCAAGTCTAGATTTAATTGGTTTTCTGAAAAAGGATCTCGGGAGACTATTTAGGAAACTAATGATTTAAATGTTCCTATTTTTATAGAGAAGATCTTGCAACTAATGATTTAAATGTTCCCATTTTTATGGAGAAGATCTTGCAGCTGATTTAAAACGTCTAGATATATTATGGTGCTGATTTAAGGGTCTGGAACTTTCAATCATAATTCACAAAGAAACATATGGTTTCAATATAAGGAGATTATTTATGAAACTAATGATTGAAGACCTGTTTTCTAGGAGGTTAATTTGCAGAATTTGTAACACTAAATATGTTGTGTTTTGAAGGCCCAAATACAATTGGGAAATAGGTTATAAATAGAAGAATTGTAACCTAGTTTTATTAACAAGTCGTGAATAGAAAAGATGTAAACATTAGGGATTTGTTTTTTAACCACTCTCTAGGAGAGTTGGTATTTGTGATCCACTCTTTTATCATTCTGATATTAGGGTTAGACTGAGTTTATTGATTTGTATGTTATCCACTCTAAGCTTTTAAGCATAAGTGTTTGTGTTTTTGATTGAAGCTTTAAAAAAAATCAAGTTTGTCTTAGAAGAAGTGTTCTTCTATTTCTTTGTAAGGTTTTGTAATTATCACAGTGTGTGATTGAAGGGAAGTGGTGGGAATGCTCATATACTAGGAGTGAGGAACTCTTAGGTAGAAGTTTCATTGGGTAGGGATTAAGTGAGAAGTTATAAACTGGGATTGTTTAGCTTCAAATTGATACTACTGATAGTGGATTTCCTTCCTGGCTTGGTAGCCTCCAGATGTATGTGAGTTTGCACCGAACTGGGTTAACAATCCTTGTGTTGTTTATGCTTTTTAGTACTGTTATTTTATATGCTTTACCTTGCTATTTGTGTCAGACCAGGTGTCTTGACATCCTATAGGACATCTGGGATCTATCATACCATAATTTCAATTGGTATCAAAGCAGGCATCATGGTATATTTCTGGATGAGATCCAAGGGGGATACTTTTTAGTTCATGGTAAAGGAAGAAGAATTATATACTGAAAAGCTGTTTGAACGTGATAGGTTCTTTTAGGTGGTTGAATGGTACCTAGAAGTGGAGGATGGACTATTCTTAACAATGTGTGTGTTGGACCTGTTTGTGGTGTTATCAGGCCTGGAACTTTGGTGGTGAATTACTGGGTAGCTGTGATGTCAGAAAAAATGTACTGACATCTTGGTTCAGAGAATTCTATATCTGAAGAAGGCTTGCATTTTGTTTTCTATGAGTTTTGGTTTCTACTTCTATACTACTGCATATGCCTCTGATATATTCGGAAGTTATACCAAGTTTGTGTGTTACTTGGGTTGGATGCACTATATTTGGGAAGTGTTCTGGTTGCTCTTGTATGGGAGTTATATCTGAATCTGAATTGATGATCATACAATTTAGGGGAGTATGATATAATGTTGTTCTATGTGCTTAGGTTTGTTGATGTTATTGTGATGTCAGACAAGATGTCTTGACATCGTATTTCAGTCTCTTTTGGAGGATCTTGCTGTGGGGGGATTATTTATCTCCTAGGAATTGCTTTATTATTTTTGTTGTGTTCTGTTTGATTGTTGTTGTGTTTGATAGTGGTTCCCTAGTACTTCATGCAAAGGCTGTTGTAAAGCTTCAATTCATAATGTCAAGTCTGATATCCTAACATGTGATTACAGAACTGGAAAACATTTAGTTCAGAATGTTGTGGTTGATTTTTTACCTTTTGGTTGCAATCCTTTGTGTTTTCCTAATGATGTAGTGTATGCAAGACTGTTTCAACAAACTGTGTAAAGTTTCCAATGATACTTGAGTTTTATTTCTCAAGTCCACTCTTAAAGGCACTATAGTGTGTGGTTGATATACTCTTCAAGAAATATGTTGAAGATAGGATAAAAGCCATTTATTTTGGTCTCTATAAGAGTCTTCCTAAGTTTTCACCTAATTATGAAAGTAATTCTGAGTCTTGCTATTGTGGTTTTTTGCTGGAGCTTGGATTAGTTTTGAAGACCCTTAAGGTGATCAATGGATATGTTGATTTTCTGAAAGCATTATTAACTTCATAACCAAGCTAAGTTTTGTGTTCCAGAAGAAAGAAACTGGTGTGATATCCTTCTAACATGATGGATGCTTTGGGTGCTAGACAAATGTGTGATGATCACGTATGTTTGGAACCTACTCCTAACCTAGAAGAGGCGACATCTATGCTTGGTGTTGAAGAAGGTCTCTCATTGAAGAAATTAGGAGTGCAGAGGCTAAAACTTGTATTTTGGAGACTTGTTAAAGACAATTTAACAAAATTCATGTATGAAGTCCATTATGTATGTCAAGGACATTATTGCTGACATCTAGTTACCAAAGGAACCAGTTTTATGCGTGTGTGAGTCATAGAAAGAGACTTGTAGTAGCAGTTGTTCATGATCAGCTACTGGCGAACTCTTATATCCCCTGTAAAGAGTTGTACATAGGTTACTATAGATGATTACCCCCAAAACTATAGTAATTTTCAAATCCATGTGTTTGATATTGGTGTCAAATTTGATGTTGGAATAGCATCTCAAAGGTGTTGAGTTTTCAGTCAAGGAAGTTAGTTGTGCTCGTGGTGGAATATCAGGTCAAGCCACTTACCAAATCTGAAGTGATCAGTGGTGTGGATTAATAAAAGAGGGATTAGCAAGTGTCACAAGTGTGCATAAAAAGAATGTTATACCAAATTTCATACCTAATGTGAGAAGGTTACCTTATCACATATGATAAATACCTTGATAGGAGTTGAGTATTTGTCTTCTTTTGATAAGGATGTGCATCTAACTGATAGTGAATACTCTGACGAGAGCTGAGTGTTTATCAGTCTATGAAGGATGTTTGAATTCAACTAATGACAAAATACATTGATGGGAGACTATGTATATGTCTGATGTAAAAGTACAGGACTGCATTATGAACATCATAATTCAAGAAGTGTTGAGAATTTACTTTTCTCTATGTGGCTGTTTATTTCTCTTCGTGGTGTTTTAGTGTGTGATGACCTGAATTAGCCACTGAAGGTGTGATCCTTAGAGATTATATTGGGTTCAAGGAACTCTGTACCGAAGTCATGAATGATATTGAAGCAATCATGTCTATTGGTGGATAAAAGAAGCTTGGGATTATAAAGATGAGATTTTGTGTTCAATAGTAGTGTATTTAGAAGTAGCAACTCTAAATATGATTAAGTAGGATGAGAATCTTCTGACTGTATCTACAAATGTGTGTGATAAATGCATGACTTTGGTCATGATTGAAGATAGAAATATGACCAGCAATTGCTAAGAGAAATGGAAGAATGTCAGATTGGGGGGTCTGATCAGAATGGTTGTTGAGCAGGTTGAGATATGTTCAATCATATGTGTGAAGCTAAGAATTTTTGGAGTTTATGCTCAGGTGGAGTATTGATTATCCATGGCATGGGGAGAGCTTGCTAATCTTATATAGATCTAACCTTAAAATCCTTCATAATTAAAAGATCAGACTAGTCTTTATTTAAGAGGGAGAGTTGATGTTCTGTTTGGGTGATGCCTAACTAGATGTTCTAACATGTGCCCAAGAGGAAGATTGAAGGTTCTCAGTTTGACTGCATAGTAAAATATTATGATGTCTCATGATGTCATGTTGGTTGTCTTTGACATGTTTGAAGAATTCTTGTGTTGGTTTATTTGTGATGTCAGATCAGATGTCGTAACATCTGTTTGTCTGATCTGGGACATCTTGTTGCAGAAAGTTTTGATTTGATTTCTGCATAATTTCAGCAAGTGTTAGTTTTTGTGAGTTGTGGAGGAGTAGTTAATCCTGATTGGTTTAATGTGGCTTTATGTTATTCTCTTTGATGTGGTTTTTTTCTTAAGGGGGAAAAGTAATAATGTATAACTATGAGGTGTAGTTCTTAACTATTCCTTCGGAAGATTCAAACAGTGGTAGGTTTGAGAGCTTTGGAGAAGCATTGCCAGATTTTCATCAATGTGTGTGATTGGTTGGAATTACTGCAAAATAAAAACAATTGAGGTTGTCTACTCAAACTTGGTTGGTGAATCAAGTCTGTGAGAGAATGCAACTCTTATTCTATTAAGGGAGGAAGTTCTTTCAAGTGGAAGAAGAAGGAGCTAAATTCAACAGCTGGATGTTGACTCATAATGTTCTGACATCTAGTTCAACATAAGAATCTCAGTTGGTGAAGTTGCACATCAACTTAAGATAGGATGATCTACATGAATGAAAAATTGAATTCTTCAAAAATATTTCTCTCTTGACAGTTTGCTGGAGCTGCAAGATAAAAAAGAAGATATTACATGACTTAGAGATTCGAAGTGTGTTTGATAGTAAGCAAATGGAACATGTGATTTGAAGATCAATTTTAGTGGGTAGATCAGGATATCTTTGTGAGAATTTTGACAAATGTGAAGAAGACAATTTTTGGAAGTTAGGTTTTTCATATGAGGATTCATAAATGAGGTGATCAAATTGTGGAAATTAGTTGATCTCTATAGTGGATTTGATGAATCAAGATAATCAGAGTGTGGAAGCTAGTTGGTCTTGAGGATTATCTTGGAATAAGTTACTCTTGGGAAGAAGGGTGATGAGTTGAAGACTCAAGGAGTTTTGTTCTTCTTGAAGGTGGATGAGAGTTTATTTCTCTTTCTAGAGTTCTGATTCAAGCTGGTGGCACAGTATTGTTGAAGGTCTTCAGTTCTTGGATTATTATGCTATAGTTAATCTAGTTGGTGGAGCATATCAAGAATCATGGTGATGATGTCTTGGTGTGTGGAAGATGTTATAACTTGTGTTAGGACATTATTTGGGATGATTGTCTACATTGTATATAAAGAGAGTCTACCTAATCATATGGGAGAATGATGAAGTAGAAGGTCTACCTTAGAAGGAGAATGTAGAGAAGACTGAAGTAGATCAGGTAGTGATTGCTTGATTCGAATGTCAAAGTTAGATGATTGGATGTGCATCGTTTAGAGGGTCTTGCTAAGAAGAAAAGCTTGTGAAAGGGACATAGACCTATTGTCAAGTCATGCTAGAGAGAAGTTGATCAGCTTGGCAAGATGTGGAGTTTTAGAGAATGTGAAGATAACAAACCAAAGGGGAATCATGTGAGTATTGGTATAAGGAATGATTGTGTTCAACTTGTGGGTTGATTAAAGAGTGATATCTTGAAGATATAAAGATTTGTCTTATGTTTTCCATTCATCAAGGTATAAAGGAGCACATGTCATCCTTGATAGAGGGAGAGTGTTACAATTTTGCGCAGCTAGACTTGTGAAGTTAAGGGGGAGCAATATTCTTATTGGTGTTCTAGATGCTACATGTCATTTGTTTGGGTTTCTCCTATTATGGCTAAAAAGGGGGAGAAGTAAGTAACATCAGGTATCCCTGGTTGAGATCAGGTGTCCCTTGGTTAAGGAGGAGTTGGATGGATGTTCAAAAGGTTTTAGCCAAAATATGCCAAAGGGGGAGATTGATAGTTTTGTAGCTCTTGGTGTTGGCATTCATTTTGGTAAAATTGATTGTGATTGATATTGCATATAAAGATGTTCTGACTTATGTTTTCTACTGCTGCATGTTTTTCAAATATGATGTGTATGATCAAATTATGTTTTGGCAAAATGTTTTCCAAATGGGGAGATTGTAAGTTCTTAGTTGGCAGTAATTTTCACAAAACATGTTGCTCGGGAAAATGTTATGAAGAATGTCTTGACATAAGAATAGAACACCACAATAGGTGGTACAATATGTCAGATCAGAAGTCCCGACGTGGTTGCTCAGACATCAGTACAGATACTGAACCTGATGTTGAAACATGTCATGATAGTACTGATGTCGTGTGTTACAAAAGATGTCATGACATCTGGGTCCAGAACAGTAGGTGCTACTACATTATGTGTATCAGACAAAAGTTGAAGGAGCTGTCAAGACATCCTTGTCTTCTATAACAGAAATAGTTGTAACTTCTAGTACAATAGGTGTTGCAGATATGTTGCCTCTAACAAATGTCAAAGGAGATGCCATGACATTTGTCTTTGTTACAATAGGTGTTGTTGTTGTTGTTTATCTCTTGACATATCAGATTTAATTTGATGAGCATCTCTTGGATACACCTCATCAAAATGCACAGGTCAAGGAGATTAATTTGGAGCAAGTCCAGATTTAATTGGTTTTCTGAAAAGGATATTGGGAGACTATTTAGGAAACCAATGATTTAAATGTTCCTATTTTTGTTGAGAAGATCTTGCAACTAATGATTTAAAAGTTCTTATTTTTATGAAGAAGATCTTGCATCTGATTAAAAACGTCTGGAAATATTATGGTACTGATTTAAAGGTCTTGAAGTTTCAATCATAATTCACAAAGAAATATATGCTTTCAAAATAAGGATTATATTTAGGAAACTAATGATTGAATACCTATTTTATTGGAGTTTAATTTACAGAATTTGTAACAATAAATCTGTTGTGTTTTTAAGGCCCAAATCTAGTTGGGAAATAGGTTATAAATAGAAGCATTTTAACTTACTTTTATTAACAAGTCGTGAATACAAAAGATGTAAACATTAGGGATTTGTTTGTGAACCACTCTCTAGGAGAGTTGGTATTGGTGAGCCACTCTTTTATTATTTTGATATTAGGGTTGGACTGAGTTTATTGAGTTGTATGTTATCCACTCTAAGCTTTTAAGCATGAGTGTTTGTGTTCTTGATTGAAGCTTTTAAGCAAAATCAAGTTTGTCTTGGAAGAAGTGTTCTTCTATTTCTTTGTAAGGTTTTCTAATTATCACAGTGTGTGATTGAAGAGAAGTGAGCGGGAATGCTCATATAGTAGGAGTGAGGAACTCTTAGGTAGAAGTTTCATTAGGTAAGGATCAAGTGACAAGTTGTAAGCTAGGATTGTTTAGCTTCAAATTGATACTACTGGTAGTTAATTTCCTTCTTGGCTTAGTAGCCTCCAGATGTAGGTGAGTTTGCATCGAATTGGGTTAACAATCAATGTGTTGTTTATGCTTTTTAGTATTGTTATTTTATATGCTTTACCTTGTTGTTTCTGTCAGACCAGATGTCTCGACATCCTGTAGAAACATTCAAATGTACAAACAACGAGGCCGAGTATGAAGCTTGCATCATGGGTCTTGAAGAAGCAATTGATCTCAGGATCATGAATTCACATGTGTATGGAAATTCTACCTTAGTGATTAATCAGATCAAAAGAGAATGGGAAACACGACAGCAGGGACTGATCCCTTACCGAGATTACGCAAGGTGATTGCTAACATTCTTCATTAAAGTTGAATTCCATTACAACCCCGTGATGAAAATCACATAGCTGACGTATTTACTACTCTCTCTTCCATGATCATAGTTGATCGATGGAATGACACTCCAAGAATTGACATTATGCGCCTAGACAGGTCGGCATATATATTTGCAATAGAAACTGCTACTAATGGAAAACCTTGGTATCACAACATTCAACAATTCCTATAGAAAAGGGAATATCCATTTGCATCGTCAAGAAAAGACAGGTAGACCCTCCGAAGACTGGCAGACAACGTTTTCCTAAACCAAGATGTACTGTACAAGAGAAACTTCGACATGGTTCTACTCTGATGTGTAGATAAACGCAGAGCAGAAATACTCATGAAAGAAATTCATGAAGGATCTTTTGGTACTCATACCAACGGATATACAATGGCAAGAAATGCTCCGAGCAGGATATTATTGGCTCACAATGGAGGCTGGTATGCCCCGATTATTTATTTAATTATTTAATTGGAATTGTTGTCTTTTATGTATGTGGTGTGAATTGGTAGTATGTGGATGGAAGTATAATATTATTTAATATGATATGAATTTAAATAAATTATATTATATTGAATAATTAAAATATTGGAATATAAAGATATAAGGGTAGAATGGTAATTTAGTGAAGGATATGGAGGAAATTATAGGAAATCCTTAGTTGGGGTCTAAGGGTCATGTTTAGAAATTAGGAAAAGGGAATTAGTCATGAAAACTGATCATGAAGGGAAAACGTGAACAGAGGAGAAGGAAGGAGAAAGAGCAAGAGCTTGAAGAGGAATTCGGGCTAGGAGAGGGAATCGTTCATCAAACTATGGTAAGGGTGGGATTTCTTAATCTCCTAAGGGTTGAATAATAGGAATATTAGGCATAATGTTGTTGAGTAGAGGATATGAAGTTGGGTGAATTTGGATGAAAAACCATGTTAGGTTGTTAAAAATTGTGGATTGTATAGTAATTGTATGAATTAGTGTTTGATTATGGAAATTTTGTGTTTTCTGGCTGTAAAAACTAGTTTTGGTTATGAAAATCATAGCAGGGATTTGGTTGTCTCGCAGAAGAAGAACTGCTAAAATCGCATTCCTCGCATAGCGAGCTGCAGCTCGCTTAGTGGGCGAGTGGAAACTTTGGATCGTTATTTACAAAGAGCTTCTCACTTAGAGAGCAAGAATTTCGCTTAGCAAGACCAGGAGTTAAAATTAAATAATTTTTATTCTGAAAACTTACTTAACTGATATAATATTGAATGGGGATTGATGTAATGTTGTTAGAGGTAGGTAGGAATGGGTTATGTAACACCCCGTAATTTATTTAACTCACCGAATAATATTATTTAAACTGGATAGCTGATATTAATTGTGCCGAGACTTTATTAATTTGAGGATTAAGAGACTAAATATAAATTTTTATATAATTTTTTATATAGAAAGAAAAGAGGAGAAAAAGGAAAAAGAGAAAGTTAGTAAGAAAAGGAGAGAAAAAGGAAAAGAACAAAAGAAGAGAAAATAGAAGAATAAGGAGGGAAACCCTAAAGCTTCAAATTCATCTTTATCCATCATCCATCCGTAGAATCAACTCATTCTTCCCGTCAATCTTCATCTCTCGAGGTGGGTTCGTAGTTAGATACTTTTGTTTTAGTTTTTGGTTGAGTTTTATAGTTTATGAGTTTTTAGGTTTTTGGTAGAAATCTTGAAAACAAATGATTTAACGGTTAGAAACTTGATTAAAACTAACTATATTGCTCACATTATACATATGAATATGTTTAGGGTTGTTTTCCTATGTTGGTAGGTGTTTTGGATGATTTTGGCATGGAATGATATGTTTCTCGTAAGTTGAGTTTTTCGAGAAAACGCAGAGCTCGCTCACCGAGCATTGAAATTTTGCAGAAGAATTGTTGATCTGGTATAGCTCACTCAGCGAGAAAATGCAGGGAGTTCCTCGCTCAGCGAGCTGAAACCCTTGCTCAGCGAGACCTGAAAGTTTCAGTTTTGTTTTTAATTCTTAACTTTTGATCCGGGCATCTGATTTTTGTGTTCCGCATATCGAATTGAAGCTAAAAATATTTATAAATTGATAATGCCAAAATATGTTATTTTTACCTGACTTTTCCCGACTTTTCATATACGTGGAATTATGTTAACTTTAGAAGTATGAGTTAATGGAGATAAAATGTACAACTTGGGAGATAACTAGGACTTTCCCTCAGGCTAGTGTGTCTTGAGTATTTATATCGCTTTAGGATCTCCGTATTAGTCTTGATTAAGTCTCAACATATATACCTTTGCATTGCGTTAGAGCATCTGTAAAGGCTAGAGGTACCATTTTAAGGCTCAGAATTTTAGGCTTGAGGTGAGTATTACATCGAGTCCCACGGGAAGCAAGGTTTGAGCTTGAGGTGTGTATTACATCGAATCCCACAGGAATCAAGGGTTAGCATTATGTGGGTATTACATTGAGTCCCATGAGAAGCAGGTTAGTGGCTTGAGGTGGGTATTACATTGAGTCCCACGAGAAGCATGTTAGTGGCTTGATATGGGTATTACATTGAGTCCCATGGGAAGTCTAGTTGAGCTACTTGAGGTGGGTATTTCACTGAGTCCCACGTGAAGTGTTATAAAACGTTGTATGGATGCTTTCCATTTTACTTTGGTTACTCTCAAGAATAGGCGTTGTGTTCATGGAGTAATAGGTTTTGAACCCTTAAAGCTGAGAGAACTTTGAGATACGGAACTCACTGAGATGTTTTATCTCACCCCATGTTGATGTTGTTATTTCAGGTACTTCGGGTTCCACAAAGGGTAAAGATAAGGCGATTTGATTATATTTACTTGTTTGATGGATTTGTCTTCCGCTGTGGACTTTTGAGATCTTTGGATATTGTTCTTAGACTTTTGTATTCATTTTGAACATCTTGTATAATTTATAGCCTCGTTGTTAGTACCTTATGTTGTAGTGGCTATACTTATGCAATGTGTTGCTGAGGACTTATGTATTTCAATACTAAACTTAATTATATATGGAAAATGTGCTTTCAAGTATGTCTTTTATATATGGGTATTATAGTTGGTATATGAGAAGGTCGTATCCTCGTCCTAGCCTTGGAGTATTATAAGTGTTCTTTCCGTTCATACACGTAATATCGTTGTAGGACTAAATGTTATGTTTATGGTATTGAGCCTGATCAACTTAATCTTGTTTTAATGATATTTAGGAATATGGCTGGTAGGCGTGGAACTCATACTCGACCTAGTGTCAATTCTCCTGGTAGCGATCAACCGAGTAGTGATGGAATGCTCCTATGTTCCAATTCATGCAACAGGTGCAGCAGCAGCAGCATCAACTCTTGCAGGAGATGATGCATCAAATGAATGGAGATTTGAGTCCTTAAGTGGTTACTCCTGAAGTTGGAGGTGGAACATTCAGAGACTTCTTCCGCATGAATCCTCAGGAGTTTCATGGTGGATTGGATCCGGTTAAGGCACATGAATGGGTAACCGGAATGGAGAGGATTTTCCGGATTGTGATATGTGGTGAAGAAGACAATGTGACTTTTGCGTCACATTTACTAAAAGGTCCCGCTGCTAGGTGGTGGGAAAGTGCTTCAAATCTTATGGCGGTGCAAGGAGTTCCAAGAGTGTGGCAACAATTTAAGGCAATCTTTATGGAGAAGTACTTTTTGAGTTCCTTGAGAACCCAAAAAGAATTTGAATTCCAAGAGCTTAGACAAGGGCCATGATTGTGGCCAGTTATGCTGAGAAGTTTGAGGACATGGCAGCCTACTCTAGACAAGCCATGTATGCTCAATATGAAAGATGGAAGATTGACCAGTTCTTGTTTGGTTTGAGGGACAAAATCTCTTATAGTGTCTCTCAAAGGGAGTTCACTACCTATTCCGAGTTGTTAAGGTAGTGCAATGTCTTCGAACATAGTTTGAAGAAAGTGCAAACCAAAGCTAGTGTTGGAAGAGAGGTTCAAAGTGATCGAGGAAGAGAAAATCAGTCTTTTAGGCCGAGGCCTCAACCCTTCAAAGGGAAGCAAGTGTCGAGTCCTAGATCTAGTGCTCCTCCTACTTGTCCCCGATGCCATAAGAATCACTATGGGAGATGAAATCCGGGTGTCATGGTATGTTTCAATTGCCCGAAAGAAGGACATTTCGCTAGAGATTTCCCTCAGAAGAAGGATCAAATTCAAGCGAGAGTTTATATTATGGATGCTAGAAAAACCAAAGGTGATAATTCTCTAATTGCGAGTAATTGTCTTGTTAACAATCATCCTTGTCTTGTTTTATTTGATTGTGGGGCTATGCATTCTTTTGTATCTACTAGTTGTGTAAACTGACTCGGATTAAGAGTTTTTCCTTTGTCCCATCCTATGGTGGTTACAACTGCTATGGACGAAACCGTAGAAGCACCCCTTATGTGTGAAAGTTGTACCCTGTATGTGGAAGATAGAACGTTCCAGATAGATCTTATTTGCTTACCCCTCGAGAAGGTTGATGTCATTTTGGGAATGGACTGGTTGTCTGTGAATTCTGTGTTTATCGGATGCAAAGAAAAGTTTATCCTTATTCCACCTGTAGAAGCCCCTCCAAAGGATGTTTTAACAACGATCTTAGAAGGTACGATGGGAATGGTAAATTTTCTATTTGAACAATAGAACTCTATTTTGCTT
Source organism: Lathyrus aphaca (assembly GCA_963966055.1). Lineage (NCBI taxonomy): Eukaryota > Viridiplantae > Streptophyta > Magnoliopsida > Fabales > Fabaceae > Lathyrus > Lathyrus aphaca. Next base: position 445,853,173 of record OZ014520.1, read on the forward strand.
GTCCTTACTAAAGAGGATAGTAATGGCCAACAAGTTTTGAATATTCGGATAGTCTGTGATTTTCCTGATGTTTTCCCCGAGGATGTAACTTCCGTACCTCTGGTGAGAGAAATTGAATTCTCAGTTGACCTGATACCGGGAACGGCTCCTATATCTATTTCCCCTTATCGGATGGCACCACTCGAGTTAAGAGAATTGAAGGAACAATTAGAGGATTTAATGACAAAACATTTTGTAAGACCCAGTGTTTCGCCATGGGGAGCCCATGTTTTGTTGGTAAAGAAGAAAGAGGGTGGTATGAGGTTATACATAGACTACCGTAAGTTGAACAAGTTTACCATCAAGAATAAATATCTCTTTCCGAGAATAGACGACCTTCTAGATCGGTTGAAAGGAGCCTGTGTGTTCTCGAAGATTGATCTGAGGTCGGGCTATCACCAGATTCGTGTGGAAAGTTCTGGTGTTCCCAAGACTGCGTTTAGAACCCGTGATGGCCGCTATGAGTTCTTAGTGATGCCATTCGGTGTGACAAATGCTCCAGCTGTTTTATGGATTACATGAATTGGATATTTCAAGACTACTTGGATCAGTTCGTGGTGATCTTTAACGTTGACATTCTTATCTATTCTCGTACTCCACAAGAGCATGGAGAACATTTGAGGAGTGTTCTTTCGGTACTACAAGAGAAACAACTTTTTGCCAAGTTTAGCAAGTGTGGATTCTGGATGTCAGAAGTCAAATTTCTTGGACTTGTTATATCCTAGGGAGGTGTAGCAGTAGATCCATCGAAAATTGAAGCCGTGATTAATTGGGAGAGACCAAAGAACGCTTCAGAAGTGAGAAGTTTCTTAGGTTTGGTATGTTACTACAGAAGGTTCATTAAAGGTTTTTCTCAGATGGCGTTACCATTAACTAAGCTTACAAGAAAGGACTTTGCTTACAAATGGGATTCGAGTTGTGAACAAAGTTCCGTATGGTTGAAAGAGAAATTGACAACTGCTCCAGTTTTGATCATTCCCGATCCTAACAAATCTTATGAAGTATTTTGTGATGCTTCCAAGATGGGATTAGGATGTGTTCTTATGCAAGAAGGCCAGTTTTTAGCCTATGCTTCTAGACAATTGAGAGTTCATGAGAAGAATTATCCAGCTCATGATTTGCAACTAGTGGCCGTGGTGTTTACCTTGAAAGTGTGACAACATTATTTGTATGGTGTATGTTTTGAGATGTTCAATGATCATAAGAGTTTGAAGTACCTCTTTGATCAAAAGGAATTAAATATGAGACAGAGAAGATGGATGGAGTATTTAAAGAATTATGACCTTGAGTTGAAGTACCATCCGGGAAAAGCGAATAAGGTGGCAGATGCTTTAAGTGGAAAATTAATTCATGGTGCCGAGTTGATGGTATTGGAATATGCACTATTGGAGAAGTTTCAAGACCTTAATCTTCAGTTTGTTTGGACTCCGAATGGTGTAATAATGGGAAATTTGAATATCGATTCTAGCTTGAGGAATGAGATTCAACAAACACAAGCTCTAGATGAGAAGTTGTAGATGTAACACCCCAAATCTACCCGGCGGAAAATCATAAATCAGAGTTTCAAAATTCAACAATAAAACAGGATGCTACATTTTTCAACTTTAACAAGTTCATTTAATTTCATGAACATCGATACATAACACTTCAAATAGGATGAAACTATAATGTCAACTCTTATTCAATTCCTTGAAACAAAACAACTTTTACAAATATGCAACGGATCCACAAATATTCAACTTTGCATCAGTTAACAACTTTTTTCAACCTAACACTTAGTAATAACATGTTTTTCATTTAGACAACTTAAAATAACAACAACTAAATATAACAACAAAACAATTAAGCGTTCATCCCCCCGAGTGTTACGTATCAGAGCGACGACATCGAGTTGATTATGAAAGTAAGCAACTCTAAACTGGAATACCTGCACGTTACCAATCAAGGTAACATTCAACAACAGAAAGGGGTGAGATATCGAACCATATAAACAAGAGTATGATAATTAATACGCTAGATAGAATCATACAATTTTCACACTATCCACAATAACTTCTTACTAAACACCCCAAACATCCAACATATTTTATCATCTTAATTCACACATCAACATAATCAATTCCAACTATAACCTTAGCATACACACCTTCATCAACTTCGACGAACATTTACAATATATTCCACTCCTTCAATATCAGCAAAATCGACATTACAAACATAAATATATAGACAACTCAGGCAACATAATCCTATAATCAACTCATCCATCATAATAATATAATCAACTTGGCAACATAATCAACTTATCCAACATAATAATATAATCAACTTAGCAACATAATCAACTTGTCCAACATAATAATATAATCAACTTAGCAACATAATCAACTTGTCCAACATAATAATATAATCAACTTAGCAACATAATCAACTTGTCCAACATAATAATAATCAACTTAGCATGAAACACTTAATCGAAATAATCAACTTAAACCACATAATCCACTTAAGTATACATAAACAACTTATTCAACTTGAGCAACGTACACAACTTTATCAATGTAAGCAACAAGAACAACTTTATCAACTCGGCAACATAAATAACACAAACAACATAATTAATGCAACACGGAATGTGACTCGACTGTGCATATGCATGTGTTACCATTGGAGTTAATCTCCCAACTTAAAATATACCAGGTTATCGAGGTATCTGCAAGGCATAAGCCTTCAACTTAATAAATTTTCCAATTCAGGCAACCGTGATGAGCATCCGCTCCAACTTAGAAATGCAGTGTATGCCATTATACAACGACTCAACACATCACAACAATCAACTCCAACAACATACAACAAAAAAATAACATTGCAACTTTAATTCAACACCGATTCAACATTGGCCATAGGCCTACAAATTTCAACATTGGTTATACGACCTACAACTTGAACATCAACATTGGTCTTACGACCTACAACTTTAATTTCAACGTTGGTCCTTCGACCTTCAACTTAAAAATGCTCCCAAACCGGGACAAAACAACATACGCAACTATACTAGAAAATACAAACATTCAACAATAATAAACAAAGTACACCGACTAAAACCACTTATTTATTATTCCTAACTAACTCGTCAATTTTTATTAAATTCCTGACAACTAATTTTTCTCGCGTAATATCAATTGGTCGACTGAATTATTACTATTCTGCACCTTACAACTTCTACTGTTCATTTTCATTGCATTTGTTACATCCAACTTACTACTATTCACCTTTTCCTGCTATTCACCTTTTCCTGCTATTCATTTATATTGTCTTTAAATTAAACCTTGCTACAAAAACAACCTCTGCTTGTTAAATTCATACTCTGTTACAATGTTCCAAACATGCCAAACTCACTTTCTATTTTCGGCTACACATCCACTGCTAACATCACCTACTGTCATGAATTTACTCAGTCCAGTTTTTCTTCCTGTCAAAATTCATTTTATTTCGGCTAAAATCCTACTAATCTCATAAACTAATAACAGTGATGATACAATGTCTATATTACACTACCAGTCTATTCAACTAATTATAGACAACATGTCATGAAAATGTTACTTAATCCATTAATAATTCCATTAAACTAAACAATAAAAAGTGTGGCTGGCGCCACCCCTCCCTACAAAACTCATGGCCTGCGTCATCCCTATGGTGGCCTGCGCCACTCATGGTGGGACATAGCATGGCCTGCGCCATTCCTCCCTTATCACAGCATGGCCTGCGCCATACTCCCCCTCACACATGGGTGTGGCCTGCGCCGCCACCTCCTGAACAATCGATCACCCCTAATTTAATTTTTGTTTCCAGCAACCGATTAATCCATAATGAAATTCATAAATCAATTATACTATTATACCACAGAAACATTTGTTTGCCACTATAAATCGGAGCAACATCAATTAACACAAGTTCAACGACAGAGAGTACGAAAATCATATAACCCCAATCCCACATATTAATAATCATAATCCCGGTTATATAATTCGAACCCCACCCTTAACTTAATCGGTGGCCGATTCGAATCTCCGATCGATTTTCCAACCACTTTGAATATGTGGCCCTTTTCCTCTCCTCTTTCATCCATGGAGATTAGAAATACGAACACGCTGCCATTAAGTTCCTATATTGACCAAAATTTAGCCATCATCACCATCAATCCCGTAACTACTATTTGACCAATTTCCAGTATGAACTTCCAAACTTCAAATGTGTTTTTCTACTTCAATATAGAACTTATTGACACGAAATTATATATCAAATCGAAGGGAATTTCGTAAGCATTCCAGAAATTCAAGAATCGTTTTAATCAGAATTACGAGTAAAAAGTTATCATCTGTTTAGTGGAAGTTGTACCTATTGTGCAAAAATTAAGATATGAACATGAATCCTTCTTTCTCCTTCTTTTCTCCCAAGCTGTTTTCTCTCCTCTAAAACCTTTATTTTTCTCTAAGAATTTTTCCTTGTTTTCCCTAATTTCCACGATTCCCTTTTCTCAACTTCTACTGATTCCAACTTCTCCTCTTGACTAATTCTCCTTTATTTTCTCTTTATTATAATAATAATTATTATAAATCAATCTTAATTGGGCTTTCTAATTCGCACCCCCACGACTTCTACCATCCACGCCATAACTAGACCCACTTAAATCAATATTCTCATAATTCCATAATATTAATTCGAATATTATTTCTCCCGACTAAACCGACTAATCACCGACTATCAAATAAATTGCTCAAACTACCAAATCAACATAATCAACTATAAACGCAAAATATTCAATATTATTATCTACAACTTAAATTAACTTATTTAATAAATTCAACTTGAATCAACTTATAAACATCCACGAATTATTCTGATATTTTGGAAACCAACTTAAATCAACTTCGAATACACAAAACATCACAAATCAACACAACGTAATTCACTTATATTTAATTAAATAAATTAATTAAATAAACGGGCGTTACAACTCTCCCCCACTTAGAATATTTTCGTCCTCGAAAATTTATCCGATTCAACTACTCAAACTACTTATTTATTCCGACTAATCAACTCTCATCCTCGAAGGCAACCCCACTTATAATACAGACAACAATTCATAACATCAACGTTAACAACAACACAAACAACAATCAAACAATAAACTCGACAACCATTAACACAACACAACGAGTAACCAACTTACAATTTAGAACACATCAACACAAGAACATCCAACTTAAACACAACATCAACTCAATCAACTATATTCCAACCAAAAATCACACCTTAATAAACCAACTTATAATTTCACTTGTCATACTTGCAACTTAAATTTGTCTGACATTCTTGTCAAATCATCGTTTTACATTTCCACCTACTTTCCTTTCCAATCATCTCAAGAAAGCTTCACGTCTTATGCCACTTAACTCATCACCAAAACAACATTCAAATCCTTCAGAGTTCATCTATGAATTTTCTTATTACAATTCAATCTAAACACAACTTCATATTTTCATCTTAAATTCTAACTATACTCTCATATAATAACTTGCATCAATAAAACAAATAGTACTCAAGCACTCATCTTGCCTTCAATCAATTTGACGTACATACTATATTAGTTGGCATGACACATATATCCATCAATTATGATTACGTCTGCTGTCAACAATAGATTAAGGGTGATCAGTTCCTCAATTTATCGATAGACATCCGGCAACCATAACAGAGGCATCAATCATCATTACCCAACACAATAGTGTACTTCAACTTGTGCTCAGAGTCCGTAAGCATATTGCTCCACCAACTCTCTACGGCTTATCAACTCCTTCTTAGTCTCCTTAATTCCAACTTCGTCAACGATGCAAAACATCCAAAATTCCAGTACACATTCTCTTATGTACATATATAATACCACACGACTCTCGATACCCCACTAACACTTTATTCACTACAACAAGTATCATTCAAAGTGGTTAGCTCCAATTACAACTTCCAACCCAGTTATGATTCTTAACAACACCAATCAAACATCCATCTTCCTCTCAACATCACCATTATCTAGCATCAGCACTTTAATCATTCTCATTACATATTTATTCATTCTCCGAATACTTATGCATTCCCTTTAATACCAACATCTTATTATTTTTCCAACATTTTCATTTTTCTAATATTTCCAGCAACACACGCTCCACTTCGAACGCAATTATCTTCTTCAATATAGACCTCCAAATCACAAAATTATATTCTAAAATGAATATAAATTTGTGCAGATTCCAGAACTTCAAGGATCGCTCAAATCCGACTTACGAGTAAAAAGTTATCCCCATCGCAATGGGACTGGTCAACAATTTTCGTATGCAAAATTTTCCAAAAATCAGCAACAGACCCAACTATTAAAATGCGCTTATCTCCCTCATTATAAACCTCCTGAATGCAAATCTTATATACAAACTGTAGGGAATTCTGTAAGCTTTCCAAAAAGTCCAGAACCGCTTCAATCCGATTCACGGTTAAAGAGTTATACTACTTCTCGTGACAGTTGTTCCAAGGTTGCAAAAACCAAAACTTTGAGATTGATGAATATAAATTTCACCTCTCTCTATCTTACTTCCAAGTTCTACCAAAAATATTGCTCTACATCCAACTTCGAAAATTACTTGACTTTAATCCAACTACACTCAAGGCATAATGATCTACCGACGTGATCCCTCAACTTGATCCATCAACTTTTCTTTGTATTTGGAATAAATCCTTCTTCCTTAAAAATTCTCCATCCAAAATCCACGCACTGCTCAACCCGACCGATACGAATTCATGAATCCATGCTCTCGCCAGTCTGCAACAACGTCTCTTCAACAACCTTGCACTCTTGCAATCAACATCAACTTTGAACCAACTTCGACTTTCCAACAATATTTCGGGAGTCAAGCTTCTCCCCCACTTAATTCCAACAAACACCTGCAGACAACGACTAGAAACTAACAACAAGTACCGACAGTGTTTCACACACATGTCGCGTACTAAGGAATTAACAACGTTAGACAATATTGGCCGGACGGACCGACCTGCTCTAATACCACTAATGTAACACCCCAAATCTACCCGGCGGAAAATCATAAATCAGAGTTTCAAAATTCAACAATAAAACAGGATGCTACATTTTTCAACTTTAACAAGTTCATTTAATTTCATGAACATCGATACATAACACTTCAAATAGGATGAAACTATAATGTCAACTCTTCTTCAATTCCTTGAAACAAAACAACTTTTACAAATATGCATCGGATCCACAAATATTCAACTTTGCATCAGTTAACAACTTTTTTCAACCTAACACATAGTAATAACATGTTTTTCATTTAGACAACTTAAAATAACAACAACTAAATATAACAACAAAACAATTAAGCGTTCATCCCCCCGAGTGTTACGTATCAGAGCGACGACACCAAGTTGATTACGAAAGTAAGCAACTCTAAACTGGAATACCTGCACGTTACCAATCAAGGTAACATTCAACAAGAGAATGGGGTGAGATATCGAACCATATAAACAAGAGTATGATAATTAATACGCTAGATAGAATCATACAATTTTCACACTATCCACAACAACTTCTTACTAAACACCCCAAACATCCAACATATTTTATCATCTTAATTCACACATCAACATATTCAATTCCAACTATAACCTTAGCATACACACCTTCATCAACTTCGACGAACCTTTACAATATATTCCACTCCTTCAATATCAGCATAATCGACATTACACACATAAATATATAGACAACTCAGGAAATATAATCCTATAATCAACTCATCCATCATAATAATATAATCAACTTGGCAACATAATCAACTTATCCAACATAATAATATAATCAACTTCGCAACATAATCAACTTGTCCAACATAATAATATAATCAACTTAGCAACATAATCAACTTGTCCAACATAATAATATAATCAACTTAGCAACATAATCAACTTGTCCAACATAACAATAATCAACTTAGCATGAACCACTTACTCGAAATAATCAACTTAAACCACATAATCCACTTAAGTATACATAAACAACTTATTCAACTTGAGCAACGTACACAACTTTATCAATGTAAGCAACAAGAACAACTTTATCAACTCGGCAACATAAACAACACAAACAACATAATTAATGCGACACGGAATGTGACTCGACTGTGCATATGCATGTGTTACCATTGGAGTTAAACTCCCAACTTAAAATATACCAGGTTATCGCGGTATCTGCAAGGCATAAGCCTTCAACTTAATAAATTTGCCAATCCAGGCCAACGTGATGAGCATCCGCTCCAACTTAGAAATGCAGTGTATGCCATGATACAACGACTCAACACATCACAACAATCAACTCCAACAACATACAACAAATAACATTGCAACTTTAATTCAACACCGATTCAACATTGGCCATAGGCCTACAACTTTCAACATTGGTTATACGACCTACAAATTGAACATCAACATTGGTCTTACGACCTACAACTTTAATTTCAACGTTGGTCCTTCGACCTTCAACTTAAAAATGCTCCCAAACCGGGACAAAACAACATACGCAACTATACTAGAATATACAAACATTCAACACTAATTAACAAAGTACACCGACTAAAACCACTTATTTATTATTCCGAACTAACTCGTCAATTTTTATTAAATTCCTTACAACTAATTTTTCTCGCGTAATATCAATTGGTCGACTGAATTATTACTATTCTGCACCTTACAACTTCTACTGTTCATTCTCACTGCATTTGTTACATCCAACTTACTACTATTCACCTTTTCCTGCTATTCACCTTTTCCTGCTATTCATTTATACTGTCTTTAAATTAAACCTTGCTACAAAAACCACCTCTGCTTGTTAAATTCATACTCTGTTACAATGTTCCAAACTTGCCAAACTCACTTTCTATTTTCGGCTACACATCCACTGCTAACATCATCTACTGTCATGAATTTACTCAGTCCAGTTTTTCTTCCTGTCAAAATTCATTTTATTACGGCTAAAATCCTACTAATCTCATAAACTAATAACAGTGATGATACAATGTCTATATTACACTACCAGTCTATTCAACAAATTATAGACAACATGTCATGAAAATGTTACTTAATCCATTAATAATTCCATTAAACTAATTTAATTATTTTAATAACTACTTAATATGTTAACTAAATAATTTACTTAACTAATTTAATTAAATTAACTACTTAAACAATAAAATAGGTGGCCCCCACACCAAAAAGGTGTGGCTGGCGCCACCCCTCCCTACAAAACTCATGTCCTGCGCCATCCCTATGGTGGCCTGCGCCACTCATGGTGGGACATAGCATGGCCTGCACCATGCCTCCATTAACACAGCATGGCCTGCACCATACTCCCTCTCACACAGGGGTGTGGCCTGCGCCGCCACCTCCTGAACAATCGATCACCCCCAATTTAATTTTTGTTTCCAGCAACCGATTAATCCGTAATGAAATTCATAAATCAATTATACTATTATACCACGGAAACATTTGTTGGCCACTATAAATGGGAGTAACATCAATTAACACAAGTTCAACGACAGAGAGTACGAAAATCATATAACCCCAATCCCACATATTAATAATCATAATCCCGGTTATATAATTCGAACCCCACCCTTACCTTAATCGGTGGCCGATTCGAATCTCCGATCAATTCTCCAACCCCTTTGCATATGTGGCCCTTTTCCTCTCCTCTTTCATCCATGGAGATTAGAAATACGAACACGCTGCCATTAAGTTCCTATATTGACCAAAATTTAGCCATCATCACCATCAATCCCGTAACTACTATTTGACCAATTTCCAGCATGAACTTCCAAACTTCAAATGCATTTTTCTCCTTCAATATAGAATTTATTGACACGAAATTATATATCAAATTGAAGGGAATTTCGTAAGCTTTCCAGAAATTCAAGAATCGCTTTAATCAGAATTATGAGTAAAAAGTTATCACTTGTTTAGTGGAAGCCATACCGATTGTGCAAAAATTAAGATATGAACATGAATCCTTCTTTCTCCTTCTTTTCTCCCAAGCTGTTTTCTCTCCTCTAAAACCCTTATTTTTCTCTAAGAATTTTTCCTTGTTTTCCCTAATTTCCACGATTCCCTTTTCTCAACTTCTACTGATTCCAACTTCTCCTCTTGACTAATTCTCCTTTATTTTCTCTTTATTATAATAATAATTATTATAAATCAATCTTAATTGGGCTTTCTAATTCGCACCCCCACGACTTCTACCATCCACGCCATAACTAGACCCACTTAAATCAATATTCTCATAATTCCATAATATTAATTCGAATATTATTTCTCCCGACTAAACCGACTAATCACCGACTATCAAATAAATTGCTCAAACTACCAAATCAACATAATCAACTATAAACGCAAAATATTCAATATTATTATCTACAACTTAAATTAACTTATTTTATAAATTCAACTTGAATCAACTTATAAACATCCACGAATTATTCTGATATTTTGGAAACCAACTTAAATCAACTTCGAATACACAAAACATCACAAATCAACACAACGTAATTCACTTATATTTAATTAAATAAATTAATTAAATAAACGGGCGTTACAGTAGAAGTTGCTGCTTCAACCGAGTTTTTTGAGAGCATTGGATTAGGTTATCCTATTTAACCAAAGAATTTGCATTCCATATGATGAGGTGTTAAAGAGAAAGATTTTAGAGGAAGCCCATAAAGGTTCTTTTACAATACATTCGGGTTCTTCAAAGATGTATCAAGACTTAAAGAAAGAGTATTGGTGTTCCAGAATGAAAAGAGACATTGCGGTATCCGTGTTCGAATGTGCGGTGTGTCAACAAGTAAAGATTGAACACTATAGATCGGGCAGGTTATTGCAAGCTTTGGACATCCCAATTTGGAAGTGGGATAGTATCTCTATGGACTTTGTAGTGGGTTTACCAAGTACTCAAGGTGGTTATGACTCTGTTTGGGTGATTGTGGATCGGTTAACGAAATTTGCACATTTCTTAGCAGTTAAGACTACGTACAAGGCAAGTCATCTTGCGAGGTTGTTTATTGCTGAGATTGTGAGATTGTATGGTGTCCCGTCTAATATTGTGTCGGATAGGGATCTGAAGTTCACTTTGAGATTTTGGAAGGTGTTCCAACAAGCCATGGGTATAAATTTGCATTTGAGTACTCCTAATCATCCTTAAACTGATGGTCAGACGAAACGTATAATTCAAACAATGGAAGATATGTTACGGGCTTGTGTTTTGGAAAGTAAAGGAAATTGGAAGGAACTTTTACCATTGATAGAATTCTCTTATAATAACAGTTATCATGCAAGCATCGAGATGGCTCCGTATGAGGCCTTCTATGGAAGAAAGTGTAGAACTTCGTTGTGTTGGTCGGAAGTGGGTGAAGACAGGATTTTGGGACCCGAAGTTATTCAAGAAACCACGAAAAAGATTCGGATGATTCGAGAAAAGATTAAGCAAGCCCAAGATCGTCATAAAAGTTATGCTGAAAACCGAAGGAGACCTTTGGAATTTGATGAAGGTGATCATGTGTATTTGAAAGTCACTCCGAGATTGAGATTGAAAGGACTATTTAAGTCGTGCAAGTTAAGTCCGAGATACGTGGGACCGTATCAGATCTTAGAAAGGATTGGTGAAGTTGCTTACAGATTGGCCTTACCACCCTCTCTATCTGAAATGCATGATGTTTTCCATGTATCACAACTTCGTAGGTTTGTTCCTAATCCACTTCAGCCTATTCTGCCAGATTCTATCGAGATAGAAGCATATTTGACTTTCAAACCCCAACCGAGCCGCATTGTTGGAAGAGAAACCAAAGTGTTAAGGAGCAAATAAATACCACTTGTTAAAGTACAATGGGATGAGATGCATCCGGAGGATGCTACGTGGGAATTGAAATCGGAGATGTGGGAATCATATCCTCACCTTTTAAGGTAATATTTTAAATTCGAGGACGAATTACTATTTAAGGGGGGGAGAATGTAACACTGTGTAATTTATTTAACTCACTGAATAATATTATTTAAACTGGATATCTGATATTAATTGTGCCGAGGCTTTATTATTTTGAGGATTAAGAAACATTCTTGGATACTCTCTATTTTTGGACCCATTGGTAAAATATAAGTTTTTATATAATTGTTTATATAGAAAGAAAATAGGAGAAAAAGGAAAAAGAGAAAGTTAGTAAGTAAAGGAGAGAAAAAGGAAAAGAAGAAAAGAAGAGAAAGGAGAAGAAGAAGGAGGGAAACCCTAAAGCTTCAAATTCATCTTTATCCATCATCCGTCCGTAGAATCAACTCATTCTTCCCGTCAATCTTCATCTCTCGAGGTGGGTTCGTAGTTAGATACTTTTGTTTTAGTTTTTGGTTGAGTTTTATAGTTTAGGAGTTTTTAGGTTTTTCGTAGAAATCTTGAAAACGAATGATTTAACGGTTAGAAACTCGATTAAATCTAACTATATTGCTCACATTATGCCTATGAATATGTTTAGTATTGTTTTCCTATGTTGGTTGGTGTTTTGGATGATTTTGGCATGGAATGATATGTTTCCCGTAAGTTGAGTTTTTTCTGGAAAACATAGAGCTCGCTCTGTGAGCAGTGAAATTCTGCAGAATAATTGTTGATCTGGTATAGCTCGCTCAGCGAGTAGGAGCTTGCTCAGCGAGAAAATGCAGGGAGTTCCTCGCTCAGCGAGACCTGCAAGTTTCATTTTTGTTTTTAATTCTTAACTTTTGATCCTGGCATCTGATTTTTGTGTTCCGCATATCGAATCGAAGCTAAAAATATTTATAAAATTATAATGCCAAAAGATGTTATTTTTACCCGACTTTTTCCGACTTTTCATATAATTAGAATTATGTTGACTTTGGAAGTATGAGTTAATGGAGATAAAATGTACAACTTGGCAGATAGCTAGGACTTTCCCTCAAGCTAGTGTGTCTTGAGTATTTATATCACTTTAGGATCTCCATATTAGTCTTGATTAAGTCTCAACGTAGATACCATTGTATTGCGTTAGAGAATTCATAAAGGCTAGAGGTACCGTTTTAAGGCGCGGAGTTTTGGGCTTGAGGTGTGTATTACATCGAGTCCCACGGGAAGCAAGGTTTAAGCTTGAGGTGGGTATTACATCAAGTCCGACGGGAAACAGGGGTTAACTTGAGGTGGGTATTACATTAAGTCCCACGAGAAGCAGGTTAGTGGCTTAAGGTGGGTATTACATTGAGTCCCACGAGAAACATGTTAGTGGCCTGAGATGGGTATTACATTGAGTCCCATGGGAAGTCTAGTTGAGCTACTTGAGGTGGGTATTTCACTGAGTCCCACGTGAAGTGTTATAGAGCGTTGTGTGGATGCTTTCCGTTTTACTTTGGTTACTCTCGAGAATAGGCATTGTGTTCGTGGAGTAATAGGTTTTGAACCCTTAAAGCTGAGAGAACCTTGAGATATGGAACTCACTGAGATGTTTTATCTCACCCCATGTTGATATTGTTATTTCAGGTACTTCAGGTTCCGCAAAGGGTAAAGATAAGTCGATTTGATTGATCTGTCTTCCGCTATGGACTTTTGAGATCTTTGGATCTAGTTCTTAGACTTTTGTATTCATTTTGAACATCTTGTATAATTTATAGCCTTGTTGTTGGTACCTTATGTTGTAGTGGCTATACTTATGCAATGTGTTTCTAAGGACTTATGTATTTCAATATCAAACTTGATTATATATATGAAAAATATGCTTTCAAGTATGTCTTTTATATATGGGTATTACAGGTTATGTGGTTAATTGGAAGAATAATGGGTATAACTTGAAATGAACATGAATTGATATGTACACTTGTTGTTGTTGTTGTTATGTGTGGTTGTTTTTATTGTTGTTACATGGCATTAATGTTGATATATGTTGATGTAACTGTTGATATGTGTTATGTTATTGTTATGTGTTCTTATGGATGTTGATATATGTTGTTATATTTGAAGATGTATTTTGTGATGTTGTAGTAAGTTGTTATTGTATGTTAGTTGTTGATGTTGATTGCATGAAGTAGTTGTTGTAGATATGCATAATTTTCATTGATGGTGCATGGTTAGGAATGACTTACCAAGATAGGGTATGTCCATTCAAATCCCATAGGGGATCGGTGTGATGTTGGTATGGTCATGAAATAGGGATCGTATGTGACCATGAAATAGGGGTCGAAGGTGTAATCATGAAATAGGGATCATACTGGACCATGAAATAGGGGTCGAGAGTTCCGATGGGAACTGGATCTTGAAACAGAGATCGATATATGGTACCGCATGCATAGAGTTGGTAGAGTCTCATTGCATAAGTTATTGTTGTGTGTATAATGCCAGTAGTATATTTTGGTGTGTTTGTTTAATTGTTGTTTGATGAGAAGTGGTGAACTACTTGATGATACTTACTTTTGTTCTTATTATTTTTCCCTTTTGTTGGTGTAAGTATCTCACCCCTTCTGTTTGAATGTTACCCCTATGTTGGTAACGTGCAGGTGATCAGGATTAGTAGAGTTGGTGATCGGTGAAGTCGGTGTACTTCACAGTTAGAGGAGACGACTCTGATACGTGCTTTGGGGTGTCAGGTCGATGACAATTTTCTTTGTTTATTTACTTATTTGGTTTAGAAAGACATGTTGCTATTAAACATTATTTTGTGTTTCATTTAAAGATTTCCGCTGCAAGTAAAAATATTTTGTAAAACGTATCACATTGAGCCGTGTGTTTGTAGTTAATGTGACACTCAAAATGAAAACTAGTAAAAAAACTCATGTGTTCGCACAGACACGTATGTTCGATTACTTTATATAATGGACGTGTTATTGTTTCTCAAATTGAAAATAAATAATGTCAAATTTTAGAAAAAATATTATGAATATAAAAAAAACTTACAATATAGTGAGAATATAATATGAAAAATATATTTTAAAATGTGTCCATTATTATTTTATAAATACAATTCAAAACCATAAAATAATTAATATATTCCTTATGTAACAAAGATGTGACAAAGAATAGTAATTTTCAAAATACAATATATGTATAACCATACAATGTATTGTATCCCGTTTATAACAATATATTTTTTCTCGTATATAAAAATATTTTTATCAACAATGTATTGTATCATGTATATAAATATTATATATTTTTTTAACATTATTTATTAAAATATTTGAATAAATAATGAAGTTGTTCTCTTATATAATAAACACCTAACTTTTCATTAAATAATAATAATTTATGTTAATTAATTTATTAAATTACAGAATCAACATATTTAAAAAAAATAATAATATTCATAATAATACAATCCAACAACATTATAATAATAATATAATATTTCCCCTTTCTCTTTTTTCAAAATTAATTGTTACTATATTTATTTGACATTCTATTAATCAATTTTTTATGGAAAGACTTGTATAGTCATGTTTAAATCGCGATTTATTAAATAGTACAACATAGGTCATTTTTTTATTAAATTTTAAAAAATTAAATAATTTTTTTAAAATTAAATTTTTTTAGAATACAAGACAGAAATCCTTAATTTTTTTCTTTAACGAAATAACATTTTTGAAAAAGTAACTCAACACAAATAATATAATTAAAAAAATCAATTATTATTGTTTTCATTAGTGATCAATTCTTTTAATAAAATAAAAAATTTCATTAAATTTTGTTACAATGATCATTAAAACAAAATTATTATAATTAATTTTTTAAAATAACTTTCTAAATATTTTCTAAAATAATCTTTTTAGAGATATTTTATTTAAAAAATTGTTTCTAAAATAATCTTTAAATGGATTAGCATGATACAATAAAATTCTTTTTTTTAAAGAAATTGATCATTTAAATATTAAATAATCTCATGAAGACCAATTAATTAATTTTGTTATTTTCTGTTATAATATATATATATATATATATATATATATATATATATATATATATATATATATATATATATATATATATATATATATATATATATATATATATATATGCAGTGTTTTAAAAACCGGACCGGACCGGCCGGTCGGACCGGGAACCGGTCAGGTAACCGGTCTGGTTCAATTGTTGGATCGCTTATGTCATTGAACCGGTGCGAACCGGTAAAAACCGGTGTAAACCGGGAAAACCGGAAAAACCGGCGGTTTTCATAAACCGGCGGTCTAATTGCAATTTCTTTTAAAAATTAATTTTTTTAATTTTTTTAATTAAAAAATTAAAATAAAAAATGAAATAAATGAAATAAAAATTAAAAATAAAAATAAAATATAAAAAAAAAATTTAAAACATAGTAATGATATCATTGACGAGGAAATTATTGTGGATGCGGTTAATTTTACTACAAATCCTTTTAATATTAAAGAAGAAGATCTCAATATTGAAACAATTTTTCCTCCTTTAAACTAAATTTGATACACATTTGAGTTATTTTGTTATAAACTATTTAATTAAATTATATTGCAATTATACTTTGTTTGCAATTCGACTTTGTAATTTTATATTATTTTATTATGTGTGATACCTTTATTTAAAATTTGAATTTAGATTATGAATTTGTGAATTTATGATATGATATTTAAAAAAAATTAAGTGTTATTTATATTTTGTAGAGGCTGAATTATCTAATTTGATCGGTTTTATACCTATATAGTTTTCTTATAAAGACCGGTCTATTTAACCGAGTTATCCGGTTTAATCCGGTTTGGTCATGCGGTTCGACCAGTGACCCAGTGGTTCAACCAATAAACCAGTGACCCAGTATCCTCACCGGTTTGATGACCGGTCCGGTTTTTAAAACACTGTATATATGTGTGTGTGTGTATAAAAAAGTTAATATATAGAAAAAGACAAAGTTAAAAAAGAGAAATAATATATTAATAGTATTAAATGTAATTAATTGTGAAAAAAAATTATTAGTCCATTTAAAGAGGAATATCATACTAATGCATACCTTCTAATGTTCAATTAGCATTGCAATATACATTATACATTTCAAATTGTTAGATGATAATATCCTTTGAAATCCAAATCTGACCACAAAATATATACATTTAATATAATAATATACATTTACTAATTGTATTGTCAAATCATATCTCATTATTTATTACAATAATCAGCTTGCATAGAGACCACAAATCTGATTGCATAGAGATCATAAATCTGACATTATGTCATTCAATTAATACAAATTTGTGGCAATATAATTCAATTAATACTATTTTATAAAGAACAAGGAAACCAAAGCATGAAGTTGCTCCCTACTGACATTGTAACTTTGTAACAACGTTTGTGTACTTTTTTCACAAAGTGCTTCATTAGTCAAAGGCTTGTAATTGAAACTATCAAAGATAAACCAAACACTCCATATAGCTACGAGTTATCACCATAGACTCCAATGATCAAGCAACTTGTACGAGGCGAAAGAACCAGAACCATAGAAAAGGAATTCATAGAAAGCCATTCGCAGAGCACATATATCCTACAGAAAACCCTTTTTCTTAATAACAAATTCCAAAGTATACTCACCAACTTTTCTTCACTAAAAATCACTTCTTTGGCAGAACATTAAACATATGAGAGGCTGCAATTATAACACTAAAAAGCAACTGCAATTATAAAAGTTACCCCAGCTTATCTGAAGGAAGATTCATTTCTAAGTCCAATCATTTCAGCAATCTGATGTGAGTAGTCTTCAACTTCATCATTTGTATGTGTTATGTGTATACAATTATTCTGCAATTTATTGTTACTAATAATGAAAACCCTTTTGCTTAATAACAAATTCCAAAGTATACTCACTAACTTTTCTTCACTAAAAATCACTTCTTTGGCAGAACATTAAACATATGAGAGACTGCAATTATAACACTAAAAATCAACTGCATTATAACAGTTACCCCAATTTATCTGAAGGAAGATTCATTTTTAAGTCCAATCATTTCAGCAATCTGATGTGAGCAGTCTTCAACTTCAACATTTTTATGTGTTACGTGTATACAATCATTCTGCAATTTATTGTTACTAATAATGAAATACTAATACTACTAAGAACAACAGTCTGTGTAACGTCCATATTTAATTAATTAATTTAATTAAATATTATTGCGTGTGTTTCCCGATTTTAGGTGTTAAGTGTTGTTTTGTCGTTTGTGTTGTTAAGTCGTTTAAGCTGTTAAGTTGATTTGTATGTTGCAGGTTAAGTTGTGTTTGGGTGGTTTAATTAATTAAATTAAGTAGACTGAATAAATAAGTGTTAATGAGATAATAATGAGTGCGGATAGTTAACCTGGTGAGAGTAGTAAAGTTAGGGGGTGTTGTTTTAGGCCCGTTAGTAATTAGGTTGATTAGTGTAAATTAGTATGATTAGACAAAAGAGACCTAATTAGATAGAATAACCAGAAATTGTAAGAGGGGGAAGAACAAGTCTTAGAGGGAGATCAAGAAGAGGCTAGGTTGAAGATTTTCGCGATAATTTTTATGGTGAATTCGAGCTGCCTTCAATCCAAGGTAAGGGTGGGGTTCGAATTCCATAACCAGGACTAGATGATCGTATGTAGGTTGGAATTTTCTTTAAATTTCATTACTGTGTTTTATGATATGATTGTTGTTATCAATTTTTGTCTTGATATCTGATGAATAAGCATGTTTTTCTTATTGTAATGTTGATATAATCGTTGTGGTGTTATGTTATGTGTGTTGTTATTGGACTGTTGTTGCAGAATTCATGTAGAAGGAGTTAGGGTTCGTAAAATCGATCATAGAATTTGTTAGATGAATATATACATGAGTGTTTTAGGGTAGAATTGATGTAGAAACCCAATAAGGATTGACTAGAATGGTTTAATTGTGAGAAATTGTAGCAGAGTTGGAATTAGAGGCATTGTGGTCATTTGCGTAGTAGATCTGGTGTTACGCTTATCATGCAAGGCAATATGCGTAACAATACTATTATACGCATGCCATACGCGTAACATTCAAGGCCAATACGCTTATCAAGGTGGCTATACGCGTAACATTCTAGGCCAATACACATATGGGCATGGCATGTGCGAAAAAATGCAGTTTTTGGCGATTCGACCTGTTTTCGCATCTGTTTCGAGTTAGATTGATCTTAGACTTAAAGTATGGATGGAATAAGTTAATTATAATAGATTGGAAGAATTAAAAATGATAAGTTGGTATTCTAATCAATTAAGTCGTAATTTTTTCATTTTCACGTTGAAGTGGTTATAAGTTGTGTTGTCCCGATTTTGGGAGAGATTAATATGTTGTAGGTCCTATGACCAATGTTGATTCATGTTGTTGAGTTGTTCAAGTTGTTATGTTGATAAGATGATGATTATGTTGTTGTTGTATGCCATCCATAGTTGCATACATGTGCATATTTCAAGTTGAAGTGTATGCTCGATTCAAGATGGCCTGGATTGGCAAATAAGTTGATGATGCCTCGATAACCTAGCAATGTTTTAAGTTGGGATTTTACTCCAAATGGTGTCACATGCATATAAGTTGAGTCACATCGAGTTGCATAATATTTATGTTGTTTGTTAGATGTAATTCGTATGTTGTTGTTGCTTGTTGTGTGAAGTGGTGTGATTATACGATTATCTTGTTTACATATTGATTATCGTATCTTGTTTATGTTATTCGATATCTCACCCCTTCTGTTTGAATGTTGCCCTCTGTTGGTAACGTGTTGGTAACGAAGAGTCCAATACTTAGTTGCTTCGAGTTGGTGTTTTTCGCCTTGATACGTAGCACTTCGGGGGGAAGAACACATGTTTTGTATTTGTGGATTTTGTTTAAGTTTATGAATTAGTTTTTAAGTTGTTTTATGTTGAAGAACCAAGTTGAAGTATTTTGATGTTGATTTATTTGAAGTTGAATTAAAGTTGAAACATGTTGATCCGCTGCGTTGTTTTTCAAAGTTTATATATTAATGAAGTTGTTATTTCGTTTTAAAGTTGGAAAATGTGATATCCCATGTTTGTCGGTGAAATTTTATAACTCTGATTTAATAATTAAAGTCGAGTAGAAATGGGGTGTTACATTAGTGGTATCAGAGCAGGTCGGTCTGTCTGACCAATTGTTGAGTCGTAGTTGTCTAACAATTGAGTATTGTTATGTGGTTCTAACTTTTGTAGTGTTAAGTTGAGATGACTAGGAGAAATGATGTTGCAATGGATACTGCAATGCAAGCAATGGCTCAGGTTGTGCAGAACTTTCCGAATGCTGGTGGGAATGATGAGTCTCGTACCTTTGAAACTTTTCAAAGGGAGAAGCCGCCTACCTTCAAGGGAAAGTATGACCCTGATGCTACATTGGTTTGGTTGAAAGAAATTGAGAGGATTTTCCGTGTGATGGATTTCACTCCAGCACAAAAGGTTTGTTATGGAACTCATATGTTGGCAGTTGAAGCTGATGACTGGTGGTTGGAAACCAGAGAAAAGTTGGAAGCTGCAAGTGAAGAGATCACTTGGGTTGTTTTCCGTAGGGAGTTTATGAGGAAGTATTACCCTGAAGATGTGCGTGGTAAGAAAGACATTGAATTTATTGCGCTGAAGTAGGGAAATATGTCGGTGACGGATTGTGCTGCGAAGTTCATTGAGTTGTCGAAGTTTTACACGCACCATGATGCAGCAACTACTGAATTTTCAAAGTGCATCCAGTTTGAGAACGGGTTGAGCTCTGAGATTAAAAAGGTTGTGGGGTATCAGAAGATTCGTGTTTTTGTTGATCTGGTGGATATTTACAAAAGCTTCAAGGGAGATAATAATGCTTACTATAAGATTGTTACTGATTGGAGGGGCAAGAACCAGTAAAATCGTGGCAAGTCGTATGATACTCCAGCTGGTAAGGGTAAGCAGAAGGTTGTTGCGGGTCAGAGAACTAGTGGGGGATATGCTCCTGCTGGTATTGTTTGTTTTAAGTGTGGACAAGCTGGACACAAGAGTAATGTGTGCACTGCTGAGGTGAAGCATTTTTTCCGTTATGGAAAAGTTAGGCATGCGATATCTGAATGCACGCACAAAGAAGCCGAAGAAAGAAAAGTCTGGAGGAAAAGTGTTCGCTTTAGCTAGGACTCAGACATCTAATGAGGACATGCTTGTGAGAGGTACGTGTTTCATTAATAGTATTCCTTTAATTACTATTATTGACACGGGTGCTACCCATTGTTTTATTATTGCTGATTGTGTTAAGAATTTGGGTCTTAAGTTGTCTAAGATGAAAGGAGAAATGGTCGTAGAGATTCCGGCTAAGGGTTCGGTGACAACTTCTCTAGTGTATTTGTGTTGTCCATTCTCTATCTTTGATAGACACTTTTATGTTGATCTAGTGTGTTTGTCGTTGACTGGGATGGATGTAATCCTAGGTATGAACTAGTTAGAACATAACTATGTTCATATAAATTGTTTACGTAAGTCGGTGAGGTTTTCTACGCTAGAGGAAGAAGGAGTTTAATTGTAGACGTTTAGGGAGTTGCATAAGTTAATGAAAGAGGAAGCCCAGATGTTTACGTTGATGGCATCATTGTCAGTAGAGGGTAAAGCTAAGATTGAAGAGTTGCGAGTAGTGAAGGATTTTCCTAAAGCTTTCCTTGATGAAATTCCTGATGTGCCGTGTGAAAGAGAAGTTTAGTTTGCGATTGATCTTGTACCTGGTACTAGACCTGTTTCTATGGCACCGTACAGGATGTCTGCATCTGAGTTGGCTGAATTAAAGAAGCAATTAGAAGAGTTGCTTGAGAAAATGTTTGTACGACCGAGTGTATCGCCATGGGGAGCTCTAGTGTTGCTAGTTAAGAAGAAAGATGGAAGTATGAGGCTTTTTTTGGATTATAGACAATTGAATAAAGTGAAGATTAAGAACAAGTATTCGTTGCCAAGAATAGATGATTTGATGGATCAGTTGGTAGGTGCTCGTGTGTTTAGCAATATTGATTTGAGATCAGGATATCATCAGATTAAACTGAAAGATGAGGATATTCAGAAGACGGTGTTCAGAACACAGTATGGACATTACGAGTATTCGGTGATGCCTTTCGGTGTGACTAATGTGCCGGGAGTATTCATGGAGTACATGAATCGTATTTTTCATACTTATCTGGATCATTTTGTGGTTGTGTTTATAGATGATATTTTGGTTTATTCTAAGACAGAAGAAGAACATGCAAAACATTTGAGAACAGTATTGGAGGTTTTAAAGGAGAAGAAGTTGTATGTGAAGTTGTCTAAGTATGAATTTTGGTTGAAGGAAGTCAGTTTTCTTGGTCATGTGATTTCAGGAAGTGGCATTGCTGTAGATCCTTCTAAGATAGATGTCATGTTGTAGTGGGAAACTCCAAATTCGGCTACTGAGATTAGAAGTTTCTTGGAATTGGCAGATTATTACTGAAGGTTTATTGAAGGATTTTCTAAGTTATCACTTCCATTGACTCGGTTGACATGTAAGAGTAAAGCGTTTGTGTGGGATGTCAAATCTGAAGAAAGTTTTGCAATGTTGAAGAAGAGGTTGACGTCGACTCCGGTGTTGACTTTACCAAATTCAGAAGAACCGTTTGTGGTGTATTGTGATGCTTCGTTGATGGGTTTAGGAGGTGTTCTTATACATAATGGTAAAGTAATTTGCTATGCGTCGAGACAATTGAGATTTTATGAGAAGAACTATCCTACAAATGATTTAGAACTAGCTGCATTTGTTTTTGTATTGAAGATCTGGAGGCATTATCTTTATGGTTCGAGATTTGAAGTATATAGCGATCATAAGAGTTTGAAGTTTTTGTTTGATTAGAAATAGTTGAATATGAGAAAACGAAGATGATTGGAACTATTGAAGGATTATGATTTTGGTTTGAATTACCATCCGGGTAAAGCTAATGTGGTAGCTGATGCTTTAATTCGGACGACGTTACATATGTCAGCAATGATGGTTAAGGAGTTAGAGTTGATTGAGAAATTTCGAGATGAGTTTAGTTTGCAAAGTGACGGCGAAGAGTGTTATGTTGGGTATGCTAAAGATTAATAATGATTTTCTAGACAATATTAGAGAAGCTCAGAAGTTAGATGTGAAACTAGTAGATATAATAGTTTATTTAGGTGAATATGAGAAGAATGGTTTTAAGTTGGATGTGCATGGCGTTTTGAGATTTCGTGATCGAATTTGTATACATGATGATGTTGATATGCAAAGAATGATTCTTGAGGAAAGTCATAGAAGTAATTTGAGTATTCATCCAGGAGAGACTAAGATGTATCAGGACTTGAACAAAGTTGTTTTGGTGGCCTGGGATGAAAATGATGTAGTACGTTTTGTGTATGCTTGTTTGGTTTGTCAGAAGTCAAAAGTTAAACATCAGAAGCCTGCTGGTTTGATGCAACCGTTGGAAATTCTAGAATGGAAATGGGATCACATTTCTATGGACTTTGTAACGGGATTACCTAATACTTCAAGAGGAAATGATTCAATTTGGGTGATGGTTGATAGGCTCACTAAGTCGGCTCAATTTATTTCTATTAACATCAGTTTTCCAGTATCGAAGTTGGCTGAGATTTATGTTAGAGTGATTATAAAGTTGCATGGTGTTCCTTTGTGTATTGTGTTGGATAGAGATCCTATATTTATGTCGGAATTTTGGAAGAGTTTGCAAGAAGGGTTGAGTTCTAAGTTGAGGTTGAGTTCAGTGTATCATCCTCAGACATATGGTCAAACGGAGAGGACGATTTAGTCGTTGGAAGATTTGTTTAGAGCTTGTGTACTTGAGCAGAGAGGTTCGTGGGATACTTATCTTCCATTGATTGAGTTCATATATAATAACAATTATCATTCTATTATAGGAATGGCACCTTTCGAGGTGTTGTATGGTCGGAAATGTAGGACTCTAATGTGTTGGTATGAATTTGGATATAGTGTAGTGCTTGGACCAGAGATAGTTCGAAAGACTACCGAGAAGGTGAAGTTGATTCGAGAGAAGATGAAGGCTTCTCAAAGTCGGCAGAAAAGTTATCATGATAAGCGAAGGAAATATTTAGAATTCCAAGCTGGTGATCATGTATTCTTAAGAGTTACGCTTGTGACAGGTGTTGGGCGAGAGTTGAAATCTAAGAAGCTTACTCCTTGTTTTATTGGTCTGTATCAGATTTTAGAAAGAGTTGGAAATGTTGCTTATAGAGTGGCCTTACTGCCAAACTTGTCGAATTTGCATGATGTGTTCCATGTGTCGCAACTCCGGAAGTATATTTTAGATCCTTCTCATGTGATTAGTATTGATGATGTGCAAGTACGGGATAATCTCACGGTGGAGACTATGCCGGTATGAATTGAGGTTTGTGAAATGAAAACTTTAAGAGGCAAAGAGATTGCATTATTCAAGGTTGTTTAGTTGGGAGTTGTCGGAGAAAGTATAACTTGGGAGTTGGAAAGCAAGATGCAGAAATCATATCCTGAGTTGTTTGAGCGAGGTAAGATTTTCGAGGACGAAAATGTTCTAAGTGAGGGAGAGTTGTAACTCCCGTATTTAATTAATTAATTTAATTTAATATTATTGTGTGTGTTTCCCGATTTTAGGTGTTAAGTGTTGTTTTGTCGTTTGTGTTGTTAAGTCGTTTAAGTTGATTTGTATGTTACGGA
Source organism: Lathyrus aphaca (assembly GCA_963966055.1). Lineage (NCBI taxonomy): Eukaryota > Viridiplantae > Streptophyta > Magnoliopsida > Fabales > Fabaceae > Lathyrus > Lathyrus aphaca. The sequence goes on from OZ014520.1 coordinate 445,878,014, forward strand.
TTAAGTTGTGTTTGGGTGGTTTAATTAATTAAATTCAGTCGACTGAATAAAATAAGTGTTAATGAGATAATAATGACTTGGGCTAGTTAACGTGGTGGGATTAGTAAAGTTGGGGGTGCTGTTTTAGGCCCGTTAGTAATTAGGTTGATTAGTGTAAATTAGTAGGATTAGACAAAAGAGACCTAATTAGATAGAATAACCAGAAATTGTAAGAGGAGGAAGAACAAGTCTTAGAGGGAGATCAAGACGAGGCTAGGTTGAAGATTTTCGCGAAAATTTTTGCGATGAATTCGAGCTGCCTTCAATCCAAGGTAAGGGTGGGGTTCGATTTCCATAACCGGGACTAGATGATTGTATGTAGGTTTGGAATTTTCTTGTAATTTCATTACTGTGTTTTGTGATATGATTGTTGTTGTCGATTTCGTGTTGATATCTGATGAATAAGGATGTTGTTCTTGTTGTATTGCTGATATAATTGTTATGATTATCTGTTATGTGTGTTGTTGTAGGACTGTTGTTGCGGAATTCGTGTATAAGGAGTTAGGGTTCGTAAAATTGATCATAGAATTTGATAGATGAATAGATACATGAGTTTTTGAGAGTAAAATTGATGTAGAAACCAAATTAGGATTGAACAAAATGGTGTAATTGTGAGAAATCGTAGCAGAGTTGGAATTAGAGGCATTCTTGTCATTTGCGTAACAGATCTGGTGTTACGTGTATCAGGCAAGGAAATTCGCGTAACAAGACCCTTATATGCATGCCATACGAGTAACATTTAGTCTAATACGTGTATCAAGGTGGCTATATGCGTATGGGCATGGCATGTGCGGAAAAATGAAGTTTTTGGCGATTCGACCTGTTTTCGCATCCGTTTCGAGTTGGATTGATCTTAGACTTAAAGTAGGGATGAAATAAGTTAATTATAATAGATTGGAAGAATTTAAAAAGATAAGTTAGTATTATAATCGATTAAGTCGTAATTTTGTCGTTTTCGCGTTGAAGTGGTTATAAGCTGTGTTGTCCCGATTTTGGGAGAGATTAATATGTTATAGGTCTTATGACCAATGTTGATTCATGCTGTTGAGTTGTTCAAGTTGTTATATTGATAAGGTGTTGATTATGTTGTTGTTTTATGCCATCCATAGTTGCATACATGTGCATATTTCAAGTTGGAGCATATGCTCGATTCAAGTTGGCCTGGATTGGCAAATATGTTGATGATACCTCGATAACCTGGCAACGTTTTAAGTTAGGAGTTTAATCCAAATTTTTTCGCATGCATATTAGTTGAGTCGCATCGAGTTGTAAAATATTTATGTTTTTTGGTAGATGTAAGTCGTATCTTGTTGTTGCTTGTTGTGTGAAGTGGTGTGATTATACGATTATCTTGTTTACATATTGATTATCGTATCATGTTTATGTTATTCGATATCTCGCCCCTTCTATTTGAATGTTTCCCTCTTTTGGTAACGTGCAGGTAACGAAGAGTCTAGTACTTAGTAGTTTCGAGTTGGTGCTCTGATACCTAGCACTTCGGGGGGATGAACACATGTTTTGTCTTTGTGGATTTTGTATAAGTTTATGAATTAGTTTTAAGTTTTTTTTATGTTGTAGAACCAAGTTGAAGTATTTTGATGTTAATTTATTTGAAGTTGAATTAAAGTTGAAACATGTTGATCCGCTACGTTGTTTTTAAAAGTTATTATGTTAATTAAGTTGTTATTTGGTTTTAAAGATGGAAAATGTGATATCCCATGTTTATCGGTGAAATTTTATCTCTGATTTAATAATTAAAGTCGGGTAGAAATGGGGTTTTATAGTCTACACTACTTGTCCATCCAAGGCTTGAATGGAACTTGATACTTCCTCAACTTTATTGTAAGTAATAAAGCCAAATCCTTTGGACCTACCAGTTTCACGATCCATAATTATCCTCACTACAAAAGCAATGAGGTTAAATAGTAGTTAATAATGACTTCAATCAACATAAATGACTGCAACTGTTTTTTAATTGAATCCCTTTCCCCCCACAAATTAATGTATACTATGACTACTCACCATCGGCAACTTCACCATATCTTGCAAAAACATCCCTCAAACTTTATCGCTATAAGCATTATCAACTATAACTATAAAGTTTCACCTGTAACACATATGTAAATGTCATTATTCTTAATCGCTATAAGTATTATCGACTATAACTATAAAGTTTCAACCTAGACATGACAAGGTCTAAAACAAGGGTCAAACCCATTAGGGATTTATCATAGAAAACTTATCTTTTTAGACAATTACTTTTTTATATACCTAGATATGAAAATTGAAATTCTGCAAGAGGTAAAGTCATCATATGGAAATACCTTAAACAACTAATCTCCTTGTTTTATCCTACCCTTCAGTACCTTGAACTCCAACTTACTCTTTCGCTTTATACAATATCAACACCTATTAATATGTAACCATTTGTTAGATCATTCATACCAAGAAATCAAAAGAGGTAACACTTTAAGCATTAAATAAGTCAGGTAGACCCATATATACTACTATTACCAAAGGCTACTTAATATCAATATTCAAAGAAGATGACTTCTATGCTTTAAGTAATCCATGGACCTAACACTAATACAGTGTCATTAGTCAAATACCAACTAAGTCAACCAGGGTTTAAAAAAAATCAACATTCAAAGGAATAACATATGGGAGGAAATTGAATCAAAAGAGTTATTAATTAAGTTTTCTTTAGAAAAATTCAGAATATAAAAACCAAAAAAAGTGAATACGGTTTTGTAGAACCAAATCATGCAACAACAATTTTTTGAAAACAACCATTTATTTCAAAACCCATATGAACAACAAAGCTTGGATTATTTTATAATAATATAAACTAAAAAAATTAAATTTAAATTACAGTACTGAGGAATCAAAGAAAGTTGTTATGTAAAACAAACCATGAATAACTTGCTTGTTCATCTCAAAGCTTCAAATACCACCTTCAAACCTGCGAAATCAGTGAAGAAAATTAAGGTATTGAAAATGGATGAACCCGTAAGTGAAAGAGAGAGACAATGAGAGTGATAAAGTGACGAAGCCATTTTCATAAACATGCTATAGAAAATGGATGAATCTTTAGAGAGATTAAAAAAAGAGAAGAAGAAGTCGAATACAAAAGCATGGAAGGAATAAGAGAGAATAGAAAGAGGAGAAAAAGTATATCAGAAAGAAGAGAAAGAGTGAGAAGATGAATAATGAGAAATGGGAAGAGAGACAAGAGGGTTCAGATGAGAGAGAAGAGTGACTGCGTGTGAATTACAAAAAGTGCTTTTGAAAAAGTTAGTCTTGTGGAAGGGGGGGGGGGATTTTGTTCACCCAAAAAGTGCTTTTGAATTCAAATATTGTACTTTTTAGTTACCATTTAGTTGTAGTTGAACTATTAAGATAAAATGGGATTGCAATTTGTACATTAATGAAAGTAAGTATGTTTGAATTAGAACAAATAGTACAATTTGGTTGCAAAAAGTATTTGTTGGACACAAAATACCCCTAAATTGATGAGGTGGAGGGCAAAGAGAAAAGGTTGTTTTGGTGTTTTCCAGAACAACAACTTTTCTGATATTATAGATTTGTGAAAAATCCAATGAATGTTAGGGATCATGAGAGTGATGAATTTTGGAAGAATGATCCACCTAAATTCAAGGGAAAGTATGATCTAGATGGAGCACGAGAGTGGCTCAAGGAGATTGAGGGATCTTTAGAGTGATGGAATGTTCTGAAGGTAGTAAGGTGTGGTTGGGTGCTCACAGGTTGGTGGGAGAAGCTGATGACTAGTGGATTGGCACTTGTCAGCGGTTGGAGACGTCTGGTGAGGAAGTTACGTGGAGTGTGTTTAGAAGGGAATTCTTGAGGAAGTACTTTCTTGAAGATGTTAGGGGAAAGAAAGAGATTGAGTTCTTGGAATTGAAATAAGGAAGTATGTCAGTTACCGAGTATGCTGCCAAGTTTTCTGATCTGGAAAAGTTTTATATGCACTATAGTGAGGCAAGTGTAGAGTTCTCGAAGTGTTTCAAGTTCGAGAATGGTTTGAGGCCTGAGATAAAGCAGGTGATTGTTTATCAGAGGATCTGAAGATTTCCGGATTTAGTTGATTGTTGTAGAATCCTTGAAAATAACTACAAGGCTTGATTATATCACTTCAAGAGTTTGGCTGAGAGAGGAGGAAAGAAACAGATGCATCGTGGGAAACCTTATGCAACTCCAACTGATAAAGGTAAGCAGAATCAGGTTGAGCGTAAAAGGCCAAGTGGGGGATATGTTCCTGCTTCTTTGAAATGCTACAGGTGTGATGAACTGGGTCATTGTATCAGTGAGTGTACGAGTGATATGAAGAAGTGTTTCAAGTGTGGTCAGCCTGGAAATTTGATTGCAGAGTGTCGCTCCCACCAAATGACACACGGTCAGAAGGGGTACAGACGCGAACGGTCGGCGAAAAGAAAGAGAACACACAGGGGTGAACTCAAAAGACAAGAGTCGCCAGCTAGGCATTTTTATCCCGGAGGAAAGGTAATGCTGCATAAACCTAAGAAAAGATATGGATAAGACGGTCGCGAACCAGAGAGACTGAGAAAGGGGGTTGGTTACAACCTGGGAAGGTATTAGCACCCAGATTGTCCGCCGTACTCGACGGGATCCACGCTTGAAAGATTTGTGCTTCAAAGGGGTTGTGTCAGTGCAATTTGTGTATTAAAGCTGGAAAGAATGCAAGTGTCAGTGTAAAAGAAAAGTGAAGGGTATAAGAGAGGTGTCAGTGTAAGAACGAGAATGAAATGCTCGTGACTATGAGGTTTAAAGAATAAAGCTGGGAAGAGGGGGAATATACAGAGACTTTTGTTCGATAACTGTTAAGTTATGCCTACGTATCCTCTCGTGCAATGAGGAAGTCAGAACACCATAGTTCGACCCAAAGAGACTGAAAGATAAATTGACTTGTGAACTGCTTACTTGTCTATGCTCAAATGTATGACCTGTATGGCTCAGGTGCAAACTGTCTTGCATTAGACGGAAGAAGCGAGTTCTCGGTTGTGAATGAGTGAGTTGAGAAAAGAATCCCGGAGGAGACGATCATTGTTTGTTTTGGAGTTTTCAGTCTTTTATTGCTTTTGAAGTTTGTCATAAATTAATGAGCTTAAGCCTAAACCAATGGGTTAGTAAACTCATCACATCCTCCCTCTGGTTAGGGGTAATGAGAATACCTTAAGTGTGAAGTCAGCATCTCACACTTAATCACCATGGTGTAGGATTAAGATCATTAACCTACTTGTGATTATTCAGATGTTTTTGTTGTTCTTGTTTAGTGTTGAGTAATGAGATTAAGCCATAATCAAGGATTAAACAGACTCATTACACCATCCTAATAGAAGGATAATAGATGAGAATGTTTAAGCTGAGGAAGACTCCTCAACTTAATCCATGATTAGGGATTAACCCCATGACAAAACAAAGCCTTTATTAAGTGGATTTTAGTTAATGATAAGATGAAGAAGTGAGTTTTATGGTTTGTAAGACAACTTGAGGGGTACTTGTCCATTAACACTAGGGTTAGTCCTTCTTAACCAATTAAGGAAGAATTAGAACCCTAATGCAAGGCCCAAGTTACAAGCTTGATGTCTTGATGATTATTAAGTGAATTGATTAAAAGGATTTAAACACATTAAGGGTTTAACACTTAGGATTAAAGTTATACACTCCATCCTAATAGAAGGATGCAGGCATAAGCTTAATCACAAAGCCTTAAAGCCTTTAGGGTTTAGTCCCTGATTATGAGATGAGAAAAGAAGACTCAAAGAGACATAAAGGTAAAACTAAATGGGGGACTAATCAAAACCCTAATTGTTATCATGCTTGGTTGTTCCTAGGGTTTATGAGGTTTGAGAAGGAAATCTTCAAGGAACCACCAAGGAGAGAAGCAGATGAGAGGAACAAAGAGAAGCAAAACAACTTGCTTCACTTAAGAAGTCAAGTTGCTTGAAAGAGAAAGTGAGATGAACAAGAATTAGCAAGCTCAATCCAATACACATACAAAAATGCAGCAATGATGCATAAGAGAGATGAAAAGAGATTGTGAGAAGTGAAGGCAAATTCACTTCTCAAAGTAACTTACCACCTGAAAAGTTAGTAAAAGAAATGAAATGTAATGCAAATAAGATGAAATGTGATGATGCAAACCAAAACCAGAAGCATGAGTATGATGATAATGATGCTAAGAGATGATTCAAACATGAGGCAAGGCATTAGAATGATCATACAAACATATGGATGCAAGAGAAGCATGCTTTGAACCATGAACATACATGAAAAGTTATGGAATGCAAATGACATACAACATGGAAAATGAAATATGAAATGATCAAACATGATTCTAATATGTCCTAAGATGTATTATGAATCATGTTGAGGCACAAAATGCCATGGCAAGTCATGGTATGCAAGCAAATGGAAGATGGATGCAAAGGAAGGCATAAATTAGGGTTATATGCAACATACAAAGCAAAAATCCAAAACCAGAAGCAAATGACATGATAAAAATTTGAAAATGAAATCAAAGGAACCCTAAACCTACACAAACTCACTGCCCAAAGGAGGGGATCCAACTCTTAACCTAGTGAGAGTTATGAATTTTCTAAGATTGCTAGGGTTTTAAGGTACCTTGTCAAGAAAAAATGTAAAACAAAATGAAAATGCAAGATCAATTCATGCCAATTTTATCATATACACTACATGTTATGCAAGATACAATGCAAAAAGAATCATGATCCAACTCTCAATGGTTAGGCAGAAATGAATTTTTTGAAGATTGAACCAAAATATTGCCTTGAAATGAAATTAATTCCAAAGAAAATAATCAAAAGGCATCAAGAACAAAAAAAGAAATTTGGTTTGAGAGTTGGACAATGTTTCTAAATGTTTTTAAATGTTACATGAAATTTTTTGTGATTTTTAAATACTTAAAAGTATTTTTAATTAATTAATTTTCATTAATTAATTAAAAATAAACTTTTAAATGATTTAAAAATAAATTTTAATGCAAAAAATAAAAATAAAAATATTTTTGTGATCTGAAAAATAATGAAAATCTTGACAAAAATTTTCATGATTTTTAAACATTTTTTGCTATTTTAAATAAAATGAGGAAAAGAAATGAAATTAAATGAAATAAAAAATGAATTATGGAAAAGTATGCAAAATGAGAGGATCAGATGCAATCTGGGCTGTGAAGGTTTGACTTGGCGCGCAATCCTACGGCCCAAGTTCAAACTTCCTAATTTCAATTAATTAATTAAATTAAACCTAATTAATAACTAATGACATGATCTCAGCCCTACATACGCGCGCGGGAAACAACATCCAGTGGCTCACATTCAAACCTGGTGCCCTAACTCTCATTAGCATTTAATCACTCTCAGGTCACCGGAGACGAGCTCCGGTCGTCTTCTCCGGTGACCCCCTCACCTGAAAATGGCCAACTTCTTCTCTAGGTTATTTCTGGAGCCCTAAAGCTCCAGATCAAACCTCCTAACCTCCCTGAATCTGAATCCACCCTCAAAAATCATTTCTTTTCACTCAATCCCATGATTCGAAGAAGAACATAAATATGGAAAAAATTTCAGACAAGCAATACAGTCTTATTTCTCAACCATCTTCAATAATTCCAAGTCCAGTGTGATCAGTGAAGCATGCTTAATCATTTTGAAACATAAAATAAGAGTTCTGGAAAAAAATTTCAAGGAGGTACCTGAGCTTGAGCTTTCTCAGTTCTGGACTTTCAGACCTCCTTTCTTTGTGCAAACCACTCCCCTTGTGCTCCTGGTGAAGTCTTGATGCTTGGAAAGAATTTCTTTTGGTTGATTTGGGAGTTTGATCAAGTTCTGTTCAGGAGAGGTGAGAGATCGTGTTTTGCTTTCAGGGGGTTTCAAGGATGAATGAGGGCAGGGATGTGATCAGTGGAACATGCTGAGACCAATGGTGAAGTTTGTTTTTGTGTTTGAAGGCTGTGTTGTGTGTTTCGAAGCAAAATGCATATGAGGCATAAACTTGGAACTATGGCTTGGAGAGAGCTTCAGCTTTGTGTGTGTGATGCAATTGAATCCGTGGAGTGTGTTTGTAAGGTCTGGATTGGGCAGAGAGTTGTTGTGTCACTGTGGGATTGGTATGGCTCAAGTTGCAAAAAGTCAAGAAAGTTGTACTTGGTGGTATGGGCAAGTGGCAGGCTGAGATAGGGGCATGGCTATGCGCAGCAAGGATCAAGGGGTGTCATGAAATCAGATTTTGTGAGCTGGCTCAAGTGGATGAAGAGTTATGGATCATTTTGCAAATTTGTGAACTTTTGCCCCTTTTGGAATTTCTTGATCCACAAGCCATGAAAATGAGTGATCTTTTGATGCAATCTGATCTTTAGGCCTTGGTTTATGTTTGTGTGAAGTTTAGAAGTCCATTTGATAGCACAATTTGTCTTGGAAAGTGGTTTTGCAACTTTGCCTCTTTGGTAGAAAACTTGAAATTATGTGATTTTTCCCAACTTTGACAAGCCATAACTTTTGATCCAAAATGAATTAGGACAAGTTCTTGTACTTTTTGAAAAGGGAATGATCCATTCTATAACTTTCATGACCAAAGTTTTCCCATTTGAGGCATTTTTGGATCAAAAAGCAAGGGTTGAAAAAGTTTCCCGAAATGGCAAGTTTCCATTACAAGTCATTTTCCCAAAAAGTCAACTTTGCAAATGGCTTGAAATTCTCCAATTTTGTGAACTTACAACATCTTCTATGATCAAATAAAGATCATACATAATCAAAATGATGAAGAACACCCTTTGGTTGGGTCATTGGGGGCCTCAGATGCCCTGATTCTGCACTGACTTGTTCAAAAAGTCAACTCTTGATCAGATGCCTTCCCCATGGAATTTCTTCATGAAAATTGATATGCATGATCCCTATACCATATAGAGGCCAATAGAAACAAGAATGACCAAAAAATTTGGAGTTATGGCTTTTGAAACCAAAACCCTAATTCTAGGTCATCTGTGTAGTTAAACCTGGCTCTGCTTCCATGCCTATCTCAGTTCTTGTGATTTTTTTTGACATTCTTAACTTTGAGAGGATATAATATGATGCTTGAACATACATGGACCCCTTTGAAGTGATTGATGACCTTTGGAGTGGCTCAAATGGCTCAGGGATAGCTCAGATCACAAACCCTAGATGCAGATGACTTGGGAACAATGCAGTGAATAAAAAAAAATGCAATATGAGATGCTATGATTGAACTTATGCATATGAAAAGATCACGAGCCATGGTGTGAATGGGTGAGGGAAAATTTGGGATGTTTACACAGAGTGCAAGACTAATCTGGTTACTTGCTACAACTATGGAGAGCAAGGTCATATCAGCACTCATTGTCAGAATCCAAAGAAAGATGCAATCGGAGGAAAGGTGTTTGCTTTGACAGGTATACAAAATTCCAGTGAAGATCGTTTGATCAGAGGTACTTGCTATTTTAATAATAATCCTTTGATTGCTATGATTGACACGGGCGTTACACACTGTTTTTTTTCTATTGACTGTGTGAGAAAACTAGGTCTTGTTGTTTCCCCTATGAAAGGAGAAATGGTTATTGAGACTCCTACTAATGGGTTGTTAACTACTTCTCTCATTTGTTTGAAATGTCCTCCATCTATATATGGTAAGGACTTTGGTGTGGATCTGATTTGTTTTCCGTTGGGAGGGTTAGATGTGATTCTGGGAATGAACTGGTTGGATTTCAATCATGTTAATATTAATTGTTTCAGCAAGTCAGTTCAATTTCTTACTCCGGGTGAAGAGGAAGAAGAAACTGGTTATTTATCTGCTTGAGAGTTGAAATAACTTTTGAATGAAGAAGCACAAGTTTTTGCATTATTTGCATTTTATTAATGGAAAATGAAATGGCAATCAGTGAATTGCTAGTGGTGAGAGATTTTTCGGAAGTATTTCCAGATGACATTGTGGATGTTCCTCCAGAAACCTTGGTATCATGACATTCAACAATTCCTGCAGAAAAAGCAATACCCATTTGGATCATCAAGAAAAGACAGGTAGACCCTCTAAAGACTGGCAGACAACTTCTTCCTCAACCTAGATGTACTTTATAAGAGAAACTTCGACATGGTTCTACTATGATGTGTAGATGAATGCGAAGCAAAAATACTCATGAAAGAAATTCATGAAGGATCGTTTGGTACTCATACCAATGGATATACAATGGCAAGAAAAATGCTCCGAGCAGTATATTATTGGCTCGCAATGGAGGCTGGTATGCCCCGATTATTTATTTAATTATTTAATTGGAATTGTTGTCTTTTATGTATGTGGTGTGAATCGGTAGTATGTGGAAGGAAGTATAATATTATTTAATATGATATGAATTTAAATAAATTATATTATATTGAATAATTAAAATATTGGAATATAAAGAGATAAGGGTAGAATGGTAATTTAGTGAAGGATAGTGATGACATTATAGGAAATCTTTAGTTGGGGTCTAAGGATTATGTTTGGAAATTAGGAAAAGGGAATCAGTCTTGAAAAATGATCATGAAGGGAAAACGTGAGTAGAGGAGACGGAAGGAGAAAGAGCAGGAGCTTGAAGAGGAATTCGGGCTAGGAGAAGGAATCGTTCATCAAACTATGGTAAGTGTGGGATTTCTTCATCTCCTAAGGTTTGGATAATAGGAATATTAGGCATAATGTTGTTGAGTAGAGAATATGAGGTTGGGTGAATTTGAATGAAAAAGCATGTTAGGTTGTTATAAATTGTGGATTGTATAATAATTGTATGAATTAGTGTTTGATTATGGAAATTCTGTGTTTTTTGGCTGTATAAACTAGTTTTGGGTATGAAAATCGTAGCAAAGTTTTGGTTGTCTCGCAGAAGGAATACTGCTGGAATCGTAGTCCTCACTTAGCGAGCTGCATCTCGCTTGGTGAGCGAGTGGAAACTTTGGACTGTTCTTTACAGGGAGTTGCTCGCTTAGCGAGCAAGAATTTCGCTTAGCAAGACCTAGTTTTAAAAATAAATCATTTTTATTGTGAAAAATTATCTAAAATTCTTTAACTGATATAATATTGAATGGGGATCGATGTAGTGCTATTATAGGTAGGTAGTGATGGGTTATGCGGTTAATTGGAAGAACAATGGGCGTAACTTGAAATGAACATGAATTGAGATGTACCCTTGTTGTTGTTGTTGCTATGTGTGGTGGTTTTTATTGTTGTTACATGACATTGATGTTGATATATGTTGATGTAACTGTTGATGTGTGTTATGTTGTTGTTATGTGTTCTTGTGGATGTTGATATATGTTGTTGTATTCGAAGATGTATGTTGTGAATGTTGTTCAGTGTTATAGTAAGTTGTTGTTGTATGTTATTTGTTGATGTTGATTGCATGAATTAGTTGTTGTAGATATGCATAATTTTCATTGATGGTGCATGGCATGTGCATGGTTAGGAATGACATACCAAGGTAGGGTATGTCTATTCAAATCCCAAAGGGGATTGGTGTGATGTTGGTACGGTCATGAAATAGGGATCGTACGTGACCATGAAACAGGGTTTGAGGGTATGATCATGAAATATGGATCATACTGGACCATGAAATAGGGGTCGAGAGTTCCGATAGGAACTGGATCTTGAAACATAGATCGATATATGGTACCACATACATAGAGTTGGTAGAGTCTCATTGCATAAGTTATTGTTGTGTGTATAATGTCAGTAGTATGTTTTGGTGTGTTTGTTTAATTATCATTTGATGAGAAGTGGTGAACTACTTGATGATACTTGCCTTTGTTCTTATTATTTTTCACTTTTATTGGTGTAAGTATCTCACCCCTTCTATTTGAATGTTACCCCTATGTTTGTAACATGCAGGTGATCAGGATTAGTAGAGTTGGTGGTCAGTGAAGTCGGTGTACTTCACAGTTAGAGGAGACGAATCTAATACGTGTTTTGGGGTGTCAGCATGATGACAGTTTTCTTTGTTTATTTAGTTATTTGTTTTAGAAAGACATGTTGCTATTAAACATTATTTTATGTTTCATTTAAAGATTTCTTCTACAAGTTAAGTATGTGAAGTGTAACTATCATTCATGTGAATATGAATGAATCAAACAAGACAATGCAAGACAACATCCTATTTTTGGTCATCAAGGATACCATGAAAATGTTGAACTTTAATGGAGGAATTCTTCATGTGTAATACATGAAATGATGTGGTTTTGGAGTCTATCGATTTAGGACACAATGTAGAACAATGTTGATGTTCATTTCAAAAAGGGTGGAGACCTCTAATACACTAAAAAATGTCATGGAACTCACTTGATCATGAGTGACTTCATGGGCGAGGCAAAGGGCACCAAGCATGGCATCATGGGCCTACGGAATTCAGTTTTGACACCTTGACTTTGAGTCTTCATATCTCACAATGTGTAAATCATATGAAAAATCACCAAACATGCAAGTTGTAGAGGAGATCTAGAGGAACAAGTTTGATGTTCAACATTTTTTCATTTGAAGCTTGCATTCTTGAGATAATTGGCTTGGAAGTTGCACAAAACATGCACACAGGGTTTTTGATCAATTACAGGCGTGCTGGCTCGTCCATGACATGCATGACCTTGTCAAGTTTCCTTGAAAATCTCCAACTTTGGTTGATCATAACTCTCTCAATTTTCATCCAATTGAGGTGTTCTTGATATGGGTTTGAAGCTTAGGATTTGAACTTCCTTTTGGGATTTTGAAATTTTTCATTTGAATCTTGTATCTGAAGAAAGAAATCCTCAAAGATGGGTGCCAAACATGACAAAACTTACCATTTTTAGAAACCCTAAGTTTATAAATTTGGAAACTTTGTACATTTCTTGATTTTTGATAAATCTCTTGACATTTATTGATCAAACCTTCACCATTGAACATATTTGACTTGAGGAACAAGAATTTAACCTCAAAAAGTTAGGAGTTGACTTTTACTATGCACAATTGACTTTTCCCCAATTTGATTGATTCTCAAGCAACTGGTATATTGAAGACCCTCTGAAATCCATCCTTAGACACTTGAGAACATGTGGAGACCCTTGAGACCAAGTTTGGACCAAAAAGTTGAAAGAACACTACTTCAATCCAAAACCCTAATTAAGGATTGTTTGCTTAGGAGATAAAGATATCTCCCAACTTCTTGAGGAATCCTCATCCTCAGATGACTTGAGGGATCAAATAGGAATACATGAGATGTAAGATACCCTTGAGGCTTGTTTGGAGAAACTTGGCTCTTGTACTCTTGCTCCGGATAGCCAATACTTTGAAATCAACTGATCACATGGCCTATTCACACTCAATGATGTATGTTTGTTTTTGTATGACTTAAATGCAATGCAATGAAGCATAAGCTATTTGGTATTATTAATAAATAAGAGGATAAACTTTGGGGTGTTACAAGGTCCATTTACGAGATCAAATAGGTAGTGGACAAATCACGTACTAGCGAAGACATTTAGCTACCCAAGCTAAATCATAGCAAGTTTTCTCAAGCATTGAGTATTGAGTTTCACAATCAATGAACTTCTTTCTTAGATAGTAGATGGCATACTCTTTTCTTTTCGTTTCTTCTTGTTGACTAATTACAGAACCCATGGAGTCTTCCAGAACTGTCAAATAGATAATCAGAAGTCTTCCTTCGATTGGAGGAGACAAGATTTGTGGATTAAGAAGATATTCTTTGATGTTGTCGAAAGCTTTCTGACAGTCTTCTGTCCAAATGCAACTTTCACTCTTCTTGAGTAGCTTTAAAATCGGTGCACAAGTCGCAGTCATGAGAGATATGAACCTTGAGATTTAATTCAAACGTCCCAAGAATCCTCTTACTTGTTTTTTTTTGTTTATGGAGAAGGAATTTCTTGAATAGCCTTAACTTTTTCAGGGTCAACCTGAATTCCTTTTTGGCTAACGATGAATCCTAAAAGTTTTCATTAACACACTCCAAATGTACATTTGTTGACATTCAAATGAAGCTTTTATTTCCTTAGACACTGGAATAACTTTGATAGGTTTTCCATGTTTTCCTCTTCTGTTTTTGATTTGGAAATTATATCATTGACATATACTTCGTTCTCTTTATGCATCATGTCGTGGAACAGAGTCTTCATTGCTCGTTGATAGTTTTCACCCGCATTCTTCATTCCGAATGGCATTACCTTGTAATAGAAAGTGCCCCAAGGGGTGATAAAAGAAGTTTTCTCCATATCTTCAGGTTCCATTTTGATCTAATTATAGCCTGAGAATCCATCCACGAAGGAGAATACTTTGAATTTTGTTATATTGTTGACCAACATATCTATGTGCGATAAGGGGAAGCAATCCTTTGGACTTGCTTTGTTAAGATCCTTATAATCGACACACATTCTGACTTTTCCATCCTTCTTCGGAACTGGCACTATGTTGGCCAACCACTGAGGATACTTTACAGTTGCGAGGAAGTCGACATCAATTTTCGTTTGCATATCTAACTTGATCTTGATAGCCATATCTGGATGAGTCCTTCTCAATATTTGCTTGACTAGCGAACATTTTGGCATTAACGGTAAGTGATGTTCCACGATGTTGGTATCCAACCCTGGCATGTCTTGGTAGGACCAAGAAAATACATTTGGAAATTCTTTGAGAAGTCTTATCAGATTATTTCTGACATATGAATCGAGCAGAGCTCCGATCTTTACTTCCTTTTGTTTTTCGTCCGAACCCAAATTGACTGTTTCCAACGGTTCTTTGTACGGCTGAATAGATTATTCCTCGTGCTTGATCAGGCGAGAGATTTCATCTGGAATTTCTTTGTCTTCTTCTTCATCTGGATCACGTGTTTCAACAGGATTTAAAACGGTTAATCTGTGTGATGATGATGTTTTAGAAAACAAAGAAATGCAAAGAAGTGATATGCAGATTAATTTTAAAAAACGTTTTTTTGTTTGTTTTAGGATTACCATTTTCTGAAGAAGCGAAAAGAGAAAAAGGCAAATAATTGCAGGTAGACAGAATGACATTTTAATTTATGTTAGTCGATTCTTGAAATACACAACCCTATAAAACAAAACTCTATCACTTCGGGAAGAGTGAAGAGGGACATTTACAGAAAGCAAACCCTTTAAAACATCCTCTACATTCGAGCTAGATAAGATGTCAAAATAAAGATGAGGAAATTACTTTGATATATGGACGATATCTGAAACATTAACGACAACCCAGTCATGACAAACTCGTCGGTAAATCACAAAGTCTTGTACTTTTCTCCCTGGAGTATCTTTGGTGATAATGCTGATATCTGGAAGCATATGATTAGATGAATCTTCCTCCCACATAGTTTGACCATATGAGAAATTGTCTGTCATTTCTTCATCGGTGCTTTTCAATTCAAGAGAATATCCCTAATCCAATTGGTTGGATGCCTTCGATTTTGATATGAGAACTTTTTGGAGCAGTGTACTTCACAAGAAAGTCGTATTTTACACTTGATTGACCCATTGTATCGCATGTCCCGGTAGGGATTGATGGGTCATATTCCTCAATGATGTTTACTTATGGAAATGAGAAGTTGATAAAGTCAAGTCTTGTGTTTCTTTCATTTTATCGAGACGATGTTGATCATTCTCCAAATCTTCAAGATAAGGTTTCCATAACTCTATCATGAAAGGTGAATTCTTCTCAGGGTCATTAAGTGGATATTCATTCTCTGTCTTACTCTTATACTCTGGATTTTCCTTGTATGGTTCCCAAATGGGTAGATCGTCCATGGAATCATACGAAATTTCATTACAACTTCTATTCATTGAAGTTTCTTCTTCATCTGAGTTGGCAGGAGTACGACATTCTTCAGAATCGTAATATCCGTAGATTATTCTCTTCTGGTCTTGGTATATATCTGGGACTGGATAATGGAAAATTTAACGGTCTACATTTTTCCTCCTGAGATATATATCCATCCTTGTTGAAATAATTCTTCCATTATTCGAATCATTCTTCCATTCTTCCTCCTGGAGGGAAACCAATACCTTTTCTGGTTTTGTTATCAGTGGGAATCACAACTTGTCCACATCCTTTGATGTCATCACTTTCCATGGCTTGAAGAGCGTCTTTGTAGGAGGAAATAAACGTTCCTTTTTCTGACTGATTCTCATTTCTCACAGAGAATACTTGAAACTGAGTATCGATGACTTCTTCTGGTTCTAGATACAAGATTGATGATAAATGGATAATGATTAGAACTTTTTCTCTACACACCGTTATCATTTTGTAGTTCTTCACAAATTTCAGCTTTTGATGGAGTGTCGAGGTGACTGCTCATGCTTCATGGATCCAAGGTAATCCTAGCAAACAACTGTATGTTACATGAATGTCCATGACCCAGAAGGTAATTTTAAATGTATGAGGACCAATCGTTATTGGAAGATCCACTTCGCCGATAACTGTCTATCTAGATCCGTCAAATGCTTTGACTATGATCTCATTTCTTCTCATGGAAGAGCCTGGGAAAGATAATCGTGCTAAAGTTGACTTTGGCATGACATTCAGAGAGGATTTCGTGTCTACGAGTACGCTGGCTAGAGTATCATCCCTGCAGTTGATGGTAATATTGAGAGCCATATTGTGATATTTTCCTTCTTTCGGAAGATCTTCATCACTAAATCTCCATGTTGTTGCAAGTAGTAATGTTGATACTATATTGTCGAACTGATTGAGTATAATATCTTGTTCTACAAAACCTCATTCCAAAACTTTATGCAGATCTTTTTTATGTGCTTTTGAACTAAATAGGAGAGATAATATTGAGATTAGAAAAGAGTCTGTAGCAATTGATCTATGATGTTGTATTCACTCTTCTGAATGAGCTTCAAGATCTCGTTATTGTTCTTAGCAAGTTCCATACTGCTTGATGGAATAATTAGTGGTTCAGGAACTTTTGGTGATGGTTCCTTTTCTTTTGATGGTTCTCCAACCCCTCAATTGAAGATTCGACCACTTCGAGTTACTCAACTGATGTCGGAAATGCTGACAATGGAGGGCAATGGAGTTTCCTTTCCATCTTTAAATGTTGTAGACTCATATTTGTATAGAACAACTTTATCTAATGCGTAGGGAACTGAGCCTGGAAAATAGATGACTATAGGAGATAACTGAGTTTTTCGACTGTTGAAAGGCACTTCCAAGTGTCTTGGTTCGTAGAGTGAAGGGATCTTGGTGGAGACACCTTTGTCAGTTCCATAGGTTTCTCATTCTTTTGGTGATTCCTACACCATGTTGATTGATTGATAATTCCCCATTCTGATCATTTGGGTTTCTTCTACGACCAATTGATCGTAAAGTGCTACTCGCACGAGGTAAAATCCTTTATCGTTCTTGGAGAATGTTCTTCATATTTCATAGTCATGAGGCGGTACCCGACCGTGCCTATTTTGTATACGATGTGTATTTACTAAACTGGTTTCCAATGATATGAGATCATAGCTGAGACGTCTCATCGGATTACTGATCTGGAGAGTGTCCTCATCCATGTAGATTAGAATTCACTAATGGTCCAAGAGATTCTGAAGATTTCTTTGGACGAGCGAACAATCTTGATTTTCTTTGCAACATCTTTTACAATCTGGATAATAATGAGGAGACAGATACCTAAGTATGACTTGTATCACATGTAGCTTTATCAAATTATTATTCATCAGGCGAATGTCAAAAATATGAACCATGTTGACTTGATGGTCGTTTATTCCCTAATAATCCTGGATCCATCCAAGGTCCATTTGTTGAAGAGCTTTTTGTATAAAGGAGCATCCTTGATTGTCCCGCAAACAAGTTGTGCAAGCTTTGTAATCATGTAGTGGCAAATTATGATGTTGACTCTGCCAGGAGTGCATTGCAACTAGATTGACTTTCACTGCGTGGATGTCAAAGTTCTGAATGACGCCTGAAGGCTCATAGTCCATGTTGATTCCATGAATTTTATGATCCTGAATCCTTAATAGATCCATTTTTTCTTGAAGGGAAGCCTGTACAATGATGCATCCCTGATTGCTTTTAGAACAGATACCACATTGATGATAATTGTGAGGGGCCACATGGCCATATCTGCTGTAGATGCAGTGCTTCTTCACTAGATTCGTTCCCAATAAGCGGAAATCTCAGATTTGATAAAAGTTGTCAGGTCTTTGATCTTCAATAAGATAGACTAAAGCTTTGTCATTTTGGGTAAGTGGATTCGTCTGAATATTAAGATTCGTATCCTTGAAAGAGAGTTGTCCGTCCTTGACGAGTCTTTGAACTTCGTACTTGAAGCTCAAGCAGTTCTCAATGTTGTGCCCCAATCCTCCTTGATGATAACGACAAGATTGATCAGCTTTAAACTAGTAAGGGGATTTTCAAGTTCTACGAAAGGTGATTTGGTTTAAATGTGACCCTTGTTTAGCAAGAGTGGAAATAACTCAACATATGATATTGGTATATGATTGAAAATGGCGTTCTGGGATACCGATTGTTGTTTTTATTGTTTTGAAGGTGAGCCTGCTGAAGAGGATGTTGTAGCCTTTGTTGATATTGTTGTTGATTCAGAAAGCTCTGAGCGATATGAGGTTGATACATCAGAGTTGGTGTCGTGCTGATGATAGGATATATTGTTGAGACTTGTCGAGGGGAGATATCTCTGTCTTTGATTGCTTTTAAAGATATTTATGATATCTTGCTATTTTCTCTTTGGCCAGGCATTTCCATACCTTTTTTTGCTACCGGTCGGTTCAACATCTTTTGTCAGTCTTCCTTATTTAACATCTTCTTCCAGACGTACCCCCATGTTTACCATTTCAGTAAAATCACTAGGTGCACTTGCAACCATTCGTCTATAGTAAAATGAACTGAGAGTTTTTAAGAATATCTTTGTCATTTCTTTCTCTTCAAGCGGAGGAGAAATATAAGCAGCAATTTCACACTATCTTTGCGCGTATTCTTTGAATGTCTCTTTTTCCTTCTAAGACATGGCTCTGAGTTGATCTCTGTCTAGTTCCATATCCAATTGTATTCATATTGATTGACAAAAGCTTTTCTGAGGTCACAGAAAGTGTTGATATTAGTTCTGTTCAACTTCATGTACCAGCGGAGAGTTGTCCTAGTTAAATTGTCCTGAAAGTAATGGATTAGTAATTGTTGATTGTCTGTCTGAGTGGACCTCTTTTGGGCATACATTATCAAGTGGCTCTAAGGGAAAGTATTTCCTTTATACTTCTCAAAGTC
The DNA here is from genome assembly GCA_963966055.1 of Lathyrus aphaca. Classification (NCBI taxonomy): domain Eukaryota; kingdom Viridiplantae; phylum Streptophyta; class Magnoliopsida; order Fabales; family Fabaceae; genus Lathyrus; species Lathyrus aphaca. The sequence continues at coordinate 445,897,370 of OZ014520.1, forward strand.
ATGCACCTTGAATTTGTGCGGAATTCTAACATTTGGTACTTGTTGTACCCAAAAAAATTTCCTCATATCTTCAAGACAATATAAAACCTCAAAGTTTCATCAGACAAAGCCTCCTCCTAAGCAATAGATCTCAATTGGTCAAAGGAACTCAAGGTTTCATCAGACAAAGCCTCCTCCTAAGCAATAGATCTCAAATTATGGTTTTGTGTTTCTCAAAGTAAATTGGACTTCCAAAGCCTCAAGTGGACTTCATGGTATCCTATATACTTCAAACGATCCTCATATCAAGTTGCAAGACTTGCCCTACAAGTTTGGCCAGTCAGATGCTAAGATAATCAATAATCAATTAACTTGGGTAAAAAGTCAATTGTGGTCAACATATAGTCAAACTTCAAAAAAATTGGTCAACATCAAGATTATGAAGTAAGATCCATCATTTGATCAAGGGTTGATCATGATTCATCAAGAAAACCTCAAATTCATCACAAGGCAAAAGTTGCTAAATTAGAGTTTCTTAAGGAGAAAGTCGACTGAACTTTGACCAGACCTAACTTTCACATGCTTCATCAGAAATTTCCCATCCAAAGCTCATGTTGAAGGAAATTCAATTCCTTACAACTTTGTGTCTCATAAGCCAAGACCAAAAATGCTTCATTTGAGAGATATGGGTCAAAACTTTACAGGTCCTCTAAAAAGTCAATAGAAAGTCAACTTTTTCAAAAGCTCATAACTTGAACATGGAAGAATTGAGAGAGTTGTGTATTTATAAAGTTGAGCAAAGTTGAGGAGGTGTATAAGGCAAACAATGACCAAAACTTGAGTTTTTGCCAAATTGGCCTATCTTTTCACAATCCAAACTTAATCTTAAGATGATCCACGACCCCTAAGTCATATCTTTTGATTTTGTTTATTCATTTCATATTTTATTGGATTTAATTCACTTAAATTCAATTTTAATCAAAATAAATATGAAAAAAATCAAATATTTGATATTTGGATTATTTTAGGACCAAATATTGAAATTATTTACATGATATATGATCCAAATTCATGCACAACAAGAGGGAAAGTCATGATAGCACAATAATGACTAAAATAGAAAGTTTTCAATGACAAATTCAATCAAATCCTATCATCCCAAAAATATATGAATCCAAGCCCACAAGTTGACCTAATTCATTCCTCTATAAGTACACAACAACTTCAGATGTGAATGGGAAATTTTGGATCAAAAGAGCACGAAATAACTTCAAAAATATTTCAAGAACAAGTGAGATTCGGTTTCCAAGTTGCAGCCCCTTTCAAGTTGATTTGAAGGTTCAAACACATTCCTGAAGCTCCACTAAAGGTGTCCCAATCATCACCATCCTCCAAAGACTCGTAAAACCCCATAACCAAAACTTTGTTATTGACATTTTTTTCAAATTCAATTTCATACATATGTGCATGATAAACTCAATTTGGTTACATATTTTTGTTTATAATGATGTTTGTAAGCTTTCTGGATAATTCAATTGGATTTTAAGTGTAGGAATCATAAACAACCATTGTTAGGGTTCACGATTGTGATTTTGGGGAATCCTAGCTATAGGTGATTTCAAGCCGAAAATACCATAAAATACCAAAAAATATATTTTTTTTATAAATTAAATTAGATTTATTTTCTTTTATCAAATTCATTCCTTTCATTAATCAATCATTTATTTTGTTTTTTCTAAAAAATCAATTGATCGATATAAGAAACTTTTATCTTCTTCATCTTTTCTTCCCAATTTTATTTCTTAGAATAATTGTATAGTGTAGATGTCTTGAATTGGCAGAATTTTTGACCAACAAGAATTATTGAATTCAGTTCAGAATGTCCTATCAAATGTTGGGACATTATCAAACAGAGTATATGAACTTATTTCAGGATGTCTTACCAGATGTTGGGACATTGTGTTAATGACTTAAGTTCAGTTTTTCAGGATGTCCCAACAGATGTTGAGACATCTCAAACCTGCTACCAGAATTAATTATTGACTAACTGATCAGAGATATTTAAGGAGAGTTATCTGGAATTAATTAATGATGGATAAAAACAGAACAAGGCGCATCTGTAGGGAGTTTTATATTGAGGATTCAGATTAAATCAGAAGGCCTAAATCACCTAGAATCTAGGAAGTAACAAACCCTAAATTCAAGGTGGAAGCTGCATGCGCATTAGGGCTGGATCATTCTACAGAAAGCCCAAATTACAGATACCTATTTAATCAACAGAAACTCATAGAATTGAGTACGAATTTCAGAAGACCAAATAGGGTGTCTAGTGTTTTAATAGCAGGTTGTTTTTATTGTACCACTTTATGAGCTTTTAAGCAAAAGTGCATTTGTGACTTGATTGAAACTGTGAAGTAAGATCAAGCTGTTTTTGTTTGAAGTATGACTTCAATTTCATTAAACTTGTAAACAAATCACTGTGTGATTGAGGGGGAGTGAGTAGGGTACTCTTATCTAAGTTGTGACTTAGGTAGAAATTGCATTGGGTAGTTATTAAGTGATAGATTAAACAGGGTGGTTTAAGTCTAGAATTAATATTACTTATAGTGGATTTCCTCCTGGCTTGGTAGCCTCCAGATGTAAGTGTGGTTATACACTGAACTGGGTTAACAAACTTCTGTGTTGTTTACTTTTCTTGCTATTTAAGTTTTGGTTAAATCTGTCAAGTGTTGGGACATCTCTTAGGACATCTCATACCTGATCACAGAATTTCAATTGGCATCAGAGCAGGCACCCTGCCTGTTTATACTGGGTGAGATCTAGGGAATACATATTCTGTAACATGGGCAGAGATATAGGGTCAGTAAATAGACCACCTATACTGGATGGATCTAATTATGACTACTGGAAGCCAAGAATGATTGCATTCTTAAGATCACTTGACAACAGGGCATGGAGAGCAGTCAATGTTAGATGGGATCATCCTGTCCAAGACACCAAAGATGGATCAAAAGTGCTGAAACCTGAAGAAGAATGGAGTAAAGAGGAAGAAGATTCAGCACTAGGCAACTCAAAGGCCTTAAATGCTTTATTCAATGGCATTGATAGGAACATCTTTAGACTTGTGCATCATTGTGAGCTAGCTAAAGATGTGTGGGATACTCTCAAAACAACTCATGAAGGAACATCAAAGGTAAAAATGTCAAGACTTCAACTTCTCACCACCAAGTTTGAAAACTTGAGAATGAAGGAAGATGAGACAGTTCATGAATTCTACATGAACATCTTAGAAGTAGCTAATACTTCTGGAGCTTTGGGAGAAAAGATGACTGATGAAAAGCTTGTAAGAAAAATACTCAGATCTTTGCCAAAAAGATTTGACATGAAAGTCACAGCAATAGAAGAAGCTCAAGACATTTGCTCTATGAAAGTTGAAGAACTCATTGGTTCCCTTCAAACTTTTGAGATGGGAATGAATGACATAAATGCTAAGAAGAACAAAAGCATAGCCTTAGTAACAAATACTGATGAAGAAGAAGATGATGAATCAGAAAATAATAAAAGCTTATCAGATAACATTGCTATGCTTGGAAGACAATTCAAACAGATTCTCAGAGGAATGGAAGGCAAATCCAAACCCAGTGGAAGATACACAAACTCTTCTGAGAACAGGAGACCTTATGATGCTAACAGAAGGTCAAATTATGCTGAAAAGACCAGTCAAGAAAAAGGAGTCAAATGCCATGGATGTGAAGGATATGGACACATCAAGAATGAATGTCCTACTTACTTAAAAAGGCAGAAGAAAGGACTATCTGTAACCTGGTCTGATGAAGACTCAGGAGGTGATTCAGAAGAAGAATCAGCTAAGCATATCACAGCTTTAGCTGGATTATGTGAATCTGAAAGTGAATCCAGTGATGGAGAACTTACTTATGAAGAACTTGAGCAAGCATTCAAAGATCTATACAAAAGAAGCTCTGAAATATGCAGTGAAGTTATAAAGCTAAAGAAGCAGAATGAGGCATTAGAAGATGAAAAAGCAAGTGATCAAGAGATCATTGACACCTTGAAAAGTGAAGTAAGTCTTCTCAACTCTAAGTTGGAACATATGTCCAAATCTGTTAGAATGTTGAACAGCAGCTCAAATACACTGGATGTTATTCTCAACAACAATAAGCACTCAGGGAATAAAAGTGGACTGGGATTTAACAGAGTAAATAAAGATGAAGCTAGCTCTAGCAAAACAACTTCAAAATCCATACAGTCAAACAAGATGTCCCAACAGATGCTTCAACATCAGGAAAAGAACACAAAGTCAAACATAATGTTCCAACAGATGTCTCAACATTCTGAAAAGAACAAAATGAAGAAGAAGTATCAAAGATGGAGATGCCATCACTGTGGAAGATTTGGACATATCAAACCTCATTGTTATAAGCTGCATGGATATCCAAATCAGATGTATCAGCAATCTTCCAAGAAGAAAATAGAAGTTTCCAAGAAAGTGCTGCATAAACATCAAAGAAATCAGCAACCTCCTAAGCAGAAGACAGAAGTCATCAAGAAGGTATGGAAACCAAAAGCTAGCACTGAGGCTGATCAAAGCTACAAGAACAAGATCAACAATCAAGCTTGGAGATCAGCTGATGAACAACACACAGGGCAGAGGCATCAAAAGAAATCTCAACTCAAATGGTCAAAGAAAAGCACTGCATATATAGCACATACATCACTAAGAGTATCAGCTAAAGAAGACTGGTATTTTGATAGTGGATGTTCAAGACACATGACTGGATTGAAGAATCTGCTAGTAAACTTAAAGTCACATTCATCCAGGTATGTAACCTTTGGAGATGGAGCTAAAGGAGAAATCAAGGGAGTTGGGACCTTGGATTGTCAAGATGTTCCAAGACTAGATGATGTGCTGCTAGTTAAAGGTTTAACTGCTAACCTAATCAGCATAAGTCAATTATGTGATCAAGGGTACAGTGTAAACTTTACCAAAACTGAATGCATAGTGACTAACAAAGAACAAGAGGTTGTCATGAGAGGAGCCAGATCTAAAGACAACTGTTACATGTGGGAATCCCAAAACCTCAGCCTCACTTCAACTTGTTCTTTAGCTAAAGAAGAAGAAGTGAAACTATGGCACCAAAGACTAGGTCATCTTCATTTCAGAGGCATCAAGAAGATAATATCTATGGATGCTGTAAGAGGTATTCCTAAACTGAAGATTGATGATGGCAAAATATGTGGTGAATGTCAAATAGGCAAGCAAACCAAGATGTCCCATCCAAAGCTCCAACATCTGACAACTTCCAAAGTTTTGGAACTTTTGCATATGGATCTTATGGGACCTATGCAGGTTGAAAGCCTTGGTGGAAAGAGGTATGCCTATGTGGTGGTTGATGACTTTTCAAGATATACATGGATAAATTTCATCAAAGAAAAGTTTGATGTATTTGATGTATTCAAAGAATTATGTCAAAGATTACAAAGGGAAAAATCCAGCTGTGTGATCAGAATAAGAAGTGATCATGGAAAAGAATTTGAGAACCAAAAATTCTTAGATTTCTGCTCTTCAGAAGGAATCAATCATGAATATTCTTCACCTATCACTCCTCAACAGAATGGGATTGTTGAGAGGAAGAATAGAACTATTCAAGAATCAGCAAGAGCTATGATCCATGCTAAAAAGTTACCTCTGTACTTCTGGGCTGAAGCTATGAACACTGCCTGTTACATCCATAACAGAGTTACTTTAAGGAAAGGAACTTTGTCCACAATATATGAAGTCTGGAAGGGCAGAAAACCCACAGTTAAGTACTTTCATGTGTTTGGAAGTAACTGTTATATTCTGGCAGATAGGGAGCAAAGGAGAAAAATGGATCCTAAAAGTGATGAAGGGATTTTCCTTGGATACTCTATAAATAGCAGAGCATATAGAGTATTTAATTCTAGGACCAAGGTTATCATGGAGTCCATAAATGTGATAATTGATGATGCTCCTACAGATGTCCCAGAAGATGTTGGAACATCTGCTGATATCAAGATTGAAGCTGAAGAAAAGAATGATCATTATAACTTCACTCAAACTGATACAAGGACAGAAGAATCCAGCAAACCTCCCTCCATCAGAATACAGAAGGATCATCCTAAAGATTTGATAATTGGTGATCCCAACAGAGGTGTGAGCACTATATCAAGAGAAGTAATTTCAGGTTCATGTTTTGTTTCTAAAATAGAACCTAAAAACATCAAGGAAGCTCTTACTGATGAATACTGAATTTGTGCTATGCAAGAGGAATTAGGTCAATTCACAAGGAATGAAGTGTGGAATCTTGTTCCTAGACCTAATGACATAAATGTGATTGGAACAAAATGGGTGTATAAGAACAAGTCAAATGAACAAGGAGTTGTTACAAAGAACAAAGCTAGACTTGTAGCTCAAGGATACACTCAAATTGAAGGAGTAGACTTTGATGAAACCTTTGCACCAGTAGCAAGGCTTGAATCAATCAGACTACTTTTGGGAATTGCTTGTATCTTAAAGTTCAAGCTATTTCAAATGGATGTGAAAAGTGCCTTTTTAAATGGCTATCTTAATGAAGAAGTTTATGTAGAACAGCCTAAAGGGTTTATTGATCCAAGCTGTCCAAATCATGTATACAAACTAAAGAAGGCTCTTTATGGTTTGAAGCAAGCTCCAAGGGCATGGTATGAAAGACTGACCACATTTCTTATCAAGCAAGGGTACAGAAAAGGTGGAATTGACAAAACCCTGTTTGTTAAAGATGAAGAAGGAAATGTCATGATTGCTCAAATATATGTTGATGACATTGTCTTTGGTGGGATGTCTGACAAGATGGTCAAACATTTTGTCAAGCAGATGGAATCTGAGTTTGAAATGAGTCTAGTAGGAGAGTTAACCTACTTTCTTGGTCTGCAAATAAAGCAAATGGAAGACTCAATGTTCATTTCCCAAAGCAAGTATACCAAGAACATAGTCAAGAAATTTGGAATGGAAAATGCTACTCATAAGAGAACTCCTGCCCCCACACATTTAAAGCTGACTAAAGATGAAAAGGGTGAGAATGTAGATCAAAGCTTATACAGAAGCATGATTGGAAGCTTGTTATACTTGACTGCTAGCAGACCTGACATAGCATTTGCAGTAGGTGTATGTGCAAGATATCAAGCTGATCCAAAAGTCATTCATCTCAATCAAGTCAAGAGAATTCTTAAATATGTTAATGGTACTTGTGACTATGGAATAATGTACTTTCATGGATGTAAACCAATTCTCACTGGCTTCTGTGATGCTGATTGGGCTGGAAGTGCTGATGACAGAAAAAGCACTTCAGGAGGATGCTTCTTTCTAGGAAATAATTTGATTTCTTGGTTCAGTAAGAAACAAAATTGTGTATCCTTATCTACAGCTGAAGCTGAATATATAGCAGCTGGAAACAGTTGTTCTCAGTTGGTTTGGATGAAGCAAATGCTCACTGAGTACAATGTCCCACAGGATGTCATGACATTGTACTGTGACAACTTAAGTGCAATCAACATATCAAAGAATCCTATTCAACATAGCAGGACCAAGCATATTGATATCAGACATCATTTCATCAGAGATCTTGTAGAAGAAAAGGTGATTTCATTGGAACATGTAGCTACAAATCTGCAGTTAGCTGATATCTTTACCAAAGCATTGGATGCTACACAATTTGAGAACTTAAGGGGCAAACTGGGAATCTGTTTATGTGATATTTAGCAGTTAATGAGATGTGCCAACATGTCATATGACATTGTATGGTATAAGTTCCAGATGGCAAAACCAGTCTGGACAAGAACCTTGGGAATTCCATTCCTAATAATTTGCAATGTAACGGCTACTTATTTAGTAACTACTTATAATCAGCTATCAAGATTCTCATCATTCCATCACAAGCGAATATCATTAACTAGCTACTCTTCAGAAATCATCAACCCTAAAGCTCTTCATCCATATTCCTTAACAATGTCTCAAAACCCTAACACTCCTGAAGAAGTTCTCAACAAAGAAGACGTAGTTCATGCAACTCCCATCTCTGTAGTACCAATGAAATCAACCCCATTGGACGAACTCAGAGGAAGTGCTTCTCACACTAAAAAGCCAAGAACTCCAAAGAGAGCTAAAGATCAAGTCTGCAGCAAAGCCAAAGGAGGCATTCCTTCTCCAGCCAACATGCCTCCAAAATCTTCTGACTATGTGGATGCTTCCATCAAGGAGATAGTCAACAAGATTCTTTTTGAACAGAGAGTGGTTAGTGGGATTTCTATTCCTCTGAACACCATGCCTGCCCCTCAAGAAGAACAAGCTCAAGATGCAGAGTGTAAACACCCCAAATTTTCCCTCACCCATTCACACCATGGCTTGTGATCATTTCATATGCATAAACACAACCACATCATCTCATATCTCATTTTTGATTCACTGGATAGTTTCTAAGGCATCTGCACCTAGGGTTTGTGATCTGAGCAATCCCAAAGCATCTTGAGCCATTCCAAAGGCCACCAATCAACTTAAAGGGGTCCATGTGTGTTCCTACATCATATTCTATCTCCTCAAAGTCAAAATTGCAGAGGAATCACAAGAACTAGGGTTTGAGTGGATGCAGGGCCAGCTTGAACTACACAGTTGACTGAAAATTAGGGTTTTGGTTTCAGAGGCCATAACCCCAATTTTTTTGGTCATTCTTGTTTCCATTGGTCTCTATATGGTATAGGGAGTATGCATATCAATTTTCATGAAGAAATTCCATGGGGAAGTCATCTGATCAAGGGTTGACTTTTCAGACAAGTCAGTGCAAAATCAGGGCATCTGAGGCCCCCAATGACCCAACCAATGGGTGATCTTCATCATTTTGAGTGTATGTGATCTTTATTTGATCATGGAAGAAGGTTGAAGTTCTTAGAAATCAAGAATTTAGGGTTTTTGCAAAGGTTGACTTTTTGGGCATAGTTGACTTTTCAAGAATGCATCATTTTAGGTCAATTTTCAAGCCTTGATTCATGATCCAAAAAGGCTTCAAATGGAAAAACTTTGGTCATGAAAGTTGTAGATCTCATCTTTCCCTTTTCAAAAAGTACAAGAACATGATAAAACTCTTCTTGGATCAAAAGTTATGGCAATGCAAAGTTGGATAAAATCATTGATTTTCAAGGCATGCCCTAGGTGAGAATTTTGCAAAATCATGGATCAATGACTCTTGCAGCCTCAAATTCATTTCAAACCATTACACAAACTTTCTACAAGTCATAAAGTTCAGATTGGACTAGGTATTGCTCATGTTTTATGGTTCATACAACAAGATTTCTCACATGTGAACAAAGGAGCAACAACTTGCAAAATCATCATTTCACCTCCTACCACTTGTTGCCTTGGGTGCTGAACCAAGCTAGCCTTTCCCCTCACCATGCTGCGCCAGCCCACACACTTGTACTAGCCTAGAACACAACCCATGCCTATCTTACACAAAGGTTGACAATTTGCAAAAGTGGCCATACCAATCAATAAAGGGCAGGTCACATCATCTGACCAATGAGATTAGTTTATGTGGATCAAATGCTGGCTAAACATAAGAAGAGGCAAGGCTGAAACTCTCTCCACCATCACATACACCAAAACACTCCATTTTGCATATTCATTCGAATTTGTTTTCTCAGCTTACAAACACAAAAGCCAAGTCCATAGATCAAATCACCATGCTTCATTGACCCCAAACCCACAAGACCCAGGCCTGAAACAAGCCACAACCCCATTTCACCATTTTCACTCCATAAAGCAAAAGCATTCGAATCTGCTTCTACAAGCCAAGAACACTCAAACAAACTCCACACATCAACTCATCTTGCTCCACTGACCAGAAACCACCCACTACCTTGACCTGAAACCCTCCATAACTCAAATACGATTTTCACATGCCCTTGGTCAGAACTTCTGCAAATTCACTCAAGAGACTTTTTAAACTCCAACTAAGCATCCAAAGCTTCAAAGGGGGATCATTGGAACCTGTTTGAGCCAAAGAACTAGCCAGAGAGTGCCAGGAGTCAAAGCTTCGATTCAGGTAGCCTTGGAATTTCATTTTTCCAGAACTCCCTTTTCTTGTTTCTAAAATGATCCTTATGTTCCCCTGAGTGCATTGAACCTTTTACTTTTGAAAATGATTGAGTTTTGAGGCTGTATGCTTGATCTGAAAGTTTGCCCGAAAATTTGTTCTTGCTTGTTTCTCTTGATTTAGTGGAAATAAATGGGGTTTAAGTTAGGGGTTAGGTTTAATGATGTTCAGGGATGAAATCTGGAGAGTTTGGTGGTGATTTGATGCGTATTCAGTGAGATAGTAGTTTTGACTTGCCGGAGAAGACGACCGGAACAGTGTTCCGGTCGCCTGAAAGTCATTAGGGTTTGTTTAATTAGGGTTAAGTGTAATTAAGCCAGTTTGAATGTGAGCCGTTCATTCCCGCGCCAAGTCAATTCCCGCCCTGGCAACTTTGAATCTCACGCGTTGGATTTGAATACTTTTCATTAAATCAGATTTAATTCATTTATTTTCTTTTATTTGTCTTTTGTTTTGCATAATTATTTAAAAATAGCAAAAATATCTTAAAAATTATGAAACTTTTTCTCATGAGTTTCAATAATTTTTAAGACCCAAAAATATTTTTTATTTTATTTTTATCATCAAAAAAGTATTTTTAAATATTTAAAAGATTATTTTTAATTGATTAATGAGAATTAATTAATTAAAAATACTTTTAGGTATTTAAAAATTACAAAAAAATTCATGGAATGTTCTAAGACATTTAGAAACATTGTCCAACCTTCAAACCAAATTTCTTTTTTGATCTTGATGCATTTTAAGAATTTTTCATTGAATTAAATCATTCTTTATGCATTATTTTGATCACATGTTTGAAAATTCATTTCTGCCTTTTGAAGAAGGTTGAGACATTGGTTCTTCTTGCATTGTTTTGTGTTTAGCATGTATTTTCAAGGATAAAAAGGCCATGAATTGTTCTTGCATTTTCAAATTGTTTGGCATTTCCTTTGTTAAGAACCCTAAAAAACCCTAATAACTTAGAAAATTCATATCTTGAGTTTGGTTGAGAGTTGAGAGCTCCCCTTTGGGCAGTGGTTTATTATAGGTCTAGGGTTTCCTTGGGTACCATTTTCCATTTTTACTTTAGGGTTTTGCTTCTGTTTTTGGTTAGTGTTTGATGTTTGATCCATAAACCCTAATTTGGGTTTTCTTTTGCATCCTTCTTGCATTCTCTTGCATAACATGACTTATCATTGCATTTTGTGCATTCTTGTGATCCATTTGACATCTTAAGACATGTATAAAGCATCTTTGATCATTGAATTGCATATTTGCCATGTCATTTGTCTTGTATGATTCATAACTTTTCATGTTCCTTAGCTTGCATCATTTGCATTCATGATCTTGTATGAACATCCCCATTGTCTTGCCTCATGTTTGCAGCACCTCATAACATCATAATCATCATCAACATGCTTCTGGTCTTGCTTAGCATCATATCATTTCATCTCATCTTGCATTGCATTGCATTTTCTTTCTAACATTGCAGGTGGTAAGTAAACTTGAGAAGTGGATTTGCCTTCACTTCTCATACCTTTTCTTTTCATCTCTCTTGCATCCATTGCTGCATTTCTATTTGTGTTTGAGATTGAGCTTGCTCATTCTTCTTCCTCCCACATTCTTTCTTCAAGTGACTTGACTTCTTGAATGAAGCAAGTCACTTTGCTTCTCTTGATCCTGTTCATCTACTTCCTGGTGGCTCCTTTGAAGTTTGTTCTTGAAAACCTCACAAACCTTAGGATCATCCAAGCATGACAATGAATTAGGGTTTTGATTAGTCCCCCCATAGTTTTTACCTTTGGGTCTCCCTTTGAGTCTTCTCTTCTCACCTCATAATCAGGGATTAAACCCTAAAGGCTTTAAGGCTTTGTGCTTAGGGTTATGCCTGCATCCTTCTCTTAGGATGGAGTGTATAACTTTAATCCTAAGTATTAAACCCTTAAGGTGTTTAAATCTCTTAATCAATTCACTTAATAATCATCAAGACATCACACTTGTAACTTGGGCCTTGCATTAGGGTTCTAATTCTTCCTTAAGTGGTTAATAAGGACTAACCCTAGTGTTAATGGACAAGTCCCCCTCAAGTTGTCTTACAAACCATAAAAAACACTTCATCATCATACCATTAAATAAAATCCACTTAATAAAGGCTTGTTTTGTCATGGGTTTAATCCCTAATCATGGATTAAGTTGAGGAGTTTTTCTCAACTTAAACATTCTCATCTATTATCCTTCTTTTAGGATAGTGTAATGAGTCTGTTTAATCCTTGATTATGGCTTAACCTCATTACTCAACACTAAACAAAAACCACAAAAACATCTAAATAATCACAAGTAGGTTAATGATCTTAATCCTACACCAAAGGTGATTAAGTGTGAGAATCTGACTTCACACTTAAGGTACTCTCATTACCCCTAATCAGAGGGAAGATGTGATGAGTTTACTAACCCATTGGTTTAGACTTAAGCTCATTATCCTATGACAAACTTCAAAAAGAAATAAAAGACTGAAAACTCAAAAACAAACAATAATCGTCTCCTCCGGGATTCTTTTCTCATCATCCTCACTCACAATCGAGAACTTGCTTCTTCCGTCTAATGCAAGACAGTAAGCACCTGAGCCAGACAGGTCATACACTTGAGCATTGACAAGCAAGCAGTTCACAAGTCAATTCATCTTTCAGTCTCTTTGGGTCGAACTACGGTGTTCTGACTTCCTCATTGCACGAGAGGATACGTAGGCATAACTTAACAGTTATCGAACAAAAGTCTCTGTATATTCCCCCTCTTTCCAGCTTCATTCTCTTAGCCTCATGATCATGAGCATACTCTTTCCTTACACTGACACTTCATATTACACTTCACTTCTTTACACTGACACCTGTACATTCTTTTCCAGCTATTTTACACACAGATTGCACTACACTACCCCTTTAAAACACAAATCTTTTAAGCGTGGATCCCGTCGAGTACGACGGACAATCTGGGTGCTAATACCTTCCCAGGTTGTAACCAACCCCCTTTCTCAGTCTCTCTGGTTCGCAACCGTCTTATCCATATCTTTCTAGGCCTATGCAGCATTGCCTTTCCTCCGGGATAAAAATGCCTAGCTGGCGACTCTTTTCATCTCCAGTGAGTTCACGGCTGTGTGTTCTCACTGTTCCCTTCGCCGACCGTTCGTGTCTGTACCTTCATATGATCCATTTTCATTTGTCGGGAGCGACAACTTGGCGACTCTGCTGGGGAAATCCTACACTGCAACCAGGGCTTCTGGTTCCTTTCGTGGGTTCCTCCTAGCGCTTGATTGATTTGTGTTTACTGGGGTGTTATGTGCTTGTTTGTGCTTGTATTTATTTTTGTTTATTGCTTTATGTACAGTTGCTTTACTGCTTTCTTTACTGCATGTATATATCATACTGTCATTGTTGCTGGCTGGATCTGGTTTTTCTTTGGTGGGTGGGTGTATCATTGAGAGTTAAGGTCCTATACCTGGGACCTGAGTGACACCTAGGCTAGAGTGAATCATATTCTTTCCCATTCCATTTCGGTCTGGTGCGGGAATATGAAACACGGTTCAGATATGGGTTTCTTCTTGAGAACTCTGTGTTGCAGATTTCCTGCAATGCTAGGGCTATCTGGGAAGCCTGCTAAGTCTGGATGACCTTTTTAGTATTGACCTTCAGAAATTGAGGTGAATTAGAGGAGGAATTGTTATGGTTATTGTAAACACTGTACCTCCGGGTTAGAAGTGTTTACACTTCTCATAACTGATCCAAGTCTGAGGATCCTTGTTCTAGATCACCACCTGTGAGGGGGTTGGGCTGTTTACAGGTTTGCAGGTACCTTGACCTCAGAATACCCTGTTACTTTGACTTTGTTAAAGAATGCTCCATGTTGGACAGTTCTTGTGATTCTGAACCCTGGACATGTGGCTCTTTATTTGAGTCCCCCACCCTGGTTACTGGATTTTTAGACCTCCATCTGGAATTCTTGAACACACATGGATCTATACCAAGGCAGTTAATCAGATCCAGCTCAGTCACAAACCCTTGCATTTCATTTGCATACATACTCATTGCATCATATTAACATTTGCTTATTTGTGTTTCAGGGTATCCACCTCCATCTGGTTTTGGTTTTGACCCCATCTGCAGTTTTGACCTATCTCCACCAGCACTTGCTTCAGTTTGTCAGCCATACTTCAGTTACTTGCACTAGCCAGCCTGTGGCCCACTCCTCAGCATCTTCATCAGCACTTATTCTACTCAGCACTTATGGCTCCAAAGAAAAGCAACATCACCTATCATTTCTTCCAACCAGACTTATCAGACATCAGGAGGGTCCAAACCCTGATCACTCCAGATCACATACCCCTGTTCAGGGAGAATTATGGAGATATACTGGACATGGTTATGGATATGGACCCATCTCAGAGGAGCCTCATCCACACCTGCATTCAGTTCTATGATCCCCCATTGAGATGTTTCACCTTTCAAGACTTTCAGTTGGGTCCCCTATTAGAAGAATACTCATCATTGATTGGTCTGCCCATCAAAAGAGAAATCCCATTCAACCCTGAAATGGTCTTTCCCAACAATGGAGAGATAGCAAAAGCTTTGCACCTGGAACCTGTATTGATTGAACAACACTTGACCTCTAAAGCTGGGATCCTTGGATTTCACCTGGACTTCCTGATTTCTCAAGCTAGTTTGAAGGCCTCCTTGGGGGAGTGGAAAGCTGTTTGTGCCCTGTTGGCCTTAAGTGTATATGGAATTGTGTTGTTTGCAGATGAGCTTCGATTCATTAGCAAAAATGCAATCCATCTGTTCGTCCTGAAGAACCCTGTGCCAACTTTACTGGGTGATCTTTATTATTCAGTCCATCAGAGAAATGAGAAGCAAAGGGGGAGATTAGTAAGAATTTGTGCTCCATTATTCCATACTTGGCTCCTCAGGCATCTACCCAGGACAGATGCATTTCTCAATCCTCATCAGCAAAGCAACTGGGCTAAGAGACTCACTGTCCTAACTTCAGCAGACATCAGATGGTGTACTCAAAGCACCAAGGGCAGAGATGTGATCACCAGCTGTGGGCACTTTCCCAATGTGCCTTTGATAGGAGTTAAAGGAAGTATCAACTACAACCCTCTGCTGTTCAGAAGGCAATTAGGCTATGCACTGGTTCATACTCCTAGGGAACAAGATTTGGTGGAGACCCTCTACTGTGAGAACAAGATTAGTTTGGCTGTTGTTAGGCAGGCTGCCTGGGCCTGGGATCATGTTCAAACTAAGGGAATTACCATTCTGGGTAAGTGCAATAATGTGGCATCAGTCCAATATTATGAGTGGTCCCATGCTAGGGCCCAATTCTCTGGAATGCCCTTCACCATAGAAGCCATGCCTGAGTCATCTTCAGCACCACCCCCTGCCATTATCAGTTTGGAAGAGTTTGAGAGCTTGAAGGAAAGAAATGAGAAGTTAACTCAAGCCTTGCAGAAGACCCTCAGGGAGAGGAGTGAAGGTGTGAGGGAGGTTGAAAGATTGGAGAAATTGAGGGTAGAACACTTGATTAAGATTGAGAAGTCTGGAGATTATATCAACAAGTCTAAGGCTGGTGAACAGATTCTGAAGAATGCTTGTAAAGAAGCCCAGTTTCAGAGAGCAAGAACAGACTTGTACTTGAAGGAGAGTCAGGCCAGGTGGGTCCGGATCACTGAGGCCCGTACTCTAGAAGACAAGAGAGCTCAAGACAAGATGGAGCAGATGGAAAAAGCCCTGGCAGCAGCCCAGGAGGAAATATCAGAGCTGAAAATCAAAGCAGGAGTGAAGAGGTCTAAGGACCAAAGTCAGAACAAGAAATTGGCTGCAGCTGTTGCAACAAGAAACCTTCTCATCAGAAGTCTCACGGAGCATCCGGCTGATCCTGTGACCGAAGCACTTCTCAAGGAAGTTCGTGAGGATGAGTTTGGCCTTGGAGTTTGATCATTTGCTTGTTGTTGTTCCTTTTCCATGTACTTTTGCTTTATGTGATGTATTTTGGCCCCTTTGAGGGTTTGTGTTGTAAAATGAACAAGTTGTATTATTTCACCCTTTGTAATATATTTGTTGGTTTCTATCTGAGTTCACTTCAAAAGCAACTTCAACAGCATCATCTTCAAGGGTCTGGAAGGGTCAAAACTGAAGGCCAAACCGGATACCTTGAGAACAAATAAGCATAACTGCATTGCATGCTAACCCTTTTGTTTGTTTTGTAGGTTTTTGTTTTATTGTTGCTAACCTCTGTTGTGATATTCAGGAATTATTGCTCGCCGCCGGGTATTTCCTCTCAACAGGCCACACAGGTACCCGACTAGAAACAACCTTCCGGGAATTCAGATGGATCAGATGCAACAAGACCTTACAGAGGTCAGAAATCAGATGGCAAACGAAAGGTTAGAGATGAGAACGCAGATGACGCAGTTCATGGAAGTTATGAACAACATGGCTCAGAGCCAGGAGAGACTGAGGGCCATGGTGGAGAGGCAAAATCAAGAGGAGCCTCATGTAGGCACTGCTGGCACAAGTAACAATGAACGGGTGCAACCCCATGTTAACCCTCCTGTGTTTGGCCCACATCTACATCCTGAGGTTAATATTCCTGCAAACATCCAAGGGACAGCCACCGCAGCCAGAGTACTTCAAGAAGACCCTCAGGAGGACCAGTATACAGTAATGGGTGCCGGAGAGGAAACGTATGATAGACGATTGGAAGAGATAGCTGAGAAGTTGAGGTCCTTAGAGTCTCAAAACTCTTTGGGGTTCGACGTCATGGACATGGGTTTGGTAGAAGGGGTCAGGATCCCCCACAAGTTCAAGCCTCCATGTTTCGAAAAGTATAATGGGACTTCATGCCCCCGGACTCATTTGCAATCATTTCTGGGAAGGCTGAAGGCCTATACAATGGATGAGAAACTCTGGATGTTCTATTTCGAAGATAGCTTGACTGGAGCATCAAGAGAATGGTACTCTCACTTGACAAGGGCAACTATCAGATGCTGGAAGGACCTGGCAGAGGCCTTCATCAGACAGTATCAGTATAATCTAGATATGGCACCCAACAGGACCCTCCTAATGGGAATGTCACAGTCATCTAGGGAGAGCTTCAGAGAATATGCTCAGAGATGGAGACAATTGGCTGCTGCTGTTCAACCACCAATGTCTGAGAGGGAAATGGCAGACATGTTTATGAACACTCTTCAGGGAACCTATATTGACAGGTTGGCTGCTTTCTCTTCCACCAGCTTCGCAGATGTTGTCATAGCTGGGGAGAGAATTGAAAGCCTGTTAAAAATGGGTAAGATCTCAGACAATGGTGCAAGCTCGTCCAGTGGTACAAGAAAGCCTTTTACAGGCCCGAGAAGAACTGGCGAAACCAATGCCATTCACACCAACAGGGGTAGGCCCCAATATGCTCAGAGGTCAATAGCAGCAGTCACCATCCCTGCTCCAGCTCATCCACAGCCAGTCTATCAACCTCCTCAACACAACTTCCAACAACAACCTCAGTATCATCAGCAGAATCAATATCCTCCAAGAAACTACAACAACAACAACTCCAACAACAACAATCAACAGAGGCCATTCCAACAAAGGCCATCCCAAGCTAACCGAGTGATCGACCCAATTCCAATGCCGTATGCTGCTTTGCTGCCACAGCTTCTGAAACTCAACCTAGTTGAGCTAAGAACGTTGGCACCTCCGGATCCCAACAGTCTACCAAGAAACTATGACTCCAATGCTAGGTGTGCTTTTCATTCGAACGCACCTGGTCACAGTACAGAAAAATGCAGGGCTCTGCATATGAAGGTACAAGACTTGGTAGATTCCAAGGCTCTGAACTTCGCACCTCCGCCCAATGTCAATAAAAACCCTATGCCAAACCATGGTGGTCCTCGAATTAACGCTATTGAAGAAGACCAACCATCTTATTTGATAACTAGTGTGGATCAGATCAGGACACCATTGGTGGAAATCAAAGCTCAACTCCGAGAAAACCAGATATTTCCGGGGTGTGAACTAGGGTGTCCCTATTGCAATATTTCATGGAACGGGTGTGAGGACCTGAGAAATGGCATTGACAGCCTTATTCAGAATGGCCTACTGCAGATCACTACATCATTTCCGGCAAATCAAGCAACTTCATCAACGACAGTTTCAGACCCTCCTACAACTACAGCAACTATTGTTCCCGACAATTCACCAGCAACATCAACAAGTACTTCACCTGTCCTCACAAATGATCAGTTTTCAACAGTTTCTCCTGCTACAACTTCAGCTTCATTCCATTTCGACTCTCCTTCAGCAACAACAACAATCCTTCCAACGGAACCTCCTACAACACCAGCAATCAATCACGAAGATGTCTCTACTGTTACCATATTCTATGATCCTGAAAATAACTCCGCTTACCATTCAGAAGGTGCTGCTCCCACCAGAGCACCAGTTACAATCTTCTATGATCCACAAACAATAACAGTCCCTTCAGCAGCAGCAATCAGTCCAGTCACTGTCACGGTGCCTGGACCAGTACCATATGAAAGCAATAGGGCCATCCCTTGGCACTATGGCTCTGACTTGTATTGCGAAGGAAAAAGAATCACTCTGGAAACAACAGCACCTGCACCACAAATAGATAATGTGGGGGGAGGCGGAGGCTTCACTCGAAGCGGACGTCTCTTTGCTCCACCAGTTCAAAAACCTACTGCCGAAGCAGAAGCTGCTGCCAAGGCAAAAGGAAAGAGCCCGGTGCAGGAAGATCCATCTGCCAAAGAAGCCCTGAAGACTCCATTCGATCAGGAAGTTGATGAGTTTATGCGGATCATCAAAAAGAGTGATTATAAAATTGTGGATCAGCTTCACCAGACGCCATCCAAAATCTCCATCCTCTCACTGCTTATGTGCTCCGAAGCCCATCGGAATGCACTACTTAAAGTCCTGCACGCAGCTTACGTGCCTGAGGAGATAACTGTCAACCAGTTGGAAACCGTGGTTGGAAATGTTACTGCTAGCAATGGGCTAGGGTTTACCAATTCTGACTTGACAGCGGATGGCCGCAACCACAACAAAGCCTTGCACATAACCCTGGAATGCAAAGGAGCTGTCCTTTCTCATGTGCTGGTGGACACAGGTTCTTCCCTGAATGTCTTACCAAAGAAGGCTCTGGTGAAGCTTGAATATGATGGACTGGCATTGAGACCCAGCAACCTGGTAGTAAGAGCCTTTGATGGTTCTAAGAGATCGGTTCTGGGAGAGATTGAGCTGCCTGTGACAATTGGCCCGCAGACCTTTAAAACTATCTTTTATGTGATGGACATTCAGCCCGCCTACAGCTGTTTGTTGGGTAGACCCTGGATTCACGCCGCCGGCGCAATAACGTCTACCCTTCACCAAAAGTTAAAATTTGAGTGGGAAGGTCAAGTTGTCACAATCTGTGGAGAAGAGGACATTTTTGTTAGCCATCTGGCTACTTATAAATACATTGAGATGGATGGGGAGATCCATGAAACGATGAGCCAAGGTTTTGAAGCCTTGAATGTCAATGAAGCATCTGCTGTATCTGGTACCCCAATGTCGTCTTATCAACAAGCCCGGAAGGTTGTTGAAGAAGGAACTGCCCAAGGCTGGGGCAAGGTCTTAGCTGTGGAGGAGAAGAAGGACAAGTTTGGGTTGGGTTACAGACCAACTCAACATCAAGCAAAGGCTGCTGCAGAGCCTGGTTTTGTCAGTGGGGGGATGCTTACCCCCGATGCTATCAACTGTTTGGAAGACGAGCTGGAAGAGGAGCGCAATCTGGAGAATTGGATTCGTCCGAAGATCCCGGGGAGCAGTGTCTCGAACTGGTCTTCCCAGGAAATTATAAGTGTTACTCGAGCAGAGTAATTATTATTTCCTGTATTTTTATATAGCATGCATCCAAGTCTTGCATCTTGCCCAAGATGACAAGACTCATTTTGTAACCAGGGCCATCTGTACTTTTGTGCAAACAAGATTAAATTAATGAAATATCAGACATCTTTTTGCAAACGAGTCTTTTTCTTTTATGCTCACTGTTTTTCCATTTTTCTTTTTGTACAAAAATAAATGGCGGTGTTTTCAAAATGACAACTTCATTTCACTTTTTCTAAAAGCAAGATTAAAATCAATCACTAAAAGGAACCAACTTAACCCTTGCAGAGAGTGCCTTCCTGACAGCACCGACAACAGCACGGCTATGACATCGTATGACTTTGACAATCCAATCAATCAAGCTGATGAAGGGGTTGATGAAGAATATGAGCTTCCTGAAGAGCTAGCCAGGTTGTTGAGACAGGAGGAAAAGGTTATTACTCCTCACCAGGAGGAGATTGAAGTGATTAATCTTGGTACGGAAGAAAACGTGAAAGAAGTAAAAATCGGGGCCTGCCTGCAAGACTCAGTGAAGAGACAACTGATAGATCTGCTTCAAGAGTATGTTGATGTGTTTGCTTGGTCGTATCAAGATATGCCAGGGTTGGATACCGACATTGTTGTGCACAAGCTGCCTTTGAGGGAAGAATGCCCGCCAGTTAAACAGAAGTTGCGCCGGACTCGCCCAGACATGGCTATGAAAATCAAGGAAGAGGTACAAAAGCAATGGGACGCCGGGTTCCTTGCTGTAACTAGCTACCCGCCGTGGGTTGCTAACATAGTACCTGTGCCTAAGAAAGATGGCAAAGTAAGAATGTGTGTTGACTACCGGGACCTGAACAGAGCCAGCCCGAAAGATGACTTCCCATTACCTCACATTGACGTATTGGTGGATAACACGGCTCAGTTCTCGGTATTCTCCTTCATGGATGGATTTTCAGGATATAATCAGATCAAGATGTCACCTGAAGACATGGAGAAGACAACATTCATTACACCCTGGGGCACGTTCTGTTACAAAGTGATGCCATTCGGACTGAAGAATGCTGGTGCAACATATCAACGGGCTATGGTGACATTATTCCACGATATGATCCACAAGGAAATAGAATGCTATGTGGATGATATGATCGCCAAGTCCCTTACAGAGGAAGATCACCTGGTAAATCTGCTCAAGTTATTCAAGCGTCTGAGGAAATACCAATTGAAGTTGAACCCCAACAAATGCACATTCGGGGTGCGATCCGGTAAGCTGCTGGGCTTTATTGTAAGCGAGAAAGGGATTGAGGTGGATCCTGATAAAGTCAAGGCTATTCAAGAAATGCCTGCACCGAAGACTGAGAAAGAAGTTCGAGGGTTCTTAGGTCGATTGAACTACATCTCCCGGTTCATATCTCACCTCACAGCAACCTGTGAACCCTTGTTCAAGCTGTTAAGAAAGGAGCAAACGGTCAGGTGGAACGAAGATTGCCAGAAGGCTTTTGACAAGATCAAGGAATATCTGCAAGAACCTCCAATCCTTATGCCTCCAGTTGAAGGAAGACCTCTGATAATGTACTTGACAGTATTAGAAGAGTCGATGGGGTGTGTGCTGGGCCAGCATGACGAGTCTGGTCGAAAAGAGTATGCAATATACTACCTAAGCAAAAAGTTTACCGACTGTGAACAGCGTTATTCACTGCTCGAGAAAACTTGCTGTGCTTTAGCGTGGGCTGCTCGCCGACTGAGACAGTATATGCTGACCCACACCACCTTATTAATCTCAAAAATGGATCCAGTTAAATACATTTTCGAGAAGCCAGCTCTTACCGGACGGGTTGCAAGATGGCAGATGATTCTCACAGAATACGACATACAGTACACCTCTCAGAAAGCCATCAAGGGCAGTGTACTATCTGAATATCTTGCTGAGCAACCCATTGATGACTACCAGCCTATGAGGTTTGACTTCCCTGATGAAGACATCATGTTCATTAAAGCAAAAGATCACGAAGAGCCTATTCACACTGAAGGGCCTGACCCGGAGGAAGAATGGACTATGATGTTTGATGGGGCTGTTAACATGAATGGCCGTGGTGTTGGTGCAGTACTCATTACACCAAAAGGAGTTCACATGCCTTTCTCGGCAAAACTCACTTTCAACTGCACTAACAACGAAGCTGAGTACGAAGCTTGCATTATGGGTCTTGAGGAAGCCATTGACCTCAGGATCAAAACATTGATCGTGTTCGGAGATTCAGCTTTGGTAGTCAATCAGACCAACGGGAAATGGTACACCCACCAAGATCATCTGATACCTTACAGGGATTATACAAGAAGGTTACTGACTTTCTTTACAACAGTCAAGCTTGAGTATATCCCTCGAGACGAGAATCAGTTTGCAGATGCTCTTGCTACCATTTCATCCATGATCAAAGTTCAAACGGCCAACTTTGTACCTCAGATTTCAGTGTCTAGACTTGACAGACCAGCATATGTATTTGCAGCGGATGTTGTAAAAGATGATAAACCTTGGTTCCATGACATTAAGTGCTTCTTGGAGGATCAAACATACCCACCTGGGGCATCTTCCAATGATAAGAAGACTTTGAGAAGGCTTGCTGGTAGTTTCTTTCTGAACACTGATGGGTCTTTATACAAAAGGAACTTTGACATGGTACTCCTCAGATGTGTTGACAAGACGGAAGCAGATTTGCTGATGCATGAAGTGCACGAAGGATCTTTTGGTACCCATGCAGGAGGGCATGCCATGGCTAAGAAGTTGTTAAGATCAGGCTATTACTGGATCACGATGGATGCAGACTGTTGTGCTTACGCCAGAAAATGCCATAAATGCCAGATCTACGCAGATAAGGTGCATGTGCCTCCCAATCCTTTGAACATCATGTCTTCACCATGGCCTTTTGCCATGTGGGGCATTGATATGATTGGCAAGATTGAGCCAACTGCTTCAAATGGTCACAGATTCATCCTGGTTGCCATTGATTATTTCACTAAGTGGGTTGAAGCAGCCTCATATGCAAATGTTACGAGGCAAGTGGTAGCCCGATTTCTGAAAAGAGATATCATCTGTCGATATGGAGTTCCCGAGCGAATCATTACTGATAATGGTTCCAATTTAAACAACAAAATGATGGCAGAGCTGTGCCGGGACTTCAAGATCCAACATCACAATTCTTCTCCTTACAGGCCAAAGATGAATGGCGCTGTTGAGGCAGCGAATAAGAATATCAAGAAGATTGTGCAGAAGATGGTAGTCACCTACAAAGACTGGCATGAAATGCTACCGTTTGCCTTGCATGGGTACCGCACATCAATCAGAACGTCCACTGGGGCGACGCCGTATCAGCTTGTATATGGTATGGAAGCAGTCCTACCTGTTGAAGTTGAACTACCCTCGTTACGGGTATTGATGGATGTTAAACTGAGTGAAGCAGAATGGGTTCGGTCCCGACTTGAACAACTGAGTCTGATCGAAGAGAAAAGATTAGCTGCAATCTGTCATGGGCAGTTATATCAGAAGAGAATGAAGAAGGCCTTCGATCAGAAAGTCAGGCACCGAGAGTACCAAGTGGGAGATCTTGTGCTAAAAAGAATCCTCCCTCCTCATACAGACCACAGGGGCAAATGGACTCCAAATTATGAAGGACCATTTGTTGTAAAGAAAGTTTTCTCTGGTGGAGCACTGATGCTCAGCACCATGGATGGTGAAGATTTCCCGTCCCCTGTGAATTCAGATGCAGTTAAAAAATACTTCGCATAAAATGACCCGCTGGACATAAAAACAGAATGTAAGTCCAGGCAAAAATAGGGCATCCCGGCGAGTCAAAAACAGAATAAAAGACTCGGGCAAAAATAAGGGAAATAAACAAAAAAATGTACACCCGCTGAGTTGAAAAGCCGCATTGGACAGCTCAGGCAAAAATGGGTATCCCGATGGATTGAAAACCCGAAAGGGCGATCCATGCAAAATAAGGGAATAAGCGAACAACTGCATTTTGAATTCGTCTGTATCACCTACAACTTGTTAAGTTTCAAAGGATCAAGCATCAATCAGAATCAATTCTCTCCAGAAAGCAAGACGAGAAGAACGTCATTGTCATACGAGTCATAGCAGAAGAGGAAGCTCCTTGAAAGCGTCGTCAGCATCGCCAGCATTTTGTTTCTCAATTTGTAACAATCTCTTCATTTCAGGAGATATGTTTCCTTGACTGTATCTTGCCAATTCAGGGCACAGGAATTAATAAAATCAGATTTTCAGTCATGTCTCGTTTTTACATTTATGTTTTGCAAAGAGTTGTCTGATGTCTCATAAGTACAGATGCATTTCTCTAAAAATAAAAACACATGCTTACAGGGAATGTGATTATTCTCGAAAGTACTTAACTCCTATGACGGAATCCAGTAAGGGATACCTCGGGACCTTTTGTACGTTTCCTTACCTTTGCAGGATTGCAGGTATCCAGAACGCAACCAGGGGCATGCAGGTTACGTCTCAGCAAGTAGGCGAATCATTATCAACTTGGTCTATCTTCCACATGGCACTGGAGGATGCCCATTTCCCCAGCGGAGCTGCCAAATCAGCATACACTCCATCTCAGCATCCGAGATGCTCTTTCCCCAGCTGAGTTGCTCCCCGTTGCTCTCCCCAGCTGAGTTGCCTCTCAATTCCCCAGTCGAACGGCCATTCTTCCTCAACAGAATACAGAAATCAGGGAATCATCTCCCCACAGAGCTTCAAGCCTCTATTCGGAAGAGCAACGCACGAAGAGATCACAACAGAGTGAAGAAAGCTTCTACAAACCCCAGCTGGGTCTCTCATTTACAAGGATATGCCAACCGGTGACATATATCCCCAAGCAGATACATCATCAGATCTACCAATGATCTCATCCCCAGCTGGGAGGTCCACTTCAAGCAGATCGACCAGAGATCTTCGCAGCAATGGGATCCGAATCCCGGATCTGTGCCCCTTTGCATAATCATGGCATCCGCATCATATTCACCCCCCAGAGCGTAGCATTCCGTCTAATGCGGAGCATTACGGCAAAAATCAAATGCATAGCATAATCATAAGTCATGTTATGAATTAAACGCTTGTGAATACAGATTACCTTCCCCGAGAGTCCCCACCAGAGTCCCAGCAAAAGCAGCTGCCTCTCAAATCACAAACACCAGTATATACACCTTTCGGCACCCGTCCGTGTCATCCTTCCCCAAACAGGTCGCCTGAATACACTCTACAAACAAAATCACCCGTACTACAGATACATCCTGACACCCGTCCGTGTCAAATCACCAGCAAAAAGCCAAAGAAATCCTCCTTGCACTCACATATACCTATACATACACACTTTTCTTGACGCCCGTCCGTGTCATATCCCCAGCGCAGTCGCCTAGACTTTGTATAGCAGATACTTGTTAATATTATACTTTTCTCTCTTGGCACCCGTCTGTGTCATTCTCCCCAGCAGTTAAAACACTCATCATCAATACAATACTCACTACTCATGGTACGCTTATACAGATACTCGTCCGTATCTTGTATACATCATCCCTCATATCCCCACAGATTTGACAGTAGTCCTTGTTCTTTGTTAACCCGTTGGTACTCGTCCGTACCATCATCTCAGAACATTGCGTCTAGTGTTTGTTTCTACTTGATACTCGTCCGTATCATAGTCTTAAGGATGCTCGTCCGCATCTTTAATCCATACACCGTGTCAAACACTTGTGCCTTCCTGAATATAGATACTCGCCTGTGTCTGTTATTCCCCAGAAGAATTCTTTCAGATGCAACACTCGTCCGTGTTCTTTGTTAACCAGTTGATACTCGTCCGTATCATCATCTCTGAACATGTGTCAGTTTGTTTCTACATGATACTCGTCCGTATCATGGCCTTAAGGATGCTCGTCCGCATCTTTAATCTATACACAACATCTAAACACTTGTACTTTCTCTTCTTGGTTGTAAATACTCGTCCGTGTTTACTATATCCCCAGTGGATTGCCAACAAAGCAAATTTTCTTTCTTTTATCTGACACTCGTCCTGTGTTATGATAAACCCTGAGAGCAGCCGTCCCCTGCTGAGTGGTCGTCCTCCACTTCTTGATGGTCGTCCTCCATCATGCTCATTCGATGGTCGTCCCCATCGTTGATTTCAGCAGCCGTCCCCTGCTAGGTGGTCGTCCTCCACCTCCTGATGATCGTCCTTCATCATTTTATCCAATGGCCGTCCCCATTGTTGATTTTGGTTATCTGGCATTCGTCCTATGTCATGAGAAACCCTGAGAGCAGCCGTCCCCTGCTGAGTGGTCGTCCTCCACTTCTTGATGGTCGTCCTCCATCTTGCTCGTCCGATGGCCGTCCCCATCGTTGACCTTTTCTATCCGATGGCCGTCCCCATCGTTGATGTTTTCGGCAGCCGTACCCTGCCAGGTGGTCGTCCTCCACCTTTGATGGCCGTCCCCATCATATTCCTTTTATCCCCAACAGAGCAGCCGTCCCCTGCTAGGTGATCGTCCTTCACCTTTGATGGCCGTACCCCATCATCTGTTTATTTCATTTATTCTTTAACCCGATGGCCGTCCCCGTCGTGGTCCCTTTTCCTTTTTAGCCCGATGGCCGTCCCCATCGTTGGTTACCTTTATGAGCCTGATGGCCGTCCCCGTCATGTTTCATTAATCCCCGGAGAATTTTACAACTTTATCTTGATGGCCGTCCCCATCATATTATCACTTTCCCCAGCTAGTCGGCCGTCCCCGTCTTGGCTTTACTTTTTATCCCCAGCATGTCGGCCGTCCCCGTCGTTGCTTTATTTTCTGCACTTTCCCCCAGCATGTCGGCCGTCCCCGTCATTGCTATTTACCCAGCAGTCGTCCTCTGCTCGACGGTCGTCCTCCGTCGCCCACACCTTACAATATACTTTACTTTTTTCATTTACAACCTATATCCCTTTTCTTCTTCATTCTGTGAGTGCAAATTTTGGACTGTCTTTGGTATTCAACCACAAGTTATCTTGTTCGCCTGTTAAGCCGTTGCTTACATCCTGCACAGCTAACTCATGTTTGAATAGGGGCAGCTGTAAACACCCCAAATTTGCCCTCACCCATTCACACCATGGCTTGTGATCATTTCATATGCATAAACACAACCACATCATCTCATATCTCATTTTTGATTCACTGGATAGTTTCTAAGGCATCTGCACCTAGGGTTTGTGATCTGAGCAATCCCAAAGCATCTTGAGCCATTCCAAAGGCCACCAATCAACTTAAAGGGGTCCATGTGTGTTCCTACATCATATTCTATCTCCTCAAAGTCAAAATTGCAGAGGAATCACAAGAACTAGGGTTTGAGTGGATGCAGGGCCAGCTTGAACTACACAGTTGACTGAAAATTAGGGTTTTGGTTTCAGAGGCCATAACCCCAATTTTTTTGGTCATTCTTGTTTCCATTGGTCTCTATATGGTATAGGGAGTATGCATATCAATTTTCATGAAGAAATTCCATGGGGAAGTCATCTGATCAAGGGTTGACTTTTCAGACAAGTCAGTGCAAAATCAGGGCATCTGAGGCCCCCAATGACCCAACCAATGGGTGATCTTCATCATTTTGAGTGTATGTGATCTTTATTTGATCATGGAAGAAGGTTGAAGTTCTTAGAAATCAAGAATTTAGGGTTTTTGCAAAGGTTGACTTTTTGGGCATAGTTGACTTTTCAAGAATGCATCATTTTAGGTCAATTTTCAAGCCTTGATTCATGATCCAAAAAGGCTTCAAATGGAAAAACTTTGGTCATGAAAGTTGTAGATCTCATCTTTCCCTTTTCAAAAAGTACAAGAACATGATAAAACTCTTCTTGGATCAAAAGTTATGGCAATGCAAAGTTGGATAAAATCATTGATTTTCAAGGCATGCCCTAGGTGAGAATTTTGCAAAATCATGGATCAATGACTCTTGCAGCCTCAAATTCATTTCAAACCATTACACAAACTTTCTACAAGTCATAAAGTTCAGATTGGACTAGGTATTGCTCATGTTTTATGGTTCATACAACAAGATTTCTCACATGTGAACAAAGGAGCAACAACTTGCAAAATCATCATTTCACCTCCTACCACTTGTTGCCTTGGGTGCTGAACCAAGCTAGCCTTTCCCCTCACCATGCTGCGCCAGCCCACACACTTGTACTAGCCTAGAACACAACCCATGCCTCTCTTACACAAAGGTTGACAATTTGCAAAAGTGGCCATACCAATCAATAAAGGGCAGGTCACATCATCTGACCAATGAGATTAGTTTATGTGGATCAAATGCTGGCTAAACATAAGAAGAGGCAAGGCTGAAACTCTCTCCACCATCACATACACCAAAACACTCCATTTTGCATATTCATTCGAATTTGTTTTCTCAGCTTACAAACACAAAAGCCAAGTCCATAGATCAAATCACCATGCTTCATTGACCCCAAACCCACAAGACCCAGGCCTGAAACAAGCCACAACCCCATTTCACCATTTTCACTCCATAAAGCAAAAGCATTCGAATCTGCTTCTACAAGCCAAGAACACTCAAACAAACTCCACACATCAACTCATCTTGCTCCACTGACCAGAAACCACCCACTACCTTGACCTGAAACCCTCCATAACTCAAATACGATTTTCACATGCCCTTGGTCAGAACTTCTGCAAATTCACTCAAGAGACTTTTTAAACTCCAACTAAGCATCCAAAGCTTCAAAGGGGGATCATTGGAACCTGTTTGAGCCAAAGAACTAGCCAGAGAGTGCCAGGAGTCAAAGCTTCGATTCAGGTAGCCTTGGAATTTCATTTTTCCAGAACTCCCTTTTCTTGTTTCTAAAATGATCCTTATGTTCCCCTGAGTGCATTGAACCTTTTACTTTTGAAAATGATTGAGTTTTGAGGCTGTATGCTTGATCTGAAAGTTTGCCCGAAAATTTGTTCTTGCTTGTTTCTCTTGATTTAGTGGAAATAAATGGGGTTTAAGTTAGGGGTTAGGTTTAATGATGTTCAGGGATGAAATCTGGAGAGTTTGGTGGTGATTTGATGCGTATTCAGTGAGATAGTAGTTTTGACTTGCCGGAGAAGACGACCGGAACAGTGTTCCGGTCGCCTGAAAGTCATTAGGGTTTGTTTAATTAGGGTTAAGTGTAATTAAGCCAGTTTGAATGTGAGCCGTTCATTCCCGCGCCAAGTCAATTCCCGCCCTGGCAACTTTGAATCTCACGCGTTGGATTTGAATACTTTTCATTAAATCAGATTTAATTCATTTATTTTCTTTTATTTGTCTTTTGTTTTGCATAATTATTTAAAAATAGCAAAAATATCTTAAAAATTATGAAACTTTTTCTCATGAGTTTCAATAATTTTTAAGACCCAAAAATATTTTTTATTTTATTTTTATCATCAAAAAAGTATTTTTAAATATTTAAAAGATTATTTTTAATTGATTAATGAGAATTAATTAATTAAAAATACTTTTAGGTATTTAAAAATTACAAAAAAATTCATGGAATGTTCTAAGACATTTAGAAACATTGTCCAACCTTCAAACCAAATTTCTTTTTTGATCTTGATGCATTTTAAGAATTTTTCATTGAATTAAATCATTCTTTATGCATTATTTTGATCACATGTTTGAAAATTCATTTCTGCCTTTTGAAGAAGGTTGAGACATTGGTTCTTCTTGCATTGTTTTGTGTTTAGCATGTATTTTCAAGGATAAAAAGGCCATGAATTGTTCTTGCATTTTCAAATTGTTTGGCATTTCCTTTGTTAAGAACCCTAAAAAACCCTAATAACTTAGAAAATTCATATCTTGAGTTTGGTTGAGAGTTGAGAGCTCCCCTTTGGGCAGTGGTTTATTATAGGTCTAGGGTTTCCTTGGGTACCATTTTCCATTTTTACTTTAGGGTTTTGCTTCTGTTTTTGGTTAGTGTTTGATGTTTGATCCATAAACCCTAATTTGGGTTTTCTTTTGCATCCTTCTTGCATTCTCTTGCATAACATGACTTATCATTGCATTTTGTGCATTCTTGTGATCCATTTGACATCTTAAGACATGTATAAAGCATCTTTGATCATTGCATTGCATATTTGCCATGTCATTTGTCTTGTATGATTCATAACTTTTCATGTTCCTTAGCTTGCATCATTTGCATTCATGATCTTGTATGAACATCCCCATTGTCTTGCCTCATGTTTGCAGCACCTCATAACATCATAATCATCATCAACATGCTTCTGGTCTTGCTTAGCATCATATCATTTCATCTCATCTTGCATTGCATTGCATTTTCTTTCTAACATTGCAGGTGGTAAGTAAACTTGAGAAGTGGATTTGCCTTCACTTCTCATACCTTTTCTTTTCATCTCTCTTGCATCCATTGCTGCATTTCTATTTGTGTTTGAGATTGAGCTTGCTCATTCTTCTTCCTCCCACTTTCTTTCTTCAAGTGACTTGACTTCTTGAATGAAGCAAGTCACTTTGCTTCTCTTGATCCTGTTCATCTGCTTCCTGGTGGCTCCTTTGAAGTTTGTTCTTGAAAACCTCACAAACCTTAGGATCATCCAAGCATGACAATGAATTAGGGTTTTGATTAGTCCCCCCATAGTTTTTACCTTTGGGTCTCCCTTTGAGTCTTCTCTTCTCACCTCATAATCAGGGATTAAACCCTAAAGGCTTTAAGGCTTTGTGCTTAGGGTTATGCCTGCATCCTTCTCTTAGGATGGAGTGTATAACTTTAATCCTAAGTATTAAACCCTTAAGGTGTTTAAATCTCTTAATCAATTCACTTAATAATCATCAAGACATCACACTTGTAACTTGGGCCTTGCATTAGGGTTCTAATTCTTCCTTAAGTGGTTAAGAAGGACTAACCCTAGTGTTAATGGACAAGTCCCCCTCAAGTTGTCTTACAAACCATAAAAAACACTTCATCATCATACCATTAAATAAAATCCACTTAATAAAGGCTTGTTTTGTCATGGGTTTAATCCCTAATCATGGATTAAGTTGAGGAGTTTTTCTCAACTTAAACATTCTCATCTATTATCCTTCTTTTAGGATAGTGTAATGAGTCTGTTTAATCCTTGATTATGGCTTAACCTCATTACTCAACACTAAACAAAAACCACAAAAACATCTAAATAATCACAAGTAGGTTAATGATCTTAATCCTACACCAAAGGTGATTAAGTGTGAGAATCTGACTTCACACTTAAGGTACTCTCATTACCCCTAATCAGAGGGAAGATGTGATGAGTTTACTAACCCATTGGTTTAGACTTAAGCTCATTATCCTATGACAAACTTCAAAAAGAAATAAAAGACTGAAAACTCAAAAACAAACAATAATCGTCTCCTCCGGGATTCTTTTCTCATCATCCTCACTCACAATCGAGAACTTGCTTCTTCCGTCTAATGCAAGACAGTAAGCACCTGAGCCAGACAGGTCATACACTTGAGCATTGACAAGCAAGCAGTTCACAAGTCAATTCATCTTTCAGTCTCTTTGGGTCGAACTACGGTGTTCTGACTTCCTCATTGCACGAGAGGATACGTAGGCATAACTTAACAGTTATCGAACAAAAGTCTCTGTATATTCCCCCTCTTTCCAGCTTCATTCTCTTAGCCTCATGATCATGAGCATACTCTTTCCTTACACTGACACTTCATATTACACTTCACTTCTTTACACTGACACCTGTACATTCTTTTCCAGCTATTTTACACACAGATTGCACTACACTACCCCTTTAAAACACAAATCTTTTAAGCGTGGATCCCGTCGAGTACGACGGACAATCTGGGTGCTAATACCTTCCCAGGTTGTAACCAACCCCCTTTCTCAGTCTCTCTGGTTCGCAACCGTCTTATCCATATCTTTCTAGGCCTATGCAGCATTGCCTTTCCTCCGGGATAAAAATGCCTAGCTGGCGACTCTTTTCATCTCCAGTGAGTTCACGGCTGTGTGTTCTCACTGTTCCCTTCGCCGACCGTTCGCGTCTGTACCTTCATATGATCCATTTTCATTTGTCGGGAGCGACACAGAGGACACTCCTACTCAACAGGATGTCCCAATAGATGTTGGAACATCTGAGGATGAGAAAAAGAATTCATCTGATGCTGATATTGAACAAACTGAGGACCAGAAACAGGCCTCAAATGAAAGTGATGAAGTAGACTCTGAAGATCAGACCAAAGCCTCAAATGAAGATCAAATCTCTGCTGATCAACCAGATGAAGAGGAGACTGCTCAATCTCCTCCTGTGGTGAATCTGGAGCAGGACTCTGATACAAAGATCATAGCCTCTGTAAGACCTAGCATAGCCAAAAGACTCAGGTATAGAAAAGGCAAGATGCAACCTGAACCTGAAATTCTTGAGAAGAAGAAAGCTTCCCCAAAGAAAGGCAAAGCTAAAGCTGCCTTTGGTCCAACAAAACAATGGAGTAAAGTCCAAACTCAGAAAAGAAAAGTTGTCACCCCATCAGACTCAGATGTTGAATCAGATTTCCAACATCTCCTCCCAAAAAGAAACCAGCACCATCTAGGGCTTCATCTGCTGTTCCAGAAGCCCCCTTGGACAACATATCATTCCATCATGTCTCTAGTGTCAATAGATGGAAGTTTGTGTATCAAAGAAGGGTTGCCCTTGAAAGAGAACTGAGCAGCAATGCACTTGAGTGCACTGAACTGATTGACCTCATCTCTGCTGCAGGCCTCTTCAAAACAGTCTCAGATCTCTCTCCCTGCTATGAACTTCTTGTCAAAGAATTCATTGTTAATCTTCAGGAAGATTGTGCCAATGGTAAGTCCTCTGAATTTAGAAAAGTCTTTGTTAGAGGTAGGTGTGTAGAGTTCTCTCCTCAGATCATCAACCAATACCTAGGAAGAGAAACAGATGGACCAAATGAGCTAGGTAAAACAGATAACCAAGTCTGCAAGGTTATCACTGCAAACCAGGTCAAGGCATGGCCTGTTAAAGGAAAGCTCTCAGTGAGCATGCTAACAAGAAAATATGCCATGCTGAACAGGATTGGTACAGCAAACTGGGTGCCTACCAACCACACTTCTTCAATCTCCACTGGTCTGGCCAGGTTTATCTTTGCTGTGGGAACTCAGACTAAGCTGTATTATGGTGCTTACATTTTTGATCAGACCTTGAAGCATGCCAACTCTTCTGCAACAAAGCTACCAATAACTTTTCCTTCATTGCTGTGTGGTATAGTGTTAAGCCAATATCCTGGGATTCTAACTGAGAAGGACACAGTCTGCAAGAGAGAAAGCCCCCTGGCATTTCACTACAAACAGTTCCTCAGTCATCATGCAGCAGATGTTGAAGCACCTTCTGGGACATCTGCAGGTCCTTCAACTGCTAAGACTCCAATCTCCAAGAAGGCATTAATTGCTGAACTCAAGAGCACTTGCAAAGAGCTTGAAGCTAGAAAGCAGAAGCTTGAGGAAATCATTCAAAGGCTGGAATGTGAAGGAGATCAGAAAGCTGCATCTGATGAAGAAACTGCCTCTGCAGAAGAAACAGAAGCTGATGAAGAAACTGAGAGTGAAGAGTCTGAGTGATCATTGTATGTGAGGCAATTGTAATGACAACACTGCTTTGTAATTCTGGAATAGTGTCTTTGGCCCCTTAATTTGTGTCTAACAAGGGGGAGAACAACAACAACCCAAAATGTATTGCTGTTTAATTATGAATGAAAATCTGTTTGTCTGTTTCTGAACTGAATCAGTGTGTTTTGATAAATATTTCTGTTGCAACAAGACTTGATACACATAGGTTTGAGGGGGAGTTATCTCAAATAGGAATCAACAGAAATGTAATGATATACTCTGATAAAAGAACTTCTGCTGCACTCTGAAAACCAGAAAAGATGTTAGCCAAAAATTAGCCAAAGGGGGAGTTTGTAGATGTCTTGAATTGGCAGAATTTTTGACCAACAAGAATTATTGAATTCAGTTCAGAATGTCCTATCAAATGTTGGGACATTATCAAACAGAGTATATGAACTTATTTCAGGATGTCTTACCAGATGTTGGGACATTGTGTTAATGACTTAAGTTCAGTTTTTCAGGATGTCCCAACAGATGTTGAGACATCTCAAACCTGCTACCAGAATTAATTATTGACTAACTGATCAGAGATATTTAAGGAGAGTTATCTGGAATTAATTAATGATGGATAAAAAAAGAACAAGGCGCATCTGTAGGGAGTTTTATATTGAGGATTCAGATTAAAACAGAAGGCCTAAATCACCTAGAATCTAGGAAGTAACAAACCCTAAATTCAAGGTGGAAGCTGCATGCGCATTAGGGCTGGATCATTCTACAGAAAGCCCAAATTACAGATACCTATTTAATCAACAGAAACTCATAGAATTGAGTACGAATTTCAGAAGACCAAATAGGGTGTCTAGTGTTTTAATAGCAGGTTGTTTTTATTGTACCACTTTATGAGCTTTTAAGCAAAAGTGCATTTGTGACTTGATTGAAACTGTGAAGTAAGATCAAGTTGTTTTTGTTTGAAGTATGACTTCAATTTCATTAAACTTGTAAACAAATCACTGTGTGATTGAGGGGGAGTGAGTAGGGTACTCTTATCTAAGTTGTGACTTAGGTAGAAATTGCATTGGGTAGTTATTAAGTGATAGATTAAACAGGGTGGTTTAAGTCTAGAATTAATATTACTTATAGTGGATTTCCTCCTGGCTTGGTAGCCTCCAGATGTAAGTGTGGTTATACACTGAACTGGGTTAACAAACTTCTGTGTTGTTTACTTTTCTTGCTATTTAAGTTTTGGTTAAATCTGTCAAGTGTTGGGACATCTCTTAGGACATCTCATACCTGATCACAGAATTTCATATAGGTTGCATGAATTTTTAATAGTTAGATTTATTTTTCTCGCCCTTTTTTTCTCAAATAATGTAACTTCTAAAGCCTTGTAATAATTTAGGTTTATTTTCCGCATTTTATATTTTCTTCCAGGGTTTTTATAATTATGTATCTCTCCCAAGCCCATGTAATAGCTTAAACTAGGGTTTTATTTTCTTCACTATAAACTGTTAGATGTATGCTTAATAGGATTGTATGGAAAGACTAAAATCCATCATTAGATAACCCTAAATTTCAAGACTAAAATAACTGAACTGAATACACTTGCACACTCACACCTCTAGGGTAACCTCTCTTTGTTGCCCTATGAAATATGGTCAAGTCCCTCGAACGTAAGGATGCCTTAACTTGTTTCCTAAACAAATAAATCATCACAATTGCCTTCAAATAAATTATCTTGTCCCTACGAAAAAGATCATAGTCCCTCGATGACCCTTCAAGTTGCCTTAGAATAAATGATCTTGTCCCTACGAAAATGATGATAGTCCCTTCGAATTGTTAAGGTATGCCTACATGTTGCCTTCTATGACCATAACAATGACCCTATGCTTGTCCCTTCAAATCCAAGGATAAGACTACTTACTAACTAATAGTAAGGACAATTCTATCTCTAAGTGGGTTGTCTATGGTGGGATACCGAAAGAATGAAGTGTCTAAAATAAATGGTTACCGTTTTGATGTAAGACCAAGTGGAATTGGTAAAGGAAGTCGTTTGACAACTTTTGTTATAGAGTTAGTGATTGGAGGATCTTAATAAGATGCTTTTGTTGGGAAATTGTACAAGGAAGGGATCTCACCCAGATGCCTTGTGGAACCTTGTCGAGGTTAACCGGAGTATTTTGTCTCTTGTTGAAAACCAATGGAAGGTGTTAACGTGGCATGTTTCTTCGACGGAAGGATGGTACTAGATTATTAAGTATAAAGCAACAAATAGATTGTGAAAGTAGTAAGTTGGAAACAAGCATGTGAACATGGACGCGAAGTTGTTTCGTTGCGAAACAAGGACTTTGAGCCGCAAAATCAGACTGGAAATTTGAGTACGTCAGAATATGTAATGGAGTTAAAGATGAGTATGAATCTAAGATAGTGTTGTAAACTGTCGTGGGAGTGAGTAAAGGAAATCCGAGGCTGAATTTCAATTCAAGGGGGGAGAATGTAATACCTCGTATTTAATTAAACACCCTGGATAATATTAATTAGGATAAATTAGTATTATCTGACTCAGAGATATTTTCTGGATATTCTCAAATTGGACCCATTAGTATACTAATTATCGTATATTGGTATAATATACATTATTTGGTTTTTAAGAGAAAGAGAAACAAGTTATGTATTATAAAAGGAAAAGAAAGGAAAGAAAGTTGGTAAGAGGAAGAAAAGAGAAAGAAGGAAAAGAAGAGAAAGAAATGGAGAAGAGAAGAGAAGAAGAGGAAGAAAAATCCTAAGAGAGGAAATGCTTGGATCATCACCATTTCTCCACCAAATATTCATCTTCACCAACCTCCTATTCTTTGGCAAGGTGGGTTCTTTGTTAGAAACCTTTTCTTTGAGTTTTGGTTGAATTTGTGAGTTTTAGGGTTTTATATAAAATCTAAGAATTGATAGATTTAACGGTTAAAACTCGATTAAATGAAAGTATAATGATTAATATATGTTCATATACATGTTTGGTGATCGATTCTTCTATGTTGATGATGTTTGTGTCGAGTTTGGCATGGAAATGTAGTTTTCTCGTAAGCCTTAGATTTTTGGAATCGCAGAGCTCGCTCAGCGAGGAGGAGGAAGTTCCTCGCTCAGCGAGCTGGTCCTTGCTCAGCGAGACCTGGGAGTTCTGTTTTATGTTTTTAAATCGTAACTTTTGATCCGGGTATCCGTTTTTATTGCTTCGAATATCGATTCGAAGCTGAGAATATTTACTAATTAATGATGCTAAGAGATATCACGATTACCCGACTTTTATCTGACTCTTTTAATTTAACCGTAATTATGTTAGTTAGGGAATTTTGGAAGTTTGGAAGTTTGGATTCATTGAGAGTAGATACATGAGATCATTGTGAGAATTGTCTAATGGATATAACTAGACTAAAATGTTAGGATTATATGCTTACGAACTATAATCTAAAAGTATCAAGAATGGAAAAAGAGTGAGGAAATCTTGCCATAAACAAATAGTGTGGCCTAGTAGTGCAACTAGGATTGTTGGGTGGTATAACATGTGAAATGCCTTGTTTTACCAAGGTTGTTGTGAACCGTTAGCGTGCTATACACTAGACTCTCCGTAATAGTCTTGTGTCAGTCTTTAGGTGGGTGATGTTTAGTCCCACATGAAGCATCCGTAAAGATTTGAGGTGTGTATATTATGAGACCCTGCGTATTAGTCTTGTGTAAGTCTTGAGGTGGATAGATATTGGTCCCATGGGAAGCATCCGAAAAGGCTAGAGATGTGTAATACACGATGTCCTCCATAAAGTCTTGTATAATTCTCTTTGTGGTTACTTTGTGTTTCTCTAGAGCATCCGTAAAGATTGAGGTACCAGTTGTATAGATGAGGGTATTTTGGTTGAGGTGTGTATGTCATGAGTCATACGTAAGGTCTTGAGTAAGCCTTGAGGTGGGTTGCTTTTAGTCCCACGTAAAGCATCCGTAAAGACTTGAGGCAAGTGCTACATTGTTTAGACGATGATCTTGAGTAAGTCTTGAGGTGGGTTACCTTTAGTCCCACCTGAAGCATCCGTAAAGATTGAGGTTAATGTTATATTGAATCCTCCGTAATAGTCCTGAGTAAGTCTTTAGGTGGGTTATCATTAGTCCCACGGGAAGCATCCGTAAAGGCTTGAGGTAGATGTTGTACTTGTTTAGTGGTGTAAACGTTGTGTGGACCGTTGTTCCATCTCGTACCAGATCCTTTTGAGAAGTGACCAAGGGCTCGAGTTAGGTTTGATAGAACCTTGTAGAGCCGAGAGAACTCTAAGATAGAGAACCCATGAGATGTTGTTATCTCACCCCACTATTGTTGTTGCTTTTCAGGTTCCTTTTGCAGGTTTGATTTACAAGTGGAGTTATGCTCGGGATGTTTCAAGTGAAGCATAGTTTTAATCTTCCGATATGTACTTCTATATCTTTGTACGATAATGGATATTGTATTGTTCTTAGCTTTTATTCTTTTTTAGTATGATTTCCATGTCTTGTGCCATAGTTTGTATAGTTTTAGAATTTGGACAAGAATGTGAATCATACTAGTAGGAATTTATGATGGTGTCAATACCAAAATTTAACACTGTATGATATTATTCTAGATATATATTATATGGGTGTTATAGTTGGTATCAGAGCAGGTCGTATCCTCGACCTAGCCTTGACACATCATAAGTAAATATTTCATGCCTCTTAAGTGTGTCTGGCCGACATGATTCTTAATATCACATTATGTAGTAATGGGTCTGATCAGCCTAGTGCTATGTATGTGGTAGGTAGGATCATGGTTGTGCGACCATGAGGATTCCGTAGTGTTGTTACAACTTGTGCTGTGAGAGTGGGCTCAAGCCAAGAGTTAGCAGAAAGAGCTTTGGTATGCTCAGTTTGAGTCTTCTTAAGAATTTTACTTCCTGTGACGTGGGGTTACAGAGAAGTGTGTGGGTTGAGGAATCCTTTGGAATGGATAGGATCCGAAGGGTAAAGATATCTATGGGATAATGGTCAATGTGTCAGGGGATGAGTAAAGTCGCTGGTGGACCGATAATAGTCACTGGTGTAATCAAGAGTGTTGAGAAGACTCATTCCGCAAAGAGAGAGAGAGTACTTGTGGAATGTGTGACGTAAGTTCAAGAGTGAATAATTCTTGTAAGTGTTTCAACCCTAAGGACGCGATGGCATCGTGGATGAGTGATAGCACCTCAAGGGATGTATTTAGATAATACCTCCTAGATGGATTTCAGTTACCAGTTAAGAATGTTCACTTTCTTTGGGGAACCAAAACTTGGGGCGAAAGGTGAAGAGGAACACAAGGATGTGACTACACGTTTTAAGTGAGACGTGTACACCCCGAAAAAAGGATAGAAAAAACACTATTTAGCGATATGAGGTATATGAGGTATGGACTTGATGAAGTTGTGTTAAATGTTAGAGTAAACACATTGGACTTGGAAGAAGTTCTAGTATGATGGCTCGTGTTTAAGTGCGAGAAGATTACCACAGAACGTGAAGTTAATACGGTATGGAGACGACATTGACCGCGTGATATGAGAAGGGATTAGATGGTTTGTGCTCATCTGAAGCAATTGTGTGCTTCTTGTTATGTTACATGTCCAAATGGAGCTCTACGATCAGTGTTACCTCCATGGACACCACTAGTATCGCCAAAGACAGGATTGTCAACGAATGGGATTGAACAAGTATAAGGCAAACCTATAAATTCAGAGACTTGCTTTGAATAGTTGTTAATTCGGTATTATATTATTTTAAGAAGAAATGAACGTCCTGAACATTTGTTGGTCTACGAGAATGGTGGATGGAAGGAATTTTCCTAGAGATATTGTTGACTTGGTTAAGAGAGATTTTGATGTAAAGAAAGAAGTTGTGGAGGTCGAGTTAAATGTTCATCACCTTGCACTGGACTTTTTCTTATGTATCAGATGAATTTGTAATCTGGTTTGCAGCAACCTATTGCTTCGGTTGATGAGGACGAGTCCTTTAACCATAACTCGTCCGCTGTTGTCTTTCAGGTTTAGTCGGTTGGAATCATCTGTTGGTGATGGTTGTAACTTGTGGTTGCGAATGGAATGAGCAGGGAGGCTTAGGTAACAATGAAGATCAGAAGTTGCTTCTGTGTTTGAATAATCATTTACTCTACTGGTAGTGACTAGTCGTCGTTGTCAAGTTTTGAAAGTTGGCTTTTTCTAAGATGTATGCAACTGTTTTTGGTACCCAATTGAAGCGCTATTAGTACCAATAGAAAGCTGTGGAAATATTCTATGAGATAATTAGTAGCGGGTAAGAGAACCCCATATTATATGTAAGTGGAGGTATCAAAAGTTCGTTAGAGGAGTACATTACCTCAGTTTTCAAGTGTAAGGAATAATCGAAGTAATTGGGATTTATCTCTAGTGGGGTTGAGAAGTTTGTTGTTGTTTTACTTCTCACAAAGGAATTAAAGAGAGAGGACAGAGTTATATAGTAGAGATGAGGCGTTCATTGTTTATTTTTCTTCCCAATAAGAGTTATGCGTTGGAATCGTTCATGGACAAACTAAGTGTTAGCTTGCGACTAAACCCTTTTTGATAATGTAATTGTGCGAGTGGAATCGAGCCATTCCGTTGTGTATATGTGTTGTGACCGTGATAGAATGGTAGTTCTACTTCTTTGCTACTTGGAGTTATGATCTGCGTGTTATTCCCGTTTGTGCTATCTTGAGTTGTGAACAACGAGCGTTTATGCTCATGTCTTAACATCGAGAGTGAGAATCATCTTGCAAGATGGTTTGGACTGAATTAGTAACTTTGAGTCGGATTTTTGTTAATGAGGAGAAGAAATTTTAGTTGTGTTCGTCCGTTTAGCCTCAGATAGGTAATCGATTGACACATGACTTTTGTGGAAGACTTTAGTGAATCGTACCTTCTAAACTGTAAGTTTGTTTTGGTTTCCGTTCGAAATTCCAGTGGGTAAAGTGTTGAACTTTCCTTTAAGCATGTCTCAGTGGACGGTAAATGATCTGGATAATTGGTGTCGTCGTTACGACTATTGAAGAATTTTATTTGCGATATTATACGAGGATCATGAAGCGTCGATCTCTTCGAAATTGTTTTGGTATTTGAATTATTATGTGGATAAGAGAAGAACGGTTGGTCAGTTTTTGTATCGTTAGTTCTTAACATCAAGTCAAGGAAACCGAAAAGGTAATACCAATTGTATGCAGTTGAGTCGTACCCAAAGATAAGGATGTTAAGTCATCTTCTGAGTAAGAGTGAGAAATGAATGTTCTGAAGTCATGTGTGCAAATTGGACCATTTAAGGAACGAAACCCCTGAGAGAGATGGATTGAACGGGAAGTTGAATATGGTTTTCAAAGGCAAGCGTTATAGAAACCTGCAAGTATACTAAGAGATGATTTGAGTATGGCATTGGTGACTCAGTGGCTGTTGTAAGCTTTGTGGCATTACTGCGTTTTATTGATGAAGATCTTATGTTGACAGAAATTTCGAGTGAATGGAAAGTTTGTAACGAGAATTGTAATGAGACATAGTAACCATGATCAGATTGGGTAAGTCTAATTGGATATTTTGTTTCGAGTTTATATTGGGATTAGAATTGTATCGGTTATGATTGCAGCAGTACAACCCCGGTATCTCATTCGTTGGAGAGTGGGGACCGATGTCATGGACTTGTAGTTGACAAGTGAATCATTCTTTCGTTGTATGTTGCAAGTTCTTATCCTATTGGTTGGTTAGAGCTCTGATGGATAAGTATTTTTCTCTGCAGACTATCAGCTTCTTAGTATTGTTTGAGAATTCGTGGTATCTCTGTTGTTAGGCTTTGAAAGCATAGTGGAAGGAGACATATGAAAGAATTCAGTTAGATTGTTGAGGATCAAAGGAGAATTTTATCTCTAAGTGGGTTGTCTATGGTGGGATACCGAAAGAATGAAGTGTCTGATATAAATGGTTACCTTTTTGATGTAAGACCAAGTGGAATTGGTAAAGGAAGTCGTTTGAAAACTTTTGTTATAGCGTTAGTGATTGGAGGATCTTAATAAGATGCTTTTGTTGGGAAATTGTACAAGGAAGGGATCTCACCAAGATGCATTGTGGAACCTTGTCGAGGTTAACCGGAGTATTTTGTCTCGTGTTTAGAATCAATGGAAGGTGTAACGTGGCATGTTTCTTCGACGGAAGGATGATACTAGATGATTAAGTATAAAGCAACAAATAGATTGTGAAAGTAGTAAGTTGGAAACAAGCGTGTGAACATGGACGCGAAGTTGTTTCGTTGCAAAACAAGAATTTTGAGCCGCAAAGTCAGACTGGAATTTGAGTACGTCAGAATATGTAATGGAGTTAAGGATGAGTATGAATATAAGACAGTGTTGTAAACTGTCGTGGGAGTGAGTAACGGAAATTCGAGGACAAATTTAAATTCAAGGGGGGGGGGGGAGAATGTAATACCCTGTATTTAATTAAATACCCTGGATAATAATAATTAGGATAAATTAGTATTATCTGACTCAGAGATATTTTCTGGATATTCTCAAATTGGACCCATTAGTATACTAACTATCGTATATTGGTATAATCTACATTGTTTGGTTTTTAAGAGAAAGAGAAACAAGTTATGTATTATAAAAGGAAAAGAAAGGAAAGAAAGTTGGTAAGAGAAAGAAAAGAGAAAGAAGGAAAAAGAAGAGAAAGAAAGGGAGAAGAGAAGAGAAGAAGAGGAAGAAAAACCCTAAGAGAGGAAATGCTTGGATCATCACCATTTCTCCAAAAAATCTTCATCTTCATCAACCTCCTCTCCTTTGGCAAGGTGGGTTCTTAGTTAGAAACCTTTTCTTTGAGTTTTTGTTGAATTTGTGAGTTTTAGGGTTTTATAGAAAATCTAATAATTGATAGATTAAACAGTTAAAACTCGATTAAATGGAAGTATAATGATTAATATATGTTCATATACATGTTTTGTGATCGATTCTTCTGTGTTGATGATGTTTGGGTCGAGTTTGGCATGGAAATATAGTTTTCCCGTAAGCCTAAGATTTATGGAATCGTAGAGCTTGCTCAGCGAGAAAAACAGGAAGTTCCTTGCTCAGCAAGCTGGCCCTCGCTCTGCGAGACCTAGGAGTTCTGTTTTGTGTTTTTAAATC
Organism: Lathyrus aphaca; assembly: GCA_963966055.1. NCBI lineage: Eukaryota > Viridiplantae > Streptophyta > Magnoliopsida > Fabales > Fabaceae > Lathyrus > Lathyrus aphaca. The sequence continues at coordinate 445,940,199 of OZ014520.1, forward strand.
GTAACTTGTGATCCGGGTATCTGTTTTTAGTGTTCCACATATCAATTAAAAGCTGAGAATATTTACTAATTAATGATGCTATGAGATATCACATTTACCCGACTTTTATCCGACTCTTCTGATTTAGCCATAATTATGTTAGTTAGGGAATTTTGGAAGGTATGCCTAATCATGGGGATTGATTGAGAGTAGATACATGAGATCATTTCGAGAATTGTCTAATGGAGATAACTAGACTAAAATGTTAGGATTATATGATTACGAACTACAATCTAAAAGTATCAAGAATGGAGAAAGAGTGAGGAAATCTTGCCATACAGAAATCGTGTGGCCTAGTAGTGCAACTAGGATTGTTGGGTGGTATAACTTGTGAAATGACTAGTTTTACCTAGGTTGTTGTGAACCGTTAGCGTGCTATAAACTAGATCCTCCGTAATAGTCTTGTGTAAGTCTTGAGGTGCGTGATGTTTAGTCCCACGTGAAGCATCCGTAAAGATTTGAGGTGTGTATATTACGAGACCCTCTGTATTAGTATTATGTATGTCTTGAGGTGGGTAGATATTGGTCCCAAGGGAAGCATCCGAAAAGGCTAGAGGTGTGTATTACACGGTGTCATCCGTAAAGTCTTGTATAAGTCTCTTTGTGGTTACTTTGTGTTTCACTAGAGCATCCATAAAGATTGAGGTATCGGTTGTATAGATGCGGGTATTTTGGTTAAGGTGTGTATGTCACGAGTCATCCGTAAGGTCTCGAGTAAGGATTGAGGTGGGTTGCTTTTAGTCCCACGTGAAGCATCCGTAAAGACTTGAGGCAAGTGCTATACTATTTAGACGATGATCTTGAGTAAGTCTTGAGGTGGGTTACCTTTAGTCCCACGTGAAGCATCTGTAAAGATTGAGGTTAATGTTATATTGAATCCACCACAATAGTCATGAGTAAGTTTTGAGGTGGGTTATCTTTAGTCCCACGGGAAGCATCCGTAAAGGCTTGAGGTAGATGTTGCACTTGTTTAGTGGTGTGAACGTTGTGTGAAACGTTGTTCCATCTCGTACCGGATGCTTTTGAGAAGTGACCAAGGGCTCGAGTTAGGTTTGATAGAACCTTGTAGAGCCGAGAGAACTCTAAGATTGAGAACCCATTGAGATGTTGTTATCTCACCCACTATTGTTGTTGCCTTTCAGGTTCCTTTTGCAGGTTTGATTTACAAATGGAACTATGCTCGGGATGTTTCAAGTGAAGCATAGTTTTAGTCTTCCGCTGTGTACTTCTGTATCTTTGTACAATAATGGATATTGTATTGTTCTTAGCTTTTATTCTTTTTTAGTATGATTTCCATGTCTTGTGCCATAGTTTGTATAGTTTTAGAATTTGGACAAGAATGTGAATCATACTAGTAGGTATTTATGATGGTGTCAATACCAAAAATTAACACTGTATGATATTATTCTAGATATATATTATATGGGTGTTACATAAATTGTACGGCGTATACCGCTATGGTTGATATGGTAGCTACAGTTAGTGTGACACTTAGGTTAGTACGGATATTCTTCAAGTCAGTTGAGGATAATATCAGGCTGCCATATGGTGTCATTTACACTAACTTCCCTTTAGAACCCTAATTGACCCATCTTGGCCAGTATAAAGTAGTGAGATAGTCGGCTTTGGTGCAGTCTAAAGCTGGTTGATACTCATGCTACACTCATTGAGATTCTAATCTTGGGATGATTTATTTGGCGAGACAGTTTCCATACTGAAATAAAGCCTTTGAGAAGAATCAGTGATATTGAGATTCCTTAGAACCCGGTTACTATTGCTAGTACAGGTTGAACCAACTAAACTTCAATGGGGGGGGGGGTATTTACCTATGGACTACATGCAAGCTCTTAAACCTAAGGCTCTTGTGTAACTTGTTTGTGTTTGCCATTTTCTTTCTTTAAAAATGAACATAACATCATAACATCATGAAATCATAACATAGCATTTTCACTAACCATTTCAAGGACCAAGGGATTTATCTTTGTTCTTTGTTGCAGGTTATGGCTTTCGTTCGCAAAAACACTATTTGAATCAACTTTGTAAGGATACCTTCCAAGCTTAAGGAACTAGTCTCAAAAGTTCCTAAGAACTCTCAATTCATCGAAAGGCATGGTTGTCTACTTGGTTTGGTTACTTCAGGGTTTAATGAAAACATGATGAGTGTTATGTTACAGTTCTTTGACCCTAAACATCATTGTTTCACATTTCCCGATTATCAGTTGGTGTCCACAATAGAAGAATTCTCTAAACTACTTGGTGTACTTATTCTTAATCAAAAACCTTTCACAAATATTGTATTGGAAACAAGAAGTGGAGCTAAAGGTCTTCTTGCTCATTATCATATGCATACTTTGCTTGGAGATATTTCTGACTCATAATCATGTGCCTACTTTGCTTGGAGATATTTAGCACTATCTTCACACTCGTACTACAAAGGCGCGAGAGACTCTGATGTGTTGCATACCTCTACTATCAATGTGGTTTATTTCACACCTTCCTCGATCTGTGTTGAAGAATAAACAAGGTTTGATGTGGTCTAGAAGGATAATGTCACTCTCTCATTCAGATATCAATTGGTGTTCCTGATCTATGGAAGACATCATTATCATTGACTGTTATGGGGAGTTCCCCAATGTACCACTCCTTGGCGTAAGGGGAGGCATAACTTGTAATCCTTCTTTAGCACTACGTCAGTTTGGGTATGCTCGGAGTAATGGTCCTCATGATATGATTATTCAAGGTATTATGTTCGATTATGACAATGATCCTCAAGGTTACCGTCAAAGGTTTATACATGCTTGGGTCATGGTGAATAATATTAATAGCAACACTTTGGAACCAAAATACTCCATCCCTATGGAGCCTTACCTCAGATGGGTGCAGACTCGTGCTCAAAGTATTATGATGTCACATCCTGTTTTTCTACCGGTGATCGTTGAGCCTATTGTTAAAGGAGATGTTCCTTACACCATTCTTCATCCAGACATGCCTACTGACCTAGAAGAGCTACAGAAATCTTGGATCCAACTGAAGAAGGAAAAGGATACCTTTGAGGCTTGGTTCTATGCTAGCAAGGAGAAAGTGTTGGAGCTGACAAGGCAACTTCACGAAGAGCGGAACCTCAATACATATCTCAACACAAAGAGGAAACGTCCATGGGAGACTTCATTCTTAAGTCTCAAATGTTTTTATTTTATTTGTAACTTTTTCTTGTTTTTCCTTCATTGTAAGCCCAATGGGCAGTTATATTTTGAACTTACTAATAAAGGTTTTGTTTTTGTTTTTCTTTAACAAATTTAAATCCTACGAGGTCCTTGAAAACATTGCATATGCATTTACACGCCATACCATTGCATAGCAGGTTTCCATGACATATTTCTTATCTTCTCGCTATTTATTTCACTTGAAATGGCTCTCGAACAGACTGTCAAAGATCTCCAAACCCAGAACGCCCAATTCCAAGAGATGATCCTGAGCTTGTCCAAAGGATAAGAAGAAATGAAGGCACTATTGACCAAGAAGAAGAAGAAAAAAAGAAAATTAGTCGGCCTCATTAACATGGGGAGGATATTCAAAGGTCAAATTAAGACGGACGATGAGGTCGAAATTCATGGAGACGACGATTACCGAGATTTTGTGAAAGAAAAAGATAGCCAGCACGGTACTATTGGGAATTCTGATCAAGAGGAGAATTATTACTATGATTCGACTGGTGATAAGAAATACAAGTAACTGGAAGACCATTTGAATACCATGCAGTTGCAGAAAACATCTGGTTTAGATTTCGAAGATTTGAGTCTAATTTTTGGAGTTGTCATTCCTCTTGGATTCAAAGTTCCTACTTTTGTGGTATATGATGGTGTTTCGTGTCTGAAGCTGCATCTGAGGTCCTATGTCCAAAGGATCCAGCCACGTACTACTGATAGAAAGTTATGGATACATTTCTTCCAAGAAAGTTTATTTGGAGCTCAACTAGAATGGTACTACCAACTTGAGAGTACCAATATTCGTACCTGGAATGATCTTGCTGAAGCCTTCTACAAACAATATCAATATAACTCTAATTTAGCGCCAACTTGTATGCAACTCTAAAGCATGTCCATGGGCTCTAATGAAATTTTCAAAGAGTACGCTCAGAAATGGAGAGATCTTACAAGTAGGGTTCAACCTCCTTTAACTGACAGAGAGTTGGTTGACATGTTCATGAGTGCGCTGACTGGTCCTTTCTATAGTCATCTAAATGGAAGCTCGTCATCTGGGTTCCACTGAGCTGATAATGACTGAAGAACCATTTGAACGTGGAATACAAAGTGGTAAAATACAAGTGGCTACCTCTTCAAGTACCACAAAGAAGCCATCTAATGGGAAAAAGGAATCCAATGTTGTGTACGGCCAACAAGGTCGTAATAAGAACAACCGTAACCAATTTGTGGGAGCAGTTTTGATCTCTAATCCTGTACCTCCGTAACAAAATCAACAACAAAATAATCAGCTTAAGCATAACACACCTAGGAGACAATTTACAAAAATCAATATGTCATTGGCTCAGGCGCTATAACACATGTTGAAAGGAGAGTTGATTACCATGAAGGACCCTCCTCAGAATCCTAATACTTCCCCTCCTCGCTATAACCCCAATCCAAGGTGTGCATATCACTCCAACTGTCCCGGACATGATACTAATAAATGTTGGGCATTGAAGAATAAAATTTAGGATATGATTGATGCTGAGGAAATTGAGTTTGATCCTCCTAAGACTCCTAATATGATTACCGCTCCTATGCCCAATCATGATAAGACTGTTAATGCCATTGATGATGGTTCTTATATTTCTATTGTAGCTGAATTGACCACTCCTCTTTCAATTGTTAAAAAGAAGTTGTTGCAAGCCGGTTTATTTTCGGGCTGCAATGAAAACTGTTATTATTGTGCTTCTCAATCCAATGGTTATTGGAAGCTGAAAGAAGGTATTAAATGTTTGATGGACAACCGTACAATATTGTTTGAGAAGAGTCCTTTTATGAGAGTTTATGTGAAAGTTTGTCCCAGGGTCTGAAGCTCGAGGACGTGTCTATGGTTACTAAGACTCCCGTAAAGATTACCTCTAAAACCCCTGTAAGGATCACCTCTAAGGGTCCTGTGGAGATTACTATTGAGCCAAAAGTGGCTCCCCTGATTATTACCACTCCTAGTCCAATCCCATATTCTTCTGACAAGGCCATCCCCTGGAATTATGGCACTGATGTTTATGTACATGGTGTCAAGCAAGAGCTTTTAACTGATAGACCTGTTGAAGATACTAAACATGATGTCGACAATATCGTTGGGACTAGTAAAGTTACTTGAAGTGGAAGGATTTTCTATCCAGAAGACACTTCAATTAGTGTTGTTACTCCAGTTTGTATTTCTACCTCCGAGCCAGGTACTGAAACTCGAGGTAAAGCACCAGTAATTGAGTTTGTTCAGATTGTGACACCAGCTACTGAAGATCTCTCTAAGCAAATGGAAGAAGTACTAAAGATCATCCTCAAGAGTTATTACAATATTATCGAGCAGTTGGGACACACTCCCTCCAATATCTCTATGTTATCTATGTTATTATTCTCTGAGGCCCATGCTAAGGTTTTGGTGAAATTCTTGAAATCTTCACATGTACTGCACTAAATCTCTATGGACCAAATTGAAAATCGTGTTGCTAACTTGATGATTGACAATGGCTTAGGCTTTTCTGATATTGGTCTAACTCCCACTGGAATAAACCACAACAAAGCTATGCACGTCTCTATTGAGTGTAGGGGCATTACTCAATTTCATGTGTTGGTGGATAATGGTTCCTCATTAAATGTGTTACCAAAGGTCGTTCTTGACAAGCTCAACTATAAAGATGTTGTGCCAAGACCTAATAACATGGTGGTGAGAGCCTTAGATGGTTAAAAATGAACAATGTGTGGAGAAATTGATCTTCCGATCAAAGTAGGTTCTCAAGTCTTTGACTCTACTTTCTATGTGATGGACATTCGTCCTGCCTATTCCTGCTTGCTTGGACGCCCTTGGATACATGGGGCAGGTGTTGTAACCTCTAACTTACACCAGAAGCTGAAGTATCCTGTGAAAAGCAAGATTGTCACTGTCTATGATGAAGAAGAGTACATGGTCAGTCATATGAGTAATTTCAAGTATGTTGAGATGGATGGCGAATTCGTCGAGACTCCTTGTCAAACATTCGAAGTGGTTCCTTCGATTGTTCCTATTGCAAAACAAGTTCATGTTCCTAAGGTTACTAGAGCGTATCCTGCAATGGCCTCTCTGAAAGATGCTAAAGTTGTGGTTGAAGAAGGTGGTTGTACTGTTTGGGGTTAACTTCTTGACATTCCTTACAAGTCTGACAAATTTGGTATGGGTTTCACTTCAGAGGCTAAAAAGGTTGTTCATCATGCTCGTGCTATTCGTATCACCAACAAAGGAGTTCAAAAGGATCAAGTCAATGTTGTGGAAAACACTAATGAGGACTACAACCTAGACAGTTGGATCTTTCCTACCATTGGCAGTGGGCTCAACAATTGGAAGACTGAAGACATTATTCCTATCTCCTTTAGTCAGGAGTAAATGCTATTTTTTGTTTTTCTTATTTTTGGTTTTGTAATTTGAACAATTAAACTTTTAAGCCTTTTGCCTTTCCCAGGGCACAAAGGTCTATCTGTTAAGGGTTGTCATTTCATCGCATTTTTCAATCAATAAATCAATGGACGTTTTGCATTCAAATTTTGCTCTTTTTATCTTTCTATTTACTTCTTCGCTATGTGTTCTTACACACACCCACATCATTAAACTGCATATCCTCATCTACTCTAGATCCCATGGATAACAGTTCTGCTATTGCCAATTATGACTTTGAAAATCCAATCTACCAAGTCGAGGACAGAAATAAGGAAGATTGTGAAATGCTTGTAGAACTTGCTAGGTTGCTACAACAAGAAGAGAAAGTTATACAGCTGCATGAAGAACCGATCGAAGTTGTAAATCTGGGTACTGAGGAAGATAAGAAAGAGGTCAAGATAGGTGCTGAATTAGAAGACAGTGTTAAGAACAGGTTAATTCATATGCTACATGATTACATGGAAATCCTTACTTGGTCTTACGAAGATATGCCAAAACTTGATACTAATATAGTGGTTCACTGTCTGCCAATGAAAGAAGGTTGTCACCCAATAAAGAAGAAAGTGCGTCGTATGCGTCTCAAAATGTCAGAAAAGATCAAAGCTGAAGTGAAGAAACAATTTGAGGCAGGGTTCCTAGCTGTCACTTCTTATCCTCAATGGGTTGCAAATGTGGTACTAGTTCCTAAGAAGGATGGAAAAGTATGCATGTACGTAGATTGCAGAGACTTGAACAAGGCCAACCCCAAAGATGATTTTCCGCTTCCTCATATTGATGTTTTGGTAGACAACACTGCTCAGCATAATGTATTCTCTTTCATGGATGGTTTCTCTGCTTATAATCAATTTAAGATGGCGCCTGAAGATATAGAGAAGACTACGTTTGTCACACAATGGGGCACCTTTTCCTACAAAGTAATGCTATTTGGTTTGAAAAATGTTGGGGCAAAATACCAGCGCGCTATGGTAGCCTTGTTCCATGATATGATCCATCATGATATATAGGTATATGTTGATGACATGATAGCCAGATCTCAACTGAAGAAGAACATCTTAACCATCTGCAAATGTTATTTGAGAGATTGAAGAAATACAAGCTAAGATTGAATCCAAACAAATGTACCTTTATGGTTAGATCTGGTAAACTTTTGGGTTTCGTTGTTAGTGGAAAAGGTATTGAAGTTGACCCTACAAAGGTAAAAGCTATATAAGATATGCTTGATCCTCGTACTGAGAAGGAAGTCAGAGGTTTCTTGGGACGCCTGAACTACATTGCAAGATTTATTTTCCACTTAACCGCTACATGTGAGTCAATCTTCAAATTACTGAAGAAAGATCAAGTAATGGAATGGAACGAAGAATGTCAGATAGCTTTTGATGAGATCAAGAAATATCTCAAAGAACCTCCAATACTGATGCCACCAGTTGCGGGAAGACCCTTGATTATGTACCTGACAGTATTAGACAATTCAATGGTGTGTGTGTTGGGGAAACATGACGAGTCTGGTCAAAGAGAGCAATCAATATTCTACCTTAGCAAAAAGTTTACCGACTGTGAAACAAGATACTCACTCCTCGAGAAAACTTGTTACACTTTGGCATGGGCTACTCGCCGACTAAAACAGTGTATGTTGACTCATACCACTTTATTGATATCGAAGATGGAACCTATCAAATACATATTTGAGAAACCTGCTCTCTCCGGACGAATAGCGAGATGGTAAATGATTTTTACAGAATATGACATTCAATACACTACTCAAAATAATTCCAAATAATTACTTAATTCATCAAATTACACCTCACTCATCATAAACATATCCTACACCATAATATCTCGTCGATCTCACCGATAAATCCCGAATATTTATTATAATCCAATTAAATAAATATTCTAATTATTTTTGGAGTGTTACAACTATCCCCCACTTAGAATATTTTCGTCCTCGAAAATTCATCTGATATAACAACTCCAATTACTTATTCAATCCGACTAAAAACTCCCGACTCAGAAAGGTAACTCCACATATAATACAAACCCTAACTCATAGCATCCACGATAACAATAATACAAATACTACACAAGTAATACACTTGACAACTAGAATCGCAACACAAGATAACACCCAACTCAAGAATTCAATGATTGAAGAACTAGAACACAACATAGTGTCGCTCCCCGGATTTCCATTCTAGTACAAACACAAAAGTGGCGCGGAAAGGGGTTCAATCGCCAGCCAGGAATTTTTATCCCGAAGGAACGGGAATGGTAGTGTTGCACAAACCAAAAGAAAAGAAAAGGAAGGACACGAGTCCTGCGAAACAAAGAGACTGAGTTCAGGAGTCGGTTACGACCTGGGAAGGTATTAGCACCCCAGATCGTCCGCCATACCCGACGGGATCCACGCTGGCAAATAAATCTGTTTCAAAGTGTAAACACCCCAAATTTGCCCTCACTAAGTTCACACCATGGCTTGTGATCTTTCATATTTGCATTAGTTCAATCATATCATATCATGTTGCATTTTTGCTTCACTGCATTGGTTCAAGTTCATCTGCATCTAGGGTTTGTGACTTGAGCCATCCAGGATCCATCTGAGCCACTCCAAAGGTCTTAAATCACCTAAAGAGGGTCCATGTATGTTCAATCATCATATTATATCCACCAAAGATCCTGGAAGTCAAAAAATCACAAGAACTGGCAAAGCATGGAAGCAGAGCTAGGGTTTAACTGCACAGATGACCTAAAATTAGGGTTTTGGTTTCAGAGGCCATAACTCCAATTTTTTTGGTCATTCTTGTTTCTGTTGGTCTCAATATGATATAAGGATCATGCATACCAAGTTTGATGAAGAAATTCATTGTGGAAGACATCTGATCACTGGGTAACTTCCTCAGAGCAAAATCAGGGCATCTGAGGCCCCCCAACATGGAACCAAAGTGGATTTTTCATCAAATTGAAGTTATATGGTCTTTATTTGATCATTTAAGTGCTTAGAAGTTCACAAATTTGAAGAAAAGTGAGCAAAACCAAAAGTTGCCAAAAATGGAAATGACTTGTAATGTAAACTTTCCATTTTGGGAAAGTTTTTCAACCTCCTCTTTCTCAACCAAAAATGCTTCAAATGAAAAATTGTTGGTCATGAAAGTTGTAGATTGGATCATTCCCTTTTCAAAAAGTACAAGAACAAGATCTAATTCATTATGGAACTCAAGTTATGGCTTTCCAAAGTTGGCAAAAATCACATAATTTCATGTTTCATGCCATAGAGGGATTTTTGCAATTTCAAGTTTCAAGCTTCTTAATGACTTCTAATGCACTCCATTACATCATATTATGATCACACAACACATTTGGACCAAAATTGTGCCTTGGATTACAAGAAACCATGAGCCATTCTTCACAAAATTCCAAAGGGGGAAATATGCAAGAACATTGGAATCTCTTGATCAAGGCCATCCAACTCACAAAATCTGATCCAAAGGCCTTCCTTGATCCAAGCTGAAGCAAGACAAGCCCTAAGATCTTCTCGACCCGAGCCATGCCTATGGTACACAAAATCTTGACTTTTTGCATTTTCACCCATACCAATCAAGATGTGACATTACCAACTCTCTGGCCAATCAGCATATGTTATGTGGATCTCATGGACCTAAAACAACACAAGACACAAGCCTGAACTCTCCCACAACTCAGCATTCACAAAATTTTCCAAAAACTTCAAGTCTTCGAAACTCTCAGCACAAACATCAAACCTCAAATCTTTTTCCACCAATCATCTCCACACATCATAGGGAACAAAAACCACCCTTCACTTTGCCCTGAAAGTCACTCAAACTCAAACACGATTTTCCACCTCTCAGAATTGAACCTTCAAAAGGAGGCCATTTAAACACTTGTAAAGCTTCTCAATAGCATCAGGGTGATTAAAGGAGGTGTCTAGCACAAGAAGCAGGCTTTGAGGGTCCATATTTGCTCAACTCCAACTCAGATATAGCTCAAGAACTTTTTTCTCAGAGCTTTGATTTTAAGTTACAATGTGATAAAGCATGTTTCTCTGATCATTATGCACTTTGAATCACTGAAAATGGTTAAGTATGTGGGATGTATTCAACTTCTGAAATTTTTGTCAGTTTTCCGTTTGGCTTTGATTCTCTCTTATGATGCAAAATAAATTGTTTTTGTTTGTGGATTCTTGTTGTTTGATGTTAGAGGATTGATTCTGGAGTTTTTGGCATGTTTTCATGGCCTTGAGAGAGAGATAGGGGTTTGGTGTTGCCGGAGAAGATGACCGGAGCTTGCTCCGATCACCTGAGAGTAGTTAGGGTTCTAATAAGGGTTTAAGTGCCAGATTTAATGTGGACCATTGGATGCGTGTTTTAGTTAGTGGATAGATGGCCCAGATTAGTTCGTTAGCCCTAATTCCCAATTAATAAAGTAAATCACAATTAATTAGCCAGGACTGATCCCAGCCCTTGAAACACGCGCGGTCAACTCCCTCCATCCCAGTTTGAATCCTGGCCTTAGGATTTGCTTACTTTTCATTTTTTATCATTTTATTTTATTTTTCTTTCTATCTCTTTTCTCATATTTATTTAAAATACCAAAAATCATTTTAAAATTCTGAAAATTTTTGTCACCACTTTAAATATTTTTCAGAACCCAAACATATTTTTAATTTTAATTTTTGCATTTAAAAAGTATTTTTAAATCATTTAAATTTTATTTTTAATTAATTAAAGTCTTTTAATTAATTAAAATTACATTTAAGTATTTAAAAATCACCAAAAAATTCAGAGAACATTCTTGGACATTTAGAAACATTTAAAAACTCACCATACAAATTTCTTTTTGGTTTTAATCATGCTTTGACATTTTTTCAATGAATTAGGGTTCTTAAATTTGTTCATTTTTAACCCTAACTTCAAAAATTCATAACTTTTTAAACCAAGTTGAGTTTGTGAATGGTTCTTTTTTCATTTTTCTATGCATGGCTCCTAGTTTCTAAAAAAAATTTTGTTTCATTTTTATCTTTCATTTTCAATTTGTTTGGTATTTTACATTGAGGATCACCCAAAAAACCCTAGAAACTTAGAAAAATCATAAGTCCCTTAGGGTTAAGAGTTGGGTCTCCTCCTTTGGGGTGTGATGTCATATAGGTTTAGAGTTCCTTTGAGTGCATTTTCAATTTTTTATCATGTCATTTGCTTCTGTCTTTGCCATTTGCATCTCATCCTTTCATAAAACCCTAATTTCTAATCTTCATTTGCATACCTCTTGCATATGCTTGCATTCATAAACTTTCCATGACATTCTATGCATTTACATGACTTCTAAGATATCTTAGGAAAAATTAGAACCATGTGATCATTGCATCATCCATTTGCCATGTTATGCTTTCATTTCATTTCATGTGCATTTATGAACTTTCATGCCTCTTTTCATGCTTCATTTGCATCCTCATTCCTTGTATGATCATTCACATCTCTTGACATACATTTGCATCATCTCTTAGCATCATTTGCATCTTAAACATGCTTCTGGTTTTGGTTTGCATCCTTGCATTCATTTCATTTTCATTTCATTTCATTTCCTTTTACTAACTTTTCAGGTGGTAAGTTACTTTGAGAAGTGAATTTGCCTTCACTTCTCACAATCTCATCTCTCTTATGCATTCATTGCTGCATTTTGTATTTCTATTAGAGTGAGCTTGCTCATTCATGTTCCTTCTTCACTTTCTTTCTTCAAGTAACTTATCTTCTTAAGTGAAGTAAGTTGACTTGTTTCTTCTGCTTCTCCTCCTTTTATCTGCTTCTTCCTTGGTGGCTCTTCTTGAAGATCTCTTGCAAGCCTCATAAACCCTAGGAACACCCAAGCATGATTAAAATTAGGGTTTTGATTAGTCCCCCATTATTTTTACCTTTGTGTCATCTTTTGTGTCTTCTTTTCTCATCTCATAATCAGGGACTAAACCTTCAAGGTTTTAAGGCTTTGTGATTAAGGTTATGCCTGCATCCTTCTCTTAGGATGGAGTGTATAACCTTAATCCTAAGTGTTAAGCCCTTAATGTGTTTAAATCTCTTAATCAATTCACCTAATAATCACTAAGACATCAAGCTTGTAACTTGGGCCTTGCATTAGGGTTATAATTCTTCCTTAATTGGTTAAGAAGGACTAACCCTAGAGTTAATGGACAAGTCCCCCTCAAGTTGTCTTAAAAACCATAAAATCCACTTCTTAATCTTACCATTAACTAAAATCCACTCTAATAAAGCTTTTGTTTTGTCATGAGGTTAATCCCTAATCATGGATTAAGTTGAGGAGCCTTCCTCGGCTTAAATGTTCTCATCTATTATCCTTCTATTAGGATGGTGTAATGGGTCCATTAAATCCTTGATTATGGCTTAAACTCATTACTTAACACTAAACAAAACTCCAAAAACATCTAAATAAATGCAAGTAGGTTAATGATCTTAATCCTACATCATGGTGATTAAGTGTGAGATGCTTACTTCACACTTAAGGTATTCTCATTACCCCTAATCAGAGGGAGGAGGTGATGAGTTTACTAACCCTTGGTTTAGCCTTAAGCTCATTAACGTATGACAAACACCAAAAAGCAATAAAGGATTGAAAACACCAAAAACAAACAATAATCGTCTCCTCCGGGATTCTTTTCTCATCTCATTCACTCATAATCGAGAACTCGCTTCTTCCGTCTAATGCAAGACAGTTTGCACCTGAGCCAGACAGGTCATACACTTGAGCATATACAAGTAAGCAGTTCACAAGTCAATTTATCTTTCAGTCTCTTTGAGTCGAACTACGGTGTTCTGACTTCCTCATTGCACGAGAGGATACGTAGGCATAACTTAACAGTTATCGAACAAAAGTCTCTATTTATTCCCCCTCTTCCAACATTATTCTTTTTAGCCTCATTCTTGAGCATTTCAGTTCATATTTCTTTTGCACTGACACCTATACATTCTTTTCCAGCTTTTGCACACAGATAGCACTGACACTACCCCTTTAAACACAAACATTCAAGCGTGGATCTTGTCGAGTACGACGGACAATCTGGGTGCTAATACCTTCCCAGGTTGTAACCAACCCCTTTTCTCAGTTTCTCTGGTTCGCGACCGTCTTATCCATATCTTTCTAGGTTTATGCAGCAATATCTTTCCTTCGGGATAAAAATGCCTAGATGGTGACTCTTTTCAGTTCATCTTCATGTTCTCTCCTTTCGCCGACCGTTCGCGTCTGTAGCCCTCTAGGCCATGTGTCATTTGGTGGGAGCGAGAGCTTGGCGACTCTGCTGGGGACCCTTATACTGCAACCAGGGCTTCTGGTTATTTTTGTGGGTTCCTCCTAGCGCTTGTTTGATTTCTGTTTACTAGGGGGTTAAGTGCTAATTGTGTTTATTTATTTTATTTATTGCTTTATGTACAGCTTTATTTACTGCTTTCTTTGCAGTTTTTTATACATCATACTGTCATTATCATTGCTGGATCTGGTTTCTATTTTGGTGGGTGGGGTTCCACTGAGTGATTAAGGTCATATACCTGGGACCTGAGTGACACCTAGGCTAGAGTGGTTCATGTTCTTTCCCATTCCATTTCGGTCTGGTGCGGGAATATGAAACACGGTTCAGATGTGGGTTTCTTCTTGAGAACTCTGTGCTACAGATTTCCTGTAGTGCTAGGGCTATCTGGGAAGCCTGCTAAGTCTGGATGACCTTTATTTTGACCTTCAGAATCTGGGGTGAATTAGAGGAGGATCTTTTATGGTTATTGTAAACATTGTACCTCCGGGTTAGAAGTGTTTACACTTCTCATATATGATCCAAGTCTGAGGATCCTTGTTCTAGAACATTACATGTGAGGGGGTTGGATTGTTTACAGGTTTGCAGGAACCCTTGGCCACATCATACCCTGTTACTGTTTTGTTTAAGAATACTTCACTTTGGACAGTTCTTGTGATTAACCCTGGATATGTGACTCTTTATTTGAGACCTCCCCCCTGGTTACTGGATTTCTGAGCTTCCATTCGGACCTTTGAACAAACATGGACCTTATACCAAGACAGATAATCAGATCTAGCTCTTGAATACAGACCCTTGCATATCATTTTCATATATCATCATTGCATCATTTAACATTTGTTTATTTGTTTTTCAGGGTATCCATCACATCATATTTGGTTTGGTTTTGACCCCTTATAGTGCTTAGACCTCAGCTTCAGTTATCTTCTTCAGCTATCCTCTTCAGCTATCTCCTTTAGTCTGTCAGAGACTCACCTGCATCAGTCTATCAGAGACTTACCTCCAGCTTCTCAGTCTGTGATCTTCATCAGCTTCTTCACCAGCACTCATGGATATTCTAAGGAAAAGCAACATATCTTATCACTTCTTTGAGCCCTCTCTGACTGGTATCAGGCAGGTCCAGTCACTCATCACACCTGACCACATCCCACTGTTCAGAGAGAACTATGGGGGTATTTTAGACATGGTTATGGATCTTGATTCTTCTCAGAGAAGCATGATCCACACATGCTTGCAGTTCTATGACCCCCCACTCAGATGCTTCACTTTTCCAGATTTCCAGATGGGGCCTTTACTGGAAGAGTTTTCCTTGTTGATTGGAGTGCCTATCAGAGGAGGGATCCCCTTCAACCCAGAGATGACTGCTCCCAGAAGTGAACAGATAGCAAGGGCATTGCACTTGGAGCCTGCCCTTATTGAGCAAAATATGACAACAAAAGCTGGGATTCCTGGTTTACATCTGGACTTCTTAATTTCTCAGGCCATCCTGAAGGCTGTAGTGGGAGAATGGAGGCCAGTCTGTGCACTATTAGCCCTCAGCATATATGGGGCTGTATTGTTTGCAGATGAGCCTAAATTTGTCAATAAAAATGCCATCCACTTGTTTCTGCTGAGGAACCCAGTGCCTACATTGCTAGGTGATTTTTATTACTCCATCCATCAGAGGAATGAAAAGCAAAGGGGGAAGTTGGTCAGATGATGTACTCCCTTGTTCTACTCTTGGCTACTCAGACACCTGCCTAAGTCATATGTTTTCTTGAACCCACACCAGCAGAAGAATTGGGCCAAGAGGTTCATTGCCTTAACATCAGATGATATCAGATGGTGTACCCAGAGCACCAAAGGCAAGGATATTATTACCAGTTGTGGGCAGTACCCTAATGTGCCTCTGATAGGAGTAAAAGGTTGCATCAACTACAACCCTTTGTTGTTTAAGAGGCAATTGGGATATGCCTTGGTTCACCCTCCCAGGGGACAGGATTTAGATGAGACCCTATACTGTGAAGTGCAACCTAATTCAGCTGTTGTCAGGCAAGCTGCCTGGGCTTGGGACAACATATAGACCAAAGGGACAACCATCCTTGGAAGATGTAACAATGTTGCTTTAGCTCAGTACTCAGATTGGTCTCGTACTAGAGCTCAGATCACCAGGATGCCTTTCACCTTGGAAGACACACCTGGACCTTCTACAGTACAGCCTACAGCAACTGTTAGCCTGGAGGAATTTGAAAATCTGAAAGAGAGGAATAATCAGCTATCTGAGGCCCTGAAGAAGACTCTTTGGGAAAGGAATGACGGTCGTCTGGACATTGAGAGATTGGAAATACTCAAGATTGAGAGAATAAATGACTACATAAGGAAAGCAAGATCCGGAGAACAAATATTGAAGAATGCCTGTAAGGAGGTCAGGATTCAGAAGGCTAGGGCTGAACATTACCTGGAAGAAAGCCAGGCTAGGTGGATCAGGATCACCGAAGCCTGTGCACAAGAAGACCAGAGGACTCAGGCCAAGATTGAGCAACTGGAGACCAATGAGAAGAAGCAGCAGGAAGCTCTGTTGGCAGCTCAGAAGGAGATATCAGAATTGAAGCTCCGAGCAGGGTTAAAGAAATCAAAGGATCAGGACAAGCATAAGAAGCTGACTAATGCCATTGCTACCAGGAACCTCCTCATTAGGACCATTACAGAGCACCCAGCTGGTCCGGTGACTGAGGCACTCCTGAATGAATTCAGGGAAGATGACTATGGACTGGATGTCTGATTCCTTTTGCTTGTATTTCCTTTCTTTTGATGTACTTTTCCTTTTTGTTGTATTTTTTGACCCACCATGGGCTTGTGTTGTAAACAGACTATGTATTTTCCTTATTTTTAATATATCAGTTTGTTTTATTTTGGTGGGTTTTCTCTCAACATCATCAAGCATCTCCTCGAGGTCTAGAAAGGTCAAAACCAAGAACCAAACCGGATACCTTGGAAAACAAATAAGCATATTGCATTACATACTAACACTTTCTTTGTTTTTTAGGTTTTTTTATATTATTTGTTTCTCACTTTGTTGTGCTTTCAGGAAACATTGCTCGTCGCCGAGTGTTCCCTGTCAACCGCACACACCGGTACCCAACGCGAAACAACCTTCCAGGCATTCAGATGGAGCAGGTATAGAAGGACCTGAATGAAGTGAGAAATCAGATGGTAAATGAAAGGGTCGAGATGAGAAACCAAATGTCTCAATTTATGGTTGTGATGACTGGCTTAGCCTAGAGCCAGGAAAGGCTGAGAGAGCTGGTAGAAAGGCATACACCTGAAGAGCCCCACCTTGGGACAGGAGGAACCAACAATAATGAACGAGGGCAGCCCCGTATCGACCCACCAGAATTTGGGCCCCATTTGAATCCAGATGTTAATGGCACAAGGAATGTTCAAGGTAATGCTGTTGGGGGCAGAATTCTGCAACAGGATCCCCAAGAAGAACAGTTCACTATCATTGGGGTTGGGGATGAGGTGTATGACAGAAGACTGGATGAGATTGCTGAAAAGCTAAGGTCTTTGGAATCCCAGAATTCTTTAGGCTTTGATGTAATGGATATGGGGTTGGTAGATGGGGTGAGAATTCCCCATAAATTCAAACCCTCGTGCTTTGAAAAATATAATGGTACCTCATGCCCGCGTACTCATCTGCAATCCTTCTTAGGGAGACTCAAGGCTTATACCATGGATGAGAAGATATGGATGTTCTATTTTGAGGACAGCCTGACTGGAGCGTCAAGAGAATGGTATTCGCATCTGACAAGGGCCACCATAAGATGTTGGAAGGACTTAGCCAAAGCCTTCATCTGGCAATACCAGTACAACCTAGACATGTCCCCTAATAGAACTCTTCTAATGGGCATGTCTCAGTCTTCAAGGGAAAGATTTCGGGATTATGCTCAGAGGTGGAGATAGCTTGTTGCTGCTGTCCAGCCACCCATGTCCGAAAGAGAGATGGCTGACATGTTTATGAACACCTTGCAGGGACCTTATATTGATAGACTTGCTGCTTTCTCTTCCACCAGTTTTGCCGATGTAGTTATAGCTGGTGAGAGAATCGAGAGTCTTTTGAAAATGGGCAAAATCTCCGACAATGGTGCCAGCTCCTCCAACAACCCCATAAAACCTTTTTCAGGACCCCGAAGGGAGGGTGAAACTAATGCTATCCATGCAGGTAGGGGTAGACCCCAATATTCTCACAGATCAATAGCGGTTGTTACCATTTTGGATCCGGTTCCACAACAACCACTATATCCTCAACAATAACAACAACATCACTATCAGCAACAATCTCATTTTCCGCAACAAAGAACTTACAGCAATAACAACAACAACCAACAACAGCGCCCCTTTCAACAGAGGCCATCTCAGGCAAATAAGGTGATTGACCCCATTCCTATGCCTTATGCCGCTTTACTGCCACAACTCCTGAAGCTTAACCTGGTCGAGTTAAGGACGTTGGCTCCACCAGATCCTCTCAATCTCCCGAAGAATTATGATGCTAATGCCAGGTGTGCCTTTCACTCTAATGCACCTGGTCACAATACCGAGAAGTGTAGAGCCTTGCAGATGAAGGTTCAGGATTTGGTCGATTCCAAAGCTCTCAATTTCGCACCTCCTCCAAATGTTAATAGAAATCCTATGCCTAATCATGGTGGCCCCAGGATTAACGCCATAGAAGAGGATCAACCATATGCACTAATTGATAATGTTGCACAGATTCGAACACCGTTGGCAGAAGTCAAAGCTCAACGTTTAAGATGCCAAATGTTCCCGGGCTGTGAGGCCTGCTGCGAATCGTGCAAAACTGCTATTAATGGTTGTGAGAAGCTAAGGTTTGGTATGGATGTCCTTATCAGAGATGAAATTTTGCATATTACCACAACGACTCCATCAACAACTCTTGTTTCAGCAATAATGGATTCTCCTACAACATCAACAATTCTTCCTTCAATAGATCCTCCTACAACTGCAACAACTATCATTCCCACTGATTCATCCACAACTCCGGCAATCACTTCATCCATTATTTCAACAGATCAGAGTTCAGCAACATTTATTTCTACAACATCAGCACCCATCTTATCAATGGAAACATCTATAACACCAGCAAACAATAATGAAGATGTCTCAACGGTCACGATCTATTATGACCCAGCAAATGTTCATCCCAGCAACAATTTCCAACAACAAACTGCAACACCTCCTATCAGATCTCCAGTCACAATCTACTACGACCCGCACACCATCACAGTTCCTTCCGCTGCAGTAATCAGTCCGGTCACCATTACGGTGCCTGGACCAGTATCTTATGAAAGCAGTAATGCCATACCTAGGCACTAAGGCTCTGATCTCTACTGCGATGGAAAGAGGACCACTCTAGATTCAACAACCTCTCCACCACAAGTTGACAATGTTGGGGGAGGCGGAAGCTTCACCAGAAGCGGACGCCTTTTTGCCTCACAAACACCAAGACCCAATGTTGAAGCAGAAGCTGCTGCTAAGGCAAAAGGGAAGAATGCGGTACTTGAAGAGCCAACTGTTAAAGAAACTCTGAAGACGTCTTTTGAACAAGAAGTGAGTTCATGAGAATAATCAAAAAGAGTGATTACAAAGTGGTGGACCAACTTCATCAGACACCCTCCAAAATCTCTATATTATCATTGCTAATGTGTTCCGAAGCCCACAGGAATGCATTGTTAAGGGTCCTGCACGCAACATATGTGCCAAAAGAGATTACGGTTAATCAGCTGGAAACGGTGGTTGCCAATGTTACCACCAGTCATGGGCTGGGCTTCACAAATGCTTATTTAACAACGGAGGGGCGTAATCATAACAAGGCTTTACATATCACCTTAGAATGCAAAGGTGTTGTTCTTTCTCATGTGCTGGTGGACACTAGGTCTTCACTCAATGTCCTCCCAAAGAAAGCCTTGGTGAAGCTAGAGTATGATGGTTTGGCATTGCGTCCAATTAATTTGGTGGTGAGAGCATTTGATGGCTCTAAGAGATCAGTACTGTGAGAGATTGATTTACCTGTGTTGATTGCCCCGCAGACCTGTAAAACTACCTTCTTCATGATGGACATACAGCCGGCCTACAGCTGTCTGTTGGGTAGACCCTGGATTCACGCCGCTGACGCTGTTACATCTACCCTTCACCAGAAGTTAAAATTTGAGTGGGAAGGCCAGATCATCACAATCTGCGGGGAGGAGGACATTTTTGTCAGCCAGCTGGCTACTTACAAGTACATAGAGATGGATGGGGAGATCCATAAGACTATGAGTCAGGGGTTTGAGGCCCTTAACATCAATGAAGCAAATGCTGTGTCTGGAACTTCCATCACTTCATACCAACAAGCCCGAAAGGTTGTTGAGGAGGGTACCGCTCAAGGCTGGGGCACGCTACTTCCAGTAGAAAAGAAAGAAGACAGATTCGGGTTGGGTTACAGACCAACTCGACAAGATCAACCAGAGGCTGCAATGGAGCCCAAATTTGTCAGCATGGGAATGCTTACCCCGGATGCTGTGAACAGTCTGGAAGACGAGGAAGAAGACGAACGCCACCTGGAAAACTGGATACGTCCAAGGATCCCGGGGAACCAAGTCTCAAACTGGTCTTCCCAGGAAATTATAATAGTTACTCCTGCGGAGTAATTATTATTTCCTGTCTTTTAAGCATGCATCAAGTCATGCATCTTGCCCAAGATGTCAGGGCTCATTTTGTAATCGGGCCATCTTGTATTTTGTGCAAACGATCAATTAATGAATATCAGGACATCTTTTGCAAATGAGTCTTTTTTTCCCGCTCACTGTTTTCCATTTTTCATTTTTTGTACAATAATAAAATGGCAATGTTTTTCAATATAATAACTTCATTTTCACTTTTTCTAAGCAAGATAAAATTGATCACTAAAATGAACCAATCTAAACCCTTGCAGAGAGTGCCCTCCAGACTGCACCGACAACGACACTGCTATGACTTCGTATGACTTCGACAATCCTATTAATCAAGCCGATGAAGGGGTTGAAGAAGATTATGATCTACCTGAAGAACTAGCCAGGTTGTTAAGACAAGAGGAGAAGGTTATCACTCCTCATCAGGAGGAAGTTGAAACGATTAATCTTGGTACCGAAGAAGACTTGAAAGAAGTGAAAATCGGGGCCCGTCTGCAAGATTCAGTGAATGAACAACTTATTGACATGCTTCGAGAGTACGTGGATGTCTTTGCTTGGTCCTATCAATATATGCCAGGTCTGGATACCGACATTGTTATGCACAACCTGCCTCTAAAAGAAGACTTTCCTCCAGTAAAACAGAAGTTGCGTCGTACTCTCCCGGATATGGCCATGAAGATAAAAGAAGAGGTACAAAAACAGTGGGACACCGGTTTCCTTGTTGTAACTAGTTACCCGTTGTGGGTTGCTAACACTGTACCTGTGCCCAAGAAGGATGGCAAAGTATGGATGTGTGTGGATTACCGGGATCTGAATAGAGCTAGCCCGGAAGATGACTTCCCATTACCTCACATTGATGTATTGGTCGACAACACGGCTCAGTTCTGGGTATTCTCCTTCATGGATGGATTTTCAGGATATAATCAGATCAAGATGTCACCTGAAGACATGGAGAAGACAACTTTCATCACACCCTGGGGCACATTCTGTTATAAGGTAATGCCATTTGGACTGAAGAATGTTGGTGCCACTTATCAACAGGCTATGGTAACATTATTCCATGACATGATCCACAAAGAAATTGAATGTTATGTGGATGACATGATTTCCAAGTCCCTCACTGAAGAAGACCATCTGGTAAATCTGTTGAAACTGTTCAAGCGTCTGAGGAAGTACCAGCTGAAGCTAAACCCCAACAAATGCACATTCGGGGTACGTTCCGGTAAACTGCTGGGGTTCATTGTAAGTGAAAAAGGAATTGAAGTTGACCCTAACAAAGTCAAAGCCATTCAAGAGATGCCTGCACCTAGGACTGAAAAAGAGGTTCGGGGGTTCCTAGGTAGATTGAACTACATTTCACGGTTCATATCTCATCTTACTGCAACCTGTGAACCCTTGTTCAAATTGTTAAGAAAAGAAAAAACGGTCAGGTGGAATGAAGACTGCCAGAAGGCTTTTGACAAAATCAAGGAGTACTTACAAGAACCTCCAATCCTTATGCCTCCAGTTGAAGGAAGACCTCTAATAATGTACTTGACAATATTAGAAGAGTCAATGGGGTGAGTGTTGGGCCAACATGACGAGTCTGGTCGAAAAGAGTATGCAATATACTACCTAATCAAAACGTTTACCGACTGTGAACAACGTTATTCACTACTCGAGAAAACTTGTTGTGCTTTAGCATGGGCTGCTCGCCGACTAAGGAAGTATATGTTGACCCACACTACCTTATTAATCTCAAAGATGGACCAAGTCAAGTACATATTTGAGAAGCCAGCACTTACCGGAAGGGTTGCAAGATGGCAAATGATTCTGACAGAATATGACATTCAGTACACATCTCAAAAAGGCATCAAAGGCAGTGTACTGTCTGACTATCTGGCTGAGCAACCCATTGATGATTACCAGCCTATGAGATTCGACTTCCCTGTTGAAGACATCATGTTCATAAAAGCAAAATATCATGAAGAGCCTGTTCACACTGAAGGGCCTGACTTAGCAGAAGAATGGACAATGATGTTTGATGGGGCTGTTAATATGAATGGTCGTGGAGTTCGTGCAGTACTCATTACGCCTATGGGAGTTCACATTCCTTTCTCGGCAAAACTCACCTTTAACTGCACTAACAATGAAGCTAAATACGAAGCCTGTATCATGGGTCTTGAGGAAGCCATTGACCTTAGGTTCAAGACTTTAACTGTATTCGGAGATTCAGCTCTGGTAATCAATCAGACCAACGAAAAATGGTATACTCACCAGGAGTATCTAATTCCATACCGGGATTATACGAGGAGATTATTGACTTTCTTCACAACAGTCAAACTTGAGTATATCCCTTGAGATGAAAATCAGTTTGCAGATGCTCTGGCTACCATTTCCTCCATGATCAAAGTTCAAGCTGCCAACTTTGTGCCTCGGATTTCAGTATCCAGACTCGACAGACCAGCATACGTGTTCTCAGTAGACATTGCTAAAGATGACAAGCCTTGGTTTCATGATATCAAATGCTTCTTGGAGGATCAAACATACCCACCTGGGGCATCCTCCAATGATAAGAAGACATTAAGAAGGCTAGCTGGTAGTTTCTTCCTGAATGAAGATGGTTCCTTGTACAAGAGGAACTTTCACATGGTGCTTCTCAGATGTGTTGATAAGGAGGAGGCAGACTTACTGATGCACGAGGTGCATGAAGGATCTTTCGGTACCCATGTTGGAGGACATGCAATGGCTAAAAAGTTATTAAGATTGGGTTACTACTGGATCACAATGGATGCAGACTGTTGTGCTTATTCTAGGAAGTGCCACAAATGCCAGATTTATGCAGACAAAGTGCATGTGCCACCGAATCCTTTAAATGTGATGTCTTCACCCTGGCCCTTTGCCATGTGGGGCATTGACATGATAGGAAAGATTGAGCTGACTGCTTCGAATGGCCACAAATTCATCCTGGTAGCCATTAATTTCTTCACCAAATGGGTTGAAGCAGCTTCATATGCAAATGTCACTAGGCAAGTGGTAGCCCGATTCCTGAAGAGAGACATCATCTGTTGGTATGGAGTGCCCGAGCGAATCATTACTGATAATGGTTCCAATTAGAACAATAAAATGATGGCAGAACTGTGTCGGGACTTCAAAATCCAACACCACAATTCTTCTCCTTACAGGCCAAAGATGAATGGCGCTGTTGAGGCAGCTAATAAGAACATTAAGAAGATTGTGCAAAAGATGGTGGTCACCTACAAAGACTGGCATGAAATGCTACCATTTACCTTACATGGGTACCGTACCTCAATTAGAACATCCACTGGGGCAACACCGTATCAGCTTGTGTATGGTAGTGAGGCAGTCCTACCTGTTGAAGTTGAACTACCCTCGTTGCGGGTACTGATGGATGTCAAGTTGAATGAAGCAGAATGGGTCCGATCTCAGTACAATCAACTGAATCTGATCGAAGAGAAGAGATTAGCTGCAATATGTCATGGGCAGTTATATCAGAAAATAATGAAGAAAGCCTTCGATCAGAAAGTCAGGCTTCGAGAATACCAAGTAGGGGATCTTGTGCTGAAAAGACTCCTTCCTCCTCATACAGACCACAGGGGCAAGTGGACTCCGAATATGACGGTCCATTCATAGTAAAGAAATTTTTCTCGGGTGGGGTATTGATGCTCACTACTATGGATGTTGAAGATTTCCTGTCCCCTGTGAATTCAGATGCAGTTAAAAAATACTTCGCATAAAATGACCCGCTGGACATAAAAACAGAATGTGAGTCCAAGCAAAAATAGGGCATCCCGGCGAGTCAAAAAACAGAATAAAAGACTCGGGCAAAAATAAGGGAAAATAATAAAAATGTACACCCGCTGAGTTGAAAAGCCGCATTGGACAGCTCATGCAAAAATGGGTATCCCGGTGGATTGAAAACCCGAAAGGGCGATCCATGCAAAATTAGGGAATAAGCGAACAACTGCATTCTGAATTCGTCTATATCTCTTACAACATGGAAAGCTTCGAAAGGTTAAAGCATCGGTCATAATCAGCCTTCTTCAGAAAACAAGATGAGAAGAACATCAAGGTCATACGAGTCATAGCAAAGGGAAGCTCACTAAAGCGTCGTCAGCATTGCCAACACCTTTTTGTTTCTCAATTTTGTAACAATTTCCTCATTTCAGGGGATCTGTTTCTTTGACTGTATTTTCCAATTCAGGGCACACAAATTAATAAAATCAGATTTTCAGCCACACTCCGTCTTGTACATTTTATTTGCAAAAATGTTCGATATCCTTGATATAATGGTTGCATAAAAACAGATGTACCTTTCTAATCACATGCTTGCAGGAAATATATTTTTTTACCCCTGGGAGTGTCTGAACTCCTATGATGGAATCCAGTAAGGGATACCTCGGGGTACTTGTGTGTTTCTTTATTGTAACAGGATTGCAGGTATTCAGAGCGCAACATGGGGCATGAAAGGTTTTCCCCAGCGAAGTTGCTAAATCGTTATTTCCTCAGCACGTTTTCCCAACAGCACCGGAAATGCTCTCTCCCCATCAGGGTTGCCAGGCATCACTTCTCCAGCACATCTTTCAGAGCAGTACTAGAAAGTGCTCATTTCCCCAGCTGAGTTGTCAGATATCCTCATCCTCAGCAGGATCCCCACAGAAATCTCTAGGAAGATCGTTCAGTGGTCTTTCCTCCCAACAGAGTACTAGATAGGGAACCATCTTCCCACAGAGCTCCAGCCTCTCCCAGAAGAGCAATGTCCGAATTTCCCGCACAACAAAGTGATGAAAGCTTCAGCGGTCCCAGCTAGGCTCCTCATTATTAAGATAGGTCTATCAGTGACTTATTTCCCCAAGTGGAGCCATATATCAGATCTACCAATGATCTCATCCCCAGCTGGGATATCCTTTCAAGCAGATCAGTTGGAGATCTCCACAACAACGGGATCTGAATCCCGAATCGGTATCTTTGCATAATCATAGCATTTGCATCATTTATCTCTCAAAGCGTAGCATTCCGTTTGATACGGAGCATTACGGCAAAAATCAAGCATATTGCATAATCACAAGTCAGGTTCGAACCAGTCACCTGTACATGCCAATGTTCCATCAGCAAATGTATATAAAGACTCACAGTCCCCACAGAAAGCCAAAACGTCCTCTTTGCACTCCCAAACACAAATACATGTTTGTATATCCTCATTCGACACCCGTCCGTGTCATATCCTCCCCCTACAGGTATAAGCCACAAACACCCACTCAAATACAGAAACCTATATACACTCTTTTTGACACCCGTCCGTGTCACCTCTCCCTGGCATGGTTGCCCAAAACACTTGTTGCAAACGAAACACTTATTATAATACACTCTCATTGACACCCTTCCGTGTCATCCTATCCCCACAAGTCACCGGATTACCTTTTACACTTATAAGTTCATAACTTACGCGTTTCTTTTTATGACATCCGTCCGTGTCATACCCTCCCCAGAAAGTTGAACACTCATTTGTGTCTCACTCGTGCTTATTTTTACTCATACAAATACTCGTCCGTATCTTGTATACACACTTTTTCCCCTC
This sequence comes from Lathyrus aphaca, assembly GCA_963966055.1. Taxonomy (NCBI): domain Eukaryota; kingdom Viridiplantae; phylum Streptophyta; class Magnoliopsida; order Fabales; family Fabaceae; genus Lathyrus; species Lathyrus aphaca. The sequence goes on from OZ014520.1 coordinate 445,966,498, forward strand.
AGATTCGACACTCGTCCGTGTTCTTTGTTAACCAGTTGGTATCGTCCGTATCATCATCTCTGAACATGCGTCAGCGTTTGTTTCTACCGATACTCGTCTGTATCACGGTCTTAAGGATGCTCGTCCACACTTTAATCTATACGCAGTGTCAAACACTTATACCTTTCGTTTCTTGGATGTAAACACTCGTCCATGTTTACTATTCCCCAGCGAAGTCCCTAGCAGAATTTCTTTTCTATCTGACATTCGTCCTATGTCATGATACTTTCGGCAGCCGTACCCTGCCAGGTGATCGTCCTTCACCTTTGGATGACCGTCCCTCATCCTTTCTCCCAGCGGAATCTCCCTTATTGGAATCCTTTTCTATCCGGCATTCGTCATATGTCGTGATATTTAACAGCCGTCCCCTGCTAGGTGATCGTCCTTCACCTTTTTGATGATCGTTCTTCATCATTTTAGCCGATGGTCATCCCCATCGTTGATTCTGTTATCTGACATTCGTCCTATGTCATGATAAACCCCGAGAGCAGCCGTACCCTGCTAGGTGATCGTCCTTCACCTCCTGATGATCGTCCTTCATAATGCTTATCCGATGGCCGTCCCCATCGTCGACCTGTTCTATCCGGCATTCGTACTATGTCGTGATACTTTCGGCAGCCGTACCCTGCCTGTTGATCGTCCTTCACCTCGGATGACCGTCCCTCATCCTTATCCCCAACAGAGCAGTCGTCCCCTGCTAGGTGATCGTCCTTCACCTTTGATGACTGTCCCTCATCATTTATTTCTTTAACCCGATGGCCGTCCATATCGTTGTTTACCTTTACTTTGCAAACCTGATGGTCGTCCCCATCATTGACTTTACCTTTTAATCCCCAGAGAATCTTTTTTCTTTACTTGATGGCCGTCCCCATCATAATCTCTTTATTTCCCCAGCATGTCGGTCGTCCCCGTCATTGCTTTATCCCCAGCAGTCGTCCTCTGCTCGATGGTCGTCCTCTATCGCCCGCATTTTTTATAATCATATAATACTCTCCTTTTACAATCTATATCCCTTTTCTTCTTCTCCCCAGTGAGTGCTAGTTCAGACTGTCTTTGGTATTCAACCACAAGTTATCTGTTCGTCTGTTAAGCCCGTCGCTTACATCATGCACAGCTAACTCTGTTAAGCCCTCTGGTTTTCTATCTTTGTCTGGCTTTTCTTTTGCATATCATTCGCATTTTTCACTAGATCATTAACATTTAGGATTCACATCATGTGCATAAAGCTTGGGATCAGCATTTTCTGAAGAATTAGGGTATCACGTCTTTATTTGCAGATTATCTGAGGAATTCAAGGTTTTGGTTATGTGACATCAATGGCATCATTCTCTTCTTGCTTTTGTTACCAAATTAGGGTTCATTTCCCTGATCAGGGATTTCATGTCTGTAAAGGCTATTCACTGGCGCATCAGGCCCCCATCAAGATGTTTTCTTCTTCATCAAGTTATAAGGCTATTTTTTATTCTTAGCATCTCAGGTCGTTCTTCTTTCTCAAAAGCTTCAATTTCGGTTCAAGTGTGGCTATTCAGTTACGATTGGACGTTTGACCTAATCTGGTCAAACTATCAGGAATTTGTTTCAATTCAAGTTATTTGTTTCAGTGGATTATTTCTCAGGCGGTATGTATCCAAGATCAAATGGTTTTGTGCTGAAACTTATCATGTCAAACTGCCGTGTGAAAAATTCATCAGTTTATCAGGCAATGGTTTATGAGAGGTTTGGTTCAAAAAATTAGGTTGTCAGTTCAGTTTATGCTTCCTCTATGGATTTATTTTCCAAGAGATTGATTCATACATATTTAAGGTGATACAAGACATATTTGGTCACAGATTCATAGGATGATCAATTCAAAGGATTTCTTGTTTCAATGGAAAGTTGTTCAGTGGCATATATGCTTCATGTTTTATCAGAATTGTTGAAAGAAATCCGAGTGTGATTGTTGGATCAAATTCAATCAAGTTGTGGGTTCGTTCAAGTTCATAACAGTTTATCCATCTTTCATTCCTATCTAACTAATCATTATCCACAATTTATGTCGTGTGTTCAAATTCTTATTTCATAATGCATCTTTCTAAATATTTGCTCATTTTCACATTTTTGTATCTGTTTCCACAAGTCAATTTCAAGTTCAATTCCATTTTCCTAAGTTTATTCAAACACATCCATTTGTATTTCTATTTAGTATTATCCATTTTTATTTCCAAACCAAGTAGAACTTTTCCACTAACCATTGTCACAAACCAATTACCATGGACCCATGTTACCATTATCATAAAATAAAAAAATAAAAAGCCCATATATGTCTTCCAAGCCTATAGAAAAAAGAAGAGAAAAACAACTTGTTTTTATAGGAGGAATACATCCTTCACGTGGCATACAATAATTCTCACAACTTGCAGCCATCACCATATCAAAAAAAAATATGGACCCCACACTAAAAGAAACATCTCACGAATTCCTCATAGGGCTCCTCATTCTGCAGAAAAAACAAATGGACCCACACGCATCACATATCACGCACAACACATTCCATTTTTCATCGCTCCGCACCAACAACGGAAGGCACGCAAAAAACCAATCACGGATTCTTCACCTCAGGACAAAACAGAAAAAACCTCAACACTCCATCAACCTTCACCAACTCACACCTCCATTTCACGTAACCTTCAACTTCACTCATCTCTTAACCTTTCTTTTCCGCAACAAACAAAAACAGAATAACCTGTGAACCATTTTTCCAACACAGCAACGAAAACCATTTTCAAACCATTCTCGTTCTCGTCGACACCCATAATCCATTTTCTGAAACACCACCATCACGCCATTCACAGAATCACAATAAATATCAACACTTCACTCTGCAAAATCATAATAATCACTACTCTCCTTCATCAACTCAAAACTGGAATCCACTTCCTTGAACCACCATCACTCTTCAACGCATCTACAAATCAACAACAGCAACATACCTCCTTCACAATAATCACACACCTCCACAACTTCAAGGCAACCCTTCATCAACCATTATCTTTAACACCAAACAAAACCTTAAACCATATCATAAATCGAGAACCCCTTCAACCATTCATTCTCCAACCTTCTAAAAAGTCTGCACAAACTTTTAATTTCAACAAGTTCATCACAATAAGCCATCGGTGACCATACAAACCTCAAACCACAACAACTTTTTTCCTTCAGACCGCAACCAACATCCCCATCGCCGCCGCCGTTTCCGCGTTAACTCTTACAACCCTTCATTCACTATAGCAACAATAGAACACAAAATAAGAAAACGAATCTAGAAAGAGATGAAACAGAGGAAATAATAGAAGAAGGATTCGAGAGATAGAAAGAGGGATTTCGGATCGAGGCTCACAAACCGGAGAAGGAGGTCCGCCGACCTCGGTTCAAAAATGAAGAAGAAGAATTCACCGGAGGCTCGGGGAGGAGTCGTCTTGAAACCGATTTTTGTTTTATGCGTGTTGATTTTTAACGAATTTTGTTTTCGGTCTCGTTTGTGGAATCGGATGAAGAGAGGGATGTTCATCTATGACTTCTGTTTTGTGTTTTCTTGGCTTTCTGTTTTGCTGTCAGTGGAATCCATGTGTCTAGCATCAAATTGACATGGTTGGTTCTCATAAAGTCAGGTGCACCGCATTCCATCAGTTCTGGACCATTCGTCACAATCCTAGGTCAAAGGTTTTAGATCCGACGGCCACGACAGGCTCCATGCATGAACACATGGCATCGCGAGCTGATCCCATACGGCCTTTTCATTGAAGCCTCCTTTTGGAACCTTTTTTTTCTCCATCGATCCAGCCATTCCCCCCCCCCCCTCATATTTTGTTAGTTTTTCTCTTAACATTTGCAAATTTAATTGTTATTTGTTAGTTTTTTTTATTAATCTAGAATTTATTAGTTTCATCTAAATTCTTTTGTTAATTTTTAATATAACTTTGTTTTATTAATTTAGTTTAAGAGTCAATTTTAGATTTTTATTATAATTTTTATTTAGTTAGTTTTGTTTATTTTTTAATTTGGTTTTGACTTTAATTTTGAGGTTTGATTTAATTTGGTTTAATAGAATTGTGCTTAATCTTGGTTCTAGTTTTCGCTTGATATTTTGTAGGTCCATTATTCAAATTTGATGATGAAGGATAAAGCATGGAGATAACCTTGTGACTAATTGTTTTTCATAATCTTGTTCGGGCTAGTGGAATCTTTGGATGCAATTTGCACCTGGACTTGGGTTTTTGCACGGACTAACACTTGGTTATGATTTTGAATGCTGGAAGTTTATATTCGACATCTGTCTGATATCCTAATAATGGACAATTGCGATTGACTGTTGAATTCACTTTGGACTAGACATACTTCTTCTTGGTTTCTATTGTACATATCGAAGAGGCAAAGGACCTTCTCTGTTTGGTATCACTGAGGCCTGGTTTTATTTATTGCATGCTGTTGCATCTGGAAGTCCTACTGGTGTAGGGTCTGTTTGTGCATTGGACCTTCTCCGTTAAGTATGATCAAGATATCATCTTCACCAAGAAAATCATAAAACACACTTCTTTATTGTAAATACAAAAATACTTAATAAGTTAATGAGTTAGTGAGCTTAAGCCCTAATCTCTGGGTTCATGTTTTGGGGATCTTCTCCTTACTTGAGTGTGCTTGTTCTATTATTCCATCTTGGAATGTAGTGACAAGTACTAATTTCCATGAAAAACATCTTGAGTTCACTTCCTTGTGACATACTCATAAAAAGCTTCGTAAAAAACACAAACAAACAATAAGCATCTTTCCTTCGGGAATTCTTTTCTCATCTCATTCGCTCCGTACGCGAACTTGCTCCTACTTGTCATTTTGCAAGACGGTTACGCAATCGTCGTCCGAGCCTGCAACACCTGAGCAGTGGCATAGGCAGTTCAAGCCTTAAGACACAAGCAAGCTTTTTCTCCCCTAGTTAGGGGAACTACAGCGACTCTGATCCTCATTGACCAGATGAGGTACGTAGGCAGCGGGGTAGGGCCCGTTCGAGCACAATCTTTAATTTTCCTACATTTTTTTTCTTTTCATTTCTTTTTCAGTTCTCTTTTCTTTTCTTTTATTCAGTTCCTTTTCTTTGCAGCAGCTTTCATTTCTTCCCCCTTTGAAGTAGTTTCTTTGCAAACGTGGATCTCGTCGGGTACGGCGGACGATCCGGGTTCTAATACCTTCCCAGGTCGTAACCGACTCTCGAACTCAGTCTCTTTCGTTCGCAGGACTCTTGTATTTTCTCTTCTTTTCTTCTGGTTTGTGCAGCATTACCATTCCCGTTCCTTCGGGATAAAAATTCCTGGCTGGCGAATCTATTATTTTCCGCGCCACTTTCGCGTTTGTACCAGGATGGAAATCTGGGGAGCGACAGCTGGCGACTCTGCTGGGGAGTTCCTCACCAGAGAATCTCTGGTTCCCCTGTGAGTCTCTCCTAGCGCTTGCGTGTTTCTGTTTCTCTGGGTGTTGATTGATTGTTGTTTGTGTGTTGTATTTTACTGTTATTTATTTACAGCTTTATTTACAGTTTTCAATATTTTTTTTTGCATCATATTATATACTGGACTGTCTGGACTGGATTTTTTCTGTTTGGTGGTACTTGGGTGATACTGTTACTGTGAGATGAGCTCATTACCAAGGCTCGAGTGCACCATAGGACTTAGAGTGGTTCCACTATGGCCTCATGAGATCTTGTCATGGGGGTAGTAGTGAGTTCCACGCCCAGATTTGCGACCGTCTTGGAAATGTTTTGATTTTGGGATCTTCCTCTCTCATTTCATAACCTTGATAGTTATGTGCAGCTGGGGACCGATCATTGAGAACCTTGTGGAAACATCCCTCTTTAGTGATGACAGTGGCCGGCCACATTGTGTGGCAAACCCACTCGCACCCGAGGGCCCACCTGGAACTTGCATAGGTTCACCTTGTTTTCCCGGACTCAGCTGAGGCCTCCTTGCGTAGTATATAATGCCAAACCGATTCCCTGATTTGGTCATGAGCCCTTTCTCGGAAATAGTGAACGTATTATTGTTATTCGGCTTTGAGAGTCCATGATGTTTGACCCGGAGCACACCCGTGAGAATTGGGAAGGGTTTACAGGTTTGCAGGAACCATTTACCTCAACCCACCCTCATTACCAGTGCAGTCTTATGTTTTGATCCGGTCACTATGATCCTGGAGTTCTTGATTTTTGGTTCTGGATTATCATCTATGGTTATTATACGGAGATCTTGTGGTTACAGACACTCGATTCTTGGCTCAGTATTCCAGATTCCAGGCAGTTTCCAGGATGTTGATCCCATGTCTTTTCATATTTTGCATTATCATATTGCATTTTGTATTTGCATCTGCATTGCATATCCTTTTTCCAGAGAGCTCATCCTTCCTCTTTTGTCCATGACCAGCCGGCTGATTTCCTGATACTCAGTTTGAACAAGTGGTAACCATTGGAAGACAATAGAGTGTTCGAAGCAAGACTGAGCAGTGTCAGGAACTAAGAAAGGGTCAGATTGGAAGTTGTTGCTAGCTATGTCAGAGAACAACCTTCAAAATTTTGATCTTCGACCTGGTTTCACTTCGATGACCAATCCTTTGTATGGTCTTTTTCCTGATGAGGATCTTCCACAAGTGAACAATCTTACTCAAGCTCAGTCTGCGCAGAGCCCGATCGTGAATCAGAGTGTACCTGAACATATGTTGTTCGAGGTGGACCTTCATCTTCTTCTGATACTACAGATTATCAGAGTTTTGCTTTCCCTATGCCGAACTTCCAAGGGGAAATCCCTCTTGTGAAAGCCGAGGATCCACCAACTATTGATCTTGCTGAAAGGTTTCGCGTGTTGGACGAGCAACTCAAAGCCTTAGCGGATCCTGATGCATTTGGTTTTGATGCTCTAAACATGTGTTTGGTGCCTGGTCTTGTGATTCCTCCAAGTTTCAAAACTCCGAAGTTCGAGAAGTACACTGGTGTCAGTTCCCCGAAGCGTCATTTGGTGATGTTTTGCAGAAAAATGACTTCTTTTGCCCGCAACGACGAGTTGATGATTCACTGTTTTCAGGACAGTTTAAGTGGGGCATCCTTAAGTTCGTATATGGATTTGGAAAGCAGTCGTACCCGGTCTTGGAATGATTTATCCAGAGCTTTCGTAAGGCAATACCAGTACAATATGGACATGGCGCCCTGTCGCACACACTTGCAAAGCCTATCTCAGAGGACTGGTGAATCTTTCAGAGAATATGCACAACGGTGGAGAGAATTGGCAGCCCGAGTGCAACCACCACTTTCAGACAGAGAATTAGTTGACCTGTTCGTGGGCGCGTTGCAAGGTCCGTACTTGGAAAGAATGAGTAGCATTGGGACGTTAAGCTTCTCTGATTTGATAATAGTTGGAGTGCGCATTGAGAGCCTGCTCAAAAGTGGAAAGATCCAAGACTTTTCGAACATCCCAGCTAGTGAAGATGAGTCTGTTGTTAGCTCCCAAGGGGAAGGAGGGTATGACATTAGTGCAGTCATGGCCAATAGCGAATGTTCTGGACCATCATCTTCTCAGAGATCATCCATTCCTAGGTCTGGTTACTCTTACGGACAACAAGAGATGATCAGAGCACCGTATCTGAAAACCCTGGACTCTTCCTCATCCAAATTTGCAAGCTCATGGTCGAAGACCTCCGAATCAACGTCAGAGCCAGCCTAGGCCTCGCAACAATTTGGAAAGAAGGAGTGCTCCTCTTCATCCAGTTCCCATGGCGTACAGTGAACTATTGCCACATCTAATTCAGAGCTCATTGGTGGTTCCTAAGCCTCTCAAGCCGTTGACAGAGCCGTACCCTCCAGAGTACAATCCTCATGAGCAGTGCGGGTATCATGGTGGATCAATCGGGCATTCAACTGAAGACTGCAAAGCTTTTCAAGCCAAGGTCCAACAGTTGATCGACAAGGGCTGCATATCCTTTCCAGAAGGAAGCTTGGTTGTACACGTCAACTCCTTCCCTGATCTAGTTCAAAGATTTCGAAGGAGTGTCTCCTGATTTCAGTGGTCCAGGCAACAAGTTGTCATCAGAATTGGAGATCATTGTATCCTTTTTATCATTTTCATTGTAGTTTCTTTCCTGTTAGCAGCTACTTGTCTTTTAAATGTTGTCATTTTGAATGGTAATGTTAATGAAATTACCATGCACTTTTTGAATCAATTATGTCTCATTCGCTCATTTTTCTTTACTTGCATTAAAACACAACAAAAAAAATGCATCCATATACTTCCCATTTATTTCACTGTTGTTTAGCAGGTTTGAGGGAGGATGATGACAACTGAATACCCATAACTGTTGAAGGTATGCTTTCGGAGTAGAACCTGCTGACGATGTACAAATCAACAACAGCAACATACCTCCTTCACAATAATCACACACCTCCACAACTTCAAGGCAACCCTTCATCAACCATTATCTTTAACACCAAACAAAACCTTAAACCAAATCATCAACCGAGAACCCCTTCAACCATTCAATCTCCAACCTTATAAAAAGTCTGCACAAACCTTTAATTTCAACAAGTTCATCACAATAGCCAACATACCTTTAACTTCAATAACACAGATACTGAGTATGGCTTCGGCAAAGAATCTCGCAACAATGCCATGGCTTCACTGTGAGCATCAGATTTGTATGATTCACAACAACACACCATCATCCTTAAGCCATCGGTGACAATACAAACCTCAAACCACAACAACTATTTTCCTTCAGACCGCAACCAACATCCCCATCGCCGCCGCCGTTTCCGCGTTAACTCTTACAACCCTTCATTCACTATAGCAACAACAGAACACAAAATAAGAAAACGGATCTAGAAAGAGATGAAACAGAGGAAAGAATAGAAGAAGGATTTCGGATCGAGGCTCACAAACCGGAGAAGGAGGTCCGGCGACCTCGGTTCAAAATTGAAGAAGAAGAAGTCACCGGAGGCTCGCGAAGGAGTCATCTGGAAACCGATTTTTGTTTCATCCGTGTTGATTTTTGACGAATTTTGCTTTCAGTCTCATTTGTGGAATTGGATGAAGAGAGGGATGTTCATCTATGACTTCCGTTTTGTGTTTTCTTGGCTTTCTGTTTGGCTGTCTGCGGAATCCATGTGTCTATAGCATCAAATTGACATGGTTGGTTCTCATAAAGTCAGGTGCACCGCATTCCATCAGGTCTGGACCATTCGTCACAATCCTAGGTCAAAGTTTTTAGATCCGACGGCCACGACAGGCTCCATGCATGAACACGTGGCATCGCGAGCTGATCCCATCTGGCCTTTTCATTGAAGCCTCCTTTTGGGACCTTTTTTTTCTCCATCGATCCAGCCATTCCCCCCCCCCCCTCATATTTTGTTATTTTTTCTCTTAACATTTGCAAATTTAATTGTTATTTGTTAGTTTTTTTTATTAATCTAGAATTTATTAGTTTCATCTAAATTCTTTTGTTAATTTTTAATATAACTTTGTTTTATTAATTTAGTTTAAGAGTCAATTTTAGATTTTTATTATAATTTTTATTTAGTTACTTTTATTTATTTTTTAATTTGGTTTTGACTTTAATTTTGAGGTTTGATTTAATTTGGTTTAATAGAATTGTGCTTAATCTTGGTTCTAGTTTGCGCTTGATATTTTGTAGGTCCATTATTCAAATTTGATGATGAAGGATAAAGCATGGAGATAACCTTGTGACTAATTGTTTTTCATAATCTTGTTCGGGATAGTGGAATCTTTGGATGCAATTTGCACCTGGACTTGGGTTTTTGCGCGGACTAACTCTTGGTTATGATTTTGAATGCTGGAAGTTTATATTCGACACCTGTCTGATATCCTAATAATGGACAATTTTGATTGACTGTTGAATTCGCTTTGGACTTGACATACTTCTTCTTGGTTTCTCTTATACATATCGAAGAGGCAACGGACCTTCTCCGTTAGGTATCACTGAGGCCTGGTTTTATTTATTACATGTTGTTGCATCTGGAAGTCCTACTGGTGTAAGCTCTGTTTGTGCATTGTCTGGTTACTCCTTTCTGCATTCTCTTCTCCCTATCTTATTTCTAATTCATCCATTTCTTCTTCTTCATCTCATTTCTTCCTCATCTTCTTTTATTCTTTCTCAACTTGAGGTGTGCTTAGGCCACAATGGTTCTTCTTCTCTCTCCTTCTTATTTTCTTATCTCCTTCTTCTTTAGGATAGTTGAAACCTCACTAACCTTTAGGACCACCTTTGCATGATAATTTCTAGGATTGTTAGATTCCATTAGATTTTATCTTTAAGATCCTTTTGTTTCTCTTCTCTTCTCATCTCAAAACAATAAAGAAGACACTTAATAAAGTCTGAAGTGATACCTTAAGCAATAGCCTTATCCCATGAGACACTTGTAGTCTTCCCATCTTGGGATAGTACAAGCTTGCCTTGTGATGTACAAGTCTGATCAAGATATCATCTTCACCAAGAAAATCATAAAACACACTTCTTCATTGTAAATACAAAAATACTTAATAAGTTAATGAGTTAGTGAGCTTAAGCCCTAATCTCTGGGTTCAAGTTTTGGGGATCTTCTCCTTACTTGAGTGTGCTTGTTCTATTATTCCATCTTGGAATGTAGTGACAAGTACACATTCCATGGAAAAGAGCTTGAGTTCACTTCCTTGTGACACACTCATAAAAAGCTTCGTAAAAAACACAAACAAACAATAAGCGTCTTTCCTTCGGGAATTCTTTTCTCATCTCATTCGCTCCGTACGCGAACTTGCTCCTACTTGTCATTTTGCAAGACGGTTACGCACTTGTCGTCCGAGCCTGCAACACCTGAGCAGTGGCATAGGCAGTTCAAGCCTTAAGACACAAGCAATTTTTTTCTCCCCTAGTTAGGGGAACTACGGCGACTCTAATCCTCATTGCCCAGATGAGGTACGTAGGCAGCGGGGTAGGGCCCGTTCGAGCACAATCTTTATTTTCCCTACATTTTTTTTTCTTTTCATTTCTTTTTCAGTTCTCTTTTCTTTTCTTTTATTCAGTTCCTTTTCTTTGCAGCAATTTTCATTTCTTCCCCCTTTGAAGCAGTTTCTTTACAAGCGTGGATCCCGTCGGGTACAGCGGACGATCCGGGTGCTAATACCTTCCCAGTTCGTAACCGACTCCCGAAATCAGTCTCTTTGGTTCGCAGGACCCGTGTGCTTCCTCTTCTTTTCTTCTGGTTTGTGCAACATTACCATTCCCGTTCCTTCGGGATAAAAATGCCTGGCTGACGACTCTATTCTTTTCCGCACCACTTTCGCGTTTGTACCAGGATGGAAATCCGGGGAGCGACAAGGGGCAGTTGTAAACACCCCAAATTTTCCCTCACTAAGTTCACACCATGTCTTGTGATCTTTCATATTTGCATTAGTTCAATCATATCATATCATGTTGCATTTTTGCTTCACTGCATTGGTTCAAGTTCATTTGCATCTAGGGTTTGTGACTTGAGCCATCCAGGATCCATCTGAGCCACTCCAAAGGTCTTCAATCACCTCAATAGGGTCCATGTATGTTCAATCATCATATTATATCCACCAAAGATCAAGGAAGTCAAAAAATCCCAAGAACTGGCAAAGCATGGAAGAAGAGCTAGGGTTTAACTGCACAAATGACCTAAAATTAGGGTTTTGGTTTCAGAGGCCATAAATCCAAATTTTTTGGTAATTCTTGTTTCTATTGATCTCAATATGATATAAGGATCATACATACCAAGTTTGATGAAGAAATTCATTGTGGAAGTCATCTGATCACTGGGTAACTTCCTGAGCAAGTCAGAGCAAAATCAGGGCATCTGAGGCCCCCTAACATGGAACCAAAGTGAGTTTTTCATCAAATTGAAGTTATATGGTCTTTATTTGATCATTGAAGTGCTTAGAAGTTCACAAATTTGAAGAAAAGTGAGCAAAACCAAAAGTTTCCAAAAATGGAAATGACTTGTAATGTAAACTTTCCATTTTGGGAACGTTTTTCAACCTCCTCTTTCTCAACCAAAAATGCTTCAAATGAAAAATTGTTGGTCATGAAAGTTGTAGATTGGATCATTCCCTTTTCAAAAAGTATAAGAACAAGATCTAATTCATTATGGAACTCAATTTATGGCTTTCCAAAGTTGGCAAAAATCACATAATTTCATGTTTCATGCCAAAGAGGGATTTTTGCAATTTCAAGTTTCAAGCTTCTTAATGACTTCTAATGCACTCCAATACATCATATTATGATCACACAACACATTTGGACCAAAATTGTGCCTTGGATTACAAGAAACCATGAGCCATTCTTCACAAAATTCCAAAGGGGGAAATATGCAAGAACATTGGAAACTCTTGATCAAGGCCATCCAACTCACAAAATCTGATCCAAAGGCCTTCCTTGATCCAAGCTGAAGCAAGACAAGCCCTAAGATCTTCTCTGACCCGAGCCATGCATATGGTACACAAAATCTTGACTTTTTGCATTTTCACCCATACCAATCAAGTTGTGACATTACCAACTCTCTGACCAATCAACATATGTTATGTGGACCTCATGGACCTAAAACAACACAAGACACAAGCCTGAACTCTCCCACAACTCAGCATTCAAAAAATTTGCCAAAAACTTCAAGTCTTCAAAACTCTCAGCATAAACATCAAACCTCAAATATTTTTCCACCAATCATCTCCACACATCATAGGGAACAAAAACCACCCTTCACTTTGCCCTGAAAGTCACTCAAACTCAAACACGATTTTCCATCTCTCAGAATTGAACCTTCAAAAGGAGGCCATTTAAACACTTGCAAAGCTTCTCAATAGCATCAGGGTGATCAAAGGAGGTGTCTAGCACAAGAAGTAGGCTTTGAGGGTTCACATTTGCTCAACTCCAACTCAGGTATAGCTCAAGAACTTTTTTTCTCAGAGCTTTGATTTTAAGTTACAATGTGATAAAGCATGTTTCTCGGATCATTATGCACTTTGAATCACTGAAAATGGTTCAGTATGTGGGATGTATTCAACTTCTGAAATTTTTGTCAATTTTCCGTTTGGCTTCGATTCTCTCTTATGATGCAAAATAAATTGTTTTTGTTTGTGGATTCTTGTTGTTTGATGTTAGAGGATTGATTCTGGAGTTTTTGTCATGTTTTCATGGCCTTGAGAGAGAGATAGGGGTTTGGTGTTGCCGGAGAAGATGACCGGAGCTTGCTCCGGTCACCTGAGAGTAGTTAGGGTTCTAATTAGGGTTTAAGTGCCAGATTTAATGTGGACCATTGGATGCGTGTTTTAGTTAGTGGATGGATGGCCCAGATTAGTTCGTTAGCCTAATTCCCAATTAATTAAGTAAATCACAATTAATTAGCCAGGATTGATCCCAGCCCTTGAAACACGCGCGCGGTCAACTCCCTCCATCCCAGTTTGAATCCTGGCCTTAGGATTTGCTTACTTTTCATTTTTTATCATTTTATTTTATTTTTCTTTCTATTTCTTTTCTCATATTTATTTAAAATACCAAAAATCATTTTAAAATTCTGAAAATTTTGTCACCACTTTAAATATTATTCAGAACCCAAAACTATTTTTATTTTTAATTTTTGCATTTAAAAAGTATTTTTAAATCATTTAAATGTTATTTTTAATTAATTAAAGTCTATTAATTAATTAAAAATACATTTAAGTATTTAAAAATCACCAAAATATTCAGAGAAAATTCTTGGACATTTAGAAACATTTACAACCTCAGCATACAAATTTCTTTTTGGTTTTGATCATACTTTGATATTTTTTCAATGAATTAGGGTTCTTAAATTTGTTCATTTTTAACCCTAACTTCAAAAATTCATAACTTTTAAAACCAAGTTGAGTTTGTGATTGGTTATTTTTGCATTGTTCTATGCATGGCTCCTAGTTTCTAAAAACATTTTTGTTTCATTTTTATCTTTCATTTTCAATTTGTTTGGTATTTTACATTGAGGATCACCCAAAAAACCCTAGAAACTTAGAAAAATCATAAGTCCCTTAGGGTTAAGAGTTAGGTATCCTCCTTTGGGGTGTGATGTCATATAGGTTTAGGGTTCCTTTGAGTGCATTTTCAATTTTTTATCATGTCATTTGATTCTGTCTTTGCCATTTGCATCTCATCCTTTCATAAAACCCTAATTTCTTATCTTCATTTGCATACCTCTTGCATATGCTTGCATTCATAAACTTTCCATGACATTCTATTCATTTACATGACTTCTAAGACATCTTAGGACACATTAGAACCATGTTTAATCATTGCATCATCCATTTTCCATGTTATGCTTTCATTTCATTTCATGTGCATTCATGAACTTTCATGCCTCTTTTCATGCTTCATTTGCATCCTCATCCCTTGTATGATCATTCACATCTCTTGACATACATTTGCATCATCTTTTAGCATCATTTGCATCTTAAACATGCTTCTGGTTTTGGTTTGCATCCTTGCATTCATTTCATTTCATTTCCTTTTACTAACTTTTCAGGTGGTAAGTTACTTTGAGAAGTGAATTTGCCTTCACTTCTCACAATCTCTTCTCATCTCTCTTATGCATTCATTGCTGCATTTTGTATTTGTATTAGAGTGACCTTGCTCATTCATGTTCCTTCTTCACTTTATTTCTTCAAGTAACTTATCTTCTTAAGTGAAGTAAGTTGACTTGTTTCTTCTGCTTCTCCTCCTTTTATCTACTTCTTCCTTGGTGGCTCTTCTTGAAGATCTCTTGCAAGCCACATAAACCTTAGGAACACCCAAGCATGATTAAAATTAGGGTTTTGATTAGTCCCCCATTAGTTTTACCTTTGTGTCATCGTTTGTGTCTTCTCTTCTCATCTCATAATCAGGGACTAAACCTTCAAGGTTTTAAGGCTTTGTGATTAAGGTTATGCCTGCATCCTTCTCTTAGGATGGAGTGTATAACCTTAATCCTAAGTGTTAAGCCCTTAATGTGTTTAAATCTCTTAATCAATTAACCTAATAATCACTAAGACATCAAGCTTGTAACTTGGGCCTTGTATTAGGGTTCTAATTCTTCCTTAATTGTTTAAGAAGGAATAACCCTAGAGTTAATGGACAAGTCCCCCTCAAGTTGTCTTACAAACCATAAAATCCACTTCTTAATGTTACCATTAACTAAAATCCTCTCTAATAAAGGTTTTGTTTTTTATGAGGTTAATCCCTAATCATGGATTAAGTTGAGGAGCCTTCCTCAGCTTAAATGTTCTCATCTATTATCCTTCTATTAGGATGGTGTAATGGGTCCATTAAATCCTTGATTATGGCTTAAACTCATTACTTAACACTAAACAAAACTCCAAAAACATCTAAATAAATGCAAGTAGGTTAATGATCTTAATCCTACATCATGGTGATGAAGTGTGAGATGCTTACTTCACACTTAAGGTATTCTCATTACCCCTAATCAGAGGGAGGAGGTGATGAGTTTACTAACCCTTGGTTTAGGCTTAAGCTCATTAACGTATGACAAACACCAAAAAGCAATAAAGGATTGAAAACACCAAAAACAAACAATAATCGTCTCCTCCGGGATTCTTTTCTCATCTCGTTCACTCATAATCGAGAACTCGCTTCTTCCGTCTAATGCAAGACAGTTTGCACCTGAGCCAGACAGGTCATACACTTGAGCATAGACAAGTAAGCAGTTCACAAGTCAATTTATCTTTCAGTCTCTTTGAGTCGAACTACGGTGTTCTGACTTCCTCATTGCACGAGAGGATACGTAGAAATAACTTAACAGTTATCAAACAAAAGTCTCTATTTATTCCCCCTCTTCCAGCATTATTCTTTTTAGCCTCATTCCTGAGCATTTCACTTCACATTTCTTTTGCACTGACACCTGTACATTCTTTTCCAACTTTTGCACATAGATAGCACTGACACTACACCTTTAAACACAAACTTTTAAGCGTGGATCCCATCGAGTACGACGGACAATCTGGGTGCTAATACCTTCCCAGGTATTAACCAACCCCCTTTCTCAGTTTCTCCGGTTTGCGACCGTATTAGCCATATCTTTTTAGGTTTATGCAGCATTACCTTTCCTTCGGGATAAAAATGCCTAGTTGGCGACTCTTTTCAGTACATCTTCATGTTCTCTCCTTTCGCCGACCGTTCGCGTTTGTACCCCTCTTGGCCATGTGTCATTTGGTGGGAGCGACACAAAGGGTGAAGAAATGAAAGCTGCTACGAAGAAAAGGAACTTGACCGGATAAAAGAAAAGGGAATTGAAAAAGAAATGAAAAGGGAAAATGTAGGGAAAATAAAGATTGTGCTCGAACGGGCCCTACCCTGCTGCCTACGTACCTCATCTGGACAATGAGGATCAGAGTCGCCGTTGTTCCCCTAACTAGGGGTGGAAAAGATTGCTTGTGTCTTAAGGCTTGAACTGCCTATGTCAATGCTCAGGTGTTGCAGGCTCGGACGACGAATGTGTTACCGTCTTGCAAAATGACAAGTAGGAGCAAGTTCGAATGATGAGAGTGAAGGTGATGAGAAAAGAAGTCCCGAAGGAGAGACGATTATTGTTTGTCCAGTGTTTTTGTATGAGTTTTCTATGAGTGTGGCACAAGGAAGTGAACTCAAGCTCTTTTCCATGGAATGTGTAGTTGCTACTACATTCCAAGATGGAATAATAGAACAAGCACACTCAAGTAAGGAGAAGATCCCTAAAACTTGATTCCAGAGATTAGGGCCTAAGCTCACTAACTCATTAAAGTTATTAAGTGTCTTTGTAATTAAAATGAAGAAGTGTTTTTTATGATTTTCTTGATGAAGATGGTCTCATGATCAACTTGTGCATCATGATAGACAAGTGTAAACACCCCAAATTTGCACTCACTAAGTTCACACCATGTCTTTAGATCTTTCATCTTTGCATTAGTTTAAGCATATCATCTCATATTGCATTTTTGCTTCACTCCATTAGTTCAAGTTCATCTGCATCTATGGTTTGTGATATGAGCAATCCAGGATCCATCTGAGCCACTCCAAAGGCCACCAATCATTCCAAGAGGGTCCATTTGTGTTCTACCATCATATTACATCCCTCAAAGATCAAGGAAGTCAAAGAATCACAAGAACTAGCAAAGCATAGAAGCAGAGCTAGGGTTTCACTGCACAGATGACCTGAAAATAGGGTTTTGGTTTCAGAGGCCATAACTCGAAATTTTTTGTTCATTCTTATTTCTAAGGGTCTCTATATGTTATAAGGATCATGTATACCAAGTTTGATGAAGAAATTCATTGTGGAAGTCATCTGATCATTGGGTAACTTCCTGAGCAAGTCAGAGCAAAATCAGGGCATCTGAGGCCCCCCAACATAGAACCAAAGTGGATTTTTCATCAAATTGAAGTTATATGGTCTTTATTTGATCATTTAAGTGATTATAAATTCACAAAATTGAAGAAAAATGAGCTAAACCAAAAGTTGCCAAAAATGGAAATGACTTGTAATGTAAACTTTCCATTTTGGGAAAGTTTTTCAATCTCCTCTTTCTCAACCAAAAATGCTTCAAATGAAAAATTGTTTGTCATGAAAGTTGTAGATTTGATCATTCCCTTTTCAAAAAGTACAAGAACAAGTTCTAATTCATTATGGAACTCAAGTTATGGCTTGTCAAAGTTGGCAAAAATCACATAATTTTCAAGAATGCACCAAAGAGGATTCTTTGCAAAACCACTTGCCAATTCATTTTGTGACTTCAAACAAACTTCCAATCATCATACAAATATAACACATTGCATAAAAATCATAATTTCCCAAAGAATTGTATCATTCCATGCCTTGAACATCAAGAAATTACAAAAGGGCCAAACTTTATGGAATTTGCAAAATAACACATAAACTTCCATCCACTTGCTGAATTGCCTCAAGACTAATTCCATGGACTTCCTTGATCCATGTTGCGCATGGACAAGCAAATGAGCCAGCTACACCATTGCCCATACCTCAAGTACAAAACTTTTGACTTTTTGGCAAGAAGCCCATACCAATCACCACAGTCCACCACCCACTCTCTGCCCAATCCAGACTTTACAAGCATGCCTCAAGGATCATTTTTCATAAGACACACAAGCTAAAACCTCCAAGAACTCAGCATTCCTAAAATC
Source organism: Lathyrus aphaca (assembly GCA_963966055.1). NCBI lineage: Eukaryota > Viridiplantae > Streptophyta > Magnoliopsida > Fabales > Fabaceae > Lathyrus > Lathyrus aphaca. The sequence goes on from OZ014520.1 coordinate 445,984,744, forward strand.
ACTTCAACTTGCAAAATCCTTCGAATCTGTCAGCTCACTCACTCAAACTCAAAACCAATTTCACCATTCATCTCAAGATCATCCACTGACCACAAAGAAACCATTAAAATAGCCAAAAACACCTCATACACAAAACATGATTCTTGGCCAGTTGAAGTGCAATCTCACAAACTAGCCAATCTAAACTCCATTCAAGCTTCTCAATAGCATCAGGGTGATCATTGGAGGTGATTTGCACAAAGGAAGAGGTCAAAAAGCTCAAGTTTGGAAAGCTTCATCTCAGATAGTCATCTCAAATCATTTTTCCAGAACTCTATTTTTATGTTACAATGTGAAAGAGCATGCTTCATTGATCATTCTGTGCTTTGTATTTTTGAAAATGGTGAAGAAATGAACATGTACTGATTGTCTGAAACTTTTGCCTTTTTTTTCTTCGAATCTTGTGATTGAGCAATTAGAAATTTGTTTTGAGAGTGGATTTGAGTTCAGGGAGATGATAGGAGTGGATTTGAGTTCAGGGAGATGAAGTTTGAGATTTTCAGGGGAAGAGGCTGCCGGAGAAGACGACCGGAGCTCTTCTCCGGTGGCCTGAAAGTCATTAATGTGCTAATTAGGGTTAGGGCTAGGTTTAAACGTGGGCCTTTGGATTTAGCTTTCCCGCATGTGATGGATGCCCAGGATCATTTCATTAGTTTTAATTATGGATTATTTAATTAATTAATCAGGATTAAATAAGTTTGAATATTAGCCATCAGATTGCGCGCCAGGTCAACATAAAATCCTCAGCTTTAAATCCATACCATTAGATTGGCTTACTTTTGTTTTATTCAGTTTTTAATTCACATTTTCTTATTTATTTTGCACAAATTATTTTAAATAGCTAGAAAATCTTAAAAAATATTTTATTCTGCATTTTCACTTCAAATAATTTTCTTCACCCAAAAATATTTTTATTTTTATTTTTTTGCATTTAAAAATCATTTTTAAAACATTTAAATGTTTATTTTAATTAATTAATGGAAATTAATTAAATAAAATATCATTTAGGTTTCTAAAAATCCCAAAAAAATTCACATTGGATCTTAGAACATTTAGAAACATTGTCATATCATCCATACAAATTTATTTTTGGTTTTGAACAATCTTTGACAATTTTCTTGAATTTAGGGTTCATAAAATTCTTATTTTTGAACCCTAACTTCAAGAATTCTTTTTTGCCTAACCATGAATGATATGATATTGATTCTTTTTGCATTGTTCTTCATTTGACATGTAGTATCTAGCATAATTTTGTCATGATTTTATTCTGCATTTTATATTTGATTTGCTTTTTTTCCCTTTAGGTACCTTAAAACCCTAGATAACTTAGAAAAATCATAGCTTTCATTAGGTTAAGAGTTAGGTCTTCGCCTTTGGGGTGTGGTATTATATGGGTTTAGGGTTCCTTTAAGTCCATTTTCAATTTTTTATCTTATGATTTGCTTCTGTTTTTGACTTTTGCATCTCATGTTGCATGAAAACCCTAATTCCTCGTGTTCATTTGCATACATCTTGCATAAGCATTCATACCTGAACTTTCCATGACATTACATACATTCACATGACTTCTAAGACATCCTATGATACATTAGAACCATGCTTGGTCATTTCTTCATCCATTTTCTATGTTATGCATTCATTACATTCCATGAACTTTCATGTGCTTTCATGCTTCTTTCATGCTTCATTTGCATTTTCATCACTTGTATGATCATCCATTGCTCTTGACATACATTTGCATCATCACTTAGCACCATTTACATCATGAATATGCTTCTAGTTTTGGTTTGCATCCTTGCATACACTTCATTTTCATTTCATTTCATTCCTTTATGCTAACTTTTCAGGTGGTAAGTACTTTGAGAAGTGAATTTGCCTTCACTTCTCACTTCTCTTCTCATCTCTTCTTTTATGCATCCTTGCTGCATTTTGTCTTTCTCTTAGAGTGAGCTTGCTCTTTCATGTGCATTCACTTTCTTTCTTCAAGTAACTTATCTTCTTAAGTGAAGTAAGTTAACTTGTTTCTTCTGCTTCTCCTTCTTTCTTCTGCTTTTTCCTTGGTGGCTTTTCTTGGAGATCTCTTGCAAGCCTCATAAACCCTAGGAACACCCAAGCATGATAACAATTAGGGTTTTATTAGTCCCCCTTTAGTTTTACCTTTGTGTCCTCTTTTGTGTATCTCTTCTCATCTCATAATCAGAGACTAAACCTTTAAGGTTTTAAGGCTTTGTGATTAAGATTATGCCTGCATCCTTCTCTTAGGATGGAGTGTATAACTCTAATCCTAAGTGTTAAACCCTTAATGTGTTTAAATCTCCTAATCAATCCATCTTAATAATCACTAAGACAATAGCTTGTAACTTGGGCCTTGCATTAGGGTTCTAATTCTTCCTTAATTGGTTAAGAAGGACTAACCCTAGTGTTAATGGACAAGTCCTCCTTAAGTTGTCTTACCAACCATAAAATTCATTTCTTAATCTTACCATTAACTAAAATCCACTTTAATAAAGGCTTTGTTTTGTCATGAGTTTAATCCCTAATCATGGATTAGGTTGAGGTATCTTCCTCAGCCTAAGTGTTCTCATCTATTATCCTTCTATTAGGATGGTGTAATGAGTCCATTAAATCCTTCATTATGGCTTAAACTCATTACTTAACAGTAAACAAAAACTCCGAAAACATCTAAATAATCACAAGTAGGTTAATGATCTTAATCCTACATCATGGTAATTAAGTTTGAGGTGTTTACTTCATACTTAAGGTATTCTCATTACCCCTAATCAGAGGGAGGATGTGATGAGTTTACTAATACTTGATTTAGGCTTAAGCTCATTGACTTATGACAAACACAAAAAGCAATAAAAGATTGAAAACATAAAAAACAAACAAAAATCGTCTCCTTCGGGATTCTCTTCTCATCATCTTCACTCATAAACGAGAACTCGCTTCTTCCGTCTAATGCAAGACAGTTAGCACCTGAGCCAGACAGGTCATACACTTGAGCATAGACAAGTAAGCAATTCATCACTCAATTTATCTTCCAGTCTCTTTGAGTCGAACTACGGTGTTCTAACTTCCTCATTGCACGAGAGGATACGTAGGCATAACTTAACGGTTATCGAACAAAAGTCTCTGAGTCCTCCCCCTTTTTCTAGCATTATTCTTTAAGCCTCATTCCTGAGCATTTCACTTCACATCTATTTTGCACTGACAACTGTACATTCTTTCCAACTTTTGCACACAGATAGCACTGACACTACCCCTTTAAACACAAACTTTCAAGCGTGGATCCCGTCGAGTACAACAGACAATATGGGTACTAATACCTTCCTAAGTTGTAACCAACCCCCTTTCTCCGTTTCTCTTTTTCGCGACCGTCTTATCCATTTCTTTTCTAGGTTTATGCAGCATTACATTTCATTCGGGATAAAAATGCCTAGCTGGCGTCTCTTTTCAGTTCATCTTCATATCCTTTTTCGCCGACCGTTCGCGTCTGTACTCCGTCTGACCCGGTGTCATTTGGTGGGAGCAACAACAAGCTTGTACTATCCCAAGATGGGAAGACTACAAGTGCTTCATGGAATAAGGCTATTGCACAGGAGACCACTTCAATCCTTATTAAATGCTTTTTATGGTTTTTGTTTTAAGATGAGGAGAGAAGAAACCAAAGGAGAAAAGGTAAAATAACTAAAGGGGGACTAATAAATTCTAATGTTAACATGCATGGATGAACCTAGGTTAGTGAGGTTTACCTATCCTAAAGAAGAAGGAGATAAGAAAAGAAGAAGGAGAGAGAAGAAGAACCATGGTGGCCTAAGCACACCTCAAGTTAAGAAAGAGATAAAGAAGATGAGGAAGAAAGTTGAGAATGAAGAAGAAATAAGAAGGAGATGAGAATGCAATATGGAGTAACAGAGCAATGCACAAACAGAGCCTACACCAGTAGGACTTCCATATGCAACAGCATGCAACAAGTAAAATCGGGCATCAGTGATACCTAACGGAGAAGGTCTGTTGCCTCTTCGATATGCGCAAGAGAAATCAAGAATATTTGTCAGAAGCCTCACACAAGTAAGAAAATCCAATAGTCCAGTATAAGTATTAGTCATCAGGGTATCAGAAAAAGGTCATATATAGGCTTCCAGCATCCAGAATTAAAAACAAGAATTAATCCGTGTAAATCCAAAGTCTAAGTGCAAATTGCGTCAAGAGATCCCATTAGTCTGAACAAGATTATGAAAATAATAGATCACAAGGTTGTCATCCAGCGACATCTGTCATCATCGAAGTCAAGCAAGCGGCCTATAAAGCATCAGACACAAAGCTAAACCCAAAATTAAATACAATTTTATTAATCGAAATTAAAATTATATTAAGATTAATAATTAAAGTTAACAAATCTATAACAAAGTTCTAATACAAGATTAATAAAATCTAAATTAAACCTTTATTAAACTAAATCAAAAGTTAGAAATTAATTAAATAAAATAATGGATTAGAAATAAAAAGGAACAAATCAAAAGAACAAGGGGGTGCATGCAGCGCTGTAAAGGTGTGGACAACAATATTGGTTGGATCCAAGTCTTCAAAGAGAGCCCAAATGAAACTCTTCACATCCATGGATGCAAAAATCAATTTTGATGGTGTGAGAAAAAAAAAACTACACGGGCTCACAGGGCCCATCAACAACAACAATAGAAACAAATAGAAGAAAAAAAAAGATTAACAAAAGATAATGATATGTCAACAATTTCAGATGAAAAAGAATATATGTAAACAATAAAATGAAATAATAAAAACAAAGTCAGATTTTCTATTCTCTAATTAAAAATATTAATAATATTAATAATAATAATAATAATAATAATAAATAAAGAAATAAAGAAATATTATGTTTGTCCGCTGGATCTTGTGGTTGATGATAGAAGAAATATTGGGCTACAATTCAAATTAATAAACAAGTGAAAACCTAACCTAATAATAATAAAGAAATATGAAAAAAAAAGAAAAAAAAGAGGGTCAGTATCAACGAGTCTCTTCCAAACACGGCTTGTCCCCTTTCTTCTCTTTCTCAATGAGTGTCGTGAAAACATAACCAAATGGCGACGGTTCCACCAAACTCACGTCGTGCTTCTCAATCTTCGAAATCCACTTCTTGTCCGTTCAAGGATCTTGTCGCTCCCAAAAGATGAGACTGAGCTCAAATGAGGTACATACGCGAACAGTCGGCGAAAGGATGAAGTGAGAACACACAGGAGTGAACTCACAGGAAAAGAAAAGAGTCTCCAGCTAGGCATTTTTATCCCGGAGGAAAGGTAATGCTGCATAGACCTAGAAAGATATGGATAAGACGGTTGCGAACCAGAGAGACTGAGAAAGGGGGTTGGTTACAACCTGGGAAGGTATTAGCACCCAGATTGTCCATCGTACTCGACGGGATCCACGCTTAAAAGATTTGTGTTTCAAAGGGGTAGTGTCAGTGCAATCTGTGTATAAAAGAGCTGGAAAAGGATGTACAGGTGTCAGTGTAAGAGAAGTGAAGTGTATAAGTGAAGTGTCAGTGTGAGAACAAGAATGAAATGCTCAAGACTATGAGGCTAAAAGAATAAAGCTAGAAAGAGGGGGGAATATACAGAGACTTTTGTTCGATAACTGTTAAGTTATGCCTACATATCCTCTCGTGCAATGAGGAAGTCAGAACACCGTAGTTCGACCCAAAGAGACTGAAAGATGAATTGACTTGTGAACTGCTTACTTGTCTATGCTCAAGTGTATGACCTGTCTGGCTCAGGTGCAAACTGTCTTGCATTAGACGGAAGAAGCAAGTTCTCGTTTATGAGTGAATGAGATGAGAAAAGAATCCCGGAGGAGACGATTATTGTTTGTTTTTTAGTTTTCAGTCTTTTATTGCTTTTGAAAGTTTGTCATAAATTAATGAGCTTAAGCCTAAACCAATGGGTTAGTAAACTCATCACATCATCCCTCTGATTAGGGGTAATGAGAATACCTTAAGTGTGAAGTCAGCTTCTCACACTTAATCACCTTTGATGTAGGATTAAGATCATTAACCTACTTGTGATTATTTAGATGTTTTTGTTGTTTTTTGTTTAGTGTTAAGTAATGAGATTAAGCCATAATCAAGGATTAAACAGACTCATTACACCATCCTAATAGAAGGATAATAGATGAGAATGTTTAAGCTGAGGAAAGCTCCTCAACTTAATCCATGATTAGGGATTAAACTCATGACAAAACAAAGCCTTTATTAAGTGGATTTTAGTTAATGATAAGATGATGAAGTGAGTTTTAGGGTTTGTAAGACAACTTCAGGAGGACTTGTCCATTAACACTAGGGTTAGTCCTTCTAAACCAATTAAGGAAGAATTAGAACCCTAATGCAAGGCCCAAGTTACAAGCTTGATGTCTTGATGATTATTATATGGATTGATTAAATGTTTTAAACACATTAAGGGTTTAACACTTAGGATTAAAGTTATACACTCCATCCTAATAGAAGGATGCAGGCATAAGCTTAATCACAAAGCCTTAAAGCCTTTAGGGTTTAGTCCTTGATCATGAGGTGAGAAGAGAAGACTCAATGAGACACAAAGGTAAAATCTAAATGGGGGACTAATCAAAACCCTAATTATTGTCATGCTTGGTTGTTCCTAATGTTTGTGAGGTTTACAGGGGAAATCTTCAGAGGAACCACCAGGAATGCAGATGAAAGGAGCAAAGAGAAGCAAAGTAACTTGCTTCATTTAAGAAGACAAGTCACTTGAGGAAAGAAAGTAAGAAGAAGAAGAAAGAGCAAGCTCAACCTCAAACACAAAACAAAATGCAGCAATGATGCATCAGAGAGATGAGAAGAAAATGTGAGAAGTGAATGCAAATCCACTTCTCAAAGAACCTACCACCTGAAAAGTTAGCAAAAGGGATGAATTGCAATGTAAATGGAGTGCAATGTGATGATGAAAGCCAAAAACAGAAGCATGTGTGTGATGATAATGATGGTATGAGATGATACAAACATGAACAAGGCATGGAGATGATCATACAAACATATGGATGTAAGATGAGCATGCTTAGAACCAGTAACATACATGAAAAGTTATGGAATGCAAATGACATACAACATGGAAAATGAAAGATGCAATGATCAAACATGCTTCTAATATGTCTTAAGATGTATAAAGAATCAAATGGATGCATAAAATGTCATGGCAAGTCATGGTATGTAAGCAAATGCAAGATGAGTGCAAAAGGAAGCCCAAATTAGGGTTTATGATCAATGCACAAAACAAAAACCAAAACCAGAAGCAAACATCAAGATAAAAAATTGAAAATGCATCAAAGGGAACCCTAAACCTATACCAACTCACTGCCCAAAGGAGGGGATCCAATTCTTAACCTAGTGAAAGTTATGAATTTCTTAAGATTTCTAGGGTTTTAAGGTACCTTGCCAAGAAAAATGTCAAACAAATTGAAAATGCAAGATCAAATCATGCCAATTTAATCCTATAAACTTCATGATATGCAAGATGCAATGCAAAAAGAATCAAAGTCCAACTCCCAAAGACTAGGCAGAAATGGATTTTTGAACATTGGAACAAAATAATGCTTTAAAATGAAATTAATTTCATGAAAAATTGTCAAAAGAAATCAAGATCAAAAAATAAATTTGGTTTGAGGGATGGATAATGTTTCTAAATGATTTTAAAGGTTTCATGAATTATTTGGTAATTTTTAAATACCTAAAAGTATTTTTAATTAATTAATTCTCATTAATTAATTAAAAATAAACCTTTAAATGATTTAAAAATAATTTTTGATGCAAAAAATAAAAATAAAAATGTTTTTAGTTTCTGAAAATTAATAAAAGGTTGCATAAAAATTTTCAGAATTTTTAAAAATGTTTTGCTATTTTTAATAAATTGGACAAAACAAATCAAATAAAATGAGAAATAAAATGAAATAAAACTGAAAATGAGAAAGTCAGCAAGATCATGGCCAGTATTCAAACTCACACGCACGCGAATTGACCTGGAGCACATCTGGACGGCCAACATTCAAATTTGCTAATTATGATTAGTGCCCTAATTAAATGCCCTAATTACTTTCAGATGACCGGAACAGTGGTTCTGATCATCTTCTCCGACGAGCCAAATCCCTAACTCTCTCTACACGCAATAAAAATGAAATCTAAATGCCCAGAAATAATCCCCATTCAACACTGAATCAAAACCCCCAAACAAAAATCATTTTTCATTCATCAATCAGCCAAATCGAAGCAAAACATTTCTAGGGCAAAAAAGTTTCAGAGCATTCATACATCCTGGTTTCTCAACCATTTTCAAAAATAATCATATCCCCATGATCAGGGGAGTACATAGAAGCATTTAAGAACTTAAAATGGAGTTTCTGGAAAAAAAGTTTGAGATGGCTACCTGAGATGGAAACTCCTGGTCCTGAGCTTTCTGGCCTTTCCTTTGCTGCAAGTCCACTCCTTTGAACCCTTTGATGATGAAATGAAGCTTAGAAAGCTTTGAGGATGACTGGTTTTTGAGATGGCAGGAGTTCTGTTCAATGGAAGGTGGTGATCGTGTTTTTGTTTCAATGAGTTTCAGGCTATGGTGAGGGGTGGTTTGTGACCAGGGAAGTGTGCTGAGTTGATTTGTGAAGTTGGTTTGTGTGTTTGCAGCTTGTGGAGAGTGTTTCGAAAGCTTTTGCAAAATGGGGTGAAAATGAGAGAGCTGAGTTCTTGGTGCTTTCAGGCTTGTGTTGTGTGTGCTTTTGCTTGCTTTTTGTTTGTATAAACTAATGGGATTGGTCAGATGAGTTGATGTGTGCTTTTGTGATTGGTATGGCTCAAGTTGCCAAAATGTCAAAGTTGTGTAAGAGAGGCATGGGCTACTAGCTAGCCAAGGACAGATGGGGTGTCCTGCGCAGCAAGATGTGTGGAGAGCCATAGGATTGGTTGTGAAGTCAGCAAGCAAGTGGATTTACACTTGAGTGAGTTTTTGCAACTTGCTTCACTTTTGTTTCCTTTGAGAAATGTTGCTCCATAAGTCATGAAGATGAGTGATCTCTTGGCCCATTCTGAATTTTAGATGTTATATGATCATGTTGTGAAGAAATGATACACATTTGAGGCCTTTAGAACACTTGAACAAACCATTTTGCAAAATGTCTCTTTGGTAGAAAACTTCAAATTTTGTGATTTTAGCCAACTTTGACAAGCCATAACTTTTGATCCAAAATGAATTAGGTCATGTTCTTGTACTTTTTGAAAAGGGAATGATCCATTCTACAACTTTCATGACCAAAGTTTTTCCATTTGAAGCATTTTTGAATCAAAAAGCAAGGGTTGAAAAAGTTTCCCAAAATGGCAATTTCATTAAAAGTCAAACTTTCCCAAAAAGTCAACTTTGCAAATGACTTGAAATTCTTCAATTTTGTGAACTTCCAACATCTTCTATGATCAAATAAAGATCATACACAATCAAAATGATGAAGAACACCCTTTGGTTGGGTCATTGGGGGCCTCAGATGCCCTGATCTTACACTGACTTGCTTAGAAAGTCAACCCTTGATCAGATGACTTCCCCATGGAATTTCTTCATGTAAATTGATATGCATGCTCCCTATACCATATAGAGACCAATAGAAACAAGAATGACAAAAAAAATTGGAGTTATGGCCTTTGAAACCAAAACCCTAATTCTAGGTCATCTGTGCAGTCAAACCTGGCCCTGCTTCCATACCATTCTCAGTTCTTGTGATTCTTTGACATTCTTGACTTTGAGAGGATATAATATGATGCTTGAACATACATGGACCCCTTTGAAGTGATTGAAGACCTTTGAAGTGGCTCAAGAAGCTCTTGGATTGCTCAGATCACAAACCCTAGATGCAGATGACTTAGAATCAATGCAGTGTACAAAAAAAATGTGGTATGAGATGCTATGATTGAACTTATGCATATGAAAGGATCACAAGCCATGGTGTGAATGGGTGAGGGCAAATTTGGGGTGTTTACAGCTGCCCCTATTCAAACATGAGTTAGCTGTGTAGAATGTAAGCAACGGCTTATCAGGCAAACAAGATAACTTGTGGTTGAATACCAAAGACAGTCCAAAATTTGCACTCACAGCATGAAGAAGAAAAGGGATATAGATTGTAAAAGAAAATAAAGTATATTATAAAGTATGGGCGACGGAGGACGACCGTCGAGCAGAGGACGACTGCTGGGGGATGAGCAATGACGGGGACGGCCGACACGCTGGGAAAAGTGCGGGAAGTAAAGCAATGACGGGGACGACCGACATGCTGGGGATAAAGGGGATTATGATGGGGACGGCCATCAAGTAAAGCTGTAAGGTTCTCTGGGGATTAATGAAAAATGATGGGGACGGCCATCAAGTTCATAAAGTAATGTAAACAACGATGGGGACGGCCATCGGGCTAAACTGATGAAGGACGATCATCAGGAAAAGGAAAAGGGACCACGACGCGGACGGCCATCGGGTTAAAGAATAAATGAAATAATGATGGGGGATGGTCATCAAAGGTGAAGGACGATCACCTGGCAGGGTACGGCTGCCGAAAATATCGCGACATAGGACGAATGCCGGATAAAAGGTCAACGATGGGGACGGCCATCGGACGAGCATGATGAAGGATGATCATCAAGAGGTGAAGGACGATCACCTAGCAGGGGACGGCTGATCTCAAGGTTTATCATGACATAGGACGAATGTCAGATAACAAAATCAACGATAGGGACGGCCATCGGATAAAATGATGAAGGACGATCATCAAAAGGTGAAGGACGATCACCTAGCAGGGGACGGCTGCTAAATATCACGACATAGGACGAATGTCGGATAAAGGGTCAACGATGGGGACAGCCATCGGACGAGCATGATGAAGGACGATCATCAAGAGGTGAAGGAAGATCATCTAGCAGGGTACGGCTGCTCTCAGGATTTATCATGACATAGGACGAATGTCAGATAGAAAAGAAATTTTGTTTTGTTGGCGACCTACCGGGGAATAGTAAACACGGACGATTGTTTATATCCAAGAAATAAGGGGTATAAGTGTTTGGACGTTGTGTATAGATTCAAAGATGCGGACGGGAATCCTTAAGACCACGATACGGACGAGTATCGGGTAGAAACAAATACTGACACGTGTTCAGAGATGATGATACGGACGAGTATCAACTGGTTAACAAGGAACACGGACGAGTGTTGAATCTGAGGGGACTCTTCTGGGGAATAGTAGACACAGGCGAGTGTCTATATTCAAGAAGACAAGAGTGTTTGACTTAGTGTATGGATTAAAGATGCGGACGAGCATCCTTAAGACTATGATACGGACGAGTATCAAGTAGAAACAAACGCTTGACGCATGTTCTGAGATGATGGTACGGACGAGTACCAACCGGTTAACAAAGAACACGGACTAGTGTCGAATCTGTGGGGATAATAAATGGTGTATACAGGATACGGACGAGTATCTGTATAAGTAAAATAAGTATGAGTGGTGTATAGATGAGTGTTTAACTTGATGGGGAGAGTGATACGGACGAGTGTCAAAAGGAGAAAAGTAATATACACAAGTATCTGATATACAAAGTGTTTAGGTTACTGTGCTGGGGGAAATGACATGGACGGGTGTCAAGGAATTGTATATATATGTATCTGTGAGTGCAAAGAGGACGCTTTGGCTTTCTACTGGGGATATGACACGGACGGGTGCCACAAGGTGTATGTACTGATATTTGGTGAGTGTAAGGCAACTGCCTTAGCTCTCTGCTGGGGAATCTGGGGGGTTTTCTGTATATTGTTGGTGGATTGTCATGTTCACAAGTGTTTGATTCAGACCATGACTTATGATTATGCAACATGTTTGATTTTTTCCGTAATGCTCCGTTTTTAGACGGAATGCTACGCTTTGTGGGGTGAATATGATGCCATGATTATGCAAAAGATACCGATCCGGGATTCGGGTCCCGTTGCTGCGAAGATCTCTGGCCGATCTGTTTGAAGTGAACATCCCAGCTGAGGATGAGATCATTGGTAGATCTGATGAGATGATTCTGCTTGGGGAAATGGATCAATGATAGACCTTTTATAGTAATGAGGGACCCAGCTGGGGGTTTGTAAAAGCCTTCGTCATTCTGTTGTGATTCCTTCAGGCGTTGCTCTTCTGAATAGAGGCTGAAACTCTGTGGGGAAGTGGTTCCCTGGCTTTTGTGCTTGGCTGAGGAGGAAGTAAATGGAAACTCGGCTGGGGAGAAATAATGAACGGCAACTCAGCTGGGGAATAAGCACCTACGGTGCTAAGACTGAGTGGATGATGATTTGCCAGCCGGCTGGGACGAAGCTTTCATGTCCCATGCTGTGCTTCGAATACCTGCAATCCTGAAAAGACAGAGAAATGCACAAGTAATCCCGAGGTATCTCTTGCTGGACTCCATCATAGGAGTTTAGACACCATTGGGAGTAAGTATATTTCCTGCAAGCACGTGTTTTAAGAGAAGCATCTGTATTTATGCAATCAGTATCTTAAGGACATCGGACATTTTGCAAATGAAAATAGAATGTACGAGACAAAACATGACTGAAAATCTGATTTTATTAATTCGTATGCCCTGAATTGGCAAGATACAGTCAAAGAAACATATCCCCTAAAATGAGGAGATTGTTACAAATGGAGAAACAAAATGTTGGCAATGTTGATGATGCTTCAAGGAGCTTCCCTCTTGCTATGACTCGTATGACATTTGACACTTTTCTCGTCTGGCTTTCTGAAGAAGGTTGATTCTGGCCGACGCTTGATCCTTTTGAAGCTTACCAAGTTGTAAGTGATACAGACGAATTCAGAATGCAGTTGTTCGCTTATTCCCTTATTTTGCATGGATCGCCCTTTCGGGTTTTCAATCCATCGGGATACCCATTTTTGCCTGAGTTGTCCAATGTGGCTTTTCAACTCAGCGAGTGTACATTTTTTGTTTATTTTCCCTTATTTTTGCCCGAGTCTTTTATTCTGTTTTTGACTCGCCGGGATGCCCTATTTTTGCCTGGACTTACATTCTGTTTTTATGTCCAGCGGGTCATTTTTTATGCGAAGTATTTTTTAACTGCATCTGAATTCACAGGGGACGGGAAGTCTTCACCATCCATAGTGCTGAGCATCAGTGCTCCACCGGAGAAAACTTTCTTTACTACGAATGGTCCTTCATAGTTCGGAGTCCACTTGCCCCTGTGGTCTGTATGAGGAGGGAGGATTCTCTTCAGCACAAGATCTCCTACTTGGTACTCTCGGAGCCTAACTTTCAGATCGAAGGCTTTCTTCATTCTTTTCTAATACAACTGCCCATGACAGATTGCAACCAATCTTTTCTCTTCAATCAGACTCAGTTGTTCGTATCGGGATCAGACCCATTCTGCTTCGTTCAATTTAACACCCATCAGTACTCGTAAGGAGGGTAATTCAACTTCAACAGGTAGGACTGCTTCCATACCATACACAAGCTGATACGGTGTTGCCCCAGTGGATGTTCTGATTGACGTGCGGTACCCATGCAAGGCAAACGGTAGCATTTCATGCCAGTCTTTGTATGTGACTACCATCTTCTGCACAATCTTCTTAATATTCTTATTAGCTGCCTCAACAGCGCCGTTCATCTTTGGCCTGTAAGGAGAAGAATTGTGGTGTTGGATCTTGAAGTCCCGGCATAGCTCTGCCATCATTTTGTTGTTTAGATTGGAACCATTATCAGTAATGATTCGCTCGGGAACTCCGTATCGACAGATGATATCTCTCCTCAGAAATCTGGCTACCACTTGTCTTGTAACGTTTGCATAGGAAGCTGCTTCGACCCACTTGGTGAAATAGTCAATGGCAACCAGGATGAATCTGTGGCCATTCGAAGCAGTCGGCTCAATCTTGCCAATCATGTCAATGCCCCACATAGCAAAGGGCCAAGGTGAAGACATCACATTCAAAGGATTGGGAGGCACATGCACCTTATCCGCATAAATCTGGCATTTATGGCATTTTCTGGCGTAGGCACAACAGTCGGCATCCATTGTGATCCAGTAATAACCTGATCTTAGCAATTTCTTGGCCATGGCATGCCCTCCTGCATGGGTACCAAAGGATCCTTCGTGCACCTCGTGCATCAACAAATCTGCTTCTGTTCTATCGACGCATCTGAGGAGTACCATATCAAAGTTTCTCTTGTACAAAGAACCATCAGTGTTCAGGAAGAAACTACCAGCAAGCCTTCTTAATGTCTTCTTATCATTGGAAGATGCCCCAGGTGGGTATGTTTGATCCTCCAAGAAGCACTTAATGTCATGGAACCAAGGCTTATCATCTTTGACAACATCTGCTGCGAACACATATGCTGGTCTGTCAAGTCTGGACACTGAAATTTGAGGTACAAAGTTGGTAGTTTGAACTTTGATCATGGATGAAATGGTAGCCAGAGCATCTGCAAACTGATTCTCGTCCCGAGGGATATACTCAAGCTTGACTGTTGTGAAGAAAGTCAATAACCTCCTTGTATAATCCCTATAAGGTATCAAATGATCCTAGTGGGTGTACCATTTGCCGTTGGTTTGATTAACTACCAGAGCTGAATCTCCGAACACAGTCAAAGTCTTGATCCTGAGGTCAATGGCTTCCTCAAGACCCATAATACAAGCTTCGTATTCAGCTTCGTTGTTAGTGCAGTTGAAAGTGAGTTTTGCCGAGAAAGGCATGTGAACTCCTTTAGGTGTAATGAGTACTGCACCAACACCACGACCGTTCATATTAACAGCCCCATCAAACATCATAGTCCATTCTTCTTCCGGGTCAGGCCCTTCAGTATGAACAGGCTCTTCACGGTCCTTTGCTTTTATGAACATGATGTCTTCATCAGGGAAGTCAAATCTCATAGGCTGGTAATCATCAATAGGTTGCTCAGCAAGATATTCAGACAATACACTGCCCTTGATGGCTTTCTGAGAGGTGTATTGGATGTCATATTCTGTGAGGATCATTTGCCATCTTGCAACCCGTCCGGTAAGAGCTGGCTTCTCAAAAATGTACTTAACTAGGTCCATCTTTGAAATCAATAAAGTGGTGTGGGTCAACATATACTGCCTTAGTCGGCGAGCAGCCCACACTAAAGCACAGCAAGTTTTCTCGAGCAGTGAATAACGCTGTTCACAGTCGGTAAACTTTTTTCTTAGGTAGTAAATTGCATACTCTTTTCGACCAGACTCGTCATGCTGGCCCAGCACACACCCCATCGACTCTTCTAATACTGTCAAGTACATTATCAGAGGTCTTCCTTCAACTGGAGGCATAAGGATTGGAGGTTCTTGTAAGTACTCCTTGATCTTGTCAAAAGCCTTCTGGCAGTCTTCGTTCCAACTGACCGTTTGTTCCTTTCTTAATAGCTTGAACAAAGGTTCACAGGTTGCTGTAAGGTGAGATATGAACCGTGAAATGTAGTTCAATCTACCTAGAAACCCCCGAACTTCTTTCTCAGTTTTCGGTGCAGGCATTTCTTGAATGGCTTTGACTTTATCAGGGTCAACTTCAATCCCTTTCTCGCTCACAATAAAGCCCAGCAGCTTACCAGATCTCACCCCGAATGTGCATTTGTTGGGGTTCCATTTCAGTTGGTATTTCCTCAGACGCTTGAACAGCTTCAACAGATTTACCAGGTGGTCTTCTTCCGTGAGGGACTTGGCAATCATGTCATCCACATAACACTCGATTTCTTTATGGATCATATCGTGAAATAATGTTACCATAGCCCGTTGATATGTTGCACCTGCATTCTTCAGTCCGAATGGCATCACCTTATAACAGAACGTGCCCCAAGGTGTGATGAAAGTTGTCTTCTCCATGTCTTCAGGTGACATCTTGATCTGATTGTATCCTGAAAATCCGTCCATGAAGGAGAATACCAAGAACTGAGCCGTGTTATCAACCAATACATCAATGTGAGGTAATGGGAAATCATCTTTCGGGCTGGCTCTGTTCAGATCCCGGTAGTCAACACACATTCTTACTTTGCCGTCCTTCTTAGGCACAGGTACTATATTAGCAACCCACAGTGGATAGCTAGTTACAGCAAGGAACCCGGCGTCCCACTGCTTTTGCACCTCTTCTCTGATCTTCATTGCCATGTCTGGGCGAGTACGGCGCAGTTTCTGTTTAACCGGTGGGCAATCTTCTTTTAAAGGCAGCTTGTGCATGACGATATCGGTGTCCAACCCTGGCATATCCTGATAGGACCAAGCAAACACATCCACATATTCCTGAAGCAGGTCAATCAATTGTTTCTTCACTGAGTCTTGTAAGCAGGCCCCGATTTTTACTTTCTTCACATCTTCATCTGTACCAAGATTAATCGTTTCGACCTCCTCCTGATGAGGAGTGATAACCTTCTCCTCTTGCCTTAACAACCTAGCTAGCTCCTCAGGAAGCTCATACTCTTCTTCAACCCCTTCATCAGCTTGATTGATTGGATTGTCAAAGTCATACGAAGTCATAGCCGTGCTGTTGTCGGTGCGGTCTGAAAGGTACTCTCTGCAAGGGTTTAGATTGTTCATTTTAGTGATTGATTTTAATCTTGCTTAAAAAAAGTGAAATGAAGTTCATCATTTTGGAAAACATTGCCATTTTATTTTTGTACAAAAAGAAAAATGAAAAACAGTGAGCAGAAAAGAAAAAGGACTCATTTGCAAAAGATGTCTGATTATCATTGATTGATCTATTTGCACAAAATTACAGATGGCCCGATTACAAAATGAGTCCTGTCATCTTGGGCAAGATGCAGGACTTGATGCATGCTTAAAAATACAGGAAATAATAATTACTCTGCAGGAGTAACTCTTATAATTTCCTGGGAAGACCAGTTTGAGATACGGCTCCCCGGGATCCTTGGACGTATCCAGCTCCCCAGGTTGCGCTCATCTTCCGACTCATCTTCCAAGTTGTTTACTGCATCGGGGGTGAGCATCCCCCCACTGACAAAACTCGGCTTCTTGGCAGCCTCTGCTTGATCTTGTTGAGTTGGTTTGTAACCCAACCCAAATCTATCCTCCTTCTTCTCTACAGGCAACAACTTGCCCCAGCCTTGGGCAGTCCCTTCTTCAACAACCTTCCGGGCTTGCTGATAAGATGTCATTGAGGTTCCAGGTACAGCGGATGCTTCATTTATGTTCAAGGCCTCAAACCCTTGACTCATAGTTTCGTGGATCTCCCCATCCATCTCAATGTATTTGTATGTAGCCAGATGGCTAACAAAAATATCTTCTTCTCCACAAATGGTGATGATCTGGCCCTCCCACTCGAATTTTAACTTCTGGTGAAGGGTAGACGTAACTACGCCAGCAGCATGAATCCAAGGTCTACCCAACAAACAGCTGTAGGCCGGCTGAATGTCCATCACATAGAAGGTTATTTTAAAAGTCTGTGGGCCAATCATCACTGGCAGATCAATCTCTCCTAGCACTGATCTCTTAGAGCCGTCAAATGCTCTCACTACCAAATTACTTGGACGCAATGCCAAGCCATCATACTCCAGCTTCACCAAGGCTTTCTTTGGTAAGACATTAAGTGAAGACCCAGTGTCTACCAGTACATGTGATAGAACAACACCCTTGCATTCCAGGGTGATATGTAAAGCCTTATTGTAGTTGCATCCCTCAGTCGTTAGATCAGCATTGGTAAAACCCAATCCATGGCTTGTATTGACATTTGCTACCACGGTCTCCAGCTGATTAACGGTGATCTCCTCTGGCACATATGCCGCGTGCAAGACTTTTAATAATGCATTCCGGTGAGCTTCGGAACACATCAGCAGGGATAGAATGGAGATTTTTGAGGGAGTTTGGTGAAGCTGATCCACCACCTTGTAATCACTCCTCTTGATGATTCTCATAAACTCGTCTACATCTTGTTCAAAAGATGTCTTCTGTGTTTCTTTGAGAATGGGCTCTTCAGCTATTACACTCTTTCCCTTTGCTTTGGCAGCAGCTTCTGCTTCGGCATTAGGTCTTTGTGATTGCGAGGCAAAAAGGTGTCCGCTTCTGGTGAAGCCTCCGCCTCCCCCGACATTATCAATATGTGGAGAATATGTTGAAGAGTCAAGAGTGATTTTCTCCCCATTGCAGTAAAGGTCAGAGCCATAATGCCAAGGGATGGCATTATTGCTTTCATATGGAACAGGCCCAGGTACCGTGATGGTAACCAGGCTGACTGCAGCAGAGGAGGGTGTTGCAATAGTATGTGGATCATAGTAGATGGTAACCGGTGATCTGGCAGGAGATGCCACTGTTTGTTGTTGAAAACTGTTGTTCGGAGGAATACTTGACGGATCATAATAAATAGTGACCGCTGAGATATTTGCTGGTGTTGTAGAAGAAGATTCTGAATAGAGGGGTGCTGATGTTGTAGAAGGAACGTTTGTTGATATCTGGTTTGTTGAAGTGATATTTGAAGCATTTGTTGATGAAACTGAAGAATTGTTTGGAATAATTGTTGTTGCAGTTGTAGGAGACTCTGGAACTGTTGTCGGAGGGATTGCCGGATTTGAAGGTATTGATGTTGTGATTTGAAGTAGACCATTCTGGATAAGACTGTCTATGCCGCTTCTCAGATTTTCACACCCATTTACCGAAATGTTGCAATAACCGCACCCGAGCTCACACCCAGGGAATATCTGGCATTCAAGGAGTTGAGCTTTAATCTCTACCAGGGGTGTCCTAATTTTCCCAACACTGGTTATCAATAAAGACGGCTTATCTTCCTCAATAGCATTGATTCTGGGCCCTCCATGGTTGGGCATGGGGTTTTTGTTGACATTTGGCGGGGGTGCAAAGTTTAGAGCTTTGGAATCCACTAGATCTTGCACCTTCATCTGTAAAGCTCTGCACTTCTCTGTACTATGGCCAGGTGCGTTGGAGTGAAAAGCACATCTGGCATTGGCGTCATAATTTCTTGGCAAACTGGAAGGATCTGGTGGCGCCAACGTCCTTAACTCAACCAAGTTGAGCTTCAGGAGTTGTGGCAGTAATGCGGCATAAGGCATAGGGATCGGATCAATCACCCTATTGGCCTGAGATGGTCTCTGTTGAAATGGTCTTTGTTGATTGTTGTTGCCGGTGGTGTTGTTGTTATAATTTCTCTGAGGTGGATATTGAGCTTGTTGCTGGTAGTGGGGTTGTTGTTGCGGTTGATATGCTGGTTGTGGATGAATTGGAGCGGGAATAGTGGCAGCTGCCACTGACCTATGAACATACTGTGGTCTGCCCCTGTTGATCTGAATAGCATTAGTCTCACCGGTTCTTCTTGGGCCCACAAAAGGCTTTCTTGGGTTGCTAGACGAGCTCGCACCATTGTCGAAAATCTTACCCATCTTTAATAGGCTTTCAATTCTTTCTCCAGCTATGACTACATCTGCGAAGCTGGTGGAAGAAAAGGCAGCTAGCCTGTCGATGTATGTCCCTTGGAGGGTGTTCATAAACATGTCGGCCATTTCCCTTTCTGACATGGGTGGTTGGACAGCAGCAGCAAGCTGTCTCCACCTCTGGGCGTATTCCCGGAAGCTTTCCCTGGATGATTGAGACATTCCCATCAGGAGGGTCCTGTTAGGAGCCATATCCAAGTTGTACTGGTATTGTCTGATGAAGGCCTCAGCCAGGTCCTTCCAGCATCTGATGGTCGCTCTAGTCAAGTGAGAGTACCATTCCCTTGAAGCCCCTGTTAAGCTATCTTCAAAATAAAACATCCACAGCTTTTCATCCATGGTATATGCCTTCAGCCTCCCCAGAAAGGATTGTAAATGGGTTCGGGGACAGGAAGTTCCGTTGTACTTCTCAAAGTACGGAGGTTTAAACTTGTGGGGAATCCTTACCCCGTCCACTAAGCCCATGTCCATGACATCAAAACCCAAGGAGTTTTGAGACTCCAGGGACCTTAATTTTTCAGCAATTTCATCTAGCCTTCTGTCATAGGCTTCATCCCCAGCTCCCATCACAGTGAATTGATCCTCTTGAGGGTCTTCTTGTAGTACTCTGCCTGTAGTAGCATTCCCTTGCACATTAGCAGGGATGTTGATCTCTGGATGAAGGTGAGGCCCATACACTGGAGGATTAACATGAGGCTGAACCCTCTCATTGTTGCTTGTTCCACCAGTCCCTAGATGGGGTTCTTCCTGGGTCTGCCTTTCTACCAATGCTCTTAATCTTTCTTGGCTCTGTGCCAATCCATTCATCACCTCCATAAACTGGGTCATCTGATTTCTCATTTCCAGCCTCTCATTGGCCATTTGAGCCCTGACCTCTGTAAGGTCTTGTTGTACCTGGTCCATCTGTATACCCGGAAGGTTGTTGCGGGTAGGATATCTGTGCGGACGGTTGAGTGGGAACACCCGACGGCGAGCAATAGTTCCTGAATCACAACAGAGTTAGTAACAAAAACAAAACCTACAAAACAAAACAAAAGGTTAGTATGCAATGCAGTATGCTTATTTGTTTCCAAAGTATCCGGCCTGGCACTTGGTTTTGACCTTTCCAGACCCCGAGGAAGATGCTTTTGGTGTTGCTTGAAAGAACTCAGATAAAACAAACTAATAAATATATTACAAAAAGTGAATGATACATAGTTTGTTTTTTACAATTTTACAATACATGCCCTCTGAGGGGTCAAAATACAACATAAAAAAGGAAAAGTACAATGAAATGAAAGCAACAACAAGCAAAAGTTAGACACCAAGACCAAACTCATCCTCCTGAACTTCCTTTAGAAGTGCTTCAGTCACAAGATCAGCTGGATGTTCTGTGAGGTTTCTGATGAGAAGATTCCTGGTGGCAATAGCTGCAGTTAGCTTCTTGTGTCTGCCCTGGTCCTTTGACCTCTTCACACCAGCCCTAATCTTCAACTCTGAGATCTCTCTCTGGGCTGCTAGCAGGGCTTCCTGTTGCTCCTTTGCATTAGCCTCCAACTGCTCAATCTTGTCCTGAGTCCTCTTATCTTCCTGGGTGCGAGCTTCGGTGATTCTGACCCACCTAGCTTGACTTTCCTTCAGATAGAGATCAGTCCTGGCCTTCTGAAACTGAGCCTCTTTACAGGCATTCTTCAAAATCTGCTCTCCTGCCCTTGACTTCTTGATGTAGTCCTCTGACTTCTCAATCCTGGCTAGATGTTCTACCTTTAGCTTTTCTAGCCTTTCAATGTCCAGACGACCATCACTCCTCTCCCAGAGGGTCCTCTGCAGAGCTTGAGTCAAATTCTCATTCCTCTCTTTTAGCTTCTCAAACTCTTCCAGGCTGACAGTAGCTGGAGGTGGTGTTGTGGATGGCCCAGGTGCATCCTCAATGGTAAAGGGCATCCCAGAAATTTGAGCCCTGGCATGATACCACTCATAGTACTGAGCTGAGGCCACATTGTTGCATCTCCCAAGAATAGCCATCCCTTTGGTCTGTACATTGTCCCAAGCCCAGGATGCTTGCCTGACAATAGCCAAATTAAGCTTGATCTCACAATAAAGGGTCTCAGCTAGATCTTGTACTCTAGGGGGTGGACCAATGCATAGCCCAGTTGCCTTTTGAATAGCAGAGGGTTGTAGTTGATGCAACCCTTCACTCCTATCAGGGGTACATTGGGGAACTGCCCACAACTAGTGATGATGTCCCTGCCTTTGGTGCTCTGAGTGCACCACCTGATGTCAGCTGAGGTTAAAGCAATGAGTCTTCTAGCCCAATTCTTTTGCTGGTGAGGATTCAAGAATGCATCAGTCTTGGGCAAGTGTTTGAGCAACCAGGTATGGAATAGGGGAGCACAGCACCTCACCAACCTTCCTCTTTGCTTTTCATTCCTTTGGTGAACAGAGTAGTAGAAATCTCCCAGTAAGGTGGGCACTGGGTTCCTCAGAATGAAAAGATGGATTGCATTCTTGCTAATAAACTTAGGCTCATCTGCAAATAATATAACCCCATATATGCTAAGGGCTAATAATGCACAGACTTCCTTCCATTCTCCCAAGGAGGCCTTCAAGATAGCCTGAGAGGTCAAGAAATCCAAGTGTAGACCAGAGATTCCAGCCTTTGCTGTCATGTTCTGCCCAATCAGAACTGGTTCCAGATACAATGCCCTTGCCACCTCTTCATTACTAGGAAAGGCCATCTCAGGGTTGAAGGGGACTCCACCCCTGATAGGTACACCAATCAGTGATGAATACTCTTCCAACAAGGGTCCCAACTGAAAATCCTGGAAGGTGAAGCACCTCAGAGGGGGATCATAGAACTGCAGGCAAGTATGGATCAAGCTCCTCTGGGAAGGGTCCAAATCCATAACCATATCAAGGATGCCTCCATAATGTTCCCTGAATAGTGGTATATGGTCTGGAGTAATAAGGGTCTGGACTTTCCTGATGCCAGCCAACTCAGGCTCAAAGAAATGATAGGAGATGTTGCTCTTTTTGGGTGCCATGTCTGCTGCTGAAGAGCTGAGATAGATGCTGATGATGGAGAATAATACTGAAGATGGGCCACTGACAGGCTGATGCTGGTGATGATAGTAGCTGAAGCAGGCAACTGGTGAGAATGGTTGTAGCAGATAGTTGGTGGACAGGGGTCTAATCAGATAAAAGGGTCAAAACCAAGCCAAAAAATATGATGTGGATACCCTGAAAAACAAATAAGCAAATGTCAAATGATGCAATGATGATGTATGCAAATGATATGCAAGGGTTTGTGATCAAGCTGTATCTGATTACTGCCTTGGTATAGGTCCATGTATGTTCAAGAAATCCAGATGGAGGTTCATAAGTCCAGTAACCAAGGTGGGGGACTCAAATAAAGAGTCACATGTCCAGGGTTAAAATCACAAGAACTGTCCCAAAATGGAGTATTCTTAATCAAAACAAAGTATCAGGGTATGCTGAGGTCAAGGGTACCTGCAAACCTGTAAACAGCCCAACCCCCTCACAGGTGGTGTTCTAAAACAAGGATCCTCAGACTTGGATCAGTTATGAGAAGTGTAAACACTTCCAACCCGAAGGTACAGTGTTTACAATAACCATAAAAGATCCTCCTCTAATTCACCTCAGTTTCTGAAGGTCAATACTAAAGGTCATCCAGACTTAGCAGGCTTCCCAGTTAGCCCTAGCACTACAGGAAATCTGTAGCACAAAGTTCTCAAGAGGAAACCCATATCTGAACCGTGTTTCATATTCCCGCACCAGACCGAAATGGAATGGGAAAGAACGTGAACCACTCTAGCCTAGGTGTCACTCAGGTCCCAGGTATAGGACCTCAACTCTCAATAGAACCCCACCCACCAAAGCAACAAAACCAGATCCAGCCAGAACAGTATGACAATATGATGTATATAAAGCTGTAAAGAAAGCAATAAAACAATTGTACATAAAGCAATAAACAAAACAAATATACAAACACAGATAGCACATAACACCCCAGTAAACACAAATCAAACAAGCGCTAGGAGGAACCCACAAAAAGAACCAGAAGCCCTGGTTACAGTATAAGGGTCCCCAGCAGAGTCGCCAAGCTGTCGCTCCCAAAAGATGAGACTGAGCTCAAATGAGGTACAGACGCGAACGGTCGGCGAAAGGATGAAGTGAGAACACACAGGAGTGAACTCACAGGAAAAGAAAAGAGTCTCCAGCTAGGCATTTTTATCCCGGAGGAAAGGTAATGTTGCATAGACCTAGAAAGATATGGATAAGACGGTTGCGAACCAGAGAGACTGAGAAAGGGGGTTGGTTACAACCTGGGAAGGTATTAGCACCCAGATTGTCCGTCGTACTCGACGGGATCCACGCTTAAAAGATTTGTGTTTCAAAGGGGTAGTGTCAGTGCAATCTATGTATAAAAGAGCTGGAAAAGGATGTACAAGTGTCAGTGTAAGAGAAGTGAAGTGTATAAGTGAAGTGTCAGTGTGAGAACAAGAATGAAATGCTCAAGACTATGAGGCTAAAAGAATAAAGCTAGAAAGAGGGGGGAATATACAGAGACTTTTGTTCGATAACTGTTAAGTTATGCCTACGTATCCTCTCGTGCAATGAGGAAGTCAGAACACCGTAGTTCGACCCAAAGAGACTGAAAGATGAATTGACTTGTGAACTGCTTACTTGTCTATGCTCAAGTGTATGACCTGTCTGGCTCAGGTGCAAACTGTCTTGCATTAGACGGAAGAAGCAAGTTCTCGTTTATGAGTGAATGAGATGAGAAAAGAATCCCAGAGGAGACGATTATTGTTTGTTTTTGAGTTTTCAGTCTTTTATTGCTTTTGAAAGTTTGTCATAAATTAATGAGCTTAAGCCTAAACCAATGGGTTAGTAAACTCATCACATCATCCCTCTGATTAGGGGTAATGAGAATACCTTAAGTGTGAAGTCAGCTTCTCACACTTAATCACCTTTGATGTAGGATTAAGATCATTAACCTACTTGTGATTATTTAGATGTTTTTGTTGTTTTTTGTTTAGTGTTAAGTAATGAGATTAAGCCATAATCAAGGATTAAGCAGACTCATTACACCATCCTAATAGAAGGATAATAGATGAGAATGTTTAAGCTGAGGAAAGCTCCTCAACTTAATCCATGATTAGGGATTAAACTCATGACAAAACAAAGCCTTTATTAAGTGGATTTTAGTTAATGATAAGATGATGAAGTGAGTTTTAGGGTTTGTAAGACAACTTGAGGAGGACTTGTCCATTAACACTAGGGTTAGTCCTTCTTAACCAATTAAGGAAGAATTAGAACCCTAATGCAAGGCCCAAGTTACAAGCTTGATGTCTTGATGATTATTAGATGGATTGATTAAAGGTTTTAAACACATTAAGGGTTTAACACTTAGGATTAAAGTTATACACTCCATCCTAATAGAAGGATGCAGGCATAAGCTTAATCACAAAGCCTTAAAGCCTTTAGGGTTTAGTCCTTGATCATGAGGTGAGAAGAGAAGACTCAATGAGACATAAAGGTAAAATCTAAATGGGGGACTAATCAAAACCCTAATTATTGTCATGCTTGGTTGTTCCTAAGGTTTGTGAGGTTTACAGGGGAAATCTTCAGAGGAACCACCAGGGATGCAGATGAAAGGAGCAAAGAGAAGCAAAGTAACTTGCTTCATTTAAGAAGACAAGTCACTTGAGGAAAGAAAGTAAGAAGAAGAAGAAAGAGCAAGCTCAACCTCAAACACAAAACAAAATGCAGCAATGATGCATAAGAGAGATGAGAAGAAAATGTGAGAAGTGAAGGCAAATCCACTTCTCAAAGAACTTACCACCTGAAAAGTTAGCAAAAGGGATGAATTGCAATGTAAATGGAGTGCAATGTGATGATGCAAGCCAAAAACAGAAGCATGTGTGTGATGATAATGATGCTATGAGATGATACAAACATGAACAAGGCATGGAGATGATCATACAAACATATGGATGTAAGATGAGCATGCTTAGAACCAGGAACATACATGAAAAGTTATGGAATGCAAATGACATACAACATGGCAAATGAAAGATGCAATGATCAAACATGCTTCTAATATGTCTTAAGATGTCTAAAGAATCAAATGGATGCATAAAATGTCATGGCAAGTCATGGTATGTAAGCAAATGCAAGATGAGTGCAAAAGGAAGCCCAAATTAGGGTTTATGATCAATGCACAAAACAAAAACCAAAACCAGAAGCAAACATCAAGATAAAAAATTGAAAATGCATCAAAGGGAACCCTAAACCTATACCAACTCACTGCCCAAAGGAGGGGATCCAATTCTTAACCTAGTGAAAGTTATGAATTTCTTAAGATTTCTAGGGTTTTAAGGTACCTTGCCAAGAAAAATGTCAAACAAATTGAAAATGCAAGATCAAATCATGCCAATTTAATCCTAAACTTCATGATATGCAAGATGCAATGCAAAAAGAATCAAAGTCCAACTCCCAAAGACTAGGCAGAAATAGATTTTTGAACATTGGAACAAAATAATGCTTTAAAATGAAATTAATTTCATGAAAAATTGTCAAAAGACATCAAGATCAAAAAATAAATTTTGTATGAGGGTTGGACAATGTTTCTAAATGATTTTAAAGGTTTGATGAATTTTTTGGTAATTTTTAAATACCTAAAGGTATTTTTAATTAATTAATTCTCATTAATTAATTAAAAATAAACCTTTAAATGATTTAAAAATAATTTTTGATGCAAAAAATAAAAATAAAAATGTTTTTGGTTTCTGAAAATTAATAAAAGGTTGCATAAAAATTTTCAGAATTTTTAAAAATGTTTGCTATTTTTAATAAATTGGACAAAACAAATCAAATAAAATGAGAAATAAAATGAAATAAAACTGAAAATGAGAAAGTCAGCAAGATCAATGGCCAGTATTCAAACTCACACGCGCGCGAATTGACCTGGCGCGCATCTGGACGGCCAACATTCAAATTTGCTAATTATGATTAGTGCCCTAATTAAATGCCCTAATTACTTTCAGATGACCGGAACAGTGGTTCCGATCATCTTCTCCGACGAGCCAAATCCCTAACTCTCTCTACACGCAATAAAAATGAAATCTAAATGCCCAGAAATAATCCCCATTCAACACTGAATCAAAACCCCCAAACAAAAATCATTTTTCATTCATCAATCAGCCAAATCGAAGCAAAATATTTCTAGGGCAAAAAAGTTTCAGAGCATTCATACATCCTGGTTTCTCAACCATTTTCAAAAATAATCATATCCCCATGATCAGGGGAGTACATAGAAGCATTTAAGAACTTAAAATGGAGTTTCTGGAAAAAAAGTTTGAGATGGCTACCTGAGATGGAAACTCCTGGTCCTGAGCTTTCTGGCCTTTCCTTTGCTGCAAGTCCACTCCTTTGAACCCTTTGATGATGAAATGAAGCTTAGAAAGCTTTGAGGATGGCTGGTTTTTGAGATGGCAGGAGTTCTGTTCAATGGAAGGTGGTGATCGTGTTTTTGTTTCAATGAGTTTCAGGCTATGGTGAGGGGTGGTTTGTGACCAGGGAAGTGTGCTGAGTTGATTTGTGAAGTTGGTTTGTGTGTTTGCAGCTTGTGGAGAGTGTTTCGAAAGCTTTTGCAAAATGGGGTGAAAATGAGAGAGCTGAGTTCTTGGTGCTTTCAGGCTTGTGTTGTGTGTGCTTTTGCTTGCTTTTTATTTGTATAAACTAATGGGATTGGTCAGATGAGTTGATGTGTGCTTTTGTGATTGGTATGGCTCAAGTTGCCAAAATGTCAAAGTTGTGTAAGAGAGGCATGGGCTACTAGCTAGCCAAGGACAGATGGGGTGTCCTGCACAGAAAGATGTGTGGAGAGCCATAGGATTTGTTGTGAAGTCAGCAAGCAAGTGGATTTACACTTGAGTGAGTTTTTGCAACTTGCTTCACTTTTGTTTCCTTTGAGAAATCTTGCTCCATAAGTCATGAAGATGAGTGATCTCTTGGCCCATTATGAATTTTAGATGTTATATGATCATGTTGTGAAGAAATGATACACATTTGAGGCCTTTAGAACACTTGAACAAACCATTTTGCAAAATGTCTCTTTGGTAGAAAACATCAAATTTTGTGATTTTAGCCAACTTTGACAAGCCATAACTTTTGATCCAAAATGAATTAGGTCATGTTCTTGTACTTTTTGAAAAGGGAATGATCCATTCTACAACTTTCATGACCAAAGTTTTTCCATTTGAAGCATTTTTGAATCAAAAAGCAAGGGTTGAAAAAGTTTCCCAAAATGGCAATTTCATTAAAAGTCAAACTTTCCCAAAAAATCAACTTTGCAAATGACTTGAAATTCTTAAATTTTGTGAACTTCCAACATCTTCTATGATCAAATAAAGATCATACACAATCAAAATGATGAAAAACACCCTTTGGTTGGGTCATTGGGGGCCTTAGATGCCCTGATCTTACACTGACTTGCTTAGAAAGTCAACCCTTGATCAGATGACTTCCCCTTGGAATTTCTTCATGAAAATTGATATGCATGCTCCCTATACCATATAGAGACCAATAGAAACAAGAATGACCAAAAAAATTGGAGTTATGGCCTTTGAAACCAAAACCCTAATTCTAGGTCATCAGTGCAGTCAAACCTGGCCCTACTTCCATACCATTCTCAGTTCTTGTGATTCTTTGACATTCTTGACTTTGAGAGGATATAATATGATGCTTTAACATACATGGACCCCTTTGAAGTGATTGAAGACCTTTGAAGTGGCTCAAGAAGCTCTTGGATTGCTCAGATCACAAACCCTAGATGCAGATGACTTAGAATCAATGCAGTGTACAAAAAAAAAAGTGGTATGAGATGCTATGATTGAACTTATGCATATGAAAGGATCACAAGCCATGGTGTGAATGGGTGAGGGCAAATTTGGGGTGTTTACAGATCTTCGCCGGAAAAAACAAAGAGATCCCGCCACGATTTCTTCTCGGTTTCCCTTCTTCACATCGAAATTATCACCAAACATCACAGATTCGCCAACGATACAATGGCTTTCTACCTCTTTGCGGATTCGTTTCAACTTTTTCGCCAGTGACGGCGAAACTCGTCGCCCTCACACGATTCGAGCTCAACTCACTCCTGTGTCCCCGAATCCTTTATCTGTCTAATTCATCTTCTTTTTCTTTTCTTCTCTGATTTCGGTCTGTCTCAGTTCTCTTCTTCTTGAACTTGCTTCTGTTTTTGTTATGTGTTATTGTTGTTTGGTGATGAGTGCTAGATATTTGTTAAGGGTGTGAGGTTTGGAGGGGGGAAGATTAAGGTATGGAGGTGGTGGTTTGTGATGTTGCGGTGAGGATGATGTTGGTGAAGTGATGTTGAAGGATGTTGAAAAGTTGTGAGGTGGATTCAGTTGTTGCTGTTGTTGTGTTGTGATTTGAGAATGGTGTTTATTTGGTTGTTGAATCCGAAGAAGAGTGAGTTTGGGTGTTGTTTTTGTTGAGTGGCATAGAAAAGGTTGAAGAGTGGATTAAGAGTTGACGGAGGATGAGGTTATGCGATTTTGTTTGAAAAGAAGAAGGGAATGATTGAATATTGAAAGGGTGGTTGAAGTTGTGAGGTGAATTTTGGTATGGCAGGTTTTGTTGCTTTGTTTAGTGCGTTTGTGAATGGTGGTGGGGTTGTTATTGAAGAATTTATTTTACACAAGTTTGAAAAGAGATGAATGGAATAATGGTGAGCAAATCAGTGTATGTACGGGTGATTGTTGTGAGAAGGAATGCATGAATTTGTTGTGAAAGTTGGGTAGTGGGATTATACGATTTTGTAGTGTATTTGTAGTGAATTTGTGTGTGTGACGCGAGTTCGTGGGAGTGGCTGGAAAAATGTATAAGCAGCAACATTTAATGAAATCAAAAAATGTAAATGTTAGTGTGTGTGTGTGTCGCTCTCGAAGATTTCCATCCCGGTACAAGCGTGAACGGTCGGCAGAAGGAGAAGATGAAGTGAAGTGAATAGAGTCGCCAGCTAGGTATATTTATCCCGAAGGAAAAGTAATGCTGCATAAACCTAGAAAAAAGATGGATAAGACGGTTACGAACCAGAGAAACTGAGAAAGGGGGTTGGTTACAACTTGGGAAGGTATTGTCACCCAGATTGTCCGTCGTACTCGACGGGATCCACGCTTAAAAGATTTATGTTTAAAGGGGTAGTGTCTGTGCTATCTGTGTGCAAAATCTGGAAGAGAATATACAAGTGTCAGTGCAAGAAAGTGAAGTGAGGTGCTCAGGGATGAGGCTTAAACAGAATGCTGAAAGAGGGGGAAGACACGGAGACTTTTGTTCGATAACAGTTAAGTTATGCCTACGTATCCTCTCGTGCAATGAGGAAGTCAGAACACCATAGTTCGACTCAAAGAGACTAAAGAATGAATTGAATGTGAACTGCTTGCTTGTCTATACTCAAGTTTATGACTCGTCTGACTCGAGTGCTAACTGTCTTGCATTAGACGGAAGAAGCAAGTTCTCGTTTGTGAGTGAAGATGTTGAGAAAAGAATCTCGGAGGAGACGATTATTGTTTGTTTTTGTGTTTTCAATCTTTTATTGCTTTTTTGTATTTGTCATAAGTTAATGAGCTTAAGCCTAAACCAAAGGTTAGTAAACTCATCATATCCTCCCTTTGATTAGGGATAATGAGAATACTTTAAGTATGAGATAAACATCCCAACTTAATTACCATGATGATGTAGGATTAAGATAATTAACCTACTTGTGATTATTTAGATGTTTTTGAGTTTTTGTTTAGTGTTAAGTAACGAGTTTAAGCCATAATCAAGGATTAGGGAACCCATTACACCATCCTAATAGAAGGATAATAGATGAGCACACTTAAGCTGAGGAAGATACCTCAACTTAATCCATGATTAGGGATTAACCTCATGACAAAACAAACCTTTATTAAAGTTGATTTTAATTAAGGGTGAGATTAATAAATGAGTTTTATGATTTGTAAGACAACTTGAGGGGGACTTGTCAATTAACACTAGGGTTAGTCCTTCTTAACCAATAAAGGAAGAATTAGAACCCTAATGCAAGGCCCAAGTTACAAGTTAATGTCTTAGTGATTATTAAGATGGATTAATTAAGAGGTTTAAACAAATTAAGGGTTTAATACTTAGGATTAAAGTTATACACTCCATCCTAAGAGAAGGATGCAGGCATATCCCTAATCACAAAGTCTTAAAACCTTAAAGGTTTAGTCTCTAATGATGAGATGAGAAGAGAGACACAAAGAAGACACAAATGTAAAAAGCTAAAGGGGGACTAATCAAAACCCTAATTATTGTCATGCTTGGATGTTCCTATGGTTTGTAAGGCTTGAGAAAGATCTTCAGAGAAGCCACCAATGGAAGAAGCATATGAAAGGAGGAGAAGCAGAAGAAACAAGTTACTTACTTCACTAGAGAAGATAAGTAACTTGGAGAAAGAAAGTGAATGAAGAACATGAATGAGCAAGCTCACTCTAAAGCAAATAAAAATGCAGCAATGATGCATATGAAGAAGGAGAAGAGAAATGAGAAGTGAAGGCAAATTCACTTCTCAAATTACTTACCACCTGAAAATGTTAGCATAAGGAAAGGAATGAAATGAAAATGAAATGTATGCAAAGGTAAAAACAAAAACCAGAAGCAAATACATGATGAAAATGATCCTATGAGATGATGCAAAGGAAAATCAAGTGCAATGAATGTTCATACAAAGAGAAAGAATGCAAATGAAGCATGTAGGAAGCTTGAAAACACATGTATGCTTATGAAATGAAATGGATGCAAAGAATGGAAAATGTATGAATAAATGACCAATAAATGTTCAAGAAATGTCTTAAGATGTATAAGATGGCATACAAATGCTTAGAATGTCATGGCAAGTTCACATGTTCACGCAATGCAATGTAAGATGCAAGTATGGATGCAAGATTAGGGTTACATGAAAGGGTGAGATAAAAATGTCAAAAACAGAAGCAAATCACATGATAAAAAATTGCAAATGAACTCAAAGGAACGATAACCTCATATGATATCACACCCCAAAGGAAGAGGCCTAACTCTTAACCTAAAGAAAGTTGTGAATTTCCTAAGTTAACTAGGGTTTTTGGGTACCTTAAGAGGAAAAATGCAAATCAAATGGAAAATGCAAGATAAATTTGTGACAAAAATATGCTAGATATTACATGTTATATGAAGAAAATTGCAAAAAGAACCAATGTCAAACCCTTCATGGTTAGGCAGAAAAGAATTTATAAAGTTAGGGTTCCAAAAAGGGAATTTTATGAACCCTAAATTCAAGAAAAATGTCAAAGTTGGATCAAAACCAAAAATAAATTTGTATGAATGGTTTAACAATGTTTCTAAATGTCCTAAGATGCAGTGTGAATTTTTTTGGGATTTTTTAGAAACCTAAATGATATTTTAATTAATTAATTTCCATTAATTATTTAAAATAAACATTTAAATATTTTTAAAATGATTTTTTAATGCATGAAATAAAAATAAAAATGTTTTTGGGTGAAGTAAAATATTTGGAGTCAAAATGCAGAAGAAAAATATTTTTTGGAATTTTCTAAGTATTTTAAATAAATTGGACAAAATAAATGGATAAAAATGAAAATAAAATGAATTTAAATAAAAGTATGATGATCTGATGGACAGGATTTGAACTGGGGAAGTTTGCTTTGACTACGCGTGCATCTCAATTGCCAGGAATTAATCTGAGCTTTAATTGAATTTTATAATTAATTAATCCAGTTTAATCTTAATGAGCTAATCTAAGCCATCCACTACCTAACCCTAATCCTCATCCAACGACCCAAATTCAAACTTAGCCATAAACACATCATTAACCCTAATCAGTTTCAGGTGGCCGGAGAAGACTTCCGGTCGTCTTCTTCGGCGAGACCAAATTGTCAACTTCTTCCCCAGGTCATTTCCAGAGATCTAAAGCTCCAGATCACTTACCCAAACCTCCCCAAACATTAATCAAGCATTAAAACACATTTCTCATTCACCATTTTTAAGATTCGAAGAAAACAAGTTTTACGGGCAAAATTTAAGAGCAAGCATACATGGTCATTTCTCAATCATTTTCAAAACAAATTAAATCATGATGATCAGCAAAGCATAAGGAACAATTTAGAAACTTAAAATCATGCTTTTGGAAAAAAATGTTCTTGAGGTTACCTGAGCTTGAGCTTTCTCAGTTTGGAGCTTTTGGACCTCCTCTCTTGTGCAAAACCACTCCTCTTGACCTCCTAATGAAGTTGCAATGCTTGGGAGGAGCTTAGAATGGCTGGAATGAAGGCTTGCAACTCAACTGGCCAGAAATCATTTTTTTGTTTGGCTGGCTTTTAAGCTTGTTTGATGGTTGGTTTATGCTCTATGGATCATTTCTGAATGAATGGTGAAGTTTGTTTTGAAGTTTGATAGCTGGACAAAGTGTTTCGAAAGCTTTTGCTTTTGGGGTGATTTTAAGGAACTTAGTGATTCTGAGGTTCCGGGCTTGTGTGTTGTATGTTATGAGTTGCTTTTGATCCACATAACAATGTTTGATAGGTCAGAAAGTGGGTGGTGGCCTGTGGTGATTGGTATGGGCAAGTTGCCAAAATGTCAACATAACTTGTACTTGAGGTATGGGCTACGGAAGGGGTTGTACTAAGGCATGTCTGGCCTCAGCATTGATCAAGGAGAGCCATGGGATTGGGATTATCCAGCTGGATGGCTTAGAAGCAAAGATCTCATAGGTTTTGCAAGTGTTATGTGATTTTCCCCCTTTGAGAAATCTTGAAGTGCAAGGCATGAAAGCAAGTGGTTCTTTGGGAAATCTTGGTCACAATTAATTGTATCATGTGTGTATGATGTTTAGAGAGTGATTAGAGGTCACAAAATGACTTGGTTTGTGAAATTGCACAAATTCCTCTTTGGTGGGAAAGTGAAAATTATGTGATTTTTGCCGACTTTGCCAAGCCATAACTTGAGTTCCATAATGAATTAGAACTTGTTCTTGTACTTTTTGAAAATGGAATGATCCAATCTACAACTTTCATGACCAACAATTTTTCATTTGAAGCATTTTTCGTTGAGAAAGAGGAGGTTGAAAAACTTTCCCAAAATGGAAAGTTTCCATTACAAGTCATTTCCATTTTTGGCAACTTTTGGTTTAGCTCACTTTTCTTCAATTTTGTGACTTTCCAAGCACTTCAATGATAAAATAAAGATCATATAACTTAAATTTGATGAAAAATCCACTTTGGTTCCATTGTTGGGGGCCTCAGATGCCCTTATTTGTCTCTGACTTGCTCAAGAAGTTACCCAGTGAACAAATGACTTCCACAATGAATTTCTTCATCAAATTTGGTATACATAATCCTTATAACATATTGAGACTATTAGAAACAAGAATGACCAAAAAAATTGGAGTTATGGCCTCTGAAACCAAAACCCTAATTTCAGGTCATCTGTGTAGTGAAACCCTAGCTATGCTTCCATGCTTTGCCAGTTCTTGTGATTTCTTGACTTCCTTGATCTTTGAGGGATATAAAATGATGATAGAACATACATGGACCCTATTGGAATGATTGGAAGCCTTTGTGGTGGTTCAGATGGATCCTTGGATTGCTCAGATCACAAACCCTAGATGTAGATGAACTTGAACTAATGCAGTGAAACAAAAATGCAATATGAGATGGTATGCTTAAACTAATGCAAATATGAAATATCACAAGCCATGGTGTGAACTTAGTGAGGGAAAAATTGGGGTGTTTACAGCTGCCCCTATTCAAACATGAGTTAGCTGTGCAGGATGTAAGCAACGACTTAACAGACAAACAAGATAACTTGTGGTTGAATACCAAAGACAGTCCAAAATTTGCACTCACTGGGGAGAAGAAGAAAAGGGATATAAATTGTAAAAGGAAGTATAGTATGATTATCAAATGTGGGCGATGTAGGACGACCATCGAGCAGAGGACGACTGCTGGGGATAAAGCAATGACGGGGACGACCGACATGCTGGGGAAATAAAGAGACCACGACGTGGATGGCCATCGGGTAAAGGAACAAGATTCTCTAGGGATTGAAGTAAGAGCAATGATGGGGAAGACCATCAGGTTTGCAAAGTAAAGTAAACAACGACGGGGACGGCCATCGGTTCAAAGAATAAATGAAATAAATGATGAGGGACGGTCATCAAAAGGTGAAGGACGATCACCTAGCAGGGGACGACTGCTCTTTATAATGACATAGGACGAATGTCGGATAGAAAAGGGTCAACGATGGGGACGGCCATCGGATAAAATGATGAAGGACGATCATCAAAGAGGTGAAAGACGATCCCCTAGCAGGGTACGGCTGCTCTCAGGTTTATCATGACATAGGACGAATGTCAGATAACAAGATCAACGATGGGGACGGCCATCGGATAAAATGATGAAGGACGATCATCAAGAGGTGAAGGATGATCACCTAGCAGGGGACGAATGCTACAATATCACGACATAGGACGAATGTCGGATAGAAAAGGGTTCCAATAATGGAGACTCCGCTGGGGAAAGGATGAGGGACGGTCATCCAAAGGTGAAGGACGAACACCTGGCAGGGTACGGCTGCCAAAAGTATCACGACGTAGGATGAATGTTGGATAGAAGAAAAAGTTGCTTTGTTGGCGACTTACTGGGGGATAGTAAACACGGACGAGTGCTTACGCTCTAGAAAAGAAAGGTATAAGTGTTTGACGCTGTGTATAGATTAAATATGCGGATGAGCATCCTTAAGACCACGATACGGACGAGTATCGGTAGAAACAAATGCTGACGCGTGTTCAGAGATGATGATACAAACGAGTACCAACTGGTTAACAAAGAACACAGACGAGTGTCGAATCTGTGGGGAATAATATATATACAAGATACGGATGAGTATCTATGTAAGTATGAGTGAGTGTTTGTGAAGTATGAGCAAGACACAGACGGGTGTTCAACTTGTTGGGGAAAAGTGACACGGACGGGTGTCAGAAGAGAAAGTGTATAAGTTATAAACAATCATTTATATATGAGAGTGTAGAAGGTATTCTGGCGACCTGTGGGGGATAGGATGACACAGACGGGTGTCAACAAGAGTGTATTATAAAAAGTGTTTGGTTTGCAATAAGTGACTTGGCAACCATGTTAGGGAAAGGCGACACGGACGAGTGTTTGAGGAGTATATAGGTATCTGCATTTGTGAAGATGTTTGTGGCTTATATCTGCAGGGGAATAGTATGACACAGACGAGTGTCAAAAGGGGTATATATGAACATGTATCTTATGTTGGGGAGTGCAAAGGGGACGCTTTGGCTTTTATTATTTGCAAGGGACGTGAGCTTTTATATACCGTTGATGGAATATTGATGGTATTTGCAGGTGAGTGGTTCGAACCCGACTTGTGATCATGCAAATGTTTGCTTTTTTGCCGTAATGCTCCGTATTAGACGGAATGCTACGCTTTATGGGGAAAGATGATGCAAATGCTATGATTATGCAAAAGAAACCGATCCGGGATTCGCATCCCACTGCTGTGAAGATCTCTGGCTGATCTACTTGGAAGGATATCCCAGCTGGGGAAGATCATTGGTGGATCTGATAAGATGTATGGCTTTGCTTGGGGGAATAGATCACTGATAGATCTATCTGGTAAGGAGAAATCCCAACTGGAGATAAGGAAACTTCCGTCACTTTGTTATGTGAGAATTTCAGGCATTGCTCTTCTGGGAGAGGCTGGAACTCTGCGGGGAGATAGTTCTTTTAACTTTGCTGAGGATGAGAGATCTGGCACTCTATTGGGGAAAGAAAAGATTACCGAACGATCTTCCTAGAGAACTCTATGGGGATACTGGCTAGGGATGAGGGGGCTTTGGCAACTCCGCTGGGAAAAGCATTCCAGACACTGCTTGGAGGAGGTGTGCTAGGGAAATGATGTTTGGCATGCCCCATGTTACGTATTTGAATACCTGATACCTGTTAAGACAAAGAAACGCACAAGTGTCCCGAGGTATCCCTTACCGGATTCCGTCATAGGAGTTAGATATTCCTGAGAGTAAATACATTTCCTGCAAGCATTTATTAATAATGGCTCATTTGTTTTATGCTAATATTATATCATGGATACTGTACATTTTGCAAACGAAACAAAAATGTAAGAAACGAGGTGTGACTGAAAATTCTGATTTTATTAATCTGGGTGCCCTGAATTGGCAAATACAGTCAAAGAAACAAATCCCCTGGAATGAGGAGATTGTTACAAATTGAAAAAGTAAAAGTGCTGGCAATGTTGACGACGCTCCGGTGAGCTTCCTTTGCTATGACCCGTATGACCTTGACATTCTTCTTATCTTGCTTTCTGAAGAAGGTTGATTCTGACCGATGCTTTAACTCTTCGAAGTTGGCCACGCTGTAAGTGATACAGACGAATTCAAAATGCAGTTGTTCGCTTTTTCCCTGATTTTGCGTGGATTGCCCTTTCGGGTTTTCAATCCACCGGGATACCCATTTTTGCCTGAGTTGTCCAATGCGACTTTTCAACTCAGCGGGTGTACATTTTTTTTTCAATTTTCCCTTATTTTTGCCCGAGTCTTTTATTCTGTTTTTGACTCGCCGGGATGCCCTATTTTGCCTGGACTCACATTCTGTTTTTATGTCCAACGGGTCATTTATGCGAAGTATTTTTTAACTGCATATGAATTCACAGGGGATAAGAAATATTCACCATCCATAGTAGTGAGCATCAGAGCCCCACCAGAGAAAACCTTTTTTACTATGAACGAACCATCGTAATTCGGAGTCCATTTGCCCCTGTGGTCTGTATGAGGAGGAAGAAGTCTCTTCAACACAAGATCTCCCACTTGGTATTCCCGAAGCCTGGCTATCTGATCGAAGGCTTTCTTCATTATTTTCTGATATAACTACCCATGAAAGATTGTAGATAATCTCTTTTCTTCGATCAGATTCAGTTGATTGTACCGAGAACGAACCCATTCTGCTTCATTCAACTTTACATCCATCAGTACCCGTAAGGAGGGTAATTCAACTTCAACAGGTAGGACTGCTTCCATACCATACACAAGCTGATAAGGTGTTGCCCCAGTAGACATTCTGATTGAGGTACGATACCCATGCAGGGCAAATGGTAGCATTTCATGCCAATCCTTATAAGTAAGCACCATCTTCTACACAATCTTCTTGATGTTTTTGTTAGCTGCCTCAACAGCGCCATTCATCTTTGGCCTGTAAGGAGAAGAGTTGTGATGTTGGATTTTGAAATCCCGACACAGTTATGCCATTATTTTGTTGTTCAAATTGGAACCATTGTCAGTAATGATTCGCTCGGGAACCACGTATCGACAGATGATGTCTCTTTTCAGGAATCTGGCTACCACCTGTCTGGTGACATTTGCATACGAAGCTGCTTCAACCCATTTGGTGAAGTAATCAATGGCTACCAGGATGAATATGTGGCCATTTGAAGCAGTTGTTTCGATCTTTCCAATCATGTCAATGCCCCACATGGCAAAGGGCCAAGGTGAAGACATCACGTTCAAAGGATTCGGAGGCACATGCACTTTGTCTGCATAAATTTGGCATTTGTGGCACTTTCTGGCATAGGCACAACAGTCTGCATCCATTGTGATCCAGTAGTATCCTGATCGTAATAATTTCTTAGCCATTGCATGTCTTCCGACATGGGTACCGAAAGATCCTTCATGCACCTCGTGCATCAGCAAGTCCGCTTCTTTCTTATCAACACATCTGAGAAACTACCAGCCAACCTTCTTAATGTCTTCTTATCATTGGATGATGCCCCGGGGGGTATGTTTGATCCTCTAAGAAGCATTTGATGTCATGGAACCAAGGCTTGTCATCTTTAGCAATGTCCACAGAGAATACGTATGCTGGTCGGTCTAATCTGGATACCGAAATCCGAGGCACGTAATTGGCAGTCTGAATCTTGATCATGGAGGAAATGGTAGCTAGAGCATCTGCAAACTGATTTTCGTCTCGAGGGATATACTCAAGTTTGACTGTTGTAAAGAAAGTCAATAATCTCCTCGTGTAGTCACGGTATGGGATCAGATGCTCTTGGTGAGTGTACCATTTGTCGTTGGTCTGATTGATTACTAGAGTTGAATCTCCAAATACAGTTAAAGTCTTGATCCTTAGAGGTTTAGTCTTAAAACCCTAATCACAAAGTCTTAAAACCTTAAAGGTTTAGTCTCTAATGATGAGATGAGAAGAGAGACACAAAGAAGACACAAATGTAAAAAGATAAAGGGGGACTAATCAAAACCCTAATTGTTTTCATGCTTGGATGTTCCTATGGTTTGTAAGGCTTGAGAAAGATCTTCAGAGAAGCCACCAATGGAAGAAGCAGATGAAAGGAGGAGAAGCAGAAGAAACAAGTTACTTACTTCACCGGAGAAGATAAGTAACTTGGAGAAAGAAAGTGAATGAAGAACATGAATTAGCAAGATCACTCTAAAGCAAAGAAAAATGCAGCAATGATGCATATGAAGAATGAGAAGAGAAATGAGAAGTGAAGGCAAATTCACTTCTCAAATTACTTACCACCTGAAAATGTTAGTATAAGGAAAGGAATGAAATGAAAATGAAATGTATGCAAAGGTAAAAACCAAAACCAGAAGCAAATACATGATGCAAATGATGCTATGAGATGATGCAAAGGCAAATCAAGTGCAATGAATGTTCATACAAAGAGAAAGAATGCAAATGAAGCATGTAGGAAGCATGAAAACACATGTATGCTTATGAAATGAAATTGATGCAAAGCATGGAAAATGTATGAATAAATGACCAAGCAATGTTCAAGCAATGTCTTAAGATGTCTAAGAGGGCATCCAAATTCTTAGAATGTCATGGCAAGTTCACATGTTCATGCAATGCAATGTAAGATGCAAGTATGGATGCAAGATTAGGGTTACACGAAAGGGTGAGATGCATATGTCAAAAACAGAAGCAAATCACATGATAAAAATTGCAAATGAACTCAAAGGAACCCTAACCTCATATGATATCACACCCCAAAGGAGGAGGCCTAACTCTTAACCTAAAGAAAGTTGTGAATTTCCTAAGTTAACTAGGGTTTTTGGGTACCTTAAGAGGAAAAATGAAAATCAAATGGAAAATGCAAGATAAATTTGTGACAAAAGTATGCTAGATATTACATGCTATATGAAGAACAATGCAAAAAGAACCAATGTCAAACCCTTCATGGTTAGACAGAAAAGAATTTTTAAAGTTAGGGTTCCAAAAAGGGAATTTTATGAACCCTAAATTCATGAAAAATGTCAAAGTTGGATCAAAACCAAAAATAAATTTGTATGAATGGTTTGACAATGTTTCTAAATGTCCTAAGATGCAGCGTGAATTTTTTTGGGATTTTTTAGAAACATAAATGATATTTTAATTAATTAATTTCCATTAATTAATTAAAATAAACATTTAAATATTTTTAAAATGATTTTTTATTGCAAGAAATAAAAATAAAAATGTTTTTGGGTGAAGAAAAATATTTGGAGTCAAAATGCAGAAGAAAAATATTTTTTGGAATTTTCTAAGTATTTTAAATAAATTGGACAAAATAAATGGATAAAAATGAAAATAAAATGAATTTAAATAAAAGTATGATGATCTAATGGATAGGATTTGAACTGGGGAAGTTTGCTTTGACTACGCGCGCATCTCAATGGCCAGGAATTGGCCCTAAACACGTCATTAACCCTAATCAGTTTCAGGTGGCCGGAGAAGACTTCCGGTCGTCTTCTCCGGCAAGACCAAATTGTCAACTTCTTCCCCAGGTCATTTCCAGAGCTCTAAAGCTCCAAATCACTTCCCCACACCTCCCTTAACATGAATCAAGCATCAAAACACATTTCTCATTCACCATTTTCAAGATTCGAAGAAAACAAGTTTTACGGGCAAAATTTCAGAGCAAGCATACATGGTCATTTCTCACTCATTTTCAAAACAAATTAAATCATGATGATCAGCAAAGCATAAGGAACAATTTAGAAACTTAAAATCATGCATCTGGAAAAAATGTTCGTGAGGTTACCTAAGCTTGAGCTTTCTCAGTTTGGAGCTTTTGGACCTCCTCTCTTGTGCAAAACCACTCCTCTTGACCTCCTAATCAAGTTGCAATGCTTGGAAGGAGCTTAGAATGGCTGGAATGAAGGCTTGCAACTCAATTGGCCAGAAATCGTGTTTTTGTTTGGCTGGCTTTTAAGCTTGTTTGATGGTTGGTTTATGCTCTATGGATCATTTCTGAATGAATGGTGAAGTTTGTTTTGAAGTTTGATGGCTGGACAGAGTGTTTCGAAAGCTTTTGCTTTTGGGGTTATTTTGAGGAACTTAGTGATTCTGAGGTTCCAGGCTTGTGTGTTGTATGTTATGAGTTGCTTTTGATCCACATAACAATGTTTGATAGGTCAGAAAGTGGGTGGTGGCATGTGGTGATTGGTATGGGCAAGTTGCCAAAATGTCAACATAACTTGTACTTGAGGTATGGGCTATGGAAGGGGTTGTAAAAAGGCATGTCTGGCCTCAACATTGATCACGGAGAGCCATGGGATTGGGATTATGTAGCTGGATGGCTTAGAAACAAAGATCTCATAGG
This sequence comes from Lathyrus aphaca, assembly GCA_963966055.1. Classification (NCBI taxonomy): domain Eukaryota; kingdom Viridiplantae; phylum Streptophyta; class Magnoliopsida; order Fabales; family Fabaceae; genus Lathyrus; species Lathyrus aphaca. The sequence continues at coordinate 446,026,013 of OZ014520.1, forward strand.
TTTTGCAAGTGTTATGTGATTTCCCCCTTTGAGAAATCTAGAAGTGCAAGGCATGAAAGAAAGTGGTTATTTGGGCAATATTGGTCACAATGCATTGTATCATGTGTGTATGATGTTTAGAGAGTGATTAGAGGTCAAAAAATGACTTGGTTTGTGAAATTGCAAAAAATCCTCTTTGGTGTGAAAGTGAAAATTATGTGATTTTTGCCAACTTTGCCAAGCCATAACTTGAGTTCCATAATGAATTAGAACTTCTTCTTGTACTTTTTGAAAAGGGAATGATCCAATCTACAACTTTCATGACCAACAATTTTTCATTTGAAGCATTTTTGGTTGAGAAAGAGGAGGTTGAAAAACTTTCCCAAAATGCAAAGTTTCCATTACAAGTCATTTCCATTTTTGGCAACTTTTGGTTTAGCTCACTTTTCTTCAATTTTGTGACTTTACAAGCACTTCAATGATCAAATAAAGATCATATAACTTCAATTTGATGAAAAATCCACTTTGGTTCCATTGTTGGGGGTTTCAGATGCCCTGATTTTGCTCTAACTTGCTCAAGAAGTTACCCAGTGAACAAATGACTTTCACAATGAATTTCTTCATAAAATTTGGTACACATGATCCTTATAACATATTGAGACTATTAGAAACAAGAATGACCAAAAAATTTGGATTGATGGCCTCTGAAACCAAAACCCTAATTTCAGGTCATTTGTGTAGTGAAACCCTAGCTCTGCTTCCATGCTTTGCCAGTTCTTGTGATTTCTTGACTTCCTTGATCTTTGAGGGATATAAAATGATGATAGAACATACTGGACCCTCTTGGAATGATTGTAAGACTTTGGGGTTGCTCAGATGGATCCTTGGATTGCTCAGATCACAAACCCTAATTGCAGATGAACTTGAACTAATGCAGTGAAACAAAAATGCAATATGAGATGGTATGCTTAAAATAACGAAAATATGAAAGATCACAAGCCATGGTGTGAACTTAGTGAGGGCAAATTTGGGGTGTTTACAGTGTGTATACTATGTGCATGCCGTTTGTTGCTGTGAATATGGCTAGCTGGCTTTTGTAGTGGTATCAATTGTTTGTCTTGGAAAAAATGTGCATAGTGTTGGTGAGAGATAGTAGTAACGACTTGGCAAAAAAAGGTGATGCCATATGACTTGTATTGTATAATGGGCTTAATTGATTTTGGAATGGAATGAATAAAAAAGATTTTTAAAAAAATGGTTTATTGAAATGGATAATAAAATATGGATAATGAAGAAAATGAAACATGATTTAGAAATTGGACAAAGAAAATGATTAATGGATGAATTGATTATATGGAAAAAATAAAAATAAATAAAAGGATGTGTTTGAATAAAAGAAAATAGAATTAAGAAAAAAAGGAATTGAATGGAGGACTGACTTGAAAAATGGATAAATGTTAGAATGGAATTAAATGGGGAATTCGTTATTGGATAATAATGGAAATTAATAAAACAGATAGAAATGTGGGTTGTGAATATGGATTTGAAAGATGGACAAAAATATGATTTGGAATGTGGTCAAAACGAATAAATGACGATGAACTTCAAGAATCCCACAACTTGGCTGAAATTAATCCCACAACCACACTTGAACATTTTCACGCATCTCTGACAAAAATGAAACTCCCGAACAAACTGAATAATTTGTCACTGAAATAGCAATCATCTGAATTAACCATCATCTGGATTTCTGACCAAATAACCCTGAACTAAGTTGAATCTGTCTGAATCGATCCTTGAGAAATAGGCCACTGGAAAAATAACTTGTAACTGAAGTGAACTCCTGATAGTTTTGACCAAAATTAAGTCAAACATTCGTCTGAACTGTAACTTGATGCTGAGAAGTGAAGAATAGCCTTGTAACTTGATGAAGAAAAGAAATTCAATTTACACTTAACTGCTGATGATGGGTCAGATATATCAGCAAATAGTGTTTGCAGACGTGAAATCCTTGATCAGGGAAATAAACCCTAATTCAGTGACGAGAGCAAAGAGAGGATGAGGTCACTAATGGCTGCATAACCAGAAACTTGAATTCTCTGATAATTTGTAATGACGTGAAACCTTAAATCCTCCGAACATGATCCCATGTCTCAGGAGCCTATGCAAATGATATGAATTCTAAATGATCTAATGGTTTAATGGAAGATGCGTATGAATGCAAAACCAGAGGGCAAATTTAGGGTGTTACAACTGCCCCTATTCAAGCAACTGTTAATCTGAAAAGGACGAAAGTAGCGGCTGTCGGTCGTTCAAGATAAACTGTTGTTGAATACCAAGAATAAACCGAAATTTGCACTCTGCTGGAGAATGCAAGCAGTGGGAAATAAACCCAACACTATGGGAAATTGAAGTTAAGACAAAGCAGACGAGCTCCTTCCGAATTGAAATTTTGCGCCGAATAAGAAAACTTAGACAGACGAGTCTTCCTCAAGAAAACCTGTTACACTAGGAACTAGACATACGAGCCCTCTTCATACATCTTGCATAGATATATGTCTTGAGACAGACGAATCTCCTTTGGACAAACTATTACGCCAGGACCGGTGACCATTTTGACATTTAATCCCACCGTCAGGACTTCAAACCTCTTCAACACAGACGAGTATCAGATAATCATCAAGAGAACACCAATGAGTGTCGCAAGTCAATGATACAAACGAATATCAGACAATGATCTAAGAAACACAAACGAGCGCTTCAGGAAACGATACAGACGAATATCATCCACTGATACAGACGAATACCAGAAATCCAACACAGACGAGCATTTGGAGAAGCAATACAGATGAGTACTAGAGATCCAACACAGACGAGCAATTGGAGTATCAATATAGACGAGTGCCAGAAATCCAACACAGACGAGCAATTGGAGTAGTAATACAGACGAGTACTAGAGTAATTATCAAATCAACACATATGGATATAAGCTAACATAGACGAGTATGAAGGATGATACAGACGAGTATCCAACAATGCAAACGAGCTTCAAACAAACACAGATGAGCGTTGGGGAACGCGGACGAGAAACAAGCAAATATAAAACACAAACGAGTGATGGGGCGTGCATACGAGAAAAAGCAACTATCAAACACCGATGAGTGCATACGAGAAAAAGAAACTATCAAACACCGACGAGTGTTGGGGAGTGCATACGAGCAAAAACAACTATCAAACACAGACGAGTGCTGGGGAGTGCATATGAGCATAAGCAACTATCAAACACAAACGAGTGTTGGGGAAAGCATACAAGCAGAAGCAAATATCAAACACAAACGAGTGTTGGGGAATGCAAACGAGAAACAAACGGATATCAAACAACAGACGAGTGTTGGGGAGTGCATACAAGCAAAACAAAGTGCCCTGATTGGCAGTAAGAATCACAACTTTGTAGGGGAGAATCAGGTCAAGAGGCTTTGACGATGCTTAACTCTGGCTGGGGAGATGAATAACTATCTGTATCATCACATTGACCAAAACTAAATTGGCCACTTCTCTGGGGAAATATTTCAATGATGGGAGTGAATCCCTAATCCTGAAACTCTGTGGGGAAACAACGATCTTCCGACACGGCTGGGGAGATGCTTGGTCAAATAACCTTTGTTAGGGAAAGAGTTCTAACAATTCTAACTTTATGGGGAATTAGATGTCCAACTGCTTGCTGGGAATACTTCACTGTGGAAAGACGACTCCGCTTGGGGATGAGAACAATTCAATTAGCCTTGAAGTTCTGCTGGGGATATCATCTGCTCTAACTCAGCTAGGGAACTAGCAACCTTCAGGCTTGGCTTAGAAACATATTTGGCAATGCTCTGCCGAGGAGAGACTTTGATGGAGAATTAGAGATCAAAATAAGCCAAAATATGCCCAGGTATAGTATGACGATTGTGTTGGAAGATATGCCAATGAAGATTGGACTTTGACTAGATGAGAGCACCAACTCCTCACGAGGAAACCTTGTCGACTAAAGGAAACGTTATGCTCGGGGAAGAAATAAACTCCCAATGCCCTGCTGGGAAAATAAATACCAGATTCCCTGAGAATTAACACAATGCTTCAAGCTCTTGAGCTCAACATTTGCATATTGATTACCAAGAGTGGACAAGCATTCCTTACTCCTCAATTATTCCATACTGCATCATCTATGAAAAATATTGTCTCTAGAGGATTTTACAGAAGACATGGCATCCAGAATTTCCCCGGTGTCTTCAAACTCTTGTAGAAATTCAACAGATCTTGAGATAACTGCCCCAGATTGCATCTTGCAATGATTCTGCCCCATATGAAGAAGCGGAAACCATGCAGTATGAAGATGTAATGCAAATGGTGCAAGATGCAGACGTATGCTCATGATGCTAAGGATGTGAATATGCAAGCTGCGGGAGCTAAAACAAGGATGGTTGGGCGTTAGGGCCACGTTGATAGAGATGTTTGGTATTGTTTTTAGTTTTTTTGGTTTCCAAGAAATTGGACTTTGAAGGTGAAATACCAGACAAGAACCAGTTTATTAAAGGTAGGCCCACAGACGAGAACGGATGGGCAAATAATAAGTCGTCAGATGAGAACTGACTCCTTGGGTTCACTGTCAAACGAGAATTGACTCTGAAAAAGAATAACTATCAGATGAGAACTGGAGTCCAAAAGGCTAAATGAAAAGGCGACCAGACGAGAACTGGTTAAAAGATTCTCCTATCAGACAAGAACTGATATTTGAAGTTGGTTTGCCAGAAGAGAACTGGACTTTGAAACATTTGCCAGACGAGAACTGGTATTTGAAATGTTTTCCAGACGAGAGTTGTACTTTGGGTTGGTTTGCCAGACGAGAACTGGACTTTGAAAGGTTTTCCAGACGAGAACTGGACTTTGGATGTCAAGAAGTTGGGTTACGAGGCCCTGATGCGAGATTGAAGTTGTGGGGTTATCCCCAATGCATATATGATGCGTATGCTCTATATGCTCTAGCAAAGCGACATTAATAATATATGCAAATGATTTTTGAAATGATTATGAAAGGCTCCAAAAAAGCTCTCGAGGTGGTAAGAAAGGTCTTGTGGCAAGGCTTCTTGTTGAGAAGGGTGACAAAGGCGAGGGTGGATAGCATGATTTCCTGATGCTCGTCTTGAACTTAGAGAATGCTGATATAACTTGTTCTGTGTAGCTAAACTTTGCCCCTGTATGGTGAGTCTCTGAACAGATTGTCACGGATTATCCAATTCCTGGCATGGCGGACTTGGATTTCCTCTCGAGGAGAGTTGCACTTAGTGAACTCTGGAAGTTTCCTGCCCCGGTATGAGCATGGAAGTGACTTGACTCATTCTGACTGAGCTTTGGAAGAATTCATCCTTGATCAACAGATACTCCAGGTCTTTTTCCCCTGTTTGGTAGATTCAGCTCTGATCAACTAACTCTTGAATGACGTCCCTCCGTCAACTGATTCTTGGGAACTTGCTTTACCCTGACAGATTTCTTGGTCGACAAAACCATTGGATAACATGCCCCTGATCCATAGGCTAACAAGATGCTCTTGACTTTGGTCATCATTGTTGAATGACCAGGTTCCCTCATGATTTCTCTTTGTAGGAACTTCCCTGATGTCGCAGACTGACTTGCAATTAAAAATGTTCATTTACAAATGGTAATATTAATGCGGTGCTCATGCAGGTTTTGAAAATTTATTTATTTGGATGTTGTGACAGTGTATGACGAATGAACGATTAGTCCAAACGTAGTGTTGAGTTAGCAAATCGTTAGGAGTCAGTTTATGCAACCTTGTCGTAGTATGCTTTCAGAATTGACCCTGATTCAATTAGGACTTTCAAGGGTTATGACGTGTTCTAGTTCACGGTTTTTAGAAAGAAGGATTTATGGCTCAAAGTTTATATGTGCCCACCCATTCTCCTTGATGTTCTCCAGTCCTAAGTTCAGATAATTCGGTATAAGCGCTCACCTTTCGAAAGGGTTTTGTAATGGTTGAGGAACCAATGACGTTGACCGTTTAAGCACCAATGAGGTTTTCTGAATAACAGTCATCCCTTTGTCTTTGTGTCTGGTCACACGACTTTGTTCTAACGGAAGATTTTTCTTTCTGATTTTTTTTCCAAACTTTTGCCTGGACTGATCTTTTTTTGAATTTTTTCGATTTTGAAGTCCAGCGGGATGCCTTAACTTTTGACTAAGTCATTTGTTTTCACTTCTTTTTTTTCCGACTTAGCGGGCTTTATTTCTCCTTTTTTTTTTCTTTTGATCTTTTTCTCTCTTTTTGAACAAATTGTGTGACATTGGTTTGTCTGACTTGAATAAAAAGGGATGTGACTGCCTCATTCCTTTGTTGGTGAGGGGTAACCATTGCGGTTTCACGTCTCTTGACCTTTTGAGGTGTACTGAAGAAAAGGTAATGGATCCTCGGATGCACACTACTTTGGAAATTTGAACGCTCGGTCAAATTAACTGATGACTACCCTGCCCCGGGTTGGATGTGAGGGTTTTTTCGTTTAGAAAAGAAACTCCTACTTCAAGGCTCAAAGGGGTTGACGAGGGTCTATCTCCCTTATATCTCTGGTGTTTGGGAATTGAAGCAATGCATGTACATCGTCAGCAGGTTCTACCCTGAAAGCATACCTTCAACAATTATGGGTATCCAGTTGTTATCATCCTCCCTCAAACCTGCTAAACAACAGTGAAATAAATGGGAGGTATATGGATGCAATTCTTTTTTGTTGTTGTTTTTTCAATGCAAGTAAAGAAAAATGAGCGAATGCGACATAATTGATTCAAAAAGTGCATGATCACTTCATTAACGTTACCATTCAAAACGAAAGCGTTTAAAAGACAAGTAGTTGTTAATAGGAAAGAAATTACAATGAAAATGATAATAAGGATACAATGATCTCCAATTCTGATGACATTTTCTTGTCTGAGACACTGAAATCAGGAGACGCTTCTCCGAAGCCTTTGAACTTAAACATGCGAGAGGTTGACGTGTGTCGCTCCCACCAGATGACACAAAGGTCAGAAGGGGTACAGACGCGAACGGTCGGCGAAAAGGGGATGAATGAGAACACACAGGAGAGAACTCAAGGGAAAAGAAAAGAGTCGCCAGCTAGGCATTTTTATCCCGGAGGAAAGGTAATGCTGCATAAACCTAGGAAAGATATGGATAAGACGGTCGCGAACCAGAGAAACTGAGAAAGGGGGTTGGTTACAACCTTGGAAGGTATTAGCACCCAGATTGTCCGTCGTACTCGATGGGATCCACGCTTAAATGATTTGTGTTTTAAAGGGGTAGTGTCAGTGCAATTTGTGTATCAAAGCTGGAAAAGAATGCAAGTGTCAGTGTAAAAGAAAAGTGAAGTGTATAAGAGAAGTGTCAGTGTAAGAACAAGAGTATGAAGCTCAAGACTATGAAGCTTTAAGAATAATGCTGGAAGGAGGGGGAATATACATAGACTTTTGTTCGATAACTGTTAAGTTGTGCCTACGTATCCTCTCGTGCAATGAGGAAGTCAGAACACCGTAGTTCGACTCAAAGAGACTGAAAGATGAATTGACTTGTGAACTGCTTACTTGCCTATGCTCAAGTGTATGACCTGTCTGGCTCAGGTGCAAACTGTCTTGCATTAGACGGAAGAAGCAAGTTCTCGTTTATGAGTGAATGAGATGAGGAAAGAATCCCGGAGGAGACGTTTATTGTTTGTTTTTGATGTTTTCTGTCTTTTATTGCTTTTGAAAGTTTGCCATAAGAATATGAGCTTAAGCCTAAACCAAGGGTTAGTAACCTCATCACATTTTCCCTCTGTTTAGGGGTAATGAGAATACCTTAAGTATGAAGTCAGCATCTCACACTTAATTACCATGATGTAGGATTAAGATCATTAACCTACTTGTTATTATTTAGATGTTTTTGTTGTTTTTGTTTAGTGTTGAGTAATGAGATTAGGCCATAATCAAGGATTTAATGGACTCATTACACCATCCTAATAGAAGGATAATAGATGAGAGCATTTAAGCTGAGAAAGATTCCTCAACTTAATCCATGATTAGGGATTAACCTCATGACAAAACAAAGCCTTTATTAGATGGATTTTAGTTAATGGTAAGATGAAGAAGTGAGTTTTATGGTTTGTAAGGCAACTTGATGGGGACTTGTCCATTAACACTAGGGTTAGTCCTTCTTAACAAATTAAGGAAGAATTAGAACCCTAATGCAAGGCCCAAGTTACAAGCTTGATGTCTTGATGATTATTAAGTGGATTGATTAAAGGAGTTAACCACATTAAGGGTTTAACACTTAGGATTAAAGTTATGCACTCCATCCTAATAGAAGGATGCAGGCATAAGCTTAATCACAAAGCCTTAAAGCCTTCAGGGTTTAGTCCCTGATTAGGAGATGAGAAGAGAAGACTCAAAGAGACACAAAGGTAAAAGCTAAATGGGGGACTAATCAAAACCTAATTGTTGTCATGCTTGGTTGTTCCTATGGTTAATGAGGCTTGCAAGAAGATCTTCAAAGAACCACTAAGGAGAGAAGCAGATGAAAGGAGCAAAGAGAAGCAAAACAACTTGCTTCACTTAAGAAATCAAGTTGCTTGAAGAAAGAAAGTAAGATGATCAAGAATGAGCAAGCTCAAACCCAAACACATACAAAAATGCAGCAAATGAATTATGAAAGAGATGAAAAGAGAATATGATAAGTGAAGGCAAATTCACTTCTCAAAGAACTTACCACCTGAAAAGTTAGCAAAAGAAATGAAATGCAATGCAAAATGAGATGCAATGTCATGATGCAAACCAAAACCAGAAGCATAAGTATGATGTTAATGATGCTAAGAGATGATGCAAAAATGAGGCAAGGCATTAGAATGATCATACAAACATATGTATGCAAGAGAAGCATGTTTTGAACAATGGATGCACATGAAAAGTTATGGAATGCAAAAGACATATAACATGGAAAATGAAAGATGCAATGATCAAACATGATTCTAATATGTCCTAAGATGTGTTATGAATCAAATGGATGCACAAAATGTCATGGCAAGTCATGGTATGCAAGCAAATGGAAGATGGATGCAAAGGAAGGCATGAATTAGGGTTATATGCAACATACAAAGTAAAAATCCAAAACCAGAAGCAAATGACATGATAAAAATTTGAAAATGCAATCAAAGGAACCCTAAACCTATAAAAACTAACTGCCCAAAGGAGGGGATCCAACTCTTAACCTAGTGAGAGTTATGAATTTTCTAAGATTGCTAGGGTTTTAAGGTACCTTGTCAAGAAAAATGCAAAACAAATTGAAAATGCAAGATCAATTCAAGCCAATTTTATCCTATAAACTACATGTTATGCAAGATGCAATGCAAAAAGAATCATTGTCCAACTCTCAATGGTTAGGCAGAAATGAATTTTTGAAGTTTGAAACAAAATATTGCCTTGAAATGAAATTAATTCCAAAGAAAATTATCAAAAGGGAACAAGATCAAAAAAGAAATTTGGTTTGAGAGTTGGACAATGTTTTTAAATGTTTCTAAATGCTATGTGAATTTTTTTGTGATTTTTAAATACCTAAAAGTATTTTTAATTAATTAATTTTCATTAACTAATTAAAAATAAACTTTTAAATGATTTAAAAATAATTTTTAATGCAAAAAATAAAAATAAAAATATTTTCTGATTGAGAAAAATATTTGAAACAAAAATGCAAAAGGAAATATTTTTGGGATTTTTCTAACTATTTTAAAATAAATGAGAAAGAAAATGCAAGAAAAATGAAATTAAAATGAAAATAAATGAAAGTCAACAGATCCAGTGGCTGAGGTTTGAACCTAGGGCGCGGGAATTGACTGGCGCCAGATCTAAGGGTTGAAATTCAAACTGGCAGGATTAATTTATAAACTTAATTAAATGGATTAATGACGTGGATTAGGGTTTAATGAGAGCATCCTGGCCATTGGAACGCGCGGGAGATTGACTTAGTCAACCAGATCAAGGGTCCATATTCAAACCTGGCTAACCCTAATTAATTAGCCTTAATTATTCTCAGGTCACCGGAGACGAGCTCCGGTCGTCTTCTCCGGTGACCTTCCTCCCTGAAAATCTCAAAAACACTCCCTAGGTCAAATCAAACCCCCCAAATCTCCAGAAATGATCCCCAAGTCCCCTAGAACAAGAATCCAGCATCAAATTTCATTTATTCATCATCAACAACAAGATTCGAACAAAAACTTAAAACTGAACAAAATTTCAGAACATCCATACAACCTCAAAACTCAATCATTTTCAAAATAAAAGGTTCAGTGTGATCAGGAGAGCATGCTTTATCAAGTGTTTGCAAAGCTTATCTGGAGTTTATTTGGGCTAGTTTGAGAGATTGTTTGAGTTTTGTTCAAAGAGGGGAAGAAATCGTATTTGGTTTATGTGAGGTTTCAGGGATGAGTGAGGACAGGGAAATGATTAGGGGAGTGTGCTGAGATGTTTTGTGAAGTTTGTTTTTGTGTTTGATGCTTGTGCTGTGTGTTTCGAATGGTTTTGCAAGTTGGAGGATTTTTGGTAACTATGGCTTGGAGAGTGTTTCAGCATAAGTTGTTGTGTGTTTTGGCTTGCCTTTGGTCCACTTATCACTCATGGATAGGTCTGTGGAGTTGGTGTGCCCTATTGTGATTGGTATGGGTCTTTTGCCAAAAAGTCAAGCTTTGTGTAAGAGAGGTATGGGCTCATGGCTAGCCAAGGACAAGAGGGGTGTCCTGCGCAGCAAGAAGTGAGGAGAACCATAGGATCAATTTTGAAGTCAGCCAGCAAATGGATTAGGGTTTGAGTGAGGTTTTGCAACCTTGTTCCACTTTGCCCCTTTTGAAGTTTCTTGATCCACAAGTCATAAAAATGAGCAAACTCTTGATGCAATCTGACTTTTAGACATTGGTTCATGTTTGTGTGAAGTTTAGAAGTCACTTTGAGGTCTCAATTTGCCTTGGCAAGTGATTTTGCAACTTTGCCTCTTTGGTAGAAAACTTGAAATTATGTGATTTTGGCCAACTTTGACAAGCTATAACCTTTGATCTAAAATGAATTAGAATGAGTTCTTGTAATTTTTGAAAAGGGAATGATCCATTCTACAACTTTCATGACCAAAGTTTTCTCATTTGAAGCATTTTTGAATCAATAAGCAAGGGTTGAAAAAGTTTCCCAAAATGGCAAGTTTCCATTACAAGTCATTTTCCCAAAAAGGCAACTTTGCAAATGGCTTGAAATTCTTCAATTTTGTGAACTTCTAACATCTTATATGATCAAATAAATATCATACACAATCAAAATGATGATGAACACCCTTTGGTTGGGTCATTGAGGGCCTCAGATGCCCTGATTTTGCACTGACTTGCTCAAGAAGTCAACTCTTGATTAGATGCCTTCCCCATGGAATTTATTTATGAAAATTGATATGCATGATCCCTATACCATATAGAGACCACTAGAAACAAGAATGACCAAAAATTTTGGAGTTATGGCCTTTGAAACCAAAACCCTAATTCTAGGTCATCTGTGCAGTTAAACCTGGCTCTACTTCCATGCCATTCCCAGTTCTTGTGATTCTTTGATTTTCTTGACTTTGAGAGGATATAATATGATTCTTGAACATACATGGACCCCTTTGAAGTGTTTGAAGACCTTTGGAATGGCTCAAATGGCTCTTGGATTGTTCAGATCACAAACCCTAGATGCATATGACTTTGAACCAATGCAGTGAAGCAAATATGTAATATGAGATGCTATGATTGAACTTATGCATATGAAAAGATCACAAGCCATGGTGTGAATGGGTGAGGGCAAATTTGGGGTGTTTACAACGTGCACAACCAAGCTTCCTTTTGGAAAGGATATGTACCCCTTGTCGATCAACCGTTGTACTTTGGCTTGAAAAAGCTTTACAATCTTCAATTGAATGCCCCATTGATCCACCATGATACCCACACCGCCCATTGATCCATCCTTATAAGCTAGCAAATGGCCAAATAAAGGCAAATTCCAACTTCATGAAGGTCAAGGCAAAGGAAATGTGTCCAAAGAATCTAGGTCCAAATCTTCATTCCAATGCCAAGGATAGTAACCAATAGTCCAAAAATTAAAGTCACAAGTTTTTTTTAACAAGTTTAATCCTTTATTAATGTTTTTTGTGTCCAAATGGACAAATGGAAAATCAACAACAAAATAAGAGAAAATAATAACATTATATGGATGAGTAAAGTATAATAAAGCATAATAAAATAAAAAGCAATAAAAGTGCAAGAATTTAAATGGTAGTAAAAAAAGCAATTAAAGTGCAAGAATCTAAAATATTAATAATAATAATAGTATAATAATATTTACATAATAATAATGGCATGGTGAACTTAATCAACCACAACCAAAAAGAGCAACCAAAATCGAAAGGCAATCGGATTCGCTTAGCATCTTATATTATAGCAATTAATCAAGGCAAACCGAATCGAATTCAATGAAATTTGAAAGGCGATTGGGAGACCCAAAGCACCTACGCATCAATATTAGGGCTAATGCATGCAAGATAAACGATATGTATATCGCCATCTGGACGCAATACCGCACGAAACTAAAGGTGAATACCAAATTGAGCCGCACTTATGGTACTCTTCCATCCTTAAGTTCAATCACTCATCTCGGTGGATTCAAGCATGAAAATGTATCACTAATTCAAAGTACCTTAAATGAATTAAATAATCCACTTAAAGGTAGTTTTGAATTAATGAACATTAACTACTCTAATCTACACCCAAAGTTCATTGAAATTAAGGAGAAATCACTCCCAAAAGTGCTTCCCTTAACCGTTGACTTTTTGGCTTGTTTTAAGCCTCTTTTTGGTTCCTCTTTCTTTTTCTTCTTCCTCCTTTTATTTTCATGTTAGTGTTAATGCATGCGAGATAAACGATATGTAACTCGCCATCCGGACGCAATACCACACGAAACTAAAGTTGAATATCAAATTGAGCCGCACTTATGGTACTCTTCCATCCTTAAGTTCAATCAATCATCTTGGTAGATTCAAGCATGAAAATGTATCACTAATGCAATGTACCTTAAATGAATTAAATAATCCACTTAAAAGTAGTTTTGAATTAATGAACATTAACTACTCTAATCTACACCCAAAGTTCATTGAAATTAAGGTGAAATCACTCCCAAAAGTGCTTCCCAAGGTAAAAATAAAAGGAGGAAGAAGAAGAAGAAAGAGGAACCAAAAAGAGGCTTAAAACAAGCCAAAAAGTCAATGGTTAAGGGAAGCACTTTTGGAATTGATTTCTCCCTAATTTCAATGAACTTTGGGTGTAGATTAGAGTAGTTAATGTTCATTAATTCAAAACTACCTTTAAGTAGATTATTAAATTCATTTATGGTACTTTACGTTAGTTATACATTTTCATGCTTGAATCCACCGAGATGAGTGATTGAACTTAAGGATGGAAGAATACCATAAGTGCGACTCAATTTGGTATTCACCTTTAGTTTCATACGGTATTGCGTCCGGATAGCGATTTACATATCGTTTATCTCGCATTTATTAGCACTAACATTATGCACCTTAATTGGTGGTGGCAAGCCTCATTTGTAGGGTAATTACTTCGTAAATTACTCGGTGATTGCTTAACATAGACCTAAATGTGTCCAGACTTCGGAATAAAAATCTAATTGGGTACTTGCACTTTCGTGGACCGGATCTCTAGTTGATCGCGTAATCCCAAAGTGGTTAATCATATTGCATTAAGAATCAAGACTTATGAATGTTTGATGCGTAGGTGCTTTGGGTCTCCCAATCGCCTTACAAATTTCATTGAATTCGGTTCGGTTTGCCTTGATTAATCGCTATAGTGTAAGATGCTAAGCGGATTCGATTGCCTTTCGATTTTGTTTGCTCTTTTTGGTTGTGGTTGATTAAGTTCACCATGCCATTATTATTATGTAAATATTATTATACAACTATTATTATTAATATTTTAGATTCTTGCACTTTAATTTTTTTTTCTACTAACATTTAAATTATTGCACTTTTATTGCTTTTTTTTGCTTTATTATACTTTATTCATCCATATCATGCTTATTATTTTCTCTTATTATTGTTTTGTTGAATTTCCATTTGTCCATTTGGACACAAAAATCATTAATAAAGGATTAAACTTCTTTAAAAAAACTTGTGACTTTAATTTGTGGACTATTGGTTACTATCCTTGGCTTTGTAATGAAGATTTGGACTTAGATTCTTAGGACACATTTCCTTTGCCTTGACCTTCATGAAGTTGGAATTTGCCTTTTTTTGGCCATTTGCTAGCTTATAAGGATGGAACTCTTATGCTCATAATTTGAAGTGTCATCAAGTTTGGTTAGATATTTCTTCCCTTATCTCCTTATTTTCTTTTTTAGGATAGTCCTTTCATCTCCTCCCCTTCTTTAATTTTCAAAATCTTCTCCCTTTTTCAAAGGATTCCTTCTTTTTAAATCATCACCTCTATAATAAACAAAACCTTGACTTTGTCAAGTGGACTTTTACCTTTTTCTTTTCTTTTAAAATCAATGAATCTAATCATGTTATCCTTAATTCAAAAAATAAAAATAATCTTACTCATTCAAGTTGTTTTGTAACTTTGTGCACTTTTGTTTATTTTAAAAAGAGTTTCGATTATGAGTCATTATTCTTTAGTCGGGTGCAAGTCTTTCAATCTCCATGGTTGTAGTTTGATGTAACTGAGTCTCTTGTCATTTGTGGGGGTTTAGTGGCATACTCGTTGATTTTATCCGAGTTGGCACCCTCCCCATAATGATATATGATTCCATGCATTCATTATCATGGTAGTTTGTTTGGCCATCCACTTGAATATGACAAATTCTCTTCACTTAATAAAATTAATTACAACCCACCCTTTTCACTATTTGTACCACGAACTACGGGGTTTGTATCTTGCATTGCACTTTGTGGGTACGTAGGCATGAGGTGGTAAACCTCTCCAAACACAAAAAATATTAAAAAATAATAATTCTTTTCTCATCCCCCCACTCTCATTTAACAACCTTTTTCCCAAACCAAAAGCAATAAATTTTTCAAAGGGCTCCCGTGGAGTACCTCAGACATTTTGGGTGCATAAAAACGTCCCGTTGTGTAACATATCCCCTTACTTGTTTCTCTGTTGTGTTTCTTTAGATTTTTTTGCTTTTAGATTCATTAGGATTTATTCGCTCTCTTTTTCCTTTTCCTCTTGGAATAAAATAAAAGCGCAGTGGCGAATCTGTTTACTTTGAGTTAAGTTAACCAATAGCTACACTCATGATTTTACCGCTACAGAAAAGTGGCGACTCTGTTGGGGACTAATCTCTAAGTGGATTCGGCCTACTTTGATTTATTTACTGCTTTGGTTTGATTTGTTTGTTATTTGTTTGTTCTGTTTCGGTTTTGGTGATCCTCTGTGAGTGAGATAGATTCTAACCCGGATCTGAAATGAACTTATGATAGGACGACGATATTCGAAGCGATAAGCGATGGAGTAGTCCAAAGCTATATCAATTTGATAATCTCCACTCGGTTAGGATCTCTTGGATTATCAATATCATGATGAGTAATCATACGTGGCATTATTTTCCGACCTTGAGCTGATCATACTGAGGACCGTAGAACCCTTAACCCATCTAAGCCAATTTAGGAACGTAGTGCGGAAACTATCTGGGTGTAAACCTAAGGTGGTTGTCACGCGATACTACACTCGGACGAGGTCTATTTTAAGAATGTTATTGGTTGGGGAGTAATCCAATGTACCGATGATATTCTAAAGATGGATGTTAACTCCGGGCACTTCTGTTAGCACCTTTTTGGTTTTCTGCAGGTACAATGAAGACAAAACCTTAGTACTTACCTGTGTGGGTTGGTGTTCTCCTACCTTTGACTTCATGCTCGTGACTCGGAACCTAGACCCATGTGCTTTGTGTGATCTTATTTGTGGTTGTTGCATACATGCACTCATGCATTCATGAGCATTATTTTTGAGATTTCAAGGGACTCATAAGATACTATTGCAAAATTTTAGATGTCTATGGTTATGAATTTTGAAAGAAGGAACACAAAGAAGTACAATTTCAAGAATCCTAATCTAGTAGAGCTGAGAAAGTTAGGAGCATTGGTGGTTGACACTTAGGAGTTCTGGAAATGTTATGGGAAGCTCTTGTTTATCTTTGATACCGATGTACCAGAGGGGATTCTCCCTACCTTGGCTCAGTTTTATGATTTGTTGCATCATTGTTTTACCTTTCCTGATTATCAGCTGGTGCCGACTTTGGAGGAGTACTCTCATTGGATAGGTTTACCTATTTTGGACAAGGAATTTATTTTCAGTGGTTTAGAGAAGGAGCTTATGACCAAAGTCATCGCCAAAGCCCTTTTTTTCAAGGAGTCCAATCTTAGTGGGAAGTTTCTTCCAAAAGGGAGTGTCTGTGGTATTAATGGCAAATTCTTAATGGGGAAAGCTTCTACTTCTCTTACTTTGGGTCACAAGGATGCATTTGAGGCTATTGTTGCTTTTCTCATTTATGGGATTGTGTTGTTTCCTAACTTAGATGGTATTGTGGATGAGAATTCCATTCATATTTTCTTGAAGAGAAATCTGGTACCTACTTTGCTTGGAAACATGTTTCATGCTTTTCATTATAGGACCTCCAAAGGTGATGGAGAGATTGTGTTGTGCGCCTCTTCTCTATAGGTGGTTTATTTCTCACCTACCAAAGTCCGACGTCTTCAAGGATAATAGAGAGAAACGAAGATGGTCTCAAAGGATTATGTCTCTTTCTCATAAGGATATGACTTGGTATTGTTCCTATTATGAGACTGGAGTGCTTATTGACAGTTGTGGAGAATTTCCTAATGTACCTCTTCTTAGTACACGTGGGGGAATTAGTTACAACCCTATTCTTGCTAGGCGACAGTTGGGATATTGCTTGAAGGACATACCAAGTAACCTTTCCTTATCCAGTTTCTTCTTTCTTAATGGTGCAGATCATGTAATGATGAAGAAAAGGATTTCTCATTCTTGGCATGCGGTTCATCGGAAAGAAAAGGGTCAATTGGGAAGACAACACCTTTCTCCCTCTGAGTGTTACATCCAGTGGGTTTGATCTAGGGCTTCCAAGCTCAAGATGCCTTATCCATCTGAGGAGCCTTTGTTTCCTATGCTACCATTGTCTGCTTTTCTTCCTCCCGTTGATGAGAAGGTTACTCTTCAAGAAGAATTGGACAAGATGAAAGAAAGAGAAAGAAGAATGGCTACTTGAGAAGACAACGATGCGAGAGAAACTGAAGAAGAAGGATGATCTCATTGAGTTACTTGAGCGGCATGTTACGAAGAGGCCAAGAGAGGATTTATTTTCCTCTAGTACTCTATTTACCATTCCTCCTACATCCGGTGCTAGGAAGGCCATTGTTGACCAGTTGGTGAAAGATAAGGAAGACATGGAGAATCGGTACAAGAAAGAGATTAAAAGGATTCGCATGAAGTACCAGTCGGGATTCGGGTCTTCTTCAGATGTGATCCCCTTGGCCTAGTTTACTTTTTCTCTCATATATTAGGATTATTGAGATTTGTACTTCACTTGTAATCCTTACTTTGATTTTAATGAGAATGAGTTTTTAAGTACTTCAAAAAGTGTTTCTTTATAAATATTGAAATTTATCTTATAGTCCTTTGAAATATTTGCATTTGCATACCATGCATCATACCCGCATTTGTCTTGCTTCTTGAGTGTTCACCAGGGATCTTATGTTGTTTCTTGGTCTTCATTCAGTTCTCCTGTCAAGCTGACTCACAAGGTTGATACTCGAGCTAATCGGAAGAAGATGTCGGAAACTTTACAACAAGTGAATCACGAGTTGCGCGAGGAAGTTACATATCTGAAGGATAGCTTAGAAAGAGTTATTGACATGATGGAAAGCTTGATGGATGCTTAGAATCAGCCACCCCCTCCTCCTAATTCTCCTATTTAGAATACGGTCATCTCTGAGATTGTCACTGCTTCGATCTCTACCGAAGTTGGCCTTTCTCCTCTCTACCGCATGCCTCCTGGTAAACCGTGGGGTATGCCGGCCAATTTCACTCTTGCTGGTTATCATCCTCCTCCTCTTGAGACTGTTGCATTTAATACTCTTCAGCCAGTGATGACTACTACACCGCCTGTGACGCACACTACTATGCACCATGATGAAGTGATTTACCATGCTGAACCTAGTGAAGGCGCTTGTGTAACTGAAAGACTTGATGATTTTCAAGGCCGTTTTGTTGAGTTACAGAGAGAGATGAGAGCCTTGAAGCACAAAGATTTGTTTGGTAAAGATGCTTATGATCTCTGTTTGGTTCCAAATGTCAAGGTTCCGTACAAGTTCGGGTTGTCTGAGTTTGAGAAGTATAAGGTCAATACTTGTCCTCTGAGTCATCTGACTATGTATGCTAGGAAGATGTCTGCTCAGACAGACAATGATCAGTTACTGATTTATTATTTCCAGGATAGTTTGACTGGTGCAACCATGAGATGGTACATGAGCTTAGATAGCAGCCAAATCCATACTTTCAATGATTTGGGAGAGGCTTTTGTTAGGCAATACAAGTATAATATTGATATGGCACCGTATAGAGATCAACTTTGTGATATGTCCCAGAAGGACAAAGAAACTTTCAAAGAATATGCGCAGAGATGGTGCGAGCTAGCAGCTCAGATTGTTCCCCCTCTGGAAGAGAAAGAAATGACGAAGATATTTTTGAAGACTTTAGATTCTTTCTACTATGATAATATGATAGCAAGTGTTCCATCTGATTTCACGGAAATGGTGAGTATGGGGATGCGACTAGAAGAAGGTGTCTGTGAGGGACGATTGAACAAAGAGAGTAGTAATGGCTCGAGTTCTAAGAGGTTCAACTTCGGTAAGAAGAAATAAGGTGAGACTAATTATGTGTCTCGTGAAAGTTACAGAAGACCTCGTGGTCGTGAGAATCGTCATCTTCAGCATGTAGCTTCTGTAACTCCGATGATTAATGTGACTCCAACTATGCCAATATCTCCAAAGTATCAGTCTCGTTATCAACAACAGTCTGTACCATAAAGTGGAAATCAACAGGGTCGTGCTAAGCCGAACTTTGATTGCGCAGAATCTGGTGCAAACATGTTCTCCGCCTCAAGTTCCAGAGTCTATGCCATGGTGGTATAAGCCAGAAGCTCAATGTCCTTTACATCAAGGTGCCCCGGGACACGATATTGAGAATTGTTATCCACAGAAGTTTGAAGTGCAGAAATTGATAAGGAGCAATGTTCTGTCTTTCAATGATGTTAATCCAAATGTGAAGACAAATCCGCTTCCGAAGTATGGTAATACGTCTCTGAACATGGTTGATGGTTGTCCTGGTTTGTTCAAGATTTATGAGGTCCACCATATTCGAAGGTATTTGGTTGAGATGCATGCTTTCTTAAGTGAATATCATGATATTGATCACGATTATACTGGTTGTTGCATTTTCTCGGTGAACCCCCGTGGTTGCGTGATTGTTAAGAGAGACATTCAAAAGATGATGGATGATAAGTTGATTGAAGTGACAGTGAAAAGAGATGAGTATGACAATGAAGTGAATGTTATTGTGCCTCAGTTCAATATTCCTAAGAAGGTTGTTCCTGAGAAGGTGGTTATTTCTTTTGATAGTCGCAAAAAGGTTGTTACTCCTTTGGAGATCAATTTACCTGGTCCAATGCCATATGAGTCTGATAAAGTTGTTTCGTATTATGTAAACACCCCAAATTTTCCCTCTCTTTTTTTTCTCACACCTTGGCTTGTGATCCTTCATGTTGCCTTGCATAAGCATACCATCTCACACTGCATAGTTATTTCACTATATAAGTTGCATAGCTAGGGTTTGTGATCAGGTGAATCTTAGAAGTAATTTGAGCTATCTCAGAGGCCATGAAGCATGCCAAGAGGGGCCATGAGTGTTCTATGATCATATTATGCCCTTAAGGGGTCTTTGAAGTCAAGAAATCACAAAGGATTGCAGAGATGTCCAGGAAGGCTAGGAGCTCCTACATAGATGATCTAGAAATTTGGGTTTTGGGTTTGAGGCCATTACACTCAAAATTTTTGGCCATTCTTGATTCTATTGGTCTATATATGTTATAAGGAGCATGTGTATCAAATTTGAAGCAAAAACTCCTTGTGGAAGTCATTTGATCAAATGGTAACTTGTTGTGCAAGAAAAGTAAGAATTAGGGCATCTGAGGCCACCAACAAGGGCTCCAAAGGGTCATCTTCATCAATTTGAGGTCCTATGATCTTTATTTGATCTTAGGAATGATTAGAAGTTCAAAATATTGAAGAATTTTGAGCCATCTGAAAACTTCCCATTTTTGGACATGACTTGTAATGAAAACTTTCCATTTTGGGAAAGATCTTCAACCTCCTCTTTCTTGATCAAAAAGGTTTCAAATGAATTTTCTTCAAACATGAAAGTTGTAGAATTAATCTTCCCATTTTCAAAAAGTACAAGAACTCCTCTTGATTCATCCTAGAACTCAAGATATGGCAAGTCAAAGTTGGGAAAAATCTTGTAATTTTCAAGTTCATGTCAAAGAAGGAAATGTGCAAAATGGTATTTCAGGCCTTTATGTGACCTCTAATCCACTCAAATACATCATGCCATGATCAAACAACTTATAAAGATAAGAATTGGGCCAAGAACCTAGGGTTTTCATGCCTTGCTTCTCAAGAAATGTCAAAGTTGTGAAAATGCAAAACCTTTGAAAACTCTTGAATCAGGCATCACAACTCATAAAAATTGATCCAATGGTGCTCCTTGAACTCAGCTGAGGCAGCCCAAGACCTCAAATCACTTCTGCCATGGCCCATGCTTCAAGTACACAACTTTTGACTTTTTGGCCAATGGCACCATACCAATCCCACAGTGCATATCCACTCCTCTGACTGATCTCATTAGTTTATGCATTGCCTAAGCTTAATAAAACACAACACTTCAAGCCTTGAAAGAGGACATACACTCAGATTGCAAAAAATCCCTCAAAACTTCATCTCTTTGAATCTCATTACACAACCATCAAACTTCCCATTTTCTTTCACCAATCAACTCCACATGACCTAAGGAACATTTCCCACCCATCACCATGGCCTGAAATACCCTAAAACAAAAACACGATTTATGTTGAACAAGAACTGAACCCTTCAAAATATCCCAAATAAACTTCATCCAAGAATTCCTTTAGCACAAGGGGGACCAGAAGAGTCATTTTGCACCAAGGAAAGGCTCAGAAAGTTCTAGTTTGAAGAACTTCAGTTCAGGTATTCATCAAGAACAAATTTTCCAGAACTTATTTTTCTTGTTATAAAATGATTCTATATGCTTTGCTGATCACCATGATGTGTTTAGAATTGAAAATGGTTGAGAAATGAGCATGTATTGTTATTCTGAAAGTTTGCCCGTAAAAATGTTTTGCTTCGATTTGCTTGATTCATGAAGTTTAAATGATGTTTGATGATTGCTTTTGATTGTATGATGCATGAGGAGTGTTTCTGGGAAGTTATTTTGGCTTGGGGTGACCTGTAGAAGAAACTAGGGTTGGAGCTCGCCGGAGAAGATGACCGGAGCTTATCTCCGGTCACCTGAAAATAATTAGGGTTAATGGTGACTAGGGTTTCCAGTTTGAATGTCAGCCCTTGGATCGTGTTTAGGTTAAGCAGCGAACGGTTCAGATTAGTTCATTAATTTTAATTTCAATTAATTAATTTAATTATAATTAATTAAGTCAGAAAGAACCTAGGCCATTGGATCACGCGCGAATCACAACTTTAAACCTAGGCCCTTAGATCAGCCTACCCCAAGTCAAGCTGACTAGCAATCCTAACCCTTTATCCACCCTCCATGCAATCTGGGCCTCTCATTCTGTTTACTTTCTTTTTTTTTTCATTTTATTTCACATATTTTTTTAAAATAGAAAATTAATTTCTAAAAAAATGATCTTTTGCATTTTCATTCCAAATATTTTTCAGAAACCAAAAACTTTTTTATTATTTTTTTTTCATTAAAAATATATTTTTAAATCATTTAATTGTATTATTTAATTAATTAATTCATTTTAATTAATTAAAAATACTTTTAGGTATTTAAAAATCACCAAAACAATCATGAAGCATTCTTATATGTTTAGAACAATTTACAAACTCATTTTGCAAATTTATTTTAGGGTTTGATCATGTTTAGACAATTAACCATGAATTAGGGTTTCCAAATTTCCTATTTTTCTTACCCTAACTTCAAAAATTCATTTCTGATCAACCAAGATGATTTTGTGCATGGTTCTTTTTGCATTCTTTCACACATTGCATATAATATCTAGGGTATTTACCTCATATGTTTGCATTGCATTTTCCATTTGTTTGGCATTTTTCATGAAGAAGTACCCAAAACCCTAACCTAACTTACCAAAACCATAACTTGACTTTGGTATAGATTCTGACTTCCATCTTTGGGGAGTGATCTTATAAGTGTTTAGGGTTCATTTGGTTGCATTTTCAAATTTTTATCATGTGTTATCCTTCTGTTGTGGACTTGTGCATCTCATACTTTCTTAAAACCCTAATATGCCATGTTCATTTGCATTCATCTTTGCATACCTTCATCATATGAACTTGTCATGACATCTCATGCATTTGTATGTCATCTTAGATACCTTAGGACATGTGTGAACATTAGTTGATCATTGTTACATCCATTTGGTATGTTTTGCATTCATTCATTCTTATGTGTATTCATGTGATTTCAGGCTTCTAACACGCCTTCCTTTGCATCTCATCTCTAGTATGATCATACATAAGTATTGTACATGACTTCACATCTCTCCATGACACATTTTAATCATGTATTCACTTCTGGTTGGCATCATTGCATCTTCATTGTTTCTTTATTGCATCTTGTTTCACCTTATGCATTCATACTAACCATTTCAGGGGCTTCTGCTAAGTTGATCAGGATGTGGATTTGCCTCCACGTCCAATATCTTCTTATCTTTTCATTTGAATCTTATTTGTTTTTGAAGTGAGTTTGACTCACTTGTGCTCTCTCTTTATCCTTTTCTTTCTCTTAGGTTACTTAACTTCTTCAGGAAGTAAGTAACCTATTCTTCTTTCTCTTTTCTTTTCATCTGCTTCTTCTTCCTTGGTGGCCATCTGAAGACTTTCTTAAGATATTTTCTTAAGCCTCAAAAACCATAGGAACATACAAGCATGATAACTTTAGGGTTGTACATAATCTCCCCTAGTTTTTACCTTTGATTCTCCTTGAGTCTCTGCTTCTCATCTCATAATCAAGGCTAAATAGTTAAAGCTTTAAGACTTTGAATTAGGGTTATGCATGTATCCTTATATTAGGATGGAGTATATAATTTAATACTTAGTGTTAAACCTTTAAGTTGCTTACACCTCCTAATCAAAACACCTAATAATCATTAAGACTTAATCTTGTAACTTGGGCCTTATATTAGGGTTACATCTCTGCCTGTTGGTTTAGAGGGACTAACCCTAGTGTTTAATGGACAAGCCCCCCTCAGGTTTAGTCTTACAAACATAAAATCCATTTCTTAATCCCACCTTCAATTAAAATCCACTTTAATAAAGGCTTGTTATATAATGATTTTAATCCCTAACCATGGATTAAGTTGAGGAGTCTTCCTCATCTTAAGTGTTCTCATCTATTATCCTTCTCTTAGGATAGTGTAATGAGTTCACTAATCCCTGATTAGAGATTAAACTCATTATTTAACACAAAACAAAAATCCAAAAACACTTAATAATTACAAGTAGGTTAATGATCCTAATCCTGCATCATTAGGGTAATTAAGTTGAGATTTTCATCTCATACTTAGGTAGACTCATTATCCCTAATCAGGGGTGATATAGTGAGTTTACGAACCTTGATTAGGGCTTAAGCTCATTATCTTATGCAAAACACCAAAAACAATAAAAAAATGAAAACACGAAAACAAACAATAAACGTCTCCTCCAGGATTCTTTTCTCATCACACTCATTCTGAAAACGAGGACTCGCTTCTTCCGTCTAATGCAAGACAGTTAGCACTCGAGCCAGAAGAGTCATACACTTTGTAAACAACCTAAATTTGCCCTCATTAAGTTCACACCATGGCTTTTGATCTTTCATCTTTGCATTAGTTTAAGCATATCATATCATATTGCATTTTTGTTTCACTGCATAGTTCAAGTTCATCTGCATCTAGGGTTTGTGATTTGAGTAATCCAAGGATCCACTTGAGCCACTCCAAAGGCTTCCAATCATTCCAAGAGGGTCCATGTATGTTCTATCATCAATTTATATCCCTCAAAGATCAAGGAAGTCAAGAAATCACAAGAACTTGGAAAGCATGGAAGCAAAGCTAGGGTTTCACTACATAGATGACCTGAAATTAAGGTTTTGGTTTCAGAGGCCATAACTCCAATATTTTTGGTCATTCTTGTTTCTAATGGTCTCAATATGTTGTGAGGATCATGTGTACCAAGTTTTATGAATAAATTCATTGTGGAAGTCATCTGACCACTAGGTAACTTCTTGAGCAAGTCAGAGCAAAATCAGGGCATCTGAGGCCCCCAACAATGGAACCAAAGTGGATTTTTCATCAAACTGAAGTTATATGATCTTTATTTGATCATTAAAGTGCTTGGAAGTTCACAAAATTGAAGAAAATTGAGCTAAACCAAAAGTTGCCAAAAATGGAAATGACTTGTAATGGAAACTTTCCATTTTGGGAAAGTTTTTCAACCTCCTCTTTCTCAACCAAAAATGCTTCAAATGAAAAATTGTTGGTCATGAAAGTTGTAGATTGGATCATTCCATTTTCAAAAAGTACAAGAACAAGTTCTAATTCATTATGGAACTCAAGTTATAGCTTGGCAAAGTTGGCAAAAATCACATAATTTTCACTTTCACACCAAAGAGGATTTTGTGCAAATTCACATACCAAGCCATTTTATGACTTCTAATACACTTCTATGCATCATACAAACATAGTGCATGCCTAAAAATCAGAATTGGCCTAAGAATCTCAAGTTTCTATGCCTTGAACTTCAAGAAATCCAAAAGGGGCCAAACTTCTTCAAATTTGCAAAAGGGCACAAAACCTCTCATAAACTTGCTGAATCACCACAAGACATGTTCCATGGTCCTCCTTGATCCTTGTTGTGCCAGGACAAGCCAAAAGCCAGCTGCAACATGAGCCCATACCTCAAGTACAAGTTTTGTTTACTTTTTGCAAGAGAGCCCATACCAATAACCATAGGCCACAACAACTCTTCTGACCTATCAAAGCTTGTTATGTGGATCAAACACAGCTCATAACACAAGACAAGCCAGCCTAACACTTCAGAATCACTAAGTTCCCAAAAATCACCCCAAGAAAAAAAGCTTTCGAAACTCACAGCACACACACTCAAAATTCAAACTCTTTTCATCAATCAACTCATCTTCACCAAAGGATCATTTCCCACCCTTCATTGCAGCCTAAACACATCCAAAACCAAAACACGATTCTGGGGCAGCAAGAGTGCAAGCTCTCAAACCAGCCATTACAAACTCCTTCCAAGCATCAAAGCTTCATCAGGAGGTCAAGAGGAGTGGTTTTGCACAAGAGAGGAGGTCCAAAAGCTTTAAACTGAGAAAGCTCAAGCTCAGGTAACCTCTTCAAACTTTTTTCCATAAATGCAATTTTAAGCTCTTAGATTGTTCTTTATGATTTGATGATCACCATGATATATTTATTTTTGAAAATGGTTGCGAAATGAGCATGTACTGACTGTCTGAAAGTTTCACCATTTTTGTGTTCTTCTTCGAATCTTGAGTTTGAGCCATGGGAAATTTGTTTTGAGGGTAGATTTAGGTTTACGAAGGTGAGAGGAGTTGATCTGGAGCTTTAGAGCTCCAGAAATGGCCTAGGGAAGAAGTTGGTGTTGGGGTGTTACCGGTCACCTGAAACGGATTAGGGTTAATTTTAGGGTTTAGTGAGCCAGGCGTGTTCTGGGCCCTTGGATCAGGTTTAATTTGAAATGGGTGGCCAGGATTAGTTCAGATTAGGTTTAATTGTGTTTAATTAATTAATTAAATAGGATTAAGTAAGTTTGAATTCTGACCATTAAGATGCGCGCGTGGTCTTCCCTCCATCACTCTAGTTTAAATCATGTCCCTTGGATCAGCATACTTTCTTTTATTTCATTTTTATTTCATTTTTAATCATTTATTTTGTCTAATTTATTTAAAATACTTAGAAAATCCCAAATATATTTTTCTTCTGCATTTTGATTTCAAATATTTTTCTCCACCCAAAAACATTTTTATTTTTATTTTTTGCATTAAAAATCCATTTTAAAAATATTTAAATTTTTATTTTAATTAATTAATGGAAATTAATTAATTAAAATATCATTTAGGTTTCTAAAAATTCCAAAACAATTCACATTGCATTTTAGGACATTTAGAAACATTTTCAAACCATTCATACAAATTTCTTTTTGGTTTTGATTCAACTTTGACATTTTTTCTTGAATTTAGGGTTCATAAAAATCCCATTTTTGAACCCTAACTTCAAGAATTCTTTTCTGCCTAACCATGAAGGCTTTGACATTGTTTTTTTTTTGCATTGATCTTCATATGACATGTAGTATCTAGCATATATTTGTCATAAATTTATCTTGCATTTTCCATTTGATTTTCATTTTCCCTCTTAAGGTACCTTAAAACCCTAGATAACTTAGAAAAATCACAACTTTCTTTAGGTTAAGAGTTAGGCCTCCTCCTTTGGGGTGTAATATCATATAGGGTTAGGGTTTCTTTGAGTTCATTTGCAATTTTTTATCTTGTGTTTTGCTTCTGGTTGTACCTTATGCATCTCATGTTGCCTTAAAACCCTAATTTCTCATGTTCATTTGCATTCATCTTGCATATGCATCCATACATGAACTTTCCATGACATTTCATGCATTCACATGTCATATTAGACATCTTAGGACATATTAGAATCATGCTTGGACATTTCTTCATTCATTTTCCATGATGTGCGTTCATTTCATTTCATGAACTTTCAAACTTCAAAGCATGCTTCCTTTGCATTCTCATCTCTTGTATGAACATTCATAACACTTGACATGCCTTTGCATCATCTCATAGCATCATTTTCATCATGTTTATGCTTATGATTTTGATCTTTGTCCATTCATGCATTTTTTCATTTCATTTCTTTCCTTTATGCTAACATTTTCAGGTGGTAAGTAATTTGAGAAGTGAATTTTCCTTTACTTCTCATTGCTCTTCTCATTCTTCTTATATATCATTGGTGCATTTTTCTTTGCTTTAGAGTGAGCTTGCTCATTCATGTTCATTCTTCACTTTCTTTCTCCAAGTTACTTATCTTCTTCAGTGAAGTAAGTAACTTGTTTCATTTGCTTCTTCCTTCTTTCATCTGCTTCTTCCATTGGTGGCTTCTCTGAAGATATTTTGCAAACCTTACAAACCATTAGGAACATCCACGCATGACAATAATTAGGGTTTTGATTAGTCCCCTTTTAGCTTTTACCTTTGTGTCTTCTTTGTGTATCTCTTCTCACCTCATCATTAGAGACTAAACCTTTAAGGTTTTAAGACTTTGTGATTAGGGTTATGCCTGCATCCTTCTCTTAGGATGGAGTGTATAACTTTAATCCTAAGTGTTAAACCCTTAATTTTTTTAAACCTCTTAATCAATCCATCTTAATAATCACTAAGACAATAGCTTGTAACTTGTGCCTTGCATTAGGGTTCTAATTCTTCCTTTATTGGTTAAGAAGGACTAACCCTAGTGTTAATGGACAAGTCCCCCTCAAGTTGTCTTACAAACCATAAAATTCACTTCTTAATCTCATCTTTAATTAAAATCCACTTTAATAAAGGCTTGTTTTGTCATGAGGTTAATCCCTAATCATGGATTGAGTTGAGGTATCTTCCTCAGCGTAAGTGTTCTCATCTATTATCCTTCTATTAGGATGGTGTAATGGGTTCACTAAATCTTTGATTATGGCTTAAACTCATTACTTAACACTAAACAAAAACTCAAAAACATCTAAATAATCACAAGTAGGTTAAGGATCTTAATCCTACATCATGGTAATTAAGTTTGAGGTGTTTATCTCATACTTAAGGTATCTTCATTATCCCTAATCAAAGGGGTGATATGATGAGTTTACAAGCCCTTGGTTTAGGCTTAAGCTCATTAACTTATGACAAACCCAAAAAAAGTAATAAAAGATTGAAAACACAAAAACAAACAATAATCGTCTCCTTCGGGATTCGTTTCTCATCATCTTCACTCACAAATGAGAACTCGCTTCTTCCGTCTAATGCAAGATAGTTAGCACTCGAGCCAGACGAGTCATACACTTGAGCATAGATAAGCAAGCAGTTCATCAGTCAATTCATTTTCAGTCTCTTTGAGTCGAACTACGGTGTTATGACTTCCTCATTGCACGAGAGGATACGTAGGCATAACTTAACTGCTATCGAACAAAAGTCTCTGTGTCTTCTCCCCTCTTCCAGCATTCTCTTTTATGCCTCAGTCCTGAGCATTCCACTTCACTTTCTTGCACTAACACTTGTATATTCTTTTCTAGTTTTTGCACACAGATAGCACAGACACTACCCCTATAACCAACCCCATTTCCCAGTTTCTCTGGTTCTTGACCGTCTTATCCATATCTTTCTAGGTTTATGCAGCATTACCTTTCCTTCGGGATAAAAATGCCTAGTTGGCAACTCTATTCATCTTCATTTCATCTCTTTCTCTCACCGACCGTTCGCGTCTGTACCCTATCTGACCCGGGCGTCTTTTAGTGGGAGCGACAGCTTGGCGACTCTGCTGGGGACCCTTATATTGCAACCAGGGCTTCTCGATCTTTTTGTGGGTTCCTCCTAAAGCTTGTTTGATTTGTGTTTACGGGGGTGTTATGTGCTACTTGTGCTTATTCATTGCTTTATTTATTGCTTTCTGTACAGCTTTATTTATTTATTTCGTTTACAGTTTTTTATGCATTTCATACTGTCATTATCATGTGTTGGATCTGTGTTTTCCTTGGTGGGTGGGTTATCATTGAGTGATTAAGGTCCTATACCTGGGACCTCAATGACACTTAAGCTAGAGTGGCTTCATATTCCTTCTCATTCCATTTCGGTCTGGTGCGGGAATATAAAACACGATTCAGACATGGGTTTCTTCTTGAGAACTCTGTGCTACAGATTTCCTATAGTACTAGGGCTATCTGGGAAGCCTGCTAAGTCTTGATGACCTTTTTATGACCTTCAGCATCTGAGGTGAATTAGATGAGGATCTTTTATGGTTATTGTAAACATTATACCTCCGGGTTAGAAGTGTTTACACTTCTCATAACTGATCCAAGTCTGAGGATCCTTGTTCTAGAACATTACATGTGAGAGGGTTGGGATGTTTACAGGTTTGCAGGAACCCTTGGCCCCATCATACCTTGTTACTAGATTTGTTAAGGTTGTATTATTTGGACAGTTCTTGTGATTACCCTGGACATTGTGACTCTTTATTTGAGTCCCCTACCTAGTTACTGGATTTCTGAGCCTCCATCCGGACTTATGAACATACATGGATTTTTACCAAGGCAGATAAACAGATCCAGCACTTGATCACAAACCCTGTGCATATCATTTTGCATACATCATTTCTGCATCATTTAACATTTGCTTATTTGTTTTACAGGGTATCCACCATATTATCTTTGGTTTGGTTTTGACCCCTTCTGCTGCTCAGACTCCTTCAGTTTGTCTTCTCCAACACCTTCATCAGTTTGTCAGTAATTCTCCTCCAGCTATCTTCATCAGAGACCCATCTCCAGCATCTCAGTGACCTTCATCAGTAGTTGCTCTCAGTTTCTTCATCAGCATCCATGGACACTTCAAGAAAGAGCAACATCACATACCACTTCTTTGAGCCCACCCTGACTGGCATCAGACAAATCCAGTCTCTTATTACTCCTGGCCATGTCCCACTATTCAGAGAGCATTATGGAGGCATATTGGACATGGTCATGGATCTAGATTCATCTCAGAGGAGCATGATCCATACTTGCTTGCAGTTTTATGATCCTCCACTCAGATGTTTCACATTCCCTGATTTCCAGTTGGGACCTTTGCTAGAAGAGTTTTCCTTGTTGTTAGGAGTTCCTATCAGGAGAGGGATTCCTTTCAACCCTGAGATGGTTGCTCCCATAAATGAAGACATAGCCAGGGCATTGCATTTTGAGCCTGCCCTCATTGAGCAGAGCATGACAACCAAGGCTGGGGTTCCAGGCCTTCACCTAGACTTTTTGATCTCCCTGGCTACTCTGCATGCTGCAATAAGGGAATGGAAGGTTGTCTGTGCACTTCTAGCCCTCAGTATATATGGGGTTATCTTGTTTGCAGATGAGCCAAAGTTTGTGAGCAAGAGTGCCATTCACCTGTTCTTACTGAGGAACCCAGTTCCTACCTTGCTTGGAGACTTCTACTACTCAGTACATCAGAGGAATGAAAAGCAAAGGGGAAGGCTGGTCATATGTTGTGCTCCTCTTTATTACTCTTGGCTGCTAAGACACTTGCCAAAATCAGATACTTTCCTGAACCCCCATCAGCAGAATAACTGGGCTAAGAGATTCATTGCCTTGACATCAGTTGACATCAGATGGTTCACTCAGAGCACCAAAGGCAAGGACATTATTACTAGCTGTGGACAATATCCTAATGTACCTTTGATAGGAGTGAAAGGTTGCATCAACTACAACCCTTTACTGTTTAAAAGACAATTAGGGTATGCTTTGGTTCATCCTCCCAGAGGACAAGATTTGGCTGAGACTCTTTACCGTGAAATCCAACCCAACTCTGCTGTTGTCAGACAAGCTGCCTGGGCTTGGGATAACATTCAGACCAAGGGAACAACCATCCTTGGAAAGTGCAACAACATTGCTTCAGCATAGTATTCTGATTGGTCCCGTGCTAAAGCTCAGATCACCTGGACCTTCTATAGTGCAACCTGCAGCTACTATCAGTCTGGAAGAGTTTGAAAAGCTGAAAGAGAGAAACACTCAGCTAGCTGAAGCCTTAAAGAAGACTCTTTGGGAGAGAAATGACAGACGTCTGGATAATGAGAGATTGGAAAGGCTCAGGATTGAGCATCTGACCAAGATAGAGAAGATAGACGACTACATCAGAAAGGAAAGAGAAGGAGAGCTTATGTTGAAGAATGCTTGCAAGGAAGCAAAGACTCAGAAGGCTAGGGCAGAGCATTATCTAGAAGAGAGCCAGGCTAGGTGGATCAGGATCACTAAAGCCCGTGCACAAGAAGACCAAAGAACTCAGGCTAAGATAGAGCAGTTGGAGGCTAGTGAGAAGAAGCATCAGGAGGCATTATTGGCAGCTCAGAGGGAGATATCTGAATTGAAACTTCAGGCGGGGTTGAAGAGGTCAAAGGATCAGGACAAGCATAAGAAGTTGACTAATGCCATTGCTACCAGGAACCTCCTCATCAGGACTATTACAGAGCACCTGGTTGGGCCAGTGATTGAGGCCCTCCTGAAGGAAGTCAGGGAGGATGATTTTGGATTAGATGTTGTCGCTCCCACCAAATGACACCCGGTCAGAAGGGGTACAGACGCGAACGGTCGGCGAAAGAGGAAGAACACACAAGGGTGAACTGAAAAGAAAAGAGTCGCCACCTAGGCATTTTTTATCCCTAAGGAAAGGTAATGCTGCATAAACCTAGAAAAAGATGGATAAGACGGTTGTGAACCAGAGAAACTGAGAAAGGGGGTTGGTTACAACCTGGGAAGGTATTAGCACCCAGATTGTCCGTCGTACTCGACGGGATCCACGCTTAAAAGATTTGTGTTTAAAGGGGTAGTATCAGTGCTATCTGTGTATCAAAGCTGGAAAGAATGCAAGTGTCAGTGCTAATGAAATGTGAAGTGAAATATGTGAAGTGTCAGTGCAAGAAGAGAGTGTAATGCTCAAGACAATGAGGCTAAACGAGTAATTCTGGAAGAGGGGGAATATATAGAGACTTTTGTTCGATAACAGTTAAGTTATGCCTACGTATCCTCTCGTGTAATGAGGAAGTCAGAACACCATAGTTCGACTCAAAGAGACTGGAAAAATAAATTTGACTGTGAACTGCTTGCTTGTCTATGCTCAAGTGTATGACCTGTCTGGCTCAGGTGCAAACTGTCTTGCATTAGACGGAAGAAGCGAGTTCTCGTTTGTGAGTGAATGAGGTGAGAAAAGAATCCCGGAGGAGACGATTATTGTTTGTTTTTGATGCTTTCAATCTTTTATTGTTTTTGGTGCTTGTCATAAGAAAATGAGCTTAAGCCTAAACTAAGGGTTAATAAACTCATCACATCCTCCCTTTGATTAGGGGTAATGATAATACCTTAAGAATGAAGTAAACACCTCAAAATTAATCACCATGATGCAGGATTAAGATCATTAACCTACTTGCATTTATTTAGATGTTTTTTGTTGTTTTTGTTTAGTGTTAAGTAATGAGTTTAAGCCATAATCAAGGATTTAATGGACCCATTACACCATCCTAATAGAAGGATAATAGATGAGGACATTTAAGCTGAAAAAGGCTCCTCAAATTAATCCATGATTAGGGATTAACCTCATGACAAAACAAAGCCTTTGTTAAGTGGATTTTAGTTGATGGTAAGATTAAGAAATGGATTTTATGGTTTGCAAGACAACTTGAGGGGGACTTGTCCATTAACACTAGGGTTAGTCCTTCTTAACCAATTAAGGAAGAATTAGAACCCTAATGCAGGGCCCAAGTTACAAGCTTGATGTCTTAGTTATTATTAAATAGATTGATTAAAGGATTTAAACACATTAAGGGTTTAACACTTAGTATTAAAGTTATACACTCCATCCTAATAGAAGGATGCAGGCATAACCCTAATCACAAAGCCTTAAAACCTTTAAGGTTTAGTCCTTGATTAAGAGATGAGAAGAGAAGACACAAAGATGACACAAAGGTAAAACTAATGGGGGGGATTAATCAAACCCTAATTGTGATCATGCTTGGGTGTTCCTAGGATTTGTGAGGCTTGCAGAAGATCTTCAGAAAAGCCACCAAGGAAGAAGCAGATGAAAGAAGGAGAAGCAGAAGGAAGCAAGTCAACTTACTTCACTTAAGAAGATAAGTTGCTTGAAGAAAGAAAGTGAGGAGGGAGCATGAATGAGCAAGCTCACTCTAGTATAAAAGTAAAATGCAGCAATGATGCATAAGAGAGAGATGAGAAGAAATTATGAGAAGTGAAGGCTAATTCACTTCTCAAACACTTACCACCTGAAAAGTTAGTAATAAGCAAATGAAAAGGAATGAAAATGAGATGAAATGCAAAGATGCAAACCAAAGCCAGAGGCATATCATGAGGAAAATGATGCTATGAGATGGTATAAAAGTATGTCAAAAGATGCAAATGATCATACAAGTAATGAGGATGCAAATGAGACATGTAAGGACCATGAAAGTACATGAATGCATATGACATGAAATGAAAGCAAAAGCATGGCAAATGGATGATGCAATGATCAAACATGATTCTAATATGTCTTAAGGTGTCTTATATGTCATATGGATGTACAAAATGTCATGGCAAGTTCATGTATGCAAGCATATGAAGGATGAATGCAAATGAAGATGTAAATTAGGGTTTATGTACAAGATACAAAGCAAAATTCAAAATCAGAAGCAAATGACAAGATTAAAAATTGAAAATGGGATCAAAGGTACCCTAAACCTATACAAGTTCACTGCCCAAAGGGGAAGGTCAGAAGCTAAACCCTAAAGGACTTATGATTTTCCTAAATTTCTAGGGTTTTAAGGGTGATCCTAAAGGGAAAATACCAAACAAATGGAAAATGAAAGATAAAAATGGAACAAAAATGTTTTTATATGCTTGAAAGTATGCTTAACACAATGCAAAAAGAATTATTCACAAACTCAACTTGGATCAAAAGTTATGAATTTTTGAAGTTAGGGTTAAAAATATTCAAATTAAAGAACCCTAATTCAAATGAAAATTGGCAAAGTATGATCAAAATCAAAAAGAAATTTGTCTTATGAGTTTGTAAATGTTTGTAAATGTTTGAAAATGCTCTCTGAATTTTTTTGTGATTTTTAAATACCTAAATGAATTTTTAATTAATTAATTTCCATTAACTAATTAAAAATAAACATTTAAATGATTTAAAAATAATTTTTAACGCAAAAAATAAAAATAAAAATATTTTTGGGTTCTGAAAATTAATAAAAGATTGAATAAAAATTTTCAGAATTTTTTGACTAATTTTGCTATTTTTAATAAAATGTACAAATTAAATGGAAAGAAAATGAAATAAATTTAAATAAAAGGAAAGGTAAACAGATCCAATGATCCAGATTTGAAGTTGGGAGACAAAAGTTGACTGGCGCGCGTTTTAAGGGCTGGGATTTGTCCTGAGCTAATTAACCTAATTAATTGATTTAATGATGAATTAGGGCTTAATCAAGCAATCTGGAACGTCCATACGCGTGGCAAACACAAGATCCAAAGGTCATTATTCAAACTCAGCCTAATTACAGGATTAGGGCATAACTACTTTCAGGTGACCGGAACAGTGTTCTGGTCATCTTCTCCGGCGAACACAAACCCTAACTTCTCTCTTAAGCCTCTAATCTTCAAATTTCTTGCCCAGAAATGATCCTCTAACATCCCTAAACCTAAATCCCCAACCAAAACTCATTTATTTCGCATCATGAACAAGAATCGAACCAAAACGTAAAAACGGGCAAAAGTTTCAGAGCTTGCATACATGGTGGTTTCTCAACCATTTTCAAAAATAATCATATCCCCATGATCAGGGGAACACAAAGAACCATACGAGAACTTAAAAACAGGCTTCTGGGAAAAAAGTTCATGAGCTATACCTGAGGTTGAACCTTCTGGTTCTGGGCTTTCTGGCTTTTCCTTTGTTGCAAGACCACCTCTTTGAACCCCCTGATGATGAAATGAAGCTTAGAAAACCTTGGGAGTGGTTGGCTTTGAAGTTTCAGCTCTGGTGTAGCAGGTTTTGAGGTTTTGGTATGTGGTGTTTCAGGATGTTTTGGTGGTTGATTATTGCTCCTTGGATGATATGTGACTCATTGGTGAAGAAAAAATGGAAGTTTGATGGCTGTGGAAGAAGTTTCGAAGAGGTGAAGATTTTGACAGTTTTTGTGAATCCTGGCTTATGGGAGGATGCTGGCTTGTGTGTGTATGTTTCAAGTCTATGAGGTCCACATATTAAGTTTTGATTGGGCAGAGGGTTGGTAATGTCACAGTTTGATTGGTATGGGCAAAGATGCAAAAAGTCATGATTTTGTGTACCATAGGTATGGCTCGAGTCATAGGAGGATTAGGGGCATGGCTGGGCTCAGCATGGATCAGGGAAAGCCTTTGGATTGTTTTTGTGCAGCTGTAAAGGCTGAGGCAAGTGGTAGCATGGCTCTTGCAACGTTTCCCTCTTTGGAATTCCTTGTGAACCAAGGAAATGAAACCTATGAACTATTGGGCAATTTGCAGCAAAATAGACCACATGGAGTTGTTATGATGCTTTGAGATCACTTAGCAACTAAACCAATCATTAGAAATCCCTTTTGCAAAAATTCCATTCTTGAAGATTCATGAGAAATGTCTTATGGTGACTTGTAATTCAAGGCATGAAAATGAGAAATTCCTTGGGCAATTCTGAATTTTATGTCATGTATGATGTTTGTGTAATGGTTAGAAATCAAATTGAGGTCACAAAATGCTTTGGCAAGTGTTTTTGAAAGTTTCCCTCTGTGGTGCATAAGTGAAATTTTGTGATTTTCCCCAACTTTGCAAGACCATAACTTTAGT
Source organism: Lathyrus aphaca (assembly GCA_963966055.1). Classification (NCBI taxonomy): domain Eukaryota; kingdom Viridiplantae; phylum Streptophyta; class Magnoliopsida; order Fabales; family Fabaceae; genus Lathyrus; species Lathyrus aphaca. The sequence continues at coordinate 446,062,086 of OZ014520.1, forward strand.
TCTATGATGAATTAGGTTAAGTTCTTGTACTTTTTGAAAAGGGAATGATCCAATCTACAACTTTCATGACCAAGAATTTTTCATTTGAAGCATTTTTGAATCAAAAAGAGGAGGTAGAAAAACTTTCCCAAAATGGCAACTTTGCATTACAAGTCACTTTCCCAAAATGGCAACTTTGCATTACAAGTCACTTTCCCAAAATGGCAACTTTGCAAATGGCTTGAAATTCTTCAACTTCATGAACTTCTAACTTCTTCTAAGATCAAATAAAGATCATATACACCTAAAATGATGGATAAGACCCTTTGGTTGGATGATTGGGGGCCTCAGATGCCCTGATTTTACACTGACTTGCTCAAGAAGTCATTTATTGATCAGATGCCTTCCCCATTGAATTTCTTCATGAAAATTGGTATGCATGATCCTCATAACATATAGAGACCAATAGAAACAAGAATGAGCAAAAAATTTGGAGTTATGGCCTCTGAAACCAAAACCCTAATTTTGGGTCATCTGTGTAGTTAAGCTTGGCTCTGCTTCCATGCCTTTCTCAGTTCTTGTGATTTTTTGACTTATTTGATCTTGGGAGGATATAATATGATGTTTTAAAATACATGGACCCTCTTGAGATGATTGAAGTCCTTTGGAGTGGCTCAGATGGCTCAGGGATTGCTTAGATCACAAACCCTAGATGCAGATGACTTTGAAACCAATGCAGTGAAACAAAAATGCAATATGAGATGCTATGATTGAATCTATGCAAATTAAAAGATCACAAGACATGGTGAAATGAGTGAGGGAAAATTTGGGGTGTTTACAGATGTCTGATTCTTTTGCTTGTACTTCTCTTTTATTGTACTTTTTCTTTTGTTGTTGTATTTCGACCCACCATGGGAATGTATTGTAATCAAACTATGTATTATCATCCTTTGTAATATATAAGTTTGTATTATTTATGGTGGGCTTTATCTGTCAACATTATCGGCATTTCCTCGAGGTCAGGAAAGGTCAAAACCAAAGAACCAAACTAGATACCCTTGGAAAACAAATAGGTATATTGCATTGCATACTAACATTTTCTTTGTTTTGTAGGTTTTTGTTTTATTGTTGTTTCTCACTTTGTTGTGGTTTCAGGAAACATTGCTCGCATAAGAGTGTTCCCTGTCAATAGAATACACCGGTACCCGACAAGAAACAACCTTCCGGGACTCCAGATGGATCAAGTTCAGTAAGACTTGAATGAAGTAAGGACTCAAATGGAAAATGAGAGGGTTGAGATGAGGAATCAGATGACCCAATTCATGACTGTAATGACTGGTTTAGCTCAGAGCAAGGAAAGACTAAGGGAGTTGGTTGAAAGGCAAACTCCTGAAGAACACCATCCAGGTACAGGAGGTACCAGTAACAACGATCACGTGCAGCCTCGCACTGATCCACCAGAGTTTGGGCCTCATCTAAACCCAAAAATCAACGCTATAAGGAATACTCAGGGTAACACTGCTGGAGGAAGGGTTCTGCAAGAGGATCCTCAAGAGGAGCAGTTTACAGTTGTTGGGGCTAGGGACGAAGTTTACGACCGTAGGCTGGATGAAATTGCAGAGAAGCTGAGGCCTCTTGAATCCCAGAATTCCCTAGGGTTTGATGTAATGGACATGGGACTAGTGGAAGGGGTGAGAATTCCTCACAAGTTCAAACCCTCGTGTTTCGAAAGGTATAATGGCACATCCTTCCCACGCACTCACCTTCAATCATTCTTGGGAAGGTTAAAAGCATACACCATGGACGAAAAGCTGTGGATGTTTTACTTCGAGGATAGTCTAACAGGGGCATCCCGAGAATGGTATTCCTACTTGACCAGAGCCACAGTAAGGAACTGGAAAGACTTGGCTGAAGCTTTTATCCGTCAGTATCAGTACAATTTAGACATGGCCCCAAACAAAACTCTTCTGATGGGAATGTCTCAATCCTCTAGTGAAAGCTTCAGGGAATATGTCCAAAGGTGGAGGCAACTTGCTGCTACAGTTCAACCACCCATGTCTGAAAGAGAAATGGCATACATGTTCATGAATACCCTCCAAGGAACATACATTGATATATTGGCTGCATTTTCTACTACCAGCTTTGCTGATGTGGTGATAGTTGGGGAACGAATAGAGAGCTTGTTGAAGATGGGAAAGATCTCCGATAACGGTGCCAGTGCAAGCAATGCAAGGAAACCATTTGCTGGGCCCCGTAGATCTGGTGAGACAAACTCTGTACACATGCGAAGAGAGAGACCCTAATACTTGCCCAAAATAGTTGCTGCTGTTACTATCTCTGCTCCACCTCCTCAATATGTTCAACAACCACAACACTTTCCGTAATAACAACAGTTTCCGCAACAGAGATCATACAACAATTACAACAATAATCAGCAACAACGCCCGTTTCAACAGCGGCCATCTCAAGTCAACCGGGTGATTGACCCCATTCCAATGTCGTATGCTACACTACTGCCACAACTCCTAAAGCTCAATCTTGTTAAGTTGAGGACATTGGCTCCACCTCATCCTCAAAACCTTCCAAGAAACTATGATGTCAATGCTAGGTGTGCTTTTCATTCCAACGCACCTGGTCATTCTACATAAAAATGCAGAGCTCTGCATATGAAGGTTCAGGATCTGGTAGATTCAAAAGCCCTGAACTTTGCACCTCCTCCCAATGTAATGAAGAATCCTATGCCAAGCCACAGTGGGCCAAGGATTAATGTTGTAGAGGATGGTTCACCCACGAGTTTAATAGAAGACATTGCACGCATTCAGACACCTCTGGCAGAGGTTAAATCCCAGCTTTTAAAGTGCCAAGTGTTTCTAGGTTGTGAGGCCTGTTGCGAAACATGCAAACTTTCTGAAAATGGGTGTGCTAGCTTGAGGAAAGGTATCAATGATTTGATTAAAGAAGGCGTTCTGCAAATTATAACCACATCTTCTACAACACCAGCAACCCTTTTGACAACAACAAACGAATCTTCTACAAATGCAACAACCATCTGTCCAAGTGTTTCTTCTACAACTGCAACAACCATTGTTCCAACTGATTCAGCTACAACTTCAACAATCATTCCTTCTGTCACTTCAACACACAACAATTCATTTGCACCGGCTACTACAACTTCAACAACTACTGATAATGATGTTTCCACTGTCACAATTTATTATGACCCGACAACGGTCCCGAATTCCAGCAATTTTCAGCAAAATCAACAACAGTCTCAACAAAGCTTCAATTCACCTCCACCAACATCCACAAGAGGTCATGTTACAATTTTCTATGACCCACAGACTATTACAGTCCCAACAACTGCTGCAGTAAGCCTAGTCACTATCACGGCGCCCCGGCCTATCCCATATGATAAAGACAGTGTTATACCATGGCATTATGGTGCTGATCTATACTGCAATGGAGAGAAAGTCCTTCTTGATTCTCCAGTTCTCACTCCCCAAGTGGATAATGTTGGGGAAGGCGGAGGCTTCACCCGAAGCGGACGTCTCTTTGCATCACAAGTCCCTAGGACCAACACTGAGGCAGAGGCTGTTGCCAGAGCCAAGGGGAAGAGTGTGATACCGGAAGAATCTGCACCAAAGGAAACTCATAAATCATCCTTCGATCAAGACGTGGATGAGTTTATGAGAATCATTAAACGAAGTGACTATAATGTTGTGGACCAGCTCCACCAGACTCCTTTAAAGATCTCAATCCTATCACTGTTGTTGTGTTCCGAAGCCCATCGGGATGCACTTCTCAAAGTTCTGCATGATGCCTACGTGCCAGAAGAGATCACTGTAAATCAGCTGGAAATAGTAGTATCAAATGTCAATACTAGCCATGGGCTAGGTTTTACTAATGCTGATTTAACAACAGAAGGTCGTCTCCACAACAAAGCTTTGCATATAACCTTGGAGTACAAAAGAGCTGTCTTATCTCATGTTCTTGTAGACACTGGGTCCTCAGTCAACGTCTTACCCAAGAAAGCTCTTGTCAAACTCGAATATGATGGGATAGCTCTCCGGCCAAGCAACCTTGTGGTCAGGGCTTTTGATGGCTCCAAAAGATCTTTTCTTGGGGAGGTGGAGTTGCCAGTGATAATCGGTCCACAAGTCTTTAAGACCATTTTCTATGTGATGGACATACAGCCGACATACAACTGTTTGCTAGGTCGACCCTGGATTCACGCTGCAGGCGCAGTAACGTCGACCCTTTACCAGAAACTGAAGTACGAATGGGAAGGACAGATTATCACAATTTGTGGTGAGGAAGACATCTTTGTTAGCCATCTGGCTACATACAAGTATATTGAGATGGATGGTGAAATCCATGAGACAATGAGCCAAGGGGTTGAGGCCCTAAATGTTAATGAGGCTACTGGAGTATTGGATGCATCCTAGGAGGATAGGATGGGTACTTCAATCATCTCTTATCAGCAAGCACGAAAGGTTGTTGAGGAAGGTACTGCTCAAGGCTGGGGAAAGCAACTGCCAGTGGAAAAGAAGGAAGATAGATTCGGTTTGGGTTACAGACCATTCCGACAAGATCAATCAAAGGCTGCTAAGGAGCCCAAGTTCATCAGTGGGGGGATGCTCACCCCAGATGTTGTTAACAATCTGGAAGACGAGGAGGAAAGCGACCATGACCTGGAGAGCTGGATACGTCCAAGGATCCCGGGGAACCAAGTCCTTAACTGGTCTTCCCAGGAAATTATAAGGGTTACTCCTGTAGAGTAATTATTATTTCCTATCTTTTTAGCATGCATCAAGTCTTGCATCTTGCCCAAGGTGTCAGGACTCATTTTGTAATAGGGACATATTGTAATTTTTCGCAAATGATTAATCAATGAATATCGGACATCTTTTGCAAACGAGTCTCTTTTTCGCTCACTGTCTTTTCATTTTTTCACTTTTGTACAAAACAATAAAATGGCAATGTTTTCAAAATAAATAACTTCATTTTCACTTTTTCTAAATAAGATTAAAACTGATCACTAAAGCGAACCAATCTCAACCCTTGCAGAGATTATCCTCCAGATTGCACCGACAACAACACTGCTATGACCTTGTATGACTTCGACAATCTGATTAATCAAGCTGATGAAGGGGTTGAAGAAGACTATGAGTTACCTGAAGAGTTAGCCAGGTTGTTGAGGCAAGAAGAGAAAGTGATCACTCCTCATCAGGAGGAGGTCGAGACAATTAATCTTGGTACCGAAGAAGACTTAAAAGAAGTGAAGATCGGGGCCGGTCTGCAAGTAAAGGAACATCTCATTGATATGCTTCGAGAGTATGTTGATGTCTTTGCTTGGTCCTATCAAGACATGCCAGGTCTGGATACCGACATTGTTATGCATAAGCTGCCTTTGAAAGAAGATTGCCCTCCAGTAAAACATAAGCTACGTCGTACTCGTCCAGATATGGCCATGAAGATTAAAGAAGAGGTACAAAAACAGTGGGACGCCAGTTTCCTTGTTGTAACTAGTTACCCACCGTGGGTTGCTAATATCATACCAGTTCCTAAAAAGGATGGCAAAGTACGGATATGTGTGCATTACCGGGATCTGAACAGAGCTAGCCCGAAGGATGATTTCCCTCTACCTCACATTAATGTATTGGTTGACAACACGGCTCATTTCTCGGTGTTCTCTTTCATGGATGGATTTTCTGGGTATAATCAGATCAGGATGTCACCCGAAGACATGGAGAAGACTACTTTCATAACACCTTGGGGCACATTTTGTTATAAGGTCATGCCATTCGGGCTGAAGAATGTCGGTGCTACTTATCAACGGGCTATGGTGACATTATTCCACGACATGATCCACAAAGAAATTGAATGCTACGTGGATGACATGATTGCCAAGTCCCTTACTGAAGAAAATCATCTGGTAAATCTGCTGAAGTTGTTCAAGCGTCTGAGAAAGTACCAGCTGAAGTTAAACCCCAACAAATGCACGTTCGGGGTACGTTCCGGTAAGCTGCTGAGATTCATTGTAAGTGAAAAAGGAATTGAGGTTGATCCTGACAAAGTCAAGGCCATTCAGGAGATGCCTGCACCTAGGACTGAAAAGGAAGTTCGGGGATTCTTAGGTAGATTGAACTACATATCAAGGTTCATATCTCATCTCACTGCAACCTGTGAGCCCCTGTTCAAATTGTTAAGAAAGGAACAAACGGTCAGATGGAATGAAGATTGTCAGAAGGCTTTTGTCAAAATCAAGGAGTACTTACAAGAACCTCTAATTCTTATGCCTCCAGTTGAAGGAAGACCTCTAATAATGTACCTAACAGTATTAGAAGGATCAATGGGGTGCGTGCTGGGCCAGCATGACGAGTCTGGTCAAAAAGAGTACGCAATTTACTACCTAAGCAAAAAGTTTACCGACTGTGAACAACGTTATTCACTGCTCGAGAAAACTTGTTGTGCTTTAGCGTGGGCTGCTCGCCGACTAAGACAATATATGTTGACCCACACTACTTTATTGATCTCAAAGATGGACCCCGTCAAGTACATATTTGAGAAGCCAGCACTTACCGGAAGGGTTGGAAGATGGCAAATGATTCTGACAAAGTATGACATTCAGTACACATCTCAAAAGGCCATCAAAGGCAGTGTACTGTCAGACTATCTAGCTGAGCAACCCATTGATGATTACCAACCAATGAGATTTGACTTCCCTATGAAGACATCATGTTCCTAAAAGCAAAAGATCATGAAGAGCCTGTTCACACTAAAGGGCCTAACCCAGAAGAAGAATGGACAATGATGTTTGATGGGGCTATCAATATGAATGGTCGTGGAGTTGGTGCAGTGCTCATTACACCTAAAGGAGGTCATATGCCTTTCTCGGAAAAACTCACCTTTGCATGCACTAACAACGAAGCTGAGTACGAAGCCTGTATCATGGGTCTTGAGGAAGCCATTGACCTCAGGATCAAGACATTAACTGTATTCGGGGATTCAACTTTGGTAATCAATCAGACCAAGAACAAATGGTACACTCACCAAGAGCATTTGATTCCATACCGTGACTATACGAGGAGATTATTGACTTTCTTCACAACAGTCAAACTTGAGTATATCCCTCGAGATGAAAATCAGTTCGCAAATGCTTTAGCTACCATTTCCTCCATGATCAAGGTTCAGACTTCCAATTATGTGCCTCGGATTTCGGTGTCCAGACTTGACCGACCAGCATACGTATTCTCCGTGGACATTGCCAAAGAAGACAAGCCTTGGTTCCATAACATCAAAAGCTTCTTAGAGGATCAGACATACCCACCCGGGGCATCATCCAATGATAAGAAGACATTAAGAAGGTTGGCCGGTAGCTTCTTCCTGAATACTGATGGTTCATTATACAAGAGAAACTTTGACATGGTTCTTCTCAGATGTGTTGATAAGAAAGAAGCAAACTTGCTGATGCACGAGGTGCATGAAGGGTCTTTCGGTAACCACTCTGGAGGATATGCAATGGCTAAGAAATTGTTAAGGTCAGGTTACTACTGGATCACAATGGATGCAGATTGTTGCGCCTATGCCAGTAAGTGTCATAAATGCCAGATTTATGCAGATAAGGTGCATGTGCCTCTGTATCCTTTGAATGTAATGTCTTCACCTTGGCCCTTTTCCATGCGGGGCATTGACATGATTGGAATGATTGAATTGACTGCTTCAAATGGCCACAAATTCATCCTGGTAGCCATTGATTACTTCACCAAATGGGTTGAAGCATTTTCATATGCAAATGTCACCAGACAAGTGGTAGCTAGATTCCTGAAGAGAGACATCATCTGTCGATATGGAGTACCCGAGCGAATCATTACTGATAATGGTTCCAATTTGAACAACAAAATGATGGCAGAACTATGTCGGGACTTCAAAATTCAACATTATAACTTTTCTCCTTACAGGCTAAAGATGAACGGCGTTGTTGAGGCAGCTAACAAGAACATTAAGAAGATTGTGCAGAAGATGGTGGTTACTTACAAAGACTAGCATGAAATGTTACCATTTTCCTTGCATGGGTATCGTACCTCAATCAGAACGTCCATTGGGGCAACACCCTATCCGCTTGTGTATGGTATGGAGGAAGTCCTACCTATTGAAGTTGAATTACCCACCTTACGGGTACTGATGGATGTCAAGCTGAACGAAGCAGAATGGGTCCGATCTCGTTACAATCAACTGAATCTGATCGAGGAATAGAGATTAGCTGCAATTTGTCATGGGCAGTTATATCAGAAAAGAATGAAGAAAGCCTTCGATCAGAAAGTCAGGCTTCGGGAATACCAAATGGGAGATCTTGTGCTGAAAAGACTTCTTCCTCCTCATATAGACCCTAGGGGAAAGTGGACTCCAAACTACGACAGTCCGTTCATAGTAAAGAAGGTTTTCTCTGGTGGAGCACTGATGCTCACTAATATGGATGGTGAAGATTTCTTATCCCCTGTGAATTCAGATGCAGTTAAAAAATACTTCGCATAAAAAGACCCGCTGGACATAAAAACAGAATGTAAGTCCAGACAAAAATAAGGCATCCCGGCGAGTCAAAAATAGAATAAAAGACTCGGGCTAAAATAAGGGAAAATTGAAAAAATGTGTACAACCCGCTGAGTTAAAAAGCCGCATTGGACAACTCAGGCAAATATGGGTATCCCGGTGGATTGAAAACCCGAAAGGGCGATCCACGCAAAATCAGGGAATAAGCAAACAACTGCATTCTAAATTCGTCTGTATCACTTGCAACACAGCAAGCTTCTAAAGTTTAAAGCATCAGTCAGAATCAACCTTCTTCAGAAAGCAAGATAAGAAGAGCGTCAAGGTCATATGGGTCATAGCAAAGGAAGCTCATCGAAGCGTCGTCAACATTGCCAGCACTCTTACTTTTTCTCAATTTGTAACAATCTCCTCATTCCAGGGGATTTGTTCCCTTGACTATATTTGCCAATTCAGGGCATCCAGATTAATAAAATCAGAGTTTTCAGTCACACCCCGCCTTGTACATTTTTTGTTTCGTTTGCAAAATGTCCAATATCCATGATATAATATTTGCATAAAACAAATGTGCCACTATTATTAATAAAAGCTTGCAGGAAATGTGTTTACTCTCAGGAACATCTAACTCCTATAAGGGAATCCGGTAAAGGATACTTCGGGATGCTTGTGCGTTTGTTTGTCTTAACAGGTTGCAAGTATTCAAATATGTAACATGGGGCATGCCAAGCATCACTTCCCCAGTACATCTTCTCCAAAATGTTTTTTTCCCAACAAAGTTGTCAAAACCTCCTCATCCCCAGCCGGGGTCCCCCACGGATATCTCTAGGAAGATCGTTCAGGGGTTTCTCCTCCCCTAAACAGAGTGCCAGGTCTCTCAAAGACAGAAGAACTATCTCCCCACAGAGTTCCAGCCTCTACCCAGAAGAGCAATGTCTGAAATTCTCACACAACAAAGTGATGAAAGCTTCTTCATCCCCAGCTGGGATATCTCCTTACCAGATAAGATCTATCAGTGATCTAGTTCCCCAAGCAGAACCATATGTTTTATCAGATCTACCAATGATCTCGTCCCCAGCTGGGATATCCTTCCAAGCATATCAGCCAGGGATCTTCACAGCAGCGGGATCCGAATCCCGGATTGGTTTCTTTTGCATAATCATAGCATTTGCATCATTTTCCCCACAAAAGCGTAGCATTCCGTCTAATACGGAACATTACGGCAAAAATCAAACATTTGCATGATCACAAGTCAGGGTCGAACCAGTTACCTATAAATACCGACAGTATCTCATCAGCGATGCAAATAAAGACTCACATCCCTTGCAAATAAAGAGCCAAAGCATCCCTTTTGCACTCCGACACAGATGCATGTTCATATACACTCTACCCGTCCGTGTCACCGCTCCCCAGCACGGTTGCCAAAACACTTGTTGCAAACCAAATACTTATTTATAATACACCCTCATTTACACCCGTCCATGTCATCCTATCCCCCACAGGTCGCCAGAATGCCTTTTACACTCTCATATATAAATGATTGTTCATAACTTATACACTTTCTTTTTTGACACCCGTCCGTGTCACCCTTCCCCAACAAGTTGAACACTCGTCCGTGTCTTGATCATACTTCACAATACTTCACTATACTTATACAGATACTCGTCCGTATATTGTGTACACATCCATTCCCCACAGATTCGATACTCGTCCGTGTTCTTTGTTAACCAGTTGGTACTCGTCCGTATCATCATCTATGAACACGCGTCAGCGTTTGTTTCTACCGGTACTTGTCCGTATCATGGTCTTAAGGGTTCTCATCCGCATCTTTAATCTATACACAGCGTCAAACACTTATACCTTTTATTCTGGAAAGCATAAGCACTCGTTCGTGTTTACTATTCCCCAGTAAGTCGCCAGCAGAACAACTTTCTTTTATCCGACATTCGTCATATGTCGTGATACTTTCGGCAGCCGTACCCTTCCAGGTGATCGTCCTTCACCTTTGGATGAACGTCCCTCATCCTTTCCCCAACAGAGTCTCCATTATTGGAACCCCTTTTCTATTTGGCATTCGTCCTATGTCGTGATATTTAGCAGCCGTCCCCTGCTAGGTGACGTCCTTCATCACTTTTATCTGATGGTCGTCCCCATCGTTGATCTTGTTATCTGACATTCGTCCTGTGTCGTGATAAACCCCGAGAGCAGCCATACCCTGCTAAGTGATCATCCTTCACCTCTTGATGATCGTACTTCATCATGCTTATCTGATGGTCGTCCCCATCGTCGACCCTTTTTCTATCCGACATTCGTCCTATGTCGAGATAAAGAGCAGCCGTCCCCTGCTAGGTGATCGTCCTTCACCTTTGATGACCGTCCCTCATCGTTATTTCATTTATTCTTCGAACTGATTGCCGTCCCCATCGTTGTTTACCTTACTTTGCAAACTTGGTGGTTGTCCCCATCCTTGCCTTTGTTTTTATCCCCAAAGAATCTTGTTTATTTACCCGATGGCCTCCCCATCATAATCTCTTTATTTCTCCAGCATGTCGGTCGTCCCCATCATTGCTTTATCCTCAGCAGTCGTCCTCTGCTCGATGGTCGTCCTCCATCGCCCGCATTTTATAATCATACTATACTTCCCTTTTACAATTTATATCCCTTTTCTTCTTCTCCCCAGTGAGTGCAAATTTTGGACTGTCATTGGTATTCAACCACAAGTTATCTTTTTTGTCTGTTAAGCCAGGCGCTTACATCCTGCACAGCTAACTCATGTTTGAATAGGGGAAGTTGTAAACACCCCAAATTTTCCCTCATTAAGTTCACACCATGGCTTGTGATCTTTCATCTTTGCATTAGTTTAAGCATATCATATCATATTGCATTTTTGTTTCACTGCATAGTTCAAGTTCATCTGCATCTAGGGTTTGTGATCTGAGCAATCCAAGGATCCACTTGAGCCACTCCAAAGGCTTACAATCATTCCAAGAGGGTCCATGTATGTTCTATCATCATTTTATATCCTTCAAAGATCAAGGAAGTCAAGAAATCACAAGAACTTGGAAAGCATGGAAGCAGAGCTAGGGTTTCACTGCACAGATGACCTGAAATTAGGGTTTTGGTTTCAGAGGCCATAACTCCAAATTTTTTGGTCATTCTTGTTTCTAATGGTCTCAATATGTTGTGAGGATCATTGTCGCTCCCTGGATTTCCATCCTGGTACAAACGCGAAAGTGGCGCGGAAAGGAGTAGAGTCGCCAGCCAGGCATTTTTATCCCGAAGGAACGGGAATGGTAATGCTGCACAAACCAGAAGAAAGGAAAAGGAAGGACATGAATCCTGCGAACCAAAGAAACTGAGTTCGGGAGTCGGTTACGACCTGGGAAGGTATTAGCACCCAGATCGTCCGCCGTACCCGACGGGATCCACGCTTGCAAAGAAAATGTTTCAAAGGGTGAAGAAATGAAAACTGCTGCAAAGAAAAGGCAATGAACTGGATACAAAAATAACAAAAGGAAACTAGAAAAGAAATGAAAAGGAAAAATGTAGGGAAAATAAAGATTGTGCTCGAACGGGTCCTACCCCGCTGCCTACGTACCTCATCGGGAAAATGAGGATCAGAGTCGCCGTAGTTCCCCTAACTAGGGGTAGAAAATATTACTTGTGAATTAAAGCTTGAACTGCCTATGCCAATGCTCAGGTGTTGCAGGCTCGGACGACGAGTGCGTAACCGTCTTGCAAAATGACAAGTAGGAGCAAGTTCGCTTACGGAGCGAATGAGATGAGAAAATAATTCCCGAAGGAAAGACGTTTATTGTTTGTTTGTGTTTTTTAGAAGTTTTTTAGGAGTGAAGTTTGCATAGGTAAGTGTACCTAAGTCTTACTCATTGGGATGTATACATCTCACATCATCCTGAAATGGAATGCGCAAGAGGAACACCTATCTATGGAGGAAATCCCCAAATCTAGTCCCACAAGTGAAGGCTCAGACACACTGACCTATTAACATTTATTAAGTATTTTTTTGATTTTTGGTAAAGAAGTGTTTTTTATGCTTTTCTTTGTGAGATAATCTCATGCTAAGACATATCCATCACGAGGGATAACTAACACCTCGCCCCGAAACGGAACGCGTGTAAGTATCTCATAGTAAAGTCTCATGTCACATGAGAAGACTCAACTTTATTAGAGTGGATTAAAATTAAGTTTGAAGATGAGAAAAGAGAGAGCACCAAAAGGATCTCAAAAGGTGAAAAATCTAAGGGAGACTAGAATCCTAAATGTTATCATGCATGGAAATCCTAGGTTAGTGAGGTTTGAATCCTATCCTAATGAAGAAGAAGGAAAGAAAAGAAGAAGAAGAAGAAGAAGAAGAAGAAGAAGAAGAAGAAGAAGAGGAGGAGGAAAGGTAAGGCCTAAGCCCAACAATCACAAGGTTAAAACAAATAAGAATAAGAAGAGAAGAGATGAGATTTGGAGATGTGGGAATCACATCCACACCTCTTACTTACCATAGCTCCTGAAATGGTTAGTGACACAAGCATACAAGCAAAACAAGATGAACATAATGCCATACCAACATCATACAAACAGAAGTGAAGTCATACACATAAATTCTCAATGAAAACATAAGTCACAAGAATGAGAAAAGAAGCACACCAATCAACATGAGGCAACATGAATCACATAACAAAACAAAGCAAACTTGAGAAGATGTAAAGCAAAATAAACAAATTACAAACTCAAGGCACAAGATCAGAACCCTAATCAAGTTAGAAAAAAGTATAAAGAGCATGAGAGGTGAAGAGAAGAGAGGCATATGGTCAAGCAAACACATTATAGGAAGAAAGAAGCAAAGGAAGTGAGGTGGATGTATATAAGAATGGAAGAACTCCAAAGGCAAACAAATTACATGTTTTCCAAAACACAAACCCCAACCCAAGATCAGAGAGGTATCAATGCCCTAAAGAGACTCTAAACAAGTTGAAGAAGTTGGCACAAGTGCCCTTCTAAGCTAAGGAGAGGACTTATGCATAAGAAGAAGCAAAATGGGACAAGTCAAGAACAAAAAAATCAAATTAATTCAAGTATGCACCCAAAAATTCCACAACCTTGGATAAGAGATCCTCAAACATATCATAACAACATACCAAAAGGAGGGGAAGAAACTCAGAAGTTTAAAAAGTCAAATGAAGTTACAAAAATGAACTAGGGTTAAGAAGCTTCATTCACAAGTTATAGAACAAAATCAATTGAACAAGCTTCTAAATAATCAGAACATAAATCACACATAAACTACATCCTATTATGAATCCAGAGAAAAAAGAACCAACCAAAAATTCAAAATGATGATCAATATAGAAAATGGACAAGTTACTAAGGTTAAAAATGGAATGAAATGAATTAATTAAAAGGGAGAATTAATTTACACGTGTCAAAATAAAATAAATGGAAAATAAAAATGTCAAAAATTAAAGAAAACTAAAAATAACATTCATGAATTATTTCATAATTTTTAATAACCTAAAACTATTTTTAAAAATTAAAAATCAAAACTGAAATAAAATGGAAATAAAAAGAATTAAAAAAGAAAGGATGAGGCTGAAGGTGTGAATAGAAAGGATTCTTAGTTCAAATCAGATGGGCCTCACGCAAGGGGGGTGGGATTAGCAACCCAGGCCCACCCAATCTCAGTACATAACACAACAACTATAATGGAAATTTAATAAAAATCAGAAAAAACAGAGACCAATGGACTGGATGAACGCGCAGGATAGGTCCACTCATTAAAGTGAGTCAGCAAAATGATTGGTTGGGGTTGAGGGCACATATTATTATTATGGGGTGAGAAACAATTTGTATTATTAAGAATAAAAAAAGAAAAAGGAAACACGTGACCAGGAGGGTCCTTCATTTATGTGCTGGCATGATGGTGTACGTCAAGATGAGAGATCCAAGGGCCCTGAGGTCGTCTTCCTCCCTGAAACCCTAAATAACACAAGCCCAGAATCCGGTGACCGGAGCTAGGGCTCCGGCACCGGAAAATGCAAACTATGAACAAACCTTAACATAAATGCATCAAAATATCCAGATCAAGCAATTAAATAAAGCTGAATCCGAATATGCACTTAGATTCCACAATAGATCAAAGAACAAGCCAAATCGAAGACAACAAGCTTCATACATCAAACTGCAATTCATCAGAACAAGCTCATTTCATGCTTATTTTACATTCTAAATAGGTCAACATCATCAGCCAAACACGTAGATCATAAAAAGCACCACCAATTTCATTTCTATATCTGAGATTTTAATGCTAACCTGAGAGCTGCAGATCTGGAAATAGCTTGATAGAAGCCAAGAATAGCTGCAAATCCACTCCAAATACACTCTAGTTGCAAAATAAATGCAACTAGAGCCTTGAAAGTTGCTGGATCTAGGAGCTCGAAGCTTGCTGCACTGAAAAGGCAAGGTGTGGAATCTTGAGAATCAGCTTGAATAAGGTATGGATTTGTGATCCTAAACCCTCAAGGATGAAGAATATGCAAGTGGTTTTGACAATGAGTAAGTGTAGAGAGTGATTAGAAGGAAATTGTAGAATGAGCAAAAACTTGAGAGTAGAGAAATGTGATGGATCTGAGGCAAACTAAAACCCTAATTGGTTTATATATGGTGCCAAGGTTCAATGCTGAAAAGATGAGAGCAATGGCACGTGAGATGGGAGTGTGGGAGAGAATTTTCAAAATTTGCAAGTTTGGTGTGATGAGGTATTCTACTTGTGCATTCCACTCATTCCTTGCCCATGTGCTAGAAAAATCTCACCCTTGATTTATATCAACAATTATTCTGGCCCTTGGATGTGGGGATCACACCTTTCTCATGATCATGCATGTTTTGCACTTTGTGAAATACCCCTCATGCCAGGCACGAAATTAACACTATTCTTGGAGAAAAATGGATCATTTGCATTGCTTTATAAGTTTGTGACCTCACTTGGCGCATAAAACAACTTGGAAATAAGTTTCAAGACTTTTTGCACTTGTGGAAGATTAGAAATTCATGGCATGCCCTAGTTTTACACCAATTTTCGAGGGGCTTATCTTTTTAACCATGGGGACTGTGAAAATGCTCTTGTACTTTTTGAAAATGGGAGGCTTTAATCTTCAACTTTCATGTTTGGCTTTGGTTCATTTGAAGCTTTTTTCACCAAGTTATGCTTACTTGAAAATTAGGGCAAAAACTTACTAAAAACGGAATTTTTCATGACCAAACTTATGCCAATTTTGCAAAACACCTCAAAACCTCATGATTCTTGATCTTTGATCTTGCCAAATATCTTCTAAGGTTATAAGAACATCCCTTGGCTTGAAAAATGGGGTTGGCCAATTAATTCATTTACAAGCAACTGAAGAAATACTTGACTTCCACAAGGAATTTTCTCACCAAATTTCATCCCTAGGATCCTCTTAACATATGAGAGAATTTTCCCAAATGAAATGGCCAAAGTTATAAGGTTTTCATGCTTGAAACTCAAACCCTAATTTGGGATCATTGTGTAGGAGCTTTGCCTTAGCTTGAATTCCCTGATGATCTTCCAACCTTCTGAGCTTTTGTGAATGATCATGAACTTGTGAATGCAATGTATACCCCTCATAGGACTTGAAAAAATCCATTGGGCCCCTTGTCATAGCTTATGATTGCTTCAAAAACCTCCACAGATGATCATATGCCTAATGTTAGGTCATGAGAATGTTATGCCTCATCTTTCTATGCTAAGATGCCAAGAATATGATATGTTCATGATGAATATGATATGATATGATGCTTAAAAAGAAGAGGGCAAATTTGGGGTGTTACAGCTGCCCCTATTCAAGCAACTGTTAATCTGAAAAGGACGGTAGTGTGGGCTATCGACCATTCAAGATAAACTGTGGATGAATACCAAGAAGACCAGAAATTTGCACTCTGACGAGGAATGCAGAAACTGGGAAATAAACCCAACCAAATGACGCTTTGGTAGCTGAAGTGAAGAGAAAGCAGACGAGCTCCTTCTAAGTTGAAACTAATATTTGGAATCAGAATACTTTGATAGACGAGTCTTCTTTGAACAATCCTGTTATGCCAGGAACTGGACATACGAGTCCTCTCATACTTTGCAAAACATACGACTTGAAACAGACGAATCTCCTTCGGATATACCTGTTACGCCAAGACCGGTGATGCACTTAAGTCTGTGGGATAGACATGCATAATCAAGGTAGACAAACCCTCTTCATATATTATCCGTGGATATATGATCTAAGACAGACGAGTCTTCTTCGAGCAAACCTGTTGCTCCAGGGGCAACATTAATAATTGGTGCTTGAGACAGACGAGCCTCCTTCGGATATACCTGTTACGCCAGGACCGGTAACAATTTTGACACTTATTCCCACAGTCAGGATTTTAAACCTCTTCAACACAGACAAGTATTGGATGATCATCAAGAGAACACAGACGAGTGCCATAAGTCAATGATACAACGAATATCAGACGATGATCTGAGAAGCACAGACGAGCGCTTCAAGCAACAATACAGACGAATATCAGCCACTGGTACAAACGAATACCAGAAATTCAAACACAGACGAGTATTTGGAGTAGCAATACAGACGAGTACCAGGGTAATTGTCAAATCAACACATGGATATAAGCTAACACAGACGAGTGTGAGAGATGATATAGACGAGTATCCAAACAAATGCAGACAAGCTTCAAACAGATAACAAACACTGACGAGTGCTGGAGAATGCAGACGAGCAACCACCAATATTAAACACAGACGAGTGTTAGAAAGTGCGGACGAGAAACAACCAATATCACACACAGACGAGTGTTGGGAATTGCAGCTGAGTAACAACAATTACAACCATGGGAAACTGCTGGGGAAGGCAAATGGGCAATACCAAAATGATAACACAGACGAGCGTTGAGAGATGCAGACAAGCGGCAATACAGTATGAACACAGACGAATGCCGGAGAATGCGGACCCTGATGGTTGGGAAGATACTTCCTCAAATATTCTTTGTTAGTGAAAAGTGTTTTGACAGATAAACTTTGTGGGGAATGGACCTCCCACCGCTTGCTGGGCATACTCCACTGGGGAAGATAAACTGCTTGGGGATTCCACCAGCCACGACTTAGCTGGGGAAAATGCTTCTTGGGAGAATGTGACGCCATCCTGCAAAACCTGCAACAACAGAAAACACAAATGTGCCCCGGGGACTTGCATGGTATGATCTGTTCATCCATCGTCACCCGACACTCAAAGAAGATTTCAAATGTTTCCCTGCAATGTCATTTTTTCTTTCAAATTATCACCATGTTTAAAATGCAATGCTATTTTTGCCAAAAATTATGGACATTTTGCAAACAAAAATAAACACAACACAACTTTTTTGACTGAATATTCTTTTATTGAAAGGCCTCTGAATAGGCAAATATTTTACATCAGGAAGTAACCACCTGGAAAAAGGTAGCTACCATAAAATTGAGAAAATAAACTATCCTAATGGCAATGGACATGACATCCCAATTTATTCCCTTCTTGGTATGACCAGCATGTCTTCAGAACTCTCCATTCTTGCCTTTGCTTTCTGAGAAGATGAGGGGACTGATTCCTATCCTTCTGATATTGTCAAGTTGGACGAAACGATGATTTGATTCAGATTACTCGGATCGCAGTTGTTCGCTTATTCCCTTGTTTTGCGTGGATCGCCCTTTCGGGTTTTCAATCCAACGGGATACCCATATTTGCCTGAGTTGTCCAATGTGGTTTTTCAACTCAGCGGGTGTACACATTTTTTTTATTTTTTTTCCCTAACTTTTTCCCGAGCTTCTTTATTCTGTTTTTAGCTCGTCGGGATGCCCTTTTCTTGCCTGGACTTTAATTCTGTTTTTGTGTCCAGCGGGTATCTTTATGCGAAGTATTTTTTAACTGCGTCCGAGTTAACAGGGGACTGAAAATCTTCTCCGTCCATAGTGGTGATTATCAGTGCTCCTCCTGAGAAAACTTTCTTCACTATGAATGGTCCTTCGTAGTTTGGGGTCCACTTGCCCCTATGATCTGAACCTGGAGGAACTATCCTCTTGAGCACAAGCTCTCCTACTTGATACTCCCGAGTACGTACTCGTTGGTCGAATGCTCGCTTCATTCTCCTCTGATAAATTTGACCATGACAGATAGTCGTTAATCTCTTTTCCTCAATTAGACATAGCTTATTGTAACGAGCACGCACCCATTCAGCTTCATCAAGTTTCACATCCATCATCACACGCAACGAAGGAATCTCTACTTCAACAAGCAAGACTACCTCCATACCATATACCAATGAGAAGAGAGTTGCCCCAGTTGACATCCTGACTGACATTCGGTACCCATGCAGCGCAAATGGTAACATCTCATGCCAATCTTTGTAAGTGACAACCATCTTTTGCACAATCTTCTTGATATTCTTATTTGCCGCTTCTACCGCACTGTTCATCTTTGGTCGGTAAGGAGAAGAATTGTGATGTTGGATCTTGAAGTCCCGACATAACTCTGCCATCATCTTGTTGTTTAAGTTAGAACCATTGTCAGTAATGATTCTCTCGGGCACTCCGTATCTGCAAATAATGTCTCTTTTCAAAAATCTGGCAACCACTTGACGAGTGACGTTGGCATAAGATGTTGCTTCAACCCACTTAGTGAAGTAATCAATCGCGACCAAGATGAAGCGATGACCATTTGAAGCAGTAGGCTCTATCTTCCCGATCATGTCAATGCCCCACATAGAAAAAGGCCAAGGAGATGACATGATGTTGAGCGGGCTTGGAGGAACATGCACTTTGTCTGCATAAATCTGGAACTTGTGGCACTTACGGGCGTATAAACAATAATCTGCATCCATTGTCATTGTAACACGGTGGGAGAACTGACTTTAGTTGAATGTTGCGGATAGCAAGAGTCGCCACCGACTTTTATTTTATCCAAAGGAAAGGGCATAAAAGAACAGGAAAGACCTTAAAAGATTTTTGGGTTCGGGGGGTAGGTTATGTAAAGGGAAGGTGTTAGCACCCTTTACATCTATGGTTGTCCATGGGCTCTTAGTTACTTAGCTCACTTTAAAATGTTTTGAGAAGTGTAGTGTGTGATTAAAAAATTTCTTAAGTTCTTTATAATGATCCTTGTACGGATATATATAAAGACTTTGTTTTGAAAATTGTTTGAAAATGTGAAGTGTTTATGAAATGTTTTTGAATGAGTGAGCAAGTACTTAAGAGGAACCTACCCTAATTGGAATCTTTAATGTTCTTGAATGTTCTTTCAATGGTAAGATTATCCCTATTATTAAGGAATAGGTAGTCATTACCTTGGATGTTGTATGGGACATGTGAAGGGACATCTGTGATTAGGCAACTGTAAGGTGTCTTAGCAATTTCGAAGGGACTTATCATCTTTTATTCGAAAGGGACAAGATCATTCACGAAGGCAATATTCGAAGGGACTTGATCTTATAATCGTAAAGGGACAAAATGATATTAATGGAGAAGGGAATTTGCTTTTAGGCACCTTACTTGACCATTTGGTTTAGGCAACATGAGAGGTAACCCTTAAGAAGTGAGATGGCGATCCAAGATCGACTTACGTGTGTGCGTGTACAAGTTCAAATATTTATTTTATAATTAGTGATCTAAATTGATTTTTAAACACAAACATGTTTTCACTCCCTAATTTACTAACCATAGCAATTTATAAATAAATAAATAAAAATACTACAACTACTACATAGCTTGTACAGTTACATTATAATAAAATAAATTAAATAATGATAATAATAAATAATTAAAATAAAATGGTTAGTGATAAATCAATAAAAATAAGAAGAAAAGGTTAGTACAAAATATAAAATATATACATGATAATTAAAATTAAACAAATATTTTTTATAAATTATTTTGATATGAAAATAACTAATAAAGATAAATTTATTTACAAAATATGATTAATGATTTAATTTAGAATTATTTACTAAGTATAATTAAACAAGAATAATTAAAATAACAAATTAAAGTTTTAAGAGAAATTAGGGTTTAGAGTAATTAGAAAATAAATTAGGGTTTAAAAATAATTAGGGTTTTAGATATAAAAATATTAGGATTTTTAATTTAATATACAATATTAATCTAATAGTTAAATAAATATATACATATTCAAATACATAAATAAATAAATAGGTTTAGAATTTAAAAAAATATTTTTAGGAATTTTCTTTTAGAAAATAAAATATTTACATATTAAGTTCCTAGAATTATTTAAATTATATATATTGACATAATCATATTTAATAATAAAACAATTAATAAAACAAATAAGCAAAACCAGAATTAAAAAAAATTACCTGGGGCAGGGATTAAACCCATGCCCTAGGCCTTGCCTCCCTCTGGACGAACCAAGCTACCACTGGGCTGCGCGCGCTGGCTGAATAATGAATGACTATTGTTCATTATATTTTAAGCCTGGAAATATAAAGAAAATAAACAAAAAAACATTGAAACTGGGGTTCGAACCCCTGCCCTGATCCTCACATGCACGCGTCCTTGCCAACTGAGCCAGCTTACTTATCTGAAATATATACGTCATCAAAGAAATAAAATATATGTTAAAATTTGAAACTGGATTTGGCGCGCAGCTTCGTCTTCCTCATTCAAATTTCCTGCGAATTCTTCTTCAAAAATTCCTGCGAATTTTCCTGCATATTCTTAAACCAGAAACCTACATTTTTCAATCATCAAGCAAACCATAATATTAATAGAAATTCGAAGCCCAGATCAATTACATAAAGCTTATAGGTCACAGCCATGTTCTTAGAACTCATTTAGATGCCCTAAATGCTAAGTTCCCGAATTTGAACTTCAAACCCTAATAATGGTGGATTTTGATACAGTCCATAAGAGTCAAATTAAACCATCCAGAAAGCTTCTAAACCTCATAACAAACACAAATCCATAGTTAGTTTTCATTATCAATGCATAAATCATTCAAATCGAAACAAATTAAAACATGAACAATATGCATTCGGGTTGATCATATGAGCATGAATTGGATGTGTTTGAGAGTTGGTTTCGACTCAGTGAAGTCCAAGGAGCCTCCTTATGTGTTTAAAATACCTTAAAACCTTTTGTAATGAAGAAACCGAAAATTGAATTTTGATGAATTTTGTGAAGTTTGAAGATGACTTTGGAGGCTGTGAATTCGTGCTTTCTAGGTTGCTAAATGTTCTATATATATGGGTGAATGAATTAGGTCAAAAACATTGCTCAAGACTTTGGATATTTTGATAGTTTGAGATTGAAAAAGATTAGCCTTTAAATTTTGAATATTCTTGATATAAGCTTGCTATTTTAGGATAATCTTCATAAATCTTGTATCAATTAGATCCAAATAAACTTTATGACATTCTAGAAGACAAATAATTTTAAATCTTCATTAATTTTATATTTTATTTGAATTTAAAATGATTTTTAATATAAAAAATCATAATAAATAAAAATAAAATGAATAAAATTATGAATATATTAAGTTAATTCCGTGCATGATGTCATGGAACCAATTGGATCACAAAAAAGTCAGCCCATTTGAAGAATTATGGTTTTAAGACCCCATTTACTTCATAAACCTCTCAAAACTTTTCCAACTTTTCAAGGGCACAAATCCTTCAATTTTAATGCTATGAAGGTTTTCTTGGACATTTTGGAAAGCTTAAAGAGTCCTCTAACCAACCGCTTTGGTCTCATGTCCATATCTTTTACCATTCTCAAGTTATGCTCTTTGGAAGTTGTTGACTTTTTGTTGACTTTTAAAAGGACCTATAATGTCTTAGCTCATACCTTCCAAATGAAGCATTTTTGGGCTTGGCTTGTGAGACACAAAGTTGTAGAGAATTCAATTTCCTTCAAAATGAGCTTTGGATGGAAAAATTTTGATGAAGCATGTGAAAGTTATGGCTGGTCAAAGTTCAGTTGACTTTTCCTGTGAAAACCCTAATTTAGAAACTCCTGATTCTTGATGATCTGAAATCTCCTTGATGAATCATGATCGACCCTTGATCAAATGATGAACTTTACCTCATATACTTGATGATGGCAAAAAATCATGAAGTTTGACTTTGGTTTGTGATAACGAGAAAATGTATCGATTATATTGCTAAGTTTCATTACCGTTTTATCGCATAATCATCGTTTTAACACCCGATTTCTCGAGTTTTTCTTACCATTTTGCAGGTACATAATATATGGAGCTAAATCATGAGTCAAGAGCAAAAGGACCAAAAACAACCATAAAAAGATGAAGAAATGAAGAAACCTGCAAAACCTGCATAATTTGTTGCACTCACGGTCGTCACCTAGGTGTCACGACCGTGACACCCCAAAAGAAGCAATCACGACCGTGATGACATTGTCACGACCGTGACACTTAAAATTCAAGGGACACGAACGTGATGCCCTTGTCACGACCGTGACAAGGGAAAAAGGAGGTTATTTGACTGAGACTACGTCAAAACGTTACGTGCACATGATCTGCCTATTTTCCAGCCACCTTCCTGTATCCACGTTCCTGGATTTCCTCAACTGCTTCTACGAGGCCCAATGCAACAAATCCACCCACAAGCCCATTAATTCTTCTATAAATAGCATAAGTCATTTGAACAATTTACAGAGTAATTTTTTATCAATTTCTTGCGGAAGCTCTGCCGAATTATTTTACACCCTGTTTATTTCAGCATTATTTTCGTTGTTCTATTTTTATTGTATCCAAACCCAACTTATAACAATTTCCAACATCAGGAAATTGTTATAAAATTTACTTGTTTCGAAACCTTCAGAATATTTTGTTATTTTCAATTCCGC
Source organism: Lathyrus aphaca (assembly GCA_963966055.1). Lineage (NCBI taxonomy): Eukaryota > Viridiplantae > Streptophyta > Magnoliopsida > Fabales > Fabaceae > Lathyrus > Lathyrus aphaca. Next base: position 446,085,538 of record OZ014520.1, read on the forward strand.
CAAATACTCCGAGCTTTCCGGTCTGTGGAAGAAGGAGTCTGCCATTTTATTGTTAACCAGGTTTATATTATTTGCAATTTAATATTTATGTTATTTATTTATTTTTCTGCCATGAATATTTTGTTTATTGTTTCTCTGCCTCTGTCTGGTTCAACAAAAATGAGTAGCTAATTACCTTAGGGCGGTATGTAGTTAAAACAAACTTAATCGGTAAAATTAACCATAGGCTTAAAATAATTAATAGCTTAACATTCTGGCTGATACTTTTTATTTAAAATCGACCTTTTCGTTACGAGAGTGAGGAAAGAGTATTAGGTTAGGTCAAGACCACGAGAGTGTAAGATTTTAACCAGATAGCTAAAGTTAGGCATTTAAATTAAACACAGCGAGAGCGCTTTAAAATAAATTAGAATTACTAAGTTTCCAAAAATTATCTCTAAACACTTATGGGCTAGCGAGAGCAGGCATAGGGCTTTAGGGGTAAGATCTGAGATAAGACCACGAGAGTGTAAGTTGAGGGTATTTAAACTGGTAACCTCTACAGAATAGTTTAAGTGAACACCTTTATAAGCCTAGGTTAGATTGACCCGCCTAAGTTAGTATAATTACATACCGACCGCCTTAGTATTATTTTATTAAAACTTAAATTTAATTCCCGCTTTTAATCTTTAAAAACAACAAAAAATCGTGACAACCCTTCGCCTTAGCTAAACTAGAAGTTCATCTAGCACTAAGTAACCATAGAGTCCCTGTGGATCGATAATCTTAAATATTACTTCGATAGGCTGTGCACTTGCAGTTAAGATACCGCTAGACACATAATTAGACACGTCTTTAGCCCATCAAGTTTTTGGCGCCGTTGCCGGGGACCTTAATTTAGTTACTAGTGCACTTTAGGTAGCATTGTCTAGACTAAGGTAACAACTATTTTATTTTCTTAATTTAAATTTCCGAGTGTATGCCAAGTACTCGCTCTAAAGGCGAAGACTTGCAACCTCTAATCCCAGAATCGGAATGCTTCTTACACGTAAGAAGACGGATATTCGATTACGAACAAAGTTACAATATTCCAGATCTTCAATTAGATCCGCCTAAACCAGTCGTAACATCAAAGGACGCAGAGATGGCTGAAGAACAGAATCACCCACTCAAGTATTACGCCAGTCCTTCGCAAGCTGAACCGCATTCTAGCATTGCCGCACCGGCCATCAACCGAAATGATTTCGAACTAAAACCTTCGTTGATATCAGCCGTGCAACAAAATCAATTCGCCGGAAATCCTACCGAGGATCCGAACCTTCATCTTTCGATCTTTGTGCAATACGCAGATACCGTAAAAGCCAATGGAGTTACCCAAGAAGCTATTAGACTACGTTTGTTTCCTTTTTCACTTCGAGACAGAGCAAGAGCCTGGCTTCAATCTCTGCCTTCGAACTCAGTAACTACGTGGGAGGAACTAAAGAGAGTTTTCTTGACCAGATATTTTCCACCTAGCAAGACAGCTATGCTGAGAGCTCAGATCAACGGATTTAAGCAAAGGGAAAGCGAATCACTATTCGAAGCTTGGGAACGCTATAAGGATTTGCTGAGACTTTGTCCACATCACGGATTAGTAGAATGGATGGTCATCCATACCTTCTATAATGGACTCTTGTACAATACAAGAATGACAATTGACGCTGCCGCGGGCGGTGCATTGATGGACAAAGAATATAATGATGCTTATGCACTTATTGAAAGTATGGCTCAAAACCATTACCAATGGGGAAGCGAGAGAGTCGCAACTGAGAAACCAACAAAAGGAGGTATGTACGAAGTGAGTAGTATGGACCAAGTCAATGCAAAGTTTGACCAACTAATCCAAAAGATCGACAACTTGGCCATAACACCAACGGCCACCGTGGCTGCAGTAACACCTAACTGTGAGTTATGTGGAGTTCCAGGACATGAAGTTTCTGATTGTCAACTATTGACAGGAATTCCCACGGATCAAGTGAATTATGCTCAAGGAAACCCATACTCAGACACATACAACCCAGGTTGGAAGAATCATCCGAACTTCTCCTATAAGAATAACAATGCTTTATACGCACCAGGTCAAGCACCAGCTACACCACCAGGATATCAAAAGACTGCTCCTAATGTCCCTAGAAAATCGAACCTTGAGTTGATGATGGAGAACTTTATAGCTAACCAATCTCAAACAAACAAGGACTTCTTAAACCAAAACATTCACACTAGTGAGCAGATTAAGCAATTAGTGAGCAAAGTAGATGCATTAGCTACACATAACAAAATGCTTGAAACTCAGATTTCACAAGTAGCTCAACAACAAGCACCTACTGCTGCACCAGCTGGAGTATTCCCTGGACAACCTTAACCTAATCCGAAAGGACATGCCAATGCCGTAATATTAAGAAGTGGCAAGGAACTTGACGGACCTACCGATCCAAGACTTGACAATCCAGCCATGTACCAAAAACCGGATAAACCGACTGAAGTGGTGAATGATCCAGAAGAAAAGGAAGATGATAATCAAGAGGCAGTGGAGAAAGAAAAGCCTTATGTGCCTCCACCACCCTATAAACCACCAATTTCGTACCCTCAGAGATTAACCAATTCCAAGACGACGGGTCAGTTTAAGAAATTTGTCGAACTTCTGAAACAGTTGAACATTACTATTCCGTTTACAGAAGCTATCACTCAAATACCCTTGTATGCTAAGTTTTTAAAAGAAATCTTATCTAATAAGAAAAAGATAGAGGATAACGGAACAGTTACACTTACTGCTGAGTGTAGCGCCATAATTCAGAATAATATGCCTCCTAAGCTAAAAGATCCAGGAAGTTTCTCTATACCCTGCGTAATAGGAAAATTCGTCATTGACAAAGCTCTATGCGATTTAGGAGCCAGTATCAGTGTTATGCCCTTAACGATTTGCAAAAGGCTAGACATGGAAGACCTTAGACCAACTAAAATGTCTGTTCAACTAGCCGATCGCTCAGTTAAATATCCTGTAGGCATACTAGAAAACGTCCCAGTACGTATAGGACAATTCTACATCCCTACTGATTTTATAATCATGGACATCTCTGAAGACTCTACTACACCTATCATACTAGGAAGACCATTCTTAGCGACCGTCGGAGCTATAATAGACGTAAAAAGAGGAAAGCTAACCTTTGAAGTAGGTGAAGAGAAAGTTGAATTTATTTTAACACAATTCTTACAATCACCAGCTATAGAGGATACTTGCTATCTATTGGACGTAATTGACGAATGTGTAAGAGAAATGGAACTGAAAGAAACTACCTATTCTGAAATCATGAAAATTCAAATCCCTCCGATTTTCGAAGATGATAATTGGCGTAAACCGTATCAAGACGATAGTCTAAGCGAAAGTTTAGCACTTACACCGGATCCCATGCCAAGTAAAGATAAACCTACATTAGGATTAAAAACTTTACCTAATAACCTAAGGTACGAATTCTTAGACATTGAATGTAAAAGACCAGTTATAATAAATTCCAGTTTAGGAACTATAGAAACAAAGAAACTTTTATATGTCTTAAAGAAATATCCAACTGCATTAGGATATAACATATCTGATCTCAAAGGAATATGCCCTTCAATCTGTATGCATCGTATTCTGCTAGAAGAAGATTGCAAAACCTCCAGAGAATCTCAAAGAAGAATTAACCCAATCCTTAGCACTGTAGTGAAAGAAGAAGTTAAGAAACTACTAGATGCCGGAATAATATATCCAATCTCTGATAGTAAATGGGTTAGTCCAGTACATGTAGTGCCAAAGAAAGGAGGTATCACTGTTGTGAAAAACGCTCAAGGCGAATCGATATCGCAAAGAGTAGTGACAGGACATAGAGTGTGCATAGATTATCGTAAACTAAACAAAGCCACTCGAAAAGATCATTTCCCACTACCTTTTATAGATCAAATGTTAGAACGATTAGCCAAGCATTCATACTTCTGTTATCTTGACGGTTACTCGGGATTTTTCCAAATCCCTATCCATCCAGATGATCAAGAGAAGACTACATTCACATGCCCATATGGAACGTTCGCTTATAGACGAATGCCCTTTGGATTATGCAACGCTCCTGTAACCTTTCAAAGATGTATGATGTCAATCTTCGCAGATTTTATAGACAACATCATGGAAGTGTTCATGGACGACTTCTCTGTATGCGGGCAAAGTTTTGAAGGATGCCTATCAAATTTAGAAATGGTGTTAGAAAGATGTGTAAAAGTAAACCTCGTGCTTAACTGGGAGAAATGTCATTTTATGGTTAGAGAAGGAATCGTATTAGGCCACGTTATATCCGACAAGGGAATTGAAGTAGATAAAGCTAAGATAGAAGTCATAAAAGATCTTCAACCCCCTAAAACCATTCGAGAAATACGAAGTTTTTTAGGACACGCCGGTTTCTACCGACGATTCATCAAAGATTTCTCGAAAATCACTAAACCTCTTACTGGTTTATTAATGAAAGATGCTGAGTTCATATTCAATGAAGATTGTCTTAAAGCATTCGAAACTCTAAAAACAGCCCTCATCACCGCACCAATCATGCAACCCCCTGACTGGAGATTACCTTTCGAAATCATGTGTGATGCGAGTGACTATGCTGTAGGCGCAGTTCTAGGCCAGAGGAAGGAAAAGAATGAAGTTTGAAGAGTTATCACAGAGGCAAATGGATTTGACCCTATATCCGGATGATCTGACTATGGAAACCCTAGGTATACATGATAGCATCCTATACTTGTTTAACCGACTTGGATGGGAGAATGCACGGATTCAACATAAGTTTGTGACTTACCGCGAGCTCACCCTTGAGTTCCTTAGCTCCTTAGTTTACCTACCCGAGCGCGGTTTTGGATTCAGGAAAGGATTTATTAGTTTCCGCCTATTTGGAATAGAATATGACTTTAACCATAAAGAACTAGCTGACTTATTAGGATTCCCTAGTGGACCCTTTGCTTTTACTACCACACAGGTAGAATTGATGGACATTGAGCTGGATTTCTTTTGGGGAACTTTAACCGGAAACTACCACCCTGAACCAAATAGCATGAACAATGATGAAATACATAACCCTGCTCTCCGTTACTTCCATAAGATCCTTGCCCACACCTTCTTTGGAAAAGAAGAAAACATTAACGGAGTCTCTAAAGATGAGATATTCATTATGTCATGTTTCACTAATGGACAGCCTGTTAATGGTGTACCTTTCATGATGCAAACCTTCACCCGAATCCAAGAAGAACCTGAATTACCTATATTAGTAGGAGGTCTTGTAACCATGATTGTTGATGCATTAGGACTTAGATACCAATTGCACAGGTGCAACCGTTTAGGTACCATCCGTCCTATGAATCTTAACTTTTGCTTTAATCGCCATATCATAAGGAATTTAGGACATCCACCTTTCGAGTACCTAATCCGGAATGAGGTAGTAACCCTGTTCACACTACCAAACCATGCTAGAGTAAGTGTTCACAATAAGGATAATTGGCTTTATGAGTTAACCCCACCTGATTATCCATCTACTCCTGAAACACCTCAGTCTTACAAGATAAAAGATGATATAATGACCGATGTCGAAACTGACCCTGAGACACCTCCTGGTTACCATGACATTGACCACACTGACGAAGTTATTAAAACCCCTGAAGTGAATCAAGGAGATTATGCTAACAACTTACAGAATATCATGGACACTCTTGAAGCTTACCAAACTGATATAAATACATTTAAGGATGAAATTAAGAGCATGCGATTGGACATTATAGGTTTGACTGACATAACCTGTGAACAATTCTATCACTTGAACTCCACAATCGAAGATTTGAAGAAACACTTTTGAAAATGCTATAAGTGATCTAGTTTATTTTACTTATTGTTTTCGTTTCTAGTTAGTTTCACTTTTCGCAAACAATTTCATACCGTATTTTCATTAATGTAATTTCATTTCAATTACCATATGCAATGCACTTCTAGTTTACAAATTTTTCCATTTTAATTAATTTATATGTTTTCATTATATATACTGTTATGCTTAAATTGAATTATTTTCTATAAAATCTCTCGTGCCATGCAAATATACAAGTACTATATTGAAAATATTTATTATATGGTGTTTATATTAAATATTGAGTGAGAAGTGACCAAAAAATTATTATATAAATTATATGAAGCGTAAGAGATAATGTTTCTGGAAATTATTCAAGGAATCAACCCTCACGATCGTCACACCCCCCTAACGATCATGACGTGCTAATTTAGCGTGTCACGACCGTCACCTCATTGTCACGACCGTGACAACCCTAAATATAGGATTCGTGAGAAACAGAACTGTTTCTTTTCGAAACCTCTTCTTCTTCTTCCTCCATAACTTCCAAAACCACCCATTATCTCCCCCAACTTCCGTAACCTCCCATTACCAAATTAAAACTCATTAACCTCTCCATTATCACCACACCTATCACATTCTCACCTTCCAATATTTATCCGAACCATTATTTCTCTTATTTTATCACTTTTTCACAAAATCCAAAATCCTCATCTCTCACTCTAGTTCTTGCATGCAATGGATGCTATACAATTTAGAGAGGGTGAGAATGGAGAAAACCAGAGAGAAAGATTCATCTGATTCCAGAACCGCGGTGTGCAACCTACGCGTTATATCGACACTGAATTTTTGAGAGAGTTGGGAATGCTCAACAGTGTCAAGAACCTGCTTAAGAAGGTTAATTTGTGGGTTCTATGCAGTCAGCCTCAGCCCACATTCGAGTTTCTGACACTGGAGTTCCTAAGCTCGTTCCATTACATCACTGGTACCGGTTCTCAGAGTCAACTTACCGGCGTTGCTAAATTCAGATTGTTTGGCCGGGAGTTCGAACTTTCGCAAAACAGGATAGCCGAGTTGCTAGGCTTCTCTCACGGGAATGAAGCTCACCTCCGTGTGCCGAATAATTTTAGTGAAACCGCTTTCACTTTATGGAACGACATAACCAATACCCGTGCCTCAGCCTTCCAGAGCCTTAATGCTACACACATCCACAACCCGGCAATCATATATTTTCACCGAGTCATTTGCAACACCATCTTTGCACGAGAGAGTAACCATAAGCTCAACTCCAAGGAGCTTCTATTCTTGCACTGCGCTCTAAATGACGAGCCAATCAACGCTGCCCCGTTCATGCTTTCTCACATCCAGGTCATTGCGTAAAGAGGCTCCACCCCATTTTTCATAGGCGGCATTGTCACCACCCTCGCCTTTCAGTTAGGGCTTAGTGACTTGCTCACCAATTTGCCTCGCATAGCCGCAGAATTCCTCACCAAGAACTATTGCAGGTCCGCTCACTTGATTGCGCAGAGAGAGGATGGCAGGTATAGCCCTGTTATCCACGACACTGTTTATCACCACATCATTCTGCTGTCTCGTGACCGCATCGACCCATCCAGCCGAGCCAACTGGCTCTTTGTTTTACCAGATGCTGCCGGCCACGCCCCCATTCACGATGATCAGGCCGATCCTCCAGCGGATGAGATGCAGGACACCATGGACACAGCTGAGCCTGTCCAGGATATTCCCGAGTCATCTACCCGACAGCCTGCTGCATAGGAATTCACTCTTGAGGACGTCCTCCGTGCGATTCATCAGCAGAACCAGATGAACGCCGCACTGGAGCGAAGGAAGAAGGAGCAGCATGATGAATTGCTCCGCACTATTGCAACCAACCAGACATCTACTAATGAGAAGCTCGGAGAAATTTTCAGCGAGCTAGAGGCCTTACGCATTGACATCACTGCTGTTACCGATACCGGTTCTGATCCTGAAGCGACTCCTGCCAGATGCTCCCGCACCAGAAGCCGAGCCCGCGGTCCTCAGCAGCCTTAGTTTTAGTTTTTGCTTATGTTTGTTTTTCATTTTCATAGTTTGTATTGTACTTTTACCGCTATTATATCACAACATTGAGGACAATGTCTGATATAGTGTGGGAGAGGTACCTTTCATTTTCCGCATTTTCCCTTTTCGCACTTTTTCAATTCCGTTGTATTTCTTTTCGTAAGTTAATGAAACGAGCAAATCTTTGTGCTATTTTCTTTAGTTTCGAACTTTCCCCGTTTATTTAGCCATACCGAAAAAAATCTTTAATTATTCGCATTACCCGACTTACCTACGAAATCGTAATTAGGAAGCTGAGAACGATTCAACAAGACCAATACAGTCTTGACACCTTTGACTTCCCACTTAAGCGATTCCATTCCGATTATCGTTACGAGTACACCTTAAGTTTCAGTTCAAAAGTAACCCCTAGTAGTTTATACTAGCAGTCAGCACCGTCTGAACACAAACCACGTGGGGAGCCGATGAATATAAGCGTTTGATGCCTAATCTATAATGATCCTTCATATCTCGATGCAAATGAAAAGAAATTTCACCAAAGTACACGGTCGCATATAAGAAACGAGAAATATGAGAAGGAATCCATTGCGGGTTGGTTCAGAGGTACTGGTTCTGAACTTGGTAGGGCGTGCTACAGCTCGATCCCCCACAACCTCCAAATCGGATAATATATGTAGGGTTACCGCACTCGTGTACCAGACCCCGTGCTTAAAAAGGATCAAAGTCGCTAACCGGCTACTCCACTACGTGCGTGCTAAGGCAAAGGACTTAATGTGATTGCGCTAGAATGAAACCGGGCGAAATAAGATCGAAAAACTCTAGGTGAAATCGTAAAGAATTACCGATTGTTTCGTTTAACGGGAAGTCGACGACTTAGCTTGTTGCTTGTGTCATTAGCGTATCGTTAGTGTTTTATCATTACCGGTTTATCCGACAAAACGATCCCTCGTACGGTTTGTTATGTGTATGCGTCAATAAAAACTTGTCCGACGATTTTCAACCGACTATTTGCTTGAGGACAAGTAAAGGTTTAAGTTTGGGGAAGTTTGATAACGAGAAAATGTATCGATTATATTGCTAAGTTTCATTATCGTTTTATCGCATAATCATCGTTTTAACACCCGATTTCTCGAGTTTTTCTTACCATTTTGCAGGTACATCATATATGGAGCTAAATCATGAGTCAAGAGAAAAAGGACCAAAAACAACCATAAAAAGATGAAGAAATGAAGAAACCTGCAAAACCTGCATAATTTGTTGCACTCACGGTCGTCACCTAGGTGTCACGACCGTGACACCCCAAAAGAAGCAATCACGACCGTGATGACATTGTCACGACCGTGACACTTAAAATTCAAGGGACACGAACGTGATGCCCTTGTCACGACCGTGACAAGGGAAAAAGGAGGTTATTTGACTGAGACTACGTCAAAACGTTACGTGCACATGATCTGCCTATTTTCCAGCCACCTTCCTGTATCCACGTTCCTGGATTTCCTCAACTGCTTCTACGAGGCCCAATGCAACAAATCCACCCACAAGCCCATTAATTCTTCTATAAATAGCATAAGTCATTTGAACAATTTACAAAGTATTTTTTTATCAATTTCTTGCGGAAGCTCTGCCGAATTATTTTACACCCTTTTTATTTCAGCATTATTTTCGTTGTTCTATTTTTATTGTATCCAAACCCAACCTATAACAATTTCCAACATCAGGAAATTGTTATAAAATTTACTTGTTTCGAAACCTTCAGAATATTTTGTTATTTTCAATTCCGCCAAATACTCCGAGCTTTCCGGTCTGTGGAAGAAGGAGTCTGCCATTTTATTGTTAACCAGGTTTATATTATTTGCAATTTAATATTTATGTTATTTATTTATTTTTCTGCCATGAATATTTTGTTTATTGTTTCTCTGCCTCTGTCTGGTTCAACAAAAATGAGTAGCTAATTACCTTAGGGCGGTATGTAGTTAAAACAAACTTAATCGGTAAAATTAACCATAGGCTTAAAATAATTAATAGCTTAACATTCTGGCTGATACTTTTTATTTAAAATCGACCTTTTCGTTACGAGAGTGAGGAAAGAGTATTAGGTTAGGTCAAGACCACGAGAGTGTGAGATTTTAACCAGATAGCTAAAGTTAGGCATTTAAATTAAACACAGCGAGAGCGCTTTAAAATAAATTAGAATTACTAAGTTTCCAAAAATTATCTCTAAGCACTTATGGGCTAGCGAGAGCAAGCATAGGGCTTTAGGGGTAAGATCTGAGATAAGACCACGAGAGTGTGAGTTGAGGGTATTTAAACTGGTAACCTCTACAGAATAGTTTAAGTGAACACCTTTATAAGCCTAGGTTAGATTGACCCGCCTAAGTTAGTATAATTACATACCGACCGCCTTAGTATTATTTTATTAAAACTTAAATTTAATATCCGCTTTTAATCTTTAAAAACAACAAAAAATCGTGACAACCCTTCGCCTTAGCTAAACTAGAAGTTCATCTAGCACTAAGTAACCATAGAGTCCCTGTGGATCGATAATCTTAAATATTACTTCGATAGGCTGTGCACTTGCAGTTAAGATACCGCTAGACACATAATTAGACACGTCTTTAGCCCATCAGTTTGACCACAGTTGACCTTAGTTTGACTTTTTAACTGCTTTGACTGATTTTAACATATCTGATCATTTGACTGAGCAAATCCTTTGGGAAAGTCTTGAAACTTGACATGGGGATTCTTGAACACATATAGGATGTTATGAAGCTCACTTGAAGTCTTGGAAGTCCATTTAGCCCGATGAAAGTCAAAACCCTAGTTTAGGATGCATTGCTTAGGAGGATGCATTGTCTGAGGGAATTGTCAAACTTTCTGACTAATTGTGAGTCTTGTGAACCTTGTGAACCTCATGAGATGTCTTGTGAACTTTGTGAATCTTGTGAGCCTCTTAGTACACAATGACTTGTCTTGTGGAGGGAAAATTTTGGGGTCCAACAGCTGCCCTTGTTCAATTTTCTGAAACCTGAGGGGTTAGATTGATATATGTGCCATTCGTGACCTGGAAGGTTGAAGGGGATTGAACACAAAAGCCCAAAAATTTGCACTCGCCGGTGTGTAAAGTAACACTGATGATTAGTTGTATATGCTTGAGTGGGCTTGAAGATGCCACTTGGAAGAATTGGAGATGGGCTTAGAGATGCCATCTGGAGATGGGCTAGGAGATGCCATCTAAAGTATCAGGATGTAATGATGTCTTTATGTTGATACTGGATATCAGTACTAGGTCTTCGTATAGGCCGTCTCTGAATCTTTTATGCAACATGATTTAAATTGTTGAATGGACCAATAGAAATAAATCTTCGTGGCGATTATCTCTTCTGGAAATACCTTGGATTAAGGAATGGATCTTTGTATAGACCGTTTGCCTACTCTCCAAGGTCAAAAGAACGTCAGGATTAGTTCTTCTGAAAAAATATCTTGAACCAGGTAATGGATCTTTGTACAGACCGTTTGCCTGCTATTCAAGGGCCAAAAGAACGTCAGGATTAGTTCTTCTGAAAAATATCTTGAACCAGGGAATGGATCTTTTTACAGACCGTTTGCCTGCTATTCAAGGGCCAAAAGAACGTCAGGATTAGTTCTTCTGAAAAATATCTTGAACCAAGGAATGGATCTTTTTACAGACCGTTTGCCTGATATTCAAGGGCCAAAAGAACGTCAGGATTTGTTCTTCTGAAAAATATCTTAAACCAGGGAATGGATCTTTTTACAGACCGTTTGCCTGCTATTCAAGGGCCAAAAGAACGTCAGGATTTGTTCTTCTGAAAAATATCTTGAACCAGGGAATGGATCTTTTTACAGACTGTTTGCCTGCTATTCAAGACCAGATAGATGAAATCTTCTAGAAATATCCTGGATTAGGGAATGAATCTTCTTACATACCGTTTGCCTACTCTCCAAGGACATCTTGAGTAATGTATGGATCATTTCTGACCTGTTGTGAATTGTTGATATTGTTTTACCTGCATATAACTTTCCTGCAAGGAGAATGTTAGTTCATGCAATATGTATGCATGTATAGTATGATGCACCTAAGTAAATGTATTATGTATTTATAGATATGTATGTTATGGTATGATGTAAATGATGTATGTATGAATCATGCAACCTAAAGCGTCTGGATATCTTCGTATAACAACTACTGGCTAGGGAAAATAAATCCCGATTTGTTGCTGAAGAATATGAGGAACTTGTTCCCGTTTCGCTTGATAGTATAGTATTCATAACCTCCCGTCTTCGTTCGTCGTACTTCTATTAAAGGAATATGTTCCCGAGTATCCCGACTGAGGATAAAAGAGATGGACATAAATTCAAGGGGAGATGTAACTCGAAGTGTCTATGATGATAGATTTGCCCTACTAGGGATTTGTAGCTGTCTTGTGGGGATGAACCGGCGAAGCTTCGTTGAATTCCTTCCCTCGTTCGTCCTTAGTAAATACTATTACTGCATTTTCATGCATTTCTGGTAAACATCAATCATATTCAAGCATTTATGCATTTCTGGTAAACATCAATCATATTCAAAAGCATACATACATTCAAACACAACCAATGGACGTTTCGCTTATGTAAATAGGGTAAAAGTAAATATGGATTCAAAGATGAAATTTTATTTATATCACAAAGTGACCTATACATAGGTAAGTTTGTACAAGGAGACAGAAATCCTAGTAAGAGGAATTTGTCATAAATTTTTTTACAAAACAAAGAAAATCAGCTATGTGGGAAATAATCCTATTGAGTTTCAATTCTACTATTGACATTATCTTCAAGTATCTCATCCTCTGCTGTTGAGACGGAAACGATTGGATTGAGCTTTATCTGTTCGAGCTTGAATTAAGTAGCACAACTGGTTGGAGTTTACATGGTTGATTCAAACGAGACATAGTCATACGCTTTAATCCCTAACTTTTGCCTGGATTGCCCTTTCGGGTTTTCAATCCACCGGGATACCCTTTTTTGCCCAAGCCGCCTTTTCAAGTTTTCGACTTGCCGGGTGTACACATTTTTTTTTTATATATATATATCCCTAATTTTTGCCCGAACCCTTTTGGTTCGTCGGGATGCCCTTATTTTTGCCTAGGCCAGTCAACCTAGCGGGTCTCTTTTTATGCGTAGTATTTTTTAACTATGTCTGCATTTACAGGCTGTGGGAAGTCTTCACCATCCATAGTAGTAAGCATCATGGCACCTCCTGAGAATACTGTTTTGACTACAAATGGTCCTTCATATGTAGGAGTCCACTTTCCCCTAGGATCACCCTGTGGTAATATGATACGCTTAATTACCAAGTCACCAGCTTGATATACCTTTGGCTTAACCTTTTTATTGAAAGCCTTGATCATTCGTTTCTGGTACATCTGATCATGACAAACAGCTGCCAACCTCTTCTCATCAATCAAATTTATCTGGTCAAGTCGAGTCTAAATCCACTCATCTTCATCCAAGCCTGCATCCTTCATGATTCTTAAGGAGGATATCTGAACTTCAATGGGCAAAACTGCTTCCATACCATAGACTAAGGAGAATGGGGTTGCCCCTGTTGACGTGCGTATTGTAGTACGATAACCATGAAGAGCAAATGGTAACATCTCATTCCAATCCTTATAAGTAACAGTCATCTTCTGTAGAATCTTCTTAATGTTCTTATTAGCAGCTTCTACTGCCCCATTCATCTTTGGACGATACAGAGAAGAGTTGTGATGCTTAATCTTGAACTGCGTGTAGAGATCATTAATCATAGTGTTGTTCAGATTAGAACCATTGTCAGTAATAATTCTTTCAGGGATGCCATACCTACATATGAGATTATTCTTAATGAATCGAGCCAAAACATTCTTAGTAACAGATGCAAATGAAGCTGCCTCTACCCACTTCGTAAAGTAATCAATAGCAACAAAGATGAAACGATGACCATTAGAAGCAGTAGGCTTGATCTCACCAATCATATCAATGCCCCACATGGCAAAAGACCAAGGAGCTGTCAACACATTCAATGGTGATGGAGGTATATGTACTTTATCAGCATAGATTTGACACTTGTGACATGTTCTGGAATGTTGATAGCAGTCAGCTTCCATGGTAGACCAATAGTAACCTGCTCTCAATATCTTCTTTGCCATGGTATGACCACTAGAATGAGTGCCAAAGATCCCATCATGCATATCTTCCATAATCTCAGTTGCTTCCTTCTTATCCACACAACGAAGCAAGGTTGAATCATGATTTCGCTTGTACAAAATTCCATTACTCAAGAAGAACTTAGCAGAAAACCTCCTCAGAAACTTCTTATCTTTGACAGATGCCCCTTCAAGGAACTCCTGAACTTCAAGATATCTATTCACTTCATAGAACCAAGGCTTCTCCTCTGCTTCTTCAGTGTCAATCTCATTGCAGTATACAGGCTTCTCAAATCTATCAATAGTAATCTTGGGAGCTTCATCATCCCAGCTAATCTCAAACATAGATGCCATGGTGGCTAGTGCATCTACCAACTGATTTTCTCTTCGTGGAATATGTCCAAAGGTAATCTCTTTGAAATGTGGGATCAAAGACAACACATGCTCTCTGTAAGGAATGAGATTGTCATGTTTGGTATCCCAATCTCCTTTAATCTGACTTACTACCAGGGCTGAATCTCCATATATGTCCAGGACATGAATCTTCATATCCATGGCAGCTTTGATACCCAGAATACATGCCTCATACTCAGCCATGTTATTGGTACAATAGAAACAAAGTCTTGCAGTAATCGGGGTATGACAACCTTCAGGGGAACTGATCACAACACCAACACCATTACCAAGTGCATTAGAAGCTCCATCAAAAACCATAGTCCATCGGGATCCTTGTTCAGGTCTGTCATATTGTCCAGGTTCTTTGGTAATAATCATAATGTCTTCATCAGGGAACTCAAAACTCATTGACTGATAATCATCCACTGCTTGATGAGCCAAATGATCAGCTACAACACTTCCCTTAATGGCCTTTTGAGTAGTATATTGTATGTCATATTCTGTTAAGATCATTTGCCATCTTGCTATTCGTCCGGAGAGAGAAGGTTTCTCGAATAGGTACTTGATTGGATCCATCTTTGAAATCAATAAGGTAGTATGAGTCAACATATATTGTCTTAGTCGGCGAGAAACCCATGCCAAAGCGCAGCAAGTTTTCTCGAGCAGTGAGTATCTTGTTTCACAGTCGGTAAACTTTTTGCTAAGGTAGTATATTGCCTGCTCTTTTCGACCAGACTCGTCATGTTGCCCCAACACACACCCCATTGAGTTGTCTAATATTGTTAAGTACATAATCAAGGGTCTTCCATCAACTGGTGGCATCAAAATTGGTGGTTCTAACAGGTATTTCTTGATTTCATCAAAGGTTGTCTGGCACTCATCATTCCATTCCATTACCTGATCTTTCTTCAACAACTTGAAGATTGGTTCACAGGTAGCAGTTAAGTGGGAAATAAATCTGGCAATGTAATTCAATCATCCCAAGAAACCTCTAACTTCCTTCTCAGTACGGGGAGCTGGCATCTCTTGTATAGCTTTCACTTTTGCAGGGTCTACTTCAATACCTTTTCCACTGACAATGAAACCCAGGAGTTTACCAGACCTAACTCCAAAAGTACACTTGTTTGGGTTCAGTCTCAACTTGTATTTCTTCAACCTTTCAAACAACTTATGCAGATGATCAAGATGTTGCCCTTCATTCTAGGACCTGGCTATCATATCATCCACATATACCTCTATCTCATGATGAATCATATCATGAAACAAAGCCACCATAGCACGCTGATATGTTGCCCCTGCATTCTTCAAACCAAATGGCATTACTTTATAACAAAAGGTGCCCCACTGTGTAACAAATGTAGTCTTCTCCATATCTTCAGGTGCCATCTTGATTTGATTGTAACCAGAGAAACCATCCATGAAAGAGAATACTTTATGCTGAGCAGTGTTGTCTACCAGAACATCAATATGAGGGAGTGGAAAGTCATCTTTGGGGCTGGCCTTATTCAAATCCCTGTAATCTACACACATACGTACCTTACCATCTTTCTTAGGTACCGGTTGTAAACACCCCAAATTTGCCCTCACCCATTCACCATGGCTTGTGATCTTTTCATATGCATAAGTTCAACAATACCATTCTCATACCACATTTTTGATTCACTGCATTGCTTCTAAGTCATCTGCATCTAGGGTTTGTGATCTGAGCAATCCAAGAGCTATTTGAGCCACTCCAAAGGCCATCAATCACTTAAAAGGGTTCCATGTATGTTCAAGCATCATATTATATCCTCACAAAGTCAAGAAAGTCAAAGAATCACAAGAACTGAGAATGGCATGGAAGCAGAGCCAGGTTTAACTGCACAGATGACCTAGAATTAGGGTTTTGGGTTCAAAGGCCATAACTCCAATTTTTTTGGTCATTCTTGTTTCTATTGGTCTCTATATGGTATAAGGATCATTCATATCAATTTTCATGAAGAAATTCCATGGGGAAGGCATCTAATCAAGAGTTGACTTCTTGGGCAAGTCAGTGTAAAATTAGGGCATCTGAGGCCCCCAATGACCCAACCAAAGGGTGTTCTTCATCATTTTGAATGTGTATGATATTTATTTGATCATAGAAGATGTTATAAGTTCACAAAATTGAAGAATTTCAAGCCATTTGCAAAGTTGCCTTTTTGGGAAAGTGACTTGTAATGGAAACTTGCATTTTTGGGAAAGTTTTTCAATCTCCTCAAATTGATTCAAAAATGCCTCAAATGAGAAAACTTTGGTCATGAAAGTTGTAGAATGGATCATTCCCTTTTCAAAAAGTACAAGAACTTGTCCTAATTCATTTTGGATCAAAAGTTATGGCCTTGCAAATTTGGATAAAATCATTGAAATTTCACTTTTGCACAAAATGGAAAACCTGCAAATTCTCATGGCCAGCCTTTATGTGACTTCAATGTGACCTCTAATCATCATACAAATACAATGCATGACCTAAAAATCAGTTTGGCCCAAGGGATATCCCATTTCTATGCCTTGATTTTCAAGTAACCATAAGCCATCCTTCATGAAAGTGCAAAGAGGGATTTCTTGCAAAATCATTCTCAAAGGGATTGTATGATCTCTAGCTGGTTTCAAGACATTGCCATAACCTCATGAGGCATCTCACACCAAAAATTCAGCAAGACTTATCACATGTACATGGCCAAAAATCATGAAATGTAACAAGTTGTCAAGTTGCAAAAACCCTTCCAACTTATGATCCAAATGCTGCAGTCCTTCATGAATCATCCAAGGGCCATCCTTGACTCAAGCTGAGGCAGGACAAGCCCTAAGATTTCCTCTAACCCGAGCCATGCTTAGAGTACACAAACCTTGACTTTCTTGCATTTTTTCCCATACCAATCCCACAGTGCCACCACCAACTCTCTGCCCAACCAGAGTATGATATGTGGCCATCAAGCAACCCAAAAAACACACCATACACAAGATGAATCCTCCCACATTGCAGCCCACAAAAAATCTGTCAAAACCTTTCCCTCTTCGAATCACTCAACACAGCCATCAAACCTCAACTCTTTCTTCACTAATGAACCACAAATCACTCATAGAACAAGAAGCACTCTCTGAAACAGCCTGAAACTTCACATATCCAACTTTCCAAATCTGCTACACCAGAACCAAAACCTTCAAACCAGGCCATACAAACTCATTCTAAGCCTCATTTCATCATCCAGAGGTTCATAGGAGGGGATTTGCAACAAAGGAAAGTCCAGAAAGCTCAGAAACAGAAAGTTCAATCTCAGGTATACTTCATGAACTTTTTTCTCAGAAGCTTGTTTTTAAGTTCATTTATGATTCCTTGAGTTCCCCTGGTCACGGGGATATGTTTATTTTTGAAAATGGTTGAGAAACCACTGTGTATGCAAGCTCTGAAATTTTGCCCGTAAAAATGTTTTGCTTCGATTCTCTTTGTTCATGCTTGATAAATGATGTTTGATGATGGATTTGAGTTTAGTTTGGATAGGAGAATGTTTCTGGGCAATTAATTTAGGTTGGGGTGGCCTGTAGTGAAAGCTAGGTTTTTGGTTTCGCCGGAGAAGACGACTGGAACACTGTTCCGGCCGTCTGAGTTTCATTAAACCCTAATTTGGTTTAGCAGCGTAATTATGAGAGTTTGAATCTGGACCTTGGATTCTGTTGACTTCCATTGACTCCCGTGCGTTTGGATGGCCAGGATCAGTCATTAAAACCCTAACCCTTAATTAGTTAGTCAAAACGCATTTGGACCACTCCTTTTGGCGCCAGTCAACTCCCTCCACCCAGCTTTGAATGTCAGCCCTTAGATTTGCATACTTTTCATTATTTTCATTTTAATTCCATTTTCTTTTCATTTTATTTATACGAATTATTTAAAATAGCAAAAATCATTTGAAAATTATGAAAATTTTTGTCAAAGATTTCATTAATTTTTAAAACCCAAAAATATTTTTATTTTTATTTTTTGCTTTAAAAATTATTTTTAAATTATTTAAATGTTTATTTTTAATTAGTTAATGAAAATTAATTAATTAAAAATACATTTAGGTATTTAAAAATCACCAAAAAATTCACATTGCATTTAGAAACATTTAGAAACATTGTCCAACTCTCAAACCAAATTTCTTTTTTGTTCTTGATGCCTTTTGATCATTTTCATTGGAATTAATTTCATTTTAAGGCAATATTTTGGTTCAACCTTTGAAAAATCCCTTCTGCCTAACCCTTCAGAGTTGGATGATGATTCTTCTTGCATTGCACTCTTAATAGCATGTAGTTTATAGGATAAAATTGGTTTGATTTGATCTTACATTTTCAATTTGTTTAGCCTTTTTCTTGATGAGGTACCCCAAAACCCTAGCAATCTTAGGAAATTCATAACTTACACTAGGTTAAGAGTTGGATCCTCTCCTTTGTGCAGTGAGCTTGTATAGGTTTAGGGTATCTTTTATTGAATTTTCAAATTTTTATCATGTCATTTGCTTCTGGTTTTGGATTTTTGCTTTGCATGATGCATGTAACCCTAATTTGTGCCTTCCTTTGCCTCCATTTCTCATTTGCTTGCATCCCATGACTTGCCATGACATTTTGTGCATCCACATGATTCATAATACATCTTAGGACATATTAGAATCATGTTTGATCATTGCATCTTTCATTTGCCATTGTTATAGGTCCATTGCATTTCATAACTTTTCATGTACTTTCATGGTTCAAAGCATACCTCATTTGCATCCTTATGCTTGTTTGATCATTCTCATCTCTTGTCATGTGTTTGCATCATCTCTTAGCATCATTAACATCATGTTATTGCTTCTGACTTTGGTTTGCATCATGACATTTCATCTCATTTGCATTGCATTTCATTTCTTTTGGCTAACTTTTCAGGTGGTAAGTTGTTTTGAGAAGTGAATTTGCCTTCACTTCTCACAATCTATTCTCATCTCTCTTGCATCTTTGCTGCATTTTATCTTGTGTATTGGATTGAGCTTGCTCATTCATGCTCTTTCCCATCTTCTTTCTTCAAGCAACTTGTCTTCTTAAGTGAAGCAAGTTGTTTTGCTTCTCTCTGCTTCTTGATCCTTTCATCTGCTTCTTTCCTTGGTGGCTCTTTGAAGATTTCTCCTCTTAAGCCTCATTAACCCTAGGAACAACCAAGCATGATAACAATTAGGGTTTGACTAGTCCCCCATTTAGCTTTTACCTTTGTGTCATCTTTGAGTCTTCTCTTCTCATCTCACAGTCAAGGACTAAACCCTAAAGGTTTTAAGGCTTTGTGATTAAGCTTATGCCTGCATCCTTCTATTAGGATGGAGTGTATAAATTTAAACCTAAGTGTTAAACCCTTAATGTGTTTAAATCCTTTAATCAATCCATCTAATATTCACTAAGACATTAAGCTTGCAACTTGGGTCTTGCATTAGGGTTCTAATTCTTCCTTAATTGGTTAAGAAGGACTAACCCTAGTGTTAATGGACAAGTCCCCCTCAAGTTGTCTTAAAAATCATAAAATCTACTTCTTAACCTTATCATTAACTAAAATCCACTTTAATAAAGGCCTTGTTTTGTCATGAGGTTAATCCCTAATCATGGATTAAGTTGAGGAGCCTTTCTCAGCTTAAATGTTCTCATCTATTATCCTTCTATTAGGATGGTGTAATGAGTCCATTAAATCCTTGATTATGGCTTAAACTTATTACTTAACACTAAACAAAAACAACAAAAACATCTAAATTATCACAAGTAGGTTAATGATCTTAATCCTACATCATGGTAATTAAGTGTGAGATGCTGACTTCACACTTAAGGTATTCTCATTACCCCTAATCAGAGGGAGGATGTGATGAGTTTACTAATCCATTGGTTTAGGCTTAAGCTCATTTTCTTATGACAAATTTCCAAAAGCAATAAAAGATTGAAAACACAAAAACAAACAATAATCGTCTCCTCCGGGATTCTTTTCTCATCTCATTCACTCATAAACGAGAACTTGCTTCTTCCGTCTAATGCAAGACAGTTTGCACCTGAGTCAGACAGGTCATACACTTGAGCATAGGCAAGTAAGCAGTTCACAAGTCAATTTATGTTTCAGTCTCTTTGGGTCGAACTACGGTGTTCTGACTTCCTCATTGCACGAGAGGATACGTAGGCATAACTTAACAATTATCGAACAAAAGTCTCTGTATATTCCCCCTCTTTCCAACTTTATTCTTTAAGCCTCATGGTCTTGAGCATTTCATTCTTACTCTTACACTGACACTTCACTTATACACTTCTCCCTTCTTTTACACTGACACTTGCATTCTTTCCAGCTTTGATACACAGATGGCACTAACACTACCCCTTTAAAACACAAATCTTTTAAGCGTGGATCCCGTCAAGTACGACGGACAATCTGGATGCTAATACCTTCCCAGGTTGTAACCAACCCCCTTTCTCAGTCTCTCTGGTTCGCAACCGTCTTATCCATCTTTCTTCTAGGTTTATGCAACATTACCTTTCCTTCGGGATAAAAATGCCTAGCTGGCGACTCTATTCATTCATTCCCTCTCTTTTCACCGACCGTTCGCGTCTGTACCCCTTCTGACCAGGTGTCATTTGGTGGGAGCGACAACTTGGCGACTCTGCTGGGGACCCTTATACTGTAACCAGGGCTTCTGGTTCTTTTTGTGGGTTCCTCCTAGCGCTTGTTTGATTTGTGTTTACTGGGGTGTTTTGTGCTATGTGTGTTTATTTATTTTGCTTTATTTACTGCTTTATGTACATGTATTTATGGCTTTCTTTACAGCTTTATACATCATATTGTCATGCTGTCATCTTGCTGGATCTGATTTTTGTTTTGGTGGGTGGGGTTCTACTAAGAGTTTAAGGTCCTATACCTGGGACCTGAGTGACACCTAGGCTAGAGTGGTTCATGTTCTTTCCCATTCCATTTCGGTCTGGTGTGGTAATATGAAACACGGTTCAGATGTGGGTTTCTTCTTGAGAACTCTGTGCTACAGATTTCCTGTAGTACTAGGGCTATCTGGGAAGCCTGCTAAGTCTGGATGACCTTTATTATGACCTTCAGAAACTGAGGTGAATTAGAGGAGGATCTTTTATGGTTATTGTAAACACTGTACCTCCGGGTTAGGAGTGTTTACACTTCTCATAACTGATCCAAGTCCGAGGATCCTTGTTTTGGAACACCACCTGTGAGGGGGTTGGGCTGTTTACAGGTTTGCAGGTACCATTGGCCACATCATACCCTGTTACTATTTGGTTTAAGAGTACCTCACTTTGGAAAGTTCTTGTGATTTAAACCCTGGACATGTGACTCTTTATTTGAGTCCCCCACCTTGGTTACTGGATTTCTGAACCTCCACCTGGACTTCTTGAACATACATGGGCCTTATATATCAGGACAGATAATCAGATCCAGCTTGATCACAAACCCTTGCATATCATTTGCATACTCATCATTTGCATCATTTAACATTTGTTTATTTGTTTTTCAGGGTATCCACATTATATCTGGCTTGGTTTTGACCCCTTCATCTGCATAGACCTCTGTTCATCAGTTATCTGCTTCAGCTATCTTCATCAGTTGCCTGCTTCAGTTGCCTTCATCACCAGCATCAGCCTATCAGTGGCTCATCTCCAGTACCAGTCTTGATCTTCATCAGCACTTGTCTTCAGCTCTTCATCAGCAGTCATGGCTCCTCCCAGGAAAAGCAACATTTCATATCATTTCTTTGAGCCTGTGTTGACTGGTATCAGGCAGGTCCAGGCACTTATCACTCCAGACCACATCCCATTATTCAGAGAACATTATGGAGGCATCATTGATATGGTTATGGACTTGGACCCTTCTCAGAGAAGTATGATTCACACCTGTCTACAGTTTTATGACCCTCCTTTGAGATGCTTCACTTTCCAGAACTTTCAGTTAGGGCCTCTGCTGGAGGAGTTCTCATCATTGATTGGAGTACCTATCAGAGGTGGTATCCCCTTCAACCCAGAGATGACTTCTCCCAGCAATGGAGAAGTGGCAAAGGCACTGTACCTAGAGCCTTAATTTGATTGAGCAGAACATGACAACAAAGGTTGGGATCCCTGGTTTGCACTTAGACTTTCTGACTTCTCAGGCCATCCTGAAGGCCTCCTTGGGAGAATGGAGGGCAATTTGGGCATTGTTAGCCCTCAGTATATATGGGGTTATACTATTTGCAGATGAGCCCAAGTTTATCAGCAAGAATGCCATTCATCTTTTCCTTCTGAGGAACCCAGTACCCACCTTGCTGGGAGATTTCTATTATTCCATTCATCAGAGGAATGAGAAGCAAAGAGGAAAGTTGGTGAGATGTTGTGCTCCTCTATTTCACACCTGGTTGCTTAAACACTTACCTAGGACATATACCTTCCTGAATCCTCACCAACAGAAGAATTGGGCTAAGAGACTTATTGCTTTGACTTCAGATGACATCAGATGGTGTACCCAGAGCACCAAGGGCAGAGACATAATCACTAGCTGTGGGCAGTACCCCAATGTACCTCTAGTAGGAGTGAAGGGTTGCATCAACTACAATCCTTTGCTGTTTAAGAGACAATTGGGTTATGCTTTGGTCCACCCTCCTAGAGTGCAAGATTTAGCTGAAACCCTGTATTGTGAGATAAAGCCTAATCTAGTTGTTGTCAGACAAGCATCCTGGGCTTGGGACAACATCCAGACCAAAGGGATGGCTATTCTTGGGAGGTGCAACAATGTGGCTTCAGCTCAGTATTATGAATGGTCCCATGCTAGAGCTCAGATTTCTGGGATGCCCTTCACCATTGAAGATATACCTGGACCATCCACAGTACAGCCACCAGCCACTGTCAGCCTGGGAGAATTTGAGAAGCTGAAGGAAAGGAATGAGAATCTGTCTCAAGCTCTGAAGAAGACCCTCTGGGAGAGGAATGATGGTTGTCTAGACATTGAGAGGTTGGAGAAGCTTAAGGTGGAGCATCTGGCCAAGATTGAGAAAGTAGAGGACTACATCAAGAAATCAAGAGCTGGAGAGCAAATATTGAAGAATGCCTGTAAAAAGGCCCAGTTTCAGAAGGCTGGGACTGATCTCTATCTGCAAGAAAGTCAAGCTAGGTGGGTCAGGATCACTGAAGCTCGTACTCAAGAAGATATGAAAACTCAAGCCAGGATTGAGCAGTTGGAGGCCAATGAAAAGAAACAACAGGAAGCTTTGCTGGCAGCCCAGAAGGAGATTTCAGAGTTGAAGCTCAGGGCTGGTTTGAAGAGGTCAAAGGACCAAGATAGGCACAAGAAGCTGACCTCTGCCATTGCCACCAGGAATCTTCTTATCAGGACTATTACAGAGCACCCGGCTGGTCCTGTAACTGAAGCACTTTTGAAGGAGGTTAAGGAGGATGAGTTTGGCTTAGATGTTTGACTGCTTTGCTTGTTGTTATTTCCATTTGATGTACTTTTCTTTTATGTTGTATTTTGACCCTTTAAGGGCATATGTTGTAAAAAACAAACTATGTATTATCCACCATTTATAATGTATTTGTTAGTTTGTTTCAATGAGTTTCTTTTCTCAAGCAACGTCAAAAGCATCTTCCTCGGGGTCTGGAAAGGTCAAAACCAAGAACCAAGCTGGATACCTTGGAAAACAAATAAGCATACTGCATTGCATATTAAATTTTGTTTGTTTTGTAGGTTTTGTCATTATTTTGTCCGTTTCTAACTCTGTTGTGGTTCAGGAATTATTGCTCGCCGCCGGGTGTTCCCTCTCAACCGTCCACACCGGTATCCTACTCGCAACAACCTTTCTGGTATCCAAATGGATCAAGTAAAGCAGGACCTGACAGAGGTCAGAACTCAGATGGCTAACGAAAGAGTGGAGATGAGGAACCAAATGGCCCAATTCATGACAGTAATGACTGGCTTGGCCCAAAGTCAAGAGAGGTTAAGGGCATTGGTAGAAAGACAAAACCCCGAGGAACCCCATCCTGGCACTGGAGGAACCAGCAACAATGAGGGAGGTCAGCCTCATGTTAACCCACCAGTATTTGGACCTCATCTAGACCCGGAGGCCAACATCCCAAGGAATGTACAGGGCAACACTGCTGCAGGCAGGATCTTGCAAGAAGATCCTCAAGAGGAGCAATTCACTGTCATGGGTGCTGGAGATGAAGTCTATGATCGAAGGTTTGATGAAATTACTGAGAAGTTGAGATCTTTGGAGTCTCAAAACTCCTTGGGTTTTGATGTAATGGATATGGGGTTAGTGGATGGGGTAAGAATTCCCCACAAGTTTAAACCCCCGTGCTTCGAGAAGTACAATGGAACTTCCTGTCCACGAACTCACCTACAGTCTTTTCTGGGGAGACTTAAGGCATACACGATGGATGAAAAACTGTGGATGTTTTACTTTGAAGACAGTTTGACTGGGGCTTCCAGGGAGTGGTATTCACACTTGACCAGAGCTACTATCAGATGCTAGAAGGACCTAGCTGAAGCTTTCATCAGGCAGTACCAATACAATCTGGACATGGATCCTAACAGGACCCTCTTGATGGGAATGTCTCAATCCTCCAGGGAAAGCTTCAGGGAATATGCCCAAAGGTGGAGACAGCTTGCTGCTGCTGTCCAGCCACCCATGTCGGAAAGAGAAATGGACGACATGTTCATAAATACTCTGCAAGGAACATATATTGATAGGCTAACTGCCTTTTCTTCCACCAGCTTCGCAGACGTAGTTATAGTTGGAGAAAGGATTGAAAGCCTTTTGAAGATGGGTAAGATTTCTGATAACGGTGCAAGTTCGTCCAATAACCCCAGGAAGCCATTTGTGGGACCTAGAAGAACCGGTGAGACAAATGCTATTCATGCCAACAGGGGCAGACCTCAGCATGTCCACAGATCAGTAGCAGCTATCACTATTCCAGCTTCGATTCCTCAGCAACCAGCATATCAACAACCACAACAACCACATTACCAACAGCAAGTTCAGTATCCACCACAGAGAACCTACAACAACAATAACAACAATCAACAACAAAGACCCTTTCAGCAAAGACCATCACAGGCAAACAGGGTGATTGACCCTATCCCTATGCCTTACGCTGCCTTATTGCCACAACTCCTGAAGCTCAATTTGGTTGAGTTAAGGACATTAGCACCACCAGATCCCTCCAATCTTCCAAGGAATTACGATGTCAACGCCAGGTGTGCTTTCCATTCCAATGCACCAGGCCACAACACTGAGAAATGCAGGGATTTACAAATGAAGGTACAAGATCTGGTGGATTCTAAAGCCCTCAACTTTGCACCCCCTCCAAATGTCAACAAGAATCCCATGCCCAATCATGGAGGGCCAAGAATTAATGCCATTGAGGAAGACAAGCCATATTTCTTGATCACCAGTGTTGCACAAATTCGAACACCTCTGGTCGAAATTAAAGCTCAGCTTCTAGAGTGCCAGATATTCCCCGGATGTGAGCTTGGTTGTGGGTATTGCAACATTGCAGTCAACAGGTGTGATAATTTGAGAAGTGGTATAGATGGTCTTATCAAAGATGGCATACTTCAGATCTCAACAACGGCGCCTACAAATCCAGCAATTCCTTTGACAACAATTCCTGATTCTCCTACAACTGCAGCAACAATCATTCCTACCGATTCATCAATATCATCAACAATGGTTCCGTCCATCACTTCAACAAATCAAGTTTCAGCAACCATCTCTTCTACAACATCAGCATCCATTTATTCTGCAGAATCTTCTACAACACCAGCAGAAATTAATGAAGATATCTCAGCAGTCACCATCTACTATGATCCATCAAATGTTCCTCCAAACAACAACTTTCAACAACAAACAGTGGCACCTCCTGCCAGATCACCAGTCACCATTTACTACGATCCGCACACCATTACAATACCCTCCTCTGCGGCGGTCAGTCCGGTCACCATTACGGTGCCTGGACCCGTTCCTTATGAAAGCAGTAATGCCATACCTTGGCATTATGGCTCTGACCTCTACTGCAACGGGGAGAAAATCAATTTGGATTCTTCAAACTCTTCCCCACAAATTGATAATGTTGGGGGAGGCGGAGGCTTCACCAGAAGCGGGCGCCTTTTTGCCTCACAATTGCAAAGACCTAATGCCGAAGCAGAGGCTGCTGCCAAAGCAAAGGGAAAGAGTGTGATATCTGAAGAGCCGATTATCAAGGAAACTCAGAAGACATCTTTTGAACAAGATGTAGACGAGTTTATGAGAATCATAAAGAGAAGTGATTACAAGGTGGTGGATCAGCTTCACCAAACTCCCTCAAAGATCTCCATATTATCCCTATTGATGTGTTCTGAAGCTCACAGGAATGCATTATTGAAAGTCCTGCACGCAGCATACGTGCCAGAGGAGATCACTGTTAATCAGCTAGAAACCGTGGTAGAAAATGTCAATACCATTCATGGACTGGGCTTTACCAATGCTGACTTAACAACTGAGGGACGTAACCACAACAAGGCTTTACATATCACCCTGGAATGCAAGGGTGCTGTTCTATCACATGTACTGGTGGACACTGGGTCTTCGCTCAATGTTCTACCAAAGAAAGCCTTAGTGAAGCTGGAGTATGATGGCTTGGCACTGCGTCCGAGTAACTTAGTGGTGAGAGCATTTGATGGCTCTAAAAGATCAGTGCTTGGGGAGATTGATCTGCCTGTGATGATTGGCCCGAAAACTTTTAAAATTACCTTCTATGTGATGGACATTCAGCCGGCCTACAGCTGTTTGTTGGGTAGACCCTGGATTCATGCCGCTGGCGCTGTTACGTCAACCCTTCACCAGAAGCTGAAATTCGAGTGGGAAGGCTAGATCATCACCATCTGTGGGGAAGAAGACATCTTTGTTAGCCATCTGGCTACGTACAAGTACATAGAGATGGATGGAGAAATCCATGAAACCATGAGCCAGGGGTTTGAGGCCCTGAATATTAATGAAGCATCTGCTGTACTGGGAACTTCCATGACGTCTTATCAACAAGCCAAGAAGGTTGTTGAAGAGGGTACTGCCCAAGGCTGGGGCAAGCTGCTGCCCGTGGAAAAGAAGGAAGACAGATTTGGGTTGGGTTACAAACCAACTCAACAAGATCAATCAGAGGCTGCCAAGAAATCCAATTTTGTCAGCGGGGGAATGCTCACCCCGGATGCAGTGAACAATGTGGAAGACGAGGAAGAAAGCGACCGCAGCCTGGAGAGCTGGATACGTCCAAGGATCCCGGGGAGCCAAGTCCTTAACTGGTCTTCCCAGGAAATTATAAGGGTTACTCCTGCAGAGTAATTATTATTTCCTGTATTATTTAAGCATGCATCAAGTCTTGCATCTTGCCCAAGATGTCAACATTCATTTTCTAATCGGGCCATCTTGTAATTTTGTGCAAACAGATCAATCAATGAATATCGGACATCTTTTGCAAATGAGTCTTTTTCTTTCCCGCTCACTGTTTTTCTTTTTTCTTTTTGTACAAAAAATAAAATGGCAATGTTTTCAAAATGATAACTTCATTTCACTTTTTCTAAAAGAAGATTAAAATTGATCACTAAAATGAACAATCTAAACCTTTGCAGAGAGTGCCTTCCAGATTGCACCGACAAAAACACTGTTATGGCTTCGTATGACTTTGACAATCCAATCAATCAAGCTGATGAAGGGGTTGAAGAAGATTATGAGCTTCCTGAAGAGCTAGCCAGGTTGTTAAGGCAAGAGGAGAAGGTTATCACTCCTCATCAAGAGGAGGTTGAAACGGTTAATCTTGGTACGGAAGAAGACGTGAAAGAGGTTAAGATCGGGGCCTGCTTACAAGACTCAGTGAAAGAACAACTGATTGACATGCTTCGTGAATATGTGAATGTGTTCGCTTGGTCTTATCAGGATATGCCAGGGTTGGACACCGATATTGTTATGCACAAGCTGCCTTTGAAAGAAGACTGCCCACCGGTGAAACAGAAGTTGCGCGGTACTCGCCCAGATATGGCAATGAAGATTAAAGAAGAGGTACAAAAACAGTGGGACGCCGGGTTCCTTGCTGTGACTAGCTATCCGCCGTGGGTTGCTAATATTGTACCTGTGCCTAAGAAAGACGGAAAGGTGAGAATGTGTGTGGATTACCGGGATCTGAACAGAGCCAGCACGAAAGATGACTTCCCTTTACCTCACATTGATGTATTGGTTGATAATACGGCTCAGTTCTCGGTGTTCTCCTTCATGGACGGATTTTCAGGATACAATCAGATCAAGATGTCACCTGAAGACATGGAGAAGACAACTTTCATCACACCCTGGGGCACATTCTGTTATAAGGTGATGCCATTCGGACTGAAGAATGCTAGTGCCACTTATCAATGGGCTATGGTAACATTATTCCATGACATAATCCATAAAGAAATAGAATGTTATGTGGATGACATGATTGCCAAGTCCCTCACAGAAGAAGACCACCTGGTAAATCTGTTGAAGTTATTCAAGCGTCTGAGGAAGTACCAACTGAAGTTGAACCCCAACAAATGCACATTTGGGGTGCGATCCGGTAAGTTGCTGGGATTTATTGTAAGTGAAAAAGGAATTGAAGTTGACCCTGATAAAGTCAATGCCATTCAAGATATGCCTGCACCAAAATCAGAAAAAGAAGTTCGAGGTTTCTTAGGTAGATTGAACTACATTTCACGGTTCATATCTCACCTTACAGCAACTTGTGAACCTTTGTTCAAGTTGTTAAGAAAGAAACAAACAGTCAGGTGGAACGAAGACTGCCAGAGGGCTTTTGACAAAATCAAGGAGTACTTGCAAGAGCCTCCAATCCTTATACCTCCAGTTGAAGGAAGACCTCTAATCATGTACTTGACAGTATTAGAAGAATCAATGGGGTGTGTGCTGGGCCAGCATGACGAGTCTGGTCGAAAAGAGTATGCAATATACTACCTAAGCAAAAAGTTTACCGACTGTGAACAACGTTATTCACTGCTCGAGAAAACTTGCTGTGCTTTAGCGTGGGTTGCTCGCCGACTAAGACAGTATATGTTGACCCACACTACTTTATTGATCTCAAAGATGGACCCCGTCAAGTACATATTTGAGAAGCCAGCACTTACCGGACGGGTTGCAAGATGGCAAATGATCCTCACAGAATATGACATTCAATACACATCTCAGAAAGCCATCAAAGGCAGTGTATTGTCTGATTATTTAGCTGAGCAACCCATTGATGATTACCAGCCTATGAGATTTGACTTCCCTGATGAAGACATCATGTTCATAAAAGCAAAAGATCATGAAGAGCCTGTTCACACTGAAGGGCCTGACCCGGAAGAAGAATGGACTATGATGTTTGATGGGGCTGTTAATATGAATGGTCGTGGTGTTGGTGCAGTACTCATTACGCCTAAGGGAGTTCACATGCCATTCTCGGAAAAACTCACCTTCAACTGCACTAACAATGAAGCTTGCATTATGGGTCTTGAGGAAGCCATTGACCTCAGGATCAAGACTTTGATCGTATTCGGAGATTCAGCTCTGGTAATCAATCAAACCAACGGCAAATGGTACACGCACCAAGATCATCTGATACCTTACCGGGATTATACAAGAAGGTTATTGACTTTCTTCACAACAGTCAAGCTTGAGTATATCACTCGAGACGAAAATCAGTTCGCGGATGCTCTTGCTACCATTTCATCCATGATCAAAGTTCAAACTGTCAACTTTGTACCTCAAATTGCAGTGTCCAGACTTGACAGACCGGCATATGTATTTGCAGCAGATGTTGTTAAAGATAATAAGCCTTGGTTCCATGATATCAAATGCTTCTTGGAGGATCAAACATACCCACCTGGGGCATCTTCCAATGACAAGAAGACATTAAGAAGGCTTGCTGGAAGTTTCTTCCTGAATACTGATGGTTCCCTGTACAAAAGAAACTTTGATATGGTACTCCTCAGATGCGTTGATAGAACAAAAGCAGACTTGTTGATGCACGAGGTGCACGAAGGATCCTTTGGTACCCATGCAGGAGGGCATGCCATGGCTAAAAAGTTGCTAAGGTCAGGTTATTACTGGATCACAATGGATGCTGACTGTTGTGCTTATGCCAGAAAATGCCATAAATGCCAGATTTATGCGGATAAAGTGCATGTGCCTCCGAATCCCCTGAATGTGATGTCTTCACCCTGGCCCTTTGCCATGTGGGGGCATTGATATGATTGGCAAGATTGAACCAACTGCTTCAAACGGCCACAGATTCATCCTGGTTGCTATTGACTATTTTACCAAGTGGGTTGAAGCAACTTCATATGCAAATGTTACAAGGCAAGTGGTAGCCAGATTCCTGAAGAGAGATATCATCTGTCGGTATGGAGTACCCGAGCGAATCATTACTGATAATGGTTCCAACTTGAACAACAAAATGATGGCAGAGTTATGCCGGGACTTCAAGATCCAACACCACAATTCTTCTCCCTACAGGCCAAAGATGAATGGCGTTATTGAGGCAGCTAACAAGAATATCAAGAAAATTGTGCAAAAGATGGTGGTTACCTATAAAGATTGGCATGAAATGCTACCATTTGCCTTGCATGGGTACCGTACGTCAATAAGAACATCCACTGGGGCAACACCGTATCAGCTTGTTTATGGTATGGAGGCAGTCCTACCTGTTGAAGTTGAATTACCCTCCCTGCGGGTACTAATGGATGTTAAGCTGAATGAAGCAGAATGGGTCTGGTCCCGATACGAACAACTGAATCTGATTGAAGAGAAAAGGTTGGCTGCCATTTGTCATGGGCAGCTATATCAGAAAAGAATGAAGAAAGCCTTCGATCAGAAAGTTAGGCTCCGAGAGTACCAAGTAGGAGATCTTGTGCTGAAAAGACTCCTCCCTCCTCATACAGACCACAGGGGCAAGTGGACTCCGAACTATGAAGGGCCGTTCGTAGTAAAGAAAGTTTTCTCCGGTGGAGCACTCATGCTCAGTACTATGGACGGTGAAGACTTCCTGTCCCCTGTGAATTCAGATGTAGTTAAAAAATACTTCGCATGAAAATGACCCGCTGGACATAAAAGCAGAATGTAAGTCTAGGCAAAAAATAGGGCATCCCGGCGAGTCAAAAACAGAATAAAAGACTCGGGCAAAAAAAAGGGAAAATAAACAAAAAAATGTACACCCGCTGAGTTGAAAAGCCGCATTGGACAACTCAGGCAAAAATGGGTATCCCGGTGGATTGAAAACCCGAAAGGGCGATCCACGCAAAATAAGGGAATAAGCGAACAACTGCATTCTAAATTCATCTGTATCACTCACAACCTGACAAGTTCCGAAAGGTTTGAGCGTCGGTCGGAACCAGCCTTCTTCAGAAAGCAAGACGAGAAGAACGTCAAATGTCATACGAGTCATGGCAAAAGGGAAGCTCCTTGAAGCGTCATCAACATTACCAACATCTTTTGTTTCTCAATTTGTAACAATCTCCTCATTTCAGGGGATTTGTTTCTCTGACTGTATCTTGCCAATTCAGGGCACACAAATTAATAAAATCAGATTTTCAGTCATGTTTCGTCTTATACAATTTATTTTCATTTGCAAAACTATTCGATGTCTTTAAGGTATTGATTGCATGAATACAGATGTTTCTCTTCTAAAAATACGTGCTTGTAGGAAAGATACTTACCCCCGGGAGTGTCTAAACTCCTATGGTGGAATCCGGTAAGGGATACCTCGAGATTACTTGTGCGTTTCTCTGTCTTTTCAGGATTGCAGGTATTCAAAGCACAACATGGGGCATGGAAGCTTCTCCCCAGCAAGCTGGCAAATCATTATCTACTCAGTCTATCTCCCAATTAGCGCCGGAGGTGTTCATATCCCCAGCTGAGTTATCGAGTATCATCCTCAGCAGGATCCCCACAAGATCTTTGGGAAGGTCTTTCAGTGATCTCTCTTCTCCCCAGCTGAGTTTCCGGTCATCATTCCTTCCCCATCCAAATGCTAGACAGAGAACTACTTCCCCACAGAGTCTCAACCTCTATCCAGCAAAGCAATACCCGAAGATCTCACAACAGAGTGACGAAAGCTTCTACAAACCCCAGCTGGGTCCCTTATTACATGATAGGTTTACCAAGGACCTACTTCCCCATGCAGAGTCATACATGTCAGATCTATCAATGATCTTATCCCCAGCTAGGATATTTACTTCAAGCAGATCAGCCAGAGATCTTCACATCAACGGGATCCGAATCCCGAATCGGTATCTTTGCATAATCATAGCATTCGCATCATATTTTCCCCACAGAGCGTAGCATTCCGTCTAATACGGAGCATTACGGAAAAAATCAAACATATTGCATAATCATAAGCCATGTTCTGAATCGAACATTTGTAAGTATTGACAATCCATCAACGATATACGGAAAACTCCCCAGATTCCCCGGCAGAGAGCCAAGGCACTTTCCCTAAAGATACAGATACTTCCTGACACCCGTCCGTGTCATATCCCCAGTAGAAAGCCAAAGCGTCCCCTCCGCACTCACATATACATATATATACAATTCCTTGACACTCGTCCGTGTCACCCTTCCCCAACATAGTTACCTAAACACTTTGTAAACCATACACTTGTTTATAATGCACTTTTTCCGACACCCGTCCGTGTCATTACCCCCCCAGCAAGTTAAACACTCGCCTATACACCACTCATACTTGTTACTCCTATTTTACTCATACAGATACTCGTCCGTATCTTGTATACACCACTTATATCCCCTCAGATTCGACACTCGTCCGTGTTCTTTGTTAACCAGTTGGTACTCGTCCGTATCATCATCTCTGAACATGCGTCAAGCGTTTGTTTCTACTGATACTCGTCCGTATCATGGTCTTAAGGATGCTCGTTCGCATCTTTAATCCATACACAATGTCAGATACTTTTACCTCTTTTAGAGTTTATACACTCGTCTGTGTCTATTATTCCCCAGAAGAGTCCCCGCAGAATCAATACTCATCCGTGTTCTTTGTTAACTAGTTGATACTCGTCTGTATCATCATCTCCGAACATGTGTCAGCATTTGTTTCTACCTGATACCCGTCCATATCATAGTCTTAAGGATGCTCGTCCGCATCTTTAGTCTATACACAGTACCCAAACGCTTATACCTCTCATTTCTTGGATGTAGACACTCTTCCGTGTTTACTTTTCCCCAGCGAAGTCCTCAGCAAAACTTCCTTTCTATCTGACATTCGTCCTATGTCATGATACCTTTTCGGCAGCCGTACCCTGCCAGGTGATCGTCCTTCACCTTTTTTATGATCGTCCTTCATCAACCCCCAGTGGAGTCTCTATTCATTAGAGCCCTTTCTTATCCGACATTCGTCCTATGTCGTGATATCTTGAGCAGCCGTCCCCTGCTAGGTGATCGTCCTTCACCTTTGATGACCGTCCTTCATCTTACCCCGAGAGCAGCCGTACCCTGCTAGGTGATCGTCCTTCACCTCTTGATGATTGTCCTTCATCATGCTTATCCGATGGCCGTCCCCATCGTCGACCTTGCTACCCGACATTCGTCCTATGTCGTGGTACATTTGGCAGCCGTACCCTGCCCGGTGATCGTCCTTCACCTTAGATGACCGTCCCTCATCTTATCCCCAACAGAGCAGCCGTCCCCTGCTAGGTGATCGTCCTTCACCTCTGATGACCGTACCTCATCATTTATTTCATTTACCTATAATCCCTAGAGAGTCTTATAGCTTTACTTAATGGTCGTCCCCTTCATTGCTTTGTTTCCCACATCTTCCCCAGCATGTCGGTCGTCCCCGTCATCGCTTTATCCCCAACAGTCGTCCTCTGCTCGACGGTCGTCCTCCGTCGCCCGCACTTTATAATTATACTTTATTTTCTTTTACAATCTATATCCCTTTTCTTCTTCATTCTGTGAGTGCAAATTTTGGACTGTCTTTGGTATTCAACCACAAGTTATCTTGTTTGAATGATAAGCCGCCGCTTACATCCTGCACAGCTAACTCATGTTTGAATAGGGGCAGTTGTAAACACCCCAAATTTACCTTCACCCATTCACCATGGCTTGTGATCTTTTCATATGCATAAGTTCAGCAATACCATTCTCATACCACATTTTTGATTCACTGCATTGCTTCTAAGTCATCTGCATCTAGGGTTTGTGATCTGAGAAATCCAAGAGCTATTTGAGCCACTCAAAAGGCCATCAATCACTTAAAAGGGTTCCATGTATGTTCAAGCATCATATTATATCCTCACAAAGTCAAGAAAGTCAAAGAATCACAAGAACTGAGAATGGCATGGAAGCAGAGCCAGGTTTAACTGCACAGATGACCTAGAATTAGGGTTTTGGTTTCAAAGGCCATAACTCCAATTTTTTTGGTCATTCTTGTTTCTATTGGTCTCTATATGGTATAAGGATCATGCATATCAATTTTCATGAAGAAATTCCATGGGGAAGGCATCTAATCAAGAGTTGACTTCTTGGGCAAGTCAGTGTAAAATTAGGGCATCTGAGGCCCCCAATGACCCAACCAAAGGGTGTTCTTCATCATTTTGAATTTGTATGATCTTTATTTGATCATAGAAGATGTTATAAGTTCACAAAATTGAAGAATTTCAAGCCATTTGCAAAGTTGCCTTTTTGGGAAAGTGACTTGTAATGGAAACTTGCATTTTTGGGAAAGTTTTTCAATCTCCTCAAATTGATTCAAAAATGCCTCAAATGAGAAAACCTTGGTCATGAAAGTTGTAGAATGGATCATTCCCTTTTCAAAAAGTACAAGAACTTGTCCTAATTCATTTTGGATCAAAAGTTATTGCCTTGCAAAGTTGGATAAAATCATTGAAATTTCACTTTTGCACAAAATGGAAAACCTGCAAATTCTCATGGCCAGCCTTTATGTGACTTCAATGTGACCTCTAATCATCATACAAATACAATGCATGGCCTAAAAATCAGTTTGGCCCAAGGGATTTCCCATTTCTATGCCTTGATTTTCAAGTAACCATAAGCCATCCTTCATGAAAGTGCAAAGAGGGATTTCTTGCAAAATCATTCTCAAAGGGATTGTATGATCTCTAGCTGGTTTCAAGACATTGCCATAACCTCATGAGGCATCTCACACCAAAAATTCAGCAAGACTTATCACATGTACATGGCCAAAAATCATGAAATGTAACAAGTTGTCAAGTTGCAAAAACCCTTCCAACTTATGATCCAAATGCTGCAGTCCTTCATGAATCATCCAAGGGCCATCCTTGACTCAAGCTGAGGCAGGACAAGCCCTAAGATTGCCTCTAACCCGAGCCATTCTTAGAGTACACAAACCTTGACTTTCTTGCATTTTTTCCCATACCAATCCCACAGTGCCACCACCAACTCTCTGCCCAACCAGAGTATGATATGTGGCCATCAAGCAACCCAAAAAACACACCATACACAAGCTGAATCCTCCCACATTGCAGCCCACAAAAAATCTGTCAAAACCTTTCCCTCTTCGAATCACTCAACACAGCCATCAAACCTCAACTCTTTCTTCACTAATGAACCACAAATCACTCATAGAACAAGAAGCACTCTCTGAAACAGCCTGAAACTTCACATATCCAACTCTCCAAATCTGCTACACCAGAACCAAAACCTTCAAACCAGGCCATACAAACTCATTCTAAGCCTCATTTCATCATCCAGAGGTTCATAGGAGGGGATTTGCAACAAAGGAAAGTCCAGAAAGCTCAGAAACAAAATTTTCAATCTCAGGTATACTTCATGAACTTTTTTCTCAAAAGCTTGTTTTTAAGTTCATTTATGATTCCTTGAGTTCCCCTGGTCATGGGGATATGTTTATTTTTGAAAATGGTTGAGAAACCACTGTGTATGCAAGCTCTGAAATTTTGCCCGTAAAAATGTTTTGCTTCGATTCTCTTTGTTCATGCTTGATAAATGATGTTTGATGATGGATTTGAGTTTAGTTTGGATAGGAGAATGTTTCTAGGCAATTAATTTAGGTTGGGGTGGCCTGTAGTGAAAGCTAGGTTTTTGGTTTCGCCGGAGAAGATGACCGGAACACTGTTCCGGCCGTCTGAGTTTCATTAAACCCTAATTTGGTTTAGCAACGTAATTATGAGAGTTTGAATCTGGACCTTGGATTCTGTTGACTTCCATTGACTCCCGCGCGTTTGGATGGCCAGGATCAGTCATTAAAACCCTAACCCTTAATTAATTAAATTAATTTGAATTAATTAGTCAGAACGCATCTGGACCACTCCTTTTGGCGCCAGTCAACTCCCTCCACCCAGCTTTGAATGTCAGCCCTTAGATTTGCATACTTTTCATTATTTTCATTTTAATTCCATTTTCTTTTCATTTTATTTATACGAATTATTTAAAATAGCAAAAATCATTTAAAAATTATGAAAATTTTTGTCAAAGATTTCATTAATTTTTAAAACCCAAAAATATTTTTATTTTTATTTTTTGCATTAAAAATTATTTTTAAATTATTTAAATGTTTATTTTTAATTAGTTAATGAAAATTAATTAATTAAAAATACATTTAGGTATTTAAAAATCACCAAAAAATTCACATTGCATTTAGAAACATTGTCCAACTCTCAAACCAAATTTCTTTTTTGTTCTTGATGCCTTTTGATCATTTGCATTGGAATTAATTTCATTTTAAGGCAATATTTTGGTTCAACCTTTGAAAAATCCCTTCTGCCTAACCCTTGAGAGTTGGATGATGATTCTTCTTGCACTCATAGCATGTAGTTAATAGGATAAAATTGGTTTGATTTGATCTTGCATTTTCAATTTGTTTAGCCTTTTTCTTGATGAGGTACCCCAAAACCCTAGCAATCTTAGGAAATTCATAACTTACACTAGGTTAAGAGTTGGATCCTCTCCTTTGGGCAGTGAGCTTGTATAGGTTTAGGGTATCTTTGATTGCATTTTCAAATTTTTATCATGTCATTTGCTTCTGGTTTTGGATTTTTGCTTTGCATGATGCATGTAACCCTAATTTGTGCCTTCCTTTGCCTCCATTTCTCATTTGCTTGCATCCCATGACTTGCCATGACATTTTGTGCATCCACATGATTCATAATACATCTTAGGACATATTAGAATCATGTTTGATCATTGCATCTTTCATTTTCCATTGTTATAGGTCCATTGCATTTCATAACTTTTCATGTACTTTCATGGTTCAAAGCATACCTCATTTGCATCCTTATGCTTGTTTGATCATTCTCATCTCTTGTCATGTGTTTGCATCATCTCTTAGCATCATTAACATCATGTTATTGCTTCTGACTTTGGTTTGCATCATGACATTTCATCTCATTTGCATTGCATTTCATTTCTTTTGGCTAACTTTTCAGGTGGTAAGTTGTTTTGAGAAGTGAATTTTCCTTCACTTCTCACAATCTATTCTCATCTCTCTTGCATCTTTGCTGCATTTTATCTTGTGTATTGGATTGAGCTTGCTCATTCATGCTCTTTCCCATCTTCTTTCTTCAAGCAACTTGTCTTCTTAAGTGAAGCAAGTTGTTTTGCTTCTCTCTGCTTCTTGATCCTTTCATCTGCTTCTTTCCTTGGTGGCTCTTTGAAGATTTCTCCTCTTAAGCCTCATTAACCCTAGGAACAACCAAGCATGATAACAATTAGGGTTTGACTAGTCCCCCATTTAGCTTTTACCTTTGTGTCATCTTTGAGTCTTCTCTTCTCATCTCACAGTCAAGGACTAAACCCTAAAGGTTTTAAGGCTTTGTGATTAAGCTTATGCCTGCATCCTTCTATTAGGATGGAGTGTATAAATTTAATCCTAAGTGTTAAACCCTTAATGTGTTTAAATACTTTAATCAATCCATCTAATAATCACTAAGACATCAAGCTTGCAACTTGGGCCTTGTATTAGGGTTCTAATTCTTCCTTAATTGGTTAAGAAGGACTAACCCTAGTGTTAATGGACAAGTCCCCCTCAAGTTGTCTTAAAAATCATAAAATCTACTTCTTAACCTTATCATTAACTAAAATCCACTTTAATAAAGGCCTTGTTTTGTCATGAGGTTAATCCCTAATCATGGATTAAGTTGAGGAGCCTTTCTCAGCTTAAATGTTCTCATCTATTATCCTTCTTTAGGATGGTGTAATGAGTCCATTAAATCCTTGATTATGGCTTAAACTCATTACTTAACACTAAACAAAAACAACAAAAACATCTAAATCATCACAAGTAGGTTAATGATCTTAATCCTACATCATGGTAATTAAGTGTGAGAGGATGTGATGAGTTTACTAATCCATTGGTTTAAGCTTAAGCTCATTTTATTATGACAAATTTCCAAAAGCAATAAAAGATTGAAAACACAAAAACAAACAATAATCGTCTCCTCCGGGATTCTTTTCTCATCTCATTCACTCATAAACAAGAACTTGCTTCTTCCGTCTAATGCAAGACAGTTTGCACCTGAGTCAGACAGGTCATACACTTGAGCATAGGCAAGTAAGCAGTTCACAAGTCAATTTATCTTTCAGTCTCTTTGGGTCGAACTACGGTGTTCTGACTTCCTCATTGCACGAGAGGATACGTAGGCATAACTTAACAGTTATCGAACAAAAGTCTCTGTATATCCCCCTCTTTCCAGCTTTATTCTTTAAGCCTCATGGTCTTGAGTATTTCATTCTTACTCTTACACTGACACTTCACTTATACACTTCTCACTTCTTTTACACTGACACTTGCATTCTTTCCAGCTTTGATACACATATGGCACTAACACTACCCCTTTAAAACACAAATCTCTTAAGCGTGGATCCCGTCGAGTACGACGAACAATCTGGGTGCTAATACCTTCCCAGGTTGTAACCAACCCCCTTTCTCAGTCTCTCTGGTTCGCAACCGTCTTATCCATCTTTCTTCTAGGTTTATGCAGCATTACCTTTCCTTCGGGATAAAAATGCCTAGCTGGCGACTCTATTCATTCATTCCCTCTCTTTTTGCCGACCGTTTGCGTCTGTACCCCTTCTGACCAGGTGTCATTTGGTGGGAGCGACACCTGTACCACATTCGCAACCCATTGAGGATAAGAAGTCACAGCTAAGAACCCTGCATCAAATTGTTTCATCACCTCCGCCTTAATCTTCTCTGACATTTCAGGACGCATGCGACGAACCTTCTGCTTCTTTGGACGACAATCTTCTTTTACCGGTAAACGGTGAACCACAATGTCTGTATCCAACCCTGACATATCTTTATAGGACCAAGCAAAGATCTCCACATAATCATGTAACATCTGAATTAATCTGCTCTTGACACCATCTTATAATTTAGCCCCTATCTTGACCTCTTTCCTGTTTTCTTCAGTTCCCAAATTCACAACTTCGATTGGCTCTTCATGTGGCTGTATAGCTTTCTCTTCTTGTTGTAACAACCTAGCAAGCTCTACAGGTACTTCACAATCTTCCTCCTTTCCATCTTCAGCTTGATAGATCGGATTCTCGAAATTATAATTGGCAATAGTAGAACTGTTATCAACAGGATCCAGAGTGGATGAGGATCTGCATTTTAGTGATGTGGGTGTGTGTAAGAACACATAGCTGATAAAACAAAAATAAAATAAAAGAAAGACAAGGAACACAATATTTACGAAAACGAAACGTCCACTGATTTTTATTGAATGAAGTATGCAAATGAAATGACATCCTGAAACAAGCATACCATTGTGCCCCGGGTAACGCACAAAGCTTAAGAGTTTAATTGTTAAAAAAAAATTACAAACTTAAAAGTAACAACATAGTAATAGTATTTACTCCTGACTAAAGGAGATAGGAATAACATCTTCAGCCTTCCAATTATTGAGCCCATCACCCACAGTAGGAAAAATCCAAGCATCCAAGTTGTAGTCTTCATCATAGTCACCCACAACATTGATTTGATCTTTCATAATCCCTTGATTGGTGATACGAACAGCACGAGCACGACAAACAGCCTTCTAGGACTCTGCAGTGAAACCCAAACCAAACTTGTCAGACTTGTAAGGAATGTCAGGAAGCTGACCCCAAATAGTACAACCACCTTCATCTACCACAGCTCTAGCATCTTTGAGGGAGGCCATTGTAGGAGGAACTCTGGTGACCACAGGAATTCTCTTGACAACAGGAGGAGCTTCAACATTAGGAACAACCCAAGGAACTACTTCAAATGTCTGGCAAGGAGTCTCAACATATTCACCTTCCACTTCCAGATACATAAATGTATTCACATGACTGATTATATATTCTTCTTCTCCGTAAACAGTAACAACCTTTCCCTTCACTGGATATCCCAACTTCTGATGTAACGTGGAGGTCACAGCACCTGCCCCATGGATCCAGGGGCGCCCGAGCAAACAAGAGTACGAAGGACGAATATCCATTACATAAAAGGTAGCATTGAAGACTTGAGAACCTACTTTGATTGGGAGATCTATTTCTCCATGCACCACTCTTCTCTAACCATCAAAGGCCTTCACCACTATATTACTTGGTCTTAACACAGCATCTTCAGGACTAAGCTTGTCCAGAACCTCTTTGGGCAGCACTTTCAGTGAAGAACCATTGTCTATCAACACATGAGACAGGGTAGTGCCTCTACACTCAATAGAGATATGTAAAGCCCTGTTATGATCCCTCTTGGCAGGAGTCAAATCAGCATCGGAGAAACCTAACCCATTATCATAGGTCAAGTGTGCAACACAATTTTCAAACTGGTCTACAGAAATCTCATTTGGTACGTGAGCAGTCTTCAAAAATTTAATCAAGGCTTTAGCATGAGCCTCAGAACACAACAATAGACAACATGGAAATCTTGGAGGGAGTATGCCCCAATTGATCAATAACATCATAATCCCTCTTGCGAATGATTTTCAGTACTTCTTCCATCTGCTTAGAAAGATCATCAGCAGTTGGTACATCCTTTTTTATAGGTTCAATAATAGGACCTTTGCCCCGAGCATCAGCAGTGGAGGTAGTAGTTGGAGTAACTGTATTCTTGGAGGTAGCCGGAGGAGAGAAAATTCTTCCACTTCTTGTGATCTTACTAGATCCAGCAATATTGTCAACATCAAGGTTTTCATCAGCAACAAGTGTATCAGCTAAGGATTCCTTCTTAACACCATGAATATAAACTTCGGAACCATAATGCC
The DNA here is from genome assembly GCA_963966055.1 of Lathyrus aphaca. Lineage (NCBI taxonomy): Eukaryota > Viridiplantae > Streptophyta > Magnoliopsida > Fabales > Fabaceae > Lathyrus > Lathyrus aphaca. The sequence goes on from OZ014520.1 coordinate 446,127,309, forward strand.
AAGGTACAACTTTATCAGAAGTATATGGAATAGGACCAGGAGTGGTAATGATCATAGGAGCCACTCTAGCTTCAACAACAGTCCTTACAGGGCCTTCAGCAGTAATCTTAATTGGACCCTTATGAGTGATCTTGACAGGGCCCTTGGAAGTAATCCACACTGGCATTTTATCAACCATATCCACCTCTTCAACCTTCGCACCTTGAGTTATATGTTCAACCATACTCTCCATAGAAGGTGTCCTCTCAAACAATATGGTGTAATTATCCATGAGGCGTTGAATACCATCCTTCAACTTCCAGCAGCTATCTGGTTTATAAGCACAATAAAAACAATCTTCATTACAACCTGGAAAGAACCCAGCTTGTACCAACTTCTTCTTAATAACAGACAATGGTGTAGTCACATCTACAACTGAGGAAATATGTGAAACTTCATCAATGGCATTAATAGTCTTTTCATGATTTGGCATGGGAGCAGTAATCACATTTGGAGTACCAGGAGGGTCAAACTCAATCTCTCCAGCATCAATCATATCTTGAATCTTGTTCTTCAATATCCAGCAATTATTGGTATCATGTCCCTGACAATTAGAATGATACGCACATCGCGCATTAGGATTGTACCTGGGAGAGGTAACATTAGGATTCAGAGGAGGGTCCTTCAAAGTAATGAGTTCACCCTTCAACAAGTGTTGCAAGGCTTGTGCCAGTGACATGTTGATCTTAGTGAACTGTCTTCTAGGCCTCTGCTGATTGCCCTATGGTGGCTCTAGTGTTGCAGGAGTAGGATTGGAGATATGGACTGCACTCACAGATTGGTGCCTCCTATTATGACCAGATTGACCATAAACAACATTTGACTCCTTCTTCCCACTAGGGGGCTTCTTTGTAGTACTTGATGAAGAGGCACCCACTTGTATCTTGCCACTCCTTATACCACTTTCTACACGCTCTCCTGTCATTATCAACTCAGTGAAGCCAGATGATGAGCTTCCAATGAGATGACTATAAAAAGGACCATTCAATGTACACATGAACATATCCACTAACTCCCTGTCAGTTAGAGGAGGTTGTACTCTACCAGCCAAATCTCTCCATTTCTAGGCATACTCTTTGAAATTCTCTTTAGCACCCATAGACATGCTTTGTAGTTGCATGCGAGTTGGTGCTAGATCAACATTGTATTGATATTGCCTATAGAAGGCCTCAGCAAGATCATTCCAATCACGGATGTTGACACTCTCCAACTGATAGTACCATTCCAATTGAGCTCTAGACAAGCTCTCTTGGAAGAAATGGATCCATAACTTCTTATCAGCAGTATGGGGTTGGATCCTCCGGACATAGGACCTCAGATGCAGCTTGGGACATGAAACACCATCATATACTACAAAAGTAGGGACCTTGAAACCAATGGGTATAACCACTCCAGATATCAAACTCAGATCTTCAAAATCCAGCCCAGAAGACTTTTGCAATTCTATAGCATCCATTCTATCCACCAGCATCTTGAACTTATCTTCATTAGGATCATGATAGTAATTTGCTTCAGAATCAGAGTCCCCCATTGTATTATGGAGACTGCCTCCCTCTTTCTCAGACTCTTCAGACTCATAATCTTCAACCTGTTCCTTGGTCTTGACAGGACCTCTGAACCTTCTTCCCATGTTGATAAGGCCTCCTGACCTTTTAGTCTTCTTAGTCTTCTTAGCCAGCAGTGTCTTCAATTCATACTGTCCCTTGGACAAGTTCAGGATCAGCTCTTGGAATTGTGCATTCTGTGCCTGGAGATCTTTGACTGTTTGTTCAAGAGCCATTTCTGCTGAAATAAACAGCGAGAAGATAAGATACTTGTACCTAAGAAACCTGTGATGCAATGATATGGTGTATAAATGCGTATGCAATGTTTTCAAGGACCGCAGGATTTAAATTCGTTTAAACAACCAAAAAGTAAACTTCTATTAGTAATAATTTTTTTTGCCCTTTGGGCTTACAATACAAATGAAATGAATACAAAAAGATGGGGTTTTAAGTCTCCCATGGACGTTTGCTCTTTGTGTTGAGGTATGAGTTGAGATTCCGCTCCTCGTGAAGTTGTTTTGTTAGCTACAGGATTCTTTCTTGACTTGCTTTGTAATGAGTCTCAAAAGTATCCCTTTGCTCCTTCACCTGGATCCAGGACCTCTGTAAGTCTTCCATGTCAGTGGGCATGTCTGGGTGAAGGATGGTATAAGAAGTATCCCCTTCAGCAACAGGCTCCATAGTAACTGGCAGGATGGCAGGATACGGCATCATAAGAGTCTGAGCACGAGATCGCACCCATCTGAGATAAGCTTCCATAGGGATAGTGTACTTAGGCTCCAGAGTCTTGCTGTCAACCTTGTTCACTTTTCCCCATGCTCGTATGAACCTTTGACGATAACCTTGCAGATCGTTGTCGTAGTCAAACACAATACCCTGAATCAACATGTCATGAGGACCATCACTCCGAGCGTAACCAAACTGTCGTAAAGTTAAGGAAGGGTTGTAAGTAATGCCTCCTCTTATGCCTAGAAGTGGCACATTAGGAAACTACCCACAACGGTCAATGATAGTAACATTCTCCATAGATCGAGAGCACCAGTGAATATCTGAATGAGAGAGTGACATGATTCTCTTGGACCACCTGAACCCTTGTTCATTCTTCATCACTGATCGAGGAAGGTGAGAAATAAACCACCTAGATAGCAAAGGTATGCAGCACATCAGAGTTCCTCGTGCCTTCGTAGTACGGGTATGAAGAGAATGCAGAATGTCTCCAAGTAATGTAGGCACTGGATTGTGACTCAGAAATATGTTGATGGCATGAACGTCTATGAACTGATCTGGATTGGGCAACAACACTAAGCCATAAATCAACAAGGCTAAAATCTCCTCAAAAACATCATAGCTCATAGCCTTCAAGAACACTTGAGCCTTCTCTATCAACACCTTAGCAAGAATACCCTTAACTCCACTTCTCATCTCTAAGACAATGTCTGATTTCTTCAAATGTAAGGCTGCAACAATGACTTCAGGTTTAGGTTCTTTTTCCAAGCCTGTGAAAGGTTTCTGATCAAGAATAGGTATACCCAGAAGCTTGGAGAACTCTTCCATTGTAGGAACCAGCTGATAGTCGGGGAATGTGAAGCAATGATGTTTAGGATCAAAGAACTGAAACAGGACACTCATCATGTCTTCATTGAACCCTGAAGTGACTAAATCCAATAGGTGACCATGTCTCTTGATGAACTGGGAGTTTTCAGAAACTTGAGAGACCAATTCCTTAAGCTTAGGAGGTATTCCTATAAAGTTGATCCGGATAGTGTTCCTACGAGCAGAAGCCATGACCTGCAACAAAGAACAAAGATAAATCCTTTGGTCCTTGAAATGGTTAGTGAAAATGCTATTCTTATGATGCATGATGATGTTATAATGTTATTTTCAATCACAAACATGTGGCACACACAAACAAGTCACACAATAGCCCTAGGTTTGAAGGCTTGCATGAGGTTTAAAGGTAAGTACCCTCCCCTGAAGTTAGTTGGTTCATCCTGTCCTATAAAGTAACCAGGTTCTAAGGGATCTCAATATCATTGATCCTTCACAAGGGTGGTTGTTCAGTAGGCAACTTACTTGCCAACCAAAACCCTCCAAGTTTAGAATCTCAATGAGTGTAGCATCGAGTATCAACCAACTTCAGTCTTCACCAAAGCCGGTTATCTCACTACTTTTCTAATGGCCAAGATGGGATGACTAAGGTTCTAAAAGTTAGTTAGTGTATTGACAACATATGGCAGCCTCATATTATCCTCAACTTGACTTAAGGAACATAAGCACCAACCAAGAAGTCACACTAACTATGGCCACCAGATCAACCATATCGGTATACGCCGTACAATTTCCTTGGTCTATTGCCATTTACCTAAGGTACACTAGATGCGGGTTAGGATCTTTCACAAATAAGAGCACCCAACAAGTAAAGTAAAGCAAACAAAGCAAACAAGCTTAAAGTGATCTAATTCCTAAGGGTACCCCTCTTTTATTAAATCCCCAGCAGAGTCACCAGTTCTGTAACACGGTGGGAGAACTGACTTTAGTTGAATGTTGTGGATAGCAAGAGTCTCCACCGACTTTTATTTTATCCAAAGGAAAGGGCATAAAAGAACAGGAAAGACCTTAAAAGATTTTCGGGTTCGGGGGGTAGGTTATGTAAAGGGAAGGTGTTAGCACCCTTTACATCCATGGTTATCCATGGGCTCTTAGTTACTTAGCTCACTTTAAAATGTTTTGAGAAGTGTAGTGTGTGATTAAAAATTTTCTTAAGTTCTTTATAATGATCCTTATACGGATATATATAAAGACTTTGTTTTGAAAATTGTTTGAAAATGTGAAGTGTTTATGAAATGTTTTTGAATGAGTGAGCAAGTACTTAAGAGGAACCTACCCTAATTGGAATCTTTACTGTTCTTGAATGTTCTTTCAATGGTAAGACTATCCATATTATTAAGGAATAGGTAGTCATTACCTTGGATGTTGTATGGGACATGTGAAGGGACATCTGTGATTAGGAAATTGTAAGGTGTCTTAGCAATTTCGAAGGGACTTATCATCTTTTATTCGAAAGGGACAAGATCATTCACGAAGGCAACATTCGAAGGGACTTGATCTTATAATCGTAAAGGGACAAGATGATATTAATGGAGAAGGGACTTTGCTTTTAGGCACCTTACTTGACCATTTGGTTTAGGAAACATGAGAGGTAACCCTTAAGAAGTGAGATGGCGATCCAAGATCGACTTACGTGTGTGCGTGTACAAGTTCAAATATTTATCTTATAATTAGTGATCTAAATTGATTTTTAAACACAAACATGTTTTCACTCCATAATTTACTAACCATAGCAATTTATAAATAAATAAATAAAAATACTACAACTACTACATAGCTTGTACAGTTACATTATAATAAAACAAATTAAATAATGATAATAATAAATAATTAAAATAAAATGGTTAGTGATAAATCAATAATAATAAGAAGAAAAGGTTAGTACAAAATATAAAATATATACATGATAATTAAAATTAAACAAATATTTTTTATAAATTATTTTGATATGAAAATAACTAATAAAGATAAATTTATTTACAAAATATGATTAATAATTTAATTTAGAATTATTTACTAAGTATAATTAAACAAGAATAATTAAAATAACAAATTAAAGTTTTAAGAGAAATTAGGGTTTAGAGTAATTAGAAAATAAATTAGGGTTTATAAATAATTAGGGTTTTAGATATAAAAATATTAGGATTTTTAATTTAATATACAATATTAATCTAATAGTTAAATAAATATATACATATTCAAATACATAAATAAGTAAATGGGTTTAGAATTTAAAAAAAAATATTTTTAGGAATTTTCTTTTAGAAAATAAAATATTTACATATTAAGTTCCTAGAATTATTTAAATTATATATATTGACATAATCATATTTAATAATAAAACAATTAATAAAACAAATAAGCAAAACCAGAATTAAAAAAAATTACCTGGGGCAGGGATTGAACCCATGCCCTAGGCCTTGCCTCCCTCTGGACGAACCAAGCTACCACTGGGCTGCGCGCGCTGGCTGAACAATGAATGACTATTGTTCATTATATTTTAAGCCTGAAAATATAAAGAAAATAAACAAAAAAACATTGAAACTGGGGTTCGAACCCCTGCCCTGATCCTCACATGCACGCGTCCTTGCCAACTGAGCCAGCTTACTTATCTGAAATATATACATCATCAATGAAATAAAATATATGTTAGAATTTGAAACTGGATTTGGCGCGCAACTTCGTCTTCCTCATTCAAATTTCCTTCGAATTCTTCTTCAAAAATTCCTGTGAATTTTCCTGCATATTCTTAAACCAGAAACCTACGTTTTTCAATCATCAAGTAAACCATAATATTAATACAAATTCGAAGCCCAGATCAATTACATAAAGCTTATAGGTCACAACCATGTTCTTAGAACTCATTTAGATTCCCTAAATGCTAAGTTCCCGAATTTGAACTTCAAACCATAATAATGGTGGATTTTGATACAGTCCATAAGAGTCAAATTAAACCATCCAGAAAGCTTCTAAACCTCATAACAAACACAAATCCATAAATAGTTTTCATTATCAATGCATAAATCATTCAAATCGAAAAAAACAAAACATGAACAATATGCATTCGGGTTGATCATATGAGCATGAATTGGATGTGTTTGAGAGTTGGTTTCGACTCAGTGAAGTCCAAGGATCCTTCTTGTGTGTTTAAAATACCTTAAAACCTTTTGCAATGAAGAAATTGAAAATTGAATTTTGATGAATTTTGTGAAGTTTGAAGATGACTTTGGAGGCTGTGAATTCGTGCTCTCTAGGTTGCTACATGTTCTATATATATAGGTGAATGAATTAGGTCAAAAACATTGCTCAAGACTTTGGATATTTTGATAGTTTGAGATTGAAAAAGATTAGCCTTTAAATTTTGAATATTCTTGATATAAGCTTACTATTTTAGGATAATCTTCATAACTCTTGTATCAATTAGATCCAAATAAACTTTATGACATTCTAGAAGACAAATCATTTTAAATCTTCACTATTTTATATTTTATTTGAATTTAAAATGATTTTTAATATAAAAAATCATAATAAATAAAAATAAAATGAATAAAATTATGAAAATATTAAGTTAATTTCGTGCATGATGTCATGGAACCAATTGGATCACAAAAAAGTCAGCCCATTTGAAGAATTATGGTTTTAAGACCCCATTTACTTCATAAACCTCTCAAAAATTTCCCAACTTTGCAAGGGCACAAATCCTTCAATTTTAATTCTATGAAGGTTTTCTTGGACATTTTGGAAAGCTTAAAGAGTCCTCTAACCAACCTCTTTGGTCTCATGTCCATATCTTTTACCATTCTCAAGTTATGCTCTTTGGAAGTTGTTGACTTTTTGTTGACTTTTAAAAGGACCTATAATGTCTTATCTCATACCTTCCAAATGAAGCATTTTTGGGCTTGGCTTGTGAGACACAAAGTTGTAGAGAATTCAATTTCCTTCAAAATGAGCTTTGGATGGAAAAATTTTGATGAAGCATGTGAAAGTTATGGCTGGTCAAAGTTCAGTTGACTTTTCCTAAGAAAACCCTAATTTAGAAACTCCTGATTCTTGATGATCTGAAATATCCTTGATGAATCATGATCAAGCCTTGATCAAATGATGAACTTTACCTCATATACTTGATGTTGGCAAAAAATCATGAAGTTTGACTTTGGTTTTACCACAGTTGACCTTAGTTTGACTTTTTAATTACTTTGACTGATTTTAACCTATCTGATCATTTGTTTGAGCAAATCCTTTGGGAAAGTCTTGAAACTTGACATGGGGATTCTTGAACACATATAGGATGCTATTAAGCTCAATTGAAGTCTTGGAAGTCCATTTAGCCTGATGAAAGTCAAAACCCTAGTTTAGGATGCATTGCTTAGGAGGATGCATTGTCTGAGGGAATTGTCAAACTTTCTGACTAATTGTGAGTCTTGTGAACCTTGTGAACCTCATGAGATGTCTTGTGAACTTTGTGAATCTTGTGAGCCTCTTATTACACAATGACTTGTCTTGTGGAGGGCAAATTTTGGGGTGCAACAGTCATCCAATAATACCCTGATCTTAACAACTTCTTAGCCATAGCATGCCCTCCTGCATGGGTACCGAAAGATACCTCGTGGACTTCTTGCATTAACAGGCTTGCTTTGTGTCTATCCATGCATCTAAGAAAGACCATGTCAAAGAAGAAACTAGCAGCAAGTCGTCTATATTCAAGAAGAAACTAGCAGCAAGTCGTCTTAAGGTCTTCTTGTCATTGGATGATGCCCCAGCTGGGTATTCTTGCTTTTCCAGGAAGAGCTTGATATCAAAGTACCAAGGTTTCTCCTCAGACACTGTGTCTACAGAGAAAGCATGAGCTGGCGCGTCAAGCCTGGAAATATCAATCCTGGGCACATAATTCCAACACAAGACTTTGATGGACGAAGAAAGAGTAGCCAATACATCGGCAAATTGATTCTCATCACGTGGTATGTACTGAAGCTTAATTGTAGTGAAGAACGTCAACAGTTTTCTGGCATAATCCCTGTAAGGGATTAGATGCTCTTGATGCGTATACCACTTGCCAGTAATCTAGTTGATGACGAGGGCTGAATCTCCGAATATATCGAGGGTCTTAATTCGAAGATTAATTGCCTCCTATATTCCCATTATGCATGCCTCATATTCCGCTTCATTGTTGGTGTAGCCAAACGTAATTCTAGCAGCGAAGGGAAAGTGAACACCTTCGGGAGTAATAAGAACAACACTAACTCCACGTCCATATATATTGACTACCCCATCAAACATCAACTTCCACTTGGATTCGGGATCTGGCCCCTCCTCCGGAAGTGGTTCCTCGCAATCGTTTGCTTTGAGGTACATGATGTCCTCATCAGGGAAATCAAACTTCATTGGCTGATAATCATCTTCAAGAGGTTGTTGTGCAAGGTAATCCAACAATACACTTCCTTTGATGGCTTTCTGAGAAGTATATTGTATGTCATATTCTGTTAAGATCATTTGCCACCTAGCAACCCTTCCGGTTAACGCTGATTTCTCAAAGATATACTTGACAGGATCCATTTTGGAAATTAGCAGTGTGGTATGGGTCAACATATACTGTCTCATTCGGCGAGTAACCCATACCAAAGCGCAACAAGTTTTCTCGAGCAGTGAGTAATGGGATTCACAATCGGTAAACTTTTTGCTAATGTAATAAATAGCGTACTCTTTTCGACCAGACTCATCATGTTGGCCTAGAACACACCCCATTGACCCTTCTAGCACAATCAAGTACATGATAAGCGGCCGTCCTGGAACTGGAGGCATTAGAATTGGAGGTGTCTACAAATATTCTTTTATCTTATCAAAGGCTCTTTGGCAGTCCTCATTCCACCTGATCGTTTGCTCTTTTCTTAGCAATTTGAATATTGGTTCGCACGTGGTAGTTAGATGAGATATGAACCGTGAAATATAGTTCAACCTCCCTAAAAACCCGCGCACTTCTTTTTTTCTGTTTTCGGTGCAGGCATATCTTGTATTGCTTTTACTTTTGCAGGATCCACCTCAATTCCTTTCTGACTAACAATGAAACCCAGCAGTTTCCCGGAACGCACTCCGAAAGTGCACTTGTTTGGATTCAACCTCAGCTTATATTTTATCAGTCTATCAAACAGCTTCTTGAGATTGACCAGATGCTCTTCTTCGTCTCGGGACTTAGCAATCATATCGTCCACATAGAATTCTATCTCCTTGTGTATCATGTCGTGGAACAATGTGGCCATGGCCCGCTGATAAGTTGCCCCGGCGTTCTTCAAACCAAAAGGCATCACCTTGTAGCAGAATGTACCCCACGGGGTAATGAACGTTGTTTTCTCCATGTCTTCCGGTGCCATCTTAATCTGATTATATTCGAAGAAGACATCCATGAAGGAAAATACCGTGAATTGAGCAGTGTTATCTACCAGCACGTCAATGTGAGGTAACGGGAAGTCATCTTTGGGCTCGCTCTATTCAAATCCCGGTTAATCAACCTACATCCGGACCTTGCCGTACTTCTTTGGTACAGGTACAATATTAGCTACCCAAGGTGGGTAACTAGTTACGGCAAGGAATCCGGCATCCCATTGCTTCTGAACTTCCTCCTTAATCTTCATCGCCATGTCAGGACGAGTTCTTCTTAACTTCTGTTTCACAAGAGGACAATCTTCTCTCAATGGTAGCTTATGCACAACAATGTCGGTATCCAACCCTGACATATCTTGATACGACCAGGCAAAGATATCCACATACTCACGCAGCATACCAATCAGCTTTTTCTTTACTTCGGCCTGCAGACTGGCCCCAATCTTGATCTCTTTCTTCACATCTTCGGTGCCGATGTTGATGATCTCAATTTCTTCCTGATGAGGCTGAATAACTCGTTCCTCTTGTTTCAACAATCTGACCAATTCTTCACGAAGTTCACAGTCTTCCTCAACCTCTTCATCAGCTTGGTAGACAGGATTGTCAAAGTCATGCGTGGTCATAACAGGAACGTTATCAGTAGAATCCGGATGATCAACACTGCACAGATAATGTGCTGATTTCAGAATCTGTTTACTTTCAAAAGAGACGCAAACACAAAAGCAAAAAGGAAAAACACATTGCCATTCTTATTTTTTTGTGAAAAATTTAAAACGAAATAAAGAGAACACAATTTGCTTGAAAATGTCCTTTATTTCATGGTAAAATAAATGCATAACAAACATGGTGGCCCATACAATGAATCCTAGCACCTTTGGCAGAGTGCAGGATTTGACAATGCAACATGATAAGAAAAGGAAACAAATAAATTACTCTGAGTGCCAGGTAACTTGGACGATGTCTTAAGCAGACCAGTTCTTCGGCTCCTCTCAGGGTGCACACGGATGAATCCAGTTGTCCCAGTCACCATCATTGTCCTCTTCTTGGCTTGTCATACAGATATGGTTGCGGTCGAGCATCCCAGCGCTTGTAAAAGTAATAGCTTTACCACTTGGAGACCAATTAGATCCACTAGGCTGATAACCCAAACCAAATTTATCATCTTTCTTCTCTAATTCCAACAATTTTCCCCAGCCTTGGGCGCTTCCTGACTGAACCACTTCCTTCTCCTGCTTGTAGGAGTGAATGGAGGTACCTTCTTTCTCACTGTTCTTCTCTACTGGAGTCAAAATGCTGACATTAACCGCTTCGAAGGCCTGACACAGAGTCTCATGGATCTCTCCGTCCATCTCCACATATTTGAAAGTTGATAATTGGCTCACAAAGATGTCTTCCTCTCTGCACACAGTGATTACTTGGCCATCAACCACGTATTTGAGCTTTTGATGCAGAGTGGAAGTTACAGCTCCGACAGCATGAACCCATGGACTTCCCAACAAGCAATTGTACGCGGGCTGAATGTCCATGACGTAGAAGGTGCTTTTGAATACTTGAGACCCTATTTTCACAAGTAACTCAACTTCTCCAAACACTGACCTTCTGGACCCATCAAAAGCTTTGACTATCAAATCACTGGGTCTTAAGACGATACCATCAACATTGAGCTTCATTAATGCTTTCTTCGGAAGTACATTAAGAGAAGAGCCTGTGTCAACAAGGACATGCAACAAAACAACACCCTTACACTCCATAGTATAATGCAGTGCTTTGTTATGGTTATGGCCCTTTGACGTAAGGTCTCTATCTGTAAAGCCCAGCCCGTGGCTTGCATTCACACTGCCCACTACAGCTTCCAGTTGATTAACAGTTATTTCTTGAGGAACATAAGCCATCTGCAACACTTTCAGCAAGGCTTCTCTATGTGCTGGAGAACACATCAGCAAAGACAAAATTGACATTTTGGACGGCGTCTGGTTCAACTGTTCGACCACCTTATAATCACTCTTTTTAATTATGTGCATTAATTCCTCCACTTCCTTCTCAAAGGTACCCTGTCCAGCAGCAGGAGTTGCTGTTTCTTCAGTCACTGTTTGCTTTCCTTTAGCCCTTGCTGAAGCCTCAGCCTCAGGATCTCCTCTCAGAACTGGGGGAGCAAATAGACGACCACTTCTCGTAAAGCCTCCAACCCCTCCGACGTTCACTATAGTCGGGTCAATAGCAACAAACTTACTCTCCACTTTCTGTCCTTCCACATACACATCTGAGCCGTAATGCCATGGAATGGCTTTATCATCTATGTAAGGAATAGGCCCAGGAACAGTGATAGTCACAGGACTAACTTCAGGAGCATAAATGGTCACAGGTTCTCTTCTAGCAGGCATCTCAGCTGGATCATAGAAGATGGTTATAGTGGACACATCATCAACTTCATTATCAACTTTGTCAAACTGCAATGACCCTTCATCAATTAGATTCTGCAACCCCGTCTTCAAGTCTTCACAACCATTCACTGAATTCACACACTTTTCATAGTCAAAACTGCATCCCGGAAACACTTGTCCTTTCAACAGCCTCTCCTTCACCACCAACAGCGGAGTCTTCACTTCTTCTATACTCAGAATCAAACTTAACTTCTCACCACTATCAACAACATTTATTCTAGCCCCTCCGTAGTTCGGAATAGGGTTTGAAGTAACATTTGGCGGTGGTGCGAAGTTAATCGCCTTGGAGTCGATCAAATCTAGAACTTTGTGTTGTAGCGCCTTGCACTTCTCAGTTGAGTGCCCAGGTGCCCCTGAATGGAAAGCGCATCTAGCATTTGCATCGTACCCCACTGGAAGCTCTCCAGGTGGTGGTGGTGTCAAAGTCCTTAGTTGTATCAAATTCAGGTCCAGCAATCTCTGCAGCAATGCAGTATATGTCATGGGAATTGCCTCAAGCACCCTATTAGCCGGACGAGCTTGTCTTGGCTGATAGGGTCTTTGTTGATAGTTGTTACGTTGTGGCTGTTGTTGTTGCTGTTGTTGTTGAGGTTGTACCTGCTGCACAGGACTAGAAGGGATTGTGACAGCTGCCACTTGCTCATATGATCTTCTATATCCTCGGCCCCGTCCTCGGCCAAACACATCATTTGTTTCACCTTCCCTCCTTCTTGGGGGTCCGCTGAAAGCTTTTCTTACTCCACTCGAGCTGCTCGCACTGGTATCCTGAATCTTTCCCCTCTTTAATAAAGTTTGGACCCTCTCTCCAGCAATTACTATATCATTGAACTTGGTAGCCGAACAAGACGCCAATCTTTCGATAAACACTCCTTGCAACGTCCCCATGAACATATCATCCATCTCATTCTCGAGCAGTGGTGGTTGCACTTTGGCAGCAAGCTGACGCCGCCTTTGAGCATATTCTTTAAACCCCTCCTTAGCAGTTTGAGACATGTTTTGCAGTTGAGTGTGATTTGGAGCCATGTCCAAATTGTACTGATATTGCCTCACGAAAGCCTCTGCTAGGTCCTTCCAGCTCTTAATATTGACTCTACTTAGCTTCATATACCATTCCAAGGAGGCCCCAACCAGGCTGTCCTGGAAATAGTACATCCATAGCTTTTCATCATCAGTATGGGCGGCAATCCTTCCCACAAAGGACTGGAGGTGAGTCTTTGGACACGCTGTGCCGTTGTACTTCTCGAAAGTTGGGACCTTGAACTTGTAGGGGATTTTAACCCCTGGAACCAAGCCCAAGTCAGTAATGTCTAACCCCAAAGAGTTCTGGGATTGAATAGCCCTGATCTGTTCTACCATCTCTTCAAATTTCCTGTTCATTTCATCCCTCTGGCCTTCAGTTTCGTCCAGCAACGTAAATTGTTCGTCTTGACCGTCCATCTATACATTTTTCAGTCCATCATTGATTATGGTAACCCCTGGCTGTGTTATAGGGATTTCAACTTGACGGGCGCCCACACTGTTACGATTACCTCCCTCAGCAGTACCGTTGTTCCTGGCTTGACTATTTTCAACCAACTCACGCAGACGTTCCTGATTCTGACCCATTTCTGCCATAAGGGTCATAAAATTGTCCATCCTCAATCTCAAGTCAGCTAAATCAGCCTGCATTTCATCCATGATTCTTTCTCTGTTGACTCTTGTGGGATATCTGTGTATGATCGGCTATTCTCGAATTTTCCTGGAAGCTATAGTGCCTGAAACAGAAAAGACATTAGGAACTGGTGGCCATACCTGCAAAACAAGAAAACAGGTGACATGTATGCAATGCAGTTGTTTATGCTTTCAATCCCAGGTCATTCATGCCCCGGTTCCGGTATTTAACAAAGAAAACCAGATGGATACTGATCCTCGACTTTTAGAAACCTTCGCATGGAAATCACATTCAAACCATAACAGTAGGCACAGAAAAATTGTGAACTGAAAAAAACTGCATAACATAAATCAGCCTATTAGGCACAAATAACAGAATTCCCTGTAGAGTACTGTAAACACCCCAAATTTGCCCTCACCCATTCACACCATGGCTTGTGATCATTTCATATGCATAAACACAATCATAAGATCTCATATCCCATTTTTGACACATTGCATTGGGTCAAAGTCATCTGCATCTAGGGTTTGTGATCTGAGCAATCCAAGAGCTTCTTGAGCCATTCCAAAGGTCACCAATCACTTCAAAGGGGTCCATGTGTGTTCTTATATCATATTACATCCTCTCAAAGTCAAGAATGCCAAAGAATCACAAGAGCTGAGAATGATATGGAAGCAGAGCCAAGTTTGACTGCACAGTTGACCTAAAATTAGGGTTTTGGTTTCAGAGGCCATAACTCCAAAATTTTTGGTCATTCTTGTTTCTATTGGTCTCTATATGGTATAGGGAGTATACATATCAATTTTCATGAAGAAATTCCATGGGGAAGTCATCTGATCAAGGGTTGACTTTTCAGACAAGTCAGTACAAAATTAGGGCATCTGAGGCCCCCAATGACCCAACCAAGGGGTGATCTTCATCATTTTGAGTGTATATGATCTTTATTTGATCATAGAAGAAGTTGGAAGTTCACAAAATTCAAGAATTTGAAGTTTTTGCAAAGTTGACTTTTTTGGGCATGGTTGACTTTTAATGAAATGTCATTTTATGCAACTTTTTCAACCCTTACTTTTTGATCCAAAAATGCTTCAAATGAAAAAACTTTGTTCATGAAAGTTGTAGATTAGATCTTTCCCTTTTCAAAAAGTACAAGAACATGACCTAATTCATTTTGGATCAAAAGTTATGGTGTGTCAAAGTTGGCAAAAATCACTAAATTTCAAGTTGCACAAAATGAGAAACTTGCAAATTCATGTACCAAGGCAACTTGTGACTTCTAATTGATGTCAAACCATTACACAAACATCACATGTGACCTAAAAATCAGAATGGGCCAAGGGTTTCTCATTTGTTTGGCCTTTGGAGCAAGATATTTTCATGAAGATTCAAAAGCAAGCAAGTTGCAAAAACCATCATAACACTTCATCCACTTGCTGCCTATGTTGCTGAACCATCCTAGCCTTTCCCTCACCCCATGCTGCGCAGCCCACACCCTTTGTACCTAGCCAAGACATGACCCATGCCTCTCTTACAAGAAGTTGACATATTGGCAAAAGTAGCTACACCTATCACAAAAGGGCATGTCACATCCTCTGACCAATCAGCATTGTTTATACAAACAAATGGCAAGCCAAACAACATAACACAAGGGCCTGAAACCAGCAAGAACACAACATTCTCATTTTTCACTCTCAAAGCAAAAGCCTTCGAAACTCAGAAAGCAAGCCACAAACACTTGAACAAACTTCATAGATCAACTCAACACATCATCCTGATCACAAAGCACCCTTCAAAGCAACCCATAACTCAAAGAATCAGAAACACGATTCCTTCACCCCACTGAACAGAACTTGCTCAAACTCTCAAACCAGCCAACATAAACTCCTGCTAAGCATTCAGACACCATCAAGGGACCAAGAGGGGTGGATTGCATCAAGAAAAGAGGCCAGAAAGTTGCAAAACTGAAAGCTTCAAAACTCAGGTAGCTCAAGAACTTTTTTTCCAGAAATGAATTTTTAAGTTATTAATAGCTTCTACATGCCTCCCTGATCATGATTATGTCTTTGGTTTTGAAAATGGTGAAGAAATAAGAGTTTAATCGTGTTCTGAAAGTCTTGCCCTAAATTTTGTTTTGTTTCGATTCATGAGATTGATGAAAGATAAATGAGTTTTAGCTTAGGGTTTTGATTCAGTGAAGTGTGGGAAGGATTTCTATTTGTTTAGATTTCATTTTAGTTGCGTTTTGAGGATTTTAGGAATTTTCAGGTGGGGTTCCCACCGGAGAAGACGACCGGAGGTCTTCTCCGGCCACCTGAAAATAATTAGGGTTTAATCCCTGTAATTAGTGCAATTTGAATGCTGAGCGTTGGATCCCTTGACTTTGTTGACTTGGCGCGTGATTGAGTGGCCCAGATGCACTCATTAAGCCCTAATCTCAATTAATTAATTCATAAATCAGAATTAGGAAGTTTGAATGTGGACCTTTGATCTGCGCGCGTAGTCAACAGCTCCTTCCCCAGAACCCATCCTGGCCTTCCATTGCGTTTACTTTTCATTTTATTAATTTTATTTCATTTCTTTTATATTTCTTTTGTACAATTTATTAAAAATAGCAAAAATACTTTAAAAAATTTGAAATTTTTTTTACAAGTTATTATTTAATTTCAGAACACAAAAATATTTTTATTTTCATTTTTGGCATTAAAAAAGTATTTTTAAATATTTAAAAGTTTCTTTTTAATTAATTAATGAGAATTAATTAATTAAAAATACTTTTAGGTATTTAAAAATCACCAAAAAATTCATGAAACATTTAAAAACATTTAGAAATATTGTCCAACTCTCAAACCAAATTTCTTTTTTGATCTTGATGCATTTTGAGAATTTTTCATGGAATTAAAATCATTTTGATGCATTATTTTGATCCTAACTTCCAAAAATCATTTCTGCCTAACCCTAAAGAGTTGGATTTTTGATTCTTTTTGCATTGCATTGTGTTTAGCATGTAGTTTGTGAGATTAAATGGCCATGATTTGATCTTTCATTTTCCATTTGTTTGGTAATTTTCTTGTTTAGGAACCCTAAAACCCTAGAAAACTTAGGAAAATCATAACTTGAATTAGGTTAAGAGTTGGAACCTCTCCTTTGGGCAGTGAGTTAGTATAGGATTAGGGATCCTTTGAGTGCATTTTCAATTTTTTATCTTGATGTTTGCTTCTGATTTTGGTTTTTGTTTGATGCATTGATCATAAACCCTAATTTGGGCTTCCATATGCACTCATCTTGCATTTGCATTCATACCTTGACCTGCCATGACATTTTATACATCCATTTGATTCATTTAACATCTTAAGACATATTGAAAGCATGTTTTACCATTGCATCTTGCATTTGCCATGTTGTATGCCATTTGCATTTCAAAACTTTTCATGTATGTTCATGGTTCTTAACTTGCTCCATTTGCATCCATAAGCTTGTATGATCATCCTCATGTGTTGTTTCATGCTTGTGGCATCTCATAGAATCATTAACATCATGTATGTGCTTCTGGTTTTGTTTCTCATCATGCCATCTCATTCCATTTTGCATTGCATTGCATTCCTTTATTAACTTTTCAGGTGGTAAGTAACTTTGAGAAGTGGATTTGCCTTCACTTCTCACATTTTCTTTTCATCTCTTTCTTGCATCCATGCTGCATTTTGACATGTGTTTGAGATTGAGCTTGCTCATTTTTCTTCTTCTTACTTTCTTTCCTCAAGTGACTTGTCTTCTTAAATGAAGCAAGTTACTTTGCTTCTCCTGATCCTTTCATCTGCTTCCTGGTGGTTCCATTGAAGATTGCTTTCTTAAACCTCACAAACCTTAGGAACAACCAAGCATGACAATGATTAGGGTTTTGATTAGTCCCCCCACTTAGATTTCACCTTTGTGTCTCTTTGAGTCTTCTCTTCTCATCTCATAATCAGGGACTAAACCCTAAAGGCTTTAAGGCTTTGTGATTAAGCTTATGCCTGCATCCTTCTATTAGGATGGAGTGTATAACTTTAATCCTAAGTGTTAAACCCTTAATGTGTTTAACTCCTTTAATCAATTTACTTAATAATCATCAAGACATCACACTTGTAACTTGGGCCTTGCATTAGGGTTCTAATTCTTCCTTAATTGGTTAAGAAGGACTAACCCTAGTGTTAATGGACAAGTCCCCCTCAAGTTGTCTTTAAATCATAAAAATCACTTCATCATCATACCATTAAATAAAATCCACTTAATCAAAGGTTTGTTTTGTCATGAGTTTAATCCCTAATCATGGATTAAGTTGAGGAGCTTTCCTCAGCTTAAACATTCTCATCTATTATCCTTCTATTAGGATGGTGTAATGAGTCTGTTTAATCCCTGATTATGGCTTAATCTCATTACTTAACACTAAACAAAAACACCAAAAATATCTAAATAATCACAAGTAGGTTAATGATCTTAAATCCTACATCAAGGTGATTAAGTGTGAGAAGCTGACTTCACACTTAAGGTATTCTCATTACCCCTGATCAGAGGGAGGATGTGATGAGTTTACTAAATCCACTGGTTTAGGCTTAAACTCATTAACTTATGACAAACTTTCAAAAGCAATAAAAGACTGAAAATACAAAAACAAACAATAATCGTCTCCTTCGGGATTCTTTTCTCATCTCATTCACTCATAAACGAGAACTTGCTTCTTCCGTCTAATGCAAGACAGTTTGCACCTGAGCCAGACAGGTCATACACTTGAGCATAGACAAGCAAGCAGTTCACAAGTCAATTAATCTTTCAGTCTCTTTGGGTCGAACTACGGTGTTCTGACTTCCTCATTGCACGAGAGGATACGTAGGCATAACTTAACGGTTATCGAACAAAAGTCTCTGTATATTCCCCCTCTTTCAGCTTTATTCTTTAGCCTCATTATCTTGAGCACTTCACCCTTTCCTTACACTGACACTTCACTTATACACTTCACTTCTCTTACACTGACACCTGTACATCCTTTTCCAGCTCCTTTATACACAAATTTCACTGACACTACCCCTTTAAAACACAAATCTTTTAAGCGTGGATCCCGTCGAGTACGACGGACAATCTGGGTGCTAATACCTTCCCAGGTTGTAACCAACCCCCTTTCTCAGTCTCTCTGGTTCGCAACCGTCTTATCCATATCTTTCTAGGTCTATGCAGCATTACCTTTCCTTCGGGATAAAAATGCCTAGCTGGCGACTCTTTTCATTTCCTGTGAGTTCACTCCTGTGTGTTCTCGCATCTCCTTTCGCCGACCGTTCGCGTCTGTACCTTTATTTGGGCCATTTCCCATTTATCGGGAGCGACAGCTTGGCGACTCTGCTGGGGACCCTTATACTGCAACCAGGGCTTCTGGTTCTCTTTGTGGGTTCCTCCTAGCGCTTGTTTGATTTGTGTTTACTGGGGTGTTGTCTGTGCTTGTATGTTTTGTCTTATTTACTGCTTTATGTACAGTTGTTTATTTGCTTTATTTATAGCTTTATAATATCATACTGTCATGCTGTCTGGCTGGATCTGGTTTTTTGCTTTGGTGGGTGGGGTTCTATTGAGAGTTAAGGTTCTATACCTGGGACCTGAGTGACACCTAGGCTAGAGTGGTTCATATTCTTTCCCATTCCATCTCGGTCTGGTGCGGGAATATGAAACACGGTTCAGATATGGGTTTCTTCTTGAGAACTCTGTGTTGCAGATTTCCTGCAGTACTAGGGCTATCTGGGAAGCCTGCTAAGTCTGGATGACCTTTAGTATTGACCTTCAGAAACTGAGGTGAATTAGAGGAGGAACTTTTATGGTTATTGTAAACACTGTACCTCCGGGTTAGAAGTGTTTACACTTCTCATAACTGATCCAAGTCTGAGGATCCTTGTTTTAGAACATCACCTGTGAGGGGGTTGGGCTGTTTACAGGTTTGCAGGTACCCTTGACTTCAGCATACCCTGTTACTTTGTTTGTTTAAGAGTACTTCATTTTGGGACAGTTCTTGTGATTCTAAACCCTGGATACGTGACTCTTTATTTGAGTCCCCCACCTTGGTTACTGGACTTATAAACCTCCATCTGGATTCCTTGAACATACTTGAACTTATATCAGAGTACTTGATCAGATCCAGCTCAGTCACAAACCCTTGCATATCATTTGCATACATCATCATTGCATCATTTTAACATGTGCTTATTTGTTTTTCAGGGTATCCATACTTTATTTTGGCTTGGTTTTGACCCCATCATCAGCATAGGCCTATCTTCACCAGTATCTACTCCAGTTATCAGCTATCTGCATCATCAGTCTCAGCCTGTCAGAGGCCTGTCTTCAGTGTTATTCTCAGCACCTGTCTCAGTTCTCTTTCAGCAGCATGGCACCTAAGAAGAGTAACATCTCCTATCATTTCTTTGAGCCTGAGTTGGCTAGCATCAGGAAGATTCAGACCCTGATTACTCCAGATCATATACCACTTTTCAGAGAACATTATGGAGGAATCCTTGATGTGGTTATGGATTTGGACCCTTCACAGAGAAGCTTGATACATACTTGCTTGCAGTTCTATGATCCCCCTTTGAGGTGCTTCTCATTTCAGAATTTTCAGTTGGGACCCTTGTTGGAGGAATATTCATCATTGGTTGGTGTACCCATCAGGGGTGGAATCCCTTTCAACCCTGAGATGGCTTTCCCAAGTAATGAGGAGATAGCCAAAGCATTACACCTGGAACCAGTTCTGATTGGGCAGAATTTGACATCTAAAGCTGGAATCTCTGGTTTTCATTTGGATTTCTTGACTTCTCAGGCTAGTCTGAAGGCCTCCCTGGGGGAGTGGAAGGCAGCCTGTGCTCTGTTGGCCCTCAGCATATATGGGGTCATTTTGTTTGCAGATGAGCCTAGGTTTGTTAGCAAGAGTGCAATCCATCTTTTCATCCTGAGAAACCCAGTACCCACCTTACTGGGAGATCTTTACTACTCTGTTCATCAAAGGAATGAAAAGCAAAGGGGAAGATTAGTAAGATGTTGTGCTCCTTTGTTCCATACTTGGCTACTCAGACATTTGCCAAAGACTGATGCATTCCTGAACCCTCACCAGCAGAAAAACTGGGCTAGGAGGCTTGTTGCTCTAACCTCAGATGATATCAGATGGTGTACTCAGAGTACTAAGGGCAGAGACATCATTACAAGTTGTGGACAATTTCCCAATGTGCCTTTGATTGGAGTGAAAGGGTGCATCAATTATAACCCTCTGCTATTCAAAAGACAACTGGGCTATGCATTAGTCCATCCTCCCAGAGCACAGGATCTGACTGAAACCCTTTATGTCGAAATCAAGCCTAATCTGGCTGTTGTCAGGAAAGCAGCCTGGGCCTGGGACAATGTGCAGACTAAAGGGGTAACCATTATGGGGAAGTGCAACAATGTGGCATCAGCACAGTACTATGAGTGGTCTCATGCAAGGGCCCAAATGTCTGGAATGCCTTTCACTGTTGAAGATGTGCCTGGACCATCCTCAGCACCACCTCCTGTCACTGTCAGCTTGGAGGAGTTTGAAAAATTGAAAGAAAGAAATGAGAAGTTGACTCAGGCTCTACAGAAGACCCTCTGGGAGAGGAGTGATGGTAGGTTGGATATTGAGAGGTTAGAAAAGCTGAAGGTAGAGCATTTGGCTAGAATTGAGAAGTCAGAGGATTATATTAAGAAGTCTAGGGCTGGAGAACAAATCTTGAAGAATGCCTGCAAGGAAGCTCAGTTCCAGAAGGCCAGGACTGATTTGTATTTGAAGGAGAGTCAAGCTAGGTGGGTCAGAATCACCGAAGCTCGTACTCAAGAGGACAAAAGGACTCAGGATAAGATTGAACAGATGGAAGCTAGTGCAAAAGAGCAACAGGAAGCCCTGGCAGCAGCCCAGAGGGAGATCTCAGAGCTGAAGATTAGGGCTGGAGTGAAGAGGTCAAAGGACCAAAGTCGACACAAGAAGATAACTACGGCTGTAACAACCAGGAATCTCCTTATCAGGAACCTTACAGAGCGTCCCGCTGATCCTGTGACTGAAGCACTTCTCAAGGAAGTTCAGGAGGATGAGTTTGGTCTTGGTGTTTGACTTTTGTTTGTTGTTGCTTTCATTCTATGTACATTTATTTTCTTATGATGTATTTTGACCCCTCAGAGGGCTTGTATTGTAAAAAGAAACAAGTTATGTATTATTTTACTTTTTGTAATATATATATATGTGTTGGTTTGTTTCATCTGAGTTTTCTTCAAGCAATATCACAAGCATCTTCAAGGGTCTGGAAGGGTCAAAACCAAGTGCCAAGCCGGATACCTTGGAAACTAATAAGCATAACTGCATTGCATACTAACCTTTTACCTTGTTTTGTAGGTTTTTGTTTATTTATTACTAACTCTGTTGTGATCTCAGGAATTATTGCTCGACGACGTGTGTTTCCACTCAACCGTCCACATAGATATCCCACCCGTAACAACCTTCCGGGCATACAGATGGATCAAATGCAGCAGGACCTTACAGAGGTCAGAAATCAAATGACCAACGAGAGGTTGGAAATGAGGAATTAGATGACACAATTTATGGAGGTGATGAACAATATGGCTCAAAGCCAGGAAAGGTTGAGAGCACTGGTAGAAGGAAGGAATCAGGAAGATCATCATCCAGGGACTGCTGGGACAAGCAACAATGAAAGAGTCCAACCTCATGTCAATCCCCCAGTCTTTGGACCCCACCTACATCCAGAGGTCAACATCCCTGCAAATGTTCAAGGGACTGCCACTGCAGGCAGAGTGCTGCAAGAAGACTCCCAGGAAGATCAGTTCACAGTGATGGGAGCTGGGGAGGAAGCTTATGACAGAAGGCTGGATGAGATAGCTGAGAAATTGAGATCCTTAGAGTCTCAAAACTCTTTGGGTTTTGATGTTATGGACATGGGCTTGGTAGACGGGGTCAGGATTCCCCATAAGTTTAAGCCTCCTTGTTTTGAAAAGTACAACGGGACTTCCTGCCCCAGAACCCATTTACAATCATTTCTGGGGAGACTAAAGGCCTATACCATGGACGAAAAGCTATGGATGTTTTATTTTGAGGATAGCTTGACGGGAGCTTCAAGAGAATGGTACTCTCATCTGACAAGAGCAACCATTAGATGCTGGAAGGACCTGGCAGAGGCCTTTATCAGACAATATCAGTACAACTTAGATATGGCACCCAACAGGACCCTCCTAATGGGAATGTCACAGTCGTCTAGAGAAAGTTTCCGAGAGTATGCCCAGAGATGGAGGCAATTGGCTGCTGCTGTCCAGCCACCTATGTCAGAGAGGGAAATGGTAGATATGTTTATGAACACCCTCCAAGGAACATACATTGACAGGCTGGCTGCCTTCTCTTCAACCAGCTTTGCAGATGTTGTCATAGCTGGGGAAAGAATTGAGAGCTTGTTAAAGATGGGCAAAATTTCTGAAAACGGTGCTAGCTCGTCCGGCAATACAAGGAAACCTTTTGTAGGCCCAAGAAGAACTGGTGAGACCAATGCTATCCACACCAGCAGGGGCAGACCCCAATATGTTCATAGGTCTGTGGCAGCAGTCACCATCCCCGCTCCAGCTCATCCACAACCAGCTTATCAACCGCCGCAGCAGAATTATCAGCAACAACCTCAGTACCAGCAACAAACTCAGTATCCTCCGAGAAATTACAACAACACCAACAACAACAATCAGCAAAGACCATTCCAACAGAGGCCCTCTCAGGCCAATAGGGTGATCGATCCGATTCCTATGCCCTATGCAACATTACTGCCACAACTCCTGAAACTCAACCTAGTTGAGCTAAGGACATTGGCACCTCCAGATCCCAACAGTCTGCCAAGAAATTATGACTCCAACGCCAGGTGTGCTTTTCATTCAAATGCACCTGGCCATAGTACAGAGAAGTGCAGAGCTTTGCACATGAAGGTACAAGATTTGGTAGATTCAAAGGCTCTAAATTTCGCACCACCACCAAATGTCAACAAAAATCCTATGCCACACCACGGAGGTCCCAGAATCAATGCTATAGAAGAAGACAAGCCGTCTTATTTGATAACCAGTGTGGGTCAGATTCGGACACCGTTGGTAGAGATTAAAGCTCAACTCCTCGAATGTCAAATGTTCCCGGGATGTGAGCTAGGGTGTGCTTACTGCAACATTTCAGTGAATGGTTGTGATAACTTGAGGGATGGCATAGATGGTCTCATCCGGAGTGGCCTGCTTCAAATTACAACATCAATTCCAACAAATCCAGCAATCTCATCAGCAACAGTTCCAGTATCTCCTACAATTGCAACAACCATTGTTCCTGACAACTCTTCAGCTTCATCCACAAATGTTTCATCTGTCATTTCAACTGACCAGATATCAACGAACATTCCTTCTACAACTTCAGCACCACTTCATTTTGAATCTCCTACAACGACAACACCCATCCTTCCAACAATGTCTCCTACAACATCAGCAGCAAACCATGAAGATGTCTCAACAGTTACGATTTATTATGATCCTGAAAATGATTCTGCCTACAACTCACAAAGTGCTACTCCTATCAGAGCACCAGTCACAATATATTATGATCCACAGACTATCACAGTTCCTTCTGCAGCTACCATCAGTCCAGTCACTGTCACAGTGCCCGGGCCAGTACCTTATGAAAGCAGTAAGGCCATCCCTTGGCATTACGGCTCTGACGTATACTGCGAAGGACAGAAAATCACTCTTGAACCATCAACACCTGCACCACAAATAGACAATGTGGGAGGAGGCGGAGGCTTCACTCGAAGCGGACGTCTCTTTGCTCCACAAATTCAAAGACCCACTGCCGAAGCAGAAGCTGCTGCCAAGGCAAAAGGAAAGAGCCCGGTGCAGGAAGATCAAGCTATTAAGGAAACTTTGAAAACACCCTTTGATCAAGAAGTTGATGAGTTCATGAGAATCATCAAGAAGAGTGATTACAAAATAGTGGATCAGCTTCACCGGACGCCTTCTAAGATCTCCATTCTATCATTGCTTATGTGCTCCGAAGCCCATCGGAATGCACTACTCAAAGTCTTGCACGCAGCTTACGTGCCTGAAGAGATCACCGTCAATCAGTTGGAAACTGTGGTTGGAAATGTTACTGCTAGCAATGGGCTAGAGTATGAAGGATTGGCATTGCGTCCCAGTAACCTGGTAGTAAGAGCCTTTGATGGTTCTAAGAGATCGGTTCTGGGAGAAATTGAGCTGCCTGTAACGATTGGCCCACAAACTTTTAAAACGACCTTCTACGTGATGGACATTCAGCCTGCCTACAGCTGTTTGTTGGGTAGACCATGGATTCATGCCGCTGGCGCAGTAACGTCTACCCTTCACCAGAAGCTAAAATTTGAGTGGGAAGGCCAAGTCGTTACTATCTGTGGAGAGGAGGATATTTTTGTTAGCCATCTGGCTACTTACAAATATATTGAGATGGATGGGGAGATCCATGAAACGATGAGTCAAGGGTTCGAGGCCCTGAATGTTAATGAAACATCTGCTGTACCTGGAATCTCCATGGCATCTTATCAACAAGCCCGGAAGGTTGTTGAAGAAGGAACTGCCCAAGGCTGGGGCAAGGTTTTATCTGTGGAAGAGAAGAAGGACAAATTTGGGTTGGGTTACAGACCAACTCAACAAAGTCAAGCAGAGACTACTGGGAAGCCTGGTTTTGTCAGTGGGGGAATGCTCACCCCTGATGCTATCAACAATTTGGAAGACGAGCTGGAAGAAGAACGCAACCTGGAAAGCTGGATTCGTCCAAAGATCCCGGGGAGCCGTATCTCAAACTGGTCTTCCCAGGAAATCATAAGAGTTACTCATGCAGAGTAATTATTATTTCCTGTATTTTATAGCATGCATCAAAGTCTTGCATCTTGCCCAAGATGACAAGACTCATTTTGTAATCGGGCCATCTGTACTTTTTGTGCAACAAGATTAATCAATGAAATATCAGACATCTTTTTGCAAATGAGTCTTTTTCTTTTCCGCTCACTGTTTTTCCATTTTTCTTTTTGTACAAAAATAAATGGCGATGTTTTCAAAATGACAACTTTATTTCACTTTTCTAAACAAGATTAAAATCAATCACTAAAATGAACAAACTGAACCCTTGCAGAGAGTACCTTCCAGACAGCACCGACAACAACACGGCTATGACTTCGTATGACTTTGACAATCCAATCAATCAAGCTGATGAAGGGGTTGAAGAAGAATATGAGCTTCCTGAAGAGCTAGCCAGATTGTTGAGACAGGAGGAGAAGGTTATTACTCCTCATCAGGAGGAGGTAGAAACTATTAATCTTGGTACAGATGAAGACGTGAAAGAAATTAAAATCGGGGCCTGCCTGCAAGACTCAGTGAAGAGACAACTGATTGACCTGCTTCAAGAATATGTGGACGTGTTTGCTTGGTCTTATCAGGATATGCCAGGGTTGGACACCGACATTGTTGTGCACAAGCTGCCTTTGAGAGAAGAATGCCCACTGGTTAAACAGAAACTGCGCCGTACTCGCCCAGACATGGCAATGAAGATCAAGGAAGAGGTACAAAAGCAGTGGGACGCCGGGTTCCTTGCTGTAACTAGCTACCCGCCGTGGGTTGCTAACATAGTACCTGTGCCTAAGAAAGACGGCAAAGTAAGGATGTGTGTTGACTACCGGGATCTGAACAGAGCCAGCCCGAAAGATGATTTCCCATTACCTCACATTGATGTATTGGTAGATAACACGGCTCAGTTCTCGGTATTCTCCTTTATGGAGGGATTTTCAGGGTACAATCAGATTAAAATGTCACCTAAAGACATGGAGAAGACAACCTTCATCACACCTTGGGGCACGTTCTGTTACAAAGTGATGCCATTCGGACTGAAGAATGCTGGTGCAACATATCAACGGGCTATGGTGACATTATTCCACGATATGATTCATAAAGAAATAGAATGTTATGTGGATGACATGATCGCCAAGTCCCTTACTGAAGAAGACCACCTGTGAATCTGCTGAAGCTGTTCAAGCGTCTGAGGAAGTACCAATTGAAGTTAAACCCCAACAAATGCACATTCGGGGTGCGATCTGGTAAGCTGTTGGGATTTATTGTAAGCGAGAAAGGGATTGAAGTTGACCCTGATAAAGTCAAAGCTATTCAAGAGATGCCTGCACCGAAAACTGAGAAAGAAGTTCGGGGGTTTCTAGGAAGGTTGAACTACATCTCACGGTTCATATCTCACCTTACAGCAACCTGCGAACCTTTGTTCAAGCTGTTAAGAAAAGAACAAACGGTCAGGTGGAATGAAGACTGCCAGAAGGCTTTTGACAAGATCAAAGAGTACTTGCAAGAACCTTCAATCCTTATGCCTCCAGTTGAAGGAAGACCTCTGATAATGTACTTGACAGTATTAGAAGAGTCAATGGGGTGTGTGCTGGGCCAGCATGACGAGTCTGGTTGAAAAGAGTATGCAATATACTACCTGAGCAAAAAGTTTACCGACTGTAAACAACGTTATTCACTGCTCGAGAAAACTTGCTGTGCTTTAGCGTGGGCTGCTCGCCGACTGAGACAATATATGTTGACCCACACTACTTTATTGATCTCAAAGATGGACCCAGTTAAGTACATTTTCGAGAAGCCAGCACTTACCGGACGGGTTGCAAGATGGCAAATGATTCTCACGGAATATGACATCCAGTACACATCTCAGAAAGCCATCAAGGGCAGTGTATTGTCTGAATACCTTGCTGAGCAACCCATTGATGACTACCAGCCTATGAGATTTGACTTCCCTGATGAAGACATCATGTTCATTAAAACAAAAGTTCATGAAGAGCCTGTTCACACTGAAGGGCCTGACCCGGAAGAGGAATGGACTATGATGTTTGATGGGGCTGTTAACATGAATGGTCGTGGTGTTGGTGTAGTACTCATTACACCTAAAGGGGTTCACATGCCTTTCTCGGCAAAACTCACTTTCAACTGCACTAACAACGAAGCTGAATACGAAGCTTGCATTATGGGTCTTGAGGAAGCCATTGACCTCAGGATCAAGACATTGACCGTATTCGAAGATTCAGCTCTGGTAGTTAATCAAACCAACGGAAAATGGTACACCCACCAGGATCATCTGATACCTTACAGGGATTATACAAGAAGGTTATTGACTTTCTTCACAACGGTCAAGCTTGAGTATATCCCTCGGGTCGAGAATCAGTTTGCAGATGCTCTTGCTACCATTTCATCCATGATCAAAGTTCAAGCGGCTAACTTTGTACCTCAGATTTCAGTGTCCAGACTTGATAGACCAGCATATGTGTTCGCAGCAGAAGTTGTCAAAGACGATAAGCCTTGGTTCCATGACATTAAGTGCTTCTTGGAGGATCAAACATACCCACCTGGGGCATCTTCCAATGATAAGAAGACTTTGAGAAGGCTTGCTGGTAGTTTCTTTCTGAACACCGATGGGTCTTTATACAAAAGGAACTTTGATATGGTACTCCTCCGATGTGTTGATAAGACAGAAGCAGACTTGTTGATGCACGAGGTGCACGAAGGATCCTTTGGTACCCATGCAGGAGGGCATGCCATGGCTAAGAAGTTGTTAAGATCAGGTTATTACTGGATCACAATGGATGCAGACTGTTGTGCTTATGCCAGAAAGTGCCACAAATGCCAGATATATGCAGATAAGGTGCATGTGCCTCCCAATCCTTTGAACATAATGTCTTCACCATGGCCCTTTGCCATGTGGGGCATTGATATGATTGGCAAGATTGAACCAACTGCTTCAAATGGCCACAGATTCATCTTGGTCGCCATTGATTATTTCACCAAGTGGGTTGAAGCAGCCTCATATGCAAATGTTACAAGACAAGTGGTAGCCAGATTTCTGAAGAGAGATATCATCTGTCGATATGGAGTGCCCGAGCGAATCATTACTGATAATGGTTCCAACTTAAACAACAAGATGATGGCTGAGTTATGCCGGGACTTCAAAATCCAACACCACAATTCTTCTCCTTACAGGCCAAAGATGAATGGCGTTGTTGAGGCGGCTAACAAGAATATCAAGAAGATTGTGCAGAAGATGGTAGTCACATACAAAGACTGGCATGAAATGCTACCGTTTGCCTTGCATGGGTATCGCACGTCAATCAGAACATCCACTGGGGCAACACCGTATCAGCTTGTGTATGGTATGGAAGCACTCCTACCTGTTGAAGTTGAATTACCCTCTCTACGGGCATTGATGGATGTTAAGCTAAACGAAGCAGAATGGGTTCGGTCCCGGTTCGAACAACTGAGTCTGATTGAAGAGAAAAGATTGGCTGCAATCTGTCATGGGCAGCTATATCAGAAAAGAATGAAGAGAGCCTTCGATCAGAAAGTCAGGCACCGGGAGTACCAAGTAGGAGATCTTGTGCTAAAGAGAATCCTCCCTCCGCATACAGACCACAGGGGCAAATGGACTCGAAATTATGAAGGACCATTCGTGGTAAAGAAAGTTTTCTCTGGTGGAGCACTGATGCTCAGCACCATGGATGGTGAAGACTTCCCGTCCCCTGTGAATTCAAATGCAGTTAAAAAATACTTCGCATAAAAAATGACCCGCTGGACATAAAAACAGAATGTAAGTCCAGGCAAAAATAGGGCATCCCGGCGAGTCAAAAACAGAATAAAAGACTCGGGCAAAAATAAGGGAAAATAAACAAAAAATGTACACCCGCTGAGTTGAAAAGCCGCATTGGACAACTCAGGCAAAAAAGGGTATCCCGATGGATTGAAAACCCGAAAGGGCGATCCATGCAAAACAAGGGAATAAGCGAACAACTGCATTCTGAATTCGTCTGTATCGCCTACAACTTGGCAAACCTCGAAAGGATCAAGCTTCAATAAGAATCAGCCTTCTTCAGAAAGCAAGACGAGAAGAACGTCGAAAGTCATACGAGTCGTAGCGAAAGAGGAAGCTCCTTTGAAAGCGTCGTCAACATCACCGGCATTTTGTTTCTCAATTTTTAACAATTTCCTCATTTTAGGAGATTTGTTCCTTTGACTGTATCTCGCCAATTCAGGGCACATGAATTAATAAAATCAGATTTTTCAGTCATGTTTCTTCTTGTACATTTTTATTTGCAAAAATGTCTGATGTCTCTAAAAAGCTAATTGCACAAGTACAGATGCTTTTCTTCAAAAATAGAAACACATGCTTGCAGGGAATATATTTACTCTCAAAAGTGTCTAACTCCTATGACGGAATCCGGTAAAGGATACCTCAGGATCACTTGTGCGTTCCTCTAACTTTGCAGGATTGCAGGCATCCGAAACGCAACTCGGGGCATGGAAGTTTCATTCCAGCAAGCTGACAAATCAACACTCAGCCTTAGCACTCAAGGTGTTATCTCCCCAGCTGAGTTGCCACTTGTTGCTTCTCCCAGCCGAGTTGCCAATCATTCTTCCTCAATCAAATACAAAAGCCAGGGAACCATCTTCCCCACAGAATTTCAGCCTCTATTCAGAAGAGCAACGCATAAAGGAGTCACAACAGAGTACAGAAAGCTTCTACAAACCCCAGCTGGGTCCCTTATTACAAGGATATGTCAGTCAGTGACCTATGTCCCCAAGCAGATACATCTCGTCGGATCCACCAATGATCTCACCCCCAGCTGGGATGTCTAGTTCAAGCGGATCGGCCAGAGATCTTCGCCGCAACGGGATCCGAATCCCGATTTGGTATCTTTGCATAATCATGGCATTCACATCATATTCACCTCACAAAGCGTAGCATTCTGTCTAAAACGGAGCATTACGGCAAAAATCCAACATATTGCATAATCACAAGCCATGTTTTGAATCAAACACTTGTGAATATCGAAATCCGCCAACAAAAATACAGAATACCCCCCCCCCCCCAGAGTCCCCAGCAAAAGCAGTTGCCTCCTATTCACAAACACCAGTATATACTCCCTTTGACACCCGTCCGTGTCACATCCCCAGCAGAAAGCCAAAGACATTCTCTTTGCACTCGCATGTACTTATATATATGTACATTTCCTCGACATTCATCCATGTCATTTTCCCAACACAGCAATATGAACACTTTGTATATCAGATCTTGTTTATACTATACTTTTCTCCTTTTGACACTCGTCCGTGTCACTCCCCCCAGCAAGTTAAACATTCATCTACACCACTCATACTACTCATACTTATACAGATACTCGTCCGTATCTTGTATACACCAGTTATATCCCCGCAGATTCAACAATAGTCCTTGTTCTTTGTTAACCAGTTGGTACCCGTCCGTATCATCATCTCTGAACATGTGTCAAGCGTTTGTTTCTACCTGATACTCGTCCGTATCATAGTCTTAAGGATGCTCGTCCGTATCTTTAATCCATACACTGTGTCAAACACTTACGTCTCCTTGAATATAGATACTCGTCTGTGTCTACTATTCCCCAGAAAAGTCCCTTCAGATTCAACACTCATCCGTGTTCCCTATTAACCAGTTGATACTCGTTCGTATCATCATCTCTGAACACATGTCAGTTTGTTTCTACCCGATACTCGTCCGTATCGTAGTCTTAAGGATGCTCGTCCGCATCTTTAATCTATACACTAACGTCAAAACACTTATACCTTTTGTTTCTTGGATATAAACACTCGTCCGTGTTTACTGCATCCCCAGTAGATCGCCCGCAAAACAAAATTTTCCTTCTTATCTGGCACTCGTCCTGTGTCATGATAAACCCTGAGAGCAGCCGTACCCTGCTAGGTGGTCGTCCTCCACCTCTTGATGGTCGTCCTCCATCATGCTCATCCGATGGCCGTCCCCATCGTTGATATTTAGCAGCCGTCCCCTGCTAGGTGGTCGCCCTCCACCTCTTGATGATCGTCCTTCATCACTTTATCCAATGGCCATCCCCATTGTTGATTTTGGTTATCTGACATTCGTCCTATGTCGTGAAAAGCCTCGAGAGCAGCCGTCCCCTGCTAGGTGGTCGTCCTCCACCTCTTGATGGTCGTCCTCCATCATGCTCGTCCGATGGCCGTCCCCATCGTTGACCTTTTTATCCGGCATTCGTCCTATGTCGCGATATTTTCGGCAGCCGTACCCTGCCAGGTGGTCGTCCTTCACCTAAGATGACCATCCCTCATCTTAACCCGACAGAGCAGCCGTCCCCTGCTAGGTGATCGTCCTTCACCTTTGATGACCGTACCTCATCATCTGTTTATTTCATTTATTCTTTAACCCGATGGCCGTCCCCGTCGTGGTCCTATTTCTTTTTAGCCCGATGGCCGTCCCCATCGTTGGTTACTTTACTTTATGAACTTGATGGCCGTCCCCATCACGATACCTTTTATCCCCAGCATGTCGGCCGTCCCCGTCATTGTTTTATTTCCCGCACTCTCCCCAGCATGTCGGCCGTCCCCGTCATTGCTCTTTGCCCAGCAGTCATCCTCTGCTCGACGGTCGTCCTCCGTCGCCCACACTTTACAATATACTTTATTTTCTTTTACAATCTATATCCCTTTTCTTCTTCATTCTGTGAGTGCAAATTTTGGACTGTCTTTGGTATTCAACCACAAGTTATCTTGTTTGCCTGTTAACCCGTCGCTTACATCCTGCACAGCTAACTCATGTTTGAATAGGGGCAGCTGTAAACACCCCAAATTTGCCCTCACCCATTCACACCATGGCTTGTGATCATTTCATATGCATAAACACAATCATAAGATCTCATATCCCATTTTTGACCCATTGCATTGGGTCAAAGTCATCTGCATCTAGGGTTTGTGATCTGAGCAATCCAAGAGCTTCTTGAGCCATTCCAAAGGTCACCAATCACTTCAAAGGGGTCCATGTGTGTTCTTATATCATATTACATCCTCTCAAAGTCAAGAATGCCAAAGAATCACAAGAGCTGAGAATGATATGGAAGCAGAGCCAAGTTTGACTACACAGTTGACCTAAAATTAGGGTTTTGGTTTCAGAGGCCATAACTCCAAATTTTTTGGTCATTCTTGTTTCTATTGGTCTCTATATGGTATAGGGAGTATACATATCAATTTTCATGAAGAAATTCCATGGGGAAGTCATCTGATCAAGGGTTGACTTTTCAGACAAGTCAGTACAAAATTAGGGCATCTGAGGCCCCCAATGACCCAACCAAGGGGTGATCTTCATCATTTTGAGTGTATATGATCTTTATTTGATCATAGAAGAAGTTGGAAGTTCACAAAATTCAAGAATTTGAAGTTTTTGCAAAGTTGACTTTTTTGGGCATGGTTGACTTTTAATGAAATGTCATTTTATGCAACTTTTTCAACCCTTACTTTTTGATCCAAAAATGCTTCAAATGAAAAAACTTTGGTCATGAAAGTTGTAGATTAGATCTTTCCCTTTTCAAAAAGTACAAGAACATGACCTAATTCATTTTGGATCAAAAGTTATGGTGTGTCAAAGTTGGCAAAAATCACTAAATGTCAAGTTATGCACAAAATGAGAAACTTGCAAATTCATGTACCAAGGCAACTTGTGACTTCTAATTGATGTCAAACCATTACACAAACATCACATGTGACCTAAAAATCAGAATGGGCCAAGGGTTTCTCATTTGTTTGGCCTTTGGAGCAAGATATTTTCATGAAGATTCAAAAGCAAGCAAGTTGCAAAAACCATCATAACACTTCATCCACTTGCTGCCTATGTTGCTGAACCATCCTAGCCTTTCCCTCACCCCATGTTGCGCAGCCCACACCCTTTGTACCTAGCCAAGACATGACCCATGCCTCTCTTACAAGAAGTTGACATATTGGCAAAAGTAGCTACACCTATCACAAAAGGGCATGTCACATCCTCTGACCAATCAGCATTGTTTATACAAACAAATGGCAAGCCAAACAACATAACACAAGGGCCTGAAACCAGCAAGAACACAACATTCTCATTTTTCACTCTCAAAGCAAAAGCCTTCGAAACTCAGAAAGCAAGCCACAAACACTTGAACAAACTTCATAGATCAACTCAACACATCATCCTGATCACAAAGCACCCTTCAAAGCAACCCAGAACTCAAAGAATCAGAAACACGATTCCTTCACCCCACTGAACAGAACTTGCTCAAACTCTCAAACCAGCCAATATAAACTCCTGCTAAGCATTCAGACACCGTCAAGGGACCAAGAGGGGTGGATTGCATCAAGAGAAGAGGCCAGAAAGTTGCAAAACTGAAAGCTTCAAAACTCAGGTAGCTCAAGAACTTTTTTTCCAGAAATGAATTTTTAAGTTCTTAATAGCTTCTACATGCCTCCCTGATCATGATTATGTCTTTGGTTTTGAAAATGGTGGAGAAATAAGAGTTTAATCGTGTTCTGAAAGTCTTGCCCTAAATTTTGTTTTGTTTCGATTCATGAGATTGATGAAAGATAAATGAGTTTTAGCTTAGGGTTTTGATTCAGTGAAGTGTGGGAAGGATTTCTGTTTGTTTAGATTTCATTTTAGTTGCGTTTTGAGGATTTTAGGAATTTTCAGGTGGGGTTCCCACCGGAGAAGACGACCGGAGGTCTTCTCCGGCCACCTGAAAATAATTAGGGTTTAATCCCTGTAATTAGTGCAATTTGAATGCTGAGCGTTGGATCCCTTGACTTTGTTGACTTGGCGCGTGATTGAGTGGCTCAGATGCACTCATTAAGCCCTAATCTTAATTAATTAATTCATAAATCAGAATTAGGAAGTTTGAATGTGGACCTTTGATCTGCGCGCGTAGTCAACAGCTCCTTCCCCAGAACCCATCCTGGCCTTCCATTGCGTTTACTTTTCATTTTATTAATTTTATTTCATTTCTTTTATATTTCTTTTGTACAATTTATTAAAAATAGCAAAAATACTTTAAAAAATCTGAAATTTTTTATACAAGTTATTATTTAATTTCAGAACACAAAAATATTTTTATTTTCATTTTTGGCATTAAAAAAGTATTTTTAAATATTTAAAAGTTTCTTTTTAATTAATTAATGAGAATTAATTAATTAAAAATACTTTTAGGTATTTAAAAATCACCAAAAAATTCATGAAACATTTAAAAACATTTAGAAACATTGTCCAAGTCTCAAACCAAATTTCTTTTTTGATCTTGATGCATTTTGAGAATTTTTCATGGAATTAAAATCATTTTGATGCATTATTTTGATCCTAACTTCCAAAAATCATTTCTGCCTAACCCTAAAGAGTTGGATTTTGATTCTTTTTGCATTGCATTGTGTTTAGCATGTAGTTTGTGAGATTAAATGGCCATGATTTGATCTTTCATTTTCCATTTGTTTGGTAATTTTCTTGTTTAGGAACCCTAAAACCCTAGAAAATTTAGTAAAATCATAACTTGAATTAGGTTAAGAGTTGGAACCTCTCCTTTGGGCAGTGAGTTAGTATAGGATTAGGGATCCTTTGAGTGCATTTTCAATTTTTTATCTTGATGTTTGCTTCTGATTTTGGTTTTTGTTTGATGCATTGATCATAAACCCTAATTTGGGCTTCCATATGCACTCATCTTGCATTTGCATTCATACCTTGACCTGCCATTACATTTTATACATCCATTTGATTCATTTAACATCTTAAGACATATTGAAAGCATGTTTGACCATTGCATCTTGCATTTGCCATGTTGTATGCCATTTGCATTTCAAAACTTTTCATGTATGTTCATGGTTCTTAACTTGCTCCATTTGCATCCATAAGCTTGTATGAACATCCTCATGTGTTGTTTCATGCTTGTGGCATCTCATAGAATCATTAACATCATGTATGTGCTTCTGGTTTTGTTTCTCATCATGCCATCTCATTCCATTTTGCATTGCATTGCATTCCTTTATTAACTTTTCAGGTGGTAAGTAACTTTGAGAAGTGGATTTGCCTTCACTTCTCACATTTTCTTTTCATCTCTTTCTTGCATCCATGCTGCATTTTGACATGTGTTTGAGATTGAGCTTGCTCATTTTTCTTCTTCTTACTTTCTTTCCTCAAGTGACTTGTCTTCTTAAATGAAGCAAGTTACTTTGCTTCTCCTGATCCTTTCATCTGCTTCCTGGTGGTTCCATTGAAGATTGCTTTCTTAAACCTCACAAACCTTAGGAACAACCAAGCATGACAATGATTAGGGTTTTGATTAGTCCCCCCACTTAGATTTCACCTTTGTGTCTCTTTGAGTCTTCTCTTCTCATCTCATAATCAGGGACTAAACCCTAAAGGCTTTAAGGCTTTGTGATTAAGCTTATGCCTGCATCCTTCTATTAGGATGGAGTGTATAACTTTAATCCTAAGTGTTAAACCCTTAATGTGTTTAACTCCTTTAATCAATTTACTTAATAATCATCAAGACATCACACTTGTAACTTGGGCCTTGCATTAGGGTTCTAATTCTTCCTTAATTGGTTAAGAAGGACTAACCCTAGTGTTAATGGACAAGTCCCCCTCAAGTTGTCTTACAAATCATAAAAATCACTTAATCATCATACTATTAAATAAAATCAACTTAATCAAAGGTTTGTTTTGTCATGAGTTTAATCCCTAATCATGGATTAAGTTGAGGAGCTTTCCTCAGCTTAAACATTCTCATCTATTATCCTTCTATTAGGATGGTGTAATGAGTCTGTTTAATCCCTGATTATGGCTTAATCTCATTACTTAACACTAAACAAAAACACCAAAAATATCTAAATAATCACAAGTAGGTTAATGATCTTAAATCCTACATCAAGGTGATTAAGTGTGAGAAGCTGACTTCACACTTAAGGTATTCTCATTACCCCTGATCAGAGGGAGGATGTGATGAGTTTACTAAATCCACTGGTTTAGGCTTAAACTCATTAACTTATGACAAACTTTCAAAAGCAATAAAAGACTGAAAATACAAAAACAAACAATAATCGTCTCCTTCGGGATTCTTTTCTCATCTCATTCACTCATAAACGAGAACTTGCTTCTTCCGTCTAATGCAAGACAGTTTGCACCTGAGCCAGACAGGTCATACACTTGAGCATAGACAAGCAAGCAGTTCACAAGTCAATTAATCTTTCAGTCTCTTTGGGTCGAACTACGGTGTTCTGACTTCCTCATTGCACGAGAGGATACGTAGGCATAACTTAACGGTTATCGAACAAAAGTCTCTGTATATTCCCCCTCTTTCAGCTTTATTCTTTAGCCTCATTATCTTGAGCACTTCACCCTTTCCTTACACTGACACTTCACTTATACACTTCACTTCTCTTACACTGACACCTGTACATCCTTTTCCAGCTCCTTTATACACAAATTGCACTGACACTACCCCTTTAAAACACAAATCTTTTAAGCGTGGATCCCGTCGAGTACGACGGACAATCTGGGTGCTAATACCTTCCCAGGTTGTAACCAACCCCCTTTCTCAGTCTCTCTGGTTCGCAACCGTCTTATCCATATCTTTCTAGGTCTATGCAGCATTACCTTTCCTTCGGGATAAAAATGCCTAGCTGGCGACTCTTTTCATTTCCTGTGAGTTCACTCCTGTGTGTTCTCGCATCTCCTTTCGCCGACCGTTCGCGTCTGTACCTTTATTTGGGCCATTTCCCATTTATCGGGAGCGACAGGTACAAGTTTCTAAGAAGAAAAACAAAACAACCAGGATTCCTACAACATGTCTGTAGGTAATCCAAATACAAGGGAAACAAACTAAGAAGCAAGACCACTTCCTAAGGACCCTGAACCTCCCTCACTAAGCCCCAACTCAGACCTAGCCTTCTTGACTCCATCCATCAACTTGAGGTCTTCAATCTCTTTAAGTGCTGCTTCCAAGGCTTGCTGACTATCTGCTAACTGCTGAGTCTTCTCCCTTCGAATCTGGTGGGCTTGTTCCACTTCTTCCTTCTTGAAAGTCATTTGCACTTCGAAAAATTCTTCTTTTTCTTTATATCTCTTCAACTCCTGCTCTCTTTGTCCCTGCAACCAGACAATAGACTGACGAGCTTCCTTGAGAGTCTTCGAATTCTTCTTTCGTTCTGCTTCTCTTTTGGATTCCATCAGACCTAGTCTTTAAAAGTGAGCTTCTTTTCCAGCAAACTCTTTCTCCTTAGCCTCCAAGGTGATCTGCATCTTCAGCAATTTCTCTTCAGCTTCATTCTTGGCCCGGTTGGCAAGATGATCCAAATTAACCATTTCAGTATTCTCCACCCTGACTTCATGCAGCTGGGCTTCCAACTTCTTGAACTCTTCCAAAGACACAATATCATTAGACTCAGCAGCTGGAGGAACTGGAGGTGAGAATGGCAGCAATACCCTTTTGGCTCTGTCTTTCAACCAATCCTCATACTCCGGGAAGGTCTGATTGTTGCATTTTCCAAAACTAGCTATCCCTTCTCCCTTGATGCACTTCCAGTCTCCAGCAGCTTTCCTCACTAAAGGCATATTGTCCTTTACAGGGAAGTATAAAAGAGGGGTCAACTTCAATTCTTCTGGTACCTCTCTCAAGGCATATCCCAACTATCTTCTTAACAAGATCGGATTGTAATTGATCCCTCCAGTCACTCCTAATAAAGGTACACTAAGATAACTCCCATAGCTAGTGATGAAACGTGCACCCTGAAGCCTTTGAGTAATCCACCTGACATCCTTGGCAAACAACTTTTCCAACTTCTGAACCACATATGAAATAAAGGAGCGCAACAACGAACTAAACCTCCCATCTTCTTCTCAGTCTTGTAGTGCACCGAGTAATAAAAATCTCCGAGCAGCGTAGGCATAGGATTCTTCAGCAAGAAGAGATGTATGGCATTCATGTCTATGAACTTCTCCATATCTGCAAATAAAATAATGCCATAGATAGAAAGAGCCAGGATAGCACAAACAGAATCCCACTCCTCCCCAACAGCCAACTCTTCCACCTTCTTTACTAAAGCCTCTAAAGAAAACCCAGATACACCTCCCTTAATGATAGTCATAGAATTCACAGCAGAAGTGCTCAAATAAAGAGCTTTGGCAATAGCTTCAGGTGCAGGTCTACCCATCTTAACATTGAACGGAATCTGGTCTCGAACAGGAACTCCCAAGATTAAAGCATACTCCTCTAGCCAAGGACCTAACTGGAAATCAGGAAAAGTGAAACAACGGAGCTGAGGATCATAGTACTGCAGCAAGGTGTGAATGGCACTTCTCTCAGAAGGATCTAACTCTACCACCACATCAAGAATACTCCCATAAGTCTTTCTGAACCTCTCTACATGATTGGGCGTGATCAGCTTCACCATCTTCTTTAACAGGCCAACCTTAGTGTCGAAAAAATTGAAATGAATATTCTGTTTGCGAGGATCTTCAATCTCTGAATAGGATATCGGAACCGGAAGCAAGGATATGAACCTGTGAATGAAAACAAAACATGATTAATGATGAAATGATGCAATGCAAATGCAAAGACATATGATCAATCTGGGACTGTCTGGAATGTGGATGCCAAGGCCAAGTGATCAGAAACCCAAATCCTCTAGATAACAACCCACAAACACTAAAATAGTCTCAGATATACCCAATCAAGAACCAAATAAACTCAAGAACTCCGGAACCAAAGTAACTGTATCAGATTATAAGACATCACTGGTAACAAGGGTATGATGAAGTCGAGGGTTCCTGCAAACCTGTAGACCCCTCCCAATCTCACAGGTGTGCTCCAGGTCAAACATCACGGACTCTCAAAGCCGAATAGCAATAATACTTTCACCATTTCCGAGAAATGGCTCATGACTAAATCAGGGAATTGGTTTGGCATTATGTACTACGCAGGGAGGCCTCAGCTGAGTCCGGGAAAAACAAGCATCCCTTATAAGTTCCCAACTTCGGGCGCTGAAATCGAGAAACAATAGTACATTCAGCCCGTAGGATACTGTACTAATGTCATATGACCAGATGCTTTGACTGAGTTCCTATAAGAGAACCAGGCCATCCTATGCGAGTCCCCAATGGACCCTCGGGTGCGAATGGGTTTGCCACAAAATGTGGTCTGCCACTGCCACCACTGGAGAAGGTTGTTTCCACAAAGGTTCTCAATGATCGGTCCCCAGATGCACATAACTATCAAGGTCCTATCCCGAAGTGGAGGAAATCCCAACACAAGATATTTCCAAGACGGTCGCAATCTGGGCGTGAAACACATTGCCACTCATCATGTCACATGTGAGTACAATATGTCCACTCTAATCCTATAGTGCACTCAAGTCGGGTACTTGGCTTATCTCTCAGAAACAGTATCACCCGAGCCCACCAAACAGAAAACCAGTCCAGACAGTCCAGTATGATATATGATGCGGAAAATAAATATTGAAAACTGTAAATAAAGATGTAAACAAAATTGTAAATAAACAACAGTAATAATACAACACACAACAGCAAACAGTCAACACCCAAAGAAACAGAAACACGCAAGCGCTAGGAGAGACTCACAGGGGAACCAGAGACTCTGGGTTAGGTCCCCAACAGAGTCGACAGCTGTCGCTCCCCGGATATCCATCCTGGTACAAACGCGAAGGTAGCGCGGAAAGGAGTAGAGTCGCCAGCCAGGCATTTTTATCCCGAAGGAACGGGAATGGTAATGCTGCACAAACTAGAAGAAAAGAAAAGGAAGGACATGGGTCTTGTGAACCGAAGAAACTGAGTTCGGGAGTCGGTTACGACCTGGGAAGGTATTAGCACCCAGATCGTCCGCCGTACCCGACGGGATCCACGCTTGCAAAGAAAATGTTTCAAAGGGTGAAGAAATGAAAACTGCTGCAAAGAAAAGGCAATGAACTGGATACAAAGAAAACAAAAGGAAACTGGAAAAGAAATGAAAAGGAAAAATGTAGCGAAAATAAAGATTGTGCTCGAACGGGCCCTACCCCGCTGCCTACGTACCTCATCGGGAAAATGAGGATCAGAGTCGCCGTAGTTCCCCAAACTAGGGGTAGAAAAGATTGCTTGTGAATTAAGGCTTGAACTGCCTATGCCAATGCTCAGGTGTTGCAGGCTCGGACGAAGAGTGTGTAACCATCTTGCAAAATGACAAGTAGGAGCAAGTTCACGTACGGAGCGAATGAGATGAGAAAAGAATTCTCGAAGGAAAGACGTTTATTGTTTGTTTGTGTTTTTTAGAAGCTTTTTAGGAGTGAAGTTTGCATAGGTAAGTGTACCTAAGTCTTACTCATTGGGATGTATACATCTCACATCATCCCGAAATGGAATGCGCAAGAGGCACACCTATCTATGGAGGAAATCCCCAAATCTAGTCCCACAAGTGAAGGCTCAGACACACTGACCTATTAACATTTATTAAGTATTTTTGTGATTTTTGGTAAAGAAGTGTTTTTTATACTTTTCTTTGTGAGATAATCTCATGCTAAGACCTATCCATCACGAGGGATAACTTACACCTCGCCCCGAAACGGAACGCGTGTAAGTATCTCATAGTAAAGTCTCATGTCACATGAGAAGACTCAACTTTATTAGAGTGGATTAAAATTAAGTTTGAAGGTGAAAAATCTAAGGGAGACTAGAATCCTAAATGTTATCATGCATGGAAATCCTAGGTTAGCGAGGTTTGAATCCTATCCTGATGAAGAAGAAGGAAAGAAAAGAAGAAGAAGAAGAAGAAGAAGAAGAAGAAGAAGAGGAGGAGGAGGAAAGGTAAGGCCTAAGCCCAACAATCACAAGGTTAGAACAAATAAGAATAAGAAGAGAAGAGATGAGATTTGGAGATGTGGGAATCACATCCACACCTCTCACTTACCATAGCCCCTGAAATGGTTAGTGACACAAGAATACAAGCAAAACAAGATGAACATAATGCCATACCAACATCATACAAACAGAAGTGAAGTCCTACACATAAATGCTCAATGCAAACATAAGTCACAAGAATGAGAAAAGAAGCACACCAATCAACATGAGGCAACATGAATCACATAACAAAGCAAAGCAAACTTGAGAAGATGTAAAGCAAAATAAACAAATTACAAACTCAAGGCACAAGATCAGAACCCTAATCAAGTTAGAAAAAAGTCTAAAGAGCATGAGAGGTGAAGAGAAGAGAGGCATATGGTCAAGCAAACACATTATGGGAAGAAAGAAGCAAAGGAAGTGAGGTGGATGTACATAAGAATGGAAGAACTCCAAAGGCAAACAAATTACAAGTTTTCCAAAACACAAACCCCAACCCAAGATCAGAGAGGTATCAATTCCCTAAAGATACTCTAAACAAGTTGAAGAAGTTGGCACAAGTGCCCTTCTAAGCTAAGGAGAGGACTTATGCTCAAGAAGAAGCAAAATGGGACAAGTCAAGAACAAAAAAAATCAAATTAATTCAAATATGCACCCAAAAATTCCACAACCTTGGACAAGAGATCCTCAAACATAGCATAACAACATACCAAAAGGAGGGGAAGAAACTCAGAAGTTTAACAAGTCAAATGAAGGTACAAAAATGAACTAGGGTTAAGAAGCTTCATTCACAAGTTAGAGAACAAAATCAATTGAACAAGCTTCTAAATAATCAGAACAAAAATCACACATAAACTACATCCTATTATGAATCCATAGCAAAAAGAACCAACCAAAAATTTAAAATGATGATCAATATAGAAAATGGACAAGTTAGCAAGGTTAAAAATGGAATGAAATGAATTAATTAAAAGGGAGAATTAATTTACACGTGTCAAAATAAAATAAATGGAAAATAAAAATGTCAAAAATTAAAGAAATTAAAAAATAACATTCATGAATTATTTCATAATTTTTAATAACCTAAAACTATTTTTAAAAATTAAAAATCAAAACTGAAATAAAATGGAAATAAAAAGAATTAAAAAAGAAAGGATGAGGCTGAGGGTGTGAATAGAAAGGATTCTTAGTTCAAATCAGATGGGCCTCACGCAAGGGGGGTGGGATTAGCAACCCAGGCCCACCCAATCTCAGTGCATAACACAACAGCTATAATGGAAATTCAATAAAAATCAGAAAAAACAGAGACCAATGGATTGGATGAACGCGCAGGATAGGTCCACTCATTAAAGTGAGTAAGCAAAATGATTGGTTGGGGTTGAGGGCACATATTATTATTATGGGGTGAGAAACAATTTGTATTATTCATAATAAAAAAAGAAAAAGGAAACACGTGACCAGGAGGGTTCTTCATTTATGTGCTGGCATGATGGTGTACGTCAAGATGAGAGATCCAAGGGCCCTGAGGTCGTCTTCCTCCCTGAAACCCTAAATAACACAAGCCCAGAATCCGGTGACCGGAGCTAGGGCTCCGGCACTGGAAAATGCAAACTATGAACAAACCTTAATAGAAATGCATCAAAATATCCAGATCAAGCAATTAAATCAAGCTGAATCCGAATATGCACTTAGATTCCACAATAGATCAAAGAACAATCCAAATCGAAGACAACAAGCTTCATACCTCAAACTGCAATTCATCAGAACAAGCTCATTTCATGCTTATTTTACATTCTAAATAGGTCAACATCATCAGCCAAACATGTAGATCACAAAAAGCACCACCAATTTCATTTCTATATATGAGATTTTGATGCTAACCTGAGAGCTGAAGATCTGGAAATAGCTTGATAGAA
Organism: Lathyrus aphaca; assembly: GCA_963966055.1. Classification (NCBI taxonomy): domain Eukaryota; kingdom Viridiplantae; phylum Streptophyta; class Magnoliopsida; order Fabales; family Fabaceae; genus Lathyrus; species Lathyrus aphaca. Next base: position 446,170,673 of record OZ014520.1, read on the forward strand.
GCCAAGAATAGCTGCAAATCCACTCCAAATACACTCTAGTTGCAAAATAAATGCAACTAGAGCCTTGAAAGCTGCTGGATCTAGGAGCTCGAAGCTTGCTGCACTGAAATGGCAAGGTGTGGAATCTTGAGAATCAGCTTGAACAAGGAATGAGTAAGTGTAGAGAGTGATTCGAAGGAAATTGCAGAATGAGCAAACCCTTGAGAGTAGAGAAATGTGATGGATCTGAGGCAAACTAAAACCCTAATTGGTTTATATATGGTGCCAAGGTTCAATGATGAAAAGATGAGAGCAATGGCACGTGAGATGAGAGTGTGGGAGAGAATTTGCAAAATTTGCAAGTTTGGTGTGATGAGGTATTCTACTCGTGCATTCCATTCATTCCTTTCCCATGTCCTTTCAAAATATCAACCTTGATTTATATCAACAATTATTCTGGCCCATGGATGTGGGGATCACACCTTTCTCATGATCATGCATGTTTTGCACTTTGTGAAATACCCCTCATGCCAGGCACAAAATTGACACTATTCTTGGAGCAGAATGGATCATTTGCATTGCTTTATAAGTTTTTGACCTCACTTGGCTGTCGCTCCCACCAAATGACACCCAGCCAGAAGGGGTACAGACGCGAATGGTCGACGAAGGAGAAGAATGAATAGAGTCGCCAGCTAGGCATTTTTATCCCGAAGGAAAGGTAATGCTGCATAAACCTAAGAAAAGATGGATAAGACGGTTGCGAACCAGAGAAACTGAGGAAGGGGGTTAGTTACAACCTGGGAAGATATTAGCACCCAGATTGTCCGCCGTACTCGACGGGATCCACGCTTGAAATTTGTGTTTAAAGGGGTAGTGTCAGTGCTATTTTGTGTGCAGAATGATGGAAAGAATGCAAGTGTCAGTGCTGGAAGAAAGTGTGAAATGAATAAAAGAAGTGTCAGTGCAAGGAAAGAGTGTAGCTCAAGACTATGAGGCTTAAAGAACACAACTGGAAGAGGGGGGATATACAGAGACTTTTGTTCGATAACTGTTAAGTTATGCCTACGTATCCTCTCGTGCAATGAGGAAGACAAAACACCATAGTTCGACTCAAAGAGACTGAAAGATAAATTGACTTGTGAACTGCTTATTTATCTATGCTCAAGTGTATGACCTGTCTGGATCAGGTGCTAACTGTCTTGCATTAGATGGAAGAAGCAAGTTCTCGTTTGTGAATGAAGATGATGAGAAAAGAATCCCGGAGGAGACGATTATTGTTGTTTTTTTGTGTTTTAAGTCTTTTATTGCTTTTTGGAGTTTGTCATAAGAAAATGAGCTTAAGCATAAACCAAGGATTAGTAGACTCATCACATCTTCCCTCTGATTAGGGGTAATGATAATGTCTTGAGTATGAAGTAAACACCTCACACTTAATCACCATGATGTAGGATTAAGATCATTAACCTACTTGCATTTATTTAGATGTTTTTGGGGTTTTTGTTTAGTGTTAAGTAATGAGTTTAAGCCATAATCAAGGATTTAATGGACTCATTACACCATCCTAATAGAAGGATAATAGATGAGAACATTTAAGCTGAGAAAGGCTCCTCAACTTAATCCATGATTAGGGATTAACCTCATGACAAAACAAAACCTTTATTAAATGGATGTTAGTTAATAGTGAGATTAAGAAATGGATTTTATGGTTTGTAAGACAACTTGAGGGGGACTTGTCCATTAACACTAGCGTTAGTCCTTCTTAACCAATTAAGGAAGAATTAGAACCCTAATGCAAGGCCCAAGTTACAAGATTGATTAAAGGATTTAAACACATTAAGGATTTAAAACTTAGGATTAAAGTTATACACTCCATCCTAATAGAAGGATACAGGCATAACCCTAATCACAAAGCCTTAAAGCCTTAAGGGTTTAGTCCTTGATTATGAGGTGAGAAGAGAAGACTCAAAAGATGACACAAAGGTAAAACTAAATGGGGGACTAATCAAACCCTAATTGTTATCATGCTTAGGTATTCTTAGGGTTCATGAGGCTTGCAAGAGATCTTCAAGAGAGAAACCACCAAGGAAGAAGCAGGATGAAGGAAGGAGAATCATAAAGGAGAAAGACAACTTACTTCACTTAAGAAGATAAGTTGCTTGAAGAAAGAGAGAGAGGAAGGAGCATGAATGAGCAAGCTCACTCTAATCCACAAGGTAAAATGCAGCAAAGGATGCATAAAAGGGATGAAAAGAAATTATGAGAAGTGAAGGCAAATTCACTTCTCAAACACTTACCACCTGAAAAGTTAGCAACAAGAAATGAATTAAATGAAAATGAGAAAGATGCAATGATGCAAACCAAAATAAGAAGCATATTCACGATGAAAATGATGCTATGGTATGATGCAAAATCATACCAAGAGATATGGATGATCATACAAGGGATGGGAATGCAAATGAAGCATGAAAGGAGCATGAAAGTTCACGAATGTATATGACATCAAATGAAATAAAAAGCATGGAAAATAGATGATGTAATGATCAAACATGATTTCAATATGTCCTAAGATGTCTCATATGTTATGTGGATGCACAAAAAGTCATGGCAAGTTCATGTATGCAAGCTTATGAAGAATGAATGAAAATGAAGGCAAAGATTAGGGTTTATGTACAAGATTCAATGCAAAATTCAAAATCAGAAGCAAATGACAAGATAAAAAATTAAAAATGGGATCAAAGGTAGCCTAAACCTATACAAGTTCACTGCCTAAAGGGGAAGGTCAGAAGGTAAACCCTAAAGGACTTATGATTTTTCTAAGTTTCTAAGGTTTTAAGGGTGATCCTAAAGGAAAAATGCCAAACAAATTGAAAATGAAAGATAAAAATGAAACAAAAATGTTTTTAGATGCTTGAAAGAATGCATAACACAATGCAAAAAGAACCATTCACAAACTCAACTTGGATCAAAAGTTATGAATTTTTGAAGTTAGGGTTTAAAATATTCAAATTAAAGAACCCTAATTCAAATGAAAATTATCAAAGTAGGATCAAAACCAAAAAGAAATTTGTCTTGTGAGTTTGCAAATGTTTCTAAATGTTTCAAAATGCTCTCTGAATTTTTTTGTGATTTTTGGAAACCTAAATGCTATTTTAACTAATTAATCTTCATTAATCAATTAAAATAACATTTAAATTATTTTCAAAATGTTTTTAAAATGCAAAAAAAATAAAATAAAAATATTTTTGGGTTCTGAAAATTAATAGAAGCTTGAATAAAAACTTTCAGAATTTTTGAAGTCTTTTTACTATTTTTAATAAAATGCACAAATTAAATGGAAAGAAAATGAAATAAAATTAAATAAAAGGAAAAGTATGAGGATCCTGAGGCTGAGATTTAAAGCTGAGGTTCCAGGGTTGACTGGCACGCTAATGGATGGCCAGGATCTCATCTGAGCTAATTAACCTAATTAAATTAAATAAATCATGGATTAGGGCTAATGACATGATCTGAGCCCTTGAAACACGCGCGGGAAGCCTCATCCTACGCTCCAGATTCAAACTCACCCCTAAACCCTAATTAAGCATTAATGACTTTCAGGTGGCCGGAAATGACCTCCGGTCATCTTCTCCGGCCACCCCTCACCTGAAAATTTCCTAAAACGCTCCCTAGGCCATTTCTGGAGCTCTAAAGCTCCAGATTGCTTCCTCTCTCCATTCTAAACTCATCCCTAACCTCAAACCTCATTTCTTTTCACTCACCAACAAGATACGAATCAAAGAACAAAAATGGCAGAAATTTTAGACAAGTCATACATCCTCAATTCTCAACTATTTTCGAAAATAACAAGTTCAGTATGTTTAGGGAAGCAAGCTTAAGCATTTAGAAACTTAAAACAAGAGTTCTGGAAAAATAAATTCCATGGCTACCTGAAACGAAGCTTTCAACCCAAGAGCTTTCTGGCTGTCTCCTTGCTTCAAATCACCTCCAATGATCTTCCTCAAGAGTTTGCAATGCTTGGTTGGAGTTTATATGGCCTCTATGTGAAGTTTGCTGAAGCTCAGGTCAAGAGAGGTGAGAAATCGTATTTTTGATGTGGCTGTGTTTAGGGCAAGATGAAGGGTGGGAAATGATCAGAGGGTGATGGTGAGTTGTTCTATGAAATTTGTTTGAAGGTTTGTGGCTTGTGTGATCAGTTTCGAAGAAAAATGCAAAGAGGGGAGTTTTTGTCAATGCTGAGTTGTGGGAGGATTCCGCTTGTGTTGTTGTGTGTGTTGGCTTGCTTAAGGTCCACATAACATGTTCTGATTGGGCAGAGAGTTGTTGTGGAGCAGTTTGATTGGTATGGTTCATTTTGCAAAAATTCAACAAGGTTGTCCTTGGAGGTATGGGCTCATGGCAGGCCAAGGACAAGGGCATGTCCTGCGCAACTGGCTTTAGGGAGGTCCATGGAATTCAGATTGAGGCAAGATAGCAAGTAGGATGAAGTTTGTGGGTGGTTTTGCAAATTGTGAAGGTTTTGGCCCCTTTTGAAATACTTGATGATCAAGGCATGAAACTTGAGAATTCTTTGGGCAATTATGAATTATAGGTCATGTATGATGTTTGTGTAATGGTTAGAAGTCACTTTGAGGTCACAAATTGGCTTGGCATGAGTTCTTGCAAGTTTCCCTCTTTGGTACATAAGTGAAATTTAGTGATTTTTCCCAACTTTGCAAAGCCATAACTTGAGTTCTATGATGAATTAGATCAAGTTCTTGTACTTTTTGAAAAGGGAATGATCCAATCTACAACTTTCATGATCAAGAATTTTTCATTTGAAGCATTTTTGAATCAAAAAGAGGAGGTTGAAAAACTTTCCCAAAATGGCAAGTTTGCATTACAAGTCACTTTCCCAAAATGCAAACTTTGCAAATGGCTTGAAATTCTTCAATTTTGTGAACTTCTAACTTCTTCTAAGATCAAAGAAAGATCACATACACCCAAAATGATGGAGAAGACCCTTTGGTTGGAGGATTGGGGGCCTCAGATTCCCTGATTTTGCACTGACTTGCTCAAGAAGTCATCTATTGATCAGATGCCTTCCCCGTTGAATTTCTTCATGAAAATTGGTATGTAGGACCCTTATAACATATAGAGACCAATAGAAACAAGAATGACCAAAATAAATTTGAGTTATGGCCTCTGAAACCAAAACCCTAATTTTAGGTCATTTATGCAGTTAAGCTTGGCTCTGCTTCCATGCCTTTCTCAGTTCTTGTGATTTTCTGATTTCCTTGATCTTGGGAGGATGTAATATGATGCTTGAACATACATGGATCATCTTGAGATGATTGAAGACCTTTGGAGTGGCTCAGATGGCTCATGGATTGCTCAGATCACAAACCCTAGATGCAGATGAATTTGAACCAATGCAGTGAAGCAAAAGTGCAATATGAGATGATATGATTGAACTGATGCAAATGAAAAGATCATAAGCCATGGTGTGAACTTAGTGAGGGAAAATTTGGGGTGTTTATAGCTGCCCCTATTCAAGCATGAGTTAGTTGTGCAGGATGTAAGCATCGGGCTTAACAGGCAAACAAGATAACTTGTGGTTGAATATCAAAGACAGTCCAAAATTTGCACTCACTAAATGAAGAAGAAAAGGGATATAGATTGTGAAAGGAACTAAAGTATGATTAAAAAAGTGCGAGCGATGGAGGACGACCATCGAGCAGAAGATGATTGTTGGGGATGAAGCAATGCCGGGGACGGCCGACAAGCTGGGGAAATAAAACGGTAAACGAAATTTAAGGGGAAAGTTAATGATGGGGACGACCATCAGGTTTGCAAAGTATAGGTGGAATAAATGATGAGGTACGATCATCAAAAGGTGAAGGATGATCACCTAGCAGGGGACGGCTGCTCTGTTGGGGATAAGGATGAGGGACGGTCGTCCAAGGTGAAGGACGATCACCTGGCAGGGTACAGCTGCCGAAAATTTCGCGACATAGGACGAATGCCGGATAGAAAGGTCAACGATGGGGACGGCCATCAGATAAGCATGATGAAGGACGATCATCAAGAGGTGAAGGATGATCACCTAGCAGGGGATGGCTGCTCTCGGGGTTTATCATGACATAGGACAAATGCCAGATAACAAGATCAACGATGGGGACGACCATCGGATAAACACGATGAAGGAAAATCATCGAGGGGTGAAGGACGATCACCTGGAAGGGGACGGCTGTTAAAATATCACGACATAGGACGAATGCCGGATAGAAAAGGGGTTCCAATAATGGAGACTCCGCTGGGGGAATGGATGAGGGACGGTCATCCAAGGTGAAGGACGATCACCTGGCAGGGTACGGCTGCCGAAAGTATCATGACATAGGACGAATGTCAGATAGTAGAAAAGTAATTCTACTAGGGAATGGTAAACACGGACGAGTGTGTACATTCAAGAAATGAAAGGTATAAGTGTTTGACACCGTGTATAGATTAAAGATACGAACGAGCATCCTTAAGATCATGATACGGACGAGTATCGGTAGAAACAAACGCTGACGCATGTTCAGCGATGATGATACGGACGAGTACCAACTGGTTAACAAAGAACACGGACGAGTGTTGAATCTGAGAAAGATAAGTGGTGTATACAAGATACGGACGAGTATCTGTATGAGTAAAAAGTAAACATGAGTGAGACACAGACGAGTTTTCAATATGCTGGGGAGAGTATGACACAGATGAGTATCATAAGAGAAAATGTATAAGTTATGGACTTATGAGTGTGAAAGATGACACAGACGGATGTCAGGAGAAGTTTATTATAAATAAGTGTTTAGTTTACAATAAATGTTTAGGTAACCATGTTGGGGGAGTGGTGACACGGACGTGTGTCAGGAGAGTGTAATAAGCAAGTGTTTAGGCAACTGTGCTGGGGATAGGTGACACGGACGGGTGTCAGGAGAGTGTGTATGTTTCTGTATTCAAAGAAGTATACCTGTGGTTTACATCTGTACGGGGTATGTATTTGTGAGTGCAAAGGGGACGCTTTGGCTTTCTTCTGGGGATATGACACAGACGAGTGTCGAGAGATATCTGTTATGTACAAGTATCTGTTTGCGGAAAGTATTATGGCGACTTCCTGGGGAAAGATAACACGGACGAGTGCCAAAGAGGAGCATGTATATGTATCTGAGGAATGCAAAGAAGATGCTTTGGCATTCTGCCAGGGTATTTGAGAGGTATTTTGTATACATTGCTGATGAAATGTAGGTATTCACAGGTGGCTGATTCAAAACATGGCTTGTGATTATGCAATATGTTTGATTTTTTTGCCGTAATGCTCCGTATTAAACGGAATGCTACGCTTTCAGGGAAATATGATGTAAATTCTATGATTATGCAAAAGATATTGATCAGGGATTCGGATCCCGCTGCCGTAGAGATCTCTGAATGATCTTCCTTGAAAGAATATCCCAGCTGGGGGTGAGACCATTGGTAGATCTGATAGAGATGATTCTGCTTGGGAAAATAGGCCATTAATAGACCAATCTTGATAATGAGGAACCCAGCTGGGGGCTATGGTAGCTTTAGTCACTTTGTTGTGAGATCTTCAGACATTATTCTTCTGGATAGAGGCTGGAGCTCTGCGGGGAGATGGTTCCCTGTCTAGCACTCGGCTGGGGGGGGGGGATAATCACCGAATGATCTTCCTAGAGATTTCTGTGGGGATCCTACTAAGGATGATGAACTCAGTTGGGGAAATGAGCCCCTCCTGATGTTGTCCTGGATAAGGTGCTGAGGAATTAATGATTTGGCATCCTGCTGGGGAGAAGCTTTCATGCCCCATGTTGCACTTTGAGCACCTGCAATCATGTTACAACAAAGAAACATACAAGTACCCTGAGGTATCCCTTACTGGATTCCATCATAGGAATTTAGACACTCCCGGGGGAAAATATATTTCCTGTAAGCATGTGATTTAGAAAAGACGCATCCGTATTTATGTAGTCGATATTTTAAGGACATCGAACATTTTTTGTTTTGTTTTTGCAAATGAAATAAAAATGTACAAGGCGGAGTATGACTGAAAATCTGATTTTATTAGTTTGTGTGCCCTGAATTGGCATGTACAGTCAAAGAAACAGATCCCCTGAAATAAGGAGATTGTTACAAAATTGAGAAACAAAAAAGGCACTGGCAATGTTGATGACGCTTCAGTGTGCTTCCCTTTTGCTATGACTTGTATGACATTGACGTTCTTCTCATCTTGCTTTTGAAGAAGATTGATTTTGACTGATGCTTCAACCTTTTGAAGCTTGTTGTGTTGCAAGTGATACAGATGAATTCAGAATGCAGTTGTTCACTTATTCCCTTATTTTGCATGAATCGCCCTTTCGGGTTTTCAATCCACCGGGATACCCATTTTTGCCTGAGCTGTCCAATGCGGCTTTTCAACTCAGCGGGTGTACATTTTTTTTATTTATTTTCCCTTATTTTTGCCGGATTCTTTTATTCTGTTTTTGACTAGCCAGAATGCCCTATTTTTGCCTGGATTCTTTTATTCTGTTTTTATCCCGAAGCCTGACTTTCTGATCGAAGGCTTTCTTCATTCTCTTCTGATACAGCTGCCCATGACAGATTGCAGCTAACCTCTTCTCTTCGATTAGACTCAGTTGTTCGTACCGGGATCGGACCCATTCTGCTTCCTTCAGTTTGACATCCATTAGTACCCGCAAGGAGGGTAATTCAACTTCAACAGGTAGGACTGCCTCTATACCATACACAAGCTGATACGGTGTTGCCCCAGTGGACGTTCTGATTGATGTACGGTACCCATGCAGGGCAAATGGTAACATTTCATGCCAGTCTTTGTAGGTGACCACCATCTTCTGCACAATCTTCTTGATATTCTTGTTAGCTGCCTCTACAACGCCATTCATCTTTGGCCTGTAAGGAGAAGAATTGTGGTGTTGGATTTTGATGTCCCGGCATAGTTCTGCCATCATTTTGTTGTTTAAATTGGAACCATTATCGGTAATGATTCGCTCGGGCACTCCTTATTGACAGATGATGTCTCTCTTCAGGAATCAGGCTACCACCTGCCGGGTGACATTCGCATATGACGCTGCCTCAACCCATTTGGTAAAATAGTCAATGGCTACCAGGATGAATCTGTAGCCATTTAAAGCAGTCGGTTCAATCTTGCCGATCATGTCAATGCCCCACATGGCAAAGGGACAAGGTGAAGACATCACATTCAAAGGATTCGGAGGCACATGCACCTTATCTGCATAAATCCGGCATTTGTGGCACTTTCTGGCATAGGCACAACAGTCTGCATCCATTGTGATCCAGTAATAGCCTGATCTTAACAACTTTTTAGCCATTGCATGCCCTCCAGCATGGGTACCAAAAGATCCTTCGTGCACCTCGTGCATCAATAAGTCTGCCTCTGTCTTATCAACACATCTGAGAAGTACCATATCAAAGTTTCTCTTGTACAAGGAACCATCAGCATTCAAGAAGAAACTACCAGCTAGCCTTCTTAGTGTCTTCTTATCATTGGATGATGCCCCAAGTCGGTATGTTTGATCCTCCAAGAAGCATTTGATGTCATAGAACCAAGGCTTTTCATCTTTAGCAAGGTCTACTGAGAATATGTATGCTGGTCTGTCAAGTCTGGATACTGAAATCCGAGGCACAAAGTTGGTAGCTTGAATTTTGATCATGGATGAAATGGTAGCCAGAGCATCTGCAAACTAATTTTCATCTCGAGGGATTTACTCAAGCTTGACTGTTGTGAAGAATGTGAGTAATCTCCTCGTATAATCCCGGTAAGGTATCAGATACTCCTGGTGAAGTACCATTTTCCGTTGGTTTGATTGATTACCAGAGCTGAATCTCTGAATACAGTTAAAGTCTTGATCCTGAGGTCAATGGCTTCCTCAAGACCCATAATACAAGCTTCGTATTCAGCTTCGTTGTTAGTGCAGTTAAAGGTGAGTTTTGCCGAGAAAGGCATATGAACTCCTTTAGGTGTAATGAGTACTGCACCAACACCACGACCATTCATATTAACAGCCCCATCAAACATCATTGTCCACTCTTCTTTCGGGTCAGGACCTTCAGTGTGAATAGGATCTTCATGATCTTTTGCTTTTATGAACATGATGTCTTCATCAGGGAAGTCAAATCTCATAGGCTGGTAAACATTAATGGGTTGCTCAGCAAGATAATCAGACAATACACTGCCTTTGATGGCTTTCTGAGATGTGTACTGAATGTCATATTCTGTGAGGATCATTTGCCATCTTGCAACCCGTCCGGTAAGTGCTGGCTTCTCAAATATGTACATAATTGGGTCCATCTTGGAGATCAACAAGGTAGTGTGGGTCAACATATACTGCCTTAGTCGGCGAGCACCGCACGCTAAAGCACAACAAGTTTTCTCGAGCAGTGAATAACGTTGTTCACAGTCGGTAAACGTTTTGCTTAGGTAGTATATTGCATACTATTTTCGACCAGACTCGTCATGTTGGCCCAACACACACCCCATTGGCTCTTCTAATACTGTCAAGTACATTATTAGAGGTCTTCCTTCAACTGGAGGCATAAGGATTGGAGGCTCTTGTAAGTACTCCTTGATTTTGTCAAATGCCCTTTGGAAATCTTCATTCCACCTGACTGTCTGCTCTTTTCTTAACAACTTGAACAAAGGCTCACAGGTTGCTGTAAGGTGAGATATGAACCGTGAAATGTAGTTCAATCTACCTAGAAACCCTCGAACTTCTTTTTCAGTCTTTGGTGCAGGCATCTCTTGGATGGCTTTGACTTTATCAGGGTCAACTTCAATCCCTTTCTCACTTACAATAAATCCCAGTAGCTTACCGGATCATACCCCGAATGTGCATTTGTTGGGGTTTAGCTTCAATTGGTACTTCCTTAGACGCTTGAATAGCTTCAACAGATTCACCAGGTGGTCTTCTTCTGTGAGGGACTTGGCAATCATGTCATCCACATAACATTCAATTTCTTTTTGGATCATGTCATGGAATAATGTTACCATAGCCCGTTGATAAGTGGCACCAGCATTCTTCAGTCCGAATGGCATCACCTTATAACAGAACGTGCCCCAGGGTGTGATGAAAGTAGTCTTCTCCATGTCTTCATGTGACATCTTGATCTGATTATATCCTGAAAATCCATCCATGAAGAAGAATACCGAGAACTGAGCCGTATTGTCGACCAATACATCAATGTGAGGTAATGGGAAGTCATCTTTCGGGCTGGCTCTATTTAGGTCTCGGTAGTCTACACACATCCTTACCTTTCCATCCTTCTTAGTCACAGGTACAATGTTAGAGACCCACGGCGGGTAACTGGTTACAGCAAGGAAACCGGCGTCCCATTGTTTTTGTACCTCTTCCTTTATCTTCATGGCCATATCCGGGCGAGTGCGGCGCAACTTCTTTTTTACTGGTGGACAATCCTCCTTTAGAGGCAGCTTGTGCATAACAATGTCGGTGTCCAACCCTGGCATATCCTGATAAGACCAAGAAAAAACATCCACATACTCCCGGAGCATGTCAATAAGTTGCTCTTTTAATGAATCTTGCAGACAGGCCCCGATCTTAACTTCTTTCAGGTCTTCTTCTGTACCAAGATTAACCGTTTCAACCTCCTCCTGATGAGGAGTTATAACCTTCTCCTCTAGTCTCAACAACTTGGCTAGTTCTTCAGGTAGTTCATAATCTTCTTCAACCCCTTCGTCGGCTTGATTAATCGGATTGTCAAAGTCATACAAAGTCATAGCAGTGTTGTTGTCGGTGCAGTCTGGAGGGCACTCTCTGCAAGGGTTTAGATTTGTTTATTTTAGTGATCAATTTTATCTTTCTTAGAAAAAAGTGAAAATGAAGTTATTATTTTGAAAAACATTGCCATTTTATTTTTGTACAAAAAATGAAAAATGAAAAACAGTGAGCGAGAAAAAAGAGACTCATTTGCAAAAGATGTCCTGATATTCATTAATTGATCGTTTGAACAAAATACAAGATGGCCCGATTACAAAATGATCCCTGGCATCTTGGGCAAGATGCAGGACTTGATGCATGCTTAAAGACAGGAAATAATAATTACTCTGCAGGAGTAACTCTTATAATTTCCTGGGAAGACCAGTTTGAGGCTTGGTTCCCCAGGATCCTTGGACGTATCCAGTTTTCCAGGTTGCGTTCGTCTTCTGACTCATCTTCCAAACTATTCACAGCATCCGGGGTGAGCATTCCCCCGTTGACAAACTTGGGCTCCGTTGCAGCCTCTGGTTGATCTTGTCGAGTTGGTCTGTAACCCAACCCAAATTGGTCTTCTTTCTTCTCAACTGGCAGCAGCTTGCCCCAGCCTTGAGCGGTACCCTCCTCGACAACCTTTCGGGCCTGTTGATATGATGTGATGGAAGTCCCCGATACAACAGATGTTTCATTAATATTAAGGGCTTCAAACCCTTGACTCATGGTCTCATGGATCTCCCCATCCATTTCAATGTATTTGAAAGTAGCCAGCTGGCTAACGAAGATATCCTCTTCCCCACAAATGGTAATGACTTGGCCCTCCCACTCAAATTTTAACTTATGGTGAAGGGTTGATGTCACGGTGCCAGTGGCGTGTATCCATGGTTTACCCAATAGACAGCTGTAGGCAGGTTGTATATCCATCACAAAGAAGGTCGTTTTGAAAACCTGTGGGCCAATCATTATTGGCAACTCTATCTCTCCCAGAACTGATCTTTTAGAACCGTCAAAGGCTCTCACTACCAAGTTGCTTTGGCGTAGTTCCAATCCATCATGTTCCAGCTTCACAAGGGCTTTCTTGGGTAGGACATTGAGTGATGACCCTGTGTCCACCAACACGTGAGAAAGGACTACACACTTACACTCCAAGGTAATGTGCAAAGCCTTGTAGTGATTGTGAGCTTCCGTTGTCAGATCAGTGTTGGTAAATCCTAGTCCATGACTAGCGTTGACATTTCCAACCACAACCTCTAACTGATTGATAGTAATCTCCTCCGGCACATAAGCTGCGTGCAGGATGTCGCTCCCACTAAATGAAGCCAGGTCAAATAGGGTACAGACGCGAACGGTCGGCGAGAGGAGGGTGTGGGAACACACAGGAGTGAACTCACAGGAAATGAATAGAGTCGCCAGCTAGGCATTTTTATCCCGGAGGAAAGGCAATGCTGCATAGACCTAGAAAAATATGGATAAGACGGTTGCGAACCAGAGAGACTGAGAAAGGGGGTTGGTTACAACCTGGGAAGGTATTAGCACCCAGATTGTCCGCCGTACTCGACGGGATCCACGCTTAAAAGATTTGTGTTTTAAAGGGGTAGTGTCAGTGCAATTTGTGTATAAAATACCTGGAAAAAGATGTACAGGTGTCAGTGTAAAAAGAATGTGAAGTGTATAAGTGAAGTGTCAGTGTGAGGACTGGGATAAAGTGCTCATGATAATGAGGCTAAATAGTAAGGCTAGAAAGAGGGGGAATATACAGAGACTTTTGTTCGATAACAGTTAAGTTATGCCTACGTATCCTCTCGTGCAATGAGGAAGTCAGAACACCATAGTTCAACCCAAAGAGACTGAAAGATAAATTGACTTGTGAACTGCTTACTTGTCTATGCTCAAGTGTATGACCTGTCTGGCTCAGGTGCAAACTGTCTTGCATTAGACGGAAGAAGCAAGTTCTCGTTTGTGAGTGAATGAGGTGAGAAAAGAATCGCAGAGGAGACAATTATTGTTTGTTTTTGTGTTTTCAGTCTTTTATTGCTTTTTGAAGTTTGTCATAGGAAAATGAGCTTAAGCCTAAACCAATGGGTTAGTAAACTCATCACATCATCCCTCTGATTAGGGGTAATGAGAATACCTTAAGTGTGAAGTCAGATTCTCACACTTAATCACCATGGTGTAGGTTTAAGATCATTAACCTACTTGTGATTATTTAAATGCTTTTTTGTGGTTTTTGTTTAGTGTTGAGTAATGAGATTAAGCCATAATCAGGGATTAAACAAACTCATTACACCATCCTAATAGAAGGATAATAGATGAGAATGTTTAAGTTGAGGAAAGCTCCTCAACTTAATCCATGATTAGGGATTAAACTCATGACAAAACAAGCCTTTGGTTAAGTGGATTTTATTTAATGATATGATGATGAAGTGAATTTTATGGTTTGTAAGACAACTTGACGGGGACTTGTCCATTAACACTAGGGTTAGTCCTTCTTAACCAATTAAGGAAGAATTAGAACCCTAATGCAAGGCCCAAGTTACAAGTGTGATGTCTTGATGATTATTAAGTGAATTGATTAAGGGATGTAAACACATTAAGGGTTTAACACTTAGGATTAAAGTTATACACTCCATCCTAATAGAAGGATGCAGGCATAAGCTTAATCACAAAGCCTTAAAGCCTTTAGGGTTTAGTCCCTGATTATGAGGTGAGAAGAGAAGACTCAAAGAGAAACAAAGGTAAAACTAAGTGGGGAGACTAATCCAAACCCTAATCATTGTCATGCTTGGTTGTTCCTAAGGTTTGTGAGGTTTACAAGAGACATCTTCAGAGGAACCACCAGGAAGCAGATGAAAGGAGCAAAGAGAAGCAAAGTAACTTGCTTCATTTAAGAAGACAAGTCACTTGAAGAAAGAAGGTAAGATGAAGAAGAATGAGCAAGCCCAATCTCAAACACAAGGTAAAATGCAGCAATGATGCATAAGAGAGATGAAAAGAAGTTATGAGGAGTGAAGGCAAATTCACTTCTCAAAGTGACTTACCACCTGAAAAGTTAGTGAAAGAAATGCAATGCAATGCAAATGAGATGAAATGTGATGATGCAAACCAAAACCAGAAGCACATACATGGTTTTAATGATGCTATGAGATGATGCAAACATGAAACAAGGCATGGGGATGATCATACAAACTTATGGATGCAAATGAAGCAGGTTAAGAACCATGATCATACATGAAAAGTTATGAAATGTAAATGGCATACAACATGGCAAATGCAAAATGCAATGATCAAACATGCTTACAATATGTCTTAAGATGTTTAATGAACCAAATGGATGCACAAAATGCTATGGCAAGTCAAGGTATGAATGCAAATGCAAGATGGATGCAAAAGGAAGCTCAAATTAGGGTTTATGATCAAAGCATCAAACAAAAACCAAAATCAGAAGCAAACATCAAGATAAAAATTTGAAAATTCATTCAAAGGAACCCTAACCCTACACAAACTCACTGCCCAAAGGAGGGGTTCTAACTCTTAACCTAATTAGGGTTATGAATTTCCTAAGATTTCTAGGGTTTTTGGGTACCTTAACAAGAAAAATGTCAAACAAATGGAAAATGAAAGATCAAATCATGCCAATTTAAGCTCACAAACTACATGCTAAACAAAATGCAATGCAAAAAGAATCAAAGTCCAACTCTCAATGGTTAGGCAGAAATGATTTTTGGAAGTTTGGATCAAAATAATGCTTTGAAAATGAATTAATTCCATGGGAAATTATCAAAATGCATCAAGATCAAAAAAGAAATTTGGTTTGAGGGTTGGACAATATTTCTAAATGGTTTTAAATGTTTCATGAATTTTTTGGTGATTTTTAAATACCTAAAAGTATTTTTAATTAATTAATTCTCATTAATTAATTAAAAATAAACTTTTAAATGATTTAAAAATATTTTTAAATGCAAAAAATAAAAATAAAAATGTTTTTGGTTTCTGAAATTAAATAAAAGTTTGTACAAAAAATTTCAGAATTTTTAAAAAGGTTTTGCTATTTTAAATTAAATGGACAAATTAAATGAAATAAAAAGAAAATAAAATGAATTAAATGGGTGGTAATCAGATCCAAGGGCCTAGGTTTGAACTGGCAGCGCGCGCGTTTGACTTGGCGCCATATCCAAAGGCTGGCATTCAAATTCACTAATTAACTGATTAAGCCCTAATTCGTGCCCTAATGACTTTCAGGCGACCGGAACACTGTTCCGGTCGTCTTCTCCGGCCAATCAAAACGCCTAACTTCTTCCCTAGGTCTCTAAACCCCAAATTTCTTGCCCAGGAATGATCCCCAAGCATCATACATCATGAATCAGCAAACAAAACACATTTATCATTCACCAAAAACAAGATTCGAAGCAAATCGTGAAACTAAACAAAACTTTCAGAAGTTCAATACATGCTCATTTCTTAATCATTTTCAAAAGTAAACATATCAGGATAATCAGTGAGGCATGTAGATTCATTTAGAAACTTAAAAAGCAAGTTCTGGAAAAAAAGTTCATGAAGCTACCTGAGATTGAGCTTTCGATTCAAGAGCTTTCTGGTTGTTTCTTTGGCTCAAACAAGTCCCAATGATCCTCCTTAGAAGCTTTTGACCCTTAGTTGGAGTTTATGTGGCCTCTAGAGAAAGTTGGCAGAAGCTCAGGCCAAAGGAGTGTGAAAATCGTATTTGTGATGTGGGAGGTTTCAGGCTAAAACAATGGTTGGTTTGTGATCAGGGGAACCTCTTGAGATCAATGGTGAAGTTTGTTTTTGTGTTTGATGCCTGTGCTGTGAGTTTCGAATGGTTTTGCATAAGAGGTGAAAAATGAGAATGCTGGATTATGGGAGCTTTCAGGCTTAGTTGTGTTATGTGTTGGGTTGCTTTTGGTACACATTTCAATCCTTGATAGGTCAGAGAGTTGTTGTGGAGCAGTGTGATTGGTATGTAGCAAAATGCACAAAGTCAACTTTTTGTGTAAGAGAGGTATGGGCCATTTCTGTCAAGGTACAAAGCATGGCTTGGCTGCAGCTTGAAACAAGGAGAACCATGGAAGAGGTTTTGAGGCAATTCAGCAACTTGCATAAAGTTTATGATGTGTTTTGCAAATTTCACAAGTTTTGGCCCCTTTATGGATTCTTGAGTTTCAAGGCATGAAATGATATAATTCTTTGGTGCAATCTGACTTTTAGGGGTTACATGATCATGTTGTGAAGATTAGAAGTGCATTTGATAGCTTTAGAACACTTGATCAAGTCATTTTGCAAAATGCTTCTTTGGTAGAAACTTTGAAATTTTGTGATTTTTGCCAACTTTGACAAACCATAACTTTTGATCTAAAATGAATTAGGTCATGTTCTTGTACTTTTTGAAAAGGGAAAAATCTATTCTACAACTTTCATGACCAAAGTTTTTCCATTTGAAGCTTTCTTGAATCAAAAAGTAAAGGTTGAAAAAGTTGCTTAAAATGACAATTTCATTAAAGTCAAACTTGTCCAAAAAGTCAACTTTGCAAAAGACTTGAAATTCTTCAATTTTGAGAAATTCTAATGTCTTCCATGATCAAATAAAGATCATATACAATCAAAATGGTGAAGAATGCCCTTTGGTTGGGTCATTGGGGGCCTCAGATGCCCTGATTTTGCACTAGCTTGCTTGAAAAGTCAACTCTTGATCAGATGACTTCCCCATGGAATTTCTTCATGAAAATTGATATGCATACTCCCTATACCATATAGAGACCAATAGAAACAAGAATGACCAAAAAATTTGGAGTTATGGCCTCTGAAACCAAAACCCTAATTTTAGGTCATCTGGGCAGTCAAGCCTGGCTCTGCTTCCATACCATTCTCAGTTCTTGTGATTTTTTGGCATTCTTGACTTTGAGAGGATATAATATGATGTTTGAACATACATGGACCCCTTTGAAGTGATTGATGACCTTTGGAGTGGCTCAAGAAGCTCTTGGATTGCTCAGATCACAAACCCTAGATGCAGATGACTTTGAATCTATGCAGTGAACCAAAAATGTGATATGAGATACTATGATTGAGTTTATGCATATGAAAATGATCACAAGCCATGGTGTGAATGGGTGAGGGCAAATTTGGGGTGTTTACAGCTGCCCCTATTCAAACATGAGTTAGCTGTGCAGGATGTAAGCAACGGCTTAACAGGCTAACAAGATAACTTGTGGTTGAATACCAAAGACAGTCCAAAATTTGCACTCACAGAATGAAGAAGAAAAGGGATATAGATTGTAAAAGAAAATGAAGTACATTGTAAAGTATAGGCGACGGAGGACGACCGTCGAGCAGAGGACGACTGCCGGGTAAAGAGCAATGACGGGGACGGCCGACATGCTGGAAAGGTGCGGGAAATAAAGCAATGACGGGGACGGCCGACATGCTGGGGATAAAACTAATTATGATGGGGACGACCATCAAGATAAAGTTGTAAGATTCTCTGGGGATTGATGAAACATGACGGGGACGGCCATCAAGTTCATAAAGTAAAGTAACCAACGATGGGGACGGCCATCGGGCTAAAAAAGAAAAGGGACCACGACGGGGACGGCCATCGGGTTAAAGAATAAATGAAATAAACAGATGATGAGGTACGGTCATCAAAGGTGAAGGACGATCACCTAGCAGGGGACGGCTGCTCTGTTAGGGTTAAGATGAGGGACGGTCATCTAAGGTGGAGGACGACCACCTGGCAGGGTACGGCTGCCGAAAATATCGCGACATAGGACGAATGCCGGATAAAAGGTCAACGATGGGGACGGCCATCGGACGAGCATGATGGAGGACGACCATCAAGAGGTGGAGGACGACCACCTAGCAGGGGACGGCTGCTCTCAAGGTTTGTCATGACATAGGACGAATGTCAGATAACCAAAATCAACAATGGGGACGGCCATTGGATAATGATGATGAAGGACGATCATCAAAAAGGTCAAGGACGATCACCTAGCAGGGGACGGCTGCTAAATATCACGACATAGGACGAATGTCGGATAGAAAATCAACGATGGGGACGGCCATCGGACGAGCATGATGAAGGACGATCATCAAGAGGTGGAGGACGACCACCTAGCAGGGTACGGCTGCTCTCAGGGTTTATCATGACATAGGACGAATGTCAGATAAAAAGAAATTTGCTTTGTTGGTGATATACTGGGGAATAGTAAACACGGACGAGTGTTTACATCCAAGAAATAAAGGGTATAAGTGTTTAGATGCTTGTGTATAGATTAAAGATGCGGACGAGCATCCCTAGGACTATGATACGGACGAGTATCGGGTAGAAACAAATACTGACACGTGTTCAGAGATGATGATACGGACGAGTATCAACTGGTTAACAAGGAACACGGACGAGTGTTAAATCTGAAGGGACTCTTCTGGGGAATAGTAGACACAGACGAGTGTCTATATTCAAGAAGAAGTAAGTGTTTGACACAGTGTATGGATTAAAGATACGGACGAGCATCCTTAAGACTATGATACGGACGAGTATCATGTAGAAGCAAACGCTTGACGCGTGTTCTGAGATGATGATACGGACGAGTACCATCTGGTTAACAAAGAACACGGACGAGTGTTGAATCTGCGGGGATATAAATGGTGTATACAAGATACGGACGAGTATCTGTATAAGTAAAAAAAGTATGAGTGGTGTATATATGAGTGTCCAGCCTGCTGGGGAGAGCGACACGGACGAGTGTCGAAAGGAGAAGAGTATGGTATAAACAAGTATCTGATATACAAAGTGTTTACATTACTGTGCTGGGAAAATGACATGGACGGATGTCAAGGAAATGTATATATATAAGTATATGTGAGTGCAAGGAGGATGTCCTTGGCTTTATGCTGGGGATATAACACGGACGGGTGCCATAAGGAGTATATACTGGTGTTTGGGAGAATGGGAGGCAACTGCTTTTGCTGGGGAATCTGGGGGGTATTTCGTATACTGCTGATGGATTATCAATATTCACAGGTGTTTGATTCAGACCATGGCTTATGATTATGCTACATGTTTGCTTTTTGCCGTAATGCTCCGTATTAAACGGAATACTACACTTTGTGGGGTGAATATGATGTGAATGCTATGATTATGCGAAAGATACCAATCCGGGATTCGGATCCCGTTGCCGCGAAGATCTCGGGTTGATCTGTTTGAAGTGAACATCCCAGCTGGGGATGAGATCATTGGTAGATCTGATGAAATGATTCTGCTTGGGGAAATGGGTCAATGATAGACCTACTCCTTTAAATGAGGGACCCAGCTGGGGGTTTGTAGAAGCTTCCGTCACTCTGTTGTGATTCTTTCATGCGTGGCTCTTCTGGATAGAGGCTGAGACTCTGTGGGGAAGCAGTTCCCTGGCTTTTGTACTCGGCTGAGGAAGAATGATCGGCAACCCGGTTGGGAGAAGTAACAAGTGGCAACTCAACTGGGGAGAAAACCCTTTGAGTGCTAAGACTGAGTGTTGATCGGCCAGCTTGCTGGGATGAAGCTTACATGCCCCATGTTGTGCTCCGGATACCTGCAATCCTGCAAAGATAGAGAAACGCACAAGTAATCCCGGGGTATCCCTTACCGGATTCCATCATAGGAGTGAGACACTCCCAAGAGTAAGTATATTTCCTGCAAGCACGTCTTTTTTTGAAGATAAGCATCTGTATTTATGCAATCAGTATTTTAAAGACATCAGACATTCTTTGCAAATAAAATGAAGTGTACGAGGTGAAACTTGACTGAAAATCTGTTTTTATTAATTCATATGCCCTGAATTGGCAAGATACAGCCAAAGAAACATATCTCCTGAAATGAGGAGATTGTTACAAATTGAGAAACAAAAGATGTTGGCAATGTTGGTGACGCTTCAAGGAGCTTCCCTCTTGCTATGACTCGTATGACATTTGACGTTCTTCTCGTCTTGCTTTCTGAAGAAGGCTGATTCTGACAGAAGCTTGATCCTTTCGAGGTTTACCAAGTTGTAGGTGATACAGACGAATTCAGAATGCAGTTGTTCGCTTATTCCCTTATTTTGCATGGATCGCCCTTTCGGGTTTTCAATCCATCGGGATACCCATTTTTGCCTGAGTTGTCCGATGCGGCTTTTCAACTCAGCGGGTGTACATTTTTTATTTATTTCCCTTATTTTTGCCCGAGTCTTTTATTCTGTTTTTGACTCGCCGGGATGCCCTATTTTTGCCTGGACTTACATTCTGTTTTTATGTCCAGCGGGTCATTTTTATGCGAAGTATTTTTTAACTGCATCTGAATTCACAGGGGACAGGAAATTTTCACCATCCATGGTGCTGAGCATCAGTGCTCCACCAGAGAAAACTTTCTTTACCACGAATGGTCCTTCATAATTCGGAGTCCACTTGCCCCTGTGGTCTGTATGAGGAGGGAGGATTCTCTTCAACACAAGATCTCCTACTTGGTACTCTCGGTGCCTGACTTTCTGATCGAAGGCTTTCTTCATTCTTTTCTGATATAGCTGCCCATGACAGATTGCAGCCAATCTTTTCTCTTCGATCAGACTCAGTTGCTCGTATCGGGACCGAACCCATTCTGCTTCGTTCAGCTTAACATCCATCAATACCCGTAGAGAGGATAATTCAACTTCAACAGGCAGGACTGCTTCCATACCGTACACAAGCTGATACGGTGTTGCCCTAGTGGATGTTCTGATTGACGTGCGGTACCCATGCAAGGCAAATGGTAGCATCTCATGCCAGTCTTTGTATGTAACTACCATCTTTTGCACAATCTTCTTGATATTCTTATTAGCTGCCTCAACAGCGCCATTCATCTTTGGCCTGTAAGGAGAAGAATTGTGGTGTTGGATCTTGAAGTTCCGGCATAGCTCTGCCATCATTTTGTTGTTTAAGTTGGAACCATTATCAGTAATGATTCTCTCGGGAACTCCATATCGACAGATGATATCTTTCTTCAGAAATCGGGTTACCACTTGCTTTGTAACGTTGGCGTAGGAAGCTGCTTCAACCCACTTGGTAAAATAGTCAATGGCTACCAAGATGAATCTGTGGCCGTTTGAAGCAGTCGGTTCAATCTTGCCAATCATATCAATGCCCCACATAGCAAAGGGCTAGGGTGAAGACATCACGTTCAAAGGATTGGGAGGCACATGCACCTTATCTGCATAAATCTGGCATTTATGGCATTTTCTGGCGTAGGCACAACAGTCGGCATCCATTGTGATCCAGTAATAACCTGATATTAGCAATTTCTTAGCCATGGCATGCCCTCCCGCATGGGTACCAAAGGATCCTTCGTGCACCTCGTGCATTAACAAGTCTGCTTCTGTTCTGTCAACGCATCTGAGGAGTACAATATCAAAGTTTCTCTTGTACAAGGAACCATCAGTGTTCAGAAAGAAACTACCAGCAAGCCTTCTCAAAGTCTTCTTATCATTGGAAGATGCCCCAGGTGGGTATGTTTGATCCTCCAAGAAGCATTTAATGTCATGGAACCAAGGCTTATCATCTTTGACAACATCTGCTGCGAACACATATGCCGGTCTGTCAAGTCTGGACACTGAAATCTGAGGTACAAAGTTGGCAGCCTGAACTTTGATCATTGACGAAATGGTAGCCAGAGCATCTGCAAACTGATTCTCGTCCCTAGGGATATACTCAAGCTTGACCGTTGTGAAGAAAGTCAACAACCTTCTTGTATAATCCCTGTAAGGTATCAGATGATCCTGGTGTGTATACCATTTGCCGTTGGTTTGATTAACTACCAGAGCTGAATCTTCGAATACAGTCAATGTCTTGATCCTGAGGTCAATGGCTTCCTCAAGACCCATAATGCAAGCTTCGTATTCAGCTTCGTTGTTAGTGCAGTTGAAGGTGAGTTTTGCCGAGAAAGGAATATGTACTCCCTTAGGTGTAATGAGTACTGCAACAACACCACGACCATTCATATTAACAGCCCCATCAAACATCATAGTCCATTCTTCTTCCGGGTCAGGCCCTTCAGTGTGAATAGGCTCTTCATGATCTTTTGTTTTTATGAACATGATATCTTCATCAGGGAAGTCAAATCTCATAGGCTGGTAGTCATCAATAGGTTGCTCAGCAAGATATTCGGATAGTACACTGCCCTTGATGGCCTTTTGAGAGGTGTACTGGATGTCGTATTCTGTGAGGATCATTTGCCATCTTGCAACCCGTCCGGTGAGCGCTGGCTTCTCAAAAATGTACTTAACTGGATCTATCTTTGAAATCAATAGAGTAGTGTGGGTCAACATATACTGTCTCAGTCGGCGAGCAGCCCACGCTAAAGCACAACAAGTTTTCTCGAGCAGTGAATAACGTTGTTCACAGTCGGTAAACTTTTTGCTCAGGTAGTAAATTGCATACTCTTTTCGACCAGACTCATCATGCTGGCCCAGCACACACCCCATCGACTCTTCTAATACTGTCAAGTACATTATCAGAGGTCTTCCTTCAACTGGAGGCATAAGGATTGGTGGTTCTTGCAAGTATTCTTTGATCTTGTCAAAAGCCTTCTGGCAGTCTTCATTCCACCTGACCGTCTGTTCTTTTCTTAACAGCTTGAACAAAGGTTCATAGGTTGCTGTAAGGTGAGATATGAACCGTGAAATGTAGTTCAAACGACCTAAGAACCCTCGAACTTCTTTTTCAGACTTCGGTGCAGGCATCTCTTGAATGGCTTTGACTTTATCAGGGTCAACTTCAATCCCTTTCTCGCTTACAATAAAGCCCAGTAGCTTACCGGATCGCACCCCGAATGTGCATTTGTTGGGGTTCAGCTTCAGTTGGTACTTCCTCAGACGCTTGAATAGCTTCAACAGATTTACCAGGTGGTCTTCTTCTGTGAGGGACTTGGCAATCATGTCATCCACATAACACTCGATTTCTTTATGGATCATATCGTGGAATAATGTCACCATAGCCCGTTGATATGTTGCACCAGCGTTCTTCAATCCGAATGGCATCACCTTGTAACAGAACGTGCCCTAGGGTGTGATGAAGGTTGTCTTCTCCATGTCTTCAGGTGACATCTTGATCTGATTGTATCCTGAAAATCCGTCCATGAAGGAGAATACCGAGAACTGAGCCGTATTATCAACCAATACATCAATGTGAGGTAATGGGAAATCATCTTTCGGGCTGGCTCTGTTCAGATCCCGGTAGTCAACACACATTCTTACTTTGCCGTCTTTCTTAGGCACAGGTACTATATTAGCAACCCACGGTGGATAGCTAGTTACAGCAAGGAACCCGACGTCCCACTGCTTTTGTACCTCTTCTTTGATCTTCATTGCCATGTCTGGGCGAGTACGGCGCAGTTTCTGTTTAACCGGTGGGCATTCTTCTCTCAAAGGCAGCTTGTGCATGACGATATCGGTGTCCAACCCTGGCATATCCTGGTAAGACCAAGCAAACACATCCACATATTCCTGAAGCAGGTCAATCAGTTGTTTCTTCACCGAGTCTTGTAAGCAGGCCCCGATTTTAACTTCTTTCACGTCTTCATCTGTACCAAGATTAATCGTTTCGACCTCCTCCTGATGAGGAGTGATAACCTTCTCCTCTTGCCTTAACAACCTGGCTAGCTCTTCAGGAAGCTCGTAATCTTCTTCAACCCCTTCATCAGCTTGATTGATCGGATTGTCAAAGTCATACGAAGTCATAGCCGTGCTGTTGTCGGTGCGGTCTAGAAGGCACTCTCTGCAAGGATTCAGTTTGTTCATTTTAGTGATTGATTTTAATCTTGTTTAGAAAAGTGAAATAAAGTTGTCATTTTGAAAACATTGCCATTTATTTTTTGTACAAAAAGAAAAATGGAAAAACAGTGAACGGAAAGGAAAAAAGACTCATTTGCAAAAGATGTCTGATATTTCATTGATTAATCTTGTTGCACAAAAATTACAGATGGCCCGATTACAAAATGAGTCTTGTCATCTTGGGCAAGATGCAAGACTTGATGCATGCTTAAAATATACAGGAAATAATAATTACTCTGCAGGAGTAACCCTTATAATTTCCTGGGAAGACTAGTTTGAGATGCGGCTCCCCGGGATCCTTGGACGAATCCAGCTTTCCAGGTTGCGTTCATCTTCCGACTCATCTTCCAAGTTGTTGACAGCATCAGGGGTGAGCATCCCCCCACTAACAAAGTTGGGCTTCTTAGCAGCCTCTGCTTGATCTTGTTGAGTTGGTTTGTAACCCAACCCAAATCTATCTTCTTTCTTCTCCACAGGCAACAATTTGCCCTAGCCTTGAGCATTCCCCTCCTCAACGACCTTCCTGGCTTGCTGGTAGGATGTCATGGAAGTCCCAAGTACAGCAGATGTTTCATTAATGTTCAAGGCCTCAAACCCTTGACTCATCGTTTTGTGGATCTCCCCATCCATCTCAATGTATTTGTATGTAGCCAGGTGGCTAACAAAAATATCTTCCTCTCCACAAATAGTAACGACTTGGCCCTCCCACTCGAATTTTAACTTTTGGTGAAGGGTAGACGTAACTGCGCCAGCGGCATGAATCCATGGTATACCCAACAAACAGCTGTAGGCAGGCTGAATGTCCATCGCGTAGAAGGTCGTTTTGAAAGTTTGTAGGCCAATCGTTACAGGCAACTCAATTTCTCCCAGAACTGATCTCTTAGAGCCGTCAAAGGCTCTCACTACCAAGCTACTGGGACGTAATGCCAATCCTTCATACTCCAGCTTCACAAGGGCTTTTTTAGGTAAGACGTTGAGGGATGATCCTGTGTCTACCAGCACATGGGAAAGAACTGCACCCTTACACTCCATGGTAATGTGCAAAGCCTTGTTATGGTTGCGGCCTTCCGAAGTCAAATCAGTGTTGGTAAATCCTAGTCCATTGCTAGCATTAACATTTCCAACCACAGCTTCCAATTGATTGACCGTGATCTCTTCTGGCACATAAGCTGCGTGCAAGACTTTTAGTAGTGCGTTCCGATGAGCCTCGGAGCACATAAGCAATGATAGAATGAAGATCTTGGAAAGCGTCTGGTGAAGTTGGTCCACTATCTTGTAATCACTTTTCTTGATGATTCTCATGAATTCATCAACTTCTTGATCAAAAGGTGTTTTCAAAGCTTCTTTAACAATTTGTTCTTCTTGCACCATGATCTTCCCTTTTGCCTTGGCGGCAGCTTCTGCTTCAGCAGTGGGTCTTTGAATTTGCGGGGCAAAGAGACGTCCGCTTCGAGTGAAGCCTCCGCCTCCCCCCACGTTGTCTATTTGTGGTGAAGAAGTTGATGATTCAAAAGTGATTTTCTGTCCTTTGCAGTATAGATCGGAGCCGTAATGCCAAGGGATGGCATTACTGCTTTCATAAGGTACTGGCCCAGGCACCGTGATAGTGACTGGACTGATGGCAGCTGCAGAAGGGACCATGATAGTCTGTGGATCATAGTATATTGTGACTGGTGCTCGGATAGGAGTGGCATTTTGTGAGTTGTAGGCAAAACCATTTGCAGGATCATAATAAATTGTGACTGTTGAGACACTTTCATTGTTTGCTGCTGATGTTGTAGGAGACATTGTTGGAAGGATGGGTGTTGTTGTTGTAGGAGACTCTGAATGAAGGGGTGCTGAAGTTGTAGAAGGGATGTTTGTTGATATTTGGTCCATTGAAGTAACAGATGAAGCATTTGTTGATGAGATTGAAGAGTTGTTTGGAACAATGGTTGTTGCGGTTGTAGAAGACTCGGGAACTGTTGTTAAGGAGATTGCTGGATTGGTAGGTATTGATGTTGTGATTTGAAGCAGGCCACTCTGGATGAGACCATCTATGCCATCCCTCAAGTTATCACACCCATTCACCGAAATGTTGCAATAAGCACATCCTAGCTCACATCAAGGGAACATTTGACATTCAAGGAGTTGAGCTTTAATCTCCACCAAGGGTGTCCGAATATGACCCACACTGGTTATCAAGTAAGACGGCTTGTCTTCCTCAATAGCGTTGATTTTGGGGCCACCATGGTGTGGCATAGGGTTCTTGTTAACATTCGGTGGTGGTGCGAAGTTTAGAGCTTTAGAATCTACCAAGTCCTGCACTTTCATGTGCAAAGCCCTGCACTTCTCTGTACTATGGCCAGGTGCATTCGAGTGAAAAGCACATCTGGCGCTGGCGTCATAATTTCTGGGCAGACTGGTGGGATCCGGTGGTGCCAATGTCCTTAGCTCAACCAGGTTGAGTTTTAGGAGTTGTGGCAGTAATGTGGCATAGGGCATTAGGGATCGGATCGATCACCCTATTGGCCTGAGAAGGTCTCTGTTGAAATGGTCTTTGCTGATTGTTGTTGCTGGTGTTGTTGTAGTTTCTCTGAGGAGGATACTGAGTTTGTTGCTGGTAGTTTTGTTGCTGTGGTTGATAAGCTGGTTGAGGATGAATTGGAGCGGGAATGGTGACTGCTGCCACAGACCTATGGACATATTGGGGCTTGCCCCTGTTAGTATGGATAGCATTGGTCTCACCAGTTCTTCTTGGGCCCACAAAAGGCTTTCTTGTGTTACTGGATGAGCTGGCACCGTTGTCAGAAATTTTGCCCATCTTTAACAGGCTTTCAATTCTTTCCCCGGCTATGACGACATCTGCAAAGCTAGTGGAAGAAAAGGCAGCTAGCCTGTCAATATATGTCCCTTGGAGGGTGTTCATAAACATATCAGCCATCTCCCTCTCTGACATGGGTGGCTGGACAGCAGCAGCAAGCTGTCTCCACCTCTGAGCGTACTCCCGGAAGCTTTCCCTGGATGATTGAGACATTCCCATCAGGAGGGTCCTGTTGGGAGCCATATCCAAGTTGTACTGATATTGTCTAATAAAGGCCTCAGCCAAGTCCTTCCAGCACCTGATGGTTGCTCTGGTCAGGTGAGAGTACCATTCCCTTGAAGCTCCTGTTAAGTTATCTTCAAAATAAAACATCCATAGCTTTTCTTCCATGGTATATGCCTTCAGCCTCCCCAGAAAGGATTGCAAGTGGGTCCGTGGACAGGAGGTTCCGTTGTACTTCTCAAAGCAAGGAGGTTTAAATTTGTGGGGAATCCTGACCCCGTCCACTAAGCCCATGTCCATAACATCAAAGCCCAAAGAATTCTGGGACTCCAGGGATCTTAGTTTCTCAGCAATCTCATCTAGCCTTCTGTCATAGGCTTCCTCCCCAGCTCCCATCACTGTGAACTGATCTTCCTGGGGGTCTTCTTGCAGCACTCTACCTACAGTGGCAGTCCCTTGCACATTAACAGGGATGTTGATCTCTGGGTGAAGGTGGGGTCCATAGACTGGAGGATTAACATGAGGTTGAACTCTCTCATTATTGCTTGTCCCAGCAGTCCCTGGATGGGGGTCTTCCTGATTCCTCCCCTCTACCAGTGCTCTTAATCTTTCTTGGCTTTGAGCCATATTATTCATCACCTCCATAAATTGTGTCATCTGATTCCTCATTTCCAATCTCTCATTGGCCATTTGGTTCCTGACCACTATAAGGTCCTGCTGTACCTGGTCCATCTGTATACCCGGAAGGTTGTTGCGGGTGGGATATCTGTGTGGACGGTTGAGTGGGAACACCCGACGCCGAGCAATAGTTCCTGAAGTCACAACAGAGTTAGTAACAATAAAACAAAAACCTACAAAACAAAACAAAAGGTTAGTATGCAATGCAGTATGCTTATTTGTTTCCAAGGTATCCGGCTTGGCACTTGGTTTTGACCTTTCTAGACCCTTGAGGAAGATGCTTGTGATGTTGCTTTGAAAGAACTCAGATAAAACAAACTAATGAATATATTACAAAAGTACATGATACATAGTTTGTTTCTTTTTACAAAACATGCCCTCTGGGGGGGTCAAAAATACAACATAAAGAAAAGTACATGAAACGAAAGCAACAACAAGCAAAAGTCAGACACTAAGACCAAACTCATCCTCCTGAACTTCCTTTAGAAGTGCTTCAGTCACAGGATCAGCTGGACGCTCTGTGAGATTCCTGATGAGGAGATTCCTGGTAGTAACAGCTGCAGTTAGCTTCTTGTGTTGACTCTGGTCCTTTGACCTTTTCACACCAGCTTTAATCTTCAACTCTGAGATCTCTCTCTGGGCTGCTGCCAGGGCTTCCTGTTGCTCTTTTGCACTAGCTTCCAGCTGCTCAATCTTGTCCTGAGTCCTTTTATCCTCCTGAGTACGAGCTTCGGTGATCCTGACCCACCTAGCTTGACTCTCCTTCAGATACAAATCAGTCCTGGCCTTTTGGAACTGAGCCTCTTTGTAGGCATTCTTCAAGATCTGCTCTCCAACCCTTGACTTCTTAATGTAATCCTCTGACTTCTCAATTCTGGCTAGATGCTCCATCTTTAGCTTTTCTAACATCTCAATGTCCAAGCGACCATCACTCCTCTCCCAGAGGGTCTTCTGCAGAGCCTGAGTCAGCTTCTCATTTCTCTCTTTCAAATTCTCAAACTCTTCTAAGCTGACAGTTGCTGGAGGTGGTGTTGTGGAAGGTCCAGGCACATCTTCAATAGTGAAGGGCATCCCAGTAATTTGAGCCCTGGCATGAGACCACTCATAGCACTGAGTTGAGGCCACATTGTTGCATCTCCCAAGAATGGTTACCCCTTTGGTCTGTACATTGTCCCAAGCCCAGGATGCTTGCCTGACAATAGCCAGATTAGGCTTGATCTCACAATAAAGGGTCTCAGCTAGATCCTGTGCTCTAGGAGGGTGGACTAATGCATAGCCCAGTTGTCTTTTGAATAGCAGAGGGTTGTAGTTGATGCAACCCTTCACTCCTATCAGAGGCACATTGGGAAATTGCCCGCAACTAGTAATGATGTCTCTGCCCTTAGTACTCTGAGTGCACCACCTAATATCATCTGAGGTTAAAGCAACAAGTCTCCTAGCCCAGTTCTTCTGCTGGTGAGGGTTCAAGAATGCATCAGTCTTTGGCAAATGCTTGAGCAGCCAAGTGTGGAACAAAGGAGCACAGCATCTCACTAATCTTCCCCTTTGATTTTCATTCCTTTGGTGGACAGAGTAGTAGAGATCCCCCAGTAAGGTGGGCACTGGGTTCCTCAGGATGAAAAGATGGATTGCATTCTTGCTAACAAACTTAGGCTCATCTGCAAAAAGTATGACCCCATATATGCTAAGGGCCAACAAAGCACATACTGCCTTCCATTCCCCCAAAGAAGCCTTCAGGGTAGCCTGAGAGGTCAAGAAATCCAAATGTAGACCGGAGATTCCTGCTTTAGTAGTCATATTCTGCCCAATCAGAACTGGTTCCAGATACAATGCCTTTGCCACTTCTTCATTACTTGGAAAAGCCATCTCAGGGTTGAAGGGGACTCCACCCCTGATAGGTATGCCAACCAATGATGAATACTCCTCTAATAAAGGTCCCAACTGAAAATCCTGGAAAGTGAAACACCTCAGAGGGGGATCATAGAACTGCAGGCAAGTATGAATCAGGCTCCTCTATGAAGGGTCCAAATCCATAACCACATCAAGGATTCCTCCATAATGTTCTCTGAATAGTGGTATATGGTCTGGAGTAATCAGGGTCTGAATCTTCCTGATGCTAGCCAACTCAGGCTCAAAGAAATGATAGGAGATGTTACTCTTCTTGGGTGCCATGTTGCTGAAGAAGAGCTGAGACAAATGCTGAGAATAACACTGAAGATGGGCCACTGACAGGCTGAGACTGGTGTTGCAGGTGACTGAAGCAGGTAGCTGATAGCTGAAGTAAGTACTGATGAAGATAGGTCTATGCTGAAGAAGGGGTCAAAACCAAGCCAAAATGTAGGATGGATACCCTGAAAAACAAATAAACACATGTTAAAAATGATGCAATGAGGATGTATGCAAATGATATGCAAGGGTTTGTGACTGAGCTGGATCTGATTAATTGCTCTGATATAGGTCCATGTATGTTTAAGAAATCCAGATGGAGGTTCATAAGTCCAGTAACCAAGGTGGGGGACTCAGATAAAGAGTCACATGTCCAGGGTTAAAAATCACAAGAACTGTTTCCAAAATGGAGTACTCTTAATCAAAACATAGTAACAGGGTATGCTGAGGTCAAGGGTACCTGCAAACCTGTAAACAGCCCAACCCCCTCACAGGTGGTGTTCTAAAACAAGGATCCTCAGACTTGGATCAGTTATGAGAAGTGTAAACACTTCTAACCCGGAGGTACAGTGTTTACAATAACCATAAAAGATCCTCCTCTAGTTCATCTCAGTTTCTGAAGGTCATAATAAAGGTCATCCAGACTTAGCAGGCTTCCCAGATAGCCCTAGCACTACAGGAAATACGTAGCACAGAGTTCTCAAGAAGAAACCCATATCTGAACCGTGTTTCATATTCCCGCACCAGACCGAAATGGAATGGGAAAGAACATGAACCACTCTAGCCTAGGTGTCACTCAGGTCCCAGGTATAGGACCTCAACTCTCAATAGAACACCCACCCACCAAAGCAACAAAACAGATCCAGCCAACACAGTATGACAGTATGATATATGTAAAGCTATAAAGAAAGCAATAAAACAACTGTACATAAAGCAAAAATAAATACAAATACAAGCACAAATAGCACATAACACCCCAGTAAACACAAATCAAACAAGCGCTAGGAGGAACCCACAAAAAGAACCAGAAGCCCTGGTTACAGTATAAGGGTCCCCAGCAGAGTCGCCAAGCTGTCGCTCCCACTAAATGGAGCCAGGTCAAATAGGGTACAGACGCGAACGGTCGGCGAGAGGAGGGTGTGGGAACACACAGGAGTGAACTCACAGGAAATGAATAGAGTCGCCAGCTAGGCATTTTTATCCCGGAGGAAAGGCAATGCTGCATAGACCTAGAAAAATATGGATAAGACGGTTGCGAACTAGAGAGACTGAGAAAGGGGGTTGGTTACAACCTGGGAAGGTATTAGCACCTAGATTGTCCGCCGTACTCGACGGGATCCACGCTTAAAATATTTGTGTTTTAAAGGGGTAGTGTCAGTGTAATTTGTGTATAAAATAGCTGGAAAAAGATGTACAGGTGTCAGTGTAAAAAGAATGTGAAGTGTATAAGTGAAGTGTCAGTGTGAGGACTGGGATAAAGTGCTCATGATAATGAGGCTAAAGAGTAAGGCTAGAAAGAGGGGGAATATACAGAGACTTTTGTTCGATAACAGTTAAGTTATGCCTACGTATCCTCTCGTGCAATGAGGAAGTCAGAACACCGTAGTTCGACCCAAAGAGACTGAAAGATAAATTGACTTGTGAACTGCTTACTTGTCTATGCTCAAGTGTATGACCTGTCTGGCTCAGGTGCAAACTGTCTTGCATTAGACGGAAGAAGCAAGTTCTCGTTTATGAGTGAATGAGGTGAGAAAAGAATCCCAAAGGAGACAATTATTGTTTATTTTTGTGTTTTCAGTCTTTTATTGCTTTTTGAAGTTTGTCATAGGAAAATGAGCTTAAGCCTAAACCAATGGGTTAGTAAACTCATCACATCTTCCCTCTGATTAGGGGTAATGAGAATACCTTAAGTGTGAAGTCAGATTCTCACACTTAATCACCATGGTGTAGGTTTAAGATCATTAACCTACTTGTGATTATTTAAATGCTTTTTTGTGGTTTTTGTTTAGTGTTGAGTAATGAGATTAAGCCATAATCAGGGATTAAACAGACTCATTACACCATCCTAATAGAAGGATAATAGATGAGAATGTTTAAGTTGAGGAAAGCTCCTCAACTTAATCCATGATTAGGGATTAAACTCATGACAAAACAAGCCTTTGGTTAAGTGGATTTTATTTAATGATATGATGATGAAGTGAATTTTATGGTTTGTAAGACAACTTGAGGGGGACTTGTCCATTAACACTAGGGTTAGTCCTTCTTAACCAATTAAGGAAGAATTAGAACCCTAATGCAAGGCCCAAGTTACAAGTGTGATGTCTTGATGATTATTAAGTGAATTGATTAAGGGATGTAAACGCATTAAGGGTTTAACACTTAGGATTAAAGTTATACACTCCATCCTAATAGAAGGATGCAGGCATAAGCTTAATCACAAAGCCTTAAAGCCTTTAGGGTTTAGTCCCTGATTATGAGGTGAGAAGAGAAGACTCAAAGAGACACAAAGGTAAAACTAAGTGGGGAGACTAATCCAAACCCTAATCATTGTCATGCTTGGTTGTTCCTAAGGTTTGTGAGGTTTACAAGAGACATCTTCAGAGGAACCACCAGGAAGCAGATGAAAGGAGCAAAGAGAAGCAAAGTAACTTGCTTCATTTAAGAAGACAAGTCACTTGAAGAAAGAAGGTAAGATGAAGAAGAATGAGCAAGCCCAATCTCAAACACAAGGTAAAATGCAGCAATGATGCATAAGAGAGATGAAAAGAAGTTATGAGGAGTGAAGGCAAATTCACTTCTCAAAGTGACTTACCACCTGAAAAGTTAGTGAAAGAAATGCAATGCAATGCAAATGAGATGAAATGTGATGATGCAAACCAAAACCAGAAGCACATACATGGTGTTAATAATGCTATGAGATGATGCAAACATGAAACAAGGCATGGGGATGATCATACAAACTTATGGATGCAAATGAAGCAGGTTAAGAACCATGATCATACATGAAAAGTTATGAAATGTAAATGCATACAACATGGCAAATGCAAAATGCAATGATCAAACATGCTTACAATATGTCTTAAGATGTTTAATGAACCAAATGGATGCACAAAATGCTATGGCAAGTCAAGGTATGAATGCAAATGCAAGATGGATGCAAAAGGAAGCTCAAATTAGGGTTTATGATCAAAGCATCAAACAAAAACCAAAATCAGAAGCAAACATCAAGATAAAAATTTGAAAATTCATTCAAAGGAACCCTAACCCTACACAAACTCACTGCCCAAAGGAGGGGTTCTAACTCTTAACCTAATTAGGGTTATGAATTTCCTAAGATTTCTAGGGTTTTTGGGTACCTTAACAAGAAAAATGTCAAACAAATGGAAAATGAAAGATCAAATCATGCCAATTTAAGCTCACAAACTACATGCTAAACAAAATGCAATGCAAAAAGAATCAAAGTCCAACTCTCAATGGTTAGGCAGAAATGATTTTTGGAAGTTTGGATCAAAATAATGCTTTGAAAATGAATTAATTCCATGGAAAATTATCAAAATGCATCAAGATCAAAAAAGAAATTTGGTTTGAGGGTTGGACAATGTTTCTAAATGGTTTTAAATGTTTCATGAATTTTTTGGTGATTTTTAAATACCTAAAAGTATTTTTAATTAATTAATTCTCATTAATTAATTAAAAATAAACTTTTAAATGATTTAAAAATATTTTTAAATGCAAAAAATAAAAATAAAAATGTTTTTGGTTTCTGAAATTAAATAAAAGTTTGTACAAAAAATTTCAGAATTTTTAAAAACGTTTTTCTATTTTAAATTAAATGGACAAATTAAATGAAATAAAAAGAAAATAAAATGAATTAAATGGGTGGTAATCAGATCCAAGGGCCTAGGTTTGAACTGGCAGCGCGCGCGTTTGACTTGGCGCCATATCCAAAGGCTGGCATTCAAATTCACTAATTAACTGATTAAGCCCTAATTCGTGCCCTAATGACTTTCAGGCGACCGGAACACTGTTCCGGTCGTCTTCTCCGGCCAATCAAAACGCCTAACTTCTTCCCTAGGTCTCTAAACCCCAAATTTCTTGCCCAGGAATGATCCCCAAGCATCATACATCATGAATCAGCAAACAAAACACATTTATCATTCACCAAAAACAAGATTCGAAGCAAATCGTGAAACTGAACAAAACTTTCAGAAGTTCAATACATGCTCATTTCTTAATCATTTTCAAAAGTAAACATATCAGGATAATCAGTGAGGCATGTAGATTCATTTAGAAACTTAAAAAGCAAGTTCTGGAAAAAAAATTCATGAAGCTACCTGAGATTGAGCTTTCGATTCAGGAGCTTTCTGGCTGTTTCTTTGGCTCAAACAAGTCCCAATGATCCTCCTTAGAAGCTTTTGACCCTTAGTTGGAGTTTATGTGGCCTCTAGAGAAAGTTGGCAGAAGCTCAGGCCAAAGGAGTGTGAAAATCGTATTTGTGATGTGGGAGGTTTCAGGCCAAAACAATGGTTGGTTTGTGATCAGGGGAACCTCTTGAGATCAATGGTGAAGTTTGTTTTTGTGTTTGATGCCTGTGCTGTGAGTTTCAAATGGTTTTGCATAAGAGGTGAAAAATGAGAATGCTGGCTTATGGGAGCTTTCAGGCTTAGTTGTGTTATGTGTTGGGTTGCTTTTGGTACACATTTCAATCCTTGATAGGTCAGAGAGTTGTTGTGGAGCAGTGTGATTGGTATGGAGCAAAATGCACAAAGTCAACTTTTTGTGTAAGAGAGGTATGGGCCATTTCTGTCAAGGTACAAAGCATGGCTTGGCTGCAGCTTGAAACAAGGAGAACCATGGAAGAGGTTTTGAGGCAATTCAGCAACTTGCATAAAGTTTATGATGTGTTTTGCAAATTTCACAAGTTTTGGCCCCTTTATGGATTCTTGAGTTTCAAGGCATGAAATGATATAATTCTTTGGTGCAATCTGACTTTTAGGGGTTACATGATCATGTTGTGAAGATTAGAAGTGCATTTGATAGCTTTAGAACACTTGATCAAGTCATTTTGCAAAATGCTTCTTTGGTAGAAACTTTGAAATTTTGTGATTTTTGCCAACTTTGACAAACCATAACTTTTGATCTAAAATGAATTAGGTCATGTTCTTGTACTTTTTGAAAAGGGAAAAATCTATTCTACAACTTTCATGACCAAAGTTTTTCCATTTGAAGCTTTCTTGAATCAAAAAGTAAAGGTTGAAAAAGTTGCTTAAAATGACAATTTCATTAAAGTCAAACTTGTCCAAAAAGTCAACTTTGCAAAAGACTTGAAATTCTTCAATTTTGAGAAATTCTAATGTCTTCCATGATCAAATAAAGATCATATACAATCAAAATGGTGAAGAATGCCCTTTGGTTGGGTCATTGGGGGGCCTCAGATGCCCTGATTTTGCACTGGCTTGCTTGAAAAGTCAACTCTTGATCAGATGACTTCCCCATGGAATTTCTTCATGAAAATTGATATGCATACTCCCTATACCATATAGAGACCAATAGAAACAAGAATGACCAAAAAATTTGGAGTTATGGCCTCTGAAACCAAAACCCTAATTTTAGGTCATCTGGGTAGTCAAGCCTGGCTCTGCTTCCATACCATTCTCAGTTCTTGTGATTTTTTGGCATTCTTGACTTTGAGAGGATATAATATTATGTTTGAACATACATGGACCCCTTTGAAGTGATTGATGACCTTTGGAGTGGCTCAAGAAGCTCTTGGATTGCTCAGATCACAAACCCTAGATGCAGATGACTTTGAATCTATGCAGTGAACCAAAAATGTGATATGAGATACTATGATTGAGTTTATGCATATGAAAATGATCACAAGCCATGGTGTGAATGGGTGAGGGAAAATTTGGGGTGTTTACACAGGACTTTTAATAGTGCGTTCCGATGAGCCTCAGAGCACATTAGCAATGATAGTATGGAGATTTTGGAAGGTGTCTGGTGAAGCTGGTCCACCACCTTATAATCACTTTTCTTGATTATCCGCATGAATTCATCAACCTCTTGATCAAAAGGAGTCTTCAAAGTTTCTTTAGCAACTGGTTCTTCTTGCACCACGTTCTTCCCTTTTGCCTTAGCAGCAGCTTCTGCTTCAGCAATGGGTCTTGGTATTTGCGAGGCAAAGAGACGTCTGCTTCTAGTGAAGCCTTCGCCTCCCCCCACATTGCCCCTCGCAGTATAGATCTGAGCCATAATGCCAAGGGATGGCATTATTGCTTTCGTAAGGAACTGGCCCAGGCACTGTGATAGTGACCAGACTGATAGCAGCTGCAGAGGGGACCACAATGGTGTGTGGATCATAATATATGGTAACTGGAGCTCTGGCAGGAGTATCATTTTGTTGTGAGTTGTTGGAAGGAACATTTGCAGGATCGTAGTATATCGTAATCGTTGAGACGCTTTCATTAACTGTTGCTGATGTTGTAGACGGTACTGTTGACTGGACGGGTGTTGAAGTTGTAGTAGGAACTGATGGAGTAATGGGTGTTATCGTTGTAGAAGGAATTATGACTGAACTTGTATCCGTTGAAGTGATTGATTGAGTAATTGTTGGAGTTGTAGCAGAATCTGTTGGAACAAGGGTTGCTGATGTTGTAGGAGTATCTGCGATTGTTGATGAAGGAATTGTTGGAGTTGGAGTTGTTGTTGTAATCTGAAGAGTGCCATCTCTAATGAGGCCATCTATGTCGTTTCTCAGTCTCTCACATCCATTAACGGCAATATTGCAATATCTACAGCCGACCTCACACCCAGGGAACACTTGGCACTCTAACAACTGAGCTTTGATTTCAACCTAGGTGTTCGGATATGTGCAACTCTACTAATTAATGTGGATGGTTTGCCCTCCTCAATAGCATTAATCCTAGGCCCGTTGTGACTAGGCATTGGATTTCTTGTAACGTTCGAAGGAGGCGAAAAATTGAGAGCTTTTGAGTCCACCAGATTCTGGACTTTCATCTGTAGGGCCCTGCATTTTTCAGTATTATGCCCCGGTGCATTTGAGTGGAATGCACACCTGGCATTAGCATCATAGTTCTTTATCAGATTAAGAGGATATGGAGGAGCCAACGTCCTTAACTCAACTAGGTTGAGCTTTAGGAGTTGTGGCAAGAGTGCAGTATACGGCATTGGGATAGGGTCAATTACCATGTTTGCTTGTGATGGCCTCTGTTGGAAAGGACGCTGTTGTTGATTACCATTGTTATTGTTATACGACCTTTGTTGTGGATAATGAGCTTGTTGTTGATATTGTGGTTGTTGTTGTTGAGGATATGATGATTGTTGTGGAATTGGAGCTGGGATGGTAACAGATGCTACTGACCTGTGGGAATACTGGGGCCTGCCCCTGCTTGAATGAATGGAATTTGTTTCACCTGCCCTTCGGGGTCCCGCAAAAGGTTTTCTGGGATTGCTGGATGAACTCGCACCACTGTCGGAGATTTTGCCCATCTTCAAAAGACTTTCAATCCTCTCACCAGCTATGACCACATCAGCAAAACTGGTAGAGGAGAAAGCAGCCAGTCTGTCAATATAAGTCCCTTGCAATGTGTTCATGAACATGTCAGCCATTTCCCTTTCTGACATAGGTGGTTGGACAACAGCAACAAGCTGTCTCCATCTTTGAGCATAATCCCGGAAGCTCTCTCTAGAAGACTGAGACATGCCCATTAGAAGAGTTCTATTGGGAGCCATGTCCAGGTTGTATTGATATTGCCGGATGAAAGCCTCGGCCAAATCCTTCCAACACCTTATGGTGGCTCTAGTCAAATGTGAATACCATTCTCTTGAAGCTCCAGTCAGACTATCCTCAAAGTAGAACATCCATAACTTCTCATCCATGGTATAAGCCTTGAGCCTTCCCAAGAAAGATTGCAGGTGAGTACGTGGACAGGAGGTACCATTATACTTCTCAAAGCACGGGGGTTTGAATTTGTGGGGAATTCTCACCCCATCTACTAGGCCCATGTCCATCACATCGAAGCCCAAAGAATTCTGAGATTCCAAAGATCTTAACTTTTCAGCAATCTCATCCAATCTTCTATCATATACCTCATCTCCAGCCCCTATAACAGTAAATTGTTCTTTCTGGGGATCCTCTTGCAGGATTCTTCCCCCAGTAGTATTACCTTGAACATTCCTCGGGATGTTAATTTCGGGATTCAAGTGAGGTCCATACTCTGGTGGATCAATACGAGGCTGGCCCTGTTCATTGTTGCTAGTCCCTCTTGTCCCAAGATGAGGCTCTTCAGGAGTCTGTCTTTCCACCAGTTCTCTCAGCCTTTCTTGGCTTTGGGCTAAGCCAGTCATGACAGCCATAAACTGTGACATATGATTTCTCATTTATACTCTCTCATTGGCCATCTGATTTCTGACCTCAGTCAGGTCCTGCTGTACTTGCTCCATTTGAATGCCGAGAAGGTTGTTACGAGTCGGGTACCGGTGCGTGCGGTTGACAGGGAACACTCGGCGACGAGCAATGTTTCCTGAAATCATAACAAAGTTAGAAGTAAAATAACAAGTCAAAACCTACAAAACAAAGAACAAGTTAGTATGCAATGCAATATGCTTATTTGTTTTCCAAGGTATCCGGTTTGGTTCTTGGTTTTGACCTTTCCAGACCTCGAGGAAGATGCTTGATGTTGTTGAGAGAAAGCCCAAATGAAAACAAACTAACATATATTTTACAACTGATGAACAATACATAGTTTGTTTTACAATACATGCCCATGGAGGGTCAAAATACAACAAAAGAGGAAAAGTACATCAAATGGAAACAAACAACAAACAAAGAGTCAGACATCTAG
Organism: Lathyrus aphaca; assembly: GCA_963966055.1. NCBI lineage: Eukaryota > Viridiplantae > Streptophyta > Magnoliopsida > Fabales > Fabaceae > Lathyrus > Lathyrus aphaca. The sequence goes on from OZ014520.1 coordinate 446,209,989, forward strand.
TCCAAACTCATCTTCCCTGACCTCCTTCAGGAGTACCTCAGTCACTGGACCAGCTGGGTGCTCTGTAATAGTCCTAATGAGGAGGTTCCTGGTAGCAATAGCAGTAGTCAGCTTCTTATGCCTATCCTGGTCTTTTGATCTCTTCAATCCTGCTCTGAGCTTCAACTCCGATATCTCCTTCTGAGCTGCCAACAAAGCTTCCTGCTGCTTCTTCTCATTGGCCTCCAACTGTTCAATCTTAGCTTGAGTCTTCTGGTCTTCTTGTGTACGGGCTTCGGTGATCCTGACCCACCTAGCCTGGCTCTCTTGCAGATAGTGCTCAGCCCTAGCTTTTTGAATCTTGGCCTCCTTGCAGGCATTCTTCAATATCTGTTCCCCAGCCTTTGCTTTCCTTATGTAGTCTTCTGTCTTTTCAATTTTGGTCAAATGCTCAACTCTGAGCTTTTCCAATCTCTCAATGTCCAAGCGACCATCACTTCTTTCCTAAATCTTCAAGGCCTGAGATAGCTGCTCATTCCTTTCCTTCAACTTTTCAAATTCCTCCAGGCTAACTGTTGCTGTAGGCTGTACTGTAGATGGTCCAGGTATGTCTTCTAAGGTGAAAGGCATTCTGGTAATCTGAGCTCTGGTACGGGACCAATTTGAGTACTGAGCTGAAGCAACATTGTTACATCTTCCAAGAATAGCTATCCATTTTGTCTGGATGTTGTCCCAAGCCCAGAATGCTTGTCTGACAACAGCTGAATTAGGTTGCACTTCACAATATAGGGTCTCAGCTAAATCTTGTCCTCTGGGAGGATGAACAAAGGCATATCCCAATTGTCTCTTAAACAATAAAGGATTATAATTGATGCAACCCTTTACTCCTATCAGAGGCACATTTGGGTACTGTCCACAACTGGTGATAATGTCTTTGCCTTTGGTGCTTTGGGTGCACCATCTGATATCATCTGAAGTCAATGCAATGAACCTCTTGGCCCAATTCTTCTGCTGATGTGGGTTCAAGAAGGTGGCTGATTTAGGCAGGTGTCTGAGCAGCCAGGAGTAAAACAAAGGAGCACAACATCTTACCAACTCCCCCCTTTGTCTCTCATTCCTCTGATGAATGGAGTAGTAAAAATCTCCTAGCAGTGTAGGCACTGGGTTCTTTAGAAGAAAAAAATGGATGGCATTCTTGCTGACAAATTTAGGCTCATCTGCAAACAGTATAGCCCCATATATGCTGAGGGCTAACAGTGCACAGACTGCCCTCCACTCTCCCAATGAAGCCTTCAGGATGGCCTGAGAAATCAAGAAGTCCAGATGTAAACCATGAATCCCAGCCTTTGTAGTCATACTTTGCTCAATAAGGACAGGTTCCAAGCACAATGCCCTTGCTATCTCTTCACTTCTGGGAGCAGTCATCTCTGGGTTGAAGGGGATCCCTCCTCTGACAGGCACTCCAATCAACAAAGAGAATTCTTCCAACAGAGGTCCCATCTGAAAGTCTGGAAATATGAAGCATCTCAATGGAGGATCATAAAACTGTAAGCATGTGTGGATCATGCTCCTCTGAGAAGGATCAAGGTCCATAACCATATCCAAGATACCTCTATAGTGTTCTCTAAACAGTGGGATGTGGTCAGGTGTGATGAGTGACTGGACCTGCCTGATACCAGTCAAAACAGGCTCAAAAAAGTGGTAGGATATGTTGCTCTTCCTGGGAGTAGTCATGAGTGTTGCTGAGGAAGCTGAAGATAAGTGCTGATGAAGATCACAGACTGAGATGCTGAAGGTAAGCTTCTAACAGACTGGTGCAGGTGGTGATGGGGATAACTGAAGCAGATAACTGATGAAGACAGCTGAAGCAGAGGTCTATGAAGAAGAAGGGGTCAAAACCAAAACCAAGATACAATGAAGTGGATACCCTGAAAAGCAAATAAACAAATGTCAAATTATGCAATGATGAGATATGCAAATGATATGCAAGGGTTTGTGATCAAGATGGATTTGATTATCTGTCTTGATATAAGGCCCATGTATGTTCAAAAGTCCAGATGGAGGCTCAGAAATCCAGTAACCAGGGTGGGGGACTCAAATAAAGAGTCACATGTCCAGGGTTAATCACAAGAACTGTCCAAAGTTGAGTACTCTTAAATGAAACAGTAGCAGCGTATGGTGTGGCCAAGGGTTCCTGCAAACCTGTAAACAACCCAACCCCTCACATGTAATGTTCTAGAACAAGGATCCTCAAACTTGGATCGGTTATGAGAAGTGTAAACACTTCTAACCCGGAGGTACAGTGTTTACAATAACCATAAAAGATCCTCCCTTAATTCACCTCAGCTTCTGAAGGCCATAATAAAGGTCATCCAGACTTAGGAGGCTTCCCAGATAGCCCTAGCACTACAGGAAATCTGTAGCACAGAGTTCTCAAGAAGAAACCCACATCTGAACTGTGTTTCATATTCCCACACCAGACCGAAATGGAATGGGAAAGAATATGAGCCACTCTAGCCTAGGTGTCACTCAGGTCCCAGGTATAGGACCTTAAACTCTCAATGGAACCCCACCCACCAAAACAGCAAACCAGATCCAGCAAATGACAGTATGAAATATGCAAAACTGAAAAGAAAGCAATAAATAAAGCTATACATGAAGCAGTAAATAAAACAAAATAAATAAACACACACACAACACATAACACCCCAGTAAACACAAATCAAACAAGCACTAGGAGGAACCCATAAAAAGAACCAGAAGCCCTGGTTGCAATATAAGGTTCCCTAGCAGAGTCGCCAAGCTGTCGCTCCCACCAAATGACACCCGGCCAGAAGGGGTACAGACGCGAATGGTCGGCGAAGGAGAAGAATGAATAGAGTCGCCATCTAGGCATTTTTATCCCGAAGGAAAGGTAATGCTGCATAAACCTAAGAAAAGATGGATAAGACGGTTGCGAACCAGAGAAACTGAGGAAGGGGGTTAGTTACAACCTAGGAAGGTATTAGCACCCAGATTGTCCGCCGTACTCGACGGGATCCACGCTTGAAAGTTTGTGTTTAAAGGGGTAGTGTCAGTGCTATTTTGTGTGCAGAATGTTGGAAAGAATGCAAGTGTCAATGCTGGAAGAAAGTGTGAAATGAATAAAAGAAGTGTCAGTGCAAGGAAAGAGTGTAGCTCAAGACTATGAGGCTTAAAGAACACAGCTGGAAGAGGGGGAATATACAGAGACTTTTGTTCGATAACTGTTAAGTTATGCCTACGTATCCTCTCGTGCAATGAGGAAGTCAGAACACCGTAGTTCGACTCAAAGAGACTGAAAGATAAATTTACTTGTGAACTGCTTATTTATCTATGCTCAAGTGTATGACATGTCTGGCTCAGGTGCTAACTGTCTTGCATTAGACGGAAGAAGCAAGTTCTCGGTTGTGAATGAAGATGATGAGAAAAGAATCCCGGAGGAGACGATTATTGTTGTTTTTTGTGTTTTCAGACTTTTATTGCTTTTTTGAGTTTGTCATAAGAGAATGAGCTTAAGCCTAAACCAAGGATTAGTAGACTCATCATATCTTCCCTCTGATTAGGGGTAATGAGAATGCCTTGAGTATGAAGTAAACACCTCACACTTAATCACCATGATGTAGGATTAAGATCATTAACCTACTTACATTTATTTAGATGTTTTTGGGGCTTTTGTTTTTTGTTAAGTAATGAGTTTAAGCCATAATCAAGGATTTAATGGACTCATTACACCATCCTAATAGAAGGATAATAGATGAGAACATTTAAGCTGAGAAAGGCTCCTCAACTTAATCCATGATTAGGGATTAACCTCATGACAAAACAAAACCTTTATTAAATGGATGTTAGTTAATAGTGATATTAAGAAATGGATTTTATGGTTTATAAGACAACTTGAGGGGGACTTGTCCATTAACACTAGGGTTAGTCCTTCTTAACCAATTAAGGAAGAATTAGAACCCTAATGCAAGGCCCAAGTTACAAGCTTGATGTCTTAGTGATTATTAAATGGATTGATTAAAGGATTTAAACACATTAAGGATTTAACACTTAGGATTAAAGTTATACACTCCATCCTAATAGAAGGATACATGCATAACCCTAATCACAAAGCCTTAAAGCCTTAAGGGTTTAGTCCTTGATTATGAGGTGAGAAGAGAAGACTCAAAAGATGACACAAAGGTAAAACTAAATGGGGGACTAATCAAACCCTAATTTTTATCATGCTTGGGTATTCTTAGGGTTCATGAGGCTTGCAAGAGATCTTCAAGAGAGAAACCACCAAGGAAGAAACATGATGAAGGAAGGAGAATCAGAAAGGAGCAAGACAACTTACTTCCTTAAGAAGATAAGTTGATTGAAGAAAGAGAGAGAGGAAGGAGCATGAATGAGCAAGCTCACTCTAATCCGCAAGGTAAAATGCAGCAAAGGATGCATAAAAGGGATGAGAAGAAATAATGAGAAGTGAAGGCAAATTCACTTCTCAAACATTTACCACCTGAAAAGTTAGCAACAAGAAATGAAATGAAATGAAAATGAGAAAGATGCAATGATGCAAACCAAAATTAGAAGCATATTGATGATGAAAATGATGCTATGGGATGATGCAAAAGCATACCAAGAGATGTGGATGATCATACAAGGGATGGGAATGCAAATGAAGCATGAAAGGAGCATTAAAGTTCATGAATGTATATGACATCAAATGAAAGCAAAAGCATGGCAAATAGATGATGCAATGATCAAACATGATTTCAATATGTCCTAAGATGTCTCATATGTTATGTGGATGCACAAAAAGTCATGGCAAGTTCATGTATGCAAGCTTATGAAGAATGAATGCAAATGAAGGCAAAGATTAGGGTTTATGTACAAGATGCAATGCAAAATTCAAAATCAGAAGCAAATGACAAGATAAAAAATTGAAAATGGGATCAAAGGTACCCTAAACCTATACAAGTTCACTGCCTAAAGGGGAAGGTCAGAAGGTAAACCCTAAAGGACTTATGAGGTTCCAGGGTTGACTGGTGCGCTAATGGATGGCCAGGATCTCATCTGAGCTAATTAACCTAATTAAATTAAATAAATTATGGATTAGGACTAATGACATGATCTGAGCCCTTGAAACACGCGCGGGAAGCCTCATCCTACGCTCCAGATTCAAACTCACCCCTAAACCCTAATTAAGCATTAATGATTTTCAGGTGGCCGAAAATGACCTCCGGTCATCTTCTCCGGCCACCCCTCACCTGAAAATTTCCTAAAACGCTCCCTAGGCCATTTCTGGAGCTCTAAAGCTCCAGATTGCTTCCTCTTTCCATTCTAAACTCATCCCTAACCTCAAACCTCATTTCTTTTCACTCACCAGCAAGATACGAATCAAAGAACAAAAATGGCAGAAATTTCAGACAAGTCATACATCCTCAATTCTCAACTATTTTCGAAAATAACAAGTTCAGTGTGTTCAGGGAAGCAAGCTTAAGCATTTAGAAACTTAAAACAAGAGTTCTGGAAAAATAAATTCCATGGCTACCTGAAACGAAGCTTTCAACCCAAGAGCTTTCTGGCTGTCTCCTTGCTTCAAATCACCTCCAATGATCTTCCTCAAGAGTTTGCAATGCTTGGTTGGAGTTTATATGGCCTCTATGTGAAGTTTGTTGAAGCTCAAGTCAAGAGAGGTGAGAAATCGTATTTTTGATGTGGCTGTGTTTAGGGCAAGATGAAGGGTGGGAAATGATCAGAGGGTGATGGTGAGTTGTTCTATCAAATTTGTTTGAAGGTTTGTGGCTTGTGTGATCAGTTTCGAAGAAAAATGAAAATAGGGGAGTTTTTGTCAATGCTGAGTTGTGGGAGGATTCCGCTTGTGTTGTTGTGTGTGTTGGCTTGCTTAAGGTCCACATAACATGTTCTGATTGGGCAGAGAGTTGTTGTGGAGCAGTTTGATTGGTATGGTTCATTTTGCAAAAAGTCAACAAAGTTGTCCTTGGAGGTATGGGCTCATGGCAGGCCAAGGACAAGGGCATGTCCTGCGCAGCTGGCTTTAGGGAGGTCCATGGAATTTAGATTGAGGCAAGATAGCAAGTAGGATGAAGTTTGTGGGTGGTTTTGCAAATTGTGAAGGTTTTGGCCCCTTTTGAAATACTTGATGATCAAGGCATGAAACTTGAGAATTCTTTTGGAAATTCTGAATTATAGGTCATGTATGATGTTTTTGTAATGGTTAGAAGTCACTTTGAGGTCACAAATTGGCTTGGCATGAGTTTTTGCAAGTTTCCCTCTTTGGTACATAAGTGAAATTTAGTGATTTTTCCCAACTTTGCAAAGCCATAACTTGAGTTCTATGATGAATAAGATCAAGTTCTTGTACTTTTTGAAAAGGGAATGATCCAATATACAACTTTCATGACCAAGAATTTTTCATTTGAAGCATTTTTGAATCAAAAAGAGGAGGTTGAAAAACTTTCCCAAAATGGCAAGTTTGCATTACAAGTCACTTTCCCAAAATGGAAACTTTGCAAATGGCTTGAAATTCATCAATTTTGTGAACTTCTAAATTCTTATAAGATCAAAATAATATCACATACACCCAAAATGATGTAGAAGACCCTTTGGTTGGAGGATTGGGGGCCTCAGATGCCCTGATTTTGCACTGACTTGCTCAAGAAGTCATCTATTGATTAGATGCCTTCCCCATTGCATTTCTTCATGAAAATTGGTATGTAGGACCCTTATAACATATAGAGACCAATAGAAACAAGAATGACCAAAAAATTTGGCGTTATGGCCTCTGAAACCAAAACCCTAATTTTAGGTCATTTGTGCAGTTAAGCTTGGCTCTGCTTCCATGCCTTTCTCAGTTCTTGTGATTTTCTGATTTCCTTGATCTTGGGAGGATGTAATATGATGCTTGAACATACATGGATCCTATTGAGATGATTGAATACCTTTGGAGTGGCTCATATGGCTCATGGATTGCTCAGATCACAAACCCTAGATGCAGATGAATTTGAACCAATGCAGTGAAGCAAAAGTGCAATATGAGATGATATGATTAAACTGATGCAAATGAAAAGATCATAAGCCATGGTGTGAACTTAGTGAGGGAAAATTTGGGGTGTTTACATTGGCCCATAAAACAACTTGGAAATAAGTTTCAAGACTTTTTGCACTTGTGGAAGATTAGAAATTCATGTCATGCCCTAGTTTTACACCAATTTTCGAGGGGCTTATCTTTTTAACCATGGGTGCTGTGAAAATGATCTTGTACTTTTTGAAAATGGGAGGCTTTAATATTCAACTTTAATTTTTGGCTTTGGTTCATTTGAAGCTTTTTTCACCAAGTTATGCTTACTTGAAAATTAGGGCAAAAACTTACTAAAAATGGAATTTTTCATGACCAAACTTATGCCAATTTTGCAAAACACCCCAAAACCTCATGATTCTTGATCTTTGATCTTGCCAAATCTCTTCTAAGGTTATAAGAACATCCCTTGGCTTGAAAAATGGGGTTGGACCCTCTGAAATCTCACAGTTGACTTTTATAAGGCACAATTGACCAATTACTTCATTTACAAGAAACTGAAGAAATACTTGACTTCCACAAGGAATTTTCTCACCAAATTTCATCCCTAGGATCCTCTTAAAATATGAGAGACTTTGACCAAATGAAATGGCCAAAGTCATAAGGTTTTCATGCTTGAAACTCAAACCCTAATTTGGGATCATTATGTAGGAGCTTTGTCCAAGCTTGAATTCCCTGATGATCTTCCAACCTTCTGAGCTTTTGTGAATGATCATGAACTTGTGAATGCAATGTAGACCCCTCATAGGACTTGAACAAATCCATTGGGCCCCTTGTCATAGCTTATGATTGCTTCAAAAACCTCCACATATGATCATATGCCTAATGCTAGATCATGAGAATGTTATGCCTCATCTTTCCATGCTAAGATGCCAAGAATATGATACGTTCATGATGAATATGATATGATATGATGCTTAAAAATAAGAGGGAAAATTTGGGGTGTTACAGCTGCCCCTATTCAAGCAACTATTAATCTGAAAAGGACGGTAGCGCGGGCTATCGACCATTCAAGATAAACTGTGGTTGAATACAAAGAAGACCAGAAATTTGCACTCTGACAAAGAATGCAGAAACTGGGAAATAAACCCAACCAAATGACGCTTTGGTAGCTGAAGTGAAGAGAAAGCAGACGAGCTCCTTCTAAGTTGAAACTAATATTTGGAATCAGAATACTTTGACAGACGAGTCTTCTTTGAACAATCCTGTTACGCCAAGAACTGGACATACGAGTCCTCTCATACTTTGCAAAACATACTACTTGAGACAGACGAATCTCCTTCGGATATACCTATTACCCCAGGACCGGTGATGCACTTAAGTCTGTGGGATAGACATGCATAATCAAGGTAGAGGAACCCTCTTCATATATTATCTGTGAATATATGATCTAAGAAAGACGATCCTTCTTCGAGCAAACTTGTTGCTCCAGGGGAAACATTAATAATTGGTGCTTGAGACAGACGAGCTTCCTTCGGATATACCTGTTACGCCAGGACCGGTAACCATTTTGACACTTATTCCCACAGACAGGATTCCAAACCTCTTCAACACAGACAAGTATTGGATGATCATCAAGAGAACACAGACGAGTGCCATAAGTCAATGATACAACGAATATCAGACGATGATCTGAGAAGCACAGACAAGCGCTTCAAGCAATGATATAGACGAATATCAGCCACTGGTACAGACGAATACTAGAAATTCAAACACAGACGAGTATTTGGAGTAGCAATACAGACGAGTACCAAGGTAATTGTCAAATAAACACATGGATATAAGCTAACACAGACGTGTACCAAGTTTGATGAAGAAATTCATTGTGGAAGTCATCTGACCACTGGGTAACTTCTTGAGCAAGTCAGAGCAAAATCAGGGCATCTGAGGACCCCAACAATGGAATCAAAGTGGATTTTTCATCAAACTGAAGTTATATGATCTTTATTTGATCATTTAAGTGCTTATAAGTTCACAAAATTGAAGAAAATTGAGCTAAACCAAAAGTTGCCAAAAATGGAAATGACTTGTAATGGAAACTTTCCATTTTGGGAAAGTTTTTCAACCTCCCCTTTCTCAACCAAAAATGCTTCAAATGAAAAATTGTTGGTCATGAAAGTTGTAGATTGGATCATTCCCTTTTCAAAAAGTACAAGAACAAGTTCTAATTAATTATGGAACTCAAGTTATGGCTTGGCAAAGTTGGCAAAAATCACATAATTTTCACTTTCACACCAAAGAGGATTTTGTGCAAATTCACATACCAAGCCATTTTGTGACTTCTAATACACTTCTATTCATCATACAAACATAGTGCATTGCCTAAAAATCAGAATTGGCCCAAGAATCTCAAGTTTCTATGCCTTGAACTTCAAGAAATCTAAAAGGGGCCAAACTTCTTCAAATTTGAAAAAGGGCACAAACCTCTCATAAACTTGCTGAATCACCACAAAACATGTTCCATGGTCCTCCTTGATCCTTGCTGAGCTAGGACAAGCCAAAAGCCAGCTGCAACATGAGCCCATACCTCAAGTACAAGTTTTGTTGACTTTTTGCAAGAGAGCCCATACCAATCACCATAGGCCACAACAACTCTTCTGACCTATCAAAGCTTGTTATGTGGATCAAACACAGCTCATAACACAAGACAAGCCAGCCTAACACTTCAGAATCACTAAGTTCCCAAAATCACCCCAAGATTAAAAGCTTACGAAACTCACAGCACACAGACTCAAACTTCAAACTCTTTTCATCAATCAACTCAGCTTCACCAAAGGATCATTTCCCACCCTTCATTGCAGCCTAAACACATCCAAAACCAAAACACGATTATAGGGCAGCAAGCGTGCAAGCTCTCAAACCAGCCATTACAAACTCCTTCCAAGCATCAAAGCTTCATCAGGAGGTCAAGAGGAGTGGTTTTGCACAAGAGAGGAGGTCTAAAAGCTCTAAACTGAGAAAGCTCAAGCTCAGGTAACCTCTTCAAACGTTTTTCCAGAAATGCAATTTTAAGTTCTTAGATTGTTCTTTATGCTTTGCTGATCACCATGATATATTTATTTTTGAAAATGGTTGCGAAATGAGCATGTACTGACTGTCTGAAAGTTTCACCATTTTTGTGTTCTTCTTCGAATCTTGAGTTTGAGCATGGGAAATTTGTTTTGAGGGTAGATTTAGGTTTAGGAAGGTGAGAGGAGTTGATCTGGAGCTTTAGAGCTCTAGAAATGGCATAGGGAAGAAGTTGGTATTGGGGTGCTGCCGGAGAAGATGACCGGAACACTGTTCCGGTCACCTGAAACGGATTAGGGTTAATTTTAGGGTTTAGTGAGTCAGGCGTGTTCTGGGCCCTTGGATCAGGTTTAATTTGAAATGGGTGGCCAGGATTAGTTCAGATTAGGTTTAATTGTGTTTAATTAATTAATTAAATAGGATTAAGTAAGTTTGAATTCTGACCATTAAGATGCGCGCGTGGTCTTCCCTCCATCAATCCAGTTTAAATCATGTCCCTTAGATCAGCATACTTTCTTTTATTTCATTTTTATTTCATTTTTAATCATTTATTTTGTCTAATTTATTTAAAATACTTAGAAAATCCCAAAAATATTTTTCTTCTGCATTTTGATTTCAAATATTTTTCTCCACCCAAAAACATTTTTATTTTTATTTTTTGCATTAAAAAACCATTTTAAAAATATTTAAATTTTTATTTTAATTAATTAATGGAAATTAATTAATTAAAATATCATTTATTTCTAAAAATTCCAAAAAAATTCACATTGCATCTTAGAACATTTAGAAACATTGTCAAACCATTCATACAAATTTCTTTTTGGTTTTGATTTAACTTTGACATTTTTTATTGAATTTAGGGTTCATAAAAATCCCATTTTTAAACCCTAACTTCAAGAATTCTTTTTTGCCTAACCATGAAGGGTTTGACATTGGTTCTTTTTGCATTGATCTTCATATGACATGTAGTATCTAGCATAATTTTGTCATAAATTTATCTTGCATTTTCCATTTGATTTGCATTTTCCCTCTTAAGGTACCTTAAAACCCTAGATAACTTAGAAAAATCACAACTTTCTTTAGGTTAAGAGTTAGGCCTCCTCCTTTGGGGTGTGATATCATATAGGGTTAGGGTTTCTTTAAGTTCATGTGCATTTTTATTTGCTTTAGAGTGAGCTTGCTCATTCATGTTCATTCTTCACTTTCTTTCTCCAAGTTACTTATCTTCTTCAATGAAGTAAGTAACTTGTTTCATTTGCTTCTTCCTCCTTTCATATGCTTCTTCCATTGGTGGCTTCTCTGAAGATCTCTTGCAAGCCTTACAAACCATTAGGAACATCCAAGCATGACAATAATTAGGGTTTTGATTAGTCCCCCTTTAGCTTTTACCATTGTGTCTTATTTGTGTCTTCTTTGTGTCTCTCTTCTCACCTCATCATTAGAGACTAAACCTTTAAGGTTTTAAGACTTTGTGATTAGGGTTATGCTTGCATCCTTCTCTTAGGATGGAGTGTATAACTTTAATCCTAAGTGTTAAGCCCTTAATTTGTTTAAACCTCTTAATCAATCCATCTTAATAATCACTAAGACAATAGCTTGTAACTTGGGCCTTGCATTAGGGTTCTAATTCTTCCTTTATTGGTTAAGAAGGACTAACCTGAGTGTTAATGGACAAGTCCCCCTCAAGTTGTCTTACAAACCATAGATTCACTTCTTAATCTCATCTTTAATTAAAATCCACTTTAATAAAGGCTTGTTTTGTCATGAGGTTAATCCCTAATCATGGATTGAGTTGAGGTATCTTCCTCAGCTTAAGTGTTCTCATCTATTATCCTTCTATTAGGATGGTGTAATAGGTTCATTAAATCTTTGATTTTGGCTTAAACTCATTACTTAACACTAAACAAAAACTCAAAAACATCTAAATAATCACAAGTAGGTTAATGATCTTAATTCTAAATCATGGTAATTAAGTTTGAGGTGTTTATCTCATACTTAAGGTATCCTCATTATCCCTAATCAAAGGGAGGATATGATGAGTTTACAAGCCCTTGGTTTAGGCTTAAGCTCATTAACTTATGACAAACCCAAAAAAAGTAATAAAAGATTGAAAACACAAAAAAAAAACAATAATCATTTCCTTCGGGATTCTTTTCTCATCATCTTCACTCACAAACGAGAACTCGCTTCTTCCGTCTAATGCAAGATAGTTAGCACTCGAGCCAGACGAGTCATACACTTGAGCATAGATAAGCAAGCAGTTCATCAGTCAATTCATTTTCAGTCTCTTTGAGTTGAACTACGGTGTTCTGACTTCCTCATTGCACGAGAGGATACGTATGCATAACTTAACTGTTATTGAACAAAAGTCTCTTTGTCTTCTCCCCTCTTCCAGCATTCTCTTTTAAGCCTCAGTCCTGAGCACTCCACTTCACTTTCTTGCACTAACACGTGTATATTCTTTTCCAGTTTTTGCACACAGATAGCACAGACACTACCCCTTTAAACACAAATCTCTTAAGCGTGGATCCTGTCGAGTACGACGGAAAATCTGGGTGCTAATACCTTCCCAAGTTGTAACCAACCCCCTTTCCCAGTTTCTCTGGTTTGCGACCGTCTTATCCATATCTTTCTAGGTTTATACAGCATTACCTTTCCTTCGGGATAAAAATGCCTAGCTGGCGACTCTATTCATCTTCATTTCATCTCTTCCTCTCGCTGACTATTCGCGTCTGTACCCTATCTTACCCGGGCGTCTTTTAGTGGGAGCGACACACTTTAGCATAGACAAGCAAGCAGTTCACACCAAAATCTTTTAAGTCTATTTGAGTCGAACTACGATGTTCTGACTTCCTCATTGCACGAGAGGATACGTAGGCATAACTTAACAGTTATCAAACAAAAGTCTCTTAGTCCTGTTATACCCCAAAATTTTCCCTCCCACAATCAAGACAATATCACTCAAGACTTCTAAATGATCATAAGGTTCTCAAGACTCCCAATTGATCAAGAAGTGTGAAAGTTTCCCCAGACAATGCCTCTTCCTAAGAAAAGTCTCCAAAACTAGGGTTTGGAGTTTGTCGCTCCCCTGAAAAGACACCAAGGTCCCAGGGTGCAGACGCGAATGGTCGGCAAAAAGAGAAAATGAAAATGAACTGAATAGAGTCGCGAGCTAGGCATTTTTATCCCGAAGGAAAGGTAATGCTGCATAAACCTGGAAAAAGATGGATAAGACGGTTGCGAACCAGAGAAACTGAGAAAGGGAGTTGGTTACAACCTGGGAAGGTATTAGCACCCAGATTGTCTGTCATACTCGACGGGATCCACGCTTACAAGGTTGTGTTTAAAAGGGATAGTGTGTGTGTGTGTGTGCTATCTGTGTGCAAAAGCTAAGAATGAATGTACATGTGTCAGTGCAAAAAGGTGAATGCTCGGGAACTAAGGCTTAGAAAAAATGCTGAAAGAGGGGGGAGACACAGAGACTTTTTGTTCGATAACCGTTAAGTTATGCCTATGTATCCTCTCGTGCAATGAGGAAGTCAGAACACCGTAGTTCGACTCAACGAGACTGAAAATAAATTGACTGTGAACTGCTTACTAGTCTATGCTCAAGTATATGACTCGTCTGGCTCGAGTGCTAACTATCTTGCATTAGACGGAAGAAGCAAGTTCTCGTTTGAGAATGAGTGTGATGAGAAGAGAATCCCGGAGGAGACGATTATTGTTTTTTTTTTGTTTTCAGTCTTTTACTATTTTTGGTGTTTTGCATAGGATTATGAGCTTAAGCCTAAATCAAGGGCTTGTAAACTCATTATATCTTCCCTGATTAGGGATAATGAGCCTACTTAAGTATGAAATAAGCATCTCAACTTAATTACCATGATGATGTAGGATTAAGATCATTAACCCACTTGTGATTAATTAGATGTTTTTTGGTTTTTTTGTTTAGTGTTAAGTAATGCGTTTAATCTCTAATCACAGATTAGTGAACTCATTACACCATCATAAGAAGTGGATTTTAAGTTTGTAAGACAACTTGAGGGGGACTTGTCCATTAAACACTAGGGTTAGTCCCTCTTAACCATATGGAAGAGACAGAACCCTAATGTAAGGCCCAAGTTACAAAGTGAAGTCTTAGTGATTATTAAGGTGTTTTGATTAAGAGGTTTAAACAAATTAAAGGTTTAACACTTAGGATTAAATTTATACACTCCATCCTAAGAGAAGGATGCAGGCATAACCCTAATTCCAAAGTCCTAAAACTTTAAGAGTTTAGTCTCTGATTATTGAGATGAGAAAAGAGACTCAAAGAGACTCAAAGGTAAAATACTAAGAGGGACTATACACAACCCTAAAATTTATCATGCTTGGGTATCCTATGGTTTGTTAGGCTTAAGAGAAAAGATCTTCAAGACCACCAATAGAAGAAGCAGATGAAAAGAGAAGGAGAAAGAAGAACAAGTTACATACTTCCTGAAGAAGATAAGTAACTTGAAAGAAAGAAAGTAAGAGGGATGGAACATAAGTGAAATAGGTTCACTTCAAAGACATGTAGGAATTCATATGAATGAGACAAGAAGAGGTGGGAGGTGAAGTCAAATCCACCTCCCAGATAACTTACCAAAGGTACCTGAAATGATAGTATGGATGCATAAGGCATAAAGCAAAAGGAAATGAAATGAAATGAGGTGTGGAGACCAAAGTCAGAAGTGATTATGCAATGCAAATGGCATATGAGATGATGCAAAGTCATACAATATGCATATGAATGTTCATACAAAGATGAGGTGTCATGAAAGCATGTTTAGAAGTTTGAAAACACATGGATGTTTATGAAATGTAATGAATGCAAGACATAGCAAATGAATGAAGAAATGATCAAGCAATGTTCAAGCATGTCCTAAGATGTCTAAGATGTCATATGAATGCTTGAAATGTAATGGCAAGTTCGTGTGATGATTATATGCAAAGTAGAATGCAAATGAACATGGGAAATTAGGGTTTTATGAATGTATGAGATGCAAATAACCAAAACTGAAGCACACAAGATGATAAAAAATTGAAATCAAGCTCAATCAAACCCTAAACCCATATATGATCACACCCCAAATTAGGGTTTTATGAATGTATGGACCATTTGAAGATAATTGGTGAAGTTTGTTTTGAGGTTTGTGGCTTGTGTTGTGAAATTCGAAGAGATGAAGCTCTATGGTGATTTTTGGGATTATGAGATATGGGAGCTTGCAGGCTTGCTTCTTGTGTCAAATGAGCTCCATAATGTTTGTATGTGATGTCTTGATTGGTCAGAGAGTGGTTAGTGGCATGGTTTGATTGGTATGGGCAAGTTGCAAAAAGTCAAAAGTTCTTATACCTTAGGCATGGGCCATGGCAGAGCTGGCTCCAAGGGGTGTCTGGCCTCAGCAAGATTCATGGAGGGCCATAGGATTGGTTTTATGCAGCTGGCACAAGTGGATGGAAGGTTCCAAGGCATTTTGCAAAGTTTGTGTGTTTTGGCCCTTTTGAGATTTCTTAAAGATCAAGTCATGAAAACTATGCAATATTGGGCCACTTCTGATCTTTGGAAGTTTCCTTGACATTTTATAATGCATAGAAGTTGATTAGAGATCATAAAAAGGCTTGGCAAGTGAAATTGCAAAATTCCCTCTTTGGCATGAACTTGAAAATTATAGAATTTTTGCCAACTTTGAAAGGCCATATCTTGAGTTCTAGGATCATTTGAGACATGTTCTATTACCTTTTGAAAAGGGAAAGACCTAATCTACAACTTTCATGCCCAAGAATTTTTCATTTGAAGCATTTTTGGTCATGAAAGAGGAGGTTGAAAATCTTTACCAAAATGGAAAGTTTCCATTACAAGTCATTTCCAAAAATGGCAAGTTTGCATTTGGCTCAAAATTCTTCAACTTTGTGAACTTACAACCACTTCTAAGATCAAATAAAGATCATAGAGAGTCAAAATGATGAAAATTATCCTTTGGTTCCCTTGTTGAGGGCCTTAGATGCCCTAATTTTGACTTTACTTGCTCAAGAAGTTACTCAATGATCAGATGACTTCCACAATGAATTTCTTCATGAAACTTGGTAAACATGATCCTTTTAACATATTAAGAACATTAGAAACAAGAATGACCAAAAATATTGGAGTTAAGGCCTCTGAAACCAAAACCCTAATTTTGGTCATTTGTGTGGGAAAACCCTAGCTCTGCTTCCATGCCTTTGCCAGTCTTTGTGATTTCTTGACTTTCATGAACTTTGGGGAGAATATTATGATTATGGAACACACATGGACCCTCTTGGAAAGCTTCAAGACCATTGGGATGGCTCAGATTGATTCTTGGATTGCTCAGATCACAAACCCTAGATGCAGATGAAAATGAAACTATGCAGTGAAAGAAATATGCAATATGAGATGGTATGCTTATGCTAATGCAAAAATGAAAGATCACAAGCCATGGTGTGAGAAAAAGTAAGGGAAAATTTGGGGTGTTTACATCTGCCCCTATTCAAGCATGAGTTAGCTGTGCAGGATATAAGTGCATGGCCTAACAGACAAACAAGATAACTTGTGGTTGAATACCAAAGACAGTCCGAAATTTGCACTCGTTGGGTAGAAGAAGAAAAGGGATATAAATTTTAAAAGATTGCATAGTATGAATATCAAAAGAAAGCGATAGAGGACGATCATCGAGCAGAGGACGACTGCTGGGGGATAACGGTAAGCTAAGCAATGACGGGGACGGCCGACAAGCTGGGGAAATAAAGAGACCACGACGGGGACGGCCATCGGGTATGGAAATAAAACTCTCTGGGGATTGAGAAAAGCATTGATGGGGACGAACATCAGGTTTGGAAGATAAAGTAAGCAATGACGGGGACGACCATCGGGCTAAACTGATGAAGGACGATCACCAGGAAAAGGAAAAGGGACCACGACGGGGACGACCATCAGGTTAAATAATAAATGAAATATTTGATGAGGGACGGTCATCAGAGGTGAAGGACAATCACTTAGCAGGGGACGGCCTGCTCTTTATCTCGATATAGGACGAATATCAAATAGATAAGGTCAACGATGGGGACGACCACCAGATAAGCATGATGAAGGATGATCATCAAGAGGTGAAGGACGATCACCTAGTAGGGTACGGCTGATCTTGGGGAATATCATGACTTAGGACGAATGCCGGATAACAAAATCAACAATGGGGATGGCCATCGGATAAATGATGAGGGACGGTCATCAAAAGGTGAAGGACAATCACCTAGCAGGGGATGGCTGCTCTTAATATCATGACATAAGACGAATGCCAGATAGAAGGTACCAATAATGGAGATTCTACTGGGGAAAAGGATGAGGGATAATCATCCGAAGGTGAAGGACGATCACCTGACAAGGGACGGCTGCCAAAAATAACACAACATAGGACGAATGCCGGATAGAAAAAGTTTTTTTGTTGACGACTTACTGGGGAATGGTAAACACGGACGAGTGCTTATGCCTTAAAATAAAAGGTATGAGTGTTTGACAGTGTGTATAGACTAAATATGCGGACGAGCATCCTTAGGACCACGATACGGACGAGTATCAATAGAAACAAATGCTGACACGTGTTTAAGGATGATGATAGGGACGAGTATCAATCGGTTAAGCAAGGAACACGGACGAGTGTTGAATCTTCTAGGGAGGCGATATATACAAGATACGGATGAGTATCAGAGGATTGTATATGTACAAGTGTTGATCTGCTGGTGAAGTATGTGCAAGACACGGACGAGTGTCGATAGATTGGGCAATGGACACAGACGAGTGTTTGACTAGCTGGGGAAGTATGACACGGGCGAGTGTCAACAAAGAATATGTACAAGTCATGAATAAATATCTACACTTAAGAGTGCGGGGGATAAGATGACACAGACGAGTGTCGAGAAAGAGCTTGTATGAACAGGTATCTGTTTTGAGAGTGCAAAGGGTATGCTTTGGCTTCTATCTACAGGGGATATGAATTTTGTATATTTGTCGGTAAAATATTGATTGGTATTTACAGGTGACTGGCTCGAACCTGGCTTGTGATCATGCAAATGTTTGATTTTTACTGTAATGCTCTGTATTAGACGGAATGCTACGCTTATTTTGGGAAATATGATGCGAATGTTATGTTTATGCAAGTGAGAAACTTGATCCAATATCAGATCCTGCAGATATAAAGATCTCTGGCCGATTTGCTTAGAGGGAGAACCCAGCTGGGGGAAGAGATCATTGATAGATCTGTCCGGAGGGAGAACTCCTTAATGGGGATGAGGAGTTTTTAGCAACTCCGCTGGGGATGTGTTTCAGGTATTGCTCTACTAGGGAGGCAACACTATGGGGAACCAATTCTGCTGAGGAGGAGGGAAATCTGGCATCTCTGCTGGGGGAAAGAAAGTTCCTTGACCACTTTGCTGTGGAAGAGGTTGTCCGGCACTAATAGGGAGATCCCGCTCGGGGAGGGGATAGCTTCTGGGAAATAGTATGTTGGGGATGTAACGCTTGATATGACCCATGTTGCGAAAGATTGTTTGTCTTGATTACCTACAACTTGTTAAGACAAGGAAAACGCAAAAGTGTCCCGAGGTATCCTCAACCGGATTCCGTCATAGGAGTTAGATTTTCTTGAGAGCAACATATTTCCTGCAAGCATTTATTAAAAATGGCTCATATGTTTTATGCAAGTGTTGTATCATGAACATTGGACATTTCGCAAACGAAACAAAAATGTACAAAGCAAAGTGTGACTGAAAACTCTGATTTTATTAATTTGTGTGCCCTGAATTGGCAAGTACAGTCAAAGAAGCGAATCCCCTAGAAGGAGGAGATTGTTATAAATTGAGAAGATAAAAGTGTTCGCAATGTTGAAGATGACGCTCCAGTGAGCTACCTTTGCTATGACCTGTATGACCTTGTCGTTCTTCTTATCTTGCTTTTTGAAGAAGGTTGATTCTGACCGACGCTTTGTTCTTTCGGAGCTTGCCATGTGTGAGCGATACAGACGAATTCGGAATGCAGTTGTTCGCTTATTCCCTGATTTTGCGTGGATCGCCCTTTCGGGTTTTCAATCCACCGGGATACCCATTTTTGCCAGAGCTGTCCAATGTTGCTTTTCAACTCAGCGGGTGTACATTTTTTTTATTTTTGCCTTATTTTTGCCCGAGTCTTTTATTCTTTTTTTGACTCGCCGGGATGCCTTATTTTTGCCTGGACTTACATTTTGTTTTTATGTCCAGCGGGTCTTTTTATGCGAAGTATTTTTTAACTGCATCTGAATTCACAGGAGACGGGAAGTCTTCACCATCCATGGTTGCGAGCATCAATGCTCCACCTGAGAAGACTTTAGTTATCACATAGGGACCTTCATAGTTTGGTGTCCACTTGCCCGTATGGTCTGTATGAGGAGGAAGAATTCTCTTCAGAACAAGCTCTCCCACTTGGTATTCCCGAGGTCTGACTTTATGATCGAAGGCTTTCTTCATTCACTTCTGATATAACTGCCCATGACAGATGACAGCTAATTTTTTCTCTTCGATCAGATTCAGTTGATTGTACCGAGACCAGACCCATTCTACTTCATCCAGCTTCACATCCATCATTACCCGTAAGGAGGGTAGCTCAACTTCAACAGGTAGGACAGCTTCCATATCGTACACAAGCTTATAAGGAGTTGCCCCAGTAGATGTTCTGATTGAGGTTCGGTACCCATGCAAAGCAAATGATAGCATCACATGCCAGTCTTTGTAGGTAACTACCATCTTCTGCACAATCTTCTTGATGTTCTTGTTGGCTGCCTCAACAGCGCCATTCATCTTTGGCCTGTAAGGAGAAGATTTGTGATGTTGGATTTTGAAGTCCCGACACAGTTCTGCCACCATTTTGTTATTCAAATCGGAACCATTGTTAGTAATGATTCGCTTGGGAACTCCATATCGACAGATGATGTCTCTTTTCAGAAATCTGGCTACCACTTGTCTGGTGACGTTTGCATACGAAGCTGCTTCAACCCATTTGGTGAAGTAATCAATGGCTACCAGGATGAATCTGTGACCATTTGAAGCAGTCGGTTCAATCTTTCCAATCATGTCAATGCCCCACATGGCACAGGGCCAGGGTAAAGACATTACATTTAAAGGATTCAGAGGCACATGCACTTTATCTACGTAGATCTGGCACTTTTGCATTTTCTGGCATAGGCACAACAGTCTGCATCCATTGTGATACAGTAGTAACTAGATCTTAACAATTTCTTTGCCATTGCATGTCCTCCGGCATGGGTTCCGAAAGAACCTTCATGTACCTTGTGCATCAGTAGGTCTGCTTCCATCTTGTAAACACATCTGAGCAGGACCATGTCGAAGTTCCGCTTGTATAATGAACCATCAGCATTGAGGAAGAAACTGCCGGCCAGCCTTCTTAACGTCTTCTTATCATTGGATAATTCCCCAGGTGGGTATGTCTGATTCTCCAAGAAGCACTTGATGTCATGGTACCAAGGCTTGTTGTCACTAGCAGTGTCCACAGAAAATACATATGTCGGTCTGTCTAGTCTGGATACCTTAATCCGAGGCACATAATTGGCAGCTTGAACTTTGATCATGGAGGAAATGGTAGCTAAAGCGTCTGCAACCTGATTATCGTCTCGAGGGATGTATTCAAGTTTGATTGTTGTGAAGAAAGTCAATAATCTCCTCGTATAGTCACGGTATGGAATCAAATGCTCCTGATGAGTGTACCATTTGCCATTGGTCTGGTTGATTACCAAAGTCGAGTCTCCGAATACATTCAGGGTTTTGATCCTGAGGTCAATGGCTTCCTCAAGACCCATGATACAGGCTTCGTATTCTGCTTCGTTGTTAGTGCAGGGAAAGGTGAGTTTTGTCGATAAAGGCATATGAACTCCTTTAGGTGTAATAAGCATTGCACCAACTCCGAGACCATTCATATTGACAGCCCCATCAAACATTATAGTCCATGCCTCTTCTGGATTAGGCCCTTCAGTGTGAACTGGCTCTTCACAATCTTTTGCTTTTAAGTACATGATGTCTTCATCAGGGAAGTCAAATCTCATGGGCTGGTAATCATCAATGGGTTGCTCGGCCAGATAGTCAGACAATACACTACCATTGATGGCTTTTTGAGACGTGTACTGAATGTCATACTTTGTTAGAATCATTTTCCATCTTGCAACCCTTCCAGTAAGTGCTAGCTTCTCAAATATGTACTTGATGGGGTCTATTTTTTAGATCAGCAAGGTAGTGTGAGTCAACATATATTGTCTTAGTTGGAGAGCAGCCCACGCTAAAGCACAACAAGTTTTCTCAAGCACTGAATAACGTTGTTCACAGTCGGTAAACTTTTTGCTTAGGTAGTATATTGCGTACTCTTTTCGACCAGACTCGTCATGCTGGCCCAATACACACCCCATTGACCCTTCTAATACTGTCAGGTACATTATCAGAGGTCTTCCTTCAATTGGAGGCATAAGAATTGGAGGTTCTTGCAGGTACTCCTTGATTTTGTCAAAAGCTTTCTGACAATCGTCGTTCCACCTGACTATTTGTTCTTTCCTTAACAGTTTGAACAACGGTTCACAAGTTGTAGTGAGATGAGATATGAACCTTGAGATGTAGTTCAATCTACCTAAGAACCCTCAGACTTCTTTCTCAGTCCTAGGTGCAGGCATTTCCTGAATAGCTTTTACTTTGTCGGGATCAACCTCAATTCCCTTTTCACTTATGATAAAACCCAGCAGCTTACCGGAACGTACCCCGAATGCGCATTTGTTGGGGTTCAACTTCAGCTGATACTTTCTCAGACGCTTAAACAACTTCAGCAGATTCACCAGATGATCTTCTTCAGTAAGGGACTTGGCAATCATATCATCCACGTAACATTCGATTTCTTTGTGGATCGTATCGTGGAATAACGTTACCATAGCTCGTTGGTATGTTGCATCGGCGTTCTTCAGTCCAAACGGCATTACCTTGTAACAAAATGTGCCCCAAGGTGTGATGAAAGTTGTTTTCTCCATGTCTTCGGGTGACATCTTGATCTGATTTTATCCAGAAAATCCATCCATGAAAGAAAATTTCGATAACTGAGATGTGTTGTAGACCGATACATCAATGTGAGGTAATGGGAAATCATCCTTCGGGCTAGCTCTATTCAGGTAACGGTAATCCACACACATACGCACCTTGCCATCCTTATTGGGCACGGGTACAATGTTAGCAACCTACGGTGGGTAACTATTTACAGCAAGGAAACCGGCGTCCCACTGCTTTTGTACTTCTTCCTTAATCTTCATGGCCATATCTGGGCGAGTGCGGCGCAACTTCTGTTTGACTGGAGGACAATCTTCTTTCAGTGGCAGTCTGTGAATGACAATATCTATATCCAAACCTGGCATATCTTGATAGGACCAAGCAAAGACGTCGACGTATTCCCGCTGCTTATTGATAAGTTGTTCCTTTACTGGAGCTTGCAGACTGGCCCCAATATTCACTTCTTTCAAATCTTCCTCGGTACCAAGATTAACAGTTTCAATCTCCTCCTGATGAGGAGTAATCACTTTCTCTTCTTGCCTCAACAACCTGGCTAACTCTTCAGGCAACTCATAGTCTTCTTCAACCCCTTCATCTGCTTGATAAATTGGATTGTCGAAGTCATACAAGGTCATAGCAATGCTACTGTCGGTGCAATCTGGAGGATTATCTCTGCAAGGGTTGAGATTTGTTCTTTTTAGTGATTAATTTTAATCTTGCCTTAAAAAAGTGTGAATTAAGTTATTATTTTGAAAACATTTTCACTTATTGTTTTGTGCGAAAAATAACAAAAACGAAAAGACAGTGAGCGAAAAAGAAATTTTTTTGCAAAAGATGTCCATTGTTCATTGATATTCCATTTGCACAAAATACAAATATGGCCCTGTCAGTGTAGAATGAGTCATGTGGAAATGCAATAAATAATATATGTCTGGAAATGCAATAAATAAAATAAAGCATATAAAAGGAAATTAAATACTAGGGTAGCGCTGTCAGTGTAGAATGAGTCATGTGGTAGGCTTCTTTTCCTGGCTTGATCCACGAATCTCAGCTATCTCCCTCCGAAGCTCTTCAATCGCCTGATATAGAGCATCGGCCTCTGAGGCATGAGTGAGATCAGAAACCTGCATCTGTAACTCTAAGTCTGCCACTTCCTGCTTGAGCAGGGCAGTCTCCTTACGGAGCTCATAAATCTGTGTTTGTAGGTCAGGTGGCTGCAGAGACATATTGTTAGACATAATAGTGATTCGGGGAGTAAGAGGTGTAGGAGTGTACTCAGCGGAGGGAGGCGATTTCGGCTCTTCGACAGTTTCTCCATAACCCTCTAGAGCATAACTCCAATTTTCAGGATCATGGACACTGGTCATCAGCGGATCTGGTAATGTGAAGTAGTGTATCGCTTCGCCGTCGATCAGCAATCTAAACATGTTGGGCTCAAAAGAAGCCCTCCTCATCAGTCCTCTATCAAGACAAAAATCAATATCCAGGGTGGTGTAGCAGCAGAAGGTCCTGAGGTGCAATAATTTGCGAGACAGACTCAATGCAGTAGCTATCTGTGTAACAATCCCACCGACATGTATGATGCCTACTGATGATCTGGCAACACTAGCAAGGCCCTTCAACAGAAAGTTGCCACAAGCAACTGAGCGAGACTGAGTCGCACAAAACAGTAGGAAAATCTCCTCTTCACTTAGCAGGGTCTCTGTATCTGGCAAACCTAGGAAAGAATGTGCTAGAATCATCTGGAAGTACCTCAATGCAGGGTTGTGGATTACCTGAGAAAACTGGGTAGAAGGATCTTGGCTCCCTCCACCTGATATTTTAGTCCAAAACTTTTCCACTTCTCTGCTCATAAAATACCCCATCGGTGTCTCTGGAATAGCATCAGGAGTAGTCTGGAAACCTAGAAAATCACCAAACTCTTTGTGAGAGAATGAGTAGTCAATCCCGAACAACCTGAAAACAGCGAGTCCATCGGGTCCATCCCAAGGGTCATGATGAAACGAGCTGAGGAACTCAAGAGTCAAGTTCCTATAAGTGTTGTTCCTGTAGTCAAACTGGCCCCAATGGAGTTGATGGCATAAAAACCTGACGCTTGGCTCTATCCCCAAGGCATCCATGCAGTCATGGTCAGGGTACCTGGTAGGAGCCATAGGGCGTCTCATGTGGACATAGTAACGCTCTCTCTGTGCGTCGTCTCTAAAGGCCACGTGCATGTCATCAGGGTTCTGCATTCTGTACAAGGTTAGCAAACAAGTCCTGAAAGCACATAAAACATTCAATCGTTAGTCCTGAAATAATATTAAAATAAACAAATTAAAATAAAGTAAAAATAAATAAATAAAAAGTACATAAATAAGAAAACCATGGGTTGCCTCCCATGCAGCGCTTGTTTAACGTCATTAGCTCGACGACCGATTTTTAAACATCATTGGAAGGATATGGTGGATCACTCAGAGTATGGCAGGTGTATGTTGTTGGGATGTCACCTCCTTCGTAGGGCTTCAACCTCTGTCCATTGACGATGAACGGTTTACATGTTTGGTTCTTGATTTCAATAGCACCGGATCTTAGGATCTTAGATACTTCGAAAGGGCCAGTCCATCTCGAACGAAGTTTTCCTGGAAAAAGTCGTAACCTAGAATCGAACAGGAGAACAGGATCGCCTATTTTGAAGTCTCTTCTTATGATTCTTTTGTCATGCCAAGCTTTTGTTCTTTCTTTGTATATGATGGCATTTTCGTAGGCAGATTGTCTGAGCTCTTCTAATTTGTGGATATCAAGGATACGTTTTTCACCAGCAGTCAAGTAATCCAAATTCAAAGTTTTGATGGCCCAATAGGCCTTATGCTCCAACTCAAATGGTAAGTGACATGATTTTCCATAGACCAGTTGGTAAGGGGTTGTTCCTATAGGGGTTTTGAAAGCGGTTCTATAGGCCCATAATGCTTCTTGAAGTTTCTGCGACCAATCCTTTCTAGATATAGAGACAGTCTTCTCGAGGATTTGTTTGATCTCCCTATTAGATACTTCCACTTGTCCATTGGTCTGTGGGTGGTATGGTGTTGCTACTTTATGCTTAACTCCATACTTGCTTAAAAGTTTATCAAATATTCTCGATATGAAGTGTGATCCTCCATCACTTATGACTAAACGGGGTGTTCCAAACCTGGGAAATATATAGTTTTTGAATAATTTGATGACTACTCTGGTGTCATTAGTGGGTGCGGCGATAGCTTCAATCCATTTAGACACGTAGTCAACTGCTACTAAGATGTACTGATTTCCAAAAGATGGTGGGAACGGTCCCATAAAGTCTATACCCCATACGTCAAAGAGTTCTACTTCTTGGATATTTCTTAACGGCATTTCATTACGTCTTGAAATATTTCCTGTGCGTTGGCATCTATCACACTTGACAATGAAAGCATGGACATCACGCCACATAGTAGGCCAGAATAGGCCAGCTTGAAGAATCTTGGCGTAGGTCTTAGATGTGCTCGCATGTCCACCATAGGGTGCAGAGTGACAATGCTCAATTATATTATTTACCTATTCTTCTGGAACACAACGGCGGAAAATGCCATCTTTACCTCTCTTGAAAAGAAACGGTTCGTCCCAATAGAAGTTTCTCACATCACTATAGAACTTCTTCTTCCGGTGGTAGTTTAGATCAGGGGGTATGATGTCAGCGGCTAGATAATTAACAAAGTCTGCATACCAAGGTACATTGCTTATAGCTAAGGATTTATGAGAATGCTCATGTGGGTCTGGGTTATCATCTTCAATAGTTTCTAGTTGGGCTATCAGTCTATCATAGGCAAAATCGTCATTTATGGGTACTGAGTCAGGTTTCAGGTATTCTAGCCTAGATAGGTGATCAGCTACCACATTATCTGTGCCTTTCTTGTCACGGATATCCAAATCAAACTCTTGCAGTAATAGAATCCATCGAAGTAACCTAGGCTTGGCATCCTTTTTGCTTAGTAAGTAACGAATGGCAGCATGGTCGGTGTAAAGTATAATCTTGGCTCCTACTAGATAAGATCTAAATTTGTCTATTGCAAAAACTACAGCTAGGAGCTCTTTTTCGGTTGTTGCGTAGTTGAGCTGTGCAGCGTCTAGGGTTCTACTGGCATAATAAATTACGTGTAACTTCTTATCTTTTCTCTGACCTAGAACGGCTCCAACAGCATAATCACTGGCGTCACACATTATCTCAAAGGGTTCTGACCAATCAGGGGGTTTCATTATAGGTGCTGAAATCAGAGCTTGCTTCAGAAGATTAAATGCTTCAGTACATTTTTCATCGAAGATGAATTCAGCATCTTTCATTAAAAGACCAGTTAAGGGCTTTGTTATTTTGGAGAAATCCTTGATGAAACGTCGGTAAAATCCAGCATGTCCAAGAAAACTTCTTATCTCCCTGATAGTCTTCGGCGGTTTTAGATTCTCTATGACTTCTATTTTTGCTTTATCTACCTCTATACCTTTTTCGGAAACTATATGTCCTAAAACAATTCCTTCGGTGACCATGAAATGACATTTTTCCCAATTTAGCACAAGGTTTACCTCCACACATCTCTCCAGGATTTTCTCAAGGTTGATAAGACAATTTTTGAAATCTGACCCACAAACTGAGAAATCGTCCATAAATACTTCCATGATTCCATCTGAATAGTCAGCAAAGATAGACATCATGCAGCGTTGGAAAGTGGCAGGAGCATTACAAAGTCCAAAAGGCATTCTTCTATAGGCAAAGGTTCCAACTGGGCATGTAAAGGTAGTTTTTTCTTGGTTTAAGGTAGCACTTACTATAACTGGACGGTTCATATCTTCATCGAGAAATTCATATCTCAGGTTTTTAGGCAGTTCCTTAAGTTTTACGGTCGGTTTCATAGGGCAAGGCATAGGATCTGGGGTAAGAGATAAACATTCGTGAAGGTTATCATCAATGTAAGGTATTTTATAGTTGTCATCTTCCAAAATAAGGGTTGATGGCAATTTTATAGATTCATTTTCTTCTTCTTGTTCTAATTCCCTAATGCATTCTTCGATGATATCTAAGGCATAACAAGCATCTCCTATCACAGGTGCCATAAGAAATTTTGAAAGTATAAATTCTATCTTCTCGTCACCTACCTCAAAAGTTAGTTTTCCCTTTTTAACATCTATTACGGCTCCAGCAGTCGATAAGAACGGTCTACCTAGGAGGATTGGTATGTCGTCATCTTCTTTAATGTCCATGACAACAAAATCAGTAGGTATAAACAGCTGACCTATCCTAACAGGGACGTCTTCAAGTATGCCTATAGGGTATTTAACGGATCTATCGGCTAATTGAAGTGACATCTTAGTAGGTTGTAATTCTCCTAAGTTTAATCTCTCACAAACTGCTAAAGGCATTAAGCTCACACTAGCTCCTAAGTCTAGAAAAGCTTTTTCGATGACATGATTCCCCAAAATACAAGGAATGGAAAAATTTTCGGGATCTTTATCTTTCTTTGCTAACCTATTTTCGGAAATAGAATTACATTCCACGGGTTTCGGATCTTCAAGTCTACGTTTATTCGTAAGTATGTCTTTGAGAAACTTAGCATAAGAAGGTATTTGGATGATGGCTTCTGTAAAGGGGATTTCTACGTGAAGTTTTTCTATAACCTTAACGAATTTTTGATATTGATTATCGATTTGGGTTTTCTTTAATCTTTGAGGGTAAGGTATTGGTGGTTTGTATGGCGGTGGTGGTACATAGGTTTTATTTTTAGGTTCTTCTCCTTTTTCTTGACTTTCCGGGGTTTCAGGCCCTTATGGTTCCTTCTCCTCATTCCTCTCAGAAGCTTCGGGCTCACTCAATCTAGGGTTCAAAGGCTCCTTATAAGCGGTTCTACTTCGTAGAGTAATGGCATTTTCTTTCCCTTTCGGGTTTTGTTGAGGTTGTCCAGGGAACTGTCCTCCAGGTGTAGTCTGTGGGGCTTGGTTTAACGCTACCTGAGAGATCTGGGTTTCAAGCATCTTATTATGAGTAATAATTTGATCAACCTTGGTTCCTAACTGGGTAATTAGTTCGTTAACATGGAAGTTTTGGTTCATGAACTCTTTGTTTTGTTTTGCTTGAGCAGTGATAAAGTTTTTTACAACTTCATCAAAGCTCGGACTTGGTGGGACAGGTTGCATAGGTTGATTTGTTCTTGGGGCTTGGTAACCTTGTTGTCTCGGAGGTGCGGTATTTTGAATAGGGTTATTATTTTTTGTAGGAGAAGTTTGGGTGATTCCTCCATCCAGGGTTATATGTGTTTGAAAATGGGTTCCCTTGGGTATAGTTCACTTGCTCAGTGTTGGTCTCATTCAACAGATTGCATTCGGCAGATTGGTGTCCTTGCGTTCCACATATCTCACAATTCGGCGAAACTGCGGCTACAGTATTCGGAGTTGTACACATATGTTCGACTCTAAGGGCCAACGCGTCCATTTTAGCCTGCATTATGTCTATAGAGCTTAGCCCATGTATTCCTCCTTGGGCTTCCTTCTTTTCCACTGTCGCTCGTTCTACTCCCCATGATTGATGGTTTTGGGCCATATCCTCGATAAGGGCACTAGCTTCAGGGTAAGGTTTGTTCATCAGTGCGCCACCAGCGGCGGCGTCGATGGTCATCTTAGTGTTATAATGAAGTCCATTATAGAAGGTTTGGATGATTAGCCAATTTTCTAAGCCATGATGTGGGCATGCTCTTAATAGTTCTTTATATCTCTCCCAGGCTTCGAACAACGACTCTCCTTGGTGCTGGGTAAATCTAGTTATTAGTTTTCGAAGAAGAGCGGTCTTACTCGGGGGAAAATATCTAGCAAGGAAAACTTTCCTAAGGTCATCCCAGGTTGTTATTGAATTGGGTGGAAGGGAATCTAACCATGATAGAGCTTTATCTCTGAGGGAAAAGGGAAATAATCTTAAGCGTATCGCCTCAGGAGAAGCTCCATTGGTTTTAAAGGTGTCTGCTAACTGAAGAAAGTTTTTTAAATGTTGGTTTGGGTTATCAGTAGCGAGACCTGCGAATTGTCTCTGTTGCACTAATTGCAGCAGGGATGGTTTAAGTTCAAAATTATTGGCTGGGATAGAGGGGTTTACTATACTGGAACTAGGTTCCTCGTTTGATGGTTGGGCGAAGTCCTTAAGAGGTCTTCGGTTTTGATCTTCGGCCATAGCTTTCCTATTCCTATGGAAAAATAAACGTGCGCGAGCGTAACGTTCAGGTTCAGCTAGAGGGTCTACTAAACTTCCGGCACTGCGAGTCTTTCGCATTGACCGGTGGGTAACAACCTTAGTCTAAACGGTATAACTACAGGGTAATGAAATTTGACGATATTGGTCGCCGGCAACGCCGCCAAAAACTTGATGCGTGTTTTTCGCAAGTGTACGAACACGTCAGAGTAATATAAAAGATTGTCGAATCCACAGAGACCAAGTGTCAATCTATCGTACCTGTTGTTATGGTGTGTATCTAAGGCAACTAAATTTAGGGGTTTTAGTAAGGGTGCAATGGTAAATAAAATGATAATTTTAAACAATAAATAAAAGACAGGCTCGAATGTAATTCACGTAATCAATGATAATCCAGTACTTGTTAATGGAACTACTTATGGGCAATGTTTTCTCCTTTGAAAAGAACTAATTTAACAGGAACTATCGCTTTCGCGTATTCAGAACCGAGTTGTACTCTCTAATCAACCCCTCCTATTGTCACGGATAAAAAGGTGCGTACTGTGTTAGAGTAGTAAACCTATTTTTAAGAAATGTAGTATCTTAACTAAGTTGAAAAGTATTTTAACCTGGACTTCTTAGCAAAAAGAGGTTCTTATGAACCAGACTCTAAATCTCATAACGCGTCCGAAAATCGTTTTAAAATCTCTTTTCTTTTTAATCTAAAAACTCCTAATGAACTATACAAAGCGCTTTTGGCTGTTATTGAAATAGTTAAAAACAATTACATTGAATTGAAAGATAAAATATCCCTTAGGTGTTTCCACGAACAATTATACGGATTACTGGTTCAATTACGATCCTTACATTCTAACCTTTATGGAATTAGTTAGACATGATAAAGTAAAGATTCTTTTTATAATTTTTCATAAAAGTAATTTAGTGCGAGTGCGGAAAGTAAATGAATTTAGTGCGAGTGCGAGAAATAAAGTAATTTAAAGCGAGTGCGGGTAATAAACGAAAGTAAAGCGAGTGCAGGAAATAAACGAAATAAAGTGCGAGTGCGGATAAATAAATAAAAGTAAAGCAATGCAGAAAGATAAAATACGAACTGGAATTAAAATGGCGGCAGGATTAACTTCCTCCAGAGTGCTCCAAAACTCGATCGCACAGACAGATTACAGACTCGATCACTCGATTGCAGAAACACCCCGATGTGGAATGGCAACTGCTTTGAAACTGATATATGCCTAGAGAAATCTAAGTTTGGATGAAGAAAAACGAAAAACTAAAGTCCTATTTATAGGAAAACTCAAAGCATGAAAAGATCGGGATGCCCCTCCACTAAAAAGTGGAGGTTACTGAATTTTGCCTTGTGGCGCCCGCCACAAGGTCATGGCGCCCGCCATGGTGCTGATAGGGGATGAGAGAGTGGGGATCGTGGGTCTTGGCAGTTGTGGAGTGGTCTTGAGACGTGGCCACGTCATGGCTAACCCCATGGCGCCCGCCACGGTGGGTGCCGTAAGTGCAAAACGCTGAATTTCTAGGTTTTCGTCCGTTTCCACTCCTTTTTCGCTCCTTTTCTCGATTCAAGCCCCGATTACTATAAAAACCTGAAAACATAAGAAAACAAAGTAATAACATAACAAAATAACAATAAAAGCTAAGAATGCATGCGAAATCGGAGTCAGAAACACGGTGAAATTTAGTGTGATCAAATTCTCCCACACTTAAACCTTTGCTTGTCCTCAAGCAAACATTAAAGCTTAAGAAAATATGGTGTCAACACGTGTCTTTGGGCTAAAGGGCTTCTAAGTTCAAGTCAGGATGCAGTGACAGATACTAACTAAGTGAACCAAGGGTACCATAGTAACACAAACACAAACTTCAATCCTATATTAACCACTCCATATCATCCCACAATACCTAGGCCTATCTTCTCATCTTTTTTGTGTCCTTTTCATTCAGGCGCAATCACATTAAGCCCGTTATCCGTACATACTTCATAGTAGAGTGACCGGTTAGTGATTCTGATCCATAACATAAGGTTTCTGGCACATAAGCATGTGTAAACCTGTTTTTATTTCGCCTAAATGTAGCTGCGGGGGATCGGATCGTAATCCGCCCTACCAAGTTCAGTGCCAGATACCTCTGAACCAACTAACAATAGGTGACTTGCAATTTTTTTTTCTTTTTGTGGCAAAAAAATTTTTCTTCTCTTTTTTCGGTTTAAATGACTTTGTGAGGGTCACCTATACCAGAGTTTGCCTTTTTTTTTTCTTTTTTTTTTATTAGCACTGGATCATTCACTTATGTTCATCGGCCCCCTACGTAGAGCATGCTTAGGCCGGAGCTGACTGCTAAAATAAACTACTTAGGACAATTTTTAAATGATAATAAAGGCCATGGTGGTGGGGTTTAGGAGTGATTCCTATATTCAAGAGGTCTATGGTGCTAAAATGGTTCTGATGTTTCAAAAAGTTGACCTAAGTCACCACATCCTAATCTAAACCTGTCTCAAAGCCCAAAAAACATGTGAAACAACATTATTTTCTTTTTAAAATTTTTCTGGTAAGGCTAAGGAAATGGGAAAAAATGAAGATGAACTAAAAATACACTATACTGGTGACTCGTCAGACTCATGCATTATCTAAGAAAAATAAATTACTGAAAAGGGAAATAACTGAAAGGAAATAATTAACTAAAAAGGGAAATGACAGAAAGCAATAAAATCCCCTCCCACACTTAAATCGAACATTGTCCCCAATGTTTCGAAATAAGATAAGGGGGGTAACC
The DNA here is from genome assembly GCA_963966055.1 of Lathyrus aphaca. Lineage (NCBI taxonomy): Eukaryota > Viridiplantae > Streptophyta > Magnoliopsida > Fabales > Fabaceae > Lathyrus > Lathyrus aphaca. Next base: position 446,242,166 of record OZ014520.1, read on the forward strand.
TGAAAAAGACTACTGAGGAGGAGCACTGGTGCCCTCGCCGTCCTGCTGTGATGGTCTGGAACGACGAGATCTACTACGATGCTGGTCCCTCCGGTCGAGTCGTGCTGATAAAGCAGCCTGAGCACTCCGGACCTCTCGAAGGTTACCTAAGATGGAACCCTGAGTGGCCTCTACAAGCTGGTAGTGCCGGCTGTTGAACTCTCTCTGACGGTTCTGCTCTAATGAAATATCGTTCAAGGTACGGCAAACGTTGCTATAAGCACGATCCGAAACCAATCGCGATTGTTGCATGAAGCTCATGTTGTCCGTCAGCTGTTGTGAAATAGTAGAGAGAAAGTCGTCCCGCCTTTCCTCTCTAGCTGTCATATCACGCCATATCTCCTCGGTGACACAGAATCCAGGAGCAGTACCTACAACAGGGTTAGAGGAAGATGGTGCGGTGTGTGACTGTGAAGGACGATGGGGGGACATGTGAGGTATGGGAGACTGCTCTCTCCGATCATACTCTTCATCAGTGTCATGTGCCTTGGATTTTTTAAATCCTCCTTTTGGGCCTTCCTTGCACCTTTGGTCTTCGGGGGGGTCTGGATAGCGTTTTCTTCTTCTTTTCAAGGCATGAGGCTTGCATATTTTTTTGTGAAGACAAAAATAAAAATATTTTTGTCTTATATTTTTTTTTCTTTGCACGACAAAAATAAAATAATTAAAAATCAAAAAAGAAAAAGAAAAATCGACATTAGTGCATAATATGTATATATGGGAGGAATTCAAAGTACATGAAAATATAATAGATGCAAAAAAAAAGTAATATATGTCTGGAAATGCAATAAATAAAATAAAGCATATAAAAGGAAATTAAATACTAGGGTAGCGCTGTCAGTGTAGAATGAGTCATGTGGTAGGCTTCTTTTCCTGGCTTGATCCACGAATCTCAACTATCTCCCTCTGAAGCTCTTCAATCGCCTGATATAGAGCATCGGCCTCTGAGGCATGAGTGAGATCAGAAACCTGCATCTGTAACTCTAAGTCCGCCACTTCCTGCTTGAGCAGGGCAGTCTCCTTACGGAGCTCATAAATCTGTGTTTGTAGGTCAGGTGGCTGCAGAGACATATTGTTAGACATAACAGTGATTCGGGGAGTAAGAGGTGTAGGAGTGTACTCAGCGGAGGGAGGCGATTTCGGCTCTTCGACAGTTTCTCCATAACCCTCTAGAGCATAACTCCAATTTTCAGGATCATGGACACTGGTCATCAGCGGATCTGGTAATGTGAAGTAGTGTATCGCTTCGCCGTCGATCAGCAATCTAAACATGTTGGGCTCAAAAGAAGCCCTCCTCATCAGTCCTCTATCAAGACAAAAATCAATATCCAGGGTGGTGTAGCAGCAGAAGGTCCTGAGGTGCAATAATTTGCGAGACAGACTCAATGCAGTAGCTATCTGTGTAACAATCCCACCGACATGTATGATGCCTACTGATGATCTGGCAACACTAGCAAGGCCCTTCAACAGAAAGTTGCCACAAGCAACTGAGCGAGACTGAGTCGCACAAAACAGTAGGAAAATCTCCTCTTCACTTAGCAGGGTCTCTGTATCTGGCAAACCTAGGAAAGAATGTGCTAGAATCATCTGGAAGTACCTCAATGCAGGGTTGTGGATTACCTGAGAAAACTGGGTAGAAGGATCTTGGCTCCCTCCACCTGATATTTTAGTCCAAAACTTTTCCACTTCTCTGCTCATAAAATACCCCATCGGTGTCTCTGGAATAGCATCAGGAGTAGTCTGGAAACCTAGCAAATCACCAAACTCTTTGTGAGAGAATGAGTAGTCAATCCCGAACAACCTGAAAACAGCGAGTCCATCGGGTCCAGCCCAAGGGTCATGATGAAACGAGCTAAGGAACTCAAGAGTCAAGTTCCTATAAGTGTTGTTCCTGTAGTCAAACTGGCCCCAATGGAGTTGATGGCATAAAAACCTGACGCTTGGCTCTATCCCCAAGGCATCCATGCAGTCATGGTCAGGGTACCTGGTAGGAGCCATAGGGCGTCTCATGTGGACATAGTAACGCTCTCTCTGTGCGTCGTCTCTAAAGGCCACGTGCATGTCATCAGGGTTCTGCATTCTGTACAAGGTTAGCAAACAAGTCCTGAAAGCACATAAAACATTCAATCGTTAGTCCTGAAATAATATTAAAATAAACAAATTAAAATAAAGTAAAAATAAATAAATAAAAAGTACATAAATAAGAAAACCATGGGTTGCCTCCCATGCAGCGCTTGTTTAACGTCATTAGCTCGACGACCGATTTTTAAACATCATTGGAAGGATATGGTGGATCACTCAGAGTATGGCAGGTGTATGTTGTTGGGATGTCACCTCCTTCGTAGGGCTTCAACCTCTGTCCATTGACGATGAACGGTTTACATGTTTGGTTCTTGATTTCAATAGCACCGGATCTTAGGATCTTAGATACTTCGAAAGGGCCAGTCCATCTCGAACGAAGTTTTCCTGGAAAAAGTCGTAACCTAGAATCGAACAGGAGAACAGGATCGCCTATTTTGAAGTCTCTTCTTATGATTCTTTTGTCATGCCAAGCTTTTGTTCTTTCTTTGTATATGATGGCATTTTCGTAGGCAGATTGTCTGAGCTCTTCTAATTTGTGGATATCAAGGATACGTTTTTCACCAGCAGTCAAGTAATCCAAATTCAAAGTTTTGATGGCCCAATAGGCCTTATGCTCCAACTCAAATGGTAAGTGACATGATTTTCCATAGACCAGTTGGTAAGGGGTTGTTCCTATAGGGGTTTTGAAAGCGGTTCTATAGGCCCATAATGCTTCTTGAAGTTTCTGCGACCAATCCTTTCTAGATATAGAGACAGTCTTCTCGAGGATTTGTTTGATCTCCCTATTAGATACTTCCACTTGTCCATTGGTCTGTGGGTGGTATGGTGTTGCTACTCTATGCTTAACTCCATACTTGCTTAAAAGTTTATCAAATATTCTCGATATGAAGTGTGATCCTCCATCACTTATGACTAAACGGGGTGTTCCAAACCTGGGAAATATATAGTTTTTGAATAATTTGTTGACTACTCTGGTGTCATTAGTGGGTGCGGCGATAGCTTCAATCCATTTAGACACGTAGTCAACTGCTACTAAGATGTACTGATTTCCAAAAGATGGTGGGAACGGTCCCATAAAGTCTATACCCCATACGTCAAAGAGTTCTACTTCTTGGATATTTCTTAACGGCATTTCATTACGTCTTGAAATATTTCCTGTGCGTTGGCATCTATCACACTTGACAATGAAAGCATGGACATCACGCCACATAGTAGGCCAGAATAGGCCAGCTTGAAGAATCTTGGCGTAGGTCTTAGATGTGCTCGCATGTCCACCATAGGGTGCAGAGTGACAATGCTCAATTATATTATTTACCTATTCTTCTGGAACACAACGGCGGAAAATGCCATCTTTACCTCTCTTGAAAAGAAACGGTTCGTCCCAATAGAAGTTTCTCACATCACTATAGAACTTCTTCTTCCGGTGGTAGTTTAGATCAGGGGGTATGATGTCAGCGGCTAGATAATTAACAAAGTCTGCATACCAAGGTACATTGCTTATAGCTAAGGATTTATGAGAATGCTCATGTGGGTCTGGGTTATCATCTTCAATAGTTTCTAGTTGGGCTATCAGTCTATCATAGGCAAAATCGTCATTTATGGGTACTGAGTCAGGTTTCAGGTATTCTAGCCTAGATAGGTGATCAGCTACCACATTATCTGTGCCTTTCTTGTCACGGATATCCAAATCAAACTCTTGCAGTAATAGAATCCATCGAAGTAACCTAGGCTTGGCATCCTTTTTGCTTAGTAAGTAACGAATGGCAGCATGGTCGGTGTAAAGTATAATCTTGGCTCCTACTAGATAAGATCTAAATTTGTCTATTGCAAAAACTACAGCTAGGAGCTCTTTTTCGGTTGTTGCGTAGTTGAGCTGTGCAGCGTCTAGGGTTCTACTGGCATAATAAATTACGTGTAACTTCTTATCTTTTCTCTGACCTAGAACGGCTCCAACAGCATAATCACTGGCGTCACACATTATCTCAAAGGGTTCTGACCAATCAGGGGGTTTCATTATAGGTGCTGAAATCAGAGCTTGCTTCAGAAGATTAAATGCTTCAGTATATTTTTCATCGAAGATGAATTCAGCATCTTTCATTAAAAGACCAGTTAAGGGCTTTGTTATTTTGGAGAAATCCTTGATGAAACGTCGGTAAAATCCAGCATGTCCAAGAAAACTTCTTATCTCCCTGATAGTCTTCGGCGGTTTTAGATTCTCTATGACTTCTATTTTTGCTTTATCTACCTCTATACCTTTTTCGGAAACTATATGTCCTAAAACAATTCCTTCGGTGACCATGAAATGACATTTTTCCCAATTTAGCACAAGGTTTACCTCCACACATCTCTCCAGGATTTTCTCAAGGTTGATAAGACAATTTTTGAAATCTGACCCACAAACTGAGAAATCGTCCATAAATACTTCCATGATTCCATCTGAATAGTCAGCAAAGATAAACATCATGCAGCGTTGGAAAGTGGCAGGAGCATTACAAAGTCCAAAAGGCATTCTTCTATAGGCAAAGGTTCCAACTGGGCATGTAAAGGTAGTTTTTTCTTGGTTTAAGGTAGCACTTACTATAACTGGACGGTTCATATCTTCATCGAGAAATTCATATCTCAGGTTTTTAGGCAGTTCCTTAAGTTTTACGGTCGGTTTCATAGGGCAAGGCATAGGATCTGGGGTAAGAGATAAACATTCGTGAAGGTTATCATCAATGTAAGGTATTTTATAGTTGTCATCTTCCAAAATAAGGGTTGATGGCAATTTTATAGATTCATTTTCTTCTTCTTGTTCTAATTCCCTAATGCATTCTTCGATGATATCTAAGGCATAACAAGCATCTCCTATCACAGGTGCCATAAGAAATTTTGAAAGTATAAATTCTATCTTCTCGTCACCTACCTCAAAAGTTAGTTTTCCCTTTTTAACATCTATTACGGCTCCAGCAGTCGATAAGAACGGTCTACCTAGGAGGATTGGTATGTCGTCATCTTCTTTAATGTCCATGACAACAAAATCAGTAGGTATAAACAGCTGACCTATCCTAACAGGGACGTCTTCAAGTATGCCTATAGGGTATTTAACGGATCTATCGGCTAATTGAAGTGACATCTTAGTAGGTTGTAATTCTCCTAAGTTTAATCTCTCACAAACTGCTAAAGGCATTAAGCTCACACTAGCTCCTAAGTCTAGAAAATCTTTTTCGATGACATGATTCCCCAAAATACAAGGAATGGAAAAATTTTCGGGATCTTTATCTTTCTTTGCTAACCTATTTTCGGAAATAGAATTACATTCCACGGGTTTCGGATCTTCAAGTCTACGTTTATTCGTAAGTATGTCTTTGAGAAACTTAGCATAAGAAGGTATTTGGATGATGGCTTCTGTAAAGGGGATTTCTACGTGAAGTTTTTCTATAACCTTAACGAATTTTTGATATTGATTATCGATTTGGGTTTTCTTTAATCTTTGAGGGTAAGGTATTGGTGGTTTGTATGGCGGTGGTGGTACATAGGTTTTATTTTTAGGTTCTTCTCCTTTTTCTTGACTTTCCGGGGTTTCAGGCCCTTATGGTTCCTTCTCCTCATTCCTCTCAGAAGCTTCGGGCTCACTCAATCTAGGGTTCAAAGGCTCCTTATAAGCGGTTCTACTTCGTAGAGTAATGGCATTTTCTTTCCCTTTCGGGTTTTGTTGAGGTTGTCCAGGGAACTGTCCTCCAGGTGTAGTCTGTGGGGCTTGGTTTAACGCTACCTGAGAGATCTGGGTTTCAAGCATCTTATTATGAGTAATAATTTGATCAACCTTGGTTCCTAACTGGGTAATTAGTTCGTTAACATGGAAGTTTTGGTTCATGAACTCTTTGTTTTGTTTTGCTTGAGCAGTGATAAAGTTTTTTACAACTTCATCAAAGCTCGGACTTGGTGGGACAGGTTGCATAGGTTGATTTGTTCTTGGGGCTTGGTAACCTTGTTGTCTCGGAGGTGCGGTATTTTGAATAGGGTTATTATTTTTTGTAGGAGAAGTTTGGGTGATTCCTCCATCCAGGGTTATATGTGTTTGAAAATGGGTTCCCTTGGGTATAGTTCACTTGCTCAGTGTTGGTCTCATTCAACAGATTGCATTCGGCAGATTGGTGTCCTTGCGTTCCACATATCTCACAATTCGGCGAAACTGCGGCTACAGTATTCGGAGTTGTACACATATGTTCGACTCTAAGGGCCAACGCGTCCATTTTAGCCTGCATTATGTCTATAGAGCTTAGCCCATGTATTCCTCCTTGGGCTTCCTTCTTTTCCACTGTCGCTCGTTCTACTCCCCATGATTGATGGTTTTGGGCCATATCCTCGATAAGGGCCATATCGCTCGTTCTACTCCCCTATTTTTAAGAAATGTAGTATCTTAACTAAGTTGAAAAGTATTTTAACCTGGACTTCTTAGCAAAAAGAGGTTCTTATGAACCAGACTCTAAATCTCATAACGCGTCCGAAAATCGTTTTAAAATCTCTTTTCTTTTTAATCTAAAAACTCCTAATGAACTATACAAAGCGCTTTTGGCTGTTATTGAAATAGTTAAAAACAATTACATTGAATTGAAAGATAAAATATCCCTTAGGTGTTTCCACGAACAATTATACGGATTACTGGTTCAATTACGATCCTTACATTCTAACCTTTATGGAATTAGTTAGACATGATAAAGTAAAGATTCTTTTTATAATTTTTCATAAAAGTAATTTAGTGCGAGTGCGGAAAGTAAATGAATTTAGTGCGAGTGCGAGAAATAAAGTAATTTAAAGCGAGTGCGGGTAATAAACGAAAGTAAAGCGAGTGCAGGAAATAAACGAAATAAAGTGCGAGTGCGGATAAATAAATAAAAGTAAAGCAATGCAGAAAGATAAAATACGAACTGGAATTAAAATGGCGGCAGGATTAACTTCCTCCAGAGTGCTCCAAAACTCGATCGCACAGACAGATTACAGACTCGATCACTCGATTGCAGAAACACCCCGATTCGGAGTTGTACACATATGTTCGACTCTAAGGGCCAACGCGTCCATTTTAGCCTGCATTATGTCTATAGAGCTTAGCCCATGTATTCCTCCTTGGGCTTCCTTCTTTTCCACTGTCGCTCGTTCTACTCCCCGTGATTGATGGTTTTGGGCCATATCCTCGATAAGGGCACTAGCTTTAGGGTAAGGTTTGTTCATCAGTGCGCCACCAGCGGCGGCGTCGATGGTCATCTTAGTGTTATAATGAAGTCCATTATAGAAGGTTTGGATGATTAGCCAATTTTCTAAGCCATGATGTGGGCATGCTCTTAATAGTTCTTTATATCTCTCCCAGGCTTCGAACAACGACTCTCCTTGGTGCTGGGTAAATCTAGTTATTAGGTTTCGAAGAAGAGCGGTCTTACTCGGGGGAAAATATCTAGCAAGGAAAACTTTCCTAAGGTCATCCCAGGTTGTTATTGAATTGGGTGGAAGGGAATCTAACCATGATAGAGCTTTATCTCTGAGGGAAAAGGGAAATAATCTTAAGCGTATCGCCTCAGGAGAAGCTCCATTGGTTTTAAAGGTGTCTGCTAACTGAAGAAAGTTTTTTAAATGTTGGTTTGGGTTATCAGTAGCGAGACCTGCGAATTGTCTCTGTTGCACTAATTGCAGCAGGGATGGTTTAAGTTCAAAATTATTGGCTGGGATAGAGGGGTTTACTATACTGGAACTAGGTTCCTCGTTTGATGGTTGGGCGAAGTCCTTAAGAGGTCTTCGGTTTTGATCTTCGGCCATAGCTTTCCTATTCCTATGGAAAAATAAACGTGCGCGAGCGTAACGTTCAGGTTCAGCTAGAGGGTCTACTAAACTTCCGACACTGCGAGTCTTTCGCATTGACCGGTGGGTAACAACCTTAGTCTAAACGGTATAACTACAGGGTAATGAAATTTGACGATATTGGTCCCCGGCAACGCCGCCAAAAACTTGATGCGTGTTTTTCGCAAGTGTACGAACACGTCAGAGTAATATAAAAGATTGTCGAATCCACAGAGACCAAGTGTCAATCTATCGTACCTGTTGTTATGGTGTGTATCTAAGGCAACTAAATTTAGGGGTTTTAGTAAGGGTGCAATGGTAAATAAAATGATAATTTTAAACAATAAATAAAAGACAGGCTCGAATGTAATTCACGTAATCAATGATAATCCAGTACTTGTTAATGGAACTACTTATGGGCAATGTTTTCTCCTTTGAAAAGAACTAATTTAACAGGAACTATCGCTTTCGCGTATTCAGAACCGAGTTGTACTCTCTAATCAACCCCTCCTATTGTCACGGATAAAAAGGTGCGTACTGCGTTAGAGTAGTAAACCTATTTTTAAGAAATGTAGTATCTTAACTAAGTTGAAAAGTATTTTAACCTGGACTTCTTAGCAAAAAGAGGTTCTTATGAACCAGACTCTAAATCTCATAACGCGTCCGAAAATCGTTTTAAAATCTCTTTTCTTTTTAATCTAAAAACTCCTAATGAACTATACAAAGCGCTTTTGGCTGTTATTGAAATAGTTAAAAACAATTACATTGAATTGAAAGATAAAATAGCCCTTAGGTGTTTCCACGAACAATTATACGGATTACTGGTTCAATTACGATCCTTACATTCTAACCTTTATGGAATTAGTTAGACATGATAAAGTAAATATTCTTTTTATAATTTTTCATAAAAGTAATTTAGTGCGAGTGCGGAAAGTAAATGAATTTAGTGCGAGTGCGAGAAATAAAGTAATTTAAAGCGAGTGCGGGTAATAAACGAAAGTAAAGCGAGTGCAGGAAATAAACGAAATAAAGTGCGAGTGCGGATAAATAAATAAAAGTAAAGCAATGCAGAAAGATAAAATACGAACTGGAATTAAAATGGCGGCAGGATTAACTTCCTCCAGAGTGCTCCAAAACTCGATCGCACAGACAGATTACAGACTCGATCACTCGATTGCAGAAACACCCCGATGTGGAATGGCAACTGCTTTGAAACTGATATATGCCTAGAGAAATCTAAGTTTGGATGAAGAAAAACGAAAAACTAAAGTCCTATTTATAGGAAAACTCAAAGCATGAAAAGATCGGGATGCCCCTCCACTAAAAAGTGGAGGTTACTGAATTTTGCCTTGTGGCGCCCGCCACAAGGTCATGGCGCCCGCCATGGTGCTGATAGGGGATGAGAGAGTGGGGATCGTGGGTCTTGGCAGTTGTGGAGTGGTCTTGAGACGTGGCCACGTCATGGCTAACCCCATGGCGCCCGCCACGGTGGGTGCCGTAAGTGCAAAACGCTGAATTTCTAGGTTTTCGTCCGTTTCCACTCCTTTTTCGCTCCTTTTCTCGATTCAAGCCCCGATTACTATAAAAACCTGAAAACATAAGAAAACAAAGTAATAACATAACAAAATAACAATAAAAGCTAAGAATGCATACGAAATCGGAGTCAGAAACACGGTGAAATTTAGTGTGATCATGTAGGTCGGATGAATGTCCATCACGTAGAAAGTATTTTGAAAGACCTGCGGGCCAATTATCACAAGCAGCTCCACTTCTCCAAGAACAGACCTATTGGAACCATCAAAAGCTCTAACCACCAGATTTCTTGGTCGGGGAGCTATACCATCATATTCAAGCTTAACAAGGGCTTTCTTTGGCAAGACATTGAGTGAAGACCCAGTGTCAACTAGAACATGTGAAAGCACAACCTCTTTAAACTCTAGAGTGATGTGCAAAGCTTTATTGTGATGACGAACTTTCGTAGTTAAATCAGCGTTGGTGAAGCCTAGCCTATGGCTAGTATTAACATTAGAAACCACTGTCTCCAGCTGATTAACCGTGATCTCCTCAGGCACGTAGGTTGCGTGCATTACTTTAAGTAATGAATCCCGATGAGCTTCGGAACACAACAACAATGATAGAATGGAGATCTTGGAAGGAGTCTGGTGGAGCTGATCCACAACCTTATAATCGCTTCTCTTGATTATCCTCATATATTCATCCACATCCTGATCAAAGGACGCTTTCTGAGCTTCTTTTGGCACTAGTTCTTCAGGCACCACACTTTTGCCTTTAGCCTTGCCAGCAACCTCTGCCTCAACATTTACTCTTGGAACTTGTGACGCGAAAAGACGTCCGCTTCGAGTGAAGCCTCCGCCTCCCCTGACATTATCGATCTATGGTGTGTAAGTTGAAGAATCAAGAGTGACTCTCTCCCCGTTGCAGTAGAGGCCTGAACCATAGTGCCATGGCACAGCATTATCTTTTTCATATGGGATGGGTCCAGGTACCGTGATGGTAACTGGACTGACTGCAGCGGAAGTAGGAACTGTTATTGTCTATGGATCGTAATATATGGTAACAAGACTTCTGACTGATGGTGGTGGTGAAAGACTGAAGCTTTGTTGTTGAGATTGTTACTGAAAATTGTTGGAATCGGGGACCGTTGTCGGGTCGTAATATATGGTGATTGTGGAGATGTCATTATTAAAGGTTGATGTAGTTGTAGATGTGGATGCGGTTGAAATAATGTTTGTTGAAGTAGTAGAAGAGATGATTGTTGACTTTGTAGCAGAGTCTGTCGGAACAATTGTTTTTGAAGTTGTAAGAGGGGTGTTTGTTGTTGTTGTTGGAGGAATTGTTGATATTGTAGACGTTGAAACCGTTGATGTTATCTGCAGGATACCTTCTTTGATAAGACCATTGATGCCACTTCTTAAACTCGCACAACCATTGATGGAAACTTTGAAAAATTCACAGCAGGCCTCACAACCTAGGAACACCTGGCACCTTAAAAGTTGGGCTTTAACCTCGGCCAGAGGTGTTTGAGTGCTTGCAGTATCTTCAATTAGGTTCACTAGTTGATCTTCAATTAGGTTCACTAGGATTCTTTGTGACGTTAGGAGGAGGTGCAAAATTTAAAGCCTTTGAATCAAATAGATCCTGGACCTTCATATGCAAAGCTCTGCACTTTTATGTGGTATGGCCAGGTGCATTAGAATGGAAGGCACATCTGGCATTGACGTCGTAATTCCTCAGAAGGTTCTGAGGATCTGGTGGAGCCAGAGTCCTTAATTCAACGAGATTAAGCTTCAAAAGTTGTGGTAGAAAAGTAGCATAGGGCATCGGGATAGGATTGATTACCATGTTGACTTGAGATGGCCTTTGCTGGAAAGGACATTGATCTTGGCTGTTGTTGTTGTTGTAGGACCTTTGTTGAGGAAAATGTTGTTGCTGAGGGAAATGTTGGGGTTGTGGAGTGTATTGTTGTTGAGGTGGTGGAGTGGGAATTGTGACAGCGGCAATTGATCTTGGAACATACTAGGGCCTTCCTCTGCCCATGTGTATTGAGTTGGTTTCACCCGACCTGCGAGGCCCTGCAAAAGGTTTCCTTGTGCTGCTGGAGCTGGCGCCATTATCAGAAATTTTACCCATCTTTAACAAACTTTCAATCCTCTCTCCTGCTATGATCAAGCCAGCAAAGCTAGTGGAAGAGAAAGAAGCCAGCCTATCAATGTATGTCCCCTGTAGGGTGTTCATAAACATGTCGGCCATTTCTCTTTCCGACATTGAAGGTTGAACGACAGCTGCTAATTGCCTCCATCTCTGAGCATACTCTCTGAAGCTTTCTCTGGAGGATTGTAACATACCCATTAGAAGAGTTCTATTAGGAGCCATGTCTAAATTGTATTGATATTTCCGTATGAAAGCCTCGCGCAAATCTTTCCAATTTCTGATTGTTGCCCTAGTCAGATGAGAGTACCACTCACGGGATGCCCCAGTCAAGCTATCCTCAAAATAGAACATCCATAGCTTTTCATCCATAGTGTAAGCCTTTAATCTTCCCAGAAAGGATTGAAGATGGGTGTGAGGGAAAGATGTTCCATTATATCTTTCAAAGCATGGAGGTTTAAATTTGTGAGGAATTCTTACTCCCTCTACTAGCCCCATATCTATAACATCAAACCCTAAGGAGTTTTGAGACTCTAGAGATCTCAACTTTTCTGCTATCTCATCCAGACGACGATCATAGACTTCATCTCCTGCTCCAACTACAGTGAAATGTTCCTCCAGAGGGTCCTTTTGCAAGGCCCGCCCTCCAGTATTACCTTGGGTATTCCTGATAGCATTAACTTCAGGGCTAAGATGAGGTCCAAACTTTGGGGGGTCAGTACATGGTTGTCCATGATCAATGTTGCTGGTACCCCTTGTAACTGGTTGATTTTATTCAGGAGTTTGCCGCTCGACCAACTCTCTTAATCTTTCTTGGCTTTGGGCCAACCCAGACATTACTGCCATGAACTGGCTCATCTGAGCCCTCATTTCAGTTCTTTCATTAGCCATCTGGTTTCTTACGTCATTCATATCTTGCTGAACCTGGTCCATCTGTAAGCTCGGAAGGTTGTTTCTTTTTGGATATCGGTGAACTCTGTTGATGGGGAAGACCCTCCTACGAGCAATGTTTCCTGAAAACACAACAAAATGAGAAGACAACAACAAAAACCTACAAAACAAAGAATGAGGTTAGTATGCAATGCAGTATGTCTATTTGTCTTCCAAGGGTATCCGGTTTGGTTTTTTTGTGTTTTGACCTTCCAGACCTCGAGGAATGATGATGTTGAAGAGAAATGAAGCCCGAAGGATAACACACAAACCATATATTACAAAATGTAAAGATACATAGTTCATGATTACAACAAGTTCCCATGATGGGTCAAAATACAACAAAATCAACAAAAGTACAAACAAAATGAAGTACAAATACAAAGAAATTAAGCATCCAGCCCAAAGTCATCGTCTTTGACTTCTTTCAGGAGAGCATCAGTCACTGGTCCAACTGGATGCTCTGTGATGGTCCTGATAAGAAGGTTCCTGGTGGCAATAGCACTTGTCATCTTCTTATACTTGTCTTGGTCTTTTGATCTCTTCAACCCCGCCCGGAGTTTCAACTCGGAGATTTCCTTTTGTGCTGCTAACAAGGCTTCCCGACTCTTCTTCTCATTAGCTTCTAGCTGCTCTATCCTAGCCTGTGTCCTCTGATCTTCCTATGAACGAGCCTCAGTAATTCTGATCCATCTAGCCTGACTTTCTTCCAAGTAGTGCTCAGCTCTAGCCTTCTGAATCTTGGCTTCTTTGCAAGCATTCTTCAATACCAACTCCCCTGCCCGGTGTAAACACCCCAAATTTTCCCTCACCCATTCATACCATGGCTTGTGATCTTTTCATATGCATAAGTTCAATCATAGCATCTCATACCACATTTTTGATTCACTGCATTGGTTCAAAGTCATCTGCATCTAGGGTTTGTGATCTGAGCAATCCAAGAGCTTCTTGAGCCACTCCAAAGGTCATCAATCACTTCAAAGGGGTCCATGTATGTTAAAGCATCATATTATATCTTCTCAAAGTCAAGGGTGTCAAAAAATCACAAGAACTGAGATTGGCATGGAAGCAGAGCCAGGTTTAACTGCACAGATGACCTAGAATTAGGGTTTTGGTTTCAAAGGCCATAACTCCAAATTTTTTGGTCATTCTTGTTTCTATTGGTCTCTATATGGTATAGGGATCATTAATATCAATTTTCATGAAGAAATTCCATGGGGAAGTCATCTGATCAAGAGTTGACTTTTTGAGCAAGTCAGTGTAAAATCAGGGCATCTGAGGCCACCAATGACCCAACCAAAGGGTGTTCTTCATCATTTTGATTATGTATGATCTTTATTTTATCATAGAAGATGTTAGAAGTTCACAAAATTGAAGAATTTCAAGCCATTTGCAAAGTTGACTTTTTGGGAAAATGACTTGTAATGGAAAATTGCCATTTTGGGAAACTTTTTCAACCCTTGCTTTTTGATTCAAAAATGCTTCAAATGAGAAAACTTTGGTCATGAAAGTTGTAGAATGGATCATTCCCTTTTCAAAAAGTACAATAACTCATTCTAATTCATTTTGGATCAAAAGTTATGGCTTGTCAAAGTTGGCCAAAATCACATAATTTCAAGTTTTCCACCAAAGAGGCAAAGTTGCAAAACCACTTGCCAAGACAAATTGTGCTATCAAATGGACTTCTAATCTTCATACAAACATGAACCAATGTCTAAAAGTCAGATTTCATCAAAAGTTTGCTCATTTTTATGACTTGTGGACCAAGAAACTTCAAAGGGGCCAAACTTGGTGAAAATTGCAAAACATCTCATAAGCTTTGATCCACTTGCTGATTTGTCTCATAAACAATTCCATGGACATCCTTAATCTCAGCTGAGCAAGGACAATCCAATGAGCTAGCTACACCATTGCCCATACCTCAAGTACAACACTTTTGACTTTTTGGCCAAAACACCCATACCAATCACAACAGTCCACAACAACTCTCTGCCCAATCCAGACTTTACAAACACACTCCAAGGCTTCATTTTCATAACACAACTCAGCCTGAAACTCTCTCTAAGCCAACATTCTCATTTTTCACCCCTTATGCAAAACCTTTCGAAACACACAGCACAAGCATCAAACATTCAAAAAAACTTCACCATTGATCTCAAAATGTTCCACTGATCACAAACCAACCATTGTTTTGGCCTGAAACCCCCCACATTACAAATACGATTTTCACACTCCCTTGGCCTGAGTTTCTGCCAACTCTCTCTAGAGGCCATATAAACTCCAGCTAAGTGTCAAAAGCTTCAAAGGAGGATCATTGGAGCTTGTTTGAACCAGAGAAGCAGCCAGAAAGTCCCTGTTTCGAAAGCTCAAGTTCAGGTATCACCAAGAACAATTTTTCCAGAATTTGTATTTCTTGTTATAAAGTTGTTCTTCATGCTTCACTGGTCATGTTGCTCTTTTTATTTTTGAAAATAGTTGAGAAATGAACATGTTATGACTCTCTGAAACTTTGCCCAGTTTTCTGTTTTTCTTCGATTCTCCATGTATGTTTGTTATAAATTATGTTTGGATGGTGGTTTGAGTTCGTTTTGAGTGGGGGGTTATTTCTGGGCAGTTAATTTGGGGTGGGGTGGCTTGTAGAGAGAGTTAGGGATTTGGCCTCGCCGGAGAAGACGACCGGAACCACTGTTTCGGTCGTCTGAAAGTAATTAGGGTTAATTAGGGTTTTAGGTCAGTTTGAATATAGGCCCTTGGATCCAGCTTCGCGCGCGTTTTGGACGTCTCAGATTTCACATTAAAACCCTAATCAGTCATTAATTAGCTTAATTAGGTTTTATTAAATTCAAATTCTCAGAATGAATCCTGGCCCTCAGATCACGCGCCAGTCAACTCCCGCGCGTCCCATTTAAATCCTGGCTCTTGGATCTGCATACTTTTCCTTTAATTCCATTTTATTTTCTTTTTAATTCATTTGTTTTGCCCATTTTATTAAAAATAGCAAATCATTTCTAAACAATATCATTTTTTGCATGCTAACTTAAAATATTTTTCTCATTCTGAAAATATCTTTATTTTTATTTTTTGCATTAAAAATTATTTTTAAATCATTTAAAGGTTTATTTATTATTAATTAATGAAAATTAATTAATTAAAAATACTTTTAGGTATTTAAAAATCACAAAAAAATTCATGTAACATTTAAAAACATTTAGAAACATTTTCCAACTCTCAAACCAAATTTATTTTTTGTTCTTGTTGCCCTTTTGATAATTTTCAATGGAATTAAATTCATTTCAAGGCAATATTTTGTTTCAAACTTTGAAAATTCATTTTTGCCTAACCATTGAGAGTTGGACAATGATTCTTTTTGCATTGCATTTTGCATAACATGTAGTTTATAGGATTAAATTGACTTGAATTGATTTTGCATTTCCTATTTGTTTGGCATTTTTCTTGATAAGGTACCTTAAAACCCTAGCAATCTTAGAAAATTCATAACTCTCACTAGGTTAAGAGTTGGATCCCCTCCTTTGGGCAGTGAGTTTGTATAGGTCTAGGGTATCTTTGAGTGAATTTTCAAATTTTTATCATGTCACTTGCTTCTGGTTTTGGATTTTTTGCTTTGTATGTTGCATATAACCCTAATTCATGCCTTCCTTTGCATCCATCTTCCATTTGCTTGCATACCATGACTTGCCATGACATTTTGTGCATCCATTTGATTCATGATACATCTTAGGACATATTAGAATCATGTTTGATCATTACATCTTTCATTTGCCATGTTGTATGTCATTTGCATTTCATAACTTTTCATGAACATTCATGGTTCAAAACATGCTTCTCTTGCATCCATATGTTTGTATGATCATTCTCATGCCTTGCCTCATGTTTGCATCATCTCTTAGCATCATTAACATCATACTTATGCTTCTGGTTTTGGTTTGCATCATGACATTGCATCTCATTTTGCATTGCATTCCATTTCTTTACTAACTTTTCAGGTGGTAAGTTGTATTGAGAAGTGAATTTGCCTTCACTTCTCACAATCTCTTTTCATCTCTCTTATGCATCTTTGCTGCATTTTGTATGTGTTTTGGATTGAGCTTGCTCATTCTTGTTCTTCTCACTTTCTTTTTCAAGCAACTTGTCTTCTTAAGTGAAGCAAGTTGTCTTGCTTCTCTCTGCTCCTTCTTCCTTTCATCTGCTTCTCTCCTTGGTGGCTCTTTGAAGATCTTTCTCTCTTAAGCCTCACAAACCCTAGGGATGACCAAGCATGATAATAATTAGGGTTTGATTAGTCCCCCACTTAGCTTTTACCTTTGTGTCTCTTTGAGTCTTCCCTTCTCATCTCATAATCAGGGACTAAACCCTAAAGGCTTTAAGGCTTTGTGATTAAGCTTATGCCTGCATCCTTCTATTAGGATGGAGTGTATAACTTTAATCCTAAGTGTTAAACCCTTAATGTGTTTAAATCCTTTAATCAACTCACTTAATAATCATCAAGACATCAAGCTTGTAACTTGGGTCTTGCATTAGGGTTCTAATTCTTCCTTAATTGGTTAAGAAGGACTAACCCTAGTGTTAATGGACAAGTCCCCCTCAAGTTGTCTTACAAACCATAAAAATAATTTCTTCATCATATCATTAACTAAAATCCATCTAATAAAGGTTTTGTTTTGTCATGAGGTTAATCCCTAATCATGGATTAAGTTGAGGAGCTTTCCTCAGCTTAAACATTCTCATCTATTATCCTTCTATTAGGATGGTGTAATGAGTCTGTTTAATCCCTGATTATGGCTTAATATCATTACTTAACACTAAACAAAAATAACAAAAACAACTAAATAATCACAAGTAGGTTAATGATCTTAATCCTACATCATGGTGATTAAGTGTGAGATGCTGACTTCACACTTAAGGTATTCTCATTACCCCTAATCAGAGGGAGGATGTGATGAGTTTACTAACCCATTGGTTTAGGCTTAAGCTCATTAACTTATGACAAACTTTCAAAAGCAATAAAAGGCTGAAAATACAAAAAAACAAACAATAATCGTCTCCTCCGGGATTCTTTTCTCACCTCATTCACTCACAAGCGAGAACTTGCTTCTTCCGTCTAATGCAAGACAGTTTGCACCTGAGCCAGACAGGTCATACACTTGAGCATAGACAAGTAAGCAGTTCACAAGTTAATTCATCTTTCAGTCTCTTTAGGTCGAACTACGGTGTTCTGACTTCCTCATTGCACGAGAGGATACGTAGGCATAACTTAACCGTTATCGAACAAAAGTCTCTGTTTATTCCCCCTCTTTCCAGCCTTATTCTTTAAGCCTCATGATCTTGAGCATTTCATTCTTATTCTCACACTGACACTTCACTCATACACTACCCTTCTTTTACACTGACACTTGCATTCTTTCCAGCTTTGATACACAAATTGCACTAACACTACCCCTTTAAAACACAAATCTTTTAAGCGTGGATCCCGTCGAGTACGACGGAGAATCTGGGTGCTAATACCTTCCCAGGTTGTAACCAACCCCCTTTCTCAGTCTCTCTGGTTCGCAACCGTCTTGTCCATCTTTTCTTAGGTTTATGCAGCATTACCTTTCCTCCGGGATAAAAATGCCTAGCTGGCGACTCTTGTCTTTTGAGTTCACCCTTGTGTGTCCTCTTCCTCTTTCGCCGACCGTTCGCGCCTGTACCTCTTCTGACCAGGTGTCATTATGGTGGGAGCGACACTCGGGCTCTTCTGATGTAATCATTTGTCCTCTCAATATTGGTCATATGCTCAATCCGGAGCTTCTCTAACCTCTCATTGTCCAGACGACTATCATTCCTCTCCCAGAGGGTCTTCTTTAGAGCTTCAGAAAGCTGAGTATTCCTCTCTTTCAACTTCTCAAACTCCTCTAAACTGACTGTAGCTACAAGCTCTACTGCTGATGGTATATGCATATCCTCCAAGGTGAAAGGCATGTGGGTGATGTGTCCTCTGATACGAGACCAATCAATATACTGAGCTGAAGCTATGTTGTTGCACTTGCCAAAAATGGCAGTCCCTTTTGTCTGAATGTTGTCCGAAGCCCAGGCTGCTTGTTGGATGATGGCATGATTATTCTGAATGTCACAGTAAAGGGTTTCTCATAATTCCTGCTCTCTTGGTGGATACACCAAGGCATACCCTAGTTTCCTTTTTAATAACAAAGGATTGTAGTTGATGCAACCCTTCACTCCAATAAGAGGTACATTGGGATACTGTCCACAACTGGTGATTATATCTCTTCCCTTGGTGCTTTGAGTGCACCACCTGATGTCTTCTGATGTAAGGGCAATCATTCTCTTAGCCCAGTTTCTTGACTGATGAGGGTTCAAGAAAGCTTTTGTCTTTGGCAAGTGTCTCAATAGCCAATAGTAGAAGAGAGGTGCACAACATCTGACTAATCTTCCCCTCTGCTTCTCATTCCTTTGATGCACTGAGTAATAAAAATCCCCGAGCAAGGTAGGAACTGGATTCTTCAGCAGGAAGAGATGGATAACATTCTTGCTCACAAACTTAGGCTCGTCTGCAAACAAGATGATACCATATATGCTAAGGGCCAAAAGAGCACACACAGTGTCCCACTTCCCTGCTGCAACATGACTGGTGGCCTGAGTAATCAAGAAGTCCAAATGGAGGCCTGGGATTCCAGCCTTGGTGGTCATATTCTGATTAATGATGGTGGTTTCCAAGTACAGAGCCTTAGCTATATCCTCATTCCTAGGAGCAGTCATCTCAGGGTTGAAAGGAATCCCTCTCCTGATGGGGACACCCAACAACATGGAAAAATCCTCTAACAAAGGGCCCAACTGAAAGTCTGGAAAAGTAAAACATCTGAGAGGAGGGTTATAGAACTGAAGGAAAGTGTGGATCATACTCCTCTGTGTTGCATCCAAGTCCATGATCATGTCCATAATACCACCATAATATTCCCTGGATAAAGGGACATGATCAGGAGTGATAAGTGTCTGAATCTGCTTGATGCCTGCTAGGGAGGGCTCAAAGAAATGATAAGTAATGTTGCTCTTCCTGGATGGATCCATACTGATAATGGATGCTGATGAGGATGATTGAGGAGAAGTGTTGATGAAGACAACTAATGAAGATGCTGAAGAAAATCTCTGATGAAGATAGCTGGTGAATATATCTGATGAAGATGTCTGAGCAGAAGAACAGTCAAAACCAAACCAAAGATGATGTGGATACCCTGTAAAACAAATAGACAAATGTTAAAATGATGCAAAATGATGTATGCAGAATGATATGCAAGGGTTTGTGATCAAGTGTTGGATCTGTTATCTGCTTTGATAAAGGTCCATGTGTGTTCATAAGTCCAGATGAAGGCTTAGAGAACCAGTAACCAGATGGGGGACTCAAATAAAGAGTCACAAGTCCAGGGTTTCATAGGATCAATCCAAAATGATATAACCTTAAAACAAATCTGGTAACAGGGTATGATGAGGCCAAGGGTTCCTGCAAACCTGTAAACATCCCAACCCCCTCACAGGTATTGTTTTAGAACAACGATCCTCAGACTTGGATCAGTTGTGAGAAGTGTAAACACTTCTAACCCAAAGGTATAGTGTTTACATTAATCATAAAGGATCTTCCTCTAATTCACCTCAGATGCTGAAGGTCATCTAAAAAGGTCATCCAGACTTAGCAGGCTTCCCAGATAGCCCTAGTACTACAGGAAATCCGTAGCACAGAGTTCTCAAGAAGAAACCCATGTCTGAATCGTGTTTCATATTCCCGCACCAGACTGAAATGGAATGGGAAAGAATATGAAGCCACTCTATCCTATGTGTCACTCAGGCTCCCAGTATGGAACCATACTCATTGAATATCCCTCCCACCAAGGAAAACAATAGATCCAACACATGATATGATGACAATAGTATGAAATGCATAAAAACAGTAAATGAAAGCAATAAATAAAGCTGTACAGAAAGCAATAAATAAAGAAATAAACAAAAAGCACATATAGCACATAACACCCCCATAAACACAAGTCAAACAAGCGCTAGGAGAAACCCACAAAAAGAACCAGAAGCCCTGGTTGCAAGACATACTTCCCCAACAGAGTCGCCAAGTTGTTGCTCCCCTGAAAAGACACCAAGGTCCCAGGGTGCAGACGCGAACGGTCGGCGAAAACAGAAAATGAAAATGAACTGAATAGAGTCGCCAGCTAGGCATTTTTATCCCGAAGGAAAGGTAATGCTGTATAAACCTGGAAAAAGATGGATAAGACGGTTGCGAACCAGAGAAACTGAGAAAGGGGGTTGGTTACAACCTGGGAAGGTATTAGCACCCAGATTGTCCGTCGTACTCTACCGGATCCACGCTTACAAGATTGTGTTTAAATGGGGTAGTGTGTGTGTGTTATCTGTGTGCAAATGCTAAGAATGAATGTACAGGTGTCAGTGTAAAAAGGTGAATGCTCAGAAATTGAGGCTTAGAAAAGAATGCTGAAAGAGGGGGGATACACAAAGACTTTTAGTTCGATAACCGTTAAGTTATGTCTATGTATCCTCTCGTGCAATGAGGAAGTCAGAATACCGTAGTTCGACTCAAGGAGACTGAAAATAAATTGATTGTGAACTGCTTACTAGTCTATGCTCAAGTGTATGACTCGTCTGGCTCGAGTGCTAACTGTCTTGCATTAGACGGAAGAAGCAAGTTCTCGTTTGTGAATGAGTGTGATGAGAAAAGAATCCCGGAGGAGACGATTATTGTTTTTTTTTTCCAGTCTTTTACTGTTTTTGGTGTTTTGCATAGGATTATGAGCTTAAGCCTAAATCAAGGGCTTGTAAACTCATTATATCCTCTCTGATTAGGGAAAATGAGCCTACTTAAGTATGATATAAGCATCTCAACTTAATTACCCTGATGATGTAGGATTAAGATCATTAACCCACTTGTGATTAATTAGATGTTTTTTGGTTTTTTTGTTTAGTGTTAAGTAATGAGTTTAATCTCTAATCATAGATTAGTGAACTCATTACACCATCCTAATAGAAGGATAATAGATGAGAACACTTAAGCTGAGGAAGATACCACAACTTAATCCATGGTTAGGGATTAAATTCATTATATAACAAGCCTTTATTAAGTGGATTTTAATTAAGGGATGAGATTAATAAGTGGATTTTAAGTTTGTAAGACAACTTGAGGGGGACTTGTCCATTAAACACTAGGGTTAGTCCCTCTTAACCATATGGAAGAGATAGAACTCTAATGTAAGGCCCAAGTTACAAGGTGAAGTCTTAGTGATTATTAAGGTGTTTTGATTATGAGGTTTAACCAAATTAAAGGTTTAACACTTAGGATTAAAGTTATACACTCCATCCTAAGAGAAGGATGCAGGCATAACCCTAATTCCAAAGTCCTAAAACTTTAAGAGTTTAGTCTCTGATTATTGAGATGAGAAGAGAGACTCAAAGAGACTCAAAGGTAAAAGACAAAGGGGGA
Source organism: Lathyrus aphaca (assembly GCA_963966055.1). Taxonomy (NCBI): domain Eukaryota; kingdom Viridiplantae; phylum Streptophyta; class Magnoliopsida; order Fabales; family Fabaceae; genus Lathyrus; species Lathyrus aphaca. The sequence goes on from OZ014520.1 coordinate 446,264,208, forward strand.
CTATACACAACCCTAAAAGTTATCATGCTTGGGTATCCTATGGTTTGTTAGGCTTAAGATAAAAGATCTTCAAGGCCACCAATGGAAGAAGCAGATGAAAAGAGAAGGAGAAAGAAGAACAAGTTACTTACTTCCTGAAGAAGATAAGTAACTTGAAAGAAATAAAGTAAGAGGGATGGAACATATGTGAAATAGGTTCACTTCAAAGACATGTAGGAATGCATATGAATGAGACAAGAAGAGGTGGGAGGTGAAGGCAAATCTACCTCCCAAATAACTTATCAAAGGTACCTGAAATGTTAGTATGGATGCATAAGGCATAAAGCAAAAGGAAATGAAATGAGGTGTGGAGACCAAAGTCAGAAGTGACTATGCAATGCAAATGGAATTTGAGATGATGCAAAGTCATACAATATGCATATGAATGTTCATACAAAGATGAGGTTTCATGAAAGCATGTTTAGAAGTTTGAAAACACATGGATGTTTATGAAATGTAATGAATGCAAGACATAGCAAATGAATGAAGAAATGTTCAAGCAATGTTAAAGCATGCCATAAGATGTCTAAGATGTCATATGAATGCTTGAAATGTCATGGCAAGTTCATGTGATGATGATATGCAAAGGAGAATGCAAATGAACATGAGAAATTAGGGTTTTATGAATGTATGAGATGCAAATGACCAAAATAGAAGCACACAACATGATAAAAATTGAAATCAAGCTCAATCAAACCCTAAACCCATATAAGATCACACCCTAAAGGAGAAGGTCAGAAGCTAATCCTATTGAAAGTTATGAATTTTCTAAGTTTCCTAGGGTTTTTGGATGATTCTTAAGGGAAAATGAAAATCAAATTGAAAATGCAAGATAAATTCATGAGGAAAATAACCTAGAAACTACATGCAATATGAGAAACAATTCAAAAAGAATCAAGTTCAAACTCATCATGGTTAGGCAGAAATTAATTTTTCAAGTTAGGGTTAGAAAATGTGATTTTTTAAGAACCCTAATTCAAAGAAAATTGTGAAATTATGATCAAACCTAAAAATAAATTTGTATGATGAGTTTGAAAATGTTTCTAAATGTATTGGAATAGTTCATGATTTTTTTGGTGATTTTTAGAAACCTAAGTGTATTTTTAATTAATTAAAATCCATTAATTAATTAAAAATAACATTTAAATATTTTAAAAATACTTTTTTAATGCAAAAAATAAAATAAAAAATCATTTTTGGGTTGAGAAAAATATTTGGATCAGAAATGCAAAAGATTATATTTTTGTGATATGTTTTGCTATTTTAAATAAAATGAGCAAAAGAAATAAGAAAAATGAAATAAAAATGCAATAAGATGAAAGTAATCAGATCCAGTGGTGGAGATTTAAACCTGGGGGAGGGGTTTGACTACGCGCATAATCCTATGGTCAGGATTCAAATTGGCTAATTTCTAATTAAAACCTAATTAATTAAATTAATTAAAGATTAGGGTTTTAAGTGAGGCATCTGAGCCCTTCATCCACGCGCGAAAATCATATCATACGACCCACATTTAAACTGAGAGATAAACCCTAATTAAGAACCCTAAGCATTTTCAGGTGACCGGAGCTAGCTCTAGTCATCTTCTCCGGCAGCCCACTCAACCTAACTTCTTCCCTAGGCTAACCCAGACCCTCTAAAGCTCCAGAAATGATCCTCTAACATCCCTAATCATGAATCCATCATCAAATAACATTTATGTTCCACCAAAATCATGAATCGAAGCAAAACGGAAAAATATTCATAACTTTTAGAAGTTCAATACATGCTTGATTCTTAACCATTTTCAAAAGTAAACATATCAGGATGATCAGTGCATCATGTAGAAGCATTTAAGAACTTAAAATAGGAGTTCTGTAAAAATTGTTCTTCATGGTTACCTGAGATGAAGCTTTCTCAATCTGGGCTTTTGGACCTCTTTCTTTGTTCAAACCAACCCCAATGAGCTCCCTGATGATGTTGCAATGCTTGGAACAAGTTTGTAAGGCTTGGTTTATGAGTTTCAGTTCCTCTGCACCAAGAATCGTGTTTTGGTTTGGCTGTGTTTTAGGGCTTTTCAGAGGGTGCTTTGTGTTCTATGGACCATTTGAAAATGATTGGTGAAGTTTGTTTTGAGGTTTGTGGCTTGTGTTGTGCAATTCGAAGAGATGAAGCTCTATGGTGATTTTTGGGATTCTGGGTTATGGGAGCTTGCAGGCTTGCTTCTTGTGTCAAATGAGCTCAATAATGTTTGTATGTAATGTCTTTATTGGTCAGAGAATGGTTAGTGGCATGGTTTGATTGGTATGGGCAAGTTGAAAAAAGTCAAAAGTTTTTATTCCTTAGGCATGGGCCATGGAAGAGCTAGCTCCAAGGGGTGTCTGGCCTCAGCAAGATTCATGGAGAGCCATAGGATTGGTTTTTTGCAGCTGGCACAAGGGGATGGAAGGTTCCAAGGCATTTTGCAAAGTTTGTGTGTTTTGGCGCTTTTGAGATTTCTTAAAGATCAATTCATGAAAACTATGCAATCTTGGGCCACTTCTGATCTTTGGAAGTTTCCTTGACATGTTATGATGCATAGAAGTTGATTAGAGGTCATAACAAGGCTTGGCAAGTGAAATTGCAAAATTCCCTCTTTGGCATGAACTTGAAAATTATAGGATTTTTGCCAACTTTGAAAGGCCATAGCTTGAGTTCTAGGATGAATCAAGACATGTTATACTACTTTTTGAAAAGGGAAATACCTAATCTACAACTTTCATGCCCAGGAATTTTTCATTTGAAGCATTTTTGGTCATGAAAGAGGAGGTTGAAAATCTTTCCCAAAATGGAAAGTTTCCATTACAAGTCATTTCCAAAAATGGCAAGTTTGCATTTGGCTCAAAATTCTTCAACTTTGTGAAATTCCAACCAATTCTAAGACCAAATAAAGATCATAGAGACTCAAAATGATGAAAATTATCCTTTCGTTCCCTTGTTGAGGGCCTCAGATGCCCTGATTTTGACTTTACTTGCTCAAGAAGTTACCCAATGATCAGATGACTTCCACAATGAATTTCTTCATCAAACTTTGTACACATGATCCTTATAACATATTAAGAACATTAGAAACAAGAATGACCAAAAAAATTGGAGTTAAGGCCTCTGAAACCAAAACCCTAATTTTGGTCATCTGTGTAGGAAAACCCTAGCTCTGCTTCCATGCCTTTGCCAGTCTTTGTGATTTCTTGACTTTCATGAACTTTGGGGAGCATATTATGATTATGGAACACACATGGACCCTCTTGGCAAGCTTCAAGACCATTGGGATGGCTCAGATTAATTCTTTGATTGCTCAGATCACAAACCCTAGATGCAGGTGAAAATGGAACTATGCAGTGAAACAAATATGCAATATGAGATGGTATGCTTATGCTAATGCAAAAATGAAAGATCACAAGCCATGGTGTGAGAAAAAGTGAGGGAAAATTTGGGGTGTTTACAGAGTTTCCTCAGGTTAAAATCATTTTCAATGCCTCAAGTGAGCTTCATAACATCCCACATGTATTCAATAATCCCTATGTCAAGTTTCAAGGCTTTCCCAATAAGTTTGACCTGTCAGATGATCAGATATGCAAAAATCAGTCAAAGCAGTTAAAAAGTCAAACTGAGGTCAACTATGGTCAAATTAAAGTCAAACTTCAAGATTTTTTGCCAACATCATGTTTATGAAGTAAAATTCATTATTTGATCAAGTTTTGATCATGATTCATCAAGGAAGTTTCAGATCATCAAGAATCATGAGTTTCTAAATTAGGGTTTTCTAAGGAAAAGTCAACTGAACTTTGACCAGCCATAACTTTCACATGCTTTAATAAAAATTTCCCATCCAAATCTCATTTTGAAGGAAATTCAATTCTCTACAAGTTTGTGTCTCATAAGCCAAGCTTAAAAGTGCTTCATTTGGAAGGTATGAGCTAAAACATTATAGGTCATTTCAAAAGTCAACAAAAAGTCAACATCTTCCAAAGAGTATAATTTGAAAATGGTAAAAGATATGGACATGAGACCAAAGAGGTTTGTTAGAGGAATCTTTAAGCTTTCCAAAATGTCCTAGAACACCTTCATAGCCTAAAAATTTAAGGATTTGTGCCTTGTCAAAGTTGGGAGATTTTCAAGGGGTGTATGAAGAAAATAAGGGCTTAAATCCATTTTTTTCCAAATGGGCCTATCATTTTGCAACCCAATCTTCATGATATAATCAAGCACGACCCAATTCAAGAATTTTCTGATTTTTATAATTTATTTATTATTTATTTGAATTTTATTCTTTAAAATTCATTTTAAATCAAAATAAAATATAAAAAGTGAATATTTAGATCAAATATTGGTTTGGGAATGAATCTAATATCATTTAAGACTGATTGAAAGGTTCCAATTTCGTGCAAGACCAATTTATAAAGGTATCATTTGATTTTTTCCACAATTATGGTCATGGTTTTCTTCACACTAAAGTTATCAAAAAGCCCACAAAAGTCATATGTTTTTTGACCTAATTTCACTCTACTATAAGTAAACAACTCAACCAAAACACAAAGGACGAATTTTTTGGCAGCCAAGAACACTAAAGCAATCTCAAAATTTCACAACAAAGTCAAATTCGGTTTCCCACATTGAGGTGATTTCCAAGCCATTTAAAGGTTGAGACATCTTCCTTGAAGCATGTAGAATGTATCTGAACCTTCACATTGATAAAAAACATCCCATATCATGGAATCTGAATCTTGGTTTTCTTGAAAAAAAATTATTTTCGATTCACTTAATTCATGCGTTATTATTTATTTTTGATATTATAATGTTGTTTATGATGGTGTATAGATCGTTTATGGGCAAAAACATGAAGCTTCCATGGACGAATTCATTAGATGCCATTGTTAGGGTTCTTACTCTAAATTTGGGGCTTTGCGAAATAACTAATATAAATAAATTCTAAGCATGTAAATGTGTTGGTCTTGTTGTGGGGAGTACAATGGTGCTCCCAATTTGTTGAATTTTTACAGGTTCAATCATCTTTGTGCAAAGCTAGGAAATCCTACGAAACCAGGTTCGCAGGAAATATCGCAGGAAATATAGAAGGGAAATTCGTAGGAAATTCAAACGAAGAAGCAGAAGTGTGGCGCAAAAATCTGATCTTAAAACTTTGCTTATTTTATTATGTATTGTTTGTGTTATAATTTCAGATTGGTTCAATGACTCAGTTGGCAAGGACGCGCGCGTTAAAGCTCTTTGGCCTGGGTTCGATTCCCAGGTTTTTATATTTTGTTTTTAATCCATTTATTTTGCAGGTTGAAAATATAATGATTTGTTCCTGTATGCTTATCACCAGCGCGTGCTGGCCCTGTTGGTTTTGTGCTAGACTATTGAGGTAAGGGACTTGGGTTCAATTCTCAGGTCCTATCTTTTTGAGCATTTTCTCACTTTTTCCATATTTTCTTATTTTCTTTTATTATAACTTTATTTTAATAATTAATTACCTTATTAAATCTAAACTAATAATAAAAATATTTCTTTCTTAAATAAAATTTTATTATTTCTTAAAAAAAAGGAGAAACATTTTTATTTTTTATAATAACTTTATTTTAATGTGTTTTACATATAATAATAATTTTGTAAATAAAATTAATTTATTAAGTTTAACTAATTATTTTAAAACCCTAATTTTTTTACCAACTCTAATAAACCCTAATTTTCTCTAACCCTAAGTAAATACTTTTTTTTTATAATTCTTTTTTTTTTTATAATTTGTATAATTTTTTAACATATTATTCTTATTATTATTAAACCATTTAAACTTGTATTTTTCTAATAATCTCTAAAATTTTAATTTATTTAACTTAAAACAATTTCTTTTAAAATTCTAATATTTTTATTATTTCTTTATTATTACTTTATTACTTTATTATTATTGCTCTATTTATTATTATTACTTATTTACGTTTACTATTCTTTCTTTATTATTATATTTGCTTTATTATTCTTATTATTTATTTTTATCCAATTATTATGTATCTTCCAAAGCCTTGTAATAGCTTATAGAATTATTTTTCCGTCTTTATTTTCTTTGTTAATATTTAACTGCGTGGTTAGTAAAATAGGGAATGCACAATGTAATTGTAATTAAATGGACTTAGAAAATTAAAAGGAATAAATATCTGAATAAAAACACTCACACACGTAAGTCGATCTTTGATCGCCATCTGCACTTCCTAGAGTATTCCTCTTGGTTGCCTTATTTAAACGGTCAAGTCCCTCGAAAATGGGGTGTCTTAAGCAAAGTCCCTCCATAAATAAATCATCTAGTCCCTCCTAGATTTAAAAGATCAAGTCCCTACGATGTTGCCTACGATAATGATCTTGTCCCTTCGGTAAAAGATGATAGTCCCTCCCAGGTTGCTAAAGACACCCTTAAGTTGCCTTCATTGACCATACGATGATCCTACGCCCGTCCCTTAAACAAATCCAAGGTAATGACTACCTATTCCTTAATAATAGGGATAATCTTACCCTTGAAAGAACATATAAGAACATGAATGACTTAATCTAGGGTAGGTACCTCATAGTTACTTGCTCACATCTTTAAAAAATACTTTTCACACCTCACTATTTTCAAACATTTTTAAACAAGGCTTTGTATACATCCATACGAGGATCATTACAAAGTACTTAGAAAATTTCTAATCACACACTACACTTTTCAAAAACAATTTAAGTGGGCTAAGTAACTAAGATCCCATGAATAACCATGGATATAAAGGGTGCTAACACCTTCCCTTTATATAACCTACCCCCCGAACTCAAGTCTTTTAAAAATAGGTCTTTCCTGTTCTTTTATGTCCTTTCCACTTGGATAAAATAAAAGTCGGTGGCGACTCTTGCTATCCGCAACATTGACTAAAAGTCAGTTCTCCCACCGTGTTACAAGTCCCCCCCTTTCCTCTTTCTAGCTTTATTTTCTTAGCCTCAGTTTTGAGCACTCACATCCTTTTTGCACTGACACTTTGTACATCCATACCTCCATCTTTTTTATACACAGTTCACCACATACACTATCCCCTTTTAAACACAATCAAGCAAGCGTGGATCCCGTCGATTACGACGGACGATTCGGGTGCTAATACCTTCCCAGGTCGTAACCTACCCCCTTACTCAGTCTCTTTTGTTCGCAACCGTCTTATCCACTCTTTTCCAGGTTTATGCAGCATTACCTTTCCTTCGGGATAAAAATGCCTAGCTGGCAACTCTATTCAACCTCAACCTCCAACATCGCCGACGGTTCGCGTTTGCACTGGGATGAAAATCTGGGGAGCGACATCTTGGCGACTCTACTGGGGATAAGTTTGCAACCAGGGCTTCTGGTTCTCTTGTGGGTTTCTCCTAGCGCTTGTTTGTTTGTGTTTATTGGGGGTGTTATGTGCTATTTGTGTATATATTTTTGCTTTATTTACTGCTTCTTGTACAACTTTATTTATTGCATTTATTTTAATACTTTCATTTATTGCTTTTTGCATTTCATTCTTTATCATATCATTGTGCTGGATTATTGTTACCTTGGTGGGAGGGATATTCCAGTGAGAAAGGCTCAACACAAAGGCCTGAGTGACACATAGGATTAGAGTGGTTTTGTATTCTTTCCCATTCCATTTTGGTCTGGTGCGGGAATATGAAAACACGGTTCAGACATGGGTTTCCTTTTGAGAACTCTGTGCTACGGATTTCCTGTAGTGCTAGGGCTATCTGGGAAGCCTGCTAAGTCTAGATGACCTTTTTAGTTGACCTTCAGCATCTGAGGTGAATTAGAGGAGGATCCTTTATGATTAGGATAAACATTGTACCTCCGGGTTAGAAATGTTTACACTTCTCATAATAGATCTGAATCTGAGAATCCTTGTTCTAGAACAATACCTGTGAGTGGGTTGGGTTGTTTACAGGTTTGCAGGAACCTTTGACCTTAACATATCTTGCTACTGGAATTTGTTCTTAAGGTTGTACTATGTTGGAATAGTTCTTCAGTTATCACATCTTCAGCATGGATTCAACCAGGAAGAGCAACATCACTTACCACTTCTTTGAGTATCCTCTAGCATGCATCAGGCAGATACAGACCCTTATCACCCCTGATCATGTTCCCTTATTCAAAGAACATTATGGTGAAATCCTAGATATGATCTTGTACTTGGATACAATGCAGAGGAGCATGATTCACACCTGTCTTTAATTTTATGACCCTCTTCTCCGTTGTTTCACTTTCCCAGATTTTCAGATAGGTCCATTGCTGGAAGAATACTCTATGTTACTGGGTGTCCCTATCAGAAGAGGAATTCCTTTCAATCCTGAAATGACCCCTCCGAAGAATGAAGACATAGCCAAAGCACTACATTTGGAGGAAACTATCATTGATGAGCACATGACTTCCAAGGCTGGAATCCCAGACCTTCATCTGGATTTCTTGGTCACTCAGGCTACAAAGCAAGCTGCAGTAGGGAATTGGGAAACTGTGTGTGCTCTCCTGGCTCTCAGCATTTATGGTATCATCTTGTTTGCAGACGAGCCTAAGTTTGTAAGAAAGAATGCTATCCACATCTTCATGCTAAAGAACCCAGTTCCCACCTTATTGGGAGACTTCTACTACTCAGTTCATCAGAGGAATGAGAAATAGAGAGGAATACTGGTAAGGTGTTGTGCACCTCTTTTCTACAGTTGGTTGATGAAGCATATGCCGAAGACGGAAGCTTTCCTGAATCCACATCAGTCAAGGAATTGGGCTAAGAGGATGATTGCCCTTACTTTAGAAGATATCAGATGGTGTACTCAGAACACTAAAGGTCGAGACATAATAACGAGTTGTGGGCAATACCCAAATGTGCCACTTATTGGAGTAAAGGGTTGCATCAATTACAATCCTTTACTTTTCAAGAGACAGTTAGGGTATGCCTTGATACATCCACCTAGGCAGCAAGACTTAGCAGAGTCCCTTTATTGTGTTGTTCTGAACAATCATTCCATTGTCCGACAAGCAGCTTGGGTTTGGGACCACATACAAACTAAAGGGACTGCTATTTTGGGGAAATGCAACAACATATCCTCTGCTCAGTACACTGAATGGTCACGCATCAGAGGACAAATTACATGTATGCCATTCACGCTGGAAGATGTACCAGGGCCATCAGTAGTTGAGCCCACAGCTACAGTAAGCCTGGAAGAATTTGAAAAGTTGAAGGAAAGAAACACCCAGCTAGCTGAAGCTTTGAAGAATACCCTTTGGGAAAGGAATGATGATCGTATGGATATTGAGAGGTTAGAAAAGCTACGCATCGAGCATGCAACTAAGATTGAGAAGACTGAAGACTTCATCAGGAAGGCCCGAGCAGGAGAACTTGTGTTGAAGAATGCATGTAAAGAAGTAAAGATTCAAAGGGCAAGAGCTGAGTATTATCTGGAAGAAAGTCAAGATATATGGGTCAGGATAACTGAGGCTCGTCTGAAAGAAGACCAGAAGATGCAAGCCAAGATGGAGCAGTTAGAGTCTAATGAGAAAAGAAACCAAGAAGCACTACTAATAGCTCAGAAGGAGATCTCAGAGTTGAAACTCCTGGCAGGGTTAAAGAGATCCAAAGAACAAGATAAGTATCAAAAGATGACAAATGCCATTGCAACCAGAAACCTTCTCATCAGAACCATTATAGAGCACCCAGTTGGACTGGTAACTGACGTTCTCCTGAAGGAAGTCAAGGAGGATGCTTTTGGACTGGATGTCTGATTTTCTTTACTTGTATCTATTTGATTGTGCTTTAGCTCACCATGGTGATTTTGTTTGTTGTATTCTTGAATTTTGATTGTATTTTGATTCACCATGGGAGTTTGTTTGGTTGTAATTCATGAATTATTTTGGTTATGAATTGGATTTTCTTATGGATTTCGTTTGCTTCAAACATTTTCATCTCCCGGAGGTCTGGAAGGTCAAAACCAAGAACCAAACCGGATGCCCCCTGAAGACAAATAGACATATTGCATTGCATGATAATCTCATATCCTTTGTTTTGTAGGTGTTTTGTTATTATTTTCTCACTCTGTTGATTGTTTCAGGAAATATTGCTCGCATGAGGGTCTTTCCCGTCAATCGCATCCACAAATATCCAACTCGACACAACCTTCCGATTCTACAAATGGATAAGCTGTAGCAAGAACTGACAGATGTAAGGACTTAGATGACTGATGTGAGGACAGAAGTGAGGACCCAGATGAATCAATTCATGGCTGTGATGACTGGACTGGCACAGACACAGGAGAGATTGAGGGAGTTAGTCGAGCGGCAAACTCCAGAAGATAACCACGCTGGTACTGGGGGTACAAGTAACAATACGCGTGATCAGCCGCAAATGACTCCGGTAGTGTTTGGACCTCACAGCAATCCTAAACTTAATATCCTTGGGAATGGCCAAAGGAACATTGGAGATCGTATTCTGCAAGAAGATCCTCAAGATGAGCAGTTTACAGTGTTAGGAGTTGGGGCAGATGAAGCTTATGATCATCGTCTGGACAAGATATCTGAGAAGCTGAGATCCCTGGAATCCCAGAACTTCTTGGGATTTAATGTGATGGATATGGGCCTAGTTGAGGGAGTGAGGATTCCTCATAAGTTCAAACACCCGTGTTTTGAAAAGTATAATGGTACCTCATGTCCTCGTACCCATTTGCAATCTTTTCTGGGAAGATTGAAAGCATATACCATGGATGAGAAACTGTGAATGTTTTACTTTGCAGACAATTTAACCGGGGCATCCAGATAGTGGTATTCACACTTGTCAAGGGCTATTGTCAAGAACTGGAAAGATTTAGCTGAGGCCTTTATATGCCAGTATCAATACAACTTGGATATGGCACCTAACAGGACACTTTTAATGGGAATGTCTCAATCTTCAAGAAAAAGTTTCCGTGAGTACACTCAGAGATGGAGACAACTGGCTGATGTTGTCCAACCTCCAATGTCAGAAAGAGAGATGGCTGACATGTTCATGAATACCCTGCAAGGAACTTATATTGACAGACCTGTTGCTTTCTTTTCCACTAGCTTTGCTGACGTGGTCATAGCGGGAGAGAGAATTGAATCTTTGCTGAAGATGGGTAAGATTTCTGATAATGGTGCTAGCTCCATCATTGAAAAGAAACCCTTCTCAAGACCTCGAAGGACAGGGGAGACCAATGCAGTACATGTTAATAGAGGTAGACCCAGTACATGCAAAGATCAGTGGCAGTAGTCACCATTCCTACTCCAGCACCTCAGTAACAACAGTATCCTCAGCAACAACAATATCCTCAACAATAACAAAGATCTTACAACAACAACAACCAACAACAACGTCCTTTCTAACAAAGGCCTTCTCAGGTTAATAGGGGGATCGATCCCATCCCGATGCCCTATGCAGTCTTGCTCCCGCAACTATTGAAGCTTAACATGACTGAGCTGAGGACTTTGGCTCCACCAGATCCTCTGAATATTCCAAGGAATTACGATGTCAATGCCAGATGTGCTTTTCACTCCTATGCGCCTGGCCATTCAACCGAGAAGTGTAGGGCCCTGCACATGAAAGTCTAAGATTTGATTGATTCCAAAGCTTTAAATTTTGCACCTACACCAAATGTCACAAAGAATCCAATACCGAATCACGGTGGGTCAAGGATTAATGCCATTGAGAAGGACCAACCAGCAATTCTGATCAATGACATTGCAAGTGTTCAAACACCATTGGCCGAAGTGAAAGCTCAACTATTGAAGTGCCAAGTGTTTCCGGGTTGTGAGGCCTGTTGTGAAGCTTGCAAAGTTTCTATCAATGGTTGTGCAAATCCGAAGAATGGTATTAGCAGTCTTATCAAAGAAGGCATCCTGCAAATCACATCAACAGTTCCATCTTCTACAGCTGCAACAAAAATCTCTTCTACAACACCAGCAAACATTACCCCCAACAAAATCGACTACAACAACAGCAAACACCAGTGACGACATCTCAACGGTTACCATCTATTATGATCCAACAACGATCCATGTTCTGGATTCTCTCAACAACAACTTTCAACAACACCCTCTTCAACATCAACAACTTCCTGCACCCGCACCATCTTCAATCATACCTCCTGTCACCATCTACTATGATCCACAGACTATCACTACTCCTTCTTCTGCTGCAATTAGTCTGGTGACCATCACAGTGCCTGGGCCAATTCCTTATGATAACAACAATGTCGTGTCGTGGCATTATGGTTTGGATCTTTACTGTCACGGAAGGAAGATCACTCTTTATTCCTCAATACCTGTACCATAAGTTGACAATGTCGGGGGAGGCGGAGGCTTCACTCGAAGCAGACGTCTCTTCTCTTCATAGTTTCCCAGAGTTAATGCTGAAGCAGAAGCTGCTGCCAAAGCAAAAGGCAAAAGTGTGGTGCCAGAAGAACCAGCTGCAAAAGAAACTCAGAAGACACCCTTTGATCAGGATGTAGACGAGTTTATGAGGATTATCAAAAGAAATGATTACAAAGTTGTGGATCAGCTCCACCAAACACCCTCCAAGATCTCCATACTATCTCTGCTCATGTGTTTCGAGGCTCACCGAAATGCACTACTCATGGTCTTGCAAGCAGCTTATGTGCCTGAAGAGATCACGGTCAACCAGTTAGAAACAGTGGTCGCAAATGTCAATACTAGTCATGGACTAGGTTTCACCAATGCTGACTTGACTATGGAGGGGCGTAATCACGACAAGGCTTTGGATATAACTTTGGAATGTAAAGGTGTTGTACTTTCTCATGTCCTTGTTGATACTGGATCATCACTCAATGTGTTGTCGAAGAAAGCTTTAGTCAAGCTGGAGTATGATGGTCTTGCACTCCGTCCGAGCAACCTAGTTGTCAGAGCTTTTGATGGTTCTAAGAGATCGGTTCTCGGAGAGATTGAGCTGCCTGTGGTAATTGGCCCACAAGTTTTCAAAACTACCTTCTACGTGATGGACATACAGCCTGCCTAAAACTCTTTGTTGGGTCGACCCTAGATCCATGCCGCTGGCGCGGTAACATCAACCCTTCACCAGAAGTTAAAATATGAGTGGAAAGGCCAAATTATCACCATCTGTGGAGAAGAAGACATCTTCGTCAGTCACCTGGCTACATACAAGTACATAGAGATGGATGGGGAGATCCATGAAAACCTGAGTCAGGGTTTCAAAGCTTTGAACGTCAACGAAGCTACAACTGAGGTGTTTGTTGCATCCCAAGAGAAAAGGATGGGCACCTCAATTGCTTCCTACAAACAGGCTCGGAAGGTTGTGGAAGAAGGGAATGCCCAAGGCTGGGGTAAGCTGCTGAAGGTTCAGATGAAAGAAGACAAATTCGCTTTGGGTTACAGACCATCCCGACAAGTTCCAGAGGAGGCTGCTGAAGCTCCCAAGTTCATAAGTGGGGGAATTCTGACCCCAGATGTTGTCAACACTTTGGAAGACGAGGATGAGAGCGACTACTGCCTGGAAAGTTGGATCCGTCCAAGAGTCTCGGGCCAACAAGTCCTCAACTGGTTTTCCCAGGAAATTATAAGGGTTAATGTTGCAGAGTAATTATTATTTCCTGTTTTAAGCATGCATCAATGTCATGCATCTTGCCCAAGATGTTTGGTCTCATTTTGTAATTGGTCCATATGTATTTTGTGCAAATTGAATATTAATGAACAATGGACATCATTTTGCAAACAATCTTTTTCGCTCACTGTCTTTTCATTTTTGTTACTTTCGCACAAAACAATAAATGGCAATGTTTTTATTAATAATAACTTCATTCACTTTTTCTAAATAAGATAAAATCAATCACTAAAATGAACCAAATCTCAACCCTTGCAGAGATAGCCCTCCAGATTGCACCGACAACGACACTGCTATGACCTTGTGTGACTTTGGCAATCTGATTAATCAAGTAGATGAAAGGGTTAAAGAAGACTACGATTTACCTGAAGAGTTAGCCAGGTTATTGAGACAAGAGGAATAGGTGATTGCCCCTCATCAGGAGGAGGTTGAGACTATCAATCTTGGTACCGAGGAAGATGTGAAAGAGGTGAATATTGGAGCCAGTCTACAAGCTCCAGTGAAAGAACAGCTTATCAGTATGCTGCGAGAATATATCGATGTGTTCGCTTGGTCCTATCAAGATATGCCGGGTTTGGATACAGATATTGTCATGCATAGGCTGCCATTGAAAGAGGATTGTCCGCCAGTCAAACAGAAGTTGCGCCGTACTCGCCCAGACATGGCCATGAAAATCAAAGAAGAAGTACAAAAACAGTGGGACGCCGGTTTTCTTGCTGTAACTAGTTACCCGCCGTGGGTTGCTAACATTGTACCCGTGCCTAAGAAGGATGGCAAGGTGCGTATGTGTGTTGATTACCGAGATCTGAATAGAGCAAGCCCGGAAGATGACTTCCCATTACCTTACATTGATGTATTGGTAGAAAACACGACTCAGTTCTCGGTATTTTCCTTCATGGACGGATTTTCTAGATACAATCAGATCAATATGTCACCTGAAGACATGGAGAAGACCACCTTTATCACACCCTGGGACATATTCTGCTACAAAGTAATGTCGTTTGGTCTGAAAAATGCCGGTGCAACATATCAACGGGCTATGGTAACATTATTTCATGACATGATCCACAAAGAAATTGAATGCTACGTGGATGACATGATTGCCAAGTCCCAAACAGAGGAAGAGCATTTGATAAATCTTTTGAAACTGTTCAAGCGTCTGAGGAAGTATCAGTTAAGGTTGAACCCCAACAAAAGCACATTCGGGGTACGTTCTGGTAAGCTGTTGGGTTTAATTATAAGTGGAAAAGGAATTGAGGTTGATCCCGACAAAGTCAAAGCAATTCAGGAAATGCCTGCACCTAAGACTGAGAAAGAAGTTCGAGGATTCTTAGGTAGATTGAACTACATTTCAAGGTTCATAGCTCATCTCACTGCAACCTGCGAGCCCTTGTTCAAACTGCTAAGAAAAGAACAAACAGTCAGGTGGAACGATGATTGTCAAAGAGCTTTTGACAAGATCAAAGAGTATTTGCAAGAACCTCCAATTCTCATGCCTCCAGTTGAAGGAAGACCTCTAATAATGTACCTGACAGTATTAGATGAATCAATGGGGTGTGTCTTGGGCCAGCATGATGAGTCTGGTTGAAAAGAGTATGCAATATACTACCTAAGCAAAACGTTTACCGACTGTGAACAACGTTATTCACTGCTCGAGAAAACTTGTTGTGCTTTAGCGTGGGCTGCTCACCGACTAAGATATTATATGTTGACTCATACTACCTTGTTGATCTCAAAGATGGACCTAATCAAGTACATATTTGAGAAGCTAGCACTTACCGGAAGGGTTGCAAGGTGGCAAATGATTCTAACAGAATATGATATTCAATACACCTCTCAGAAAGCCATCAAGGGCAGTGTATTGTCTGACTATCTGGCTGAGCAACCCATTGATGACTACCAGCCTATGAGATTTGATTTCCCTGATGAAGACATCATGTTCTTAAAGTCAAAAGATTGTGAAGAGCCTATTCACACTAAAGGGCTTGATCCAGAAGAAGCATTGACTATGATGTTTGGTGGGGCAGTTAATTTTAACGGTCGTGGAGTTGGTGTAGTGCTTATTACACCCAAAGGAGTCAGTCTGCCTTTCTCAGCAAGGCTCACCTTTGCCTACACTAACAACAAAGCAGAGTATGAAGCTTGTATCATGGGTCTTGAGGAAGCCATTGACCTCAGGATCAAAACCTTGAATGTATTCAGAGATTTAGCTTTGGTGATCAACCAAACTAATGGGAAGTTGTATACTCATCAAGAGCATTTAGTTCCCTACCGTGACTATACGAGGAGATTGTTGACTTTCTTCACAACGGTCATGCTTGAATACATACCTCAAGATGAGAATCAGTTTGTAGATGCCTTGGCCACCATTTCATCTATGATCAAAGTACATACTGCCAACTATGTGCCTCGAATTTTAATATCCAGACTGGACCGACCAGCATAAGTCTTTTATGTGGACATTGTTACTGACAACAAAACTTGGTTCCATGACATCAAATGCTTCTTGGAGACTCAGACATACCAACCGGGGGCATCTTCTAATGATAAGAAGACATTGAGAAGGCTAGCCAGCAATTTCTTCCTCAATACTGATGGCTCCTTATACAAGCAAAACTTTGACATGGTCTTGCTCAGATGTGTTGACAAGAAGGAAGTCGACTTGCTGATGCACGAAGTACACGAGGGTTTTTTCGGTACCCATGCCGGAGGACATGCAATGGCGAAGAAAATGTTGAGATCAGGTTACTATTGGATCACAATGGATGTAGACTATTGTGCTTATGCCAGAAAGTGCCATAAATGCCAGATCTACGCAGACAAAGTGCATGTGCCTCCCAATCCTTTGAATATATTGTCTTCACCCTGGCCCTTTGCCATGTGGGGCATTGATATGATTGGAAAGATCGAGCCAACTGCTTCAAATGGTCACAGATTCATCCTGGTAGCCATTGATTACTTCACCAAATGGGTTGAAGCAGCTTCGTATGCAAATGTCACTAGGCAAGTGGTAGCCCGGTTTCTGAAAAGGGATATCATTTGTCGATATGGAGTTCCCGAGCGAATAATTACTGGTAATGGTTCAAACCTTAACAACAAGATGATGGCAGAACTGTGTCGAGACTTCAAAATTCAACTTCATAACTCTTCTCCTTACAGGCCAAAGATGAATGGCGTTGTTGAGGCGGCTAACAAGAACATTAAGAAGATTGTACAAAAGATGGTAGTCACATACAAAGACTAGTATGAAATGTTACCATTCGCCTTGCATGGGTACCGAACTTCCATCAGAACATCTATCGGGGAACACCTTATCAGCTTGTGTATGGTATGAAAGCAGTCCTACCTGTTGAAGTAGAATTACCATCCTTGCGGGTAATGATGGATGTAAAACTGGACAAAGCAGAATGGGTCCGATCTCGTTATAACCAACTGAGCTTGATTGAAGAAAAGAGATTAAAAGTTATCTGTCATGGTCAGTTATATCAGAAACAGATGAAGAAAGCCTTCGATCAAAAAGTCAGACCTCGGGAATATCAAGTGGGCGAGCTTGTATTGAAAAGAATCCTTCCTCCTCATACAGACAACATGGGCCAGTGGACACCAAACTATGAAGGTCCCTATGTGATAACTAAAGTCTTGTCGGGCGGAGCACTGATGCTCGCAACCATGGATGGTGAAGACTTCCCGTCTCTTGTGAATTCAGATGCATTTAAAAAATACTTCGCATAAATGACCCGTTGGACATAAAAACAGAATGTAAGTCCAAGAAAAAATAGGGCATCCCGACGAGTCAAAAACAGAATAAAAGACTCGGGAAAAAATAAGGGAAAAATTTTAAAAAAATGTACACCCGCTGAGTTGAAAAGCCACATCGGACAGCTCAGGAAAAAATGGGTATCCCGGTGGATTGAAAACCCGAAAGGGTGATCCACACAAAATCAAGGAAAACGCCTACAACTGCATTCTGAATTCGTCTGTATTACATTGACATAACATGACAAGCTTCGAAAGAACAAAGCGTCGGTCAGAATCAACTTTCTTCAGAAAGCAAGATAAGAAGAGTGTTCAGGTCATACAAGTCATAGCAAAAAGAAGATTGAAGCATCAACTTCAACATTGCCAAATAGGACTTTTATTTTCTCAATTTTGTAGCAATCTCCTAATTTCAGAGATTAGCTTCTTCACTATACTAGCCTATTCAGGGCACACAAATCAATGAAGTCAAATATTCATTTACACTTTGTTTTGTACCTTTTTGTTTTGTTTGCAAAATGTCCAAAGTTCGTAATACAACATTTGCATGAAAACATATAAGTCATTTTCAATAAATGCTTGCAGGAAATATGTGCTTTTAAGCAAACCTAACTCCTATGACGGAATCCGGTTAAGGATACCTCAGGGCACTTGTGCGTTTCCTTTGTTTGACAGGTTGCAGGTACTCAAGGCAGACAACCTTCCACAACATGGGGCATATAAGGCACTATATCCCCAGCTAAGCCGGCAGTCACATCATCAGAAGGATTACTTGACGAGAGTATTCCCCCACAGAGCTTTTCTTGTCCCCTCAGAGTATCCCCCACAAAGCTGATCCTCCGACAGATTACTTCCCAGAAGTTCTCTCCTCCCTAAGCAGGATCTCCAAAGCAATGCCTAAATCTCTTTTCCCCAGTAAGTTGCCAGATCCTCTCATCCCCAGCATTGTATCCCCACAGAGTTCTTCCTCCAGAGTTCTCCAGAAAGATCGTGCAGTGATCCTTTCTCCCCACAGATCACCCAGTGATCCGTTCTCCCAACAGATTTCAGATCTCGGATCTTGTTTCTCTCATAGAATTTGCATCATTCCTCCCCAAACAGAACGTAGCATTCCGTCTAATACGGAGCATTACAGCAAAAATCAAACATTTGCATGATCACAAGCTAGGTTCGAAGCAATCACCTGCAAATACCAAAATCACTACTCCAGCAATACGCAAAAAAAAAAAAACTTATCCCCTGCAGATAAAAGCCAAAATATCCTTTTGCACTCTCAATACAAACACTTGTACATACTTATACACAATCCTTTTGATACTCGTCCGTATCCTACTTATACAAAATTCTTTGATACTCGTCTGTATCTTATGCATCTCTCCAGTAGATCAACACTTGTCTGTGTTCCTTGTTCAAGCAGTTGATAATCGTCCGTATCATCACTCCTTAAACACACGTCATTTCTTGTTCCTATCGATACTCTTCCGTATCGTAGTCCTAAAGATACTCGTCTGTATCTTTAGTCTATACACATTGTCGAAACACTTACACCACTTTACTTTTAGGGCTTAAAACACTCGTCCGTGTTTATTTGTCCCCAGAAGTCACCAACTAGACAACTTTCTATCCGACATTCGTCCTATGTCGCGATATTTTTCAGCAGTCGTCCCCTGCTAGGTGATCATCCTTCACCTTTTGATGATTGTACCTCATCATTCATCTGATGGTCGTCCCCATCGTCGATCTTTTTGTCCGGAATTTGTCCTATATCGAGATAATCTCCAAACAGAGCAGCCGTCCCCTGCTAGGTGATCGTCCTTCACCTTTTGATGACCGTACCTCATCATTCATCTGATGGTCGTCCCCATCGTCGATCTTTTTATCCGGCATTCGTCCTATGTCGTGATCTTTTCAGCAGCCGTCCCCTGCTCGGTGATTCGTCCTTCACCCTTTGATGACCGTACCTCATCATTCATCCGATGGTCGTCCCCATTGTTGATCTTCCTATCCGACATTCGTCCTATGTCGTGATATATTTTAGCAGTCGTCCCCAGCTAGGTGATCGTCCTTCACCTTTTGATGACAGTCCCTCATCATTGATTTATTTATTCTTCACCCGATGGCCGTCCCCGTCGCGGTTTCTTTATTCTTCAGCCCACCGGTCGTCCCCGTTAGTGCTTTTATATCCCTAGTAAAGTCTCCTTTCTTTACCCGATAGTCGTCCCCGTCGCGGATTCTTTATTCCCCAGCATGATGGTCGTCCTCGTCAGTGCATTTCTCACTGTTTTTATTCCCCAACAGTCGTCATCTGCTCGATGGTCGTCCTCCGTCGTTGTCATTTGATATTCAGTCTATACTATCTATTACAATTTAGATCCATTTTCTTCTTATAATAAAGAGTGCAAATTTTGGACTGTCTTGGTATTCAACCACAGGTTATCTTGTTTGTCTGTTAAGCCAGGCGCTTACATCTTACACAGCTAACTCATGCTTGAATAGGGGAAGCTGTAAACACCCCAAATTTTCCCTCTCTATTTTTTTCTCACACCTTGGCTTGTGATCCTTCATGTTGCATTGCATAAGCATACCATCTCACACTGCATAGTTATTTCACTGCATAAGTTGCATAGCTAGGGTTTGTGATCAGGTGAATCTTAGAAGTAGTTTGAGCTATCTCAGAGGCCATGAAGCATGCCAAGAGGGCCCATGAGTGTTCTATGATCATATTATGCCTCCAAGGGGTCTTTGAAGTCAAGAAATCATAAGGGATTGCAGAGATGTCCATGCAGGCTAGGAGCTCCTACATAGATGATCTAGAAATTAGGGTTTTGGGTTTGAGGCCCTTACACTCAAAAAATTTGGCCATTCTTGATTCTATTGGTCTATATATGTTATAAGGAGCGTGTGTATCAAATTTGAAGCAAAAACTCCTTGTGGAAGTCATCTGATCAAATGGTAACTTGTTGTGCAAGAAAAGTCAGAATCAGAGCATCCGAGTCCACAAATAAGGGCTCCAAAGGGTCATCTTCATCAATTTGAGATCCTATGATCTTTATTTTATCTTAGGAATGCTTAGAAGTTCACAAGATTGAAGAATTTTGAGCCATTAGAAAACTTTCCATTTTTGGACATGACTTGTAATGAAAACTTTCCATTTTGGGAAAGATCTTCAACCTCCTCTTTCTTGATCAAAAAGGTTTCAAATGAATTTTCTTCAAACATGAAAGTTGTAGATTGAATCTTCCCATTTTCAAAAAGTACAAGAACTCCTCTTGATTCATCCTAGAATTCAAGATATGGCAAGTCAAAGTTGGGAAAAATCTTGTAATTTTCAAGTTCATGTCAAAGAGGGAAATGTGTAAAATGGATTTCAGGCCTTTATGTGACCTCTAATCCACTCAAATACATCATGCCATGATCAAACAACTTCTAAAGATAAGAATTGGGCCAAGAACCTAGGATTTTCATGCCTTGCTTCTCAAGAAATGTCAAAGTTGTGAAAATGCAAAACCTTTGAAAACTCTTAAATCAAGCATCACAACTCATAAAAATTGATCCAATGGTGCTCCTTGAACTCAGCTAAGGCAACCTAAGACCTCAAATCACTTCTGCCATGGCCCATGCTTCAAGTACACAACTTTTGACTTTTTGGCCAATGGCACCATACCAATCCCATAGTGCATATCCACTCCTCTGACTGATCTCATTAGTTTATGCATTGCCTAAGCTTCATAAAACACAACACTTCAAGCCTTGAAAGAGGACACACACTCAGATTGCAAAAAATCCCTCAAAACTCCATCTCTTCGAATCTCATTGCACAACCATCAAACTTCACATTTTCTTTCACCAATCAACTCCACATGACCTAAGGAACATTTCCCACCCATCACCATGGCCTGAAACACCCTAAAACAAAAACATGATTTCTGTTGAACTAGAATTGAATCCTTCAAAATAGCCCAAATAAACTTCATCCAAGCATTCCTTTAGCACAAGGGGGACCAGAGGAGTCATTTTGCACAAGGAAAGGCTCAGAAAGTTCCAGTTTGAAGAACTTCATTTCAGGTATTCATCAAGAACAAATTTTCCAGAACTTCTTTTTCTTGTTATAAAATGATTCTATATGCTTTGCTGATCACCATGATGTGTTTAGAATTGAAAATGGTTGAGAAATGAGCATGTATTGTTGTTCTGAAAGTTTGCCCGTAAAAATGTTTTGCTTCGATTTACTTGATTCATGAAGTTTAAATGATGTTTGATGATTGATTTTGATTGTATGATGCATGGGGAGTGTTTCTGGGCAGTTATTTTGGCTTGGGGTGACCTGTGGAAGAAACTAGGGTTGGAGCTCGCCGGAGAAGATGACTTGAGCTTATCTCCGGTCACCTGAAAATAATTAGGGTTAATGGTGATTAGGGTTTCCAGTTTGAATATCAACCCTTGGATCATGTTTAGGTTAAGCAGCGAATGGTTCAAATTTTTATCATGTGTTATCCTTCTGTTGTGGACATGTGCATCTCATACTTTCTTAAACCCCTAATATGCCATGTTCATTTTCATTGATCTTTGCATACCTTCATCATATGAACTTTTCATGACATATCATGCATTTGTATATCATCTTAGATACCTTAGGACATGTGTGAACATTGGTTGATAATTGTTGCATCCATTTGGTATGTTTTGTATTCATTCATTCTTATGTGTATTCATGTGATTTCAAGCTTCTAACATGCCTTCCTTTGCATCTCATCTCTTGTATGATCATACATAAGTATTGTACATGACTTTTCATCTCTCCATGACACATTTGCATCATGTATTCACTTCTGGTTGGCATCATTGCATCTTCATCTTTGCTTCATTGCATCTTGTTTCACCTTATGCATTCATACTAACCATTTCAGGGGCTTCTGGTAAGTTGATCAGGATGTGGATTTGCCTCCACATCCAATCTCTTCTTATCTTTTCATTTGCATCTTATTTGTCTTTAAAGTTATTTTGACTCACTTGTTCTCTCTCTTTCTCCTTTTCTTTCTCTTAGGTTACTTAACTTCTTCAGGAAGTAAGTAACCTATTCTCCTTTCTCTTTTCTTATCATCTGCTTCTTCTTCCTCGGTGGCCATCTGAAGACTTTCTGAAGATCTTTTCTTAAGCCTCACAAACCATAGGAACATCCAAGCATGATAAATTTAGGGTTATATATAGTCTCCCCTGGTTTTTACCTTTGAGTCTCCTTGAGTCCCTGCTTCTCATCTCATAATCAAGGCTAAACAGTTAAAGCTTTAAGACTATGAATTAGGGTTATGCCTGTATCCTTATCTTAGGATAGAGTGTATAACTTTAATACTTAGTGTTAAACCTTTAAGTTATTTACACCTCCTAATCAAAACACCTAATAATCATTAAGACTTAAGCTTGTAACTTGGTGTCGCTCCCACCAAAATGACAACCAGGGTCAGATGGGGTACAGACGCGAACGGTCGGCGAAGGAGGAATGAGAACACACAGGGGTGAACTCAGAAAGATAAGAGTCGCCAGCTAGGCATTTTTATCCCGGAGTTAAGGTAATGCTGCATAAACCTAGAAAGATATGGATAAGACGGTTGCGAACCAGAGAGACTGAGAAAGGGGGTTGGTTACAACTTGGGAAGGTATTAGCACCCAGATTGTCCGCCGTACTCGACGGGATCCACGCTTGAAAGGTTTGTGTTTTAAAGGGGTAGTGTCAGTTCAATTTGTGTATCAGAGCTGGAAAAGAATGCAAGTGTCAGTGTAAAGAAAAGTGAAGTGTACAAGTGAAGTGTCAGTGTAAGAACAAGAGTGAAATGCTCAAGACTATGAGGCTTAAAGAATAAAGCTGAAAGAGGGGGGGATATACAGAGACTTTTGTTCGATAACTGTTACGTTATACCTACGTATCCTCTCGTGCAATGAGGAATTCAGAACACCGTAGTTCGACCCAAAGAGACTGAAAGGTGAATTGACTTGTGAATTGCTTACTTGTCTATGCTCAAGTGTATGACCTGTCTGGCTCAGGTGCAAACTGTCTTGCATTAGACGGAAGAAGCAAGTTCTCGTTTGTGAGTGAATGAGATGAGAAAAGAATCCCGGAGGAGACGATTATTGTTTGTTTTTGAGTTTTCAGTCTTTTATTGCCTTTTGAAAGTTTGTCATAGATTAATGAGCTTAAGCCTAAACCAATGGATTAGTAAACTCATCACATCTTCCCTCTGATTAGGGGTAATGAGCATACCTTAAGTGTGAAGTCAGCATCTCACACTTAATCACCATGGTGTAGGATTAAGATCATTAACCTACTTGTGATTATTTATATGTTTTTTGTTGTTTTTGTTTAGTGTTGAGTAATGAGATTAAGCCATAATCAGGGATTAAACAGACTCATTACACCATCCCAATAGAAGGATAATAGATGAGAATGTTTAAGCTGAGGAAAGCTCCTCAACTTAATCCATGATTAGGGATTAACCTCATGACAAAACAAAGCCTTTATTAAATGGATTTTAGTTAATGATAAAATGAAGAAGTGAGTTTTATGGTTTGTAAGACAACTTGAGAGGGACTTGTCCATTAACACTAGGGTTAGTCCATCTTAACCAATTAAGGAAGAATTAGAACCCTAATGCAAGGCCCAAGTTACAAGCTTGATGTCTTAGTGGTTATTAGGTGGATTGATTAAAGGATTTAAACACATTAAGGGTTTAACACTTAGGATTAAAGTTATACACTCCATCCTAATAGAAGGATGCAAGCATAAGCTTAATCACAAAGCCTTAAAGCCTTTAGGGTTTAGTCCCTGATTATGAGATGATAATAGAAGACTCAAAGAGACACAAAGGCAAAAGTCTAAAGGGGACTAAACAATCCTAAAATGTTATCATGCTTGGAAGTCCTAGGGTTTGTGAGGCTTAAGAGGAGAAAACTTCAAGGAAGCCACCAAGGAGAAGCAAGATAGAAAAGGGATGAGATGAGAAGAGAAAAGAGGGAAGAGAGGCACAAGTGAGCAAGCTCACTCAAAGACAAGTAAAAATTCAGCAAGGATGCAAAATGATGAGGTGAGAAGAGGTAGGAAGTGAAGGCAAATCCACCTCCCAAACAAACTTACCATTAACCTGAAAAGTTAGTACAAGATGCATAAAGGAAGAAATGAGATGAAACAATGCATATGGATGGGCTAAGGCCAAATTCAGAATCATACACATGATGCAAATGATGTAAAGGGATGATGCAAACACATGTCAAGAGTTGTGGATGATCACACAAAGATGAGGATGCAAATGAAGCATGCTTTGAACCATGAAAGTTCATGAAAGTTTATGAAATGATATGAATGCAAAACATGGCAAATGAAAGATGAAATGATCAAACATGATTCTAATATGTCCTAAGATGTGTTATGAATCAAATGGATGCACAAAATGTCATGGCAAGTCATGGTATGCAAGCAAATGGAAGATGGATGCAAAAGAAAGCATGAATTAAGGTTATATGCAACATACAAAGCAAAAATCCAAAACCAGAAGCAAACGACATGATAAAAATTTGAAAATGAAATCAAAGAAACCTTAGACCTATACAAACTCACTGCCCAAAGGAGGGGATCCAACTCTTATCCTAATGAGAGTTATGAATTTTCTATGATTGCTAGGGTTTTAAGGTACCTCATCAAGAAAAATGCCAAACAAATAGGAAATGCAAAATCAAATCATGCCAATTGTATCCTATAAACTACATGTTATGCAAGATGCAATTCAAGAAGAATCATTGTCCAACTCTCAATGGTTAGGCAAAAATGAATTTTTGAAGTTTGAACCAAAATATTGCCTTGAAATGAAATTAATTCCATTGAAAATCATCAAAAGGGGTCAAGAACAAAAAAGAAATTTGGTTTGAGAGTTGGACAATGTTTCTAAATGTTTTTAAATGTTTCATGAATTTTTTTGTGATTTTTAAATACCTAAAAGTATTTTTAATTAATTAATTTTCATTAATTAATTAAAAATAAACTTTTAAATGATTTAAAAATAATTTTTGATGCAAAAAATAAAAATAAAAATATTTTTGTGTTCTGAAAAATAATGAAAATCTTGACAAAATTTTCATTATTTTTAAACATTTTTTGCTATTTTAAATTAAATGTAGAAAATAAATCAAATAAAATGAAAATAAAATTGAATTAATGGGAAAGTCAGCGCATCCTGAGGCTGAGAGTCAAACTGGGAGTGGAGGGAAAGACTAGCGCGCGCATCTGGACGGCCTGAATTCAAACTTGCTTAATTATGATTAAGCCCTAATCAGAAACCCTAAACACTTTCAGATGACCGGAACAGTGTTCCGGTCATCTTCTCCGGCAGGCCAAAATCTCTATCTCTCTTAATACGCATCAAATCCTCACAAAACTCTCCAGAATCAAACTATGAACAACACTAAACATAAACCTAACTCAAACAACATTTATTTTTCATGAATCAGAGGAATCAAGCAAAAACATTTTTACGGGCAAACTTTCAGATCATCATAACATGCTTGTTTCTGGCTCATTTTCAAAAATAAATAGATCCCTATGATCAGGGTAACATGTAGAACAACATTCTAACAAGAAAACAAGGTTCTGAAAAATTTGTTCATCATGTTACCTGAGGTTGAGCTTTCAATCCAGGAGCTTTCTGGCTACTTCTATGGCTCAAACAAGTCCCAATGATCCCCCTTAGAAGCTTTTGACCCTTAGCTGGAATTTATATGGCCTTTAGAGAGAGTTGGCAGAAGCTCAGGCCAAGGGAGTGTGAAAATCGTATTTGTGATGTGGGAGGTTTCAGGCTAAAACAATGGTTGGGAAATGATCAGAGGATCATGGTGAGATGTTTTGAGAAGTTTGTTTGTGTGTTTGAAGGCTGTATGATGAATTTTGAAAGAAGTTGCATAAGAGGTGAGTTTCTTGAACTATGGCTTATGATCTGATTCAGGCTTGAGTGTGTTGTGTGTTATACTGGCTTTGGTCCACTTATCACAACTAGAGAGGTCAGAGGAGTTGGTGTGGACTGTTGTGATTGGTATGGCTCAAGTTGCAAAAAGTCGAGCAAGTTGTACTTGGAGGTATGGGAAAGTGGCAGGCTGAGATAGGGGCATGGCTATGCGCATCAAGGATCAAGGAGTGTCATGAAATCAGATTTTGTGAGCTGGCTCAAGTGGATGAAGGGTTATGGATCATTTTGCAATTTTGTCCAACTTTGACCCCTTTTGTAATTCTTGAAGTTTAAGGCATGGAACTTAAGAAATTCTTGGGCCAATCTGAAGTTTAAGTCATGTATGATGTTTGTGTAAAGGTTAGACATCAATTCGAAGTCACAAATTGCCTTGGTACAAGAATTTGCAAGTTTCCCTCTTTGGTGCATAACTTGAAATTATGTGATTTTGGCCAACTTTGACAAGCCATAACTTTTGATCCAAAATGAATTAGAATGAGTTCTTGTACTTTTTGAAAATGGAATGATCCATTCTACAACTTTCATGACCAAAGTTTTCCCATTTGAGGCATTTTTGAATCAAAAAAGCAAGGGTTGAAAAAGTTTCCCAAAATGGCAATTTTCCATCAAAAGTCATTTTCCCAATAAGTCAACTTTGCAAATGGCTTGAAATTCTTCAATTTTGTGAACTTCTAACATCTTCTATGATCAAATAAAGATCATACACTATCAAAATGATGAAGAACACCCTTTGGTTGGGTCATTGGGGGCCTCAGATGCCCTGATTTTGCACTAACTTGCTCAAAAAGTCAACTCTTGATCAGATGACTTCCCCATGGAATTTCTTCATGAAAATTGATATGCATGATCCCTATACCATATAGAGACCAATAGAAACAAGAATGACCAAAAAATTTGGAGTTATGGCCTTTGAAACCAAAACCCTAATTTTAGGTCATCTATGTAGTTAAACCTGGCTCTGCTTCCATGCCATTCCCAGTTCTTGTGATTTTTGACATTCTTGACTTTGAGGAGATACAATATGATGCTTGAACATCCATGGACCCTTTGAAGTGATTGAAGACCTTTGGAGTGGCTCAAATGGCTCTTGGATTGCTCAGATCACAAACCCTAGATGAAGATGACTTAAACTTAATGTAGTGGATCAAAAATGCAATATGAGATGCTATGTTTGAACTTATGCATATGAAGAGATCACAAGCCATGGTGTGAATGGGTGAGGGCAAATTTGGGGTGTTTACAGCTGCCCCTATTCAAGCATGAGTTAGATGTGCAGGATGTAAGCAACGGCTTAACAGGCAAACAAGATAACTTGTGGTTGAATACCAAAGACAGTCCAAAATTTGCACTCACAGAATGAAGAAGAAAAGGGGTATAGATTGTAAAAGAAAATAAAGTATATTATAAAGTGCGGGCGACGGAGGACGACCGTCGAGCAGAGGACGACTGCTGGGGAAAGGGCAATGACGGGGACGGCCGACATGCTTGGGAAAATGCGGGAAATAAAGCAATGACGGGGACGGACGACATGCTGGGGATATAAGATATTATGATGGGGACGGCCATCATGTACAGCTATAGAATTCTCTGGGGATTAGGTAAAAATAAATGATGAGGTACGGTCATCAGGTTCATAAAGTAATGCAAACAACGATGGGGACGACCATCGGGCTAAACTGATGAAGGACGATCATCAGGAAAAGGAAAAGGGACCACGACGGGGACGGCCATCGGGTTAAAGAATAAATGAAATAATGATGAGGGACGGTCATCAAAGGTGAAGGACGATCACCAGGAAAAGGAAAAGGGACCACGACGGGGACGGCCATCGGGTTAAAGACTAAATGAAATAATGATGAGGGACGGTCATCAAAGGTGAAGGACGATCACCTAGCAGGGGACGGCTGCTCTGAAAGGGATAAGATGAGGGACGGTCATCTAAGGTGAAGGACGATCACCTGGCAGGGTACGGCTGCCGAAAGTATCGCGACATAGGACGAATGCCGGATAAAAGGTCGACGAAGGGGACGGCCATCGGATGAGCATGATGAAGGACGATCATCAAGAGGTGAAGGACGATCACCTAGTAGGGGACGGCTGCTCTCAAGATTTATCATGACATAGGACGAATGTCAGATAACAAGATCAACGATGGGGACGACCATCAGATAAAATGATGAAGGACGATCACCTGGCAGGGGACGGCTGCCGAAAGTATCGCGACATAGGACGAATTCCAGATAAAAGGTCGACGATGGGGACGACCATCGGATGAGCATGATGAAGGACGATCATCAAGAGGTGAAGGATGATCACCTAGCAGGGGACGGCTGCTCTCAAGGTTTATCATGACATAGGACGAATGCCGGATAAAAGGGGTTCTAATGAATAGAGACTCCACTGGGGAAAGGATGAGGGATGATCATCCAAAGGTGAAGGACGATCACCTGGCAGGGTACGGCTGCCGGAAGTATCATGACATAGGACGAATGTCAGATAGAAAAAGGTTGCTTTGCTGGCGACCTACTGGGGAATAGTAAACACGGACGAGTGTTTACATCCAAGAAATAAAAGGTATAAGTGTTTTGACGTTGTGTATAGATTAAAAATGCGGGCGAGCATCCCTAAGACCGTGATACGGACGAGTATCAGAAGAAACAAACACTTGACGCACATTCTGAGGTGATGATACGGACGAATATCAACTGGTTAACAAAGAACACGGACGAGTATTGATTCTGAGGGGACTCTTCTGGGGAATGGTAGACACAGACGAGTGTCTAAATTCAAGAAGACATAAGTGTTTGACACGTGTATGGATTAAAGATGCGGACGAGCATCCTTAAGACTACGATACGGACAAGTATCGGGTAGAAACAAACGCTGACACGTGTTCAGAGATGATGATATGGACGAGTATCAACTGGTTAACAAGGAACACGGACTAGTGTCAAATCTGAGGGGATTTGAGTGATATATACAAGATACGGACGGGTATTTGTATGAGTGAAACAAGTATGAGTGGTGTACAGGAGAGTGTTTAAACTGCTGGGGAGAGTGACACAGACGAGTGTCAAAAGGTATATTATAAACAAGTATATGCTTTACAAAGTGTTCAGGCAACTGTGCTGGGAAAAGCGACACGAACGGGTGTCAGGGAATTTGTATAAAGATGTATCTGTGAGTGCAAAGGGGACGCTTTGGCTTTCTACTGGGGACATGACACGGACGGGTGTCGGGAAGTATCTGTAATGTATAAGTGGTTTGTTTGTAGAGAAAGCTCGGGTGACTTCACTGGGGAATCATGACACGGACGGGTGCCAAAAGGGAAAAGCGTGCATTTGTATTTGTGAGTGTAAGGTCAATGCTTTAGCTTTAGCTCTCTGCTGGGGATATGACACGGACGAGTGTCAAGGAGTATCTGTATCTTTACGGAAGGTGCCTTGGCTCTCTGCCGGGGAGTTTTGGGAAGTCTTCTGTATGTCGTTGATGGATTGTCAGTATTTACAAGTGTTCGCTTCAGAATCATGGCTTATGATTATGCAGTATGTTTGATTTTTTGCCGTAATGCTCCGTATTAGACGGAATGCTACGCTTTGCGGGGAGAATATGATGTGAATGCTATGATTATGCAAAGATACCGATTCGGAATTCGGATCCCGTTGCCGCGAAGATCTCTGGTTGATCTGCTTGAAGTGGACATCCCAGCTGGGGATGAGATCACTGGTAGATCTAGCATATGGGACTCTGCTTGGGGGAATAGGTCACTGGTAGACCCGTCCCTGTAATGAAGGACCCAGTTGGGGTTTGCAGAAGCTTCCTTCACCCTGTCGTGAGATCTTCAGGTATTGCTCTTCTGAATAGAGGCTGGACTCTGTGGGGAGATGGTCCCCCGGCTTTTGCACTTGGCTGTGGAAGAATAGTAAATGGCAACTCGGTTGGGGAAGAAGAAAGACCATGGGAAGGTCTTCCTGGAGATTTCTGTAGGGGTCCTGCTGAGGATGATACTTGACAACTCAGCTGGGGGGAAAACCATCTCCGGTGCTAATTGGGAGATATACTGAGTAGATAATGGTTTGCCAGCTTACTGGGGTGAAGCTTTCATGCCCCATGTTATGCTTTGAATACCTGCAATCCCGAAAAGACAAAGAAGCGCACAAGTAATCCCGAGGTATCCCTTGTCGGGTTTCATCATAGGAGTTTAGACACTCCCGGGAGTAAACATATTTCCTGCAAGCACGTATTTTTTAGAAGAGAAGCATTTGTATTCATGCAATCAATATCTTAAAGACATCGAACATTTTGCAAACGAAAATCGAACGTATAAGACGAAACATGATTGAAAATCTGATTTTATTAATTCGTGTGCCCTGAATTGGCAAGATACAGTCAAAGAAACAAATCCCCTAAAATGAGGAGATTGTCACAAATTGAGAAACAAAAGATGTTGGCAATGTTGACGACGCTTTAAGGAACTTCCCTTGGCTATGACTCGTATGACTTTTGACGTTCTTCTCGTCTTGCTTTTTGAAGAAGGATGATTCTGATCGACGTTTGATCCTTTCGAATTTTACCAAGTTGTAAGTGATACAGACGAATTCAGAACGCAGTTGTTCACTTATTCCCTTATTTTGCGTGGACCGCCCTTTCGGGTTTTCAATCCACCGGGATACCCATTTTTGCCTGAGCTGTCCAATGCGGCTTTTCAACTCAGCGGGTGTACATTTTTTTGTTTATTTCCCTTATTTTTGCCCGAGTCTTTTATTCTGTTTTTGACTCGCCGGGATGCCCTATTTTTGCCTGGACTTACATTCTGTTTTTATGTCCAGCGGGTCATTTTCATGCGAAGTATTTTTTAACTGCATTTGAATTCACAGGGGACGGGAAGTCTTCACCATCCATAGTACTGAGCATGAGTGCTCCACCGGAGAAAACTTTCGTTACTACGAATGGTCCTTCATAGTTCGGAGTCCACTTGCCCCTGTGGTCTGTATGAGGAGGGAGGAGTCTTTTCAGCACAAGGTCTCCTACTTGGTATTCTCGGAGCCTGACTTTATGATCGAAGGCTTTCTTCATTCTTTTCTGATATAACTGCCCGTGACAAATTGCAGCCAATCTCTTCTCTTCGATCAGACTCAGTTGTTCGTATCGGGACCGGACCCAGTCTGCTTCGTTCAGCTTAACATCCATCAGTACCCGTAGAGAGGGTAATTCAACTTCAACAGGTAGGACTTCCTCCATACCATACACAAGATGATATGGTGTTGCCCCAGTGGATGTTCTGATTGACGTGTGGTACCCATGCAAGGCAAACGGTAGCATTTCATGCCAGTCCTTATAGGTAACTACCATCTTTTGCACAATCTTCTTGATATTCTTATTAGCTGCCTCGACAGCGCCATTCATCTTTGGCCAGTAAGGAGAAGAATTGTGGTGTTGGATCTTGAAGTCCTGGCATAGCTCTGCCATCATTTTGTTGTTTAAGTTAGAACCATTATCAGTAATGATTCGCTCGGGCACTCCATACCGACAAATGATATCTCTCTTCAGAAATCGGGCTACCACTTGCCTTGTAACATTTGCATAGGAGGCTGCTTCGACCCACTTGGTAAAATAGTCAATGGCTACCAGGATGAATCTGTGGCCATTTGAAGCAGTCGGTTCAATCTTGCCAATCATATCAATGCCCCACATGGCAAACGGCCAAGGTGAAGACATCACATTCAGAGGATTTGGAGGCACATGCACATTATCCGCGTAAATCTGGCATTTATGGCATTTTCTGGCGTAGGCACAACAGTCGGCATCCATTGTGATCCAGTAATAACCTGATCTTAGCAACTTCTTTGCCACGGCATGCCCTCCGGCATGGGTACCAAAGGATCCTTCATGCACCTCGTGCATCAACAAGTCTGCTTCTGTTCTATCAACGCATCTGAGGAGTACCATATCAAAGTTTCTCTTTTACAGGGAACCATCAGTATTCAGGAAGAAACTACCAGCTAGCCTTCTTAATGTCTTCTTATCATTGGAAGATGCCCCAGGTGGGTATGTTTGATCCTCCAAGAAGCACTTAATGTCATGGTACCAAGGCTTATCATTTTTAGCAACATCTGCTGCAAACACATATGCTGGTTTGTCAAGTCTGGACACTGAAATCCGAGGTACAAAGTTGGCAGCTTGAACTTTGATCATGGATGAAATGGTGGCAAGAGCATCTGTAAACTGATTCTCGTCCCGAGGGATATACTCAAGCTTGACCGTTGTAAATAAAGTCAATAACCTCCTTGTATAATCCCTGTAAGGTATCAGATGATCCTGGTGCGTGTACCATTTGCCGTTGGTTTGATTAATTACCAGAGCTGAATCTCCGAACACAGTCAAAGTCTTGATTCTGAGGTCAATGGCTTCCTCGAGACCCATAATGCAAGCTTCGTATTCAGCTTCATTGTTAGTGCAGTTAAAGGTGAGTTTTGCCGAGAAAGGCATGTGAACTCCCTTAGATGTAATGAGTACTGCACCAACACCACGACCATTCATATTAACAGCCCCATCAAACATCATAGTCCATTCTTCTTCTGGGTCAGGCCCTTCAGTGTGTTCGCGGTGATTTCTGGCGAACAACCTCTGGTTAACCAATTTCTTCAGAAAACTGGGTTACTTGCAGGACCAACCAAACAAGTCCTAGGACACATGTGCAATGATTCTGTCGAACTACTCTTAGTGTTGGTGATTGATTTACGGTTTGTTTCGTCAATGTTGTCAAAGTGTTAAGAACTTTGATCTTTGCAAGTAAAGTAAAGTTTAAGTTTAAAAATGAAATAAAGTAAAGGTTTTAAACAAGAATAAGAAGAAATGTCGAAGGCTATAACTTGCAGAAAACAGTAAATAAAGTTTAAAAATGACATAAACTTGATGAATAAACAAGTAATTTAAATAACTTTGAAATATAACTGGTGTTCAAACGTACATGGTTCCAAATATCAAACTCATTTTCTCTCACACTGGGTACTTAGAGTATTTTATAGGAATTTTGTATCAATTTTCACACACCTATTCTAAACACAAACTATCCTATTTATATACAAACAAAATAACTGCTTAGAACGGAAAAACTATAACTAAATGACAAGTGTCAGCCTGCATGTAATTTTCTTCTCTGAAACTTCCATGTTTCCAACTGCCAAAGGTTACAACCTTTTGAATTTGAATTCCTTTCTTTGGTGACGAAACCTTGCACCTCTTCAATCTGTCGAAACCCTTTAAAGAAGAAACAACTCTTCCAGCATCTGCCAAACCCTTTCTTTTGTCAAAACCCTCTTCTGTCGAAACGTCGAAAGACAACTTTCTTTTGTCAAATACTTAGCTACAAATAACTTTCCAACTCACTTCTGCCAGCACACTATTTGCCCTTCTGTCGAAATAAAGGAGCTTTAAACCTTGCCAGCAATTCTTGAATTCTCTTTCTTTTATTATCCTTCGACAAAGATGACCTCAAGCCTTAATTTCAGTCTGTCGAAATTATGGGTTTACAAATTGCCCCCCAGCAAAGATGTTTTCGACTATTCTTGGAGAAATATCTTTTGCTGTCGAAGTGACCTTTGACTTCCTGTCAGTCTCATTTATTGTAAAGTGATTTTGTTGAGTCCCAAGAAAACATCATGATTTCCACTTTATGAAAACGTCATGTCTAGCCCACGTTTTACACAATCTCCCATGACCCTATATTGTAGGTAAATCATGGCCTCCTACCAACTGCCACTTTCTAACTTCCACCAATGGATCAGAAATGCACGTCTCCACTTCCCAACTGAAAGTCTTTTTATTTTCCCTTTTTATTATTAATCATTTATTTCATCTTCTATAAATACCACCTTCAACAACATTTCATACTTTTCACATTCTTAACTCTTCTCTTACCCAAACGCAAAACTCCATTTAAAGACCTTTCAAAGCTCCTGTTCCTTCAACCTTTTCATCAAATCAATGGCTCCTCCAAAGACTACTACTAGCCGCAGTGCAAAAAAGGCAAAGAAGACCACGGATCTTCCTCCTGCTCACATACTATCTGGGCCCATACAAATGCAGCAACAACAGTATTTTCCAGAACCCCCAAATGAAAGGGAGAAAGCAAGCATTTACAGGTCACAGGTAATGATTCCCATTTCTGTTTCTGGAGTTCATCATGCTATGTTAGGCCCTATTTTTGATCCCACTGTTGACCCTAACCGTCTGAAAGAATTTTATCCCTGTTATTCTGCTTCTAAACCCATAGCTGCTAGCAAAAACCCTAGGCATGTCGAAACCTCATCCAAAGAACCTGAAATCCTCATGGCTTCGACAGAGATAGATCTGTCTTACCTAAACCAAACTAGGATTTTTAGGAGTCCCCCTTTGACGAAAGATCCCTCCGACTACTTAGCGTGGCTTACTAGGGTCTAAAAAGCCAAAGAAAAGTTTTGGAAGAAAACTGGTATTTATGACCTAATCCAACTGTCGAAGGAGGGTCCCCGTTATTGCCAAAACATGTTGTTAGCCTCTTTTTACTTTTGGGATAGTACTTACAATACATTCCATTTACCCTGTGGAATGATGACTCCTACCCTATTCGACATAGCAGCCATAACTGGCCTTAGTCCTTTAGGAGAAATCTTTAACCCTGAACACTTAAACAAGGATCCCATAGGCTTCGACACAAAGCATGCTGGGTACTCTGTTTTCATCACTCATCACCAAGGTGAAGACAATGAAGAAGTCTCCGACAGAGAGCATATTGCTTTCCTTACCCTGTGGTTAGCCAAATTTGTTTTCTGTACTAGGTCCCTTCAAGTGGCCAGAAGTTATATCATTATGGCCAATCAACTTCATAATGGAGTTGCATTCTGCCTGAGTGAGCTACTTTTGGCAAACCTCTATGAATCCTTGAGTGAGAGTGTAAGTAACCTCAAAACCCTTAAGGACAAAGGTAACATTAGTCTTACAGGCCCTTTCTGGCTCCTACAACTATGGTTGAATGCAACCTTTGAAACTTTCATCCCCATCAAAATGCCAGTAGTCGAAGAAGCAGTAAAAGAAAGGCGTGTCGAATGGCCTAGGTTGGTCCAACTGACCCCCACTGATGATAACATAAGCCTTCGACAAGCATTTACTGGCTACATCATGATGTTCGCCAAACGCTACAAATTCTCTCCTTCGATGGCACCATTCGCCAGCAGACTTGTAGGTCCAAGGTGGTTTACCAGACAACTCCCAGTGGAGAACCAGAAAGACGAAGACTCCTATATCTCCATTTGGGAAGCTTTTCTCATGCCAAGGCACTTTTTCTCCCACCATAGTCTCAACAACACAAAGGTATCCCTTATTGTTTACCAACCCAATCTGGTAGCTAGGCAGTTTGGATTAATTCAGACGAAGACGAAGCCTATCTATCACAAGAAAGGTGCTATCATATTTTATAACTCATTTCAAAACTTCGACAAATGTTTGGAGCTATACAACAAATTCTTCGACTCATCTTTAGAAGTTTATCCCACCATATTCCAACCAAGCTTCCTCTGTACTGAAGAATTCGACGTCTGGTGGAAGGAATATTATATCAACAGATTCTTTGACGTAGAAACCTTCACCACTCTTCTGACGAATGCTTTTACTTTTGTGCAGGACAAGAAGAAAAAAGGTACAGATCAGCATATCAAAGAAATTCAAAAGTTTCAAAAATATTTTAAACTATTTACAGGCCCAATGATCTTCGTCGAACCATAGGCGAAGCAGCAGTAACTTTAAAACAGAAATTCACAGAAAAATTGAATAAGTTGTTTTTTCCTTCATCTCTCCCACCACATGCACATTATGACTTTGCGTTCACTACTTTTCCTCCAAAGTTCCCTCCACTCCCTTCTGCAGAATTTGGGGTGGCCTTGTGTCCTCCATTTCCAGATTGGTTTGTGTGTGGATCTGATTTAAAACTGCTTCGCGAAAGAAACAAAAAACTTGCCGAACGTGTGGTTCCGACGAAGTATCACTTGGACAACTTCACTGGGCACCTTCATATTGGGATAGAACATGTTAGTGTGGACGAACCCATTCTTGAAGGTGTCGAAGAAATTGCATTCCTCTTTTTTGTTTCTAACTCCTCTTATTTCTATATCAATGTTCATGCAATTTTTCTTTTTCAGCTGTTAGAATTGTCAGGAAGACTGCTGGCGAAGGAACCTCCTCCAAAACAGTCGAAAAATCTCCCACAACTGCCAAGAAGGTTTCGACAAAAATAGAAAATACCTCCTTATTTATGTACTTCAACATTCCCTTATGCTGAACACTTCTTTTTCTACTGCAGGTAACTCGTACCCCAGCCAAGAAAAGAAAAACAGAAAAGAAGGAGGTAAGCGTCGAAGAGTCTGAGGACGAATCTCCTGAACCCCAACCTTTGAAAAGAAACAAAGGTCTAAAAATAAAAACAGTAGCATCCCAAAGATCTCTGGTCCATAGACGAACTCCCCCTGCTAGTCCAGTCAACAAAATTCCCTCAAGGAGTGAAAGAAGTGGAGACTCAAGTGTCCACACTGAGATTCCTCAGGTATTCACTTCGACCAACAACATTCCTAGTCTTGACTGCATGTATCCTTCTCTTATACTTCCTTTTTATGTTCTCTGTAGGTTGTCATTGATGTCGAAGAGACTTCTACAATCCAAGAAGAAAATGCCCCTTCTAATTCTGAGAGGACTTTGGCTGAAAGACTTCAAGATGATGCCACTCCAGATGCAGGTGTCCATGGACCTCAAACTTTGGATGAATTCGACCTCAGTGATTCTGAATCTTCTGGCAACAATTCTCCTTTTCGACCAGACTTCACTGCAGAAGAAAAAATAACTCCAGATCAAGATGCACCACTTCAAATACCAGCTGCTGTACCAGAAACTGACGAAGATGCTCTTGCTCAGGATGCACAAGCTCCAAATCCAACTGACACCACAATAGCTGACAAAAAGAATGTCGAAGAAGAGGTCACTCTGTCGAATCAACCAGGAGTCAACTTGAGCTTTGGAGGAACTTCTCAAAACGTTCCTTCTTCATCAAAAGTTCCTGCCGAAACCTCTTTGGGTACTGATTCGACGAGCTTGTCACACGAAGAGATTGAGAGCTTGAAAGTTAGAAAGCCCTTGGAATATTTAAAAGCCTTACTCAACTCCAGGTATAACTTCCAAGACTCCTCTCCCAGTGGTTCGACAGCTTCAAGGGCCACTTCTGACATCCAACCCATCAGTGTCATTATGGATGAGATTAAAGCAAAAATCCTTGGGGTAGACATGTTTGAGATCTTGGCTGAAAACGCTTCTGCCCAATATGATCTGAAGAAACTCCTGAAACGGGCCAATTTGTTGGAGGCTTCGACTGAAGAAAGCCGTTTGGTGATGGACTTGATGTCCTTAATTGATTCCGTCAGTGCTGATTTGGTTCGACAAAAGGAGTTTTCCCAAAACATCACAGCCAAGTCTGAAGAACAAGTTTCAGAATGGAACATTGTAGCTTCTTCGACAGAAAAGATCTCTGAACTGAATAAGCTTTCTGACGAATACACCAAAGCTGCTGCTGAGTGTGAAACCAACATTCAAGCTTACCAGGCCCAGATTGCTGATCTTCAAAAGAAAATCCTCCAAGAAAAGGAACGCCAGACCTCTCTCCAACGGCCCAATCAAGAAGCAATCGACAGTGAACTTCAGAAAGGGCTACAACATGCAGAATCAGCCCAACAACTTCACAGGGAAATTGATGAATTGACTGTCAGCAAGAGTCTCTGCGAGCGTCGAATTCAGCTTCAGAAGAAAAAATTCGACGAACTCAAAGCTACCTTCCTTCGACATTAGCTTGTAATAGGAATTAGGAAATTTTATTTGTTTAAGGATTTTTAACAATTTCATATGTAATGCTATTTCACGCCATCTGTTTGGCGAAGACAAGTTTTATTTGCAATTTCAATTTGTTCCTATTTTTATTTCCTGCAATGTTGGTTTATACTTCTTCAAGTACTTTCCATTTATTTTCAGCACTCTTCTGTCTTTTTCTATTTCTTCGACTTCGTATGCACCATTTGAAAAAACTCTTAGAATTTTGAAAGGTCCTTCCCATTTAGGGGACCATTTTCCCATCACTCTATTTTTCTTCTCCATGGGCAAGATCACTTTCCAAACCAAATCATTTACTAAAAAGGCTTTGAATTTTACTTTTTTGTTATAAAACTTTTCGACTCTCTCTTTCTGCCTTCTTATTAATTCTAAAGCATGCAACCTTTCTTCATCTAAATCAACTAACTCATCCATCATCATACTCCAATAGATTTCAGATGGAATCTCATGATGTCTTTGAATTCGTATTGACTGTAAACAGATTTCGACTGGCAATACTGCATCATGTCCATAGGTTAATTTAAATGGGGTAGAATTAGTTGCCTCCTCAGGAGATGTTCGACAAGCCCAAAGGATTTGATCCAGAGTCTTGTGCCAATTTCTTGGTTTTTTACCCACATGCTTCTTTATCAGGTTTATTACTACTTTGTTGGCTGCTTCGACCTGACCATTTGCTTGGGCATAATAGGGTGTCGAAGTCAACAACTTAAAACCTGTCTCTTTTGCAAATGCCTGCATATTTCTTCCAGTAAACACAGATCCTTGATCAGTGGTTATAGTCTCTGGTATTCCAAATCTATACATTATGTGTTTCTGGATGAAGTCTATGACTGCTTCCTGATCTACATTCGTCAAAGGTATGGCTTCAATCCACTTAGTGAAATAGTCTACTCCTACTAAAATGTACTTCTGCCCTTTTGAAGAGGCTGGTCGAATTTCACCAATCAAATCTAAAGCCCAACCTCTGAATGGCCAAGGCTTTATAATAGAATGTAACTCACTTGCTGGCACATGAGGTATGCCAGCATGAATTTGACATTCCTGACAACCCTTTGCAAATTCGACACAATCTTTCAACATGGTTGGCCAATACATCCCTTTGTTGGCTGCTTCGACCTGACCATTTGCTTGGGCATAATAGGGTGTCGAAGTCAACAACTTAAAACCTGTCTTTTTTGCAAATGCCTGCATATTTCTTCCAGTAAACACAGATCCTTGATCAGTGGTTATAGTCTCTGGTATTCCAAATCTATACATTATGTGTTTCTGGATGAAGTCTATGACTGCTTCCTGATCTACATTCGTCAAAGGTATGGCTTCAATCCACTTAGTGAAATAGTCTACTCCTACTAAAATGTACTTCTGCCCTTTTGAAGAGGCTGGTCGAATTTCACCAATCAAATCTAAAGCCCAACCTCTGAATGGCCAAGGCTTTATAATAGAATGTAACTCACTTGCTGGCACATGAGGTATGCCTGCATGAATTTGACATTCCTGACAACCCTTTGCAAATTCGACACAATCTTTCAACATGGTTGGCCAATACATCCCTTGTCGAAATAGTAGCCATTTCATCTTATGCCCTGCTTGGTGGGCACCACATGCACCACTGTGTACATTCGACAAAGCTATATAAGCTTCAGTCTCTCCTAGGCACTTTAGTAGAACTCCCTCTGCAGTCTTTTTAAACAACTCATTTCCAAAAAGCACATAACTTATAGCTCTATACTTTATCTTTCTTTCGACTGTCTGGTTTGGATTTTGTAAATAATCTTTGATAGGTTTTCTCCAATCTCCTACCTCTGGATTATCTATATTAAAAATCTCAAAGTTTTCTTCATCACCATATCCCAATCTTATTGTCTCCAAATCAGATGGGGACAGTCTGGTGGATAAAACTTTTCCTCTCACTTCGACAACTTTCATCAGATTTTCCTTCGACACTTTATACCCTGAAGCCAATTGAGCCAGGTCATTTGCTTCCTGATTTTCTAATCTGGGAATGTGTCTAAAGACTACACTGTCGAATCTCTTGAGGAGTCTGTTGGCTATCACAAAGTACATGATCAAATTTTCTTTGACACATTTGTACTCTTTCGTCAATTGTTTTATCACCAACTCAGAGTCACCCATTATTTCGACCTCTGTTGCCCCCAATTCCAACAAAATTTCAAGTCCAGCAATTAAAGCTTCGTATTCTGCCTCATTATTTGAGCAGAACCCTTCTATTTTGTACTTGGACTTTGTTGGAATTTTATTGGGAGAAATAATTAATACCCCAACACCTGTTCCATTTTTATGACTGGAACCGTCGAAATATAATTTCCAAGGCTCTCTTTCGACATAATTAGTCTCATCTCCAAGTATGGAGTGGTCAGCTATAAAGTCAGCAACTACTTGTCCTTTAACAGCTTTTAGAGGCGTATATTTTAAAGAAAATTCAGTCAAGGCTAAAGCCCATTTTCCAATTCGACTATGTAGAATAGATTTAGACAACATATGCTTTATTACGTCGAAATGAGAAGATATATGTACATCAATGGGTTTTATATAATGCTTTAATTTTGTACAAGAGAAATACACACACAAACATAATTTCTCTATCATACTATATCTAGTTTCAGCATCATTTAAGACTCTGCTGAGATAATAAATGGCTCTTTCGACGCCATGTTCATCTTCTTGACAAAGCATACTTCCTAATGTTCTGTCAGATGCTGATATGTAGAGCCTCATGCTTCTTTTTCGACAGGGAGATATTAAGACTGGAGGATTTGCCAGATACTCCTTGATCTTGTCGAAGGCATCTTGCTGCTCTTGCCCCCAAGTGAAACCCTCCTTCTTCAGTCGAAGCAGAGGTGAGAAGGCCTGAGTCTTTCCACTAAGGTTGGAGATGAACCTTCTGAGAAAGTTGATTTTCCCTAGTAGAGACTGCAATTCCTTCTTTGTCGATGGCGCTTTTGCTTCCATTATTGCTTTAGCTTTGTTTTCATTAATTTCAATCCCTTTCTTGTGGACCACAAAGCCTAAGAAGTCCCCAGCCTGCACACCAAAAGCACATTTAAGAGGATTCATTTTCAAACCAAACTTCCTCATCCTTTCAAAGGACTGTCGAAGATGGTTAATATGGTCCAAGCCTGAAGCAGATTTAATCACAATGTCATCTATATAAATTTGCATAAATGTTTCGATGAAATCATGAAAAATAGAATTCATGGCCCTTTGGTACGTAGCTCCAGCATTTTTCAAACCAAAGGGCATGACTACCCACTCATATGTTCTTATTGCTCCTGGACAACGAAAAGCTGTTTTTGGAACGTCTTCTTCAGCAATGAAAATCTGGTTGTAACCAGAATAGCCATCAAGCATACTTAAATACTCATGGCCTGCTGCAGAATCTACTAGCATTTCTGCTACTGGCATAGGATACTCATCCTTAGGGGTGGCTGAGTTTAGATCTCTAAAATCAATACACACCCTCAGTTTGCCATTTTTCTTAATCACAGGAACAATATTAGCAATCCATTCGACATACCTTGTTGTACGGATGAATTTGCATTTTAGAAGCCTTTCGACTTCTTCTTTGATTTTCGACAGAATTTCAGGTGCAAAGCGTCTGGGAGTCTGCTTTATTAGCTTCTTCCCTTCCAGTATTGGCAACTTCAATTCAACCAAACTTCTGTCTAAACCAGGCATTTCGTCATAATCCCAGGCGAAGCAGTCTTTAAACTCATTCAGCAGTTGGATTATTTCGACTCTGAGTTGAGGATTCAACTTGGCACTGATGTAAGTGGGCCTTTTCTCTGCCCCCAGTCCCAGATTAATCTCCTCTAAAGGATCCTGTTCCACCATCTTCATATTGGTTGAGGTTGGATCTTTTTCGAACCCCAAAGGTTCGTCATCATAAATGGAATCAAGTCTTTGACTCTGCCATTCACCATTTGAGTCTTCTTCAAAACTCTGCTTTGCATGTTGTTCCTCAATACTTTCTTGAGGATGTTGTTCTTCGACAACCTGAGTGCTGGTTTCGACAGCCATCTTCCTAACTTCAGCCTCAAGGGCCGTTTTGAGTTGTTTTTCGGCTATATAAGCCGAAATCCTTTCCATTGCTGAAACTTCAGTCATTTTCACTGAATTCACTCCCCCATCCAGTTGGGTTAACATGGGCAGTTCCCCAAGTGTAATTTGTCTCCCCAATTATTTCTTTATCCCACTGGAAACCATGCGTAGGATGGAGGTACATGGAACAGTAAGCATTGTCAGAAGCTGTTAGGTCGAAAGCAGCAGGATTGCATGGTGCTATATGGGCCAGGTTCTTGTCGAAGTTACGACTAGTGACATTGTTCACATCAGCTGTGAAGTAACTTTGATCTGCCTCTATGTTTTCGACAATCCCATCTGGCCTCCAGATTGCTATCCTTTGATGCATGGAGGATGGCACAGCCCCAATCCCATGGATCCATTCTCTTCCCAACAGTAAGTTGTAATTCGCCTTTGATGCTATCACCACAAACATTATAGGCCTAGTGATGGATCCTACAGTCAAGTTCAGTTGTATTACCCCCAGTGTTGTCCCTACTTTACCTTCATAGTTGGACAACACCATATTGTGAGGCTTAGTGTCGGAGTCATCTTTTCCAATCCTCTTTATCATGTAATGAGGAATTAAATTTACAGCTGCTCCACCATCTATCAGAATTTTGTTGACACCCACGTTTTCTACCTTTCCTTTTATGAAGAGAGGCTTTAAGTGAGCCTTCATTGCATCATCTGGCTTTTCGAAGAAAGCATTTTGCTCTTCGACACAGCCATTGTTCATTATGTAGTAGCATACAGGCTTCAAGCCTATGCTGTCATCTTCCATGTCATCCTCTTCGTCTTTGACTTCCATTATCCTGTCATAATCTCTGGGCAGCACAGAAACCACATTGCAGGTTACGTCGAAAGAGGCATCTGATTCTGAACTAAATTCATCTGTGACTTCTTCGTCCACTGGCATTCTGTTGTTTGTTTTATGCATTTCTGTGGTGTCACTAGATCCATTCTTCTGAGGGGTTTCTTTTTCTGCCAGAGGTATCCCCTTGTTTGTGATCTGCACACATTTGCTTGATTCAGCTTCCTTCTGCCCAACCCTTTTGTGTTCTACAGTTTCCTTTTCAATTTTCTTCTGCCTCTGGAATCTTCTCCATTGGGATCTGGACATAGGATTCTTCCCTTTGTAGTTTTCAGAGACGTATTTTGGCCTTGCCTCCTTTTTAACTTCCATTGAGGGACCTCTGTTCACTTCAAAGCTCTTCCATTTCTTCTGACCTTGGGCATCCCTTATAGGTTGAACCCATTTGTCATCTTTTGGTCTGTTGGATGGTTTATAAGTGTTGAAACGTCTTTCTCCCACTCCTTGGATGTGATGCTTCCCTCTTCTTGGGTCGAATCTTTCGTTTCTGGTTGGTGGGATTGTCC
The DNA here is from genome assembly GCA_963966055.1 of Lathyrus aphaca. NCBI lineage: Eukaryota > Viridiplantae > Streptophyta > Magnoliopsida > Fabales > Fabaceae > Lathyrus > Lathyrus aphaca. The sequence goes on from OZ014520.1 coordinate 446,308,009, forward strand.
CCCAATTTCTTTTTCTCTGGGTCTTTTCTGCTGCTTCTAAGTCATCAGCTGCTTTCTTGTCGAACACAGCACTGCATCTTGGGCAAAGCATAACTTTTGCATTCTTCCTTTGACATCTCTGGATGAATTCGACAAAACTCTCGTTCTCTTCTGGGTAAACCAGCTTCTGATGCTTCTCTTGACGTTTCTTTCCCTTGTTGGTGTCTGGTCCTCCCTTTTGAGTGATTTCCACCATATGAATCCCAGCATTCTATTCAGTTGTAATTTTCAATTTGTTCATTTTTTCGACTAGCATCATTTCCTCTGGGATATTCTCCTTTGACTGACTCACATTTCCCTTTGGGTGTAAACCCTTATAGACGTATTTGCAGCAGTGTGCAACCCTTTCGACAGGATGTTCTTCAGTTCTGGTGGTACCACTGTTTATTGGTTCGACAGTGAGGGAATTGTCATCAGTCCCTGCTGTTTTGATCTCCTCTTGGTCAAGGCCCTCAGTGGCCTCTTTTTGGACGATGAGGGTTTTGTCATCCTCCTCTTCGTCATCCTTTTTGAAGGAATCTCCCCATCCTGTGGGTTTGATTTTGTTGATATCTGTTTTGGAGCTTGGTGGTGCTGAATATTTCACCATGAAGTCGAACTTCCCATTCGATTCTCCTAAAGTGTCCCAGATCACCCCCTGCTCAGCATCTCTTTCATAATTTTTCTTGTCGAAACTTCTTCCCACTTTGACTGTATTTCTTTCGTCGAAACCTTCAGTAGTTTCAATGGCATTCTCACTGTCGAAGTCTTCAGAAGCTTTGACTTCTTTTTCCTCAGCCTGGTCAGCAAGATCATCACCTTCTTCCACCACATTTACTTGGGTGTCGAAGCCTTCAGCAGCTTCTATCATGGTGAAGTTGGTGTCGAAGCTTTCAGTGACTTCTACCATTTCGAAATTTTCCTCTGCCATGATCTCCATTTCGACCACGTTTACCATTTCTGGTTCAGCATAATTGGCCTCCACAACCTGCATGGGATTGGAGTCAATCCTCATCTGCTGCTTGGCTTTGTCTCCAAACTTCAGCCTTCCATTTTGGATTGCGTTCTGGACAAGATCCCTGAAAAGGTAACATTGAGAAGTTTTATGACCCAAAAAATTATGGTATTTACAAAAACCTCTCTTTTTCTGTTGGTCTACAGGAGGCTCCTTAGTGCCTGCTGGTTTTATTAACTGACCATCTTTGACTAATAAATCAAATATTTCATCACACTTAGTGATGTCGAATGTATAGGTTCTTTTAGGGAACCTGTCATTCTTTTCCACTTCGACTGGATTTTTTCCATTCGACGGGGCTAAGACTTTACAAGAATATGGAGGGCCTTGTTTTAATTCTGCAAGATCAATTTCTTGCTGGTCGAAAATGACTGGTTCGCTTTCGTCATAATCATCTTCTTGAATTATTCCTACATAGGCCACTCTTTCCTTTTTGTTTTTATTTGATCTAAATTTTTCATTTTTTAGTCTTTCTATTTGCCTCACTCTGTCTGCCAGTTGTGCCATGTCTCTCAAGTACTGGGTATCCAGTTTTTTCCTTATGGAATAATCTAGACCCCCTGCAGCCATTTCGACTAGTTCCTGTTCCGGCACTTGCGTAAAGCATCTGGCCTTTAATAATCTAAACCTATTCAAATAGTCATCTATAGGTTCAGAAAATTTTCTTTTGACACTTGCCAATTCTTTCAAACTTATCTTGGTTTGTCCCATATAAAATTGTTCATGGAACAATCTCTCTAATTGGGTCCAAGTAAAAATTGAAGTTGCAGGAAGTGATGTAAACCAAGTGAAAGCATTTTTTGTCAAAGAACTTGGGAAATATTTCATCCTTAAGTTCTCATTATTAGCAATCTCTCCTGCCTCTATCAAGTAACGTGCCACGTGTTCTATGGTGGACTCACTGGTATCCCCTGAGAACTTGGTGAATTTGGGGACTTTCCACCTTAGTGGTAACTCTTGTTGTAAGACAAATTCAGACAAGGGGGAAGTATAACTAGGTCTTTGTAATCCTATGTTTACTCCATTTTGTGCCATTATTCTCTCAACCATGGTGGCAATATTATTTTCGACAGGCATGTTATTGTAACGCATTCTCTGCTGTAATACTTCGTCAGCATTTTGGTCTCTCTGGACTATTATCCTTCTTGGTTCCTTTCGAATAGGCTCTTCTACATTAGGCTGTTCAACTATCACCTCTTGGCCCCTAGGATTTTCATGAGGGTTTCCCAATGGCCTTTGGTTTATAGTAAGTTCCTCTTCGACAGCCCTATTGGCAGGGTTCTGATTTAATTGCATTCTTTGCTGCGCTTGCGGGACTCCAAAAAAGTCAGCAATGCGTGCCATCTGTTCTGCCAATATTTGGTTTGTTTGGGTAGTGTTTTGTATTAAGGGATTAAACACTTCTCCCATTTGTTGTGTCAAAGCCTGCACCATATCATGATTACTTTCATCCATCTGTTGACGAATTACTTGTGCAGAATGGTTCGTCATAGTGGGCATATGGAAACCTGGTGGAACTTGATTCATTCTGTTGCCATTTCCACCATATCCTGATCCCTGCAATGGTGATGACATTTGAGCCATAGCATCAGAGAATAATGGTGACGAATTATGTAGGCTTGCCATCATTGAAGTTGGCATTCCATATGGTTGTTCCCTCCCAGTCAAAGGCTGAGAATAATTCAGATATGTCCTGAATGTATTTCCTCCAGGGGGAGGGGTTCCCAAGGGTCTGGCGTGTCCCATGGTGGAAGAACTAGGCGCATTCTGGGATCCTGAACCTGTTGGTATGGAATCCCCCAAAGGAGGCCTAATTTGTTCTAAAACAGGGCCAGACGCTGGTATTGTTCCTGACGAAGGGATAGGATTGGAAACTGGTATTGTTTCGTCAGGATTGTTTGAAGTATTTGGCAAGTTAGCCATGTTTCTTCTTCTTGTTCTCTTTGGTCTCTCTACGTCGGTTACGGCTAATTTACCGCTTCTAAGAATCATACAACGTAGCAAGGAACAATTTGTCTAAGAAGTTCTCTATTAGATTTTATCAAATGCACTAGTCCCACCGGGTGTGCCAATTTGTTCGCGGTGATTTCTGGCGAACAACCTCTGGTTAACCAATTTCTTCAGAAAACTGGGTTACTTGCAGGACCAACCAAACAAGTCCTAGGACACATGTGCAATGATTCTGTCGAACTACTCTTAGTGTTGGTGATTGATTTACGGTTTGTTTCGTCAATGTTGTCAAAGTGTTAAGAACTTTGATCTTTGCAAGTAAAGTAAAGTTTAAGTTTAAAAATGAAATAAAGTAAAGGTTTTAAACAAGAATAAGAAGAAATGTCGAAGGCTATAACTTGCAGAAAACAGTAAATAAAGTTTAAAAATGACATAAACTTGATGAATAAACAAGTAATTTAAATAACTTTGAAATATAACTGGTGTTCAAACGTACATGGTTCCAAATATCAAACTCATTTTCTCTCACACTGGGTACTTAGAGTATTTTATAGGAATTTTGTATCAATTTTCACACACCTATTCTAAACACAAACTATCCTATTTATATACAAACAAAATAACTGCTTAGAACGGAAAAACTATAACTAAATGACAAGTGTCAGCCTGCATGTAATTTTCTTCTCTGAAACTTCCATGTTTCCAACTGCCAAAGGTTACAACCTTTTGAATTTGAATTCCTTTCTTTGGTGACGAAACCTTGCACCTCTTCAATCTGTCGAAACCCTTTAAAGAAGAAACAACTCTTCCAGCATCTGCCAAACCCTGTCTTTTGTCAAAACCCTCTTCTGTCGAAACGTCGAGAGACAACTTTCTTTTGTCAAATACTTAGCTACAAATAACTTTCCAACTCACTTCTGCCAGCACACTATTTGCCCTTCTGTCGAAATAAAGGAGCTTTAAACCTTGCCAGCAATTCTTGAATTCTCTTTCTTTTATTATCCTTCGACAAAGATGACCTCAAGCCCTTAATTTCAGTCTGTCGAAATTATGGGTTTACACAGTGTGAACAGGCTCTTCATGATCTTTTGCTTTGATGAACATGATGTCTTCATCAGGGAAGTCAAATCTCATAGGCTGGTAATCATCAATGGGTTGCTCAGCAAGATAATCAGACAATACACTGCCCTTGATGGCTTTCTGAGATGTGTACTGGATGTCATATTCTGTGAGGATCATTTGCCATCTTGCAACCCGTCCGGTAAGTGCTGGCTTCTCAAAAATGTACTTAACTGGGTCCATCTTTGATATCAATAAAGTAGTGTGGGTCAACATATACTGTCTCAGTCGGCGAGCAGCCCACGCTAAAGCACAGCAAGTTTTCTCGAGCAGTGAATAACGTTGTTCACAGTCGGTAAACTTTTTGCTCAGGTAGTATATTGCATACTCTTTTCGACCAGACTCGTCATGCTGGCCCAACACACACCCCATTGACTCTTCTAATACTGTCAAGTACATTATTAGTGGTCTTCCTTCAACTGGGGGCATAAGGATTGGAGGCTCTTGTAAGTATTCCTTGATCTTGTCAAATGCCCTCTGGCAGTCTTCGTTCCACCTGACCGTATGTTCTTTTCTTAACAGCTTGAACAAAGGTTCACAGGTTGCTGTAAGGTGAGATATGAACCGTGAAATGTAGTTCAATCTACCTAAGAACCCCCGAACTTCTTTCTCAGTCTTCGGTGCAGGCATTTCTTGAATGGATTTGACTTTATCAGGGTCAACTTCAATCCCTTTCTCACTTACAATAAATCCCAGCAACTTACCAGATCGCACCCCGAATGTGCACTTGTTGGGGTTCAGCTTCAGTTGGTACTTCCTCAAACGCTTGAATAGCTTCAACAGATTTACCAGGTGGTCTTCTTCCGTGAGGGACTTGGCAATCATGTCATCCACATAACATTCAATTTCTTTATGGATCATGTCATGGAATAATGTTACCATAGCCCGTTGATACGTTGCACCAGCATTCTTCAGTCCGAATGGCATCACCTTATAACAGAACGTGCCCCAGGGTGTGATGAAAGTTGTCTTCTCCATGTCTTCAGGTGACATCTTGATCTGATTGTATCCTGAAAATCCGTCCATGAAGGGGAATACCGAGAACTGAGCCGTATTATCAACCAATACATCAATGTGAGGTAATGGGAAATCATCCTTTGGGCTGGCTCTGTTCAGATCCCGGTAGTCCATACACATTCTCACCTTGCCATCTTTCTTAGGCACAGGTACAATATTAGCAACCCACGGCGGGTAGCTAGTCACAGCAAGGAACCCGGCATCCCACTGCTTTTGTACCTCTTCTTTGATCTTCATTACCATGTCTGGGCAAGTACGACGCAGTTTCTGTTTAACCGGTGGGCAATCTTCTCTTAAAGGCAGCTTGTGCATGACAATATATGTGTCCAACCCTGGCATATCCTGATAAGACCAAGCGAACACATCCACATATTCACGAAGCAGGTCAATCAGTTGCTCTTTTACTGAGTCTTGTAAGCAGGCCCCGATCTTAACCTCCTTCACGTCTTCATCCGTACCAAGATTAATCGTTTCGACCTCCTCCTGATGAGGAGTGATAACCTTCTCCTCTTGCCTTAACAACCTGGCTAGCTCTTCAGGAAGCTCATAATCCTCTTCAACCCCTTCATTAGCTTGATTGATTGGATTTTCAAAGTCATACGAAGTCATAGCTGTGTTGTTGTCGGTGCAGTCTGAAAGGCACTCTCTGCAAGGGTTTAGATTGTTCATTTTAGTGATTGATTTTAATCTTTGTTTAGAAAAAGTGAAATAAAGTTATCATTTTGGAAAACATTGCCATTTTATTTTTTGTACAAAAAGAAAAATGAAAAACAGTGAGTGGAAAAGGAAAAGACTCATTTGCAAAAGATGTCCGATATTCATTGATTGATCTGTTTGCACAAAATTACAAAGATGGCCCGATTACAAAATGAGTCTTGTCATCTTGGGCAAGATGCAAGACTTGATGCATGCTTAAAAATACAGGAAATAATAATTACTCTGCAGGAGTAACCCTTATAATTTCCTGGGAAGACCAGTTTGAGATACGCCTCCCCGGGATCCTTGGACGTATCCAGCTCTCCAGGTTGCGGTCATCTTCCGACTCATCTTCCAAGTTGTTCACTGCATCCGGGGTGAGCATTCCCCCGCTGACAAAGTTGGGCTTCTTGGCAGCCTCTGATTGATCTTGTTGAGTTGGTTTGTAACCCAACCCAAATCTGTCCTCCTTCTTCTCCACGGGCAGCAACTTGCCCCAGCCTTGGGCAGTCCCCTCTTCAACAACCTTCCTGGCTTGCTGATAAGACGTCATGGAGGTTCCCAGTACAGCAAATGCTTCATTTATGTTCAGAGCCTCAAATCCCTGGCTCATGGTTTCATGGATTTCTCCATCCATCTCAATATACTTGTACGTAGCCAGATGGCTAACAAAGATATCTTCTTCACCAAAGATGGTGATGATCTGGCCTTCCCACTCGAATTTCAGCTTCTGGTGAAGGGTAGACGTAACTGCGCCAGCGGCATGGATCCAAGGTCTACCCAACAAATAGTTGTAGGCCGGCTGAATGTCCATCACATAGAAGGTAATTTTAAAAGTCTGCGGGCTAATCATCACAGGCAGATCAATCTCTCCTAGCACTGATCTTTTAGAGCCATCAAATGCTCTTACCACCAGATTACTCGGACGCAATGCCAAGCCATCATACTCCAGCTTCACCAAGGCTTTCTTTGGTAGAACATTGAGTGAAGATCCAGTGTCCACCAGTACATGGGATAGAACAACACCCTTGCATTCTAGAGTGATGTGTAAAGCCTTGTTGTGGTTGCGTCCCTCGGTTGTTAAGTCAGCATTGGTAAAGCCCAGCCCATGACTGGTGTTGACATTTGCTACCACGGTTTCCAGTTGATTAACAGTGATCTCTTCTAGCACATATGATGCGTGCAAGACTTTCAGTAATGCATTCCTATGAGCTTCTGAGCACATCAGCAGGGATAATATGGAGATCTTTGAGGGAGTTTGGTGAAGCTGATCCACCACCTTGTAATCACTTCTCTTTATAATTCTCATAAACTCGTCTACATCTTGCTCAAAAGATGTCTTCTGAGTTTCTTTGACAATTGGCTCTTCAACTACCACACTCTTTCCTTTTGCTTTGGCAGCAGCTTCTGCCTCGGCGTTAGGTCTTTGCAATTGTGAGGCAAAAAGGCGTCCGCTTCTGGTGAAGCCTCCGCCTCCCCCAACATTATCAATCTGTGGAGAAGAAGTTGAAGAGTCCAAAGTGATTTTCTCTCCGTTGCAGTAGAGGTCAGAGCCATAATGCCAAGGTATGGCATTACTGCTTTCATATGGAACGGGTCCAGGCACCGTGATGGTAACTGGACTGACTGCTGCAGAGGAGGGTACTGAGATGGTGTGCGGATCGTAGTAAATGGTGACCGGTGACCTGACAGGAGATGCCACTGTTTGTTGTTGAAAGTTGTTGTTTGGAGGAACATATGCTGGATCATAATAAATGGTGACTACTGAGATATCTTCATCAATTTCTGTTGGCGTTGTAGAAGATTCTGCTGAATGAAGGGGTGCTGATGTTGTAGAAGAAATGGTTGTTGACATCTGGCTTGTTGAAGTGATGGACGGAGCCGTTGTTGATGATATCGATGAATTGGTCGGAATGATTGTTGTTGCAGTTGTAGAAGAGTCAGGAATTGTTGTCAGAGGGATTGCTGGATTTGTAGGCGCTGATGTTATGATATGAAGTATACCACTTTTGATAAGACCATCTATGCCGCTTCTCAAGTTATCACACCCGTTGACCGAAATGTTACAATAACCACAACCGAGCTCACACCCGGGGAACATCTGGTATTCTAGAAGCTGAGCTTTAATTTCTACCAGAGGTGTCCGAATCTGTCCAACACTGGTGATTAAGAAAGATGGCTTATCTTCCTCAATAGCATTAATTCTTGGTCCTCCATGATTGGGCATGGGATTCTTGTTGACATTTGGAGGGGGTGCAAAGTTGAGGGCTTTGGAATCCACCAGATCCTGCACCTTCATTTGTAAAGCCCTGCATTTCTCCGTACTGTGGCCAGGTGCATTGGAGTGAAAAGCACATCTGGCGTTGGCGTCATAATTTCTAGGAAGACTGGAAGGATCTGGTGGTGCCAATGTCCTTAGCTCAACCAAGTTGAGTTTCAGGAGTTGTGGCAATAAAGCGGCATAAGGCATAGGGATAGGGTCAATCACCCTATTTGCCTGTGATGGTCTTTGTTGAAAGGGTCTTTGTTGTTGATTGTTGTTGTTGTTGTTGTAGTTTCTCTGTGGTGGATACTGAACTTGTTGTTGGTAATGTGGTTGTTGTTGTGGTTGATAAACTGGTTGCTGAGGAATCGGAGCTGGAATAGTGACAGCTGCCACTGACCTATGAACATACTGAGGTCTGCCCCTGTTGGCATGAATAGCATTAGTCTCACCGGTTCTTCTAGGTCCCACAAAAGGCTTCCTAGGATTGCTTGACGAACTTGCACCATTATCAGTAATTTTGCCCATCTTCAGAAGGCTTTCAATTCTTTCTCCAGCTATGACTACGTCAGCGAAGCTGGTGGAAGAAAAGGCAGCTAGCTTATCAATATATGTTCCTTGCAGAGTGTTCATAAACATGTCGGCCATTTCTCTTTCCGACATGGGTGGCTGGACAGCAGCAGCAAGCTGTCTCCACCTCTGGGCATATTCCCTGAAGCTTTCTCTGGAGGATTGAGACATTCCCATCAAGAGGGTCCTGTTAGGAGCCATGTCCAGGTTGTATTGGTACTGCCTGATGAAGGCTTCAGCTAGGTCCTTCCAGCATCTGATTGTAGCTCTGGTCAAGTGAGAGTACCACTCCCTTGAAGCCCCAGTTAAACTATCTTCAAAGTAAAACATCCACAGTTTTTCATCCATGGTGTATGCTTTAAGTCTCCCCAGAAAGGACTACAGGTGAGTTCGTGGACAGGAAGTTCCATTGTACTTCTCGAAGCACGGGGGTTTAAACTTGTGGGGAATTCTTACCCCGTCTACTAAGCCCATATCCATGACATCAAAACCCAGGGAATTTTGAGACTCTAGAGATCTCAATTTCTCAGCAATCTCATCAAGCCTCTTATCATAGGCTTCATCCCCAGCTCCCATCACAGTGAACTGCTCTTCTTGGGGGTCTTCTTGTAAGACTCTTCCTCCAGTAGTATTTCCTTGCACAATACCCGGGATGTTGACTTCCGGATGCAGATGAGGCCCATATACTGGTGGGTTAATATGAGGTTGACCCCTCTCATTGTTACTTGTTCCTCCAGTTCCCAGAGGAGGCTCTTCCGGGGTTTGCCTTTCTACCAACGCCCTCAATCTCTCTTGGCTTTGGGCCAAGCCATTCATTACTTCCATGAACTGGGTCATTTGGTTTCTCATCTCCAGCCTTTCATCAACCATCTGGGTCCTGACCTCCGTCAGCTCTTGCTGTACTTGATCCATCTGGATACCAGGAAGGTTGTTGCGAGTAGGATATCTGTGTGGACGGTTGAGAGGGAACACCCGACGGCGAGCAATAATTCCTGAACCACAACAGAGTTAGTAACAAACAAAACAAAAACCTACAAAACAAAACAAAAGTTAGTATGCAATGCAGTATGCTTATTTGTTTCCAAGGTATCCGGCTTGGTACTTGGTTTTGACCTTTCCAGACCCTGAGGAAGATGCTTTGATGTTGCTTGAGAGAGAGACTTAATGAAACAAACTGACAAATACATTACAAAGGGTGGATCATACATAGTTTGTTTTTTACAACACATCCCCCTGAGGGGTCAAAATACAACATAAAAAGAAAAGTACATGAAATGGAAATAGCAACAAACAAAGTGATCAAACATCTAAGCCAAACTCATCCTCCTTAACCTCCTTCAGAAGTGCTTCAGTTACAGGACCAGCCGGATGCTCTGTAATGCTTCTGATAAGAAGGTTCCTGGTGGTAATAGCAGTGGTCAGCTTCTTGTGTCTGTCTTGGTCTTTTGACCTCTTCACACCAGCCCTAAGCTTCAATTCTGAAATTTCCTTCTGGGCTGCCAGTAAAGCTTCCTGTTGCTTCTTTTCATTTGCCTCCAACTGCTCAATTCTGGCCTGAGTTCTCTTATCTTCTTGAGTGCGAGCTTCAGTGATTCTGACCCACCTAGCTTGACTTTCTTTCAGATAGAGATCAGTCCTAGCCTTCTGAAACTGGGCCTCTTTACAGGCATTCTTCAAAATCTGCTCTCCAGCTCTTGATTTCTTGATGTGGTCCTCTGCTTTCTCAATCCTGGCTAGATGCTCCACCTTTAGCTTTTCTAACCTCTCAATGTCTAGACGACCATCACTCCTTTCCCAGAGGGTCTTCTTCAGAGCTTGAGATAGATTCTCATTCCTCTCCTTCAGTTTCTCAAATTCCTCCAGGCTGGAGGTGGTGTTGTGGATGGTCCAGGTGCATCCTCAATGGTGAAAGGCATCCCAGAAATCTGAGCCCTAGCATGGGACCATTCATAATACTGAGCTGAAGCCACATTATTGCATTTCCCAAGAATGGCCATCCCTTTGGTCTGGATGTTGTCCCAAGCCCAGAATGCTTGCCTGACAACAGCTAGATTAGGTTTTATCTCACAATACAAGGTTTCAGCCAAGTCTTGCACTCTAGGAGGGTGAACCAAAGCATAGCCTAACTGTCTCTTAAACAGCAAAGGGTTGTAGTTGATGCAACCCTTCACTCCTATCAGAGGTACATTGGGGAACTGCCCACAGCTAGTAATTATGTCCCTGCCTTTGGTGCTCTGGGTACACCACCTGATGTCATCTGAAGTTAGAGCAGTAAGTCTCTTAGCCCAATTCTTTTGTTGGTGAGGGTTCAGGAAAGCATCAGTCTTGGGCAAGTGTTTGAGCAGCCAGGTATGAAATAGAGGAGCACAGCACCTCACCAACCTCCCTCTATGCTTCTCATTCCTTTGGTGAACAGAATAATAGAAATCTCCCAGCAAGGTGGGTACTGGGTTCCTCAAAAGGAAGAGATGAATAGCATTCTTGCTGATAAACTTGGGCTCATCTGCAAATAGTATAACCCCATATATACTGAGGGCTAACAATGCACAGACTGCCTTCCATCCTCCCAAGGAGGCCTTCAGGATGGCCTGAGAAGTGAGAAAGTCCAAGTGTAGACCAGGAATTCCAGCCTTTGTAGACATGTTCTGCTCAATCAGAATAGGTTCCAAATACAGTGCCTTTGCCACTTCTTCATTGCTAGGAGAAGCCATCTCTGGGTTGAAGGGGATACCACCCCTGATAGGCACTCCAATCAGTGATGAAAACTCCTCCAACAGGGGTCCCAACTGAAAATTCTGGAAAGTGAAGCATCTCAAAGGAGGGTCATAGAACTGTAGGCAAGTGTGGATCAAGCTCCTCTGAGAAGGGTCTAGGTCCATAACCATATCAAGGATGTCTCCATAATGCTCTCTGAATAATGGGATATGGTCTGGAGTAATGAATGCCTGGACCTGCCTGATGCCAGCCAGCACAGGCTCAAAGAAATGGTATGAGATGTTGCTCTTCTTGGGTGCCATGACTGCTGATGAAGAGCTGAGACAAATGCTGATGATGAAGACTGATACTAGAAGTGAGCCACTGATAGGCTGAGGATGATGATGGAGGTAGCTGAAGCAGGCTGAAGCAGATAGCTGATGAACAAGGGTCTATGCAGATGAAGGGGTCAAAACCAAGCCAAATGTAATATGGATACCCTGAAAAATAAATAAGCAAATGTTAAATGATGCAATGATGATGTATGCAAATGATATGCAAGGGTTTGTGATCAAGCTGGATCTGATTACTGTCTTGATATAAGTCCATGTATGTTTAAGAAGTCCAGATGGAGGTTTAAAAGTCCAGTAACCAAGGTGGGGGACTCAAATAAAGAGTCACATATCCTGGGTTAAATCACAAGAACTTTCCAAAGTGAAGCATTCTTAAAAACAAGTACCAGGGTATGATGTGGCCAAGGGTTCCTGCAAACCTGTAAACAGCCCAACCCCCTCACAGGTGATGTTCTAAAACAAGGATCCTCAGACTTGGATCAGTTATGAGAAGTGTAAACATTTCTAACCCGGAGGTACAGTGTTTACAATAACCATAAAAGATCCTCCTCTAATTCACCTCAGTTTCTGAAGGTCATAGTAAAGGTCATCCAAACTTAGCAGGCTTCCCAGATAGCACTAGTACTACAGGAGATCTGTAGCACAGAGTTCTCAAGAAGAAACCCATATCTGAACCGTGTTTCATATTCCCGCACCAGACCGAAATGGAATGGGAAAGAACATGAACCACTCTAGCCTAGGTGTCACTCAGGTCCCAGGTATAGGACCTTATCTCTCAATAGAACCCCACCCACCAAAGCAAAACCAGATCCAGCCAGATGACAATATGACAGTATGATATATAAAGCTGTAAAGAAAGCAATAAATAACTGTACATAAAGCAGTAAATAAAGCAACTATATAAACACAATTAGCACATAACACCCCAGTAAACACAAATCAAACAAGCGCTAGGAGGAACCCACAAAAAGAACCAGAAGCCCTGGTTACAGTATAAGTAGTCCCCAGCAGAGTCGCCAAGCTGTCGCTCCCACCAAAATGACAACCAGGGTCAGATGGGGTACAGACGCGAACAGTCGGCGAAGGAGGAATGAGAACACACAGGGGTGAACTCAGAAAGATAAGAGTCGCCAGCTAGGCATTTTTATCCCGGAGGAAAGGTAATGCTGCATAAACCTAGAAAGATATGGATAAGACGGTTGCGAACCAGAGAGACTGAGAAAGGGGGTTGGTTACAACCTGGGAAGGTATTAGCACCCAGATTGTCCGCCGTACTCGACGGGATCCACGCTTGAAAGGTTTGTGTTTTAAAGGGGTAGTGTCAGTGCAATTTATGTATCAGAGCTGGAAAAGAATGCAAGTGTCAGTGTAAAGAAAAGTGAAGTGTACAAGTGAAGTGTCAGTGTAAGAACAAGAGTCAAATTCTCAAGACTATGAGGCTTAAAGAATAAAGCTGAAAGAGGGGGGGATATACAGAGACTTTTGTTCGATAACTGTTACGTTATGCCTACGTATCCTCTCGTGCAATGAGGAAGTTAGAACACCATAGTTCGACCCAAAGAGACTGAAAGGTGAATTGACTTGTGAATTGCTTACTTGTCTATGCTCAAGTGTATGACCTGTCTGGCTCAGGTGCAAACTGTCTTGCATTAGACAGGAGAAGCAAGTTCTCGTTTGTGAGTGAATGAGATGAGAAAAGAATCCCGGAGGAGACGATTATTGTTTGTTTTTGAGTTTTCAGTCTTTTATTGCCTTTTGAAAGTTTGTCATAGATTAATGAGCTTAAGCCTAAACCAATGGATTAGTAAACTCATCACATCTTCCCTCTGATTAGGGGTAATGAGCATACCTTAAGTGTGAAGTCAACATCTCACACTTAATCACCATGGTGTAGGATTAAGATCATTAACCTACTTGTGATTATTTAGATGTTTTTTGTTGTTTTTGTTTAGTGTTGAGTAATGAGATTAAGCCATAATAAGGGATTAAACAGACTCATTACACCATCCCAATAGAAGGATAATAGATGAGAATGTTTAAGCTGAGGAAAGCTCCTCAACTTAATCCATGATTAGGGATGAACCTCATGACAAAACAAAGCCTTTATTAAATGGATTTTAGTTAATGATAAAATGAAGAAGTGAGTTTTATGGTTTGTAAGACAACTTGAGAGGGACTTGTCCATTAACACTAGGGTTAGTCCTTCTTAACCAATTAAGGAAGAATTAGAATCCTAATGCAAGGCCCAAGTTACAAGCTTGATGTCTTAGTGGTTATTAGGTGGATTGATTAAAGGATTTAAACACATTAAGGGTTTAACACTTAGGATTAAAGTTATACACTCCATCCTAATAGAAGGATGCAGGCATAAGCTTAATCACAAAGCCTTAAGCCTTTAGGGTTTAGTCCCTGATTATGAGATGAGAATAGAAGACTCAAAGAGACAAAAAGGTAAAAGTCTAAAGGGGACTAAACAATCCTAAAATGTTATCATGCTTGGAAGTCCTAGGGTTTGTGAGGCTTAAGAGGAGAAAACTTCAAGGAAGCCACCAAGGAGAAGCAAGATAGAAAAGGGATGAGATGAGAAGAGAAAAGAGGGAAGAGAGGCACAAGTGAGCAAGCTCACTCAAAGACAAGTAAAAATTCAGCAAGGATGAAAAATGATGAGGTGAGAAGAGGTAGGAGGTGAAGGCAAATCCACCTCCCAAACAAACTTACCATTAACCTGAAAAGTTAGTACAAGATGCATAAAGGAAGAAATGAGATGAAACAATGCATATGGATGGGCTAAGGCCAAAGTCAGAATCATACACATGATGCAATTGATGTAAAGGGATGATGCAAACACATGTCAAGAGCTGTGGATGATCACACAAAGATGAGGATGCAAATGAAGCATGCTTTGAACCATGAAAGTTCATGAAAGTTTATGAAATGATATGAATGCAAAACATGGCAAATGAAAGATGCAATGATCAAACAAGATTCTAATATCTCCTAAGATATGTTATGAATCAAATGGATGCACAAAATGTCATGGAAAGTCATGGTATGCAAGCAAATGGAAGATGGATGCAAAAGAAAGCATGAATTAGGGTTATATGCAACATACAAAGCAAAAATCCAAAACCAGAAGCAAATGACATGATAAAAATTTGAAAATTCAATCAAAGAAACCTTAGACCTATACAAACTCACTACCCAAAGGAGGGGATCCAACTCTTATCCTAATGAGAGTTATGAATTTTCTAAGATTGCTAGGGTTTTAAGGTACCTCATCAAGAAAAATGCCAAACAAATAGGAAATGCAAAATCAAATCATTCCAATTTTATCCTATAAACTACATGTTATGAAAGATGAAATGCAAGAAGAATCATTGTCCAACTCTCAATGGTTAGGCAAAAATGAATTTTTGAAGTTTGAACCAAAATATTGCCTTGAAATGAAATTAATTCCATTGAAAATCATCAAAAGGGGTCAAGAACAAAAAATAAATTTGGTTTGAGAGTTGGACAATGTTTCTAAATGTTTTTAAATGTTTCATGAATTTTTTTGTGATTTTTAAATACCTAAAAGTATTTTTAATTAATTAATTTTCATTAATTAATTAAAAATAAACTTTTAAATGATTTAAAAATAATTTTTGATGCAAAAAATAAAAATAAAAATATTTTTGTGTTCTGAAAAATAATGAAAATCTTGACAAAAATTTTCATTATTTTTAAACATTTTTTGCTATTTTAAATTAAATGTAGAAAATAAATCAAATAAAATGAAAATAAAATTGAATTAATGGGAAAGTCAGCGCATCCTGAGGCTGAGATTCAAACTGGGAGTGGAGGGAAAGACTAGCGCGCGCATCTGGACGGCCTGAATTCAAACTTGCTTAATTATGATTAAGCCCTAATCAGAAACCCTAAACACTTTCAGATGACCGGAACAGTGTTCCGGTCATCTTCTCCGGCAGGCCAAAATCTCTATCTCTATTAATACGCATCAAATCCTCACAAAACTCTCCAGAATTAAACTATGAACAACACTAAACATAAACCCTAACTCAAACAACATTTATTTTTCATGAATCAGAGGAATCAAGCAAAAACATTTTTACGGGTAAACTTTCAGATCATCATAACATGCTTGTTTCTGGCTCATTTTCAAAACTAAATAGATCCCTATGATCAGGGTAACATGTAGAACAACATTCTAACAAGAAAACAAGGTTCTGGAAAATTTGTTCATCATGTTACCTGAGGTTGAGCTTTCAATCCAGGAGCTTTCTGGCTACTTCTCTGGCTCAAACAAGTCCCAATGATCCCCCTTAGAAGCTTCTGACCCTTAGCTGGAGTTTATATGGCCTTTAGAGAGAGTTGGCAGAAGCTCAGGCCAAGGGAGTGTGAAAATCGTATTTGTGATGTGGGAGGTTTCAGGCTAAAACAATGGTTGGGAAATGATCAGAGGATCATGGTGAGATGTTTTGAGAAGTTTGTTTGTGTGTTTGAAGGCTGTATGATGAATTTTGAAAGAAGTTGCATAAGAGGTGAGTTTCTTGAACTATGGCTTATGATCTGATTCAGGCTTGAGTGTGTTGTGTGTTATGTTGGCTTTGGTCCACTTATCACAACTAGAGAGGTTAGAGGAGTTGGTGTGGACTGTTGTGATTGGTATGGCTCAAGTTGCAAAAAGTCGAGCAAGTTGTACTTGGAGGTATGGGCAAGTGGAAGGCTGAGATAGGGGCATGTCTATGCGCAGAAAGGATCAAGGAGTGTCATGAAATCAGATTTTGTGAGCTGGCTCAAGTGGATGAAGGGTTATGGATCATTTTAAAATTTTGTCCAACTTTGGCCCCTTTTGTAATTCTTGAAGTTTAAGGCATGGAACTTAAGAAATTCTTGGGCCAATATGAAGTTTAAGTAATGTATGATGTTTGTGTAAAGGTTAGACATCAATTAGAAGTCACAAATTGCCTTGGTACAAGAATTTGCAAGTTTCCCTCTTTGGTGCATAACTTGAAATTATGTTATTTTGGCCAACTTTGACAAGCCATAACTTTTGATCCAAAATGAATTAGAATGAGTTCTTGTACTTTTTGAAAAGGGAATGATCCATTCTACAACTTTCATGACCAAAGTTTTCCCATTTGAGGCATTTTTGAATCAAAAAAGCAAGGGTTGAAAAAGTTTCCCAAAATGGCAATTTTCCATTACAAGTCATTTTCCCAAAAAGTCAACTTTGCAAATGGCTTGAAATTCTTCAATTTTGTGAACTTCTAACATCTTCTATGATCAAATAAAGATCATACACTATCAAAATGATGAAGAACACCCTTTGGTTGGGTCATTGGGGGCCTCAGATGCCCTGATTTTGCACTAACTTGCTCAAAAAGTCAACTCTTGATCAGATGACTTCCCCATGGAATTTCTTCATGAAAATTGATATGCATGATCCCTATACCATATAGAGACCAATAGAAACAAGAATGACCAAAATATTTGGAGTTATGGCCTTTGAAACCAAAACCCTAATTTTAGGTCATCTATGTAGTTAAACCTGGCTCTGCTTCCATACCATTCCTAGTTCTTGTGATTTTTGAAATTCTTGACTTTGAGGAGATACAATATGATGCTTGAACATCCATGGACCCTTTGAAGTGATTGAAGACCTTTGGAGTGGCTCAAATGGCTCTTGGATTGCTCAGATCACAAACCCTAGATGCAGATGACTTAAACTTAATGCAGTGGATCAAAAATGCAATATGAGATGCTATGTTTGAACTTATGCATATGAAGAGATCACAAGCCATGGTGTGAATGGGTGAGGGAAAATTTGGGGTGTTTACACTTGGGCCTTATATTAGGGTTATATCTCTGTCTGTTGGTTCATAGGGACTAACCCTAGTGTTTAATGGACAAGTCCCCCTTAGGTTTAGTCTTACAAACATAAAATCCATTTCTTAATCCCACCTTCAATTAAAATCCACTTTAATAAAGGCTTTTTATATAATGATTTTAATCCCAAACCATGGATTAAGTTGAGGAGTCTTCCTCATCTTAAGTGTTCTCATCTATTATCCTTCTCTTAGGATACTGTAATGAGTTCACTAATCCCTGATTAGAGATTAAACTCATTACTTAACACAACAAAAATCCAAAAACACTTAATAATTACAAGTAGGTTAATGATCTAAATCCTGCATCATTAGGGTAATTAAGTTGAGATTTTCATCTCATACTTAAGTAGACTCATTATCCCTAATCAGGGGTGATATAATGAGTTTACGAACCTTGATTAAGGCTTAAGCTCATTATCTTATGCAAAACACCAAAAATAATAAAAAAACTGAAAACACGAAAACAAACAATAAACGTCTCCTCCTGGATTCTTTTCTCATCACACTCACTCTGAAAACGAGAACTCGCTTCTTCTGTCTAATGCAAGACAGTTAGCACTCGAGCCAGACGAGTCATACACTTGAGCATAGACAAGCAAGCAGTTCACACCAAAATCATCTAAGTCTCTTTGAATCGAACTACGGTGTTCTGACTTTCTCATTACACGAGGGGATACGTAGGCATAACTTAACAGTTCTCGAACAAAAGTCTCTTAGTCCCCCCATCTCCTCTTTCAAGCTTTCTTTTCTTAGCCTCAGCTTTGATCACTCACTTCCTTTTTGCACTGACACTCTGTACATCCATACCTCCATATCTTTTATACACAGTTCAACACATACACTATCCCCTTTTAAACACAATCAAGCAAGCATGGATCCCGTCGAGTATGACGGACGATCCGGGTGCTAATACCTTCCCAGGTCGTAACCTACCCCCTTACTCAGTCTCTTTGGTTCGCAACCGTCTTATCCACTCCTTTCCAGGTTTATGCAGCATTACCTTTCCTTCGGGATAAAAATGCCTAGTTGGCGACTCTATTCAACCTCAACCTCCAACATCGTCGACGGTTCGCGTTTGCACTGTGATGAAAATTCGGGGTGCGACATACCAGTATAATGCTATGATGATAGAAAATGGTAAGGAAGTTCCTATTCCTTCTCAAAAGTATGTGGTTAGCATTGTTGATGTGACAAAGGTTACTCAAAGTGGTAGAGTTTATGCTTCGGATTCTCCGAAGAGAGTTGAAGATACAAATGTGAATAAACAGATTGAGGATACTATTATACGGTCAGATTCTGGTTTGAAAGATAGTGAAGATGAGGTGTTGAAGTTGATAAAGAAGAGCGAGTACAACATTACTGAGTAGTTGTTGCATACCCCGTCAAAGATATCAGTTTTATCACTCTTGATGTGCTCTGAGGCTCATAGGCAGTCTTTGCAGAAGATTCTTGATCAAGCTTATGTTGATCATGATGTGATTGTTGATCAGTTTGATAGTATCGTGGCTAATATCACATTGTGCAACAATCTGAGTTTCTGTGATGATGACTTACCTGAAGAAGGAAGGAACCATAACTTGGCGTTGCATATTTCAGTGAACTGTCAGGAAGACGCTATGTCTAAGGTGCTGGTTGATATCGGATCTTCCCTGAATGTGATGTCGAAGTCGACTTTGTCAAGGATTGCGTACCAAGGTGCTCCCATGAGGCATAGTGGGATTATTATGAAAGCTTTTGATGGATCGAAGAAGACAGTGATTGGTGAAGTTGATCTACCTATTCTGATTGGACCGTTTATATTCCAAATTACTTTTCAAGTAATGGATATACGTCCCGCTTACAGTTGTCTCCTTGGAAGACCCTGGATTCTTGAGGCAGGAGCTGTGACATCTACTATCCATCAGAAGCTGAAGTTTGTGAAAGATGGGAAGTTAGTAACTATTGGCGGTGAACATGCGATGCTAGTGAGCAATTTGTCATCGTTCTCCTATATTGATGCTGAAGAAGAGGTGGGAACTTCATTCCAGGCTTTTTCTGTTGTTGATAATGTTGTTAAAAATAATGTTATGCCAATGTCTTCTCTCAAGGATGCTCTGCGTGTGCTTGAAACTGGTCAATCAGACGGTTGGAGACGAGTTATAGATTATGTTAACAACAAATAAGGATTTGGTATTGGTTTTGGTTTTGCACCAGGTATGGCTCGCAATAACCCGAAGACTATTCAGAAAGGATTTTGAAGTGATGCGTTTATCAACGATCATTCCGCTGCTGCCATCATTGAAGATGATGAAGATGAAGAAATGCCTAACTTTGTTAGAACTGGATTGTTGTTGATGTTCCTTCTATTGTTCATACTTCAAAGTAATTTGTTTTATTTTCTTTCAAAAATCCTTTCACTCTGCCCAAGGTGAAAGTGATGTTTGTCGGGCTTTGGTTCAAATTTTATCATCATCAATAAAATGTTATTTTGTTATTTCCATTTGTGTTTTTCCTTTTTTGCTTTATTCTGAAAAAGGGTAACATAAAAAACCCAAAATAATAATAACCGTTGTTTATCTGCATGCTGTTTTCACTTTTGTTCATACTCTAAAATAAAAATAAAATCATTGTGCAGATTGATTGATAAACCCATTAAAAACAATGATATTATGCCCACTCCCAACTTTGAATTCCCTGTGTTTGAAGATGAGGAAGAGGATGTTGAAGAGATTCCTGATGAAATTTCTCGGTTACTTGAGCATGAGGAGAAGATCATTCAGCCTCATGGAGAGTCTATAGAATTGGTCAACTTGGGTTCTGAAGATGATAAGAGAGAAGTCAAGATTGGAGCATTGCTTGGTCCTCAGGTTAAGAAGAGGATGGTTGAGCTTCTTAGAGAAAATGTTGATGTGTTTGCTTGGTCCTAACAGGACATGCCGGGTCTTGATACTGATATTATGGAGCATAGATTGCCGTTGAAGCCTGAATGTCCATCTGTGAAGAAAAAGTTTAGAAGAACTCATCCTGATATGGAAGTAAAGATCAAAGAGGAGGTTCAAAAGCAGATTGATATAGGTTTTCTTGTGACGTCTAATTATCCTTAATGGGTGGCCAATATTGTGCCTGTTCCAAAGAAAGACGGAAAAGTCCGAATGTGTGTTGATTACAGAGAATTGAATAAAGTCAGTCCAAAAGATGATTTTCTATTGCCACACATTGATGTGTTGGTAGATATACGTATAAGTTTGATGTGTTCTCCTTTATGGACAGATTTTCCGGTTATAATCAAATAAAGATGACACCCGAGGACATGGAAAATACCACATTTATTACACCATGGGGAACATTCTGCTACAGAGTGATGCCCTTTGGATTGAAGAATGTTGGTGAGACATACCAAAGAGCTATGACTATGCTTTTCCATGATATGATGCACAAAGAAATTGAGGTATATGTTGATGATATGATTGTTAAGTCGAGGACTGAAGAGGATCATGTTGAACATTTGCTGAAGTTATTTTAGAGGTTAAGGAAGTTTAAGCTTCGTTTGAATCCGAACAAGTGCACATTTGGTGTACGTTCTGGAAAGTTGTTAGGTTTCATTGTCAGCCAAAAAGGCATTGAAGTTGATTCTGATAAAGTGAAAGCTATTTGGGAAATGCCTGCTCCAAGAACTGAAAAGCAAGTAAGAGGATTTTGGCACATGTGCTCCAATCTTCAAGTTATTTCAAAAAGACCAAGGTTGTGTCTGGACAGATGATTGTCAGAAGGAATTTGAAAGTATCAAAGAATATCTGCTTGAACCTCATATCTTGTCTCCTCCGGTGGAAGATAGACTGTTAATCATGTACTTGACTGTGTTGGAAGATTCCATGGGTTGTGTGCTTGGTTAGCAAGATGAATCTGGAAGAAAAGAATATGAAATTTACTACTTGAGTAAGAAATTCACTAATTGTGAGTCTCGGTACTCCATGCTTGAAAAAACTTGTTATGCCTTAGCTTGGGCTGCAAAGCATCTTCGCCAGTATATGCTGAATCATACAACTTGGTTGATCTCTAAAATGGATCCGATCAAGTATATATTTGAAAATCCTGCTTTGACTGGGAGAATTGCTTGTTGGCAAATGTTGTTGTCAGAATATGATATCGAGTACCGAGCTGAAAAAGCTATAAAAGGTAGTATCTTGGATGACCATTTGGCCCATCAACCGATTGATGATTACCAGTCTGTCAAATTTGATTTTCCGGATGAGGATGTGATGTTTTTGAAGTTGAAAAATTGTGATGAGCCTTTTGATGGTGCTGTAAATGCACACGGAAGAGGAATTAGGGCAATGATCATTACTCCCCATGGTTTACATATTCCTTTTGCTGCAAGGTTGATTTTTCCTTGTACCAATAATGAAGTTGAGTATGAAGCATGTATTATGGGTCTTGAGGAAGCTATTGATCTTAGGATTAAGCATCTTGATGTGTATGGAGATTTTGCCTTGGTAATTGTCGCTCCCACCAAATGACACCTGGTCAAGAGGGGTACAGACGCGAACGGTCAGCGAAAGAGAGAACATGAAGATGAACTGAAAAGAGTCGCCAGCTAGGCATTTTTATCCTGAAGGAAAGGTAATGCTGCATAAACCTAGGAAAAAGATGGATAAGACGGTCGCGAACCAGAGAAACTGAGAAAGGGGGTTGGTTACAACCTGGGAAGGTATTAGCACCCAGATTGTCCGTCGTACTCGACGGGATCCATGCTTGAAAGTTTGTGTTTAAAAGGGGTAGTGTTAGTGCTATTTGTGTGTAAAAGCTGGAAAAGGATACAAGTGTCGGTGCGAAAGAAATGTGAGGTGAATAAAAGAAGTGTCAGTGTAAGGAAAGAGTGCAAAGCTCAAGACTATGAGGCTTAGAGGATAATGCTGGAAGAGGGGGGAATATACAGAAACTTTTGTTCGATAACTGTTAAGTTATGCCTACGTATCCTCTCGTACAATGAGGAAGTCAGAACACCGTAGTTCGACTCAAAGAGACTGAAAGATAAATTGACTTGTGAACTGCTTACTTGTCTATGCTCAAGTATGAAGTAAACACCTCACACCTAATCACCATGATGTAGGATTAAGATCATTAACCTACTTTGTTATTATTTAGATGTTTTTGGAGTTTTTGTTTAGTGTTAAGTAATGAGTATAAGCCATAATCAAAGATTTAATGGACCCATTACACCATCCTAATAGAAGGATAATAGATGAGAACATTTAAGCTGAGGAAGATACCTCAACTTAATTCATGATTAGGGATTAACCTCATGACAAAACAAAGCCTTTATTAAAGTGGATTTTAGTTAATGGTAAGGTTAAGAAGTGAATTTTATGGTTTGTAAGACAACTTGATGGGGACTTGTCCATTAATACTAGGGTTAGTCCTTCTTAACCATTTAAGGAAGAATTAGAACCCTAATGCAAGGCCCAAGTTACAAGCTTGATGTCTTAGTGATTATTAAATGGATTGATTAAAGGATTTAAACACATTAAGGGTTTAACACTTAGGATTAAAGTTATACACTCCATCCTAATAGAAAGATGTAGGCATAAGCTTAATCACAAAGCCTTAAAACCTTTAAGGTTTAGTCCTTGATTAAGAGATGAGAAGAGAAGACACAAAGAGGACACAAAGGTAAAACTAATGGCGGACTAATCAAACCCTAATTGTGATCATGCATGGGTATTCCTAGGGTTTATGAGGCTTGCAAGAAGTCTTCAAGATGAGCCACCAAGGAAGAAGCAAAGATGGAAGAAGAAGCAGAAAGAAGCAAGTCAACTTACTTCACTTAAGAAGATAAATTGCTTGAAGAAAGAAAGTGAGGAGGGAACATGAATGAGCAAGCTCATTCTAATACATAAGTAAAAATGCAGCAATGAATTCATAAGAGAGATGAGAAGAGATTATGAGAAGTGAAGGCAAATTCACTTCCCAAACACTTACCACCTGAAAAGTTAGCAAAAGGAAATGAAATGAAATGAAAATGAGATGAGATGCCAAGATAAAAGCCAAAGTCAGAAGCATATTCATGATGCAAATGATGTTATAAGATGGTGCAAAAGTATACCAAGATATGTGGATGATCATACAAGGGATGGGAATGCAAGTGAGACATGTAAGAATCATGAAAGCTCATGAATGCATATGACATAAAATGAAAACAAAAACATGGCAAATGGATGAGGAAATGATTAAGCATGAGCCTATTGTGTCCTAAGATGTCTTAGAAGTCATGTGAATGCACAAAATGTCATGGCAAGTTCATGTATGCAAGCATATGAAGAATGAATGCAAATGAAGGCAAAGATTAGGGTTTACATACAATATGCAATGCAAAATTCAAAATCAGAAGCAAATGACATGATAAAAAATTGAAAATGGAAACAAAGGTACCCTAGACCCATATGATATCACACCCCAAAGGAGATACCTAACTCTTAACCCTAAGGAAGTTATGATTTTCCTAAGTTTGCTAGGGTTTTAAGGTACCTCTCAAGGAAAAATGCAAAACAAATCAAAAATGAAAGTTTGGAGGTTTGTTGGCTGAGTTATGAAATTCGAAAGCTTTTGCAAGTTAGGGTGATTTTGTTTATGCTGAGGATTTTGAGGTTTCAGCTTGTGTTGTGTTGTGTGTTGAGTTGCTTGAGGTCCATATATCAATCCTTGATAGGTCAGAGAGTTGTTGTGGAGCAGTGTGATTGGTATGGCTCATTTTGTCTAAAGTCCACAAAGTTGTCTTTGGAGGTATAGGCTCATGGCAGGCCAAGGACAATGGGGTGTCCTGCGCAACTGGCTTTAGGGAGGGCCATAGAATCAGTCTTGAGGCAATGCAGCAAGTTGAATGAAGTTTGTGGGTGATTTTGCAATTCCATGAAGCTTTGGCCCCTTTGAGAA
This sequence comes from Lathyrus aphaca, assembly GCA_963966055.1. NCBI lineage: Eukaryota > Viridiplantae > Streptophyta > Magnoliopsida > Fabales > Fabaceae > Lathyrus > Lathyrus aphaca. The sequence continues at coordinate 446,332,504 of OZ014520.1, forward strand.
ATCTTGATGATAAAGGCATGAAATTTGGGATTTCTTTGGGCAATTCTGAATTATAGATCATGTGTGAAGTTTGGTTAGAAGTCAATTAGAGGTCACAAATTGCCTTGGTATGAGTTTTTGCAAGTTTCCCTCTTTGGTACATAAGTGAAATTTTGTGATTTTTCCCAACTTTGCAAAGCCATAACTTGAGTTCTATGATGAATTAGATCAAGTTCTTGTAATTTTTGAAAATGGAATGATCCAATCTACAACTCTCATGACCAAGAATTTTTCATTTGAAGCATTTTTGAATCAAAAAGAGGAGGTTGAAGAACTTTCCCAAAATGGCAAGTTTGCATTACAAGTCACTTTCCCAAAATGGCAATTTTGCAAATGGCTTGAAATTCTTCAATTTTGTGAACTTCTAACTTCTTCTAAGATCAAATAAAGATCATATACACCCAAAATGATGGAGAAGACCCTTTGGTTGGATGATTGGGGGCCTCAGGTGCCCTGATTTTGCACTGACTTGCTCAAGAAGTCATTTATTGATCAGATGCCTTCCCCATTGAATTTCTTCATGAAAATTGATATGCATGATCCTCATAACATATAGAGACCAATAGAAACAAGAATGACCAAAAATTTGGAGTTATAGCTTCTGAAACCAAAACCCTAATTTTAGGTCATCTGTGTAGTTAAACCTGGCTCTGCCTTCATGCCTTCCTCAGTTCTTGTGATTTTATGACTTTCTTGGTCTTGGGAGGATATAATATGATATTTTAACATACATAGACCCTCTTGAGGTGATTGAAGACCTTTGGAGTGGCTCAGATGACCCCTTGGTTTGCTCAAGATCACAAACCCTAGATGCAGATGACTTTGAACCAATGCAGTGAAGCAAAAATGCAATATGAGATAATATGATTGAACTTATGCAAATGAAAAGAATTACAAGCCATGGTGTGAAATTAGTGAGGGAAAATTTGGGGTGTTTACAGCTACCCCTATTCAAGCATGAGTTATCTGTGTAGGATGTAAGCGACGACTTAACAGGCGAACAAGATAACTTGTGGTTGAATACCAAAGACAGTCCAAAATTTGCACTCACTGAACGAAGAAGAATAGGGATATAGATTGTAAAAGGAAAATAAAGTATGATTAAAAATGTGGGTGACGGAGGACGACCGCCGAGCAGAGGACGACTGCTGGGGATAAGCAATGACGGGGACGACCGACATGCTGGGGAAATACAGGATTATGATGGGGACGGCCATCAGGTAAAGTAACAAAATTATCTGGGGATTAAAGGTAAAGGCAATGATGGGGACGACCATCGGGTTAATGAAATAAATGAAAATCAAAGGTGAAGGACGATCACCTAGCAGGGGACGGCTGCTCTACTGGGGATAGGGATGAGGGACGGTCATCCAAGGCGAAGGACAATCACCTAGCAGGGGATGGCTGCTCTGAAATATCACGACATAGGACGAATGTCGGATAGGAAAAGGTCGACGATGGGGACGGCCATCGGATAAGCATGATGAAGGAAGATCATCAAGAGGTGAAGGACGATCACCTAGCATGGGACGGCTGCTCTCAGGGTTTATCATGACATAGGACGAATGTCAAATAACAAGATCAACGATGGGGACGACCATCGGATAAAAGTGATGAAGGACGATCATAAAAAAGGTGAAGGACGATCACCTAGCAGGGGACGGCTGCTAAAATATCACGGCATAGGACGAACGCCGGATAGAAAAGGGGTTCCAATAATGGAGACTCCGCTGGGGACATGGATGAGGGACGGTCATCCAACGGTGAAGGACGATCACCTGGCTGGGTACGGCTGCCGGAAGTATCATGACATAGGACGAATGTCAGATAGAAAGGAAATAATTTATTGGGATTTGTTGGGGACTCCTCTGGGGAATGGTAGATACAGACGAGTATCTACATCCAAGAGATGAAAGGTATAAGTGTTTGGCACTGTGTATAGATTAAAGATGCGGACGAGCATCCTTAAGACTACGATACGGACGAGTGCCGGTGGAAACAAACGCTGACGCATGTTCAGAGATGATGGTACGGACGAGTATCAACTGGTTAACAAAGAACACGGACGAGTGTTGACTCTGAGGGGAACAAGTAATGTAAGCAAGATACAGACGAGTATCTGTATGAGTAAAAAGCATGAGTGAGACACAGACGAGTGTTCAACTTGCTGAGGAGAGTGGGACACGGACGGGTGTCGAAAGAAGTGTATTTTTAGGCAACTGTGCTGGGGATAGGGGACACGGACGGGTGTCAGGAAAGTGTATTAATATGTATTTGTAAGTGCAAAGGGGACGCTTTGGCTTTCTACCGGGGATATGACACGGACGAGTGTCGAGAAGTATCTGTAATGTATAAGTGTCTGCTTGTAGAAAATATTATGGTGACTTTCTGGGGAAAGATGACACGGAAGAGTATCAAAAGAAGCGTGTATCTGTATTTTTGGGAATGTAGAGAAAATGCTTTAACATTCTGCCGGGGAATTTTGAGGGGTATTCTGCATGTTGTTGATGGTGTGTCAGTATTCACAGGTGGCTGATTCAAAACATGGCTTATGATTATGCAATATGTTTGGTTTTTGCCGTAATGCTCCGTATTAAACGGAATGCTACGCTTTGAGGGAAACATGATGTAAATGCTATGATTATGCAAAGATACCGATCCGGGACTCGGATCCCATTGCTGTAGAGATTTCTGACTGGTTTGCTTAAAAGGACATCCCAGCTGGGGAAAAGATCATTGGTAGATCTGATAAGATGTATGACTGCTTTGGGAATAAATCACTGATAGTCCTTTCTTGGTAATGGGGAGCCCAGCTGGGGTCTGTGGAAGCTTTCGTCACTTTGTTGTGAGATCTTCAGACACTGATCTTTTGGATAGAGACTGGAGCTTTGCGGGGAGATGGTTCCCTGTCCTTGCTCTTGGCTGGAGAGGAATGATCATTGAACGACCTTCCTAGTGATTTTGGTAGGGATCCTGCCAGGATGACGAACTCAGCTGGGGAGATGAGCCCCCTCTGATGCTGCTTTGAAGAAGATGCTGGGGAAGAATGCTTTGGCAACTTCGCTGGGGAAAACATTCCAGATATTGTCTGGAATAGGTGCTGAGGACATAATGATCTGGCAATGTTGTTGGGAAGAAGCTTTCATACCCCCTGTTGCACTTTGACTACCTGCAATCCTGTTATGACGAAGAAACGCACAAGTACCCCGAGGTATCCCTTAACGGATTCCATCATAGGAATTTAGACAATCCCGGGAGCAAATACATTTCCTGTAAGCATATAATTTGGAAAAGACACATCTGTATTTATGCAATTGATATTTTAAGGACATCAGATATTTTGCAAATGAAAATAAAATGTACGAGACCAAGTGTGACTGAAGATCTGATTTTATTAATTTGTGTGCCCTAAATTGGCAGGTATAGTCAAAGAAACAAATCCCCTGAAATGAGGATATTGTTACAAATTGAGAAACAAAAAGATGCTGGCAATGTTGATGGCGCTTCCGTGTGCTTCCCTTTTGCTATGACTCGTATGACATTGACGTTCTTCTTACCTTGCTTTTGTAGAAGACTGATTCTGACTGATGCTTTAACCTTTCGAAGCTTGCCATGTTGTAAGTGATACAGACAAATTCAGAATGCAGTTGTTCGCTTATTCCCTTATTTTGCGTGGATCGCCCTTTCGGGTTTTCAATCCACCGGGATACCCATTTTTGCCTGAGCTGTCCAATGTGGATTTTCAACTCAGCGGGTGTACATATTTTTTTTTATTTTCCCTTATTTCTGCCCGAGTCTTTTATTCTGTTTTTGACTCGCCGGGATGCCCTATTTTTGCCTGGACTTACATTTTGTTTCTATGTCCAGCGAGTCATTTTATGCGAAGTATTTTTTAACTGCATCTGAATTCACAAGGGATAAGAAATCTTCACCATCCATAGTACTGAGCATCAGTGCTCCACCAGAGAAAACTTTCTTTACTATGAATGGACCATCGTAATTTGGAGTCCACTTGCCCCTGTGGTCTGTATGAGGAGGGAGGAGTCTTTTCAGCACCAGATCTCCTACTTGGTATTCCCGAAGCCTGACTTTATGATCGAAGGCTCTCTTCATTCTCTTCTGATATAACTGCCCATGACAGATTGCAGCTAATCTCTTCTCTTCGACCAGACTCAGTTGTTCGTATCGGGATCGGACCCATTCTGCTTCACTCAGTTTAACATTCATTAGCACCCGCAATGAGGGTAATTCAACTTCAACAGGTAGGACTGCTTCCATGCCATACACAAGCTGATACGGTGTCGCCCCAATGGATGTTCTGATTGATGTACGGTACCCATGCAAGGCAAATGGTAGCATTTCATTCCAGTCTTTGTAGGTGACCACCATTTTCTGCACAATCTTCTTGATATTCTTGTTAGCTGCCTCTACAGCGCCGTTCATTTTTGGCCTGTAAGGAGAAGAATTGTGGTGTTGAATCTTGAAGTCCAGACACAGCTTTGCCATCATTTTGTTGTTCAAGTTGGAACCATTATCAGTAATGATTCGCTCGGGCACTCCATACCGACAGATGATGTCTCTCTTCAGAAATCGGGCTACCACTTGACTGGTGACATTTGCATATGAAGCTACTTCAACCCACTTGGTAAAATAGTCAATGGCTACCAGGATGAATCTGTGGCCATTTGAAGCAGTTGGTTCAATCTTGCCAATCATATCAATGCCCCACATAGCAATGGGGCGTGTGCTGGGCCAGCATGACGAGTCTAGTCGAAAAGAGTATGCAATTTACTACCTAAGTAAAAAGTTTACCGACTGTGAACAACGTTATTCACTGCTCGAGAAAACTTGTTGTGCTTTAGCATGGGCTGCTCGCCGACTAAGGCAGTATATGTTAACCCACACTACCTTATTGATCTCAAAGATGGACCCAGTTAAGTACATATTCGAGAAGCCAGCACTTACCGGACGGGTTGCAAGATGGCAAATGATACTCACAGAATATGACATCCAATACACATCTCAAAAAGCCATCAAAGGCAGTGTATTGTCTGATTATCTTGCTGACCAAAAGATCCTTCGTGCACCTCGTGCACCAACAAGTCTGCTTCAGTCTTATCCACACATCTGAGAAGTACCATATCAAAGTTTCTCTTGTACAAGGAACCATCAGCATTCAGGAAGAAACTACCAGCTAGCCTTCTTAATGTCTTCTTATCATCGGAAGATGCCCCAGGTGGGTATGTTTGATCCTCCAAGAAGCATTTGATGTCATTAAACCAAGGCTTATCATCTTTAGCAAAGTCTGCAGAGAATACGTATGCTGGTCTGTCAAGTCTGGATACTGAAATTCGTGGCACAAAGTTGGCAGCTTGAACTTTGATCATGGATGAAATGGTAGCCAGAGCATCTGCAAACTGATTTTCATCCTGAGGGATATACTCAAGCTTGACTGTTGTGAAGAATGTGAGTAATCTCCTCGTATAATCCCGGTAAGGAACCAGATGCTCCTGGTGAGTGTACCATTTGCCGTTGGTTTGATTGATTACCAGAGCTGAATCTCCGAATACGGTTAAAGTCTTGATCCTGAGGTCAATGGCTTCCTTAATACCCATAATACAAGCTTCGTATTCAGCTTCGTTGTTAGTGCAGTTAAAAGTGAATTTTGTCGAGAAAGGCATGTAAACTCCCTTAGGTGTAATGAGTACTGCACCAACACCACGACCATTCATATTAACACCCCCATCAAACATCACAGTCCATTCTTCTTCTGGGTCAGGCCCTTTAGTGTGAATGGGCTCTTCATGATCTTTTGCTTTTATAAACATGATGTCTTCATCAGGGAAGTCAAATCTCATAGGCTGGTAATCATCAATGGGTTGCTCAGCAAGATAATCAGACAATACACTGCCTTTGATGGCTTTTTGAGATGTGTATTGGATGTCATATTCTGTGAGTATCATTTGCCATCTTGCAACCCGTCCGGTAAGTGCTGGCTTCTCGAATATGTACTTAACTGGGTCCATCTTTGAGATCAATAAGGTAGTGTGGGTTAACATATACTGCCTTAGTCGGCGAGCAGCCCACGCTAAAGCACAACAAGTTTTCTCGAGCAGTGAATAACGTTGTTCACAGTCGGTAAACTTTTTACTTAGGTAGTAAATTGCATACTCTTTTCGACTAGACTCGTCATGCTGGCCCAACACACGCCCCATTGATTCTTCTAATACTGTCAAGTACATGATTAGAGGTCTTCCTTCAACTGGAGGCATAAGGATTGGAGGCTCTTGTAAGTATTCCTTGATTTTGTCAAAAGCCCTTTGGCAGTCTTTGTTCCACCTGACCGTTTGTTGTTTTCTTAACAACTTGAACAAAGGTTCACAAGTTGTTGTAAGGTGAAATATGAACCTTGGAATGTAGTTCAATCTACCTAAGAACCCCCGAACCTCCTTTTCAGTCTTTGGTGCAGGCATTTCTTGAATGTCTTTAACTTTATCAGGGTCAACTTCAATCCCTTTCTCACTTACAATAAATCCTAGCAGCTTACCGGATTGCACCCCGAATGTGCATTTGTTGGGGTTTAACTTCAATTGGTACTTTCTCAGACGCTTGAACAGCTTCAATAGATTCACCAGGTGGTCTTCTTCTGTGAGGGACTTGGCAATCATGTCATCCACATAACATTCATTTCTTTGTGGATCATGTCATGGGATAATGTTACCATAGCCCGTTGATAAGTGGCGCCAGCATTCTTTAACCCGAATGGCATTACCTTATAACAGAATGTGCCCCAAGGTGTGATGAAAGTTGTCTTCTCCATGTCTTCAGGTGACATCTTGATCTGATTATATCCTGAAAATCCATCCATGAAGGAGAATACCGAGAACTAAGCTGTATTGTCGACCAATACATCAATGTGAGGTAAAGGGAAGTCATATTTTGGGCTAGCTCTGTTCAGATCCCGGTAATCCACACACATCCTCACTTTTCCATCTTTCTTAGGCACAGGTAAAATGTTAGCGACCCACGGCGGATAGCTAGTTACAGCAAGGAAACCGGCGTCCCACTGTTTTTGTACCTCTTCTTTTATCTTCATGGCCATATCCTGGCGAGTGCGGTGCAGCTTCTGTTTTACTGGCGGATAGTCTTCTTTCAGAGGCAGCTTGTGCATAACAATATCGGTGTCCAACCCTGGCATATCCTAATAAGACCAAGCGAAAACATCCACATACTCCCGAAGCATGTCAATAAGTTGTTCTTTTACTGAATCTTGCAGACGGGGCCCGATCCTCACTTCTTTCAAGTCTTCTTCCGTACCAAGATTAACCGTTTCAACCTCCTCCTGATGAGGGGTTATAACCTTCTCCTCTTGTCTCAACAACCCGGCTAGTTCTTCAGGTAGCTCATAATCTTCTTCAACCCCTTCATCAGCTTGATTAATCGGATTGTCAAAGTCATACGAAGTCATAGCAGTGTTGTTGTCGGTGCAGTCTGGAGGGCATTCTCTGCAAGGGTTTAGATTTGTTCATTTTAGTGATCAGTTTTATCTTGTTTAGAAAAAGTGAAAATGAAGTTATTATTTTGAAAAGCATTGCCATTTTATTTTTGTACAAAAAATGAAAAATGAAAAACAGTGAGCGGAGAAAGGAAAAAAAAGACTAATTTGCAAAAGATGTCCTAATATTCATTAATTGATCGTTTGCACAAAATACAAGATGGTCCGATTACAAAATGAGCCCTGACATCTTGGGCAAGATGCAGGACTTGATGCATGCTTAAAGACAGGAAATAATAATTACTCTGCAGGAGTAACTCTTATAATTTCCTGGGAAGACCAGTTTGAGACATGGATCCCCAGGATCCTTGGACGTATCCAGTTTTCCAGGTTGCGCTCGTCTTCTGACTCATCTTCCAAACTGTTCACAGCATCCGGGGTGAGCATTCCCCTGCTGACAAATTTGGGCTCCGTTGCAGCCTCTAGTTGATCTTGTCGAGTTGGTCTGTAACCTAACCCGAATCGGTCTTCTTTCTTCTCAACTGACAGCAGCTTGCCCCAGCCTTGAGCAGTACCCTCCTCAACAACCTTTCGGGCTTGTTGATATGATGTGATGGAGGTCCCAAGCACAACAGATGTTTCATTGATATTAAGGGCTTCAAACCCTTGACTCATGGTCTCATGGATCTCCCCATCCATTTCAATGTATTTGAAAGTAGCCAGCTGGCTAACGAAGATATCCTCTTCCCCACAAATGGTAATGACTTGGCCCTCTGTTGCACCCCAAAATTTGCCCTCACAAGACAAGACTTTGTGTACTAAGAGGCTCACAAGGTTCACAAGACTTCTCATGAGGTTCACAAGGTTCACAAGACATCTTATGAGGTTCACAAGACCCCTCATGAGGTTCACAAGGTTCACAAGACATCTTATGAGGTTCACAAGGTTCACAAAGTTCACAATTAGTCAGAAAGTTTGACAATTCCCTCAGACAATGCATCCTCCTAAGCACTGCATCCTAAACTAGGGTTTTGACTTTAATCAGGCTAAAGGGACTTCCAAGACTTCAAGTGAGCTTCATAACATCTTATATGTGTTTAAGAATCCCCATGACAAGTTTCAAGACTTTTCCCAAAGGTTTGCTCAGTCAGATGATCAGATAGGTTAAAATCAGTCAAAGCAGTTAAAAAGTCAAACTGAGGTCAACTGTGGTCAAACCCAAAGTCAAACTTCATGATTTTTTTTACCAACATCAATTATATGAAGTAAAATTCATCATTTTATCAAGGGTTGATCATGATTCATCAAGGAGATTTCAGATCATCAAGAATCAGGAGTTTCTAAATTAGGGTTTCCTTAGGAAAAGTCAACTGAACTTTGACCAGCCATAACTTTCACATGCTTCATCAAATTTTTCCATCCAAAGCTCATTTTGAAGGAAATTGAATTCTCTACAACTTTGTCTCTCACAAGCCAAGCCCAAAAATGCTTCATTTGGAAGGTATGAGCTAAGACATTATAGGTCCTTTTAAAAGTCAACAAAAAGTCAACAACTTCAAAAGAGCATAACTTGAGAATGGTAAAAGGTATGGACATGAAACCAATGGGGTTGGTTATAGGACTCTTTAAGCTTTCCAAAATGTCCAAGAACACCCTCATAGCATTAAAATTGAAGGATTTGTGCCCTTGCAAAGTTGGGAAATTTTTGGGAGGTTTATGAAGCAAATAGGGTCTTAAAACCATAATTCTTCAAATGGGCTGAACTTTTTGTGACCCAATGTGTTCCATGACATCATGCACGAAATTTATTTAATATTTTCATAATTTTATTCATTTTATTTTATTTATTATGATTTTTTATATTAAAAATCATTTTAAATTCAAATAAAATATAAAAATATGAAGATTTAAAAATATTTTGATTCTAGAAAGTCATGAAAGTTAATTGGATCAGATTGATATGAAAATTATGATGATAGTCTCAAAATAGCAATGTTATATTCAAGAAAATTTGAGTTTTAAAACATGATCTTTTTCAATCTCAATTATCCAAAAAGTCCAAACAAACCTACAATATTTTGACCTAATCTCATCTACTATATGTACACAAACTGATCCAAACACAAGGACACGAATTTGTTGCCTCAAGAGTAAGTTTCAAGTTTTCAAAAATTCATCAAAAACTCTCAATTTGGATTCTTGGTTAGAGGCTCTCTCAAGGCATTCTAAAGGTTGCAAAACACTCCTTGGACATCACTGAATCTATTCCAATCCTTATTTGCATCAAAATCATGCTAGAAAGCCCTAACCGAATCATTCTTTCTCAAGTTTATTGACTTTTTCGATTCCATACTTTTATGCATTATCAATTAATTCTAATGATTGTTTTGTGTTTGTAATGATCTTAGCAAGCTTTCTGGATAATTGGATTGAAGAATAATGACCTGAATCGTAACTAGCCATTGTTAGGGTTTCGGCCAAGCTTTTAGGGTTTCATGATAGACCTAATATAAATAATTTTTAAGGACATAGAATGATCTTATGAGCTCTGGGGATCATAATGCATTCATCAATTGGAAGAAATTTTGGTGTTTCAGTGATGTTTGATTTTCGCAGGTTCTGAGTATAAAGAAATTCGCAGGAAAATTCACATGTGATTTCGCAGGTGTTTTTGCAGGTCTTAAGGAAGAAGAAGACTCTTGGCGCAAAATCCTGATTTGAATAATACGCTTATTTTATTATGAATTGTTTTCTGTTATATTTCAATTATGTAGTAATGGCTCAGATGGCAAGCATGCGCGTGAATGGAGATCAAGACAAGGGTTCGAATCCCACCTCCAGCATTTTTTTGCTTTATTTCCTTTCTATTTTCCAGGCTTAAAATATAATCATCAGTACTCATTCTATGTTCACCACGCGCACGTTGGCCCAGTGGCTGGGGTTCTCTCCAGGTATTGGGGAGGTCTTGGGATCAAAACCAGGCTTCCCCCTTTTTCTTTCTTCTCTTTTGTTTTTGTTTTAGTTACTATTATTATTGTTTTTTTAATTATAATTAATTCTAATTAAACTATAACCCTAATCTTTTTAGTTCTAAAAATTTTTAATTTATTTTTATAAATCCTAATTATATTTTAAGTCTTAATTTATTTATTTGTAAATTTTAATCATGTATGTTTATTTTATAATTTGTATATAATTCTTATATGTAAATAATTTAATTAATTAATAAACCCTAATATTTTCATATAAAAATTAAATTTTTTATAAACCCTAATTATAATTATGAATATTAATTTATGTGTTTGTAAATTTTAAATTGTAATTTGTTTATATTATCATTATGTTTAGCTTTTATATAAATAATGTAATTAAGATTGGATTAAATAATTAACTTTAATTTATTCTTTTCTAAATAATTAAAAAAACCTTAACTTTATTTTATTAAATTAATTTTTTTTTTTTTTATATATGTACATAAAAATTAAAATATTAGAACCATTTTTAGTATATAATACTTATTATTTGTTTCTTTTATTAAATTCTCTTAAGAAATATTTATTTATTTAATTCTGAACTTTTAATTTATTTCTATATTATATTGTTATACTAACCCTCTTATATTTATTTATTTATTTTCATTATTACTAACCCATTTAATTATTTATTTATTTACTTATTTATTTTAATTATTTTAATTATTTTAATTAATTATAATGTAATTGTATCCAATATGTAATAGTTGTAGAATAATTTTTATTATTTATTTTTAATTGCTATGGTTAGTAACATAGGGAGTGTAAACATGTTTGTATTTAAAATTGAATTTAGATCACTAATTTGTAAGATAAATACTTGAATTGGTACACGCACACACGTAAGTCGATCTTGGATCGCCATCTCACATTCTTAAGGATACCTCTCATGTTGCCTAAATAAAAAGGTCAAGTAAGGTGTAAAGCAAAGTCCCTTATCTCATATCATCTAGTCCCTTAACAGATAATAAGATCAAGTCCCTTCATGGTTGCCTTCGTAAATGATCTTGTCCCTTTCGAATAAAGATGATAAGTCCCTTCGAAGTGCTAAATACACCTTACGGTTGCCTAATCACACTTGTCACTCATACATCCAAGGTAATGACTACCCATTCCTTAATAATAAGGATAGTCTTACCATTTAAAGGATATTTAAGAACAGAAAAGACTTAACTTAGGGTAGGTTCCTCTTATGTACTTGCTCACTTTTCAAAACCATTTCAAACACTTCACATTTTTCAAGTAATTTTCAAAACAAAGGCTTTATATATATCCATACATGGATCATTATAAAGTACTTAAGAAAGTTTCTAAACACACACTACACTTCTCAAAAACATTTTAAAGTGAGCTAAGTAACTAAGAGCCCATGGATAACCATGGATGTAAAGGGTGCTAACACCTTCCCTTTACATAACCTACCCCCCGAACCCAAAAATCTTTTAAAGGTCTTTCCTGTTCTTTTATGCCTTTCCTTTGGATAAAATAAAAGTCGGTGGCGACTCTTGCTATCCGCAACATTTAACTAAAGTCAGTTCTCCCACTGTGTTACAGAACTGGCGACTCTGCTGGGGATTTAATAAAAGAGGGGTACCCTTAGGAATTAGATCACTTTAAACTTGTTTGCTTTGTTTGCTTTACTTTACTTGTTGGGTGCTCTTATGTGTGAAAGATCCTAACCCGGATCTAGTGTACCTTAGGTAAATGGCGATAGACCAAGGAAACTGTACGGCGTATACCGATATGGTTGATCTGGTGGCCATAGTTAGTGTGACTTCTTGGTTGGTGCTTATATTCCTTAAGTCAAGTTGAGGATAATATGAGGCTGCCATACGTTGTCAATGCACTAACTAACTTTTAGAACCCTAGTTATCCCATCTTGGCCTTTAGAAAGTAGTGAGATAATCGACTTTGGTGAAGACTGAAGTTGGTTGATACTCGATGCTACACTCATTGAGATTCTAAACTTGGAGGGTTTTGGTTGGCAAGTAAGTTGCCTACTGAACAACCACCCTTGTGAAGGATCAATGATATTGAGATCCCTTAGAACCTGGTTACTTTATAGGACAGGATGAACCATCTAAACTTCAGGGGAGGGTACTTACCTTTGAACCTCATGCATTCCTTTAAACCTAGGGCTATGGTGTGACTTGTTTGTGTGTGCCATATGTTTGTGATTGATCATAACATCATAACATCATCATGCATCATAAGCATAGCATTTTCACTAACCATTTCAAGGACCAAAGGATTTATCTTTGTTCTTTGTTGTAGGTCATGGCTTCTGCTCGTAGAAACACTATCAGGATCAACTTTGTAGGAATACCTCCTAAGCTTAAGGAATTGGTTTCCCAAGTTTCTGAAAATTCTCAGTTCATCAAGAGACATGGTCAGCTACTGGATCTAGTCACTTCAGGATTCAATGAAGACATGATGAGTGTTCTGTTTCAGTTCTTTGACCCTAAACATCATTGCTTCACATTCCCTGACTATCAATTAGTTCCTACAATGGAAGAGTTCACCAAACTTCTGGGTATACCTGTACTTGATCAGAAACCATTCACAGGCTTGGAAAAAGAGCCTAAACCTGAGGTTATTGCTGCAGCTCTACATCTGAAGAAGTCAGACATCGTTCTAGAAACGAGAAGCGGAGTTAAGGGTATTCTTGCTAAGGTGTTGATAGAGAAGGCTCAAGTGTTCTTGAAGGCTATTAGCTATGATGCTTTTGAGGAGATCTTAGCCTTGTTGATTTATGGCTTAGTGTTGTTCCCCAATCCAGATCAGTTCATAGATGTTCATGCCATCAACATATTTCTGAGTCACAATCCAGTGCCTACATTGCTTGGAGACATCCTACACTCTCTTCACACTCGTACTACAAAGGCACGAGGAACTCTGATGTGTTGCATACCTTTGCTATCTAGGTGGTTTATTTCTCACCTTCCTCGCTCAGTGATGAAGAATGAACAAGGGTTCAGGTGGTCTAAAAGGATCATGTCACTCTCGCATTCAGATATCCATTGGTGCTCCAGATCTATGGAGAATGTTACTATCATTGACCGTTGTGGGGAGTTTCCTAATGTGCCACTTCTAGGCATAAGAGGGGGCATTACTTATAACCCTTCTTTAGCCTTACGACAGTTTGGTTACGCTCGGAGTGAGGGTCCTCATGATATGTTGATTCAAGGCATTGTGTTTGACTACGACAACGATCTGCAAGGTTACCGTCAAAGGTTCATACGAGCATAGGGAAAAGTGAACAAGGTTGACAGCAAGACTCTAGAGCCCAAGTACACTATTCCTATGGAAGCTTACCTCAGATGGGTGCGATCTCGTGCTCAGACTCTCATGATGCCATATCCTGCCATCCTGCCAGTTACTATGGAGCCTGTTGCTGAAGGAGATACTTCTTATACCATCCTTCACCCAGACATGCCCACTGATATGGAAGACTTACAGAGGTCCTGGATCCAGTTGAAGGAGAAAAGGGATACTTTCGAGGCTCATTACAAAGCAAGTCAAGAAAGAATCCTAGAGCTAACAAAGCAACTTCACGAGGAGCGGAACCTCAACTCATACCTCAACACAAAGAGGAAACGTCCATGGGAGACTTAAAAACCCATCTTTTGTATTTATTTAATTTCATTCTTATTGTAAGCCCAAAGGGCAAACAAATTTATTACTAATAAAAGTTTACTTTCTTGATTGTTTAAGCAAATTTAAATCTTGCGGTCCTTGAAAACATTGCATACGCATTTATACATCATATCATTGCATCACAGGTTTCTTATGTACAGGTTTCTTATCTTCTTGCTGTTTATTTCAGAAATGGCTCTTGAACAAACAGTTAAAGATCTCCAGACACAAAATGCACAGTTCCAAAAGCTGATCCTGAACTTGTCCAAGGGGCAGGATGAATTGAAGACACTCCTGGCCAAGAAGACTAAGAAGACTAGAAGGTCAGGAGGCCTGATCAACATGGGAAGAAGGTTCAGAGGTCCTGTCAAGACCAAGGAACAGGTTGAAGATTATGAGTCTGAAGAGTCTGAGAAAGAGGGAGGCAGTCTCCATAATACAATGGGGGACTCTGATTCTGAAGCTAACTACTATCATGAGCCTAATGAAGATAAGTTCAAGATGTTGGTGGATAGAATGGATGCTATGGAATTGCAAAAGTCTTCTGGGCTGGATTTTGAAGACCTGAGTTTGATATCTGGGGTGGTTATACCCATTGGTTTCAAGGTTCCTACTTTCGTAGTTTATGATGGTGTCTCTTGTCCCAAGCTGCATCTGAGGTCTTATGTCCGAAGAATCCAACCCTATACTGCTGATAAGAAGTTGTGGATCCATTTCTTCCAAGAGAGCTTATCTGGAGCTCAATTGGAATGGTACTATCAGTTGGAGAGTGTCAACATCCATGATTGGAATGATCTTGCTGAAGCCTTTTATAAGCAATATCAATACAATGCTGATCTAGCCCCTACTCGCATGCAACTACAAAGCATGTCTATGGGTGCTAAAGAAAATTTCAAGGAGTATGCCCAGAAGTGGAGAGACTTGGCTGGAAGAGTGCAACCCCCTCTAACTGACAGGAAGTTAGTTGATATGTTCATGTGTACGTTGAATGGTCCTTTTTACAGTCATCTCATTGGAAGCTCATCATCTAGCTTCACTGAGTTGATAATGACAGGAGAGCGCGTAGAAAGTGGTATAAGGAGTGGCAAGATCCAAGTGGGTGCTTCTTCATCCAGTACTACAAAGAAGCCCCCTAGTGGGAAGAAAGAGTCAAATGCTGTTTATGGTCAACCTGATCGTAATAGGAGGCATCAGTCTGTGAGTGCAGTTCATATCTCCAATCCAACTCCTGCAACACCAGAGCCACCACAGGGCAATCAACAGAGGCCTAGAAGGCAGTTCACTAAGATCAACATCTCACTGGCCCAAGCCTTGCAACACTTGTTGAAGGGTGAACTTATCACTTTGAGGGACCCTCCTCAGAATCCCAATGTTACCTCTCCCAGGTACAATCCTAATGGACGATGTGCATATCATTCAAATTGTCAGGGACATGATACCAATAGTTGCTGGGTATTGAAGAATAAGATTCAGGATATGATTGATGCTGGAGAGATTGAGTTTGACCCTCCGGGTACTCCAAATGTGATTACTGCTCCCATGCCAAATCATGAGAAGACTGTCAATGCCATTGATGAAGTTTCACATATTTCCTCAATTGCAGATTTAACTACACCATTGTCTATTATTAAGAAGAAGTTGGTACAAGCTGGGTTCTTTCCAGGTTGTCGTGAAGATTGTTTATATTGTACCTATAAGCCGGATAGTTGCTGGAGGTTGAAGGACGGAATTCAACGCCTCATGAATAATTACACCATATTATTTGAGAGGACACCTTCTGTAGAGAGCATGGTTGAACATATAACTAAAGGTGCGAAGGTTGAAGAGGTGGATATGGTTGATAAAGTGCCGGTAAGGATTACTTCTAAGGGACCTATAAAAATCACTCGTAAGGGTCCAAATAAAATTACTGCTGAAGGCCCTGTGAAGATTGTTGCTGAAGCTAGAGTGGCTCCTATGATCATTACCACTCCTGGTCCTATTCCATATACTTCTGATAGAGCTGTGCCTTGGCATTATGGGTCCGACGTTTATATCCATGGTGTTAAGCAAGAACCCTTAGTTGATACGCCTGTTGCTGATGAAAACCTTGATGTTGATAATATTGCTGGATCTAGTAAGATCACACGAGGTGGAAGAGTTTTCTCTCCTCCAGTTACCTCCAAGAATACAGTTACTCCAGCTACTACCTCTACTGCTGATGCTCGGGGCAAAAGTCCTATTATTGAACCTATACAAACTAATGTGTCAGCTGTTGATGATCTTTCTAAGCAGATGGAAGAAGTATTGAAGATCATTCGCAAGAGTGATTATGACATTGTTGATCAATTGGGCATACTCCTTCCAAGATTTCTATGTTGTCTTTGTTGTGTTCTGAGGCTCATGCCAAAGCCTTGATTAAATTTTTGAAGACTGCTCATGTACCAAATGAGATTTCGGTAGATCAGTTTGAAAATTGTGTTGCACACTTGACCTATGATAATGGGTTAGGTTTCTCCGATGCTGATTTGACTCCTGCCAAGAGGGATCATAACAGGGCTCTACATATCTCTATTGAATGCAGGGGCACTACCCTATCACATGTGCTAATAGACAATGGTTCCTCGCTGAATGTGTTGCCCAAAGAAGTCCTGAATAAACTTAGTCCTGGAGATGCTGTGTTGAAGCCCAGTAATATAGTGGTGAAAGCTTTTGATGGCTCGAGAAGAGTGGTGCATGGAGAAATTGATCTCCCAATCAAAGTAGCTTCTCAGGTATTCAATGCTACTTTTTATGTAATGGATATTCGTCCGTCGTATTCTTGTTTGCTTGGGCGTCCCTGGATCCATGGGGCAGGTGTTGTAACTTCTACTTTACATCAGAAGCTGAGATATCCAGTAGAAGGAAAAGTTGTCACTGTTTTCGGAGAGGAAGGATATATAGTTAGCCATGTAAACACCTTTAAATATCTTGAAGTGGAAGGTGAATATGTTGAAACTCCGTGCCAGACATTTGAAGTGGTTCCTTGGGTTGTTAATAATTATGAAGCTCCTCATGTTGTCAAGAAAGTTCCTGTGGTCACCAGAGTACCTCCTACAATGGCCTCCCTCAAAGATGCTAGAGCTGTGGTGGATGAAGGTGGTTGTACTATTTGGGATCAGCTTCCTGACATCCCTTACAAGTCTGACAAATTTGGTTTGGGTTTCACTGCAGAGTCCCAGAAGGCTGTTCGTCGTGCTCGTGCTGTTCGTATCACCAATCAGGGGATTATGAAAGATCAGATCAATGCTGTGGGTGACAATGATGAAGACTACAACTTGGATGCTTGGATTTTTCCTACTGTGGGTGCTGGGCTCAGTAATTGGAAAGCTGAAGATGTTATTCCTATCTCCTTTAGTCAGGAGTAAATACTATTACTGTGTTGTTACTTTTAAAGTTTGTAATGTTTGAACAATTAAACTCTTAAGCCTTGTGCCTTACCCGGGGCACAATGGTGTGCTTGTTACGGGATGTCATTTCATTTGCATACTTCATTCAATAAAAATCAGTGGACGTTTCGTTTTCGTAAATATTGTGTTCCTTGTCTTTCTTTTCTTTTATTTTTGTTTTATCAGCTATGTGTTCTTACACACACCCACCTCACTAAAATGCAGATCCTCATCCACTCTGGATCCTGTTGATAACAGTTCTACTATTGCCAATTATAATTTCGAGAATCCGATCTATCAAGCTGAAGATGGAAGGGAGGACGATTGTGAAGTACCTGTAGAGCTTGCTAGGTTGTTACAACAAGAAGAGAAAGCTATACAGCCACATCAAGAGCCAATCGAAGTTGTGAATCTGGGAACTGAAGAAAACAGGAAAGAGGTCAAGATAGGGGCTGAATTAGAGGATATTGTCAAGAGCATATTGATTCAGATGTTACATGATTATGTAGAGATCTTTGCTTGGTCTTATGAAGATATGCCAGGTTTGGATACAGACATTGTGGTTCACCGTTTACCAGTAAAAGAAGATTGTCGTCCAAAGAAGCAGAAGGTTCGTCGTATGCGTCCTGAGTAGTCATAGAAGATTAAGGCAGAGGTAATGAAACAGTTTGATGCAGGGTTCTTAGCTGTGACTTCTTATCCCCAGTGGGTTGCAAATGTGGTGCCGGTACCTAAGAAAGATGGTAAGGTACATATGTGTGTAGATTACAGGGATTTGAACAAGGTCAGCCCCAAAGATGACTTTCCACTTCCTCATATTGATGTTCTGGTAGACAACACCGCTCAGCATAAAGTATTCTCTTTCATGGATGGTTTCTCTGGTTACAATCAAATCAAGATGGCACCTGAAGATATGGAGAAGACAACCTTTGTTACACAGTGGGGCACCTTTTGCTATAAAGTGATGCCATTTGGTTTGAAGAATGCAGGGGCAACATATCAGCGTGCTATGGTGGCTTTGTTTCATGATATGATTCATCATGAGATAGAGGTGTATGTGGATGATATGATAGCCAGGTCCCAGAATGAAGAACAACATCTTGATCATCTGCATAAGTTGTTTGAGAGGTTGAAGAAATATAAGTTGAGATTGAACCCAAACAAGTGTACTTTTGGAGTTAGATCTGGTAAGCTCCTGGGTTTCATTGTTAGTAGAAAAGGTATTGAAGTAGATCCTGCGAAAGTGAAAGCTATACAAGAGATGCCAGCTCCCCGTACTGAGAAGGAAGTTAGAGGTTTCTAGGGACGATTGAATTACATTGCAAGATTTATTTCCCAATTGACTGCTACCTGTGAGCCAATCTTCAAGTTGTTGAAGAAAGATCAGGTAATGAAATGGAATGATGAGTGCCAGACTGCCTTTGATGAAATCAAGAAATATCTTCTAGAACCTCCAATTTTGATGCCACCAGTTGATGGAAGACCCTTAATTATGTACTTAACAGTGTTAGACAACTCAATGGGGTGTGTGTTGGGGCAACATGACGAGTCTGGTCGAAAAGAGCAGGCAATATACTACCTTAGCAAAAAGTTTACCGACTGTGAAACAAGATACTCACTGCTCGAGAAAACTTGCTGCGCTTTGGCATGGGCTGCTCGCCGACTAAGACAGTATATGTTGACCCATACTACCTTGTTGATTTCGAAGATGGATCCAATCAAGTACATATTCGAGAAACCTGCTCTCCCCGGAAGAATAGCAAGATGGCAAATGATCTTGACAGAATATGACATACAGTACACTACTCAGAAGGCCATTAAAGGAAGTGTTGTGGCTGATCATTTGGCTCACCAAGCAGTGGATGATTATCAGTCAATGAGTTTTGAGTTCCCCGATGAAGACATTATGATCATTACCAAAGAACCTGGACAATATGACGGACCTGAACAAGGATCCCGATGGACTATGGTTTTTGATGGAGCTTCTAATGCACTTGGTAATGGTGTTGGTGTTGTGATCAGTTCCCCTGAAGGTTGTCATACCCCGATTACTGCCAGACTTTGTTTCTATTGTACCAATAACATGGCTGAGTATGAGGCATGTATCCTGGGTATCAAAGCTGCCATTGATATGAAGATTCAATTCCTAGACGTGTATGGAGATTCAGCCCTGGTAGTGAGTCAGATCAAAGGAGATTGGGATACCAAGCATGATAATCTCATTCCTTACAGAGAGTATGTTTTGTCTTTGATCCCACATTTCAAAGAGATTACTTTTGGACATATTCCACGAAAAGAGAAGCAGTTGGCAGATGCTTTAGCCACTATGGCATCCATGTTTGAGATCAGCTGGGATGATGAAGCTCCCAAGATTACTATTGATAGATTTGAGAAGCCTGCATACTGCAATGAGATTGACACTGAAGAAGCAGAAGAGAAGCCTTAGTTCTATGAAGTGAAAAGATATCTTGAAGCCCAGGAGTTCCCTGAAGGGGCATCTGTCAAAGATAAGAAGTTTCTGAGAAGGTTCTCCGCTAAGTTCTTTTTGAGTAATGGGATTTTGTACAAGCGCAATCATGATTCAACTTTGCTTCGTTGTGTGGATAAGAAGGAAACAACAGAGATTATGGAAGATATGCATGATGGGATCTTTGGCACTCATTCTAGTGGTCATACTATGGAAAAGAAGATATTGAAAGCAGGTTACTATTGGTCTACCATGGAAGCTGACTGCTATCAACATTCCAGAACATGTCACAAGTGTCAAATCTATGCTGATAATGTACATATACCTCCATCTCCATTGAATGTGTTGACTGCTCCTTGGCCTTTTTCCATGTAGGGCATTGATATGATTGGTGAGATCAAGCCTACTGCTTCTAATGGGCATCGTTTCATCCTGGTGGCTATTGATTACTTTACGAAGTGGGTGGAGGCAGCTTCATTTGCATCTATTACTAAGAATGTGGTGGCTCGATTCATTAAGAATAATCTCATATGTAGGTATGGCATCCCTGAAAGGATTATTACTGACAATGGCTCTAATCTGAACAACACTGTGATTACTGATCTCTGCACGCAGTTCAAGATTAAGCATCACAACTCTTCTCCGTATCGTCCGAAGATGAATGGGGCAGTAGAAGCTGCTAATAAGAACATTAAGAAGATTATACAGAAGATGAATGTTACTTATAAGGACTGGAATGAGATGTTACCATTTGCTCTTCATGGTTATCGTACTACAATACGTACTTCAACAGGGGCAACCCCATTCTCCTTAGTATATGATATGGAAGCAGTTCTACCCCTTGAAGTTCATATTCCCTCCTTAAGAATTATGAAGGATGCAGGCTTGGATGAAGATGAGTGGATTCAGACTCGACTTGACCAGATAAACTTGATTGATGAGAAGAGGTTAGCAGTAGTTTGTCATGGCCAGATGTACCAAAAACGAATGATCAAGGATTTCAACAAGAAGGTTACGCCAAAGGTATATCAGGCTGGTGACTTGGTAATCAAGCGTATCATATTACCGCAGGGTGATCCTAGGGGCAAGTGGACTCCTACATATGAAGGACCATTTGTAGTCAAGACAGTATTCTCAGGAGGTGCCATGATACTTACTACTATGGATGGTGAAGACTTCCCGCAGCCTGTAAACGCAGACATAGTTAAAAAATACTACGCATAAAAAGAGACCCGCTAGGTTGACTGGCCTAGGCAAAAATAAGGGCATCCCGACGAACCAAAAGGATTCGGGCAAAAATTAGGGATATATATATATATATATATAAAATGTACACCCGGCAAGTCGAAAACCTGAAAAGGCGGCTTGGGCAAAAAAGGGTATCCCGGTTGATTGAAAACCTGAAAGGGCAATCCAGGCAAAAGTTAGGGATTAAAGCGTATGACTATGTCTCGTTTGGATCACCCATGAAACTACGACCAATTGTGCTACTTACCCCAAGCTCGAACAGATAAAGCTCAATCCAATCGTTTCCGTCTCGACAGCAGAAGATGAGATATTCGAAGATAATGGCAATAGTAGAACTGAAACTCAATAGGATTATTTTCCACATAGCTGATTGCCTCTGTTTTGTAAAATCTTACGACGAATTCCTCTTACTAGGATTTCTGTCTCCTTGTACAAACTTGCCTATGTATAGGTTACTTTGTGATATAAATAAAATTCCATCTTTGAATCCAGATTTACTTTTACCCTATTTACATAAGCGAAATGTCCATTGGTTGTGTTTGAATGTATGTATGCTTTTGAATATGATTGATGTTTACCAGAAATGCATAAATGCTTAATATGATTGATGTTTACCAGAAATGCATGAAAATGCAGTAATAGTATTTACTAAGGACGAACGAGGGAAGGAATGAAATGAAGCTTCGCCGGTTCATCCCCACTAAGACAGCTACAAGTTCCCCAGTAGGGCAAATCCATCTTCATAAATACTTAGAGTCACATCTCCCCTGGAATTTATATCCATCTCTTTTATCCTCAGGAGGATAATCGGGAATTTATTCTTTCAATAGGAGTACGACGAACGAAGATGGGAGGTTATGGATACCTTACTATCGAACGAAGACGGGAGGTTTATGAATACTATATTACCAAACGAGACGGGAACAAGTTCCTCATATTCTTCAGCAACAAATCGGGATTTATTTTCCCTGGCCAGCAGTTGTTATACGAAGATATCCAGACGCTTCAGGCTGTATGATACATACATACATCATTTACATCATACCGTAACATATCCATAAATTAAATAATACATTACTTAAGTGCATCATACTATGCATGCATACATAATGCATAAACTAATATTTTCCTTGCAGGATAGTTATATGCAGGTAAAACAATATCAACGACTTATACCTCAGGAAGTTGTTCATCCTCCTGAAAGCTATCATGACTTTGGGCCGTTGTTTATCTTCCCAAAAGTTATACTTATACCTCAGGACGTTGTTTATCCTCCTGAAAGCTATCATGACTTTGGGCCGTTGTTTATCTTCCCAAAAGTTATACTTATACCTCGGGACGTTGTTTATCCTCCTGAAAGCTATCATGACTTTGGGTCGTTGTTTATCTTCCCAAAAGTTATACCCTTACCTTGGGTCGTTGTTTATCTTCCCAAAAGTTATACCCTTACCTTGGGCCGTTGTTTATCTTCCCAAGTACCCTATCATGACTTTGGGCTGTTGTTTATCTTCCCAAAAGTTATACCCTTACCTTGGGCCGTTGCTTATCTTCCCAAAAGTTATCTCATTATCTTGGGACGTCGTTTATCTTCCCGAGGGCTATCTTGAGACGTCGTTTATCTTCTCAAAAGCCGTATTGTTACCTTTGGTCGTTGTTTATCTTCCCAAAGGTAATGTTGGGACGTTGTTTATCTTCCCAAAAGCTATATCTTCATACTTTGGACTACCTTATTCTCCAAGAAGCATATTTGAAGAACTTTTCTTCCAAGTGGCATCTTTAAGCCCACTCAAGCATATACATCTAATCATCAGTATTACTCTACGCACTGGTGAGTGCAAATTTTTGGGCTTTTGTGTTCAATCCCCTTCAACCTTCCAGGTCACGACTGGCACATATACCAATCTAACCCCTCAGGTTTTAGAAAATTGAACAGGGGCAGCTGTTGCACCCCAAAATTTGCCCTCACAAGACAAGACTTTGTGTACTAAGAGGCTCATAAGGTTCACAAGGTTCACAAGGTTCACAAGACCTCTCATGAGCTTCACAAGGTTCACAAGACATCTTATGAGGTTAACAAGACCCCTCATGAGGTTCACAAGGTTCACAAGACATCTTATGAGGTTCACAAGATTCACAAAGTTCACAATTAGTCAGAAAGTTTGACAATTCCCTCAGACAATGCATCCTCCTAAGCACTGCATCCTAAACTAGGGTTTTGACTTTAATCAGGCTAAAGGGACTTCCAAGACTTCAAGTGAGCTTCATAACATCTTATATGTGTTTAAGAATCCCCATGACAAGTTTCAAGACTTTTCCCAAAGGTTTTCTCAGTCAGATGATCAGATAGGTTAAAATCAGTCAAAGCAGTTAAAAAGTCAAATTGAGGTCAACTGTGGTCAAACCCAAAGTCAAACTTCATGATTTTTTTTGCCAACATCAATTATATGAAGTAAAATTCATCATTTGATCAAGGGTTGATCATGATTCATCAAGGAGATTTCAGATCATCAAGAATCACGAGTTTCTAAATTAGGGTTTCCTCAGGAAAAGTCAACTGAACTTTGACCAGCCATAACTTTCACATGCTTCATCAAATTTTTTCCATCCAAAGCTCATTTTGAAGGAAATTGAATTCTCTACAACTTTGTGTCTCACAAGCCAAGCCCAAAAATGCTTCATTTGGAAGGTATGAGCTAAGACATTATAGGTCCTTTTAAAAGTCAACAAAAAGTCAACAACTTCAAAAGAGCATAACTTGAGAATGGTAAAAGGTATGGACATGAAACCAATGGGGTTGGTTAGAGGACTCTTTAAGATTTCCAAAATGTCCAATAACACCCTCATAACATTAAAATTGAAGGATTTGTGCCCTTGCAAAGTTGGGAAATTTTTGGGAGGTTTATGAAGCAAATAGGGTCTTAAAACCATAATTCTTCAAATGGGCTGAACTTTTTGTGACCCAATGTGTTCCATGACATCATGCACGAAATTTATTTAATATTTTCATAATTTTATTCATTTTATTTTATTTATTATGATTTTTTATATTAAAAATCATTTTAAATTCAAATAAAATATAAAAATATGAAGATTTAAAAATATTTTGATTCTAGAAAGTCATGAAAGTTAATTGGATCAGATTGATATGAAAATTATGATGATAGCCTCAAAATAGCAATGTTATATTCAAGAAAATTTGAGTTTTAAAACATGATCTTTTTCAATCTCAATTATCCAAAAAGTCCAAACAAACCTACAATATTTTGACCTAATCTCATCTACTATATGTACACAAACTGATCCAAACACAAGGACACGAATTTGCTGCCTCAAGAGTAAGTTTCAAGTTTTCAAAAATTCATCAAAAACTCTCAATTTGGATTCTTGGTTAGAGGCTCTCTCAAGGCATTCTAAAGGTTGCAAAACACTCCTTGGACATCACTGAATCTATTCCAATCCTTATTTGCATCAAAATCATGCTAGAAAGCCCTAACCGAATCATTCTTTCTCAAGTTTATTGACTTTTTCGATTCCATACTTTTATGCATTATCAATTAATTCTAATGATTGTTTTGTGTTTGTAATGATCTTAGCAAGCTTTCTGGATAATTGGATTGAAGAATAATGACCTGAATCGTAAATAGCCATTGTTAGGGTTTCGGCCAAGCTTTTAGGGTTTCATGATAGACCTAATATAAATAATTTTTAAGGACATAGAATGATCGTATGAGCTCTGGGGATCATAATGCATTCATCAATTGGAAGAAATTTTGCTATTTCAGTGATGTTTGATTTTCGCAGGTTCTGAGTATAAAGAAATTCGCAGGAAAATTCACATGTGATTTCGCAGGTGTTTTTGCAGGTCTTGAGGAAGAAGAAGACTCTTGGCGCAAAATCCTGATTTGAATAATACACTTATTTTATTATGAATTGTTTTCTGTTATATTTCAATTATGTAGTAATGGCTCAGATGGCAAGCATGCGTGTGAATGGAGATCAATACAAGGGTTCGAATCTCACCTCCAGCATTTTTTTGCTTTATTTCCTTTGTGTTTTCCAGGCTTAAAATATAATCATCAGTACTCATTCTATGTTCACCACGCGCACGTTGGCCCAGTGGCTGGGGTTCACTCCAGGTATTGGGGAGGTCCTAGGATCAAAACCAGGCCTCCCCCTTTTTCTTTCTTCTCTTTTGTTTTTGTTTTGTTTACTATTATTATTGTTTTTTTTAATTATAATTAATTCTAATTAAACTATAACCCTAATCTTTTTAGTTCTAAAAATTTTTAATTTATTTTTATAAATCCTAATTATATTTTAAGTCTTAATTTATTTATTTGTAAATTTTAATCATGTATGTTTATTTTATAATTTGTATATAATTCTTATATGTAAATAATTTAATTAATTAATAAACCCTAATATTTTCATATAAAACTTAAATTTTTTATAAACCCTAATTATAATTATGAATATTAATTTATGTGTTTGTAAATGTTAAATTGTAATTTGTTTATATTATCATTATGATTAGCTTTTATATAAATAATGTAATTAAGATTGGATTAAATAATTAACTTTAATTTATTCTTTTCTAATAATTAAAAAAAACTTAACTTTATTTTATTAAATTTATTTATTTATTTTTTTTATATATGTACATAAAAATTAAAATATTAGAACTATTAATCATATTATTAGTATATAATACTTATTATTTGTTTCTTTTATTAAATTCTCTTAAGAAATATTTATTTATTTAATTCTGAACTTTTAATTTATTTCTATATTATATTGTTATACTAACCCTCTTATATTTATTTATTTATTTTCATTATTACTAACCCATTTAATTATTTATTTATTTACTTATTTATTTTAATTATTTTAATTAATTATAATGTAATTGTATCCAATATGTAATAGTTGTAGAATAATTTTTATTATTTATTTTTAATTGCTATGGTTAGTAACATAGGGAGTGTAAACATGTTTGTATTTAAAAAATTAATTTAGATCACTAATTTGTAAGATAAATACTTGAATTGGTACACGCACACACGTAAGTCGATCTTGGATCGCCATCTCACATTCTTAAGGATACCTCTCATGTTGCCTAAATAAAAAGGTCAAGTAAGGTGTAAAGCAAAGTCCCTTCTCTCATATCATCTAGTCCCTTAACAGATAATAAGATTAAGTCCCTTCATGGTTGCCTTCGTAAATGATCTTGTCCCTTTCGAATAAAGATGATAAGTCCCTTTGAAGTGCTAAATACACCTTACGGTTGCCTAATCACACTTGTCCCTCATACATCCAAGGTAATGACTACCTATTCCTTAATAATAGGGATAGTCTTACCATTTAAAGGATATTTAAGAACAGAAAAGACTTAACTTAGGGTAGGTTCCTCTTATGTACTTGCTCACTTTTCAAAAACATTTCAAACACTTCACATTTTTCAAGTAATTTTCAAAACAAAGGCTTTATATATATCCGTACATGGATCATTATAAAGTACTTAAGAAAGTTTCTAAACACACACTACACTTCTCAAAAACATTTTAAAGTGAGCTAAGTAACTAAGAGCCCATGGATAACCATGGATGTAAAGGGTGCTAACACCTTCCCTTTACATAACCTACCCCCCGAACCCAAAAATCTTTTAAAGGTCTTTCCTGTTCTTTTATGCCTTTCCTTTGGATAAAATAAAAGTCGGTGGCGACTCTTGCTATCCGCAACATTTAACTAAAGTCAGTTCTCCCACCGTGTTACACCCTCCCACTCGAATTTTAACTTCTGGTGAAGGGTTAATGTCATGGCGCCAGCGGCGTGTATCCATGGTCTACCCAATAGACAGCTGTAGGCAGGCTGTATATCCATCACAAAGAAGGTCGTTTTGAAAACCTGTGGGCCAATCATTATCGGCAACTCTATCTCTCCTAGAACTGATCTTTTAGAACCGTCAAAGGCTCTCACTACCAAGTTGCTTGGGCGTAGTGCCAATCCATCATGCTCCAGCTTCACAAGGGCTTTCTTGGGTAGGACATTGAGTGATGACCCTGTGTCCACTAATACGTGAGAGAGGACTGCACCCTTACACTCCAAGGTAATGTGCAAAGCCTTGTTGTGATTGTGACCTTCTGTTGTCAGATTAATGTTGGTAAATCTTAGTCCGTGACTAGCGTTGACATTTCCAACCACAGCCTCTAACTGATTGACAGTAATCTCCTCCGGCACATAAGCTGCGTGCAGAACTTTTAATAATGCGTTCCGATGAGCCTCAGAGCACATTAGTAATGATAGTATGGAGATTTTGGAAGGTGTTTGGTAAAGCTGGTCTACCACCTTATAATCACTCTTCTTGATGATCCGCATGAATTCATCAACCTCTTGATCAAAAGGAGTCTTCAAGGTTTCTCTAGCAACTGATTCTTCTTGCACCATGCTCTTCCCTTTTGCCTTAGCAGCAGCCTCTGCTTCAGCAATGGGTTTTGATATTTATGAAGCAAAGAGACGTCCGTTTCTAGTGAAGCCTCCGCCTCCCCCCACATTGTCTATCTGAGGTGAAGAAGTTGATGACTCTAAAGTGATTTTGTGCCCCTCGCGGTATAGATCTGAGCCATAATACCAAGGGATGGCATTATTGCTTTCGTAAGGAACTGGCCCAAGCACTGTGATAGTGACCGGACTGATAGCAGCTGTAGAGGGGACCACAATGGTGTGTGGATCATAATATATGGTAACTGGAGTTCTGACAGGAGTATCATTTTGTTGTGAGTTGTTGGAAGGAATATTTGCGGGATCGTAGTATATCGTAACTGTTGAGACGCTTTCATTAATTGTTGCTGATGTTGTAGACGGAGTTGATTGGATGGGTGTTGAAGTTGTAGCATGAAGTGATGGAGTAATGGGTGTTGTCATTGTAGAAGGAATTGTGACGGAACTTGTATCCGTTGAAGTGATTGATTGAATATTTGTTGGAGTTGTAGCAGAATCTGTTGGAACAAGAGTTGCTGATGTTGTAGGAGCATTTGTGATTGTTGATGAAGGAATTGTTGGAGTTGTAGTCGCTGTTGTTGTAATCTGAAGAATGCCATATTTAATGAGGCCATCTATGCCGTTTCTCAGTCTCTCACATCCATTAACGGCAATATTGCAATATCCACAGCCGAGCTCACACCCAGGGAACACTTGGCATTCTAACAGCTGAGCTTTGATTTCAACCAAGGGTGTTCGGATTTGTGCAACACTGTTAATTAATGTGGATGGTTTTCCCTCCTCAATAGCATTAATCCTAGGCCCGTTGTGACTAGGCATTGGATTTCTTGTAAAGTTCGGAGGAGGCGCAAAATTGAGAGCTTTCGAGTCCACCAAATCCTGGACTTTCATCTGTAGGGCCCTGCATTTTTCAGTATTATGCCCCTGTGCGTTTGAGTGGAATGCACACCTGGCATTAGCATCATAGTTCTTTGGTAGATTAAGAGGATCTGGAGGAACCAACGTCATTAACTCAACTAGGTTGAGCTTTAGGAGTTGTGGCAAGAGTGCAACATACGGCATTGGGACTGGGTCAATTACCCTGTTTGCTTGTGATGGCCTTTGTTGGAAAGGACGCTGTTGTTGATTACCGTTGTTGCTGTTATACGACCTTTGTTGTGGATAATGAACTTGTTGTTGATACTGTGGTTGTTGTGAAATTGGAGCTGGGATGGTAACAGCTGCTACTGATCGGTGAGCATACTGGGGCCTGCCTCTGCTAGTATGAATGGAATTTGTTTCACCTGCCCTCCGGGGTCCCGCAAAAGGTTTTCTTGGATTGTTGGAGGAACTTGCACCATTGTCGGAGATTTTGCCCATCTTCAATAGGCTCTCAATTCTCTCACCAGCTATGACCACATCAGCAAAACTGGTAGAGGAGAAGGCAGTCAGCCTGTTAATATAAGTCCCTTGCAATGTGTTCATGAACATGTCAGCCATTTCCCTCTCTGACATGGGTGGTTGGACAGCAGCCGCAAGCTGTCTCCATCTTTGAGCGTAATCCCGGAAGCTCTCTCTGGAAGACTGAGACATGCCCATTAGAAGAGTTCTATTGGGAGCCATGTCCAGGTTGTACTGATATTGCCGGATGAAAGCTTCGGCCAAATCCTTCCAACATCTTATGGTGGCTCTAGTCAGGTGCGAATACCATTCTCTCGAAGCTCCAGTCAGACTGTCCTCAAAGTAGAACATCCATAACTTTTCATCCATGGTATAAGCTTTGAGCCTTCCCAAGAAAGGCTGCAGGTGGGTGCGAGGACAGGACGTACCATTATACTTCTCAAAGCATGGGGGTTTGAATTTGTGGGGAATTCTCACCCCATCCACTAGGCCCATGTCCATTACATCGAAGCCCAAAGAATTCTGAGATTCCAAAGATCTTAACTTTTCAGCAATCTCATCCAATCTCCTGTCATATACCTCATCTCCAGCCCCCATAATAGTAAACTGTTCTTCTTGGGGATCCTCTTGCAGGATTCTCCCCCCAGCAGTATTACCTTGAACATTCCTCGGGATGTTAACTTCTGGATCCATATGAGGTCCATATACTGGTGGGTCAATATGACGCTGGCCCCGTTCATTGTTGCTAGTTCCTCATGTTCCAAGATGAGGCACCTCAGGGGTTTGTCTTTCCACCAGCTCTCTCAGCCTTTCTTGACTCTGGGCTAAGCCAATCATTACTGCCATGAACTGAGACATCTGATTTCCCATCTCTACTCTCTCATTGGCCATCTGATTTCTGACCTCAGTCAGATCCTGCTGTACTTGTTCCATTTGAATATCGGGAAGGTTGTTACGAGTCGGGTACCGGTGCGTGCGGTTGACAGGGAACACTCGGCGACGAGCAATGTTTCCTGAGATCACAACAAAGTTAGAAACAATGATAATAACAAAACCTACAAAACAAAAACAAGGTTAGTATACAATGCAGTATGCTTATTTGTTTTCCAAGGTATCCGGTTTGGTTCTTGGTTTTGACCTTTCCAGACCTCGAGGAAGATGCTTGATGTTGTTGGGAGAAAACCTAAATGAAAACTCAAACTAAAATATATTACACATGATGAACAATACATAGTATGTTTTACAATACATGCCCATTGAAGGTCAAAATACAACAAAAGAGGAAAAGTACATCACATGGGAACAAACAACAAGCAAAGAGTCAAATATCTAGTCCAAACTCATCTTCTCTGACCTCCTTTAGGAGTGCCTTAGTCACTGGACCAGATGGGTGCTCTGTAATAGTCCTAACGAGGAGGTTCCTGGTAGCAATGGCAGTTGTCAGCTTCTTATGTTTATCCTGGTCTTTTGATCTTTTCAATCCAGCTCTGAGCTTCAGCTCTGATATCTCCTTCTGTGCAGCCAACAAAGCTTCCTACTGCTTCTTCTCATTGGCCTCTAGCTGTTCAATCTTGGCTTGAGTCTTCTGGTCTTCTTGTGTACGGGCTTCGGTGATCCTGACCCACCTAGCCTGACTCTCTTGCAGATAGTGCTCAGCCCTAGCTTTCTGAATCTTGACCTCCTTGCAGGCATTCTTCAATATATGTTCCCCAGCCCTTGCTTTCCTTATGTAATCTTCTGTCCTTTCAATTTTGGCAAGGTGTTCAACCCTGAGCTTCTCCAATCTCTCAATGTCCAGACGACCATCACTTCTTTCCCACAGAGTCTTCTTCAAGGCTTGAGATAGCTGCTCATTCCTTTCCTTCAACTTTTCAAATTCCTCCAGGCTAACTGTTGCTGCAGGCTGTACTGTGGATGGCCCAGGTATGTCTTCCAAGGTGAAAGGCATTCTGGTAATCTGAGCTCTGGTGCGGGACCAGTCTAAGTACTGAGCTGAAGCAACATTGTTACATCTTCCAAGAATAGCTACTCCTTTTGTCTGGATGTTGTCCCAAGCCCAGGATGCTTGTCTAACAACGGCTGAATTAGGCTGCACTTCACAATATAGTGTCTCAGCTAAATCCTGTCCTCTGGGAGGGTGAACCAAGGCATACCCTAGTTGTCTCTTAAATAGTAAAGGATTGTAGTTGATGCAACCCTTCACATGAGAGGCACATTTGGGTATTGTCCACAGCTGGTGATAATGTCTTTGCCTTTGGTGCTCTGGGTGCACCATCTAATATCCTTTGAAGTCAAAGCAATGAACCTCTTGGCCCAATTCTTCTGCTGATGTGGGTTCAAGAAGGCATCTGACTTAGGCAGGTGTCTGAGCAGCCAGGTGTAAAATAAAGGAGCACAACATCTTACCAACTTCCCCCTCTGTTTCTCATTCCTCTGATGAATGGGATAGTAAAAGTCTCATAGCAGTGTAGGTACTGGGTTCTTCAGAAGAAACAAATGGATGGCATTCTTGCTGACAAATTTAGGCTCATCTGCAAACAGTATAGCCCCATATATGTTGAGGGCTAACAATGCACAGAATGCCCTCCACTCTCCCAATGAAGCCTTCAGGATGGCATGAGAAATCAAGAAGTCCAAATGCAAACCAGGAATCCCAGCTTTTGTTGTCATACTTTGCTCAATAAGGGTAGGCTCTAAGTACAATGCCCTTGCTATCTCTTCATTCCTGGGAGCAGTCATTTCTGGGTTGAAGGGAATTCCACCTCTGACAGGTACTCCAATCAATAAAGAAAACTCTTCCAGCAGAGGCCCTAACTGGAAGTCTGGAAATGTGAAGCATCTCAGTGGTGGGTCATAAAACTTCATGCATGTGTGGATCATGCTTCTCTGAGAAGGATCAAGGTCCATAACCATGTCCAAGATACCTCCATAGTGTTCTCTGAATAGTGGGATGTGGTCAGGTGTGATAAGTGACTGGACCTGCCTGATACCAGTCAATACAGGCTCAAAGAAGTGATAGGATATGTTGTTCTTCCTGGGAGTAGCCATGAGTGCTGTTGAAGAAGCTGGAGACAAGTGCTGATGAAGATCACAGACAGATGCTGAAGGTGGACCACTGACAGACTGGTGATGGTGGTGATGGAGATGACTGAAGCAGATAACTGATGAAGACAGCTAAAACAGAGGTCTATGCTGAAGAAGGGGTCAAAACCAAAACCAAGGTACAATGAAATGGATACCCTTAAAAGCAAATAAACAAATGTTAAATGATGCAATGATGAGATATGCAAATGATATGCAAAGGCTTGTGATCAAGCTGGATCTGATTATCTGTCCTGATATAAGGCCCATGTATGTTCAAAGGTCCAGATGAAGGCTCAGAAATCCAGTAACCAGGGTGGGGGACTCAAATAAAGAGTCTCGTGTCCAGGGTTAGTCACAAGAATTGTCCAAAGTGGAGTATTCTTAAACAAAATAGTAACAGGGTATGATGTGGCTAAGGGTTCCTGCAAACCTGTAAACAGCCCAACCCCCTCACAGGTAGTGTTCTAGAACAAGTATCCTCAGACTTGGATCAGTTATGAGAAGTGTAAACACTTTTAACCCGGAGGCACAGTGTTTACAATAACCATAAAAGATCCTCCTCTAATTCACCTCAGTTTCTGAAGGTCATAATAAAAGGTCATCCAGACTTAGCAGGCTTCCCAGATAGCCCTAGCACTACAGGAAATCTGTAGCACAGAGTTCTCAAGAAGAAACCCACATCTGAACCGTGTTTCACATTCCCGCACCAGACCGAAATGGAATGGGAAAGAACATGAACCACTCTAGCCTAGGTATCACTCAGGTCCCATGTATAGGACCTTAAACTCTATATGGAACCCCCACCCACCAAGACAACAAACCAGATCCAGCAATGGCAGCATGAAGTATGCAAAACTGTAAATAAAGCAGTAAATAAAGCTGTACATGAAGCAATAAATAAAGCAAAATACAATAAACACACATAGCACATGACACCCTAGTAAACACAAATCAAACAAGCGCTAGGAGGAACCCACAAAAAGAACCAGAAGCCCTGGTTGCAATATATAAGGGTCCCCAGCAGAGTCGCCAAGTTGTCGCTCCCACCAAATGACACCTGGTCAAGAGGGGTACAGACGCGAACGGTCGGCGAAAGAGAGAACATGAAGATGAACTGAAAAGAGTCTCCAGCTAGGCATTTTTATCCCGAAGGAAAGGTAATGCTGGATAAACCTAGGAAAAATATGGATAAGACGGTCGCGAACCAGAGAAACTGAGAAAGGGGGTTGGTTACAACCTGGGAAGGTATTAGCACCCAGATTGTCCTTCGTACTCGATGGGATCCACGCTTGAAAGTTTGTGTTTAAAAGGGGTAGTGTTAGTGCTATTTGTGTGTAAAAGATGGAAAAGGATACAAGTGTTAGTGCGAAAGAAATGTGAGGTGAATAAAAGAAGTGTCAGTGTAAGGAAAGAGTGCAAAGCTCAAGACTATGAGGCTTAGAGGATAATGCTGGAAGAGGGGGGAATATACAGAGACTTTTGTTCGATAACTGTTAAGTTATGCCTACGTATCCTCTCGTGCAATGAGGAAGTCAGAACACCGTAGTTTGAATCAAAGAGACTGAAAGATAAATTGACTTGTGAACTGCTTACTTGTCTATGCTCAAGTGTATGACCTGTATGGCTCAGGTGCAAATTGTCTTGCATTAGACGGAAGAAACAAGTTCTCGTTTATGAGTGGATGAGGTAAGAAAAGAATCCCGGAGGAGATGATTATTGTTTGTTTTTGAGTTTTCAATCTTTTATTGCTTTTGGGGTTTGACATAAGAAAATGAGCTTAAGCCTAAACCAAGGGTTAGTAAACTCATCACATCCTCCCTCTGATTAGGGGTAATGAGAATACCTTAAGTATGAAGTAAACACCTCACACCTAATCACCATGATGTAGGATTAAGATCATTAACCTACTTTGTTATTATTTAGATGTTTTTGGAGTTTTGGTTTAGTGTTAAGTAATGAGTTTAAGCCATAATCAAAGATTTAATGGACCCATTACACTATCCTAATAGAAGGGTAATAGATGAGAACATTTAAGTTGAGGAAGATACCTCAACTTAATCCATGATTAGGGATTAACCTCATGACAAAACAAAGCCTTTATTAAAGTGGATTTTAGTTAATGGTAAGGTTAAGAAGTGAATTTTATGGTTTTTAAGACAACTTGAGGGGGACTTGTCCATTAATACTAGGGTTAGTCCTTCTTAACCATTTAAGGAAGAATTAGAACCCTAATGCAAGGCCCAAGTTACAAGCTTGATGTCTTAGTGATTATTAAATGGATTTATTAAAGGATTTAAACACATTAAGGGTTTAACACTTAGGATTAAAGTTATACACTCCATCCTAATAGAAAGATGCAGGCATAAGCTTAATCACAAAGCCTTAAAACCTTTAAGGTTTAGTCCTTAATTAAGAGATGAGAAGAGAAGACACAAAGAGGACACAAAGGTAAAACTAATGGGGGACTAATCAAACCCTAATTGTGATCATGCATGGGTATTCCTAGGGTTTATGAGGCTTGCAAGAAGTCTTCAAGATGAGCCACCAAGGAAGAATCAAAGATGGAAGAAGAAGCAGAAAGAAGCAAGTCAACTTACTTCACTTAAGAAGATAAATTGCTTGATGAAAGAAAGTGAGGAGGGAACATGAATGAGCAAGATCATTCTAATACACAAGTAAAAATGCAGAAATGAATGCATAAGAGGGATGAGAATAGATTATGAGAAGTGAAGGCAAATTCACTTCCCAAACACTTACCACCTAAAAAGTTAGCAAAAGGAAATGAAATGAAATGAAAATGAGATGAGATGCCAAGATTAAATCCAAAGTCAGAAGCATATTCATGATGCAGATGATGTTATGAGATGGTGCAAAAGTATACCAAGAGATGTGGATGATCATACAAGGGATGGGAATGCAAGTGAGACATGTAAGAATCATGAAAGCTCATGAATGCATATGACATAAAATGAAAACAAAAATATGGAAAATGGATGAGGAAATGATCAAGCATGAGCCTACTGTGTCCTAAGATGTCTTAGAAGTCATGTGAATGCACAAAATGTCATGGCAAGTTCATGTATGCAAGCATATGAAGAATGAATGCAAATGAAGGCAAAGATTAGGGTTTACATACAATATGCAATGCAAAATTCAAAATCAGAAGCAAATGACATGATAAAAAATTGAAAATGGAAACAAAGGTACCCTAGACCCATATGATATCACACCCCAAAGGAGGAGACCTAACTCTTAACCCTAAGGAAGTTATGATTTTCCTAAGTTTGCTAGGGTTTTAAGGTACCTCTCAAGGAAAAATGCAAAACAAATAAAAAATGAAAGATAAATTCATGCCAATTTTATCCTAGAAATGACATGTTATGTGGAATGCAATGCAAAAAGAACCATTATCAAACTCTTCATGGTTAGGTAGAAAAGATTTTTCTAAGTTAGGGTAAAAATATTGATTTTTAAGAACCCTAAATCCAAATAAAAATATCAAAATGGATCAAGAACCTAAAAGAAAATTGTATGAATGGTTTGATAATGTCTCTAAATGTGTCAAGATGCAATGTGATTTTTTTGGTGATTTTTAGAAACTTAAATGGTATTTTAATTAATTAATTTCCATTAATTAATTAAAATAATCATTTAAATATTTTAAAAAATACAAATTTTATGCAAAAAATAAAATAAAAATTATTTCCAGAATGAGAAAAATATTTAAAATCATGATGCAAAAAATAAGATTTTTTAGATGAGTTTTGCTATTTTTAATAAAATGGACAAAGAAATGCAATTAAAATGAAAATAAAACTAATTTAAATGCAAAGTCAACAGATCCAAGGGCCAGGGTTTGAAGTTGAGACGCGGGAATTGACTAGCGCGCGCATCTAAATGGCTGACATTCAAACTTCACTAATTACGCAATTAAACCCTAATCTGAACCCTAATGACCCTCAGGTGACCGGAACAGTGTTCCGGTCATCTTCTCCGACCAGTTCAAAAACCTAACTTCTTCCCTAGGCAATTTTAAACCCTCTAAAGCTCCAGATCACATCTTCTAAACACCCTAAGCAAGAATCAAGCACGAAAATTCATTTATCTTTCAACATAAACAAGAATCGAATCAAACAAGTTTTCAGGTCAAACTTTCAGAGACATGGTTCAGGCTCAAAACTCAATCATTTTCAAAACCAACAAGCACAACATGATCAGTGAACCATAAGCAACATTTCTATGGCATAAAAAATTATTTCTGGAAAAAATGTTCTTGGTGATACCTGAACTGAAGCTTTCGAAAATGGTATTGGCTGGCTGCTTCTTTGCTTCAAATCACCTCCAATGATCCTTCTGAAGAGTTTGCAATGCTTGGTTGGAGTTTATATGGCCTCTATGTGAAGTTGGCTGAAACTCAGTTCAAGAAATGTGAAAATCCTATTTTTGATTTGAAGTGTTTCAAGGCAAAATGAAGGGTGGGAAATGATCAGTGATGAATGTGGAGTTGAATGGTGGAAAAAGTTTGGAGGTTTGTTGGCTGAGTTATGAAATTCGAAAGCTTTTGCAAGTTAGGGTGATTTTGTGTATGCTGAGGATTCTGAGGTTTCAGCTTGTGTTGTGTTGTGTGTTGAGTTGCTTGAGGTCCACATATCAATCCTTGATAGGTCAGAGAGTTGTTGTGGAGCAGTGTGATTGGTATGGCTCATTTTGCATAAAGTCCACAAAGTTGTCTTTGGAGGTATGGGATCATGGCATGCCAAGGAAAATGAGGTGTCCTGCGCAGCTGGCTTTAGGGAGGTCCATAGAATCAGTCTTGAGGCAATGCAGCAAGTTGAATGAAGTTTGTGGGTGATTTTGCAATTCCATGAAGCTTTGGCCCCTTTGAGAAATCTTGATGATCAAGGCATGAAACTTGGGATTTCTTTGGGCAATTCTGAATTATAGATCATGTGTGAGGTTTGGTTAGAAGTCAATTAGAGGTCACAAATTTCCTTGGTATGAGTTTTTGCAAGTTTCCCTCTTTGATACATAAGTGAAATTTTGTGATTTTTCCCAACTTTGCAAAGCCATAACTTGAGTTCTATGATGAATTAGATCAAGTTCTTATACTTTTTGAAAAGTGAATGACCCAATCTACAACTTTCATGACCAAGAATTTTTCATTTGAAGCATTTTTGAATCAAAAAGAGGAGGTTGAAAAACTTTCCCAAAATGGCAAGTTTGCATTACAAGTCACTTTCCCAAAATGGCAATTTTGCAAATGGCTTGAAATTCTTCAATTTTGTGAACTTCTAACTTCTTCTAAGATCAAATAAAGATCATATACACCAAAATTGATGGAGAAGACCCTTTGGTTGGATGATTGGGGGCCTCAGATGCCCTAATTTTGCACTGACTTGCTCAAGAAGTCATCTATTTATCAAATGCCTTCCCCATTGAATTTCTTCATGAAAATTTATATGCATGATCCTCATAACATATAGAGACCAATAAAAACAAGAATAACCAAAAAAATTGGAGTTATGGCTTCTGAAACCAAAACCCTAATTTTAGGTCATCTATGTAGTTAAACCTGGCTCTGCCTCCATGCCTTCCTCAGTTCTTGTGATTTTCTGACTTTCTTGGTCTTGGGAGGATATAATATGATATTTGAACATACATAGACCCTCTTGAGGTGATTGAAGACCTTTGGAGTGGCTCAGATGACCCCTTGGTTTGCTCAAGATCACAAACCCTAGATGCAGATGACTTTGAACCAATGCAGTGAAGCAAAAATGCAATATGAGATAATATGATTGAACTTATGCAAATGAAAATAATCACAAGCCATGGTGTTAACTTAGTGAGGGCAAATTTGGGGTGTTTACAGTAATCAATCAGATCAAGGGTAAGTGGGTAACTCATCAACCCCACTTGATCCCTTATAGAGATTATGCCAGGAGGATATCAACTTTCTTCACTAAATTTAAGTTTCATTATGTGCCTCGTGATGAAAATCAGATAGAAGATGCTTTGGCAACTATAGCTTCTATGATAAAGGTGCACCAGTGGAATGATATTTCCATGATCAGAGTGATGTGGATTGAAAGACCAGCTCATGTGTTTGCAGTTGGAGAGGTCCATGATGACAAGCCTTGGTATCATGATATGAAATGTTTTCTCCAGAGTCTGAAATACCCACTTGGGGCATCCGATAAAGATAAGAAGACTTTGAGGAGATTAGAAGGCAATTTTTTCCTGAATGGAAATGTGCTTTATAAGAGGAATTTTGACTTCGTCTTGCTCAGATGCATGGATAGACACGAAGCAGGCATGTTAATGAAAGAAATTTATGAAGGATCTTTTGGTACTCATGATAATGGGCATGCAATGGCTAAAAAGATGTTGAGAGCAGGTTACTATTGGCTGACAATGGAATCTGATTGTTGCAAGTATGTGAAAAAGTGCCAAAAGTGCCAAGTGTATGCCGACAAGATTCATGTGCCACCAACTCACCTCAATGTTATTTCTTCCTCGTGGCCTTTCTCTATGTGGGGAATTGACATGATTGGTATGATTGAATCCAAGGCTTCGAATGGACATCATTTTATTCTTGTGGCAATTGACTACTTCACCAAGTAGGTGGAAGCGGCATCATATGCTAATATGACCAAGCAAGTTGTGGTTCGGTTTATCAAGAATAACATTATATGCAGATATGGTGTTCCGAATAGAATCATTACTGATAATG
Source organism: Lathyrus aphaca (assembly GCA_963966055.1). NCBI lineage: Eukaryota > Viridiplantae > Streptophyta > Magnoliopsida > Fabales > Fabaceae > Lathyrus > Lathyrus aphaca. The sequence goes on from OZ014520.1 coordinate 446,371,520, forward strand.
GTTCGAACTTGAATAATAAGATGATGAAAGAGCTTTGTGAAGAATTCAAGATTCAACACCATAATTCTTCTCCTTATAGACCGAAGATGAATGAGGTTATTGAAGTTGCGAATAATAACATTAAGAAGATTATTCAGAAGATGGTTGTGACATATAAGGATTGGCATGAGATGCTCCCTTTTGCTTTGCATGGGTATCGTATATATGTCCGCACTTCAACAGGGGCAACCCATTTCTCACTTGTTTATGGTATAGAAGCAATGCTCCCCGTCGAGGTTGAGATCCCATCAATGAGAGTTCTGATGGAAGCCAAGTTGACTGAGGTTGAATGGTGTCAGAGTAGATTTGATCAGTTGAATTTGATTGAGGAAAAGAGAATAACAACTTTGTTTCATGGTCGGTTGTACCAACAAAGAATGAAGAAAGCTTTTGACAAGAAGGTTATACCTCGTGTATTTAGAGAAGGCGACCTCGTGCTCAAAAAGATTTAGTCTTTCATTACATATTCTCGGGGCAAGTGGACTTTGAACTATGATGGCCCATATGTTGTCAAGAAAGCCTTCTCTGGCGGTTCATTAATGCTTGCAACTATGGATGGTGAGGAGATCACTCGTCCTATGAATGCGGATGCAGTCAAGAAATACTTCGCCTAAAAAATAAAAGAATAGCTTGCTAATTTGAAAACCCGAAAGGGCGGGTTAGGCAAAAATGAGCGTCTTGGTGGATTGAAAACCCGAAAGGGCGGTCCAGTCAAAAATTAGAGACATAAACAGAAATAATTATCCCGGTAGATTGAATATCCGAAAGGGCAATCTAGGAAAAAGTTAAGGATCATGGCAAGTAACTGCATCGACAGACTAGATCACTTGTAATAATAGAGGATTTCAGATTCTATTCCTCAGAAGAATTGCCCATCAAAGATTCTTACTCACTCGTCCTTGACTGAAGTTTCGGACACAGTGGAGTTCAAAGTTGATAGGGAGAATAATGATCATTGTATTTCAATGTAGCATTTTTCCATGTATTTACCATTTTTCAAACTTGTAATGATCCATGGAGTCATGCCATTTGCTGACTACCATTCTATCAATGAATTTGAGCTTTTATCCAATTATTTGAAATTCTTTATGTTGTTTCTATTTACAAAATTTCAATTTATTATTGATGATGGTTTTTGAAACAAATTTAATAAATTTAATCTCTGAAGATTATAAAAACATTTTTCTTTTATGTGAACAAAGAAAGGATATCAATAGTGATTCCAGGGATAGTAAAATCCGGATGTGTATAACTCGTCTCTCCCAAAGCAGGGTTGGATATGATTGTGTCCTTATGGAACTCCTGAAAAGTCCTGGCATGTTGATATTAATGATGTTTTGTGCCCCATCAGCATGAGAGGGGATTGTAAATGCTCGTAGTTTTGTTCCCTTCCCTAGAAGAGTTGTTGGAAGGGATATCCTAGAAAATCCCCAGCTGAGTTTTGATCTCTTCCTCAGCAGTTTACCTTTGAGAAGTATTGGGAATCCCCAGCTGAGTCCTTGCTCCTCAGCATGAGTTGGTTACAGCCCTTAGCAGAAGTAATGGTATAGTAGTCAGTTTAGAGGTTTTCTTTGACCTGATGGTGTGTATTGATTTAAAGTCCCTCGTAACTGTTTTGTCTATGATATTAGTTTCTGCTATCCCCACATGGGTCGAAAAGTTCAAATTTTTTGTGATGATTGATCTCCGTAAATCCCTAGTAGGTCTTCGTATGATGGTTTCCAGCAGATTTCTATTTGATCTTCAACAAGTTTTACACTCTCTCCCCAAGCAGAGCAAGAGTGGCATAACTCCTCCCCCAAGTAGAGAAAGAGCGGCATGACTCTTTCCCCGAGTGGAGCAGGAATAGTATGATGATTATTCCATGTAGGAGTTTGATTAAGAACACTTTTGTCTTCAGTAAGGATCGTGGAAGCTTTCCCCATCCCCGACAGATTGTTATTTTTCCTCAGCTAGGTGGTATTCCTATGCAGAGTTGATGATTGATGTTTGATACTCTAGTAGGCTATGCTTTATTTGCATCACTGGTAGATCTTTATTTTGTTTCCCCAAACAAAGTTATGAAGATATTTATCCCCACCAGAGTTTAACAGGGACTTTTCCCTCCATCCCCAGAGTGTGGAAGATTTTGTGTTGTCATTATATCTCTGATATGCTGTCCTCTCAGAGTGGAATTTATGGTGTTATCCTCTATGGATTCTTGAAGATTTCTTTGTGGATTGGATCCCTAGAAGCTTGTTTTCCCCAGTCTGAGTTATGCCTTGTAGCAGGATTTTATTCCTTCAAGTGCTTTAGACGTTCCCCTGCATGATTGCGATTTAAATATCCAGCATGGTTCCTGGCCTTGTTGCCCTGATTAGCCGAGTATCCGGTTGCTATGGAGTTTATGTCACCTGTTGCTTATCTTTATGTATGTTTTTTCAGCATATTCATACGCATAAGCATAGCATTGTTTGCTTGCATTCTTGCATTTATCTTTGTTCCCCGCTCTTTGATGTGATCTTTCCCCACAAAGTGTGTGTGTTGTCTTCCTCACAAGTTTAGAGTGTCGACCATTAAGAAGAAAGTGTTGATCCTTTTTATTTCCCCACTGAGGTTGTTTCTCATGGATGATTTTGATTCAGTTTCCTCCCCAGTTTATTATCAGGATGGAATTTCCCCAGTTGAGATATTTCCTCCTCGGGATGAGTCTTGTTTGACCGTTTCTCTCCAATTTGTTCTTGGATTTAATTTTGATCCCTTTTGATGAGTTGATATTTGCTTTGGAATTAAGTTATCACTGTTTGATAGTGGGCAGTAGTTTCCCCAGCTTGAGTATGTTACTTTGGAATTAAGTTATTCATTATTTGATAGTGGGTAACATTACCAAGCTAGTCAAGCTCTTTTGCTTGCACTCCTACCCAGTAAATTCGGTAGTCGAGAGTTCTTATTTCTACCCAGTAAAAAGGTGATAGAAGTTGTTTCCCTTTGCTTTTACTCATACCCAGTATATCCGGTAGTTGAGAATTTTTCTACCCAGTAAAAAGGTAGTGGAGGTTATCCCTCTTTATTTTTCTCCTATCCAGTAAATCGATATTTGAGCCCATTATTTATGTATCTTCTACCCAGTAAACTGGTAGTTGATGATTCTTTTCCCAGTCGGTATTCCTCCATATTTGGACTCAAATACTTTGATTGGTTATTATTCCCTGGCAGAGTGTTTACGCTTCCTCGGTGAATCTTTTACTTTGATTATATCATTGAACTTTTCCCCATGTCGAGTCAGCTATCCAGTGATTTATTTTCCTGGTAACTCTTCTGGTGTCTTTTGTTTTCCCTAGAGAGTTTTTTCTTCTATGTCCCCAAGCTTTTGCTTTCCTCTGGTGGTCGTATGTTCCCCACAAAGATCTTGGGTTTGCATATCTTATCATATTCATATCATATCATGTTCTCTTAGGACAAAAATTTGGGTTTTTTGTATTTAAGTCCCTCCCATCTTGTAAAGACGGAGATGTCAATCTTCATATCTTTAGATTGAAGAAACTTAAATAGGGGCATTTGTTGCACCCTAATTTTTGCCCTAGATTTTCTTTGCATTTTCATCTGCATCTTGCATACAAACAAGATCGCGTTGGTTGCTTGGTTCTTCTCGGGTTAGGTTTATGCCTCGTAGGGGATCACCGTTGTCTTTAATTATTTTATTTGTTTATGTTTACTAACCATTAATCAAAATCCCAAAAAAAATTTTGTTTCCTTATACTAACCTTTTTCAGGAAGAGGAACCATTGAAAATGCCAAAAATAACAATCCTGCAGCTCGAGTAAAATTTCATAGACAAAAGTCGAAGTCGATGCGCAAATAATTCAAATTTATCTGATCAAGGATTTCTCAAGTTAATTGATTCATTCAAAAGATTTCCAAGGTTCATGTGTTTATTTCCATGCCTTCTTCGACGTACAAAAAGAATCAGGACACAGCAACCAAACAGCCTCATTTGAATAAAACATTCAAATTTTGGCTTGGTTAACCAGTTAACCGTATGCGTTAACCGGTTAACCAGTGCGAAATTTGAATATTTTATTCAAATTCAGCACCCTTAGATCATTGATTTAATTGGAATATTCTAGATCCATTGGTTTTTGATTTCTCTACATCACTTTGATCATTTCCTACCATAAACCCTCACTAATCACCACTCTTTTCCATTTCCCACCAAAATTGCAATTACCAAGACTAATTTTAATTACCAAAGCAAGATTCATTCCACCAAATTCTCATACCTAAATTCTTTAAATAGAACCATAATTTCATTCATTCACCAAGCTTTTGATAGCCACAAAACCTCTTGCAAAATAAATCTCCAACACCAAAATTCTCCAAAGCTCACTTTCTTTCTTTTGAAGTTATCAAAAATTCACATTGAATTCCTGACTAACTTGAGCTAAACATTCATCCTTTCCTTCTTTTGTTCATCAATTTCAGTAGATCTAAGCTTGATTTGGTCCAATTTGAAGAAGTGCTTTTGGTAATTCCTCTCACTCCATAAACCCATAGTCACCATCAACATTCAAGATGTAGATCCTTGGTGCCTTTGTTTCTAGATCCTTTGGATCCTTATTTATTGTTTGATTATAGGGATTTCACTGTATTTTGGTTTTAAAATTCGTGCAAATTCAGATCATGATCACCAAATGTTTAAAAAAGGTGTTGGAAATGGATCAATGCTGAATTTCTGCATATTTTTTGTTGTTGCTTTAGCGTTAACCGGTTAACGCAAGTCAGAATTGACTTTTTGGCTTGTTTTAAGCCTCTTTTTGGTTCCTCTTTCTTCTTCTTCTTCCTCCTTTTATTTTTACCTTGGGAAGCACTTTTGGGAGTGATTTCTCCTTAATTTCAATGAACTTTGGGTGTAGATTAGAGTAGTTAATGTTCATTAATTCAAAACTACCTTTAAGTGGATTATTTAATTCATTTAAGGTACTTTGCATTAGTGATACATTTTCATGCTTGAATCCACCGAGATGAGTGATTGAACTTAAGGATGGAAGAGTACCATAAGTGCGGCTCAATTTGGTATTCACCTTTAGTTTCGTGCGGTATTGCATCCGGATGGCGATTTACATATCGTTTATCTCGCATGCATTAGCACTAACATTATGCACCTTAATTGGTGGTGGCCGGCCTCATTTGTAGGGTAATTACTTCGTAAATTACTCGGCGATTGCTTAACATAGACCTAAATGTGTCCCGACTTCGGAATAAAAATATCTAATTGGGTACTTGCACTTTCGTGGACCGGATCTCTTGTTGATCGCGTAATCCCAAAGTGGTTAATCATATTGCATTAAGAATCGAGACTTATGAATGTTTGATGCGCATGTGCTTTGGGTCTCCCAATCGTCTTTCAAATTTCATTGAATTCAGTTCGGTTTGCCTTGATTAATCGTTATAGTGTAAGATGCTAAGCGGATTCGGTTGCCTTTCGATTTTGGTTGTGGTTGATTAAGTTCACCATGCCATTATTATTATGTAAATATTATTATACTATTATTATTATTATTATTAATATTATAGATTCTTGCACTTTAATTGCTTTTGCTACTAACATTTAAATTCTTGCACTTTTATTTATTTTATTTTATTATGCTTTATTATACTTTACTCATCCATATCATGTTATTATTTGCTCTTATTTTGTTGTTGATTTTCCATTTGTCCATTTGGACACAAAACATATTAATAAAGGATTAAACTTCTTAAAAAAACTTGTGACTTTAATTTGTGGACTATTGGTTACTATCCTTGACTTTAGAATGAAGATTTGGACTTAGATTCTTAGGACACATTTCATTTGCCTTTACCTTTATGAAGTTGGAATTTGCCTTTATTTGGCCATTTGCTAGCTTATAAGGATGGAACTCTTATGCTCATAATTTGAAGTGTCATCAAGTTTGGTTAGATATTTTTTCCCTTATCTCCTTATTTTCTTTTTTAGGATAGTCCCTTCATCTCCTCCCCTTCTTTAATTTTCAAAATCTTCTCCCTTTTTCAAAGGATTCCTTCTTTTTAAATCATCACCTCTTTAATAAACAAAACCTTGACTTTGTCAAGTGCACTTTTACCCTTTTTCTTTTCTTTTAAAATCAATGAATCTAATCATATTGACCTTAATTCAAAAAAAATAAAAAGAATTTTACTCATTCAAGTTGTTTTGTGCCTTTGTGCACTTTTGTTTATTTTCTTTAAAAAGAGTGTCGATTATGAGTCATTATTCTTTAGTCGGGTGCAAGTCTTTCAATCTCCATAGTTGTAGTTTGATGTAATTGAGTCTCTTGTCATTTGTGGGGGTTTAGTGGCATACTCGTTGATTTTATCCGAGTTGGCGCCCTCCCCATAATGATGTATGAGTCCATGCCTTCATTCTCATGGTAGTTTGTTTGGCCATCCACTTGAAGATGACAAATTCTCTTCACTTAATAAAATTAATTACAACCCACGCTTTTCACTATTTGTACCATGAATTACGGGGTTTTGATCTTGCATTGCACTTTGTGGGTACGTAGGCATGAGGTGGTAAACCTCTCCAAACACAAAAAATATTTAAAAAAATAATTCTTTCCTCACCCCCCCCCCACTCTCATTTAACAAACCTTTTTTCCAAACCAAAAGGAGTACATTTTTCAAAAGGCTCCCATGGAGTACCACAGACATTTTTGGTGCATAAAATCTTCCCATTGTGTAACCTATCCCCTTACCTGTTTCTCTGTTGTGTTTCTTTATCTTTTTTTTCTTTTAGATTCATTAGGATTTATTCGCTCTTTTTTCCTTTTCCTCTTGGAATAAAATAAAAGCACGGTGGCGACTCTGTTTACATTGAGTTAAGTTAAACAATAGCTTACACTCATGATTTTACCGCTACAAGAACAAAATATTTTTTTGGATTTTGATTAATGGTTAGTAAACATAGACAAATAAAGTAATTAAAGACAACAGTGATCCCCTGTGATGCATAAACCTAACCCAAGAAGAACCGAGCAACTAGTGCGATCTTGTTTGTATGCAAGATGCATATGAAAAGCGAAGAAAACTTAGGGAAAAAATTAGGGTGTTACAGCTGCCCCTATTTAAGTTTCTTCAATTTGAAGATATGAAGATTGACATCTTCGTCTTTGCAAGATGGGAGAGACTTAAATACAGAAAACCCAAAATTTTGTCCTAAGAGAACATGATATAATATGAATATGATATGATATGCAAACCCAAGATCTCTGTGGGGAACATATGACCACCAGAGGAAAGAAAAAGCTTGGGGACAAAAAAAAACACGCTGGGGAAAACGAAAGACACCAGAAGAGTTACCAGGAAAATAAATCACTGGATAGCTGACTCTACATGGGGGAAAGGTTCAATGATATAATCAAGGTAAAAGATTTAACGAGGGAGAGTAAATTCTCTTCCAGGGAATAATAACCAAACAAAGTATTTGAGTTTAAAAACAGAGGAATGCTTAGTTGGAAAAGAATCATCCACTACCGGTTTACTGGGTAGAAGTTAACGGACTCAACTATCGATTTACTAGATAGGAGCAAAACAAATAGGGATAACCTTCACTACCTTTTTACTGGGTAGAAAAATTCTTAACTACTGGATTTACTAGGTAGGAGCATAAGAAAAGGGAAACAAATTCTATTACCTTTTTACTGGGTAGAAAGAAGAACTCTCAACTACCGGATTTAGTGGGTAGGAGTACAAGCAAAAGAGGTTGATTAGTTTGGTAATATTACTCACTATCGAATAATTGATAGCTTAATTCCAAAGTAATATACTCAAGCTGGGGAAAGTATTGCCCACTATCAAATAATGATAGCTTAATTCCAAAGCAATAAAAATTCACCAAAAGGACCAAAGTTTAATCCAAGAACAAATTGGAGAGAAACGGTCAAACAAGACTCATCATGAGGAGGAAATATCTCAACTGGGGAAATTCCATCCAGATAATAAACTGGGAGGAAACTGAATCAAAATCATCCACGATAAACAAACTCAGTGGGGAAATAGAAAGGATTAACACTTTCTGCTTAAGGGTCGACACCCTAAACTTGAGAGGAAGACAACACACACTCCGTGGGGAAAAGATCATACCAAAGATCGAGGAACAAAGATAAATGCAAGAATTCAAGCAAAAGATACAATGATTATGCGTATGAATATGCTAACAAAATAGACATAAAGATAAGAAACGGGTGACATAAACACCACAATAACTGGATACTCGGCTAATCAGGGCGACAAGGCTGGGGACCATACTGGAGATTTAAATCGAAATCCTGCGGGGGAAGGTCAAAAGCCATCAAAGGAATAAAATCCTGCTACAAGGCCTAACTCAGACTGGGGAAAATAACTGCTAGGGATCCAATTCACAAATCAATCTTCAAGAATCCATACAAGGATAACACCAGACATTCTACTCTGAGAGGAAACATCAGCACAACATCTTCCACTCTTTGGGGAAAGAGGGAAATATCCCTGTTAAACACTGATGGGGACAAATATCTTCATAACTTTGTTTAGGAGGATAAAGGTAAAGATCTACCAGTGATGCAAATAAAGCATAGCCTACTGGAGTTTTAAACATCAACTCTGCATGGGGATACCACCCTACTGAGGAAAGGTACTGATCTGGAAAGAATGGGGAAAGCTTCCACAATCCTTGTTGAGGAAAGAAATGTTCTTATTCAAACTCCTACAGGGAATAATCATCATACTTTTCCTGCTCCACTCGGGGAAAGAGTCATGTCGCTCTTTCTCTGCTTAGGGAAGGAGTTATGCCACTCTTTCTCTGCTTGGGGAAGAGTGTAAAATTTGTTGAAGATCAAATAGAAATCTGCTGGAAATCATCAAACGCAAAACTACTGGGGATCTATGGAGATCAAACATCACTGAAAATTATGGACTTTTCGACTCATGCGGGGATAGTAGAAGTTAATCATAGCAAACCATAGTTACAAGGGATTTTAAATCAATACCCACCAACAGGTGAAAGAAAACCTCTAGACTGATTGCTATATTAATACTTCTGCCAAGGGATACAACTAACTCAAGCTGAGGAACAAGAACTCGGCTGAGGATTTCCAATATTTCTCAAGTCAAAGGTAAACTGTTGAGGAAGAGATCAAAACTCAGCTGGGGATTTTCTAGGATATCCCTTCCAACAACTCTTCTGGGGAATGGAAAAGAACTATGAGCATTTACAATCCTTGCCCATGCTGGTGGGGCACAAATCATCATTAATATCAACATGCCAGGACTATTCAGGAGTTTCACATGGATACAACCAAATCAAATTCTGCTTTGGGAGAGACAAGTTACACATATCCGAACTTTACCATCCCTAGAATCACTATTGATATCCTTTCTTTGTTCACATATCAAAATAAAGTGTTTTTATAATCTTCAAAGATTAAATTTATTAAATTTGTTTCAAAAATCATCATCAACAATAAATTGAAATTTTGTAAATAGAAACAACATAAAGAATTTCAAATAATTGGATAAGAGCTCAAATTCATTGATAAAATGGTAGTCAGCAAATGGAATGACTCCATGGATCATTACAAGTTTGAAAAATGGTAAATACATGGAAAAAGGGCTACATTGAAATAAAATGATCATTATTCTCCCTATCAACTTTGAACTCCACTAGGTCTGAAACTTCCGTCAAGGATGAGTGAATAAGAATCTTTGATGGGCAATTCTTCTGAGGGATAGAATCTGAAATCCTCGATTACTACAAGTGATTCAGTCCGTCGATGCAGTTACTTGCCATGATCCCTAACTTTTGCCTAGATTTCCCTTTCGGGTTTTCAATCTATCAGGATAATTATTTCTGTTTATGTCTCTAATTTTTGCCTGGACCTCTCTTTCGGGTTTTCAATCCACTGAGACGCTCATTTTTTCCTAAGCCGCCCTTTCGGATTTTCAACTTAGCGAGCTGTTCTTTTTATTTTTTTAGGCGAAGTATTTCTTGACTGCATCCGCATTCACAGGACGAGTGATCTCCTCACCATCCATAGTTGCAAGAAATAATGAACCGCCAGAGAAGGCTTTCTTAACAACGTATGGACCATCATAGTTCAGAGTCCACTTTCCCCGAGAATATGTAATGAAAGACTGGATCTTTTTGAGCACGAGTTTGCCTTCTCTAAATACACGAGGTTTGACCTTCTTGTCAAAAGCTTTCTTCATTATTTTTGGGACAACCGACCATTACACAAATATGTTATTCTCTTTTCCTTAATCAAATTCAACTGGTCAAATCTACTTTGACACCATTCAGCCTCAGTCAACTTGGCTTCCATCAGAACTCTTATTGATGGGATCTCAACCTCAACGAGGAGCACTGCTTATGTACCATAAACAAGCGAGAAAGGGGTTGCCCTGTTGAAGTGTTGACAGGTGTACGATACCCATGTAAAGCAAAAGGGAGCATCTCATGCTAGTCCTTCTATGTCACAACCATCTTCTGAATAATCTTCTTAATGTTCTTATTCGCAGCTTCAACAACCCAATTCATCTTCGGTCTATAAGAAGAATTATGGTGTTGAATCTTAAATTCTTCACAAAGCTCTTTCATCATATTATTATTCAAGTTTGAACCATTATTAGTAATGATTCTATTCGGAACACCATATCTGCAGATAATGGAATTCTTGATAAACCGGACCACAACTTGCTTGGTCACATTAGCATATGTGCCGCTTCCACCCACTTGGTTAAGTAGTCAATTGCCACAAGAATAAAATGATGTCCATTCGAAGCCTTGGGTTCAATCATACCAATCATGTTAATTCCCCATATAGAGAAACGCCACGGGGAAGAAATAACATTGAGATGAGTTGGTGGCACATGAATCTTATCAGCATACACTTGGCACTTATGGCACTTTTTCACATACTTACAACAATCAAATTCCATTGTCAACCAATAGTAACCTGCTCTCAACGTCTTTTTAGCCATTGCATGCCCACTAGCATGAGTACCAAAAGATCTTTCATGAATTTCTTTCATTAACATGTCTGCTTCGTGTCTATCCATGCACCTGAGCAAGACCATGTCAAAATTCCTCTTATAAAGCACATTTCCATTCAGGAAGAAATTGCCTGCCAATCTCCTCAAAGTCCTATTATCTTTATCGGATGCCCCAGGTGGGTATTTCTGACTCTATAGAAAACATTTAATATCATGATACCAAGGCTTGTCATCATGGACCTCTTCAACTGCAAACACATGAGTTGGTCTTTCAAGCCGCATCATTCTGATCATGGGAATGTCATTCCATTGGTGCACCTTTATCATAGAAGCTATAGTTGCTAAAGCATCTTCCATCTGATTTTCATCACAAGGCACATAATGAAACTAAACTTTAGTGAAGGAAGTTGATATCCTCCTGGCATAATCTCTATAAGGGATCAAGTGAGGTTGATGAGTTACCCACTTACCCTTGATCTTATTGATTACCAAGGCAGAATCTCCATACACATTAAGATGCTTAATCCTCAAATCAATAGCTTCCTCAAGTCCCATAATACAGGCTTCATACTCAGCTTCATTATTGGTACATGGGAAAGTCAACCTCGCAGCAAAAGGAATATGTGAACCATGGGGAGTATTGATCATTGCCCCAATTCCTCTTCCACATGCATTTACAGCACCATTAAAAACTAAACCCCGTCAAGTTCCAGGCTCCGGCCCTTCTTCAATCAAAGGTTCATCACAATCTTTCATCTTCAAAAACATCACATCATTGTCCAGAAAATCAAACTTGACAGGCTGGTAATCATCAATCGGTTGATGTGCCAAATGGTCAGCCAAGATACTAGCTTTTATAGTTTTTTGAGCTCGGTATTCGATATCATATTCTGACAACAACATTTACCAACAAGCAATCCTCCCAGTCAAAGCAGACTTTTCAAAGATATACTTGATTGGATCCATTTTAGAGATCAACCGATTTGTATGATTCAGCATATACTAGCGAAGACGCTTGGCAGCCCAAGCTAAATCACAATAAGTTTTTTCAAGCATGGAGTACCGAGACTCACAATCAGTGAATTTCTTACTCAAGTAGTAAATTGCATATTCTTTTCTTCCAGATTCATCTTGATGACCAAGCATGCAACCCATGGAATCTTCCAACATAGTCAAGTACATGATTAACGGTCTACCTTCCACTGGAGGAGACAAGATAGGAGGTTCAAGCAGATATTATTTGATACTTTCAAATGCTTTCTGAAAATCATCTATCCAGACACAACCTTGGTCTTTTCGAAGAAACTTGAAGATCGGAGCATATGTGGCAGTCATGTGAGAGATAAGCCTCGAAATAAAATTCAAACGGCCCAAGAATCCTCTTACATGCTTTTCAGTTCTTGGAGCAGGCATATCCTGAATAGCTTTCACTTTATCAGGATCAACTTCAATGCCTCTTTGGCTGACAATGAAACCTAACAACTTTCCAGAATGTACACCAAATGTGCACTTGTTCGGGTTCAAACGAAGTTTAAACTTCCTTAACCTCTGAAACAACTTTAGAAAATGTTCAACATGATCCTCTTTAGTCCTCGACTTAGCGATCATATCATCAACGTATACCTCAATTTCTTTATGCATCATATCATGGAAAAGTATGGTCATAGCTCTTTGGTATGTCGCACCAGCATTCTTCAATCCAAAGGGCATCACTCTGTAGCAGAATGTTCCCCATGGTGTAATAAATATGGTCTTTTCCATGTCCTTGGGTGCCATCTTTATTTGATTATAACCGGAAAATCCGTCTATAAAGGAGAATACATCAAACTTAGTCGTATTATCTACCAACACATCAATGTGTGGCAATGGAAAATCCTCTTTTGGACTGGCTTTATTCAAATCTCTGTAATCAACACACATTCAGACTTTTCCGTCTTTATTTGGAACAGGCACAATATTTTCCACCCATTGAGGATAATTAGATGTCATAAGAAAACCTGCATCAATCTACTTTTGAACCTCCTCTTTAATCTTTACTGCCATATCAGGATGAGTTCTTCTCAACCTTTGCTTCACAGGTGGACATTCAGGCTTCAGCGGCAATCTATGCTCCACAATATCAGTATCAAGACCCGGCATGTCCTGATAGGACCAAGCAAACACATCAACATATCCTCTAAGGATCTCTACCATCCTCTTTTTAACCTTAGGACCAAGCAAAGCTCCAAATTTGACCTCTTTCTTATCATCTTCAGAACCTAAGTTGACCAATTTTGTAGACTCTCTATGAGGCTGAATGATCTTCTCCTTATGCTCAAGCAACCGAGAAATCTCATCAGGAATCTCTTCAACATCCTCTTCCTCAGCTTCGAACACAAGGAATTCAAAGTTGGAAGCGGGCATAGGATCATTGTTTTCAATGGGTTTATCAATCAATCTGCACAATGATTTTATTTTTATTTTAGAGTATGAACAAAAGTGCAAACATTATGCAGATAAACAATGGTTATTATTATTTTGGGTTTTTTATGTTACCATTTTTCAGAATAAAGCAAAAAAGGAAAAACACATGGAAATAACAAAATAACATTTTATTGATGATGATAAAGTTTGAAACAAAGCCCGACAAACATCACTTTCACCTTGGGCAGAGTGAAAGGATTTTTTTGAAAATAAAACAAATTACTTTGAAGTATGAACAATAGAAGGAACATCAATAGCAATCCAGTTCTTGCAAATATCTTCGTGCATAACAAAGTTAGGCATTTCTTCATCTTCATCATCTTCAATGATGGCACCAACCTCCAGATCATGTCTAAAAGACTCATAAGCATTTTCTCCTTCAGAATAAGATCCAGGGTCTTCTAGATAAGGTTCCCAAAGGTCATATGGAATCTCTTCTCTATGATCGTCTTCCAAACCATAATCGTCCTCTATGATTGCAGCAGCAAAATGATCGTTGATAAACCCAACACTTCAGAATCCTTCCTGAATAGTCTTCGGTTCATTGAGAGCCACACCTGGTGTAAAACCAATACCAAATCCTTCTTTGTTGTCAACAACATTAATAACCCGTCCCCAACCATCAGATCGACCAGTTTCAAGCACGTGAAGATCATCCTTGAAAGAAGACATTGGCATAACATTCTTCTTAGAAGCATTATCAACAACAGAAAGAGCCTGGAATGAAGTTCCCACCTCTTCTCCAGCTTCAATATATGAGAACGATGACAAATTTCTCACTAGCATTTCCTGTTCACTGCCAATAGTTACTAACTTCCCATCTTTCACAAATTTCAGTTTCTGATGGAGAGTAGATGTCATAGCTCCTGCCTCATGAATCTAGGGTCTTCCAAGGAGACAACTATAAGCGGGACATATATCCATTACTTGAAAAGTAATCTGGAATATAAACGGTCCAATCAGAATAGGAAGATCAACTTCCCCAATCACAGTCTTCTTTGATCCGTCAAAAGCTTTCACAATAATCCCACTATGCCTCATGGGAGAACTTTGGCACGAAATCCTTGACAAAGTTGACTTTGGCATCACATTCAATGAAGATCTGGTATCAATCAACACCTTAGATATAGCATCTTCCTGACAGTTCATAGAAATATGCAAAGCCAAGTTATGGTTCCTTCCTTCTTCAGGAAAATCATCATCACAGAAACTCAGATTGTTGCACGATGTGATATTAGCCACAATACTATCAAACTGATCAACAATCACATCATGATCAACATAAGCTTGATCAAGATTCTTCTGCAAAGACTTCCTATGAGCACATCAAGAGTGATAAAACTGAAATCTTTAACGGAGTATGCAACAACTGCTCAGTAATGTTGTACTCGCTTTTCTTTATCAATTTCAACACCTCGTCTTCACTATCTTTCAAACTGGCATCTGACCGAATAATAATATCCTCAATTTTCTACCTCACATTTGAATCTTCATCTCTCTTCGGAGGATCTGAAGCATAAACTCTACCACTTCGAGTAACTTTTTTCACATCAGCAATGCTCACCACAAACTTTGGAGAAGGAATAGGAACTTCCTTACCATTTTCTATCATCGTAGCATTTTACCGGTATGGAACAACTTTATCAGACTCATACGGCATTGGACCAGGCAAATTGATCACTGAAGGAGTAACAACATTTTTACGGCTATCAAAAGAAATAACCACCTTCTCAAGAACAATCTTCTCAGGAATATTGAACTGAGGCACAATAACATTCACTTCATTGTCATACTCGTCTCTTTTCGCTGTCACTTCAATCAACTTATCATCCATCATCTTTTGAATATCCCTTTTAACAATCACGCAACCACGAGGGTTCACCGAGAAAATACAACATCCAACATAATCGTGGTCAATATCATGATATTCGCTTAAGAAAGCATGCATCTCAACCAAAGACCTTAGAATTTGGCGGACCTCATAAATCTTGAACAAACCAGGACAACCATCAACCATGTTTACAGACGTATTACCATGATTTAGAAGCGGATTTGTCTTCACATTTGGATTAACATCATTAAAAGACAGAATATTGCTCCTTATCAATTTCTGCACTTTGAACTTCAATGGATAACAATTCTCAATGTCGTGCCCCGTGGAACCTTGATGTAAAGCACAGTGAGCTTCTGGCTTATACCACCATGGGATGGATTCTGGAACTGGAGGCGGAGAACGTGTTTGCACAAGATTCTTTGCAATCAGAGATGGAAGCAAATATGTATACAACATCGGAATGGGATCAAAGTTTGGCTTAGCACGACCCTGTTGATTTCCACTTTGTTGCACAGACTGCCGTTGGTAACGAGACTGGTACTTTGGAGCTACTGGCACAATTGGAGTCACATTAATCATCGGAGTTACAGAAGCTACATGCTGATAATGACGATTCTCACGACTGCGAGATCTTCTGTAATTTTCACGGGACACTGCATTAGTCTCACCTTCTTTTTTCTTACCAAAGCTGAGCCTCTTAGAGCTCGAGCCAACACTACTTTTTTATATATTTTTGTGTTTGGAGAGGTTTACCACCTCATGCCTACGTACCCACAAAGTACAATGCGAGATCAAAACCCCGTAGTTCGTGGTATAAATAGTGAAAAGGGTTGGTTATGATTGATTTTATTAAGTGAAGAGAATTTGTCATCTTCAAGTGGATGGCCAAACAAACTACTATGAGAATGAAGGCATGTACTCATATATCATTATGGGGAGGGCGCTAACTCGGATAAAATCAACGAGTATGCCACTAAACCCCCACGAATGACAAGAGACTCAATTACATCAAACTACAACTATGGATATTGAGAGACTTGCACCCGACTAAAGAATAATGACTCATAATCGACACTCTTTTAAAGAAAATACACAAAAATGCACAAAGGCACAAAACAACTTGAATGAGTTTGATTCTTTTTATTTTTTGAATTAAGGTCAACATGATTAGATTCATTGATTTTAAAAGAAAAGAAAAAGAGTAAAAGCCACTTGACAAAAGTCAAGGTTTTGTTTATTAAAGAGGTGATGATTTAAAAAAGGAATCCTTTGAAAAAGAGAGAAGATTTTGAAAATTAAAGAAGGGGAGGAGATGAAGGGACTATCCTAAAAAAGAAAATAAGGAGATAAGGGAAAAAAGATCTAACCAAACTTGATGATACTTCAAGTTATGAGCATAATAGTTTCATCCTTATAAGCTAGAAAATGGCCAAATAAAGGCAAATTCCAACTTCATGAAGGTCAAGGCAAAGGAAATGTGTCCTAAGAATCTAAGTCCAAATCTTCATTCTAAAGCCAAGGATAGTAACTAATAGTCCACAAATTAAAGCCACAAGTTTTTTAGAAGTTTAATTCTTTATTAATGTTTTTGTGTCCAAATGGACAAAAGGAAAATCAACAAAACAATAATAAGAGCAAATAATAAACATGATATGAATGAATAAAGCATAATAAAGCAAAAAATAAAAGCAATAAAAGTGCAAGAATTTAAATGTTAGTAGCAAAAACAATTAAAGTGCAAGAATCTAAAATATTAATAATAATAATTATATAATAGTATTTACATAATAATAATGGCATAGTGAACTTAATCAACCACAACCAAAAAGAGATAACAAAATCGAAAGACAACCGGGTCCGCTTAGCATCTTACACTATAGCAATTAATCAAGGAAAAACGAACTGAATTCAATGAAATTTGAAAGGCGATTGGGAGACCCAAACAACCTACGTATCAAACATTCATAAGTCTCGATTCTTAATGCAATATGATTAACCACTTTGGGATTACGTGATCAATAAGAGATCTGGTCCATGAAAGTGCAAGTACCTAATTAGATTTTTATTCCGAAGTCGGGACACATTTAGGTCTATGTTAAGAAATCGCCGAGTAATTTACGAAGTAATTACCCTACAAATGAGGCCGGCCACCACCAATTAAGGTGCATAATTTTAGTGCTAATGCATGTGAGATAAACGATATATAAATCGCTATCCGAACGCAATACTGCGTGAAACTAAAGGTGAATACAAAATTGAGTCGCACTTATGGTATTCTTCCATCCTTAAGTTCAATCACTCATCTCGGTGGATTCAAGCATGAAAATGTATCACTAACGCAAAGTACCTTAAATGAATTGAATAATCCACTTAAAGGTAGTTTTGAATTAACGAACATGAACTACTCTAATCTACACCCAAAGTTCATTGAAATTAAGGAGAAATCACTCCCAAAAGTGCTTCCCAGGGTAAAAAATAAAAAAGAGGAAGAAATAGAAGAAAGAAGAACCAAAAAGGGCTTGAAACAAGCCAAAAACACCATTCTGACTTGCGTTAACCGGTTAACCAATTGGTTAACCGGTTAACGCATGCAAAACCTGCGCAGTTTTAAAACTGGTTAACCGGTAAACCAAATGTTTAACCGGTTAACGTTGTACCAGAAGCAGAAAAATGCAGAAAATTCAGCATGATCCATTTTGAAACCTTTCCTCAAACATTTGATGATCATGATCTGAATTTGCACGAATTTTAAAAACCAAAATACAGTGGAATCCCTGCAATCAAACAAAAAATAAAGATCCAAAGGATTTAGAAACAAAGGCACCAAAGATATACATCTTGAATGTTGATGGTGAATATGGGTTTATGGAGAAGGATGAATTACCAAAAGCACTCCTTCAAATTGGACCAAATCAAGCTTAGATCTACTGAAATTGATGAACAAGAAAATGAAAGGATGAAGGTTTAACTCAAGTTAGTCAAGAATTCAATGTGAATTCTTAATAACTTCAAAAGAAAGAAAATGAGCTTTAGTGAAATTTTTGGTTTTGGGAGAATGTTTTGCAAGGGGTTTTTTGGCTCTCAAAAGTTTGGTGAATGAATGAAATTATGGTCCTATTTAAAGACTTTAGGTATGAGAATTTGGTGGAATGGAGCTTGCTTTGGTAATTAAAATTAGGCTTGGTAATTGCAATTTTGGTGGGAAATGGAAAAGAGTGGTGATTAGTGAGGGTTTATGGTAGGAAATGATCAAAGTGATGTAGAGAAATCAGAAACCGATGGATCTAGAATACTCCAATTAAATCAATGATCTAAGGGTGCTGAATTTGAATAAAATATTCAAATTTCGTACTGGTTAACCGGTTAACCATATGGTTAACCGGTTAACCAAGCCAAAATTTGAATATTTTGTTCAAATGTGGTTGCTTGGTTGTTGTGGCCCGATTCTTTGTATGTCGAAGAAGGCATGGAAATAAACACATGAACCTTGGAAATCCTTTATCAGATAAATTTGAATTATTTGCGGATCAACTTCGACTTTTGTCCATGAAATTTTACTCGAGCTGCAGGACTGTTATTTTTGGCATTTTCAATGGTTGCTCTTCTTGAAAAAAGGTTAGTAAAAGGGAACACAATATTTTTTTGGATTTTTATTAATGGTTAGTAAACATAAACAAATAAAGTAATTAAAGACAATGGTGATCCCCTGCGATGCATAAACCTAACCCGAGAAGAACCGAGCAACCAATGCGATCTTGTTTGTATGCAAGATGCAGATGAAAAGCGAAGAAAACTTAGGGCAAAAATTAGGGTGCTACACATGGGTCCAACAAATTTCCACAAGATAACTCATATTCTTCGCTTCTAACTAATTCAACATACCGAATCCTCGATTCCTACTCATACCGACACAACCCTTCATAAATTCTTATCCGAATAACACAACCAAACAACTCTTCTTGTTCCAACCAAAACTCCAACTTTAATAAACTAACTTACAATCTCACTCCTTCTAATACTTGCAACTCAACTTTATCTGGTATTCTTGTCAAATCGCGATCTTACATTCCCATTTACTTTCCTCTCGAATCATCTCAAGAAAACTTCAAGTCTCGTGCCACTTAATTCATCACCAAAACAACACTCCAATTATATAGAGTTCAACTATGAGTTTTCATATTACTATTCAATCCAAACAAAACTTCATACTATCATCCTTAAATCCGACTAATATTTTTATATACGAATTTGCATCGACAAAACAAACAATTCTCAAGCGCTCGACTTAACTTTAACCAATTCAACATACATGATATACTAGTTGGCATGACACATCTATCCATCAATTATGATTCTGTTTACAATCAACAATAGATTAAGGGTGATCAGTTCCTCAATTTGTCAATAGATATTCTACAACCATAATGGTGGAATAAATCCTCATTATCTAACATAATAGCGTAATTCAACTTGTGCCCAAAGTCTGTATGCATAAAACATCGCCAACTCTCTAAGGCTCATCAACATCTTCTTAGTCCTCTTAATTCTGAGTTCATTAATTATACCTAAACATCCAAAATACAATACAAAATATCTTATACACGGTCTAAGGACAACACAACTTCAAATATCCTTCTAACACCGGAGACGCTACAACACCAAGCATAACCCAATTCGGTTCGCTTCCAATTACAACTTGTATCCAAGTTAAAATTCTTAACAACACTAATCAAACATCTGTATTCCTCTCAACATTACCATCATCTAACATTGGCACTTTAATCATCCTCATTCTACATAAATTTCACCTCTATACATTCTCTGATACCTTCGCATTCCTTCTAATACCAACATTTTATTTTTTATCAACATTTTTCATCTTTTCGAATTTTCAGCAATAAACGCTCAAATTAGAACACAATTATCTCTTCTAATAAAGACCTCCAAATCATAAAATTATATTCCAAAATGAAGAGAATTTCGTTCAGATTTCAATACTTCAAGAATCGCTTGAATCCGACTCACGAGTAAAAAGTTATCCTTCTTGCAATGGGAATGGTCAACAATTCGTATGCAGAATTTTCCAAAAATCAGCATTAAGCCTAACTATTAAAACACACTTATCTCCCTTATCACAAACATCCTGAAGGAAAACCTTATATGCAAACGGTAGGGAATTTCGTAAACTTTCCAAAAAGTCTAAAATCGCTTCAATCAGAATTACGAGTAAAAAGTTATACCTATTTTACTGACAGTTGCTCCAAAAATTCCAAAAAATAGAATCTGAGATTGATGAACATAAGTTCCATCTCTCTCCCTCTAGCTTGCAAGATCTACCAAAATTATTTTCCCTTTATCCTACTACGAAAATTACTCGTCTTTAATCCAACTATACTCAAGACGTAGCAATCTACCGACTTGATCCATCAACTTATCTTTTCCTTTGGGATAAATCCTCATTCTCAAACAATTCCCATCCAAAAATCTACGCACTTCTCAAACTCGACCGATACAAATTTAGGAGTCTAAACTCTCGCTGGTCCACAACAACACCTCTTCAACAACCTTTCACCCTTGCAATAAACATCAACTTGAACCGACTTCTACATTCTAACAACATGTTCGAGAGACAAGCCTCTTCCCCACTTAATTCCAAACCAACACCTGCAGACAATGACTAGAAACTAGCAAACAAATGCCGACAGTGTTTCACACACATGTCATGCACTAAGGAATAAACGACATTAGACAACATTGGTAGGACGGACTGACCTGCTCTGATACCACTAATGTAACACCCTTCTAAACCCCACATAATATTCTCGATAAATAAACTGAAATAATCAGAGTCACTCATAAAAGGTGTCACATTTATTCATAAAACATCAATTCAAAATATTCTATTAAAATAATATTTTCTCTAAAAATTAAAACCTCGGAGTGGAATCATATATTCAAAATATTTTCCTCTTATCTCATTAAAACATAAAAACCTTTTGGTCAAAGTCAACAATTATCATTATTCTCAATTCAACATTTAACAACTCATAAAATCATACTAACAAAGCGACAATTAAATCATAAAAACGTTGTATTCCCATGATGTTACATCTATCCGAGCAAGACACCTGACACTCTAGAATTAAGCTAAACAGCTTCCATCTAAGACTTCACGCACCACGAACTCATCTCGGATATCTGCACGTTACCCACATAGAGACAACATTCAAACAGGAAAGGTGAGTAATCACAAATCATTATACGAGATATAAGAAATAGATATCATTGTATAACCATTAAATCACTACAACATAAGGATCATATTCTTCATACTCAAACAAAAATAACATCATATTCATCATAAAACGTCATATTCTAATAATTAATCATATAATTCACTTATCACAAAACATCATGCAATGCCACAAACAATGCAAATGCAACATCATATGGACTCATGCATGCGGTACGAGAAACATCACTGATGGCTTAATCATCTTATTCTCCAAAGATCCCCACCAATAGGATCGGTTCCCGCTTGGAACCAGAGCACGTCATCATTTTCACTTAATCCACACAATGGGATTAAGGCCATCACTAGACCTGAGCGTCCTACAATTCGTCATTGGATATTCATCCTGCAAAACATCACTGGACATCTCATCCTAGCATATGCTATGAATGCATGATACACAACAACACAAAGATACGACCATGGCTAGTCAAAATGCATCATCATTCATCAAAATATCATCATATATCTCATAGACATCTTAATCATTCTAATTGTTATAGCCATCATAAACAGTGTAGCTATCATAAACATCATAATCATCATAAACATCATAGTCATCATAATCGTCATATTCTTTTCATATACTTCATATAGACACTTAATAGACAACACATCATCCTAGTTTTCTCTTCATAATTTATCATAACAAACAACAAACAATTTACTTCAAAACATCATCATCGCAATTCATATACTAAAACCCAGACTCATAATTTATTCAACACGTAATCTCTTAACTTAATTTACTACATGATCACTGGATAATCACATCTTATGTTTCTTATTATTTCACTAAAAATTAGATCATTCGATATATCTCCAACACTTCAAACGACATGTAAAACCGATTCACATTTTAAAATTGAGAACCACATAAATCATATACTGTCATACATAAACCACAATAAACTCGACATCATTTTCTCATGAAAGTCATCCAATTATTCACTTCAAGATATATTCATAATCTTTTATACAATAAGCACACATATCATAATTTTCTGACATATAACACTTCACTGACTCCTGATGCTAACACGAAACTTACCTAATTAATTTTTCATAATATAGATCATGACAGCAACAGTTTAATATGATATACATTCACCAACAATTCACTAATTATCAAGATATTTTTCCAATACTTTAGACTGTATGTAAAACTGAATTTACGACTTTGTTTCAGAGTTAGCTAATATGAAAAACATATTAGTAGTGACACTCTCTACCTATGAATGTGGCACCCGCCACCTAAATTGTTTCAAAAGTTATCATGGTCACCTGATTGGCCAAGTGGCACAGGCCACATGAAATAGTGGCACTGGCCACTTAAATTGCTCAAATGTGGCGCAAACCACATTTTCAGTGGTACTAGCCACTTACTTTTACTAAATGTGGCGCAAGCCACAAGTATTGGTGGCCCCTGCCACCCATTTTCACCAAAAGCGGCACAAGCCACCTTCCCAGGTGCATAGTGGTGCAAGCCACTTGTTAAGGGTGGCACTCGCCACCCAATCTTTTCCCTAGGGTGGTAGTCGCCACCCGTCCTTTGGAATTTCCCCCTTAATTTTCAACCAATTCTCATTAATATATTTACGATTATTTTTCATATGACTCTTCCGTTTTCATCAAATTTCTTACCGAACACCATTAATCTGTATGAATCAAACACCACATATTTTTTGTTATAATTAAATTTTTGTTCTAATTTTCTACCTATGTTCATCAAACCCATCAAAATTCTCCGATGATTATCATTAAATCTAATATAATAACAACACTGGCACACCAATAAAATTAGTAAAATCCCAACTTCGTATAAAACACAGAAATCATCAACTTCATCATAGTTTCCCATAAACCCTAAAATCCGAACTCGTTCACATATATAATATACACCTTATATCAATTATAATGAAAGGTAATACTCCTCATACCTTAGATGTCAAACTTTGAATTCCCTTTCCTCGAGGTCTTTGAGAACTTCCGAGTCCTCGCCTTTCTGCCTTCGTTCCTCAGAGTAGTTTTTCTCGAAATACGATCAATCTCCCGGATTCTCCCAAAAATCTGATTTTATGTTTCTTCCTTTACCCTCTTGGACCTCTATATGTTATTCTGATTTTAACCTCACGTATCCATCCAAAAATACCACTTTACCCTTAATCGTTCTCCTTTTTATTTTAAATAATAATAATAATAATCCAAATAATATTATTCTATTATCATTATTAAAATAATTCCGAATAATCACTTAATTCATCAAATTACACCTCACTTATCATAAACACATCCTAAACCATAATATCTCATCGAGTTCACCGAAAAATCCCGAATATTTATTATAATCCAATTAAATAAATATTCTAATTATTTTTGGGGTGTTACACCATATAATTTAACAATTTTTATGATGTAAATCTCCTACAATCTGACTATATTATACTATGTTCTTACATGTCAGAATTGAGAAGATTTAGTTAAGTGATGGACAATTGTCCAAAATCTTGTCCATCTTTTTTAGTGGCGGGTTAGCGAGTTGGTCAATTGATTTTTTCAAACGAAAATATTTTTCTAACATATTTTTTAATTAGAAATTAAATGTAAATATGAAAATTTTTAATAAAAATTAAACATGTTATTTTTTTAAGGTGATTAATTGCTAGGCATCGGTGTATATTTTTGTATATAGTCAATGCATCACAATCATTCATAAATATTATTTAGTAAATAATTATAAATAAAAATTAATTTATAATTAAAATCTAACAATTACAATTATAATTAATAGTGTAAAACTTATTTTTTGGTTTTTATCCACCAGTTTAATCTGATTCAGGAGTCTCAGTCTCTCACTAAATACGGAAATCGAACCGTAGTCTCTATCACGTTCAGTGTCAATCATCACTGAATCAATTAATAATTGATTGATAGTGTTAAGCTTATGAAATTATTATCTTGATAAAATATTTTTTAATCCGATAACTATATCCAAAAAATATTGGCGGCTCTTTATTTTTTTTTGAAGAAGCTAAAAGATTATATTAAAAAATGCATAAGGAATGCCAATAAGAAGTACAGAATGTGACATATAATGAAACAGACACCCAACATCAATTTACACGTCCATAATATACCAGACCCAAACTCCCTACACCCACCACTAAAAGAACAGCTCCACCAAATGCAGAAAAATCTAACAAACACCCTACACAACTGCAACCCCAAGTGCCCTTTAAGGCTCCCTGAATCTTCTATAACACAATGCACAAAAAATAATGCAACTATGCAACACAGACAAAACAGCTAAGCAACAAAAACAATCACTGTCGGAGGACGGAGTCTCTTCCTCGCACATCACCTGCTCCAACCTCGGAGACGCGGTGAGAGCTCCAACTAAAAAGCAAGACAAGGTCCTAACCATAACAGCCTGCCAACAAACATCAAAATCCTCACCAGCCACTGACAGTGGTGAATCCCAAAGGGCTAACTGCACCTCACTATCACAACACAAACTAACACCTGCTACTACTGTTCCGATCCACTGGACAATGTCATGCCAAGACGACTGATAAACAGCAGGCTGCAAAAAACCAAATCGACAATCTTCCCGGCAGCTCCCGAAAAACTAAAACAATAGATTTCAGCCAACAAATTCAGTACAATTCCGCCATCGAATCCATTAGACAGACTTCAACACCCTAAAACGCCCACCCTTAGTTCCCTGCCTATTCCATGATTATCATTGGGTTTAAGTGCCATTGAATCAAGTTACAACAAACTTGTATATGACACTCAGCCAATTCCAAGAGAGCCTTTTGACATTTTCAAAAATCCGATCAATGGATTCAGTCTTGTTTTTGAAGATAATGTTGTTTCTGGCCTTCCATTTGCTCCATACGCATGCGAACCAAATCACCTTAATCTTGTTATATACTTTTCTTCCACACCCGATGACGGATTCGACCTGTCTAAGGTGTTCCCAGCCCGTTCTGGGGAGTGCAGTAACTGCTTATAGCCACCTAATAAACTTTATCCAAGTTCCTGGGAAAAAAAGAGTACTAAAAGAATAGGTGATTTACCGACTCTTCCACTCCACAACCGCCTACACAAAGATTGTTCTCTTGGCCTAGGATGCCCCTTATAATTAAATTATCTTTAATAAACAGTCTCTTATGGAACAGTGTTCATATTAGACATGAGACCTTGATTAGGATCAGCTTATGCCAGAAAAAGTTACTGTCATGCCCTACTTTTAACAAGTAATATCCAAACTACACTCATTTCCCCATTAAATACCAATATGCCATAGTTTTGTTTTTTTTTTCTTCATTGCCGCCCATTGAATGGGCGGGAGAGTGTATTATTTTCTTCAACCGCCCTTTGAATGGGCGGCAGAGTGCAAACGTAACTTTTTTTTTCTTTTTTATTTCTTTTGCATTTTTAATATCAAAATTGATTATTTAATAATTTAAAATATTAATATAAAATAATAATAATAATATTAATATTATTAGTATAAAATAATAATAATAATATTAATATTATTAATATAAAATAATAATAATAATATTAATATAAAATAATAATAATATTATTAATATAAAATAATAATAATAATATTAATATAAAATAATAATAATATTAATAATTATTAATAATAATGATATTAATAAAAATGTTAAAGTACAATAATATTAAAATAAATAATAATAATAATAATATAAATATTAAATAATACATTAATTTTTTCTATTCCCTATTCGGACCCGGACGACGATGTCGCTGATGAGTTCCACAGCCGGGAGGACGTCCTATTCGGTTAGTCCTTCTTAAACCAGGTTGTTCAACGTTTGTTGGTTGAGTAGAAGGTCCTGCTTCACCCGAAGGATTAATAAAATTCGCTAGCACATCATCACTAAAGTCGTCATGTATTGCCGCCGCACTGCCATAATCTAGACGTGTTCCCGCATGACTCCAACTTGGTTGGTTAGTAGGTGGCATTGAGGAATTCATGTAGGGGATGTATGGATGTTGGTCTTGGGATGAATTAAAGGTGAAAGTTTGTGGTGGATAAAATGGCATTTGTGGTTGGGGTGTTTGGTAATTGTGTTCTTGTGGGGTATGTTGTGAGAATGAATGTTGTTGTGTGTATGATGGGGAGGGGCTAAAATTGAGGTTTTGTTGGGTGTTGTAGGGGGTTGGGTTAAATGATGGGTTTGGTTGATTGTGAGGGTGTTGGCTTGGGGTATAAGGTTGTTGTGTGGGTTGTTGGTTGATATTAAATGGTTGTTGGGAGGAAAATCGGTGTGGTTGGTTGGGGTTAAATGTTTGTTGGGAGGAAAATGTGCGTTGTTGGTTGACATTCAATGCGGGTTGGATACGAGGGTCAAATAAATCTCTGTTGACCGATAGGTACAAATTGGTAACAGATCTATACCAATTCATGTATTCTCTATTTGGTTTACATTCAGTATCCATTACATTTCCGTGTATGACGGCGCGATGACGGTTTATCCATTCCTGGCGTTCTTCTCTGTTGTGGTCTTTCCAATCTTCGTAAGCCCATTGTTGATTTACCTTGCTGTTATGATATTTTTTCATGCATCTCGGTGGACCAGGAATTTCTTGTTGTATCCCAAATTGAAGCTTAACCCGATCCGATTGGTGCATTTCAACATAAGTGAAACAAAAGATATATGTTGTTGCAATCCAAATATGACTTTCGGTTGGGTCCTCATCCTCGAGTCCAAGATATGGTCTCCATATAAACTGCGAAGATGTTGAAAAAATGCATTAGAGCAATAAAAATATTAAATAGAGATGGTAAAAATATTTCAATATTAAAACGTATAATTCTAAAAGATATTACATCATTGGGCTCAAAATGATCGAAGAAAGCCCGATATCCAACCGCACAATGATGGGGGGGTTTGTCATAATTCATTCCATAAGCAGACCACCTAAAAATATTAAATATAAAAATAAATAGAGTTTAAATATTAGATAAATAAATATATTAAGTAGAAAAATAAATAGAGTTTAAATAAACATACTTTGTTGCATAGGGAAAATGAAATGGATTTTCGTTGATCGGTGCCAATCTAGGCATTCTGGACCAACCCCAAGCCTGAAGTAAGACTGCACATCCGAAAAAATTGTGAGCGTCCTTCAAAGCGCATCGACACAAGTTTCGGTATAGATGTGCTAAAGTTGCTGCGCCCCAACTATAGTTATTTATTTGGTCGAAATCTTCGAGTAACGGTAAAAATTGAAGGTGTATGGTGTTACCGTTAGTATCAGGAAACAAAAAACAAGCAAAAAGTAACATAATATATACTCTTGCTTTCATTATTTTGAGTCCCTCGGGGGAGTCTTCGCTTAACTGGATAGAATTGTATTTGTCCCGTAGTACCACTATTCTCAAAGATTGTCCCCGTCTCTCTGAAGGATCCATCGTAATCCCCAATAGTTCCTCAACAAGTTGGTATGACACTGATGTGCAACCAACAACGGCTGAGCCATTCACACGCAACCCTAATAGCATGTGGACATCCTCCAAAGTCGGGGCACATTCACCGGTTGGAAAATGAAACGTGTGAGTTTCTGGTCTCCATCTCTCGCATAGGGTGAGACAGAATTTTCGATCAACTCCATACGAATCAATAGTGATGATGTGACCAAAACCAGCTTGAATCAAATATGGTCGGATATGTTCATCGACTGTAATGTACTTGTGTGTACGCGGTTTGAATTTTTTTTCATCCTACAAATAATATAATGAAAAATATATAATGTATAATGTAAAATATAACATATATAATACCAATATGTTATATTATATATTACATTATATTACATGTATATAATGTAATATATAATATAACATAAATAAAAAAGTATAACATAAAATGTAATAAAATAAAATGTTAGAAGACTTACATATTCTGCAATATTTGAAAGTGTGCCTCGATGTTTCTCTCCGAGTGTTAGCAGAGGCACGGGCAGAGACATTGTTAAGAATATCAGGTGATGAAGAGTGATAAAAATGAAATTGTAGTAGAAATATGTTGTAAGATATGAATTTGAAATAGAGAGTTGATGGAATTTATAGAATGTGTAAGTGATATGTGTAATAAATATTTTGGTATAAGTGGTTGAATGTGATTAAAATGATATAATGTAGGTGGTTGAAAATTTTGAAAATGTATTGAAAATAGTTGCATGCATGGCTTGTTGTACGTGTTGATTGCAGAATATTTATTTTCGTTGACCACCGCCCATCCAATGGGCGGCAGAGTGCAAATGGCATAAATGCGTGTCTGGCAAGTGGCAGACTGCCTCCCATTCAATGGGCGGCAATGTTGAAACGTGTCTGGCATATGGCAGACTGCCTCCCATTCAATGGGCGGCAATGAAGAAACGTGTCTGGCATATGGCAGACTGCCTCCCATTCAATGGGCGGCAATGTTGATTTTATTTAATATCCCTTATCAGTTTATTTTATTTAATATTTGTACCTACTAAAACATTCATATTATACACCAACGAATTTTCTATAAATCTAACATATCATACACCAACTAAAACATTCAAAAAATTCATCACATACTAAAATGCCTCAAAGAGAAAATTATGTTATCTGTGCACATTACAATGGTGGTGTGGTTGTAACTGATGAGCTCGGATATAGCTTCGAAAATACAGAAATATGTCGTTTCAATATTAATAGAAGATCAACATTTCAACATTTCAAAGAACGACTGATTATGAAGATGGGAGCAGGTGATATTTCTCAAATTACATACAGAAATGTTGTTCATTTTGGGAATAATAATTTTAAATTTGTTCCACTGAAAGTTCGTGACGATGAAGATGTGGAATCCATGTTTTCCAATCATGAATGTTATGGATTTCCATCGATTGAGTTATATATCAAATTTGATCAATATCAACTAACCCAACAGTCTCAAGTTATCAATGCACCTGAAGGAGATGAACTAGCAATAATACCATATGAAAATGTAGAGGAAGAAGATGTTGAAGAAGAGACCGAAGCACAGGTGGATGACTTGTACACAACAATATTTGAAGAAGGAGTCAATGTTCAGGAGGACACCGATGACCAACACATTCCAGTTGGAAATGTTTTTTCACCACCTGCCCACATGACAAACATTTCCTCGGATGCAGATCAAACATCAGATGATTGGCCGTACATGCCTCGTCTTCCGGTGGAAGGAGACATAACAGTAGGTAATCAATTCAAAACTAAATCTGATTGTGTGCTTGCAATAAAACAATATCACATGAAACACGGTGTAGATTTTAGGGTGAAGGATTCAGATAAAAAGAGATATATCATTTGTTGTAGACACGATACGTGCAAGTTTCATCTGGTAGCGTCGTATCGTAAAAGAAGTGATTTGTGGGAGATAGGCATTATGAACCCCCTTCACAGTTGTTCAACAACCATGTTTGACCAGGATCATCGACAACTAAGCTCGCAATTAATGTCTCAAGTTTTAATGACTTTTGTAGACAATGATCCATCTATAAAGGTGAGTATTTGCATTGCAAAGATTGTTCATGAGTACAAGTTCACGCCGTCGTACAGGAAAACATGGATTGCGAGGAATAAAGCTATTGAACATGTTTACGGTAACTGGGAGAAGTCATACAACGAACTTCCACATTTCCTTATGACACTTAAAAAATTTGTTCCGGGGACAGTGATGGAAATGGAAACATTACCCATGTACACTGATGAAGGAACACTTGTTGAAGGGAAGCAGATCTTTCACCGGCTATTCTGGGCATTCCAACCATGCATTAGAGGTTTTTCATATTGCAAGCCTATTTTGCAAATTGATGGAACCTGGTTATATGGTAAGTATAAAGGGACACTGCTTATGGCTGTTGCACAAGATGGCAACAGTAATATTTTTCCAGTTGCTTTTGCACTTGTTGAGGGTGAGACTGCTGAAGGTTGGGTTTTTTTTTTACGAAACTTGAGAAAAGATGTTGCTCCGCAAGCAGATCTATGTTTGATTTCAGATAGACATGCATCCATTGAAAGTGCATACAATAATCCGGAAAATGGTTGGCAAGATCCCCCATCTGTACATGTCTATTGTATCCGACATATTGCTCAAAATTTCATGAAAGAGATTAAGGACAAGAACCTCCGGAAAAAGGTCATTAACATGGGTAATAATTTTTTCCATCCTCTCTAACATTTTATCTTTGTCAATTATGTTATTAACTTAAACAATTTTTTTATATATAGGATATGCATTAAACCAACCAACGTTTCAGTACTACCAGAATGAAATAGCTATGGCAAATGGTGATGCTTTGAGGTGGCTACATAATATTCCTGTTGAAAAATGGACAAGAGCATTTGACGGGGGTCGACGTTGGGGACACATGACAACCAACCTTGTTGAGTCACTGAATGGAGTATTCAAAGGCACCCGTAATTTACCGATTACATCATTGGTTAGTGCTACATATTATAGATTGGCTACACAATTTGCTGAGAGAGGTGCAAAATGGAGTGCAGTATTAAATTCAGGCCAAATATTTACAGACAACTGCGTAAAGGTTATGAAAGAAGAAACCGTGAAATCCAGCACACATCAAGTCAGCATTTTTGACTACAATAACAATACTTTTAGTGTGCGGGAAACAATGGATCACGGTGAAGGGAAACCTATGGGTCGTTACAGGGTGAACCTAATAGAAGGGTGGTGTGATTGCGGAAAGTTTCAGGCATACCGTGTCCCTTGTTCACATGTTATCGCTGCATGTTCAAGTGCTCGCAACGACGCATACGCACTTTTGTCGGGCGTTTACAGGGTTTCAAACCTATTTGGAGTATACAACACAAGTTTTCCGGTGCTCCCGTACAGTGACTATTGGCCAGTGTACGAGGGAGATCAAATTTGCCATAATCCAAGAATGCGAAGGAACAAGAAGGGACGCCCAGTCAGCACACGCATTAGAACAGAAATGGATATCGTTGACAAGCTGGAGAGAAAATGTTCTAGGTGTCGTCAAACTGGTCACAACCGAACTAAGTGTCCAAATGTTGGAACTAGTAACAATTAATGTTTTATGTTGTTATCATGTATCACTTTCATAATATTATTTAATATTATTATTAATATTTTTATTTTTTTAAAAATAGTAATATTTTATAGTAATATTACTATTTTTTAATATTATTATTATTATTTAATATTAATATTTTTTATTACTATTTAAAAAATAGTAATATTTAATATTAATATTACTATTTTTTAATATTATTATTATTATATTATTATTATTATTTAATATTAATATTTAATATTATTTAATAATCTATTTATCTACTAAAAATATAAAACAAAATAAAACTTTTTTTTTGAATCAACGGACAACACTGCCGCCCATTCAAAGGGCGGGATTAAAAATATTTGTACACTGTCGCCCATTCAATGGGCCGCAAAGACAAAAATAAATTCAACTTTTTTTGAAATCATGGCATATTGGTATTTTTGGTGAAAAAGTTGGTATATTGGAATATATGTTAAAAACATATGGCAGAAATCCTTATGCCACACCACATTTCACTCTGAATCGAGAGCCTATCTGCCTACCGCCCTCAAGGATGGCGGCTCTTTATGGTTGCAATGTCGTGTGATGATTGGCCACGCCGACGTGGAACAAGGAAGCACCGACATACCGCACCCAGGAAAAGTCTACGGAAAAGTATATGCCTTATCATTTTGAAAACCGTGTTTTCGTACTCTGCATTTTATTTTATTTTATTTATTATTTCTAGTGTTTATCTATAATAAATAATACTGTAAAAACGAATAAGAAAATCAGACATGAACCTTTTCTTGTTCAACAAACCCTCTCAACCCCTAAGCTCGTTCCTTATCATCTTCGCACTTTTTCCTCTGACTATCATCGCCATGTCAGATTCCATCGATTCTGATTCTCCATCTTCTTCTGCTCCCGTGGTTCACATCATATACACCGAAAAGCCTCAGGAAGAGGAGCCTGAGGCTTACCACATCCGAACCCTCACTGCGGTTTTTGGCAGGTTCGTTATTCTCTCCACTTCACCAATTCTAATTTATCCGATTTCGGTTATGCTGCAAATTTTTGTGAAATTGATTTTAGTTATAACGGAGTTGATTCTAAAATGATTGTTATGAATTCATGATGTTTGAATATTTTAGATTGAATTTACTTTTGCATGTAATTTAATGTTCGTGTAAAAAAATTGAAAAAGTCAAAATTGGGTTATTGATTAATCCTTCAGCTTAGAATTGATTCTAGAATTTCAAAATCAAGTTGATGCATGTAATAATGATTATTGCAGTGAAGAGGCTGCAAAGGATGCTTTGTTGTATAGCTACAAGAATGCAGCTTCTGGCTTCTCTGCTAAGCTTACTCCTGAACAGGTTGCTCAAATTTCAAGTAAGTCTTTTCTTTTTTAATTTCCTTGTGGTAATAGTTTTGTTTATGTTAATTTTGTTTTACACCCTTTTGAATCTTCTGCTCTTGATGTTTGTTTGGTTCCTATTGTTAAAATACAAATTGTAAGGTGTAAATAGTACGGTTGCTGACACCAGATACACCTTTGTTTGGTATTTCTTTTAGTTTTTCTCTCTGCTACAGAGAGCCTATAAGTGATACTTGAAAGACTATCAGTATAATATTGATTTCGTTTTCTTTTATTCATGGTAAATCTTTATCTTGCATCCTTCATATTTTGGGGAACACTGTCTGAATGTTTTTTGGTTATCTAATATCTTATGAAAAGGGCTTTATACTACCATTTTGCCAAGTTCTGTGTAATCTGTTTTCACCCAAATACACTTTAAACAGTATAGATTCCTCTTCCAAAGCTCAGAATGTTCAAAATTACAGGCCAAATGATAGTGTTTGTCAGTTCTCACAATCTTCGTTCTTACATTTTATCAGGCTGTTGTAAGTATAAATCCTTGTTTTTGGTTCTATCATAAACTTTTTGCCATATGAGTAATTCTCTTGATCATTCATTCATGTTTATATGTTCTTAGATTTATTGTTTCTCATGAAAATTGTTCTCACCAATATGCCCATATCTATCTACACCATATACATAAACATATTCAATCCTTATTATTATTGTTGTTTGTGTTGTGTGTATCCATGATTTGGTATTTCTTGTAGTTTTTCTCATTTTGATAAACGTGTTTCCATTTTTATAATGAATGTTGGGTATCTTAACTTGCAGAGCAACCGGGTGTTCTTCAAGTTGTTCCAAGCCAGACATATCAGCTCCATTCAGGACCAAATAAGTTGCACTAGGAAACCTATCTTCATATGTGGGTATAAACCGTTATAACTATATATCTTGTGTAAACTCACCCAAAAATATCATCTACACCATGTATAAACAAGTTTGGCTCAAACTATGCTTATATCAATAAAAACATGGCTTTATAATGTATTATCATACTTCCGATACATGTTTGTTTTTGTCTTATCATTTTGAAATGGCACCAATGTAGTTTTGTCGAGCTTATAATTTGTTGAAGTAACGAGAGCATAGTGATTAGATGTTCTGCATTGCAAGTTACGTCTCTGAATTGACTGCTTGTTGAGCAACCATTTTATGTTAAACTTATCAGCCAGTTGTTAAGTTGATTCACAAACTGATTGAAAATTAATAACTTATTTATGTAAGTGTCCATATGCATAGATAGTATGGGACGTCGAAGGAGTTTAAGAAAGAGGTGATTTTTTTTTTTTTGGTTACATAGAAAGAAAGGGATTTAGTAATTGAAATAGTGTATTTTAACCATATGAACCAAACAAACATCAAGAGTTACCTCTTCTTTTTTTGGTTACATAGAAAGAAAGGGATTTGGTAATTGAAATAGTGTGTATTTTAACCATATGAACCAAACAAACATCAAGAGTTAAGAATAGACCAAAAATTAGAAGCAGTTTCTCCTCTGCTGTTTTTATTGCTTTTCAATTACAACTTAATACATGGACCATGTATTTAGTAGCATAAACAAAAACAATTTTAATTTAACTTTAACTCAAATTTACCAATGAACTTTAGTATAATCTTATCTTTATTAGAGAGATGGAGACCATAAACATATACATTTTATTTATGTACTAGTGAATGCACCATAACATTAGAGGATGCTAGTATGTTATTTGATCTTCGAATAAATGAATGTAAAATGTGTAAATGGTCCCACAGAAGTTACCCATGAAATTTTCATTGATAGTTTAGGGGTACAACCTACAGAGTTCGATATGCATAGATGGTTTGTAAGAATTGTTTGGATAATGCGTTTGTTAGCCGAGTTAAGTAATAAATCTTTCCCAACCAAGGAAGAAAATATTTTACATGTTAAACTATACATTTTATGCCTCATTGTTACTTTGTTGTCCCTAGACAAAAGTAACAACATGTTGCATGCATCTTGGATACTTATGATATGAGATCTTAAAAATTGCGAAAAATATTGTTGGGGTCTGCTTGTTTGGTAACATTGTATAGAAATATGTGCATTGCGTCCAACAAAAAGGTCAGGAGTATGGGGGATTATGTAGTACTACTCCAAATCTAGGCATTCACGTGTATGCCCTTACTTGCTCCTATTATTAGAGTGAACCAATCATTTCCATACGTTCAAACGTATTCCTAATATATTAATATATTTTATTTGCTTCTTATTAAATTATACCTAACATTCATACTTTTTTTTTAAATGCAAGATGGTGCCATCAAGGAATGGATTACCGAAATAATCCTTGTCATAATCTTTGTGGGTATCGAATCGTATTATATCACATGGAGGCACACAATGTAAGTGAAATGTAACACCCAAAACATCCAACCCAAAACATCCAACGTAAATATTAATAAAATCAGAGTAAAATTTTCAGAGTAAAAGTTTCACAATCAACCTCATGATTGGCTCACTGATACGTTTTCAAAAAATTTGTTCAACATGCAGCGGAAATAAATTTTTAAACCAATATGACTTAACTTCAATTACAAAATTGTTTTTCAAAAGAAATAATAAATAACAGCAACGTCGACCCGACATCCAAAGAGACAAATCAGAGCCACCACCCTAAAGACGAGGAGTACTCCGACTTCGCTGACCACCACTCGACTTATCCTGCTCACCTGCACGTTACCAACAGGAGGGTAACATTCAAATAGAAGGGGTGAGATACTTACATCATAAAGATCATATAATAAGAATTAAGCAAGAATCCTAAAACACACCACTTCTCAACAAATATTATTCAACAACAACTTATGCCACAACTACACATACTCACACATCATATACAACAACTACAATAGTCATGCAATGAGACTCGACTCGACTCTATGCACGCGGTACCATAATCCGATCTCTATTTCAAGATTCAGTTCCTGTCGAAACTCTCGACCCCTCTTTCGTGGTCCAGTATGATCCTTATTTCATGATCACACCCTCGGCCCCTAATTCATGGCCACATACGATCCCTCTTTCATGACTGCACCAACATCACAACAACGACATACCTCACCTTGGTATGTTACATAACTATGCGACATGTCATGAAACACTAATGACATGCATGCATACTCATTACCACTACATCATACAACAACAATAGTCACATATCGTAACATTTATCAATCACTACTAATAATCATCAACACAATTATTATGCATTTCATAACTTATAATCATATAATTAAGTTCATATCACAACAACGCAACATAGCATATACAACATATCACATACTCATATCCCATCATTTAGACGTATGAAACATACTAACACAATACTACTCAACCATTCAACAACATTAACGTCCACAACATACATATTACGTTTAACTCAATTGCACTAATTATCCCTACAATTATGTGTATAACTCTCCTCTCGCTACTTCTAGTTACCCCACATTACTTCCTAAGCATTAAGAATGAATAAGAATAATTTTCTGTAATTTTTGGAATTTAAAAATCGACATCTTCTGCTCCAGGTCTAGCTCAGCGATGGGGCTTGCTCGCTAATCTAATAACCTACCGACTCTTGCTCGCTAAGCGAGCTCTGCGATTTTGCAAATCACAGCTTTGTTCTCAACACTCAACCTACTACAAATTTCTCATGTATCCAACACCACAAACAACCAGAAACCACAACATTCCTCAAATTCATCATTTAATCCA
Organism: Lathyrus aphaca; assembly: GCA_963966055.1. Classification (NCBI taxonomy): domain Eukaryota; kingdom Viridiplantae; phylum Streptophyta; class Magnoliopsida; order Fabales; family Fabaceae; genus Lathyrus; species Lathyrus aphaca. Next base: position 446,408,403 of record OZ014520.1, read on the forward strand.
TATAATTAACATCTAAAAACAATCAACAACACATAATTCAACCTAATCCCTCCTCAATCCACCACAATCTCAATCCCTAATTCTCATCCTACCCAATTCTCATTATAAAATCCTTAAGATGGAAGAATCCCACTCTTACCTTAAATTTCGTTGAGGAATTTTTCTCCTTCGCGAACTCTTCTTCCCGATTAAGCCTTTTCCTCTTCTTCTCATCTTCACACATTTCACGATCGTTCTTTCTCTTTTCCAAATACGATTATGATTTTTTCCCTTTTCCCTTATTTCCAACATAACCCTTAAGACCCAACTTATGATCTTCCCTTTTTATCCTTAATACTTTCACCAATTGACCACCTTGTCCTTATCTACTATTTATTCCATTTATTTTACTTAACCTCTAATAATACAATCATCCACCAAAAATATAATTTAATATCACAATTATTTCGGATAATATATATTATTCTTCACACATCACAATACAACATTTTCAATAAAATATTTAAAAAAATTTGGGGCGTTACAACTCTCCCCCACTTAAAAGGTTTTCGTCCTCGAAAACTTATCTTAGACAAAAAGATTCGGATACGACTCTCGCATCCTGCTCTCCAATTCCCAAGTCATATGCCCTCCGACAGCTCCTCCTTAAACCACTCACAGAAGGATAATTTCCTTTTCCCTCAACTGCATTACCTCCCGATCATCGATTCGTTCCGGTAATGCTTCAACCGTAAAATTATATTTTACTTCAACTTCGTCCATCAGTATTACATGTGACGGATCCAGAACATACTTCCGAAGCTATGACACATGAAATACATCATGCAAATTGGACAATCTTGGTGGCAACGCCACTCTATAAGCGACATGTCCAACTCTTGCCGAAATTTGATACGACCCAATGAACTTAAGAGTGAGCTTTCTTGACTTCAAAGCTCGTCCAACACCGGTCACCGGAGTAACCCTAAAAAAATACATGGTCTCCTTCTTGAAACTCAAGATCTTTCTTCCTCTTATCATGGTAACTCTTTTGCCTACTCTGCAAAGTCTTCATCTTTTCTCGGATCAACTTCACCATTTCAGTAGTCTGTTGCACAATATCAGGTCCAAGTACAACACTCTCACCCGACTCATGCCAACACAAGGGTATCCTACATCTTCGACCATACAAAGCTTCAAACGGTGCCATTCCGATACTGGAATGATAACTATTGTTATACGTAAACTCAATCAACGACAAGTGACTATCCCAAGAACCTCCTTGCTCAAGCACACAAGCCCTCAAAAAATCCTCCAAATATTGTATCGTCCTCTCTGCCTGTCCATCAGTCCGAGGATGATAAACTGAACTCAATTTCAACTTCGAACCCAATTCCTCTTGCAAACTCTCCCAAAACCTCGAAGTAAACCTCAGATCTCTATCTGACACAATTCTCAAAGGTATTCCATGCAACTTCACAATTACACCAACATATATTTCTGTCAATTTCTACAAAGAATAGGTAATACCAATCAGTATAAAATGCGTTGACTTAGTCAATCTATCAACAATCACCCAAATGGCATCATGCCCTCTTGGAATAGTATCTAACCCCGTAACAAAATCCATTGATATACTATCCCATTTCCACTTGGGTATATCCAACGGTTGCATCAAACCAGTAGGTTTTTGATGTTCCACTTTCGACTTCTGATAAGTCAAACACGCATACACAAACTGAGCCACGTCTCATTTCATACCAGGCTACCAAAATACCTTCTTTAAATCATAATACATTTTCGTCACTCCTAGAAATCTACTCCTATGCCCTTCTTCAAGAATCATTCTCTTCAAATCAATATCATTAGGAATACAGATACAATCCCGAAATCTAAGTACTCCTTGTTCATCAACTCTAAATTCATTATTTCCAACTCTTTCATCATTAACCATCAAGTCCACCAGTTTCACATCTGACTTCTGACTTTCCCAAACACGATCAAGAAAATCATTATTAACCTTCAGCATTCCCAACATCACACTATGAGGTGTCTGTTCACAAACCAAACTCATATCTCTGAATTTCTTAATCAACTCCAACTCTCTAGCCATCGTAGTCGACATATGCAATGTCTTCTGACTCAGAGCATCGACCACAACATTAGTCTTACCCGAATGATAATTCAAACTAAAGTCATAATCTTTCAGAAATTCTAACCAACGTCTCTATCTCATATTCAGTTCTTTTTGATCAAATAGGTATTTCAAACTCTTATGATCACTATAAACATCAAACCTCTAACCATACAAGTAATGCCTCCAAATCTTTAAGACAAAAACAACAATTTCTAACTCTAGATCGTGAGTAGGATAATTCCTCTCATGAACTCTTAACTGATGTGAAGCATACGCCACAACCGGACTATCTTGCATTAATACTCCACCTAAACCTATTATAGAAGCATCGCAATAAACTACAAACGGTTCATCCGCTTTCGGTAAAATCAAAACAGGTGCAGTAGTCAATTTCTTCTCCAGCTCAATAAAACTCTTCTCACACTAAGAATCCCACACAAAAGCCTTGTTCTTACAAGTCAATTGGGTCAACGAAAGTGACAACTTCAAAACCCCCTCAATAAACCTCTGATAATAACCAACCAACCCTAAGAAACTTCTAATCTCTGTCACTGACTTCGGAGTCTCCCATTGTAGTACTGCATCTACTTTGGACGGATCCACAACAATCCCCTGTTCCGAAATCACATGACCCAAAAAAATCACCTCCTTCAACTAGAATTCACACTTTGACAATTTCGCATAAAGCTTCTTCTCTCTCAACACTTGCAACACAATTTTCAAATGTTCGACATGCTCTTCTTCTGACTTAGAGTAAATCAGAATATCGTCTATAAACACAACAATGAATTGGTTCAAATACTCATGGAAAATCCTATGCATATACTCCATAAATACACCAGGCGCATTAGTAACTCCAAATGGCATAACTACATATTCATAGTGTCCATACCGAGTCCTAAAAGAAGTCTTCTGAATATCCTCATCCTTTACTCTTATCTGATGATAGCCCAATCGCAAATTGATCTTACTGAACACACGAGCACCCACCAATTGATCCATCAGATCATATATCCTTGGAACTGGATACTTGTTCTTAATCGGTGCCTTATTCATTTGCCTGTAATCAATACACAACCTCATGTTACCATCCTTCTTCTTCACTAACAACACCGGTGCTCCCCACAACGATACACTCGGACTCACAAATTTCTTTTCTAATAGTTCTTCTAACAGTTTCTTCAACTCATATAACTTGGACGCTCACATACGATACGGTTCCATCAAAATAGGTCTTGTTCCTGGCACAAGATCAATATTGAATTCCACCTCTCTCTCTCTGGCGACACATCCACAAATTCATATGGAAACACTTCCGGGAAATCTTTCACCACTTGCAATTCACTAATTTCCATATCATTCTCCACCGACAACGAAGCTAACAACGCCAAAACTTGCGCTTCATCATCCAAAAGCTCTTTCAACTCTCGAGCAGACAAATAACCAGCTTCTTCTGACTCTTCACCAAGAGTAAGAAACCGAACCGGCTTACTAAAGAAATTAATATGAACATGGTTGTACTCCAACCAATTCATACCTAAAATCACATCCATACCTCTCAATAGAAAACAAACCAAATCTACACCAAAGTCCTTACCATAGATTGATAACGGACAATTCAGAAATACGAAAGAAGTAGTTAATGAACCATCAACAGGAGTCTCGATAACCATCTCTCCTTGCATCGGACACACAACAAGTCCTAATTTCCTCACACAATCAAGAGAAATAAAACAATGTGTCTCACTAGTGTCAATAATAGCAAACAAAGGAATATTATTAATATGACAAATACCTCTGATCAAGCGATCCTCACTGGAAGTCTGTGTCCCTGTCAAAGGGAACACCTTCCCTTCAGTTGCAGCTTTCTTGGGCTTCAGACAATGCGTACTGATATGACCTTGCTCCCCACAGTTGTAGCAAGTAACCAGATTTGCCTTGCACTCAGCAATCATGTGTCCAGGCTGACCACACTTGAAACATTTCTTCACGTCACTCGTGCACTCACTGACACGATGACCCATCTCACCACACCTATAGCACTTAAGAGAAGTAGGAGCACCTCCCCCACTTGGCCTCTTTCCATCATTTTGTTTCTGCTTACCCTTATCAGTAGGAGCTGCATAAGGTTTTCCACGATTCACTTGTTGCTTACCTCTTCTCTCAGCTAAACCTTTGAAGTGTTCAGATCGAGCCTTACTATCTTCTTCAAAGATCCCACATCAATCCACCAGATCCGGAAACCAACGAATTCTCTGATATCCAATCTCCTGCTTAATCTCAGACCTCAAACCATTCTCGAATTTAACACACTTCGAGAACTCAGTAGTTGCTTCACTATAGTGCAGATAGAACTTCTCCAAATCAGTGAACTTCGCAGCGTACTCAGTCACAGACACGTTGCCCTGCTTCAGCTCCAAAAAATCGATTTCCTTCTTTCCCCGAACATCTTCAGGAAAATATTTTCTCAGGAATTATCTCTTGAACACATCCCGGGTGACTGCCTCACCAGATGCATCCAATCGTTGGCGAGTGCCAACCCACCAATCATCAGCCTCAGCTACCAGTCTATGCGCATCCAATCGCACATTGCTTCCCTCTGAACATTCCATAACTCTGAATATTCTCTCAATCTCATTGAGCCAATCCTGTGCTCCATCAAGGTCATACTTCCCCTTGAATGTTGGCGAATCATTCTTCATGAACTCGTCACTTTCACGATCCACAACATTACTTGGATTTTGCACAGCCTGTGTCATCACTTGCATAGCAGCGACAAGTGCAACATCGTTCCTCCCAGCCATTATAAATCTGTCACCTATCACAACATAATCCAACAATGATTTAGAATCAACAACAACACAACTACAACGCGTCAACAACGCTCAACACTCAACAATAACATAACGACTCGAAAACTCTACGACTCGACGACTCAACTACTTGGTCGGACGGAACGACATGCTCTGATACCACTTTGTAACACCCAAAACACCCCACGTGAATATTAATAAAATTAGAGTAAAATTTTCAATTTTTATTTGAGTATCACAATCAACTTCATAACTAGCTCACTGATACGTTTTCAAAACATTTGTTCAACATGCAACGGAAATAAATTTTCAAACTAATATGACTTAACTTCAATTACAAAATTGTTTTTCCAAAAGAAATGACAAATAACAACAACATAGACCCGACACCCAAAAGGACATATCAGAGCCACCACCCTAAAGACGAGAAGTACTCCGACTTCACTAACCACCACTCGACTTATCCTTCTCACCTGCACGTTACCAACGGGAGGGTAATATTCAAACAGAAGGGGTGAGATACTTACATCATAAAGATCATATAATGTGAATTAAGCAAGTATCCTAAAACACACCACTTCTCAACAAATATTATTCAACAAAAACTTATTCCACAACTACACATACTCACGCATCATATACAACAACTACAACAATCATGCAATGAGACTCGACTCGACTCTATGCATGCGGTACCATAATATGATCTCTATTTCAAGATCCAGTTCCCGTCGGAACTCTCGACCCCTTTCGTGGTCGAGTATGATCCCTATTTTACGATCACACCCTTGACCCCTATTTCGTGGCCATATACGATCCCTCTTTCAAGACCGCACCAACATCACAAAAACGACATACCTTACCTTGGTATGTTACACAACTATGCGACATGTCATGCAACACCAATGACATACATGTATACTCATTAGCACTACATCATACAACATCAACAACAACAGTCACATATCATAACATTTATCAATCACTACTAATAATCATCAACACAATTATTATGCATTTCATAACTTATAATCTTATAATTAAGTTCATATCACAACAACGCAACATAGCATGTACAACATATTACATACTCATATCCCATCATTTAGACGTATGAAAGATACTAACACAATACTACTCAACAATTCAACAACATTAACGTCCACAACATACATATTACGTTTAGCTCAATTACATTAATTATCCCTACAATTAGGTGTATAACTCTCCTCTCGCTACTTCTAGCTACCCCACATCACTTACTAAGCATTATTAATGAATAAGAATAATTTTCTGTAATATTTGGAATTTAAAAATCGACATTTTCTGCTCCAGGCCTCTCTCAGCAAGGGGGTTTGCTCACTAAGCGAATAACATATTGAATCTTGCTCGCTAAGCGAGCTCTGCGATTTTGCAAATCGCAGCTCTGTTCTCAGCACCCAACCTGCTACGAATTTCTCATGTATCCAGCACCACAAACAACCAGAAACCACAACATTCCTCAAATTTATCATTTAATCCATACAATTAACATCTAACAACAATCAACAACACATAATTCAACCTAATCCCTCCTCAATCCACCACAATCTCAATCCCTAATTCTCAACCTACCCATTAAGCCTTTTCCTTTCACGATTAAGCCTTTTCCTCTTCTTCTCCGCTTCACACCTTTCACGATTGTTCTTGCTCTTTTCCAAATACGATTATGATTTTTTTCCCTTTTCCCTTATTTCCAACATAACCCTTAAGACCCAACTTATGATCTTCCCTTTTTACCCTTAATACTTTCACCAATTGACCACCTTGTCCTTATCTCCTATTTATTCTATTTATTTTATTTAACCTCTCTAATAATACAATCATCCACCAAAAATATAATTTAATATCACAATTATTTCCGATAATATATATTCTTCTTCACATCACAATACAACATTTTCAATAAAATATTTAAATAAATTTGGGGCGTTACATGAAACAATACAACCTATATGTTTTCTATGTCTTTTTATTTATATTATGGCTTTTATATTTTGTTATCCAGTTTATATGGAGGTCGTACCTTCAATTCCCAGTGATGATCATAGAGATAGCCTAGTCTGAAGTGCAACAACTAATGTTGTATGCTTCTTTACTGTGGAGATGCATCAGACAGATAGGTTCAAACTCCAGTTTGGGTTTGAACAACTAATCTCTTCCCAACCAAGGTGTCTAAGGGAACACCACGAAATAACGATGAAACAAACCCAAAAAGTCCATTGGCAGCAATTGAACAAAGATGAGGTGAATGAAGGGAGACACATAAAGTATTTAGTATTGCATGGGGACGCGGTAGTGGGTGAGCATAAAACAGGTCAAGAATATTTGAATTGGTTACTATTGTAACACCCCAAAATTTGATTATGAGTAATTGTTGCTTATTTGAGGATATATGATGATTTTGACAATATGTGATTATATGGCCCAATGCATTGTGGTGAAATTATTTTAATAATATTAATAATAAGAATAATCATGTAGTATTATTCAAATTATTACTTATTATTTAAAATAATAGAAGTGGGGGTATGGATGTTATGTTGGTGTCGCTCCCACTAAATGAAACCGGGTCAGATAGGGTACAGACGCGAACGGTCGGCGAAAGGGACAGTGAGAACGCACAGCCGTGAACTCACTGGAGATGAAAAGAGTCGCCAGCTAGGCATTTTTATCCCGGAGGAAAGGTAATGCTGCATAGGCCTAGAAAAAGATGGATAAGACGGGTTGCGAACCAGAGAGACTGAGAAAGGGGGTTGGTTACAACCTGGGAAGGTATTAGCACCCAGATTGTCCACCGTACTCGACGGGATCCACGCTTAAAAGATTTGTGTTTTAAAGGGGTAGTGTCAGTGCAATCTGTGTATAAAAGAGCTGGAAAGCAATATGTACAGGTGTCAGTGTAAAGTGTATAAGTGATGTGAAGTATGAAAGTGTCAGTGTAAGAATGGAGTAAAATGCTCAAGATCATGAGGCTAAAGAATAAAGCTGGAAGGAGGGGGAATATACAGAGACTTTTGTTCGATAACTGTTAAGTTATGCCTACGTATCCTCTCGTGCAATGAGGAAGTCAGAACACCGTAGTTCGACCCAAAGAGACTGAAAGATGAATTGACCTGTGAACTGCTTACTTGTCTATGCTCAAGTGTATGACCTGTCTGGCTCAGGTGCAAACTGTCTTGCATTAGACGGAAGAAGCAAGTTCTCGTTTGTGAGTGAGTGTGATGAGAAAAGAATCCCGGAGGAGACGATTATTGTTTGTTTTTGAGTTTTCAGTCTTTTATTGCTTTTGAGAATTTGTCATAAGTTAATGAGCTTAAGCCTAAACCAATGGATTTAATAAACTCATCACATCTTCCCTCTGATTAGGGGTAATGAGAATACCTTAAGTGTGAAGTCAGATTCTCACACTTAATCACCTTTGATGTAGGATTAAGATCATTAACCTACTTGTGATTATTTAGATGTTTTTGGTGTTTTTGTTTAGTGTTGAGTAATGAGATTAAGCCATAATCAGGGATTAAACAGACTCATTACACCATCCTAATAGAAGGATAATAGATGAGAATGTTTAAGCTGAGGAAAACTCCTCAACTTAATCCATGATTAGGGATTAAACTCATGACAAAACACTAAACAAAAACACCAAAAACATCTAAATAATCACAAGTAGGTTAATGATCTTAATCCTACATCAAAGGTGATTAAGTGTGAGAATCTGACTTCACACTTAAGGTATTCTCATTACCCCTAATCAGAGGGAAGATGTGATGAGTTTATTAAATCCATTGGTTTAGGCTTAAGCTCATTAACTTATGACAAATTCTCAAAAGCAATAAAAGACTGAAAACTCAAAAACAAACAATAATCGTCTCCTCCGGGATTCTTTTCTCATCACACTCACTCACAAACGAGAACTTGCTTCTTCCGTCTAATGCAAGACAGTTTGCACCTGAGCCAGACAGGTCATACACTTGAGCATAGACAAGTAAGCAGTTCACAGGTCAATTCATCTTTCAGTCTCTTTGGGTCGAACTACGGTGTTCTGACTTCCTCATTGCACGAGAGGATACGTAGGCATAACTTAACAGTTATCGAACAAAAGTCTCTGTATATTCCCCCTCCTTCCAGCTTTATTCTTTAGCCTCATGATCTTGAGCATTTTACTCCATTCTTACACTGACACTTTCATACTTCACATCACTTATACACTTTACACTGACACCTGTACATATTGCTTTCCAGCTCTTTTATACACAGATTGCACTGACACTACCCCTTTAAAACACAAATCTTTTAAGCGTGGATCCCGTCGAGTACGGCGGACAATCTGGGTGCTAATACCTTCCCAGGTTGTAACCAACCCCCTTTCTCAGTCTCTCTGGTTCGCAACCCGTCTTATCCATCTTTTTCTAGGCCTATGCAGCATTACCTTTCCTCCGGGATAAAAATGCCTAGCTGGCGACTCTTTTCATCTCCAGTGAGTTCACGGATGTGCGTTCTCACTGTCCCTTTCGCCGACCGTTCGCGTCTGTACCCTATCTGACCCGGTTTCATTTAGTGGGAGCGACAGCTTGGCGACTCTGCTGGGGAAGTGGGCACCTTTCAGTGCCACGTGGAAGATAGACCGAGTTGATAATGATTCGCCAGCTTGCTGAGACGTAACTTGCATGCCCCAGGTTGCGTTCTGGTTACCTGCAATCCTGCAAAGATAAGGAGACGCACAAAAGGTCCCGAGGTATCCTTTACTGGATTCCGTCATAGGAGTCAAGCATTCTCACGAGTAAGTATATTCCCTGCAAGCATGTGTTTTATTATTATTATTTTTGGGAGAAAAGCATCTGTACTTATGCAATTGATTTTTTTGAGACATCAGACATCCTTTGCAGATAAAAATATACAAAACGAAACATGACTGAAAAATCTGATTTTATTAATTCATGTGCCCTGAATCGGCAAGATACAACCAAAGAAACATATCCCCTGAAATGAGGAGATTGTTTACAAATTGAGAAACAAAGTGCTGGCAGTGTTGATGACGCTTTAAGGAGCTTCCTCTCCTGCTACGACTCGTATGACAATGACGTTCTTCTCGTCTTGCTTTCTGAAGAAAGTTGATTCTGATTGAAGCTTGATTTCGTCGGAGCTTTCCAAGTTGTAAGTGATACAGACGAATTCAGAATGCAGTTGCTCGCTTATTCCCTTATTTTGCACGGATCGCCCTCTCGGGTTTTCAATCCATCGGGATACCCATTTTTGCCTGAGCTGTCCAATGCGGCTTTTCAACTCAGCGGGTGTACATTTCTTGCTTATTTTCCCTTATTTTTGCCCGAGTCTTTTATTCTGTTTTTGACTCGCCGGGATGCCCTATTTTTGCCTGGACTTACATTCTGTTTTTATGTCCAGCGGGTCATTTTTATGCGAAGTATTTTTTAACTGCATCTGAATTCACAGGGGACGGGAAGTCTTCACCATCCATGGTGCTGAGCATCAGTGCTCCACCAAAGAAAACTTTCTTTACCACGAATGGTCCTTCATAATTGGGAGTCCATTTGCCCCTGTGGTCTGTATGAGGAGGGAGGATTCTCTTCAGCACAAGATCCCCTACTTGGTACCCTCGGTGCCTGACTTTCTGATCGAAGGCTCTCTTCATTCTCTTCTGATACAACTGCCCATGACAAATTGCAGCCAATCTTTTCTCTTCAATTAGACTCAGTTGTTCGTATCGGGCCCGAACCCATTCTGCTTCACTCAGTTTAACATCCATCAATACCCGTAGAGAGGGTAATTCAACTTCAACAGGTAGGACTGCTTCCATACCATACACAAGTTGATACGGTGTTGCCCTAGTGGATGTTCTGATTGATGTGCGGTACCCATGCAAGGCAAATGGTAGCATTTCATGCCAGTCTCTGTAGGTGACTACCATTTTCTGCACAATCTTCTTGATATTCTTATTTGCTGCCTCAACAGCGCCATTCATCTTCGGCCTGTAAGGAGAAGAATTGTGGTGTTGGATCTTGAAGTCCCGGCACAGCTCTGCCATCATTTTGTTATTTAAGTTAGAACCATTATCAGTAATGATTCGCTCGGGCACTCCATATCGACAGATGATATCTCTTTTCAGAAATCGGGCTACCACTTGCCTCGTAACATTTGCATATGAGGCTGCTTCAACCCACTTGGTGAAATAATCAATGGCAACCAGGATGAATCTATGGCCATTTGAAGCAGTTGGCTCAATCTTGCCAATCATATCAATGCCCCACATAGCAAAGGGCCATGGTGAAGACATGATGTTCAAAGGATTAGGAGGCACATGCACCTTATCTGCGTAGATCTGGCATTTGTGGCATTTTCTGGCGTAAGCACAACAGTCTGCATCCATTGTGATCCAGTAATAGCCTGATCTTAACAACTTTTTAGCCATTGCATGCCCTCCAGCATGGGTACCAAAAGAGCCTTCATGCACTTCATGCATCAACAAATCTGCTTCCGTCTTGTCAACACATCTGAGGAGTACCATATCAAAGTTCCTTTTGTATAAAGACCCATCAGTGTTCAGAAAGAAACTTCCGGCAAGCCTTCTCAAGGTCTTCTTATCATTGGAAGATGCCCCAGGTGGGTATGTTTGATCCTCCAAGAAGCACTTAATATCGTGGAACCAAGGCTTATCGTCTTTGACAACATCTGCTGCGAATACATATGCTGGTCTATCAAGTCTCGATACTGAAATCTGAGGTACGAAGTTAGCAGCTTGAACTTTGATCATGGACGAAATGGTAGCCAAGGCATCTGCAAACTGATTCTCATCCCGAGGGATATACTCAAGCTTGACTGTTGTGAAGAATGTCAATAACCTTCTTGTATAATCCCTGTAAGGTATCAGATGATCCTGGTGTGTATACCATTTCCCATTGGTCTGATTGATTACCAAAGCTGAATCTCCGAATACGGTCAATGTCTTGATCCTGAGGTCAATGGCTTCCTCAAGACCCATAATGCAAGCTTCGTATTCAGCTTCGTTGTTAGTGCAGTTGAAAGTGAGTTTTGCCGAGAAAGGCATGTGAACTCCTTTGGGTGTAATGAGTACTGCACCAACACCACGACCATTCATGTTAACAGCCCCATCAAACATCATAGTCCATTCTTCTTCTGGGTCGGGCCCTTCAGTGTGAATGGGCTCTTCATGATCTTTTGATTTAATGAACATGATGTCTTCATCAGGGAAGTCAAATCTCATAGGCTGGTAGTCATCAATGGGTTGCTCAGCAAGATATTCAGATAGTACACTGCCCTTGATGGCTTTCTGAGAGGTGTACTGGATGTCATATTCTGTAAGGATCATTTGCCATCTTGCAACCCGTCCGGTAAGCGCTGGCTTCTCAAATATGTACTTGACTGGGTCCATCTTCGAGATCAACAAAGTAGTGTGGGTCAACATATACTGTCTCAGTCGGCGAGCAGCCCACGCTAAAGCACAGCAAGTTTTCTCGAGCAGTGAATAACGCTGTTCACAGTCGGTAAACTTTTTGCTTAAGTAGTATATTGCATACTCTTTTCGACCAGACTCGTCATGCTGGCCCAGCACACACCCCATTGACTCTTCTAATACTGTCAAGTACATTATCAGAGGTCTTCCTTCAACTGGCGGCATGAGGATTGGAGGTTCTTGCAGATATTCCTTGATCTTGTCAAAAGCCTTCTGGCAATCTTCATTCCACCTGACCGTTTGCTCTTTCCTTAGCAGCTTGAACAAGGGTTCACAGGTTGCTGTGAGGTGAGATATGAACCGTGAAATGTAGTTCAATCGACCTAAGAACCCTCGAACTTCTTTCTCAGTTTTCGGTGCAGGCATCTCTTGAATGGCTTTGACTTTATCAGGGTCCACTTCAATCCCTTTCTCGCTTACAATAAAACCCAGCAGCTTACCAGATCTCACCCCGAATGTGCATTTATTGGGGTTCAACTTCAGCTGGTACTTCCTCAGACGCTTGAACAATTTGAGCAGATTCACCAGATGATCTTCTTCAGTAAGGGACTTGGCAATCATGTCATCCACATAACACTCTATTTCTTTATGGATCATATCGTGGAATAATGTTACCATAGCCCGTTGATACGTTGCACCAGCATTCTTGAGCCCAAATGGCATTACCTTGTAGCAGAACGTGCCCCAGGGTGTGATGAATGTTGTCTTCTCCATGTCTTCAGGTGACATTTTGATCTGGTTGTATCCTGAAAAACCATCCATGAAGGAGAATACCGAGAACTGAGCCGTATTATCTACCAATACGTCAATGTGAGGTAATGGAAAATCATCTTTCGGGCTGGCTCTGTTCAGATCCCGGTAATCAACACACATTCTTACTTTGCCGTCCTTCTTAGGCACAGGTACTATATTAGCAACCCACGGCGGGTAGCTAGTTACTGCAAGGAACCCGGCGTCCCATTGCTTTTGTACCTCCTCCTTGATTTTCATTGCCATGTCTGGACGAGTTCGGCGCAGCTTCTGTTTGACTGGAGGGCATTCTTCTCTCAAAGGCAGCTTGTGCACCACAATGTTGGTATCCAACCCTGGCATGTCTTGATACGACCAAGCAAACACATCCACATACTCTTGAAGTAGATCAACCAGTTGCTTCTTCACTGAGTCTTGCAGGCAGGCCCCGATTTTAACCTCTTTCACGTCTTCCTCCGTACCAAGATTAATCACTTCAACCTCCTCCTGGTGAGGGGTAATAACCTTTTCCTCTTGTCTTAACAACCTGGCTAGCTCTTCAGGAAGCTCATATTCTTCTTCAACCCCTTCATCAGCTTGATTGATCGGATTGTCAAAGTCATACGAAGTCATAGCCGTGCTGTTGTCGGTGCTGTCAGGAAGGCACTCTCTGCAAGGGTTAAGTTGTTCGTTTTAGTGATCTGATTTTAATCTTATTTAGAAAAGTGAAATGAAGTTGTCATTTTGAAAAACACCGCCATTTATTTTTTGTACAAAAAGAAAAATGGAAAAACAGTGAACGAAAAGAAAAAAAGACTCGTTTGCAAAAAGATGTCTGATATTTCATTAATTGATCTTGTTTGCACAAAAAGTACAGATGGCCCGATTACAAAATGAGTCTTGTCATCTTGGGCAAGATGCAAGACTTTGATGCATGCTTATAAAAATACAGGAAATAATAATTACTCTGATCGAGTAACTCTTATAATTTCCTGGGAAGACCAGTTCGAGACACTGCTCCCCGGGATCTTTGGACGAATCCAATTCTCCAGATTGCGCTCCTCTTCCAGCTCGTCTTCCAGACAGTTGATAGCATCGGGGGTAAGCATCCCTCCACTGACAAAACCAGGCTCTTCAGCAGCCTTTGCTTGATGTTGAGTTGGTCTGTAACCCAACCCAAACTTGTCTTCTTTTTTCTCCACCGATAGCAGTTTGCCCCAGCCCTGGGCAGTTCCTTCCTCAACAACCTTCCGGGCTTGTTGGTATGATGACATTGGAGTACCAGATACAGCAGATGCCTCATTCACATTCAAAGCTTCAAACCCCTGGCTCATTGTTTCATGGATCTCCCCATCCATTTCAATGTACTTATAGGTTGCCAGGTGGCTGACAAAAATGTCCTCCTCTCCACAGATTGTGACAACTTGGCCTTCCCACTCAAATTTTAACTTTTGGTGAAGGGTAGACGTTATTGCGCCGGCGGCGTGAATCCAAGGTCTACCCAACAAACAGCTGTAGGCGGGCTGAATGTCCATCACATAAAAGATAGTTTTAAAGGTCTGTGGGCCAATTGTCACAGGTAGCTCAATCTCTCCCAGAACCGATCTCTTAGAACCATCAAAGGCTCTTACTACCAGGTTGCTGGGTCTCAATGCCAATCCATCATATTCTAACTTCACCAGAGCCTTCTTTGGTAAGACATTAAGGGACGACCCTGTGTCTACCAGCACATGAGAAAGGACAGCTCCTTTGCATTCCATGGTTATGTGCAAGGCTTTGTTGTGGTTGCGGCCGTCCGCTGTCAAGTCAGTATTGGTGAACCCTAGCCCATTGCTAGCAGTAACATTTCCAACCACGGTTTCCAACTGGTTGACAGTAATCTCTTCAGGCACGTAAGCTGCGTGCAGTACTTTGAGTAATGCATTCCGATGGGCTTCGGAACACATAAGCAGTGAGAGGATAGAGATTTTGGATGGCGTCTGGTGAAGTTGATCCACAATTTTGTAGTCACTCTTTTTGATGATTCTCATAAACTCATCAACTTCTTGATCGAACGGTGTTTTCAAGGCTTCTTTGGCAGCTTGATCTTCCTGCACCGGGCTCTTTCCCTTTGCCTTGGCAGCAGCTTCTGCTTCGGCAGTAGGTCTTTGAATTAGTGGAGCGAAGAGACGTCCGCTTCGGGTGAAGCCTCCGCCTCCCCCCACATTATCTACTTGTGGTGCAGGTGTTGATGTTTCAAGAGTAATTCTTTTTCCTTCGCAGTATACGTCAGAGCCATAGTGCCAAGGGATGGCCCTATTGCTTTCATATGGTACTGGTCCAGGCATCGTGACAGTGACTGGACTGATTGTTGCTGCCGAAGGGACTGTAATTGTTTGTGGATCATAAAAGATTGTAACTGGTGCTCTGGTGGGAGCAGCACCTTCTGAATGGTAGGCAGAGTTGTCTTCCGGATCATAAAATATTGTGACGGTAGAGACATCTTCATGATTTGTTGCTGGTGTTGTAGGAGGTATTGTCGGAAGAAATGATGTTATTGTTGTAGGAGTCTCGAAGTGGAGTGAAGCTGAAGTTGTAGCAGGAAGATTTGTTGTAAACTGATCAGTTGAGATGATGGATGAAGTACTTGTTGATGAAACTGTAGAATTGTCAGGAACAATAGTTGCTGCAGTTGTAGGAGGTTCTGAAACCGTTGCTGATGATATTGCTGGATTTGTTGGAAATGATGTGGTGATCTGAAGTTGGCCACTCCGAATAAGGCCATCTATGCCATTCCTCAAATTATCGCACCCATTTACCGAGATATTGCAGTAAGCACAGCCTAACTCACACCCCGGGAACATTTGACATTCCAAGAGCTGAGCTTTGATTTCTACCAATGGTGTCCTGATCTGTCCCACACTGGTTATTAAATAAGACGGCTTGTCTTCTTCAATAGCGTTAATCCGGGGACCACCATGGTTTGGCATCGGGTTTTTATTGACATTGGGTGGTGGTGCGAAATTCAGAGCCTTTGAGTCTACCAGGTCTTGTACCTTCATATGCAGAGCCCTACATTTTTCTGTGCTGTGGCCAGGTGCGTTTGAATGAAAGGCACACCTAGCATTGGAGTCATAATTCCTTGGTAGACTGTTGGGATCCGGAGGTGCCAACGTTCTTAGCTCAACTAGGTTGAGTTTCAGAAGTTGTGGCAGCAAAGTAGCATATGGCATTGGGATCGGATCGATCACTCTGTTAGCTTGAGAAGGCCTTTGCTGAAATGGCCTCTGTTGACTGTTGTTGCTGGTGTTGCTGTTGTTGTAATTCCTTGGAGGATACTGATTTTGCTGATGGTACTGAGGCTGTTGTTGATAGCTTTGCTGAGGAGGTTGATAGACAGGTTGAGGATGAGCTAGAGCAGGGATGGTGACTGCTGCTATGGACCTCTGAGCATATTGGGGCCTACCCCTGTTTGAATGGATGGCATTGGTCTCGCCAGTTCTTCTCGGGCCTGCAAAAGGCTTTCTTGTACTACTGGACGAGCTTGCACCGTTGTCTGAGATCTTTCCCATTTTTAACAAGCTTTCAATTCTTTCCCCGGCTATGACAACATCTGCAAAGCTAGTAGAAGAGAAAGCAGCCAACCTGTCAATATATGTTCCCTGAAGGGTGTTCATGAACATATCTGCCATTTCCCGTTCAGACATAGGTGGTTGAACAGCAGCAGCCAGTTGCCTCCACCTTTGGGCATATTCTCGGAAACTCTCCCTCGAAGACTGTGACATTCCCATCAGGAGAGTCCTGTTGGGTGCCATGTCTAGATTATACTGATACTGTCTGATGAAGGCCTCTGCCAGGTCCTTCCAGCATCTAATTGTTGCTCTTGTCAGATGGGAATACCACTACCTCGAAGCTCCAGTCAAGCTATCTTCAAAATAGAACATCCACAATTTCTCATCCATTGTATAGGCCTTCAGCCTTCCCAGAAATGATTGTAGATGAGTCCGGGGGCATGAAGTCCCATTATACTTTTCGAAACAAGGAGGCTTGAACTTATGGGGGATCCTGACCCCGTCTACCAAGCCCATATCCATAACGTCGAATCCCAAAGAGTTTTGAGATTCTAAGGACCTCAACTTCTCAGCTATTTCATCCAACCGTCTATCGTATGCTTCTTCCCCAGCACCCATTACTGTGAACTGGTCTTCTTGAGGGTCTTCCTGTAGTACCCTCCCTGCTGTGGCAGTCCCTTGTATATTGACAGGGATGTTGGCCTCTGGATGGAGATGGGGTCCAAAAACTGGGGGATTGACATGAGGTTGGACCCTCTCGTTGTTACTTGTGCCAGCAGTTCCCACATGGGGTTCCTCTTGATTCCTCCCTTCTACCAAAGCTCTGAGCCTCTCCTGGCTTTGAGCTAAGTTGTTCATTACTTCCATGAACTGTGTTATCTGAGTTCTCATCTCCAACCTTTCGTTGGCCATCTGGTTTCTGACCTCCGTAAGGTCCTGCTGCATCTGATCCATTTGAATTCCCGGAAGGTTGTTTCTAGTTGGGTACCTGTGTGGCCTGTTGAGGGGAAATACCCGGCGGCGAGCAATAATTCCTGAGATTCACAACAGAGGTTAGTAACAACAAAACAAAAACCTACAAAACAAACAAAAGGGTTAGTATGCAATGCAGTTATGCTTATTTGCTCTCAAGGTATCCGGTTTGGCCTTCAGTTTTGACCCTTCCAGACCCTTGAAGATGCTGCTGTTGAAGTTGCTTTCGAAGTAAACTAACATGAATATATTACATAAGGTGAAATAATACAATTTGTTCGTTTTACAACGCAAGCCCACTAAGGGGTCAAAATACAGTACAAAAATAAAAGTACATGGAAAGAAAGCAACAACAAACAAATGGTCAAACACCAAGACCAAACTCATCCTCACGAACTTCCTTGAGAAGTGCTTCGGTCACAGGATCAGCCGGACGCTCCGTGAGATTCCTGATGAGGAGATTCCGGGTCGTAACAGCCGCTGCTAGCTTCTTGTGCTGATTTTGGTCCTTGGACCTCTTCACCCCTGCTTTGATCTTTAGCTCTGATATCTCCCTCTGGGCTGCTGCCAGGGCTTCTTGCTGTCCTTTTGCACTAGCTTCCAGTTGCTCCATCTTGTCTTGAACTCTCTTGTCCTCCAGAGTACGGGCCTCGGTGATCCTGACCCACCGGGCTTGACTCTCCTTCAAATACAAGTCTGTCCTTGCTCTTTGGAACTGGGCTTCTTTGCAAGCATTCTTCAGAATTTGTTCACCAGCTTTAGACTTGTTGATATAATCCCCAGACTTTTCAATCTTAGTCAAATGCTCCACTCTCAACTTCTCCAATCTCTCAATCTCCCTCATACCTTCACTCCTCTCCCGGAGGGTTTTCTGCAAAGCCTGGGTTAGCTTCTCATTTCTTTCCTTCAAGCTCTCAAACTCCTCCAAACTGATGGTGGCAGGGGGTGGTGCTGAAGATGACTCAGGCATGTCTTCTATGGTAAAGGGCATTCCAGAGAATTGGGCCCTGGCACGGGACCATTCATAATATTGTGCCGATGCCACATTATTACACTTCCCCAGAATGGTGACTCCCTTGGTTTGGACATTATCCCAGGCCCAGGCAGCCTGCCTAACAACAGTCAAACTGATCTTGTTCTCACAATAGAGAGTCTCCACCAGGTCCCGTGCCCTAGGAGTATAGACCAGTGCATAGCCCAGTTGCCTCCTGAACAGCAGAGGGTTATAATTGATACTTCCCTTAACTCCTATTAAGGGCACATTGGGAAAGTGCCCACAGCTGGTGATGATATCTCTACCCTTGGTGCTTTGAGTACACCATCTGATATCTGCTGAAGTTAGGGTAGTGAGCCTCTTAGCCCAGTTGCTCTGCTGATGAGGATTGAGAAATGTATCTGTCCTGGGTAGATGCTTGAGAAGCCAAGTATGAAATAATGGAGCACAAATCCTCACTAATCTTCCCCTCTGTTTCTCATTCCTCTGATGCACTGAATAGTAAAGATCCCCCAATAAAGTTGGCACTGGGTTCTTCAGGATGAACAGATGGATTGCATTTTTGCTAATGAATCGAGGCTCATCTGCAAACAACACAATTCCATATATGCACAAGGCCAGCAGGGCACAAACAACTTTCCATTCTCCTAGAGAAGCCTTCAAGGTAGCTTGAGAAATTAAGAAGTCCAGATGAAAACCAGGGATCCCAGCTTTAGAGGTCATATGCTGCTCAATCAGGACAGGTTCCAGGTGCAAAGCCTTTGCTACTTCTCCGTTAGCAGGAAAGACCATCTCAGGGTTGAAAGGAATTTCTCTCCTGATAGGCATACCAACTAATGAGGAGTACTCTTCCAATAAGGGGCCTAACTGAAAGTCTTGAAAAGTAAAACATCTCAGTGGAGGATCATAAAACTGAATGCAGGTGTGGATGAGGCTCCTCTGTGAAGGGTCCAGATCCATAACCATGTCCAGTATATCTCCATAACTCTCCCTGAACAAGGGTATGTGATCTGGAGTGATCAGGGTTTGGATCCTCCTGATGTCTGATAAGTCTGGCTGGAAGAAGTGATAGGTGATGTTGCTTTTCTTTGGAGCCATGATGACAAATGTTGATGAAGATACTGAAGAGAAGGGCCACTGATTGGCTGGAATAGATAGCTGGTAGCAAGTGCTGATGAAGGCAGGTCAAAACTAAAGATGGGTTCAAAACCAAAACCAGATGAAGATGGATACCCTGAAACACAAATAAGCAAATGTTAATATGATGCAATGAGTATGTATGCAAATGATATGCAAGGGTTTGTGACTGAGCTGGATCTGATCAAAATGCCCTGATATAAGTCCATGTGTGTCCAAGAATTCCAGTTGGAGGTCTATAAATCCAGTAACCAGGGTGGGGGACTCAAATAAAGAGCCACATGTCCAGGGTTTAGAATCACAAGAACTGTCCAACATGGAGTATTCTTAACAAATCAAAGTAACAGGGTATTCTGAGGTCAAGGTACCTGCAAACCTGTAAACAGCCCAACCCCCTCACAGGTGGTGTTCTAAAACAAGGATCCTCATACTTGGATTAGTTATGAGAAGTGTAAACACTTCTAACCCGGAGGCACAGTGTTTACAATAACCATAACAATTCCTCCTCTAATTCACCTCAGTTTCTGAAGGTCAAAACTAAAGGTCATCCAGACTTAGCAGGCTTCCCAGATAGCCCTAGCATTGCAGGAAATCTGCAACACAGAGTTCTCAAGAAGAAACCCATATCTGAACCGTGTTTCATATTCCCGCACCAGACCGAAATGGAATGGGAAAGAATATGATTCACTCTAGCCTAGGTGTCACTCAGGTCCCAGGTATAGGACCTTAACTCTCAATAGAACCCCACCCACCAAAGCAAAACCAGATCCAGCCAGCAGCATGACAGTATGATATATACAAAGTGCAATAAAGAAAAGCAGGAAGCAAACTGTACATAAAGCAAAATAAATACAAGCACAAATAAGCACATAACACCCCAGTAAACACAAATCAATCAAGCGCTAGGAGGAACCCACAAAAAGAACCAGAAGCCCTGGTTGCAATATAAGGGTCCCCAGCAGAGTCGCCAAGCTGTCGCTCCCACTAAATGAAACCGGGTCAGATAGGGTACAGACGCGAACGGTCGGCGAAAGGGACAGTGAGAACGCACAGCCGTGAACTCACTGGAGATGAAAAGAGTCGCCAGCTAGGCATTTTTATCCCGGAGGAAAGGTAATGCTGCATAGGCCTAGAAAAAGATGGATAAGACGGGTTGCGAACCAGAGAGACTGAGAAAGGGGGTTGGTTACAACCTGGGAAGGTATTAGCACCCAGATTGTCCGCCGTACTCGACGGGATCCACGCTTAAAAGATTTGTGTTTTAAAGGGGTAGTGTCAGTGCAATCTGTGTATAAAAGAGCTGGAAAGCAATATGTACAGGTGTCAGTGTAAAGTGTATAAGTGATGTGAAGTATGAAAGTGTCAGTGTAAGAATGGAGTAAAATGCTCAAGATCATGAGGCTAAAGAATAAAGCTGGAAGGAGGGGGAATATACAGAGACTTTTGTTCGATAACTGTTAAGTTATGCCTACGTATCCTCTCGTGCAATGAGGAAGTCAGAACACCGTAGTTCGACCCAAAGAGACTGAAAGATGAATTGACCTGTGAACTGCTTACTTGTCTATGCTCAAGTGTATGACCTGTCTGGCTCAGGTGCAAACTGTCTTGCATTAGACGGAAGAAGCAAGTTCTCGTTTGTGAGTGAGTGTGATGAGAAAAGAATCCCGGAGGAGACGATTATTGTTTGTTTTTGAGTTTTCAGTCTTTTATTGCTTTTGAGAATTTGTCATAAGTTAATGAGCTTAAGCCTAAACCAATGGATTTAATAAACTCATCACATCTTCCCTCTGATTAGGGGTAATGAGAATACCTTAAGTGTGAAGTCAGATTCTCACACTTAATCACCTTTGATGTAGGATTAAGATCATTAACCTACTTGTGATTATTTAGATGTTTTTGGTGTTTTTGTTTAGTGTTGAGTAATGAGATTAAGCCATAATCAGGGATTAAACAGACTCATTACACCATCCTAATAGAAGGATAATAGATGAGAATGTTTAAGCTGAGGAAAACTCCTCAACTTAATCCATGATTAGGGATTAAACTCATGACAAAACAAGCCTTTGATTAAGTGGATTTTATTAACTGGTATGATGATGAAGTGTTTTTTAGGGTTTGTAAGACAACTTGAGGGGGACTTGTCCATTAACACTAGGGTTAGTCCTTCTTAACCAATTAAGGAAGAATTAGAACCCTGATGCAAGGCCCAAGTTACAAGTGTGATGTCTTGATGATTATTATGTGAATTGATTAAGAGATTTAAACACATTAAGGGTTTAACACTTAGGATTAAAGTTATACACTCCATCCTAATAGAAGGATGCAGGCATAAGCTTAATCACAAAGCCTTAAAGCCTTTAGGGTTTAGTCCCTGATTATGAGATGAGAAGAGAAGACTCAAAGAGACACAAAGGTAAAACTATGAGGGGAGACTAATCAAGACCCTAATCATTGTCATACATGGTTGTTCCTAAGGTTTGTGAGGTTTGCAAAAGAAGATCTTCAAAGGAGCCACCAGGAAGCAGATGAACAAGATCAAGAGAAGCAAAGCAACTTGCTTCATTCAAGAAGTCAAGTCACTTGAAGAAAGAAAGTGGGAGGAGAAAGAATGAACAAGCTCAAACTCAAACACATATAGAAATGCAGCAATGGATGCAAGAGAGCTGAGAAGAAAAGTTATGAGAAGTGAAGGCAAATTCACTTCTCAAGTTACTTACCACCTGAAATGTTAGAAAGAAATGCAATGCAATGCAAAATGGGATGAAATGGTATGATGCTAAGCAAAACCAGAAGCATGTTGATGATGATTATGATGTTATGAGATGCTGCAAACATGAGGCAGCACATGGAGATGTTCATACAAGATCATGGGTGCAAATGATGCAAGTTTAGAAGCATGGATGAACATGAAAAGTTATGAAACATACAAGGCAAATGACATGGCAAATATGAGATGCAATGATCAAAGATGCTTTATACATGTCTTAAGATGTCAAATGAAACACAAGCATGCATAAAATGCAAAGACAAGTCATGTTATGCAAGAGAATGCAAGAAGGATGCAAATGAAAGCCCAAATTAGGGTTTATGGATCAAGCATCAAACAAAAACCAAAAACAGAAGCAAACCCTAAGATAAAAAATGGAAAATGCCACTCAAAGAAACCCTAACCCTACACTAAACCAAGGTCCAAAGGGGAGGTCTCAACTCTTACCCAATCTCAAGATATGATTTTTCTAAGTTATTAGGTTTTTTAGGGTTCTTAACAAAAGAAATGCCAAACAATTGGAAAATGCAAGATCAAATCATGGCCATTTTATCCTAGAAACCACATGCAAAACATAAGACAATGCAAAAAGAACCAATGTCCAACTCTTCTCAAATAGGCAGAAATGAATTTTTGAATTTAGGATCAAATTAATGCATAAAAAATGATTTAATTCAATGAAAAATTCTTAAAATGCATCAAGATCAAAAAAGAAATTTGGTTTGAAGGTTGGACAATGTTTCTAAATGCCTTAGAACATTTCATGAATTTTTTGGTGATTTTTAAATACCTAAAAGTATTTTTAATTAATTAATTTCCATTAATCAATTAAAAATAATCTTTTAAATATTTAAAAATACTTTTTTTAATGATAAAAAATAAAATAAAAATATTTTTGGGTCTTAAAAATTATGAAACTTTAAGTGTGAGAATCTGACTTCACACTTAAGGTATTCTCATTACCCCTAATCAGAGGGAAGATGTGATGAGTTTATTAAATCCATTGGTTTAGGCTTAAGCTCATTAACTTATGACAAATTCTCAAAAGCAATAAAAGACTGAAAACTCAAAAACAAACAATAATCGTCTCCTCCGGGATTCTTTTCTCATCACACTCACTCACAAACGAGAACTTGCTTCTTCCGTCTAATGCAAGACAGTTTGCACCTGAGCCAGACAGGTCATACACTTGAGCATAGACAGGTCATACACTTGAGCACATGATTATGGCTTAATCTCATTACTCAACACTAAACAAAAACACCAAAAACATCTAAATAATCACAAGTAGGTTAATGATCTTAATCCTACATCAAAGGTGATTAAGTGTGAGAATCTGACTTCACACTTAAGGTATTCTCATTACCCCTAATCAGAGGGAAGATGTGATGAGTTTATTAAATCCATTGGTTTAGGCTTAAGCTCATTAACTTATGACAAATTCTCAAAAGCAATAAAAGACTGAAAACTCAAAAACAAACAATAATCGTCTCCTCCGGGATTCTTTTCTCATCACACTCACTCACAAACGAGAACTTGCTTCTTCCGTCTAATGCAAGACAGTTTGCACCTGAGCCAGACAGGTCATACACTTGAGCATAGACAAGTAAGCAATTCACAGGTCAATTCATCTTTCAGTCTCTTTGGGTCGAACTACGGTGTTCTGACTTCCTCATTGCACGAGAGGATACGTAGGCATAACTTAACAGTTATCGAACAAAAGTCTCTGTATATTCCCCCTCCTTCCAGCTTTATTCTTTAGCCTCATGATCTTGAGCATTTTACTCCATTCTTACACTGACACTTTCATACTTCACATCACTTATACACTTTACACTGACACCTGTACATATTGCTTTCCAGCTCTTTTATACACAGATTGCACTGACACTACCCCTTTAAAACACAAATCTTTTAAGCGTGGATCCCGTCGAGTACGGCGGACAATCTGGGTGCTAATACCTTCCCAGGTTGTAACCAACCCCCTTTCTCAGTCTCTCTGGTTCGCAACCCGTCTTATCCATCTTTTTCTAGGCCTATGCAGCATTACCTTTCCTCCGGGATAAAAATGCCTAGCTGGCGACTCTTTTCATCTCCAGTGAGTTCACGGCTGTGCGTTCTCACTGTCCCTTTCGCCGACCGTTCGCGTCTGTACCCTATCTGACCCGGTTTCATTTAGTGGGAGCGACAGTTGGTTATTGGGAGTATAAGAGTATTTTTAGATAATATAAATAATTAGTGTATTATTATACTATTATTATTATTAATAAAAATATTGAGGAAAAAGAAAAGGTGGTAATAGAAGAAAAGAGTAAGGATAAGTTGGGAAAATCATAAACTGGGATAATTTTACCGAAATAGGAGAACACGATCAAAGTTCTCACTTATCGTATTTTCTTTGGTGAATAGGAGCTCTGAGGAAAGGAAAGGAGGGAGAGGAATTTTGAGGTCGTGAAGTTTCTCGGAACCTTGGAGAAGAATATCAATCTACGGAATTCTCTAAGGTATGGGGAGTTTTCATAATCTATTAGAATTATATAGGAATTGGTCTATGAGTAGATTAGGTTTGTATGAATGTTGGTGAGTTTAGGGATTATTGGCTTAAATTGATTATAAGAGTGTAAATTGATGAATTAGAGTAGATTAGATGAGTTAGAATTGTATGTTTGATGTGTGTATTGTTTCATTGTTGATGTATGTATTTGATGAGTGAATTGAAGGAGTTTTGGAGTTCAATGAGGTGAAACCCGTAGAAAAAAATGGGATTTTTGGTGCTGATTTTCACAAACAGCAGGAATTGCTGATATGCGTGCGTTAACCGGTTAACCCCTAGTGTTAACCAGTTAACCAGTGTGATTTTCATGTGTTTTTGGAGGTAACGCAAGCGTTAACCGATTAACGCTATGGGTTAACCGGTTAACTCTATAACAGTGGCAGATTTTAATTTTTGAAAAATTCATAACTTGTGATCCGTAGCTCCGATTTAAGTTCCGTTCGAAGCGTCAGAAAGATAATAAAATGAACTTTATTGTGACGTAATAAAATGAGTGATGTGAGATATTTTGCAGAACTGAATTTTCAGAAAACGTTAAAATAGTCTTATGATTTTTACCATAATTGAACTATAAGGGATATTTTGGAGCTGTTGATGAACGAGGGTATAGGTGTATTGTCATGATGAAAAATATTATAAACATGATTTTATTGTAAATTGGTGATTTGTTGTTGTGGATTAAAAGGAGTTGTTTCTTGTATTGTTAAAAATTGGTTTTATGCTTATAAACATGATGTTATTGTGAATTGGCATTTTGTTGTTATTGATGAGGGAAGTTGTTTGGCTGTCTTGTTGAATGGAATAAGTTGTTTTGGTGTATTATTGATAAATAAGTATTGTTGATGTGTTATTATGATGAAATACATGATTTTATGATGATTATTTGCTGAACATGAAATGAATGATGCATTATTGACTTTTCAGTGATTTTTACGGAGTAACACATCATTGCACTTCATGATATTTTTGGTGAGGCTTCGGCCTATTTGGTAGCTTCAATCCTATTGTGAGGATTTAAGAGATTTTGTCATTATTGGTGTGATCCCTTGTGGAAGGTTGATGGTCATGTGTCCATCTCACAGAGAAAATTTGTACCACATGCATATTATGCATATCATGATAGTTAACATTGCATTTTAAGGAATGTGTTTATGATAGTGTTGTTGCTGAATTTTGTTTTTGACGTTGTTATAATATGGTTATACTTAATTTATTTATATTCCATATCCTTGTATTATTATAATGAATTATGATTACTCACCCTGCCTGCTTGGAAATGTTGCCTCTATGTGGGTAACTTGCAGATGATAAAGAATAACTTTGCATTGCGAGAGGATTTTCAGAGTCTTGGAGCGTGTCTTTTATTACTTTAGGAGTGGTTTTGGAGTTTTGTGTCATGCTCTATGTCATGTAACACCAGGTTGGAGATTTAGTTATTAAACTCGTTTCTGTTATGTTTTATTGAGGATAATTTTCTTTTGCTTTATGATGTTAAATTCGGGATGGATAAAGTTTATATTTAAGAAGAATAATGATAATTTGAATTATTAAGTTGATTCCTCTACGAAATAAGTATATATTTTGTTTATGTTGATGATGATGTAACCCGTGTTACGGGACATGACATTGAATACATGATGTTTTCGATTAATATGTGATGCCCTTCTTGTGTTGTACTCTGATAATATTTTAACTAAATTGTATTTGGGGTAGAAGGGTGTTACAACTATAACACTCCAAAATTTTCCCACTCATTTCACATCATATAGAATAGCATATATTATCCATACCATTGCATCTTTGCATAGAAAGATGAAGCATGACACCCATGATTAGAAGCATAGGGCATGTAACCAGTCATCTATCAAGCTATGATTCTTCAAAGTCAAGATAGGAGCCAAGTGGTCTTGAAATAAGCCTACAAAGGATTCTCATATATCATACAAGCTCAAGCTCATCCTCAAATCCCTAGAAGGGGTGAGACTCATCATAAGCTCAACAGTGCAACATCCACTTATACAGAGAAACCCTAATTAGGGTTTTGGACCTGAGCATGATATACTCATAAATTTGACCAATTCTTGTGGTCAAAGGCTTTCATATGTTATACAAGACCTAAGGATGAAATTTGATGCAAAAATTCATCAGGTAAGTTAGGCATTAGTTCAGTTACTTGTATTTGAAGAAAGAGGTCAACTGTGCAGAAGAAAAGTCAACCATGGGATTTTTACAGTTCCAATCATGATTTTTAAATCCATGGACCTTGATTTAGGAAAGAAATGACATGAATGATCCTAAAAATCAGGAATCAAGAGTTTGAGGAAAAGTTACTAAAAATGGAAAATGAGCTATAATGAGACTTTCTATTTTTGACATATTTTACCCTAACTTCAACCAATTCTTTCATGATCAAGATGGCTTCAAATGAATTTTTCTCAAACATGAAAGTTGTAAGGATCTCTCTCCCATTTCTAAAAAGTACAAGAACTTCTCCATAGCATTTATGGATCAAAAGTTATTATCAAAGGAAGTTGGTGCATTCTTAGGGTTTTTCAAATATCCAAGTTTTCTACATTTTGCAAATTGGTTCTAATTGAGTTGTAATGAGTTTGTATGGACCAATTTTCATTACAACACTAAATTACACTCCATACCACTCTTTTTTGCCCAAGGAATCAAGCTAATCCGTGCCATGATCACAAGTTATTCACCATTATGCATTTTTGCAAAACCAATTGAAACTCAAGAATCAAAGCATTTCAAGCCCTAAGATTAATCTAAGGGCATTCATGGGTTCAAAAGGTATCTTATCATGTACATGGTTGGAGGCTTGCACGAGTGAATTACTACATCACAACAATTATGCAAATTTGGATTTCACTCCACATCACACAATTCATGCACCTCTTTCTTCTAAAACCCTACACAGGTGCATAAACACATGATATATAAGCTTGCAATGCCTTTGAATTAGCCTCATGCACTCTCATTTGTTCAAACTCACAAAAATTGCACAAAGCTTCTCCTCTTCAATTCTCTCAATTGAAGAAGGTTTTCTTCATTCTCTTTGTGGATTCTAACTCTCCAAGCATCAAGGAACACAAAACACTCTTTATTTGAGCTTGAATCCTTTGATTTCACCATAACTGAATTTGAAGCTTCAACTTCCAATCTTGAGATCTAGGCCAATTCAAGTCTCTATTTGCATTTATTTTGCAAATAGAGCTCAAGAGGAGTGGATCTGCACATTTCTGGAGGTTTTCTTCGTGTATTTGGCTCAGTTTCATCTCAGGTTAGCTTCTGATTTCATCATCTCCATTGTGAAATTGATTGTGTGCATTGTGTGTATGAGATCTCACTGAACATGCTAATGAATTTGGTTTTTATTTTGGACGTGAAATGAGTGTTCTATATGGATTTGAAAGTTTGAGATACAATTTTATTCTCTTCGATTCTTGTTGTGTGATGAGTTTTTGTTGTTTTTGAGCTCATATTCATGTTCCTGATGGTGAGTAGAATAGATTTGGATGTTTTGTGTGATTCTGGACACTTTTGTTCTTGAGCTTGAATTTTCCAGTGACCGGAGCTAGGGCTCTATCACCGGACCAGATGTAGGTGGAAGGAGTTCTGAATGAAGAAGACGTAATCACAACCATTAGTGTGTTTGATCCAAGGGACATAATTGTGCCAACACATTAAAATTCATGTGCTCATCATGTGATTTTATAATTTTATTTAATTGCTTGTTGTGTTTCTGATCTTGGTAATTAGCCTGCTCCTTGAATCTGATGCGTCCATTTGGCATACTTTGTGTTTTGCTTGACTTGTTTGGGAACGTCTGATTGATCAGAAGGTTATTAAATGGCCAAAAATTTTGGCTAGGGTCTATGGTAATTCATTGACTATGCAGGTTTTGGATTGGAATTTAATTTTCTTTTCACGCCCTCTCCTTAGGCCCATCCTTCATTTTAAACTGATATGGATTCATATTTTCACCCCTCTGGTCTTTTATAAATTAGTTTTCTTATTATAAAAAATACCAAAAAAATTCATGGGTGTTCTTTAATATTTTCTAAAATTTTAACAAAATTTTTTTTTTTTATAATTATTTTTTAGCTATGAATTAATTTTCCAATTAATTACTTTTATTTTGTTTTCTTCCATGAACACACTAGCTTCATTACTTTCTAACTTGAGTTCTAAAATAGATATGATCCCGGTTCTTTTTGCTATGCATCACTAACATGCTGAGGTACTTTGATAATTTTTGTGAGGATTTATAGGATTTGTTTGGCTGACTTTTGGATTGTGTCTTCACGCTTAAGTTAGTGTAACCCTAGCTTTACTTTGACCTATTGTTTGATGGACTTTGCTTATGATTCTTGGCTTGTGCTTTTTCCTTGATATTTTTATATGTTTGAGGTGCTTTGATGCTTAATATCATATTTTTTGAAGCATGTTTACTATTTCTTTGAAGATTGAGTTTTGAATGACCTAATTTGAGGATGTTTTGAACCATATTTGCTTGCTTGCTTAGGAAGGCACTTATGCCATCATATAAGGTCTTGTGTAATGCTTGATAACATGTTATATGACCCCTGGTTGTGATATGTGAGCCTCACTTTTGCTTGTTCTATGCTTACCTTGTGCATTAAGTCACGTCTTTTCATAAGTATGAATCATGTGTCACTTCACCTTACACTTCTTCCTATCTCCTCCATTTGACTTAGTATGTGCTTATATGCTTTCTTTGATGATTGAATCTTCTTCTTAGGCACATATTCATGATGTATAGGTTCTGACTTTGACTTTTCTTGTTGAGTTTTGACTTGTATGCTTCAATTAATCACATGTGCTCATCCTACTTCTTCATGTATGCTTTGCTTGTGGTTTGTGAGACTTCTTTTATTCCTTTTGGTGTGAGTTGTCTTGATTAACATTAGGTGTCATCTTTTGTCATTAGGTTATGACTTTGTTGGTTTAAGATGTTTAGATATTTATCTTGTCATGATTTGAACTTGTTTGTACTTCTCTTATCATTTGTGAATATTTCTAACATTTTCAGGGGCTATGGTAAGTGTAGAGGTATGTATGTGCTTCCATATCTCAACATTCTTCCTACTTATTTTTCTATGCTTTCATACTTGTGATTGTGATGTGCTTAGGCCATCAATGCTTAACTTCTTTCCATCCCCTCTTAGGATCAACTTACCTTCTTTTAAGAAGTAATTTGATTCCTTTTGCTCATTTCTTCTTCTTCTTTCTTTTCTTCTTTCCTTCTTCTTCATTAGGATAGAAGTCAAACCACACTAACTTAAGATTTACATGCATGATAACATTTAGGATTATTAGTCTCCCCTTAGTTTTTAACTTTGAGATCCTTTTGGTGCTCTCTCTTTCTCATCTTCGAACAAAAACCTAAAAAACACCTAATAATGGTTGAGGTAGTCTTGTGTGTACGAACTTATTCCATGGTGCACTTGTAGTCTTCCCATCTTGGGATAGTACAAGCTTGTCTAGCATGATGTGCAAGTCTAATCATGAAACTATTTTCACAAAGAAAATCATAAAAAATACTTCTTCATTTCAAATCACAAAACACTTAATAAAGTCAATGAGTTAGTGAGCTTAGGCCTTAATCTCTGGAACCATGTTTTGGGGATCTTCCTCTCACTTGGGTGTGCTTGTTCTTTATTCCATATTGGATGTAGTAACAAGTACACATTCCATGGAAAAGGACTTAAGAACATTTTCTTGTGCCAAACTCATAAAAGCTTCTAAAAAACATTGAACAAAGAATAAACGTCTCTCCTTCGGGACTTCTTTTCTCATCACCTTCACTCATAACGTAAGAACTTGGTCCTACTTGTCACTTTTCAAAATGGTAACACACTCATACCAGATGAGCCTGCAACACCTGAGCATTGACATAAGCAGTTCAAGCTTTAAAACACAAGCAATTTTCCTCCATAGTTAGGGGAACTACGACATCTCTGATCCTTATATCCAGATGAGGTATGTAGGCAGCGGGGTAGGGCCCGTTCGAGCACTCTTTTATTTTCCCTACATTTCCCCCTTTCTTTTATTTTATTTATTTCCAATTCCTTTTCTTTTGCAGCAGCTTCATTCTTTTACCCATCTGAAACAGTTTCTTTGCAAGCATGGATCCCGTCAGGTACGACAAATGATCTAGGGTGCTGATACTTCCCTAGGTCGTAACTGTCGTACCTTGAAAAATACGATCCTCACGAACGCGGTCGCGGCTGGGATGACATAAGAGTGGCCATCTAATTTTATTTATTCCCAAAGAGGAAAAGAGTAAATATAGATAAAACCACCAAAAAGGGATGGGACAAGGTCGTAACAAACCATTTCCTGGGTTCGGAAGTCGGTTATGTAGGGGAAGGTATTAGCACCCCCTGTATTCATCGTACTCGATGGGAACCATCTAAGTTGTCACATGTGAAGGGATGTTTATGCCTATGAAGTACTTGCTAAACTAAGGGATTTATTGATCCTAGGGACTCGACAAGGATTGCAATCCTCGTGCCTACATATTCTCTCGTGTAATGGGAAAGTCAGAGTTTTGTAGTTCGACCTACTACGGGTGATTGATGTTGTTTTTATTACCTTTCTTCCATGAAATGATTTAGGAGTTGAATTTCACTAAAGACTATGGGTAGAGGTGATTATTTCGAACCATCAAGCCAAACGTCTTGTGACGGAATAATCAGAGCGAGTAACGAGATGCTCATTATCCTCCTCCTACCACTTAAGGCTCGTGGCGTGAAATTCTTCTCATATTATTAATGTATTTTATTACCTAAGACAACTTGATTTTGGATCAAGGGTTGGGGTCTAAAGTGACGTTTAAGTTTTTGAAGGCTGATGGCAGGACACGATGCACTCGACTTACGGGTGGATGCAAGTAGAGGTTTGTTTGTCTGGTTTGTTTGCGAGGCACAATGCGCTAGGCTAACAAGGTTAGGATTCCACTTGGTGTTGGACCAAGCGTTTGTGAAAGAAGAATGAGATCGAACCTAGTTCCTAAGCGTTCTCCTATCGAACGAAATCATAAATGTGGAAAAGTAAAATGCGTACAATGGAATGGGGAGAGGGATACAAAATAAATTACACGGGATTGCACGAAATAAAAGGGTTCATTGTATTTGCCCAAGAAGAAGCGTGTGTAAAGTGTTCTAAACTATTTGAAGGCATTGGAACTGAGATTAAATTGAAAGCGTCGCAATGTAGCTCTTTAAGTATCTTAGAATCGATTCAATGTTAGAATCATTCTATGAGAAGTCGAGCGAAAGTTTATGCATCCATACGGTTCTCGAAAGCACAATCAATTTATACTCCGAAATCGCAATGCAAGGAAATTGATCAAATAATCAACTTATCAAAGCTTTAATATATAAATTAAGTAAATAACAAAAAGATTAAATTGGAACAAGTAACCAAATAGAAATGATGAACACCAAACATGACATAGATATAACCTTGGACATGGAGTAAAAAAAACTTGGGCCTAAAAAAGTGTGATTTAGCCCACTAATAAATTTATATATTATTAATCCATATATTACTAAAACAAATTAGCAAAACAAAATTGAAATGTGGAGAAAACTATAACAACACCCCATTTTTCAAAGGAAATAACAAAAACCATTTTTATAAATAATAAAAACAAAGGCCAATGTAATGAAGCCACTGACATAGGTGATAAACCTTAATTAATTCTAACATGAATAATATCGTAGTGTGAAATGAAACAAGTTATATTATCATAATGTGAAATAAATAAAAATGAAGAAAGAAAATAAAAAGTTATAGTATCATAATGAACGTACTATGTGCATCACGATACTGTTTATCAAACTCACTCAAACGCACATGCAAACAAAAATCTTTAAAGTTTCAAAACGAACATAAAATGGTCATACGCCCAGCATGAGCAAAACACAACAATAGTGGTGCCGAGAACAATCATCATTTAAGAGCCATCAAACCCACCATACAGACTTGAAGCACATAACAATAGCATCCATATAAACTTGTCACACATGAAAACAAATGCAAGAAACATGCTATGTGTCGCTCCCGGGATTTTCATCCTAGTACAAACGCGAAAGTGACGCGGAAAAGGTAGATTCTCCAGCCAAACATTTTTATCCTGAATGAATGGGAAAGGTAATGCTGCACAAACCTGAGGAAGAAGGAAAAGACAAGGTCCTGCGAACCAAAGATCTGGGTTCGGGAGTCGGTTACGACCTGGGAAGGTATTAGCACCCCAGACCGTCTGCCGTACCCGACGGGATCCATGCTTGTTTTTTTTGTTTCAAAGGGTGATAAATAAGATGCTACTGAACAAAAGTACTACTAACTGGGATGGAAAATGAAATGAGAAAGGAACTGGAAAAGAGATCGAAAAGAAAGGGGGAAATGTAGGAAAAATGAAGAATGTGCTTGAACAAGCCCTACCCCGCTGCCTCCGTACCTCATCGGGAAAATGAGGATCAGAGTCGACGTAGTTTGCCAAACTAAGGCGAGAACTCTTTGTTTATGTTTTTTATACGCTGGAACTGCGTATGTCTATGCTCAGGTGTTGCATGATCGCCTTGAACGAGTGTGTTTACCGTCTTGCAAATGAGACAAGTTGTCGCAAGTTCATGTTGAGAGTGAGTGAGGTGAGAAGAAAATTCTCGCAAGAAAGTCGCTTATTGTTTGTTGTTTGCTTTTTAAGAGTTTTCTATGAATTTGGAATAAGGAAGTGAATTCAAACTCTTTTCCATGGAATGTGTACTTGCTACTACATTCCAACATAGAATAGTAGAACAAACACACCAAGTAAGGAGAATTTATCCAAGACTTGTTTCCAAGGAATATGGTCTAAGTTCACTAGCTTGCTGAACTTATTACATGTTTTTGTAGCTTTTTGAAGAAATGTCTTTTATGTTTTCTTTGTGAACATGATCAGACTTGTACATTATACTAGACAAGCCCATACTACTCCAAAATGGAATGAATATGAGTGCCTCATGGAATAAGGCTTTACACAGGAGACTACTCCAAGCATTTATTAAGTCTTTTGTATTTTATTTGAGATGAGAGAAGAAGACTCAAATGGAGAAAGGACAAAACTAAGGGGGATTAAGACACAACCCTAAGTTATTCATTCAAAAGATATCATATGTTTAGTGAGGTATTCTAAACCTAATAAGAAAAGAGAATTGGAACCCAACTTACTTCCTAAGGAAGATAAGTTGTTTTTAAGAGAGCAAAAGGGAAAACCTATGATCAAAGCACAAAGTGCTAAGGAAAACACACTAAAATGCATAATAGATGATAATGAAGTAAAACTTACCTCAATCTTCCCCCCTACAAAACAAACGTTAGCATGATGAAGTATTTTTAACAATTATAGCATGGCAAAATTCAAAGAAGAACTCACACTAGCTAACTAAAGCAATAATGAACTTCTAAGTCTAAAGTCAAGTTCTAAAGTATATTACATGCTAGCTAACCTCTAAAGGAAGGAGCTAAGTCAAATAAAAAGGTTCTAAAGCTAAGAAGTAAACCAAACTCAAGCTATACCCTAAATTATCACTAATCCCTAATGAAAGCTAAGGAGAAGTTATAAGGGAAAATTAAGTATCTAATCATGATAAAAATGCCTAAGGTCAAAGGTGAATGTAAAGTCCAGAACCTAACACTAAATGGAAGTGTTTAATGACATTAAAAAAAATGGGGAAGAAGAGATTCAATTCATAAGGATTCAAACATAAGAATGAAAGATGAAGGAAGGAACATGGAAATATGGTTTTCAAAGTAAGAAAAATGACATAGAAATAAAAACTAAACATGACCAAAGAATTTTGAATTTCTCATACAAAAACCAGAGGTTGGATGAAAAGTTAAGATGGAAATTGGATTCACACAATATTCACAAATGAAGTGGTGAGAAGTTTATTATGGTTAAGGACCAAAAATGTGACTTATGATGCAAGACACTTAGAAAAAATACCAAATGACCTAGAAAAATTATGAAATTTAATATCCAAGATCATAATCCAGAAGATTATTCAAGTCTAAAAAATATCACAAAAACTCATATTTTTGCCTAGTCAAATAAATGCTAGAATTTAATTAGGGTTCATATGGATCAATGTAAAAGAAAGGGTTAAAAATAAGACCAAACATGACCTAAAAATTGAACAAAATTTATTTTTGGGAAGTTTGATGAGTCCTCTGGATAGGGCAAAAAGAATGGGCTTTATATCATTTATGGTTTAGAAGAACAAAAATGGAAAAAATGATTGGTCCAGAATAAGAAAACTGTGGAAGAAATTAATTGCAAAATTAATTCTGACTCAAAAATAAAAGAAAAACAGAATTAAAAAATGTGGAAAATTGGAGAAAATGTTCAAGAACACGTGTGAATTTATTTAGGATTTTTAGATGATTTTTGGTGTTTATTAAAATTGAAAATGGAAATGGAATAGAAGTGAGAAAAAGAAATAAAAGAAATAAAATGCAATGGGCCTGGGGGGTCTGAAAAGCAATGAAATGAACTGAATGGGCTTACACACGCACGCATGGGGGTGTCAATAGTGATCTGAAAAACACCTTCACAAATTATGGCATGTGCATATTATGTGAGTCATTAATGTGGTGGCATGATTCTGAGCGTTAGATGGAAACAATCCAAGGGATGTGTTATGTTCTCTCATAAACCTAAGGTTACTATTCCGGTCACTGGAGAAGAGTTCCGGTCACCTTCTCCGGTGACCTCCGGTTAGGGTATGACCAAAAATCTCACTAAAATGGAAAAGGAAACCATGTTTGCACTCGTCTCACTCCCCTGAATCCGAATCTAGTCTTAGTTTTCACTAAAGGTTCATGAATAATGCTAATCGAAGCCAAACATTTTCACCTAAAAAATTGAATCTAAGCTTCTAATAAGCCTATCAACTAGCCAAATATCACATTGATCCTGGATGTGGCTGGAGTGAAATAAACACTCTATGCTTGAAGAATTTTGTTGAAACTAGATTTGGTGCAGAAAATGCAGAGGTGAATTCTTGATGATTCAAGTTATGAACTTCATGGATCCAGTGCCAAATATGATGTTGATGATGGTTTGATGAAGATTGAGACAAAATTGATGAAGTTTGAGGGGATTCGATTCAAAATACAGTTGAAATTCAAGGAGATGCAGAGGTTGATCTTTGAAGTTTCAAGCCACTTAATCCATGGAAATGGTGTGTGAAGTGATGAAGATGATGAATTGATGAAGCTTGGATCAAGGTTGATGAAGACTAAGCTTCCTTGAAAAAAAATGCAGAAGCAATGCTAGAGAAAATTTGATGATTTTTGATGTGATTCTGAGCAAAATGAAGTGTGTTCCCAAAATTCAGTTGGATGAAGGCTTATATAACTTGGGTTAAGCCCTTAACCAACTTAGTTAACAGTTAGAAGTTGAGTTAACTGAGTCAAGTTTGTTAGAGGTGAGTTGGAATTAGTTACGCAGCTCTAGGGTGTGATCTCATGTTGTGATGTTTATGCTTGTTATGGTGAGGGTGAAGTATGATGCAACCTGCAATGGTTATGTTTGAGTTGAAGTAAATTATGAAGTTGATTCACTTTGATTGTGTGCACAATTCAATCATAACTTCAGCCCTATGAAAACTGAACTCTCATGCCCCCTTATGTCAAAACAGAAGCTGTTTAGCAGAAAAACAGGCTTATGTATCGATACATGTTTCGTATGTATCGATACATGTTAGTTATATAACATGTATGAGCCGATACATAGATGTATGCATCGATGCATACTGAAGCTTTGGTTATTTCCAGCAATTTAATTCACTCATGCATCGATACATATCACGAATGTATAGATACATCAATGAAGCATGTATCGATGCAAAATTCGTATATATCGATACATACACAAGAAAAAAAAAATTCATCATTTCTTGATCAAACTTGGTCCATAGGATTCTTGTGATTCTAACTCCCTAATTCCCTGATTTTCAGTCCACTGATCAATTGAAGCCCTTCCAAAATGAATCCATGGATGAAATTTGGACCCTAGGTACCCAATATCATATAGAGAATGATGAAATCAAGTTTGGGCCAAAATTTCCTTGAGAAGCCCAGTTAATCAGAAACCCTAATTTAGCCCATTTCCTTAGGATAGTTGCACTGCTGGCATCCTTTGGATCAATTCACTTATTTTTAGAATTGTGGCCTTAAATAAATACTTGTGGGATGTTGTAAGCTCTTTGCACAAGGTTGAGAAGTTATCTTTCCCCTTTGACTGCCTTTGGATGGTCCTTAATTGCTTCAAACACTAATCACAAACCTATACCTCAACCATGATGAATATGATGCAATGTTTTTGGTTATGACATGAATTTGAGTATGCTAAATGCTATGCTAGATGATATGCAAAATGAGAGGGAAAATTTTGGGGTATTACACTATGCCACTAAATATCTTATAAGCCAAAAGATGGTGTATGCCGAGAAACAATATAGAGCACAAGCAACAACAACATATGAATTAAAACATTTCAACACCAAATATTAAACATATCATAATCATAAAAAACTAATTACCAAGGAAAGAAGATTGTGTCGTTGTTGTTGCTGTCCAAAACAGAGTCAAAGTTTGTGTATGATGGATTTCCGACGAAGACTCATATGCGGTGCGAAAAGAGTTATGGTTGTGGTTACATTGTTGCTGCCAAACTTAGTCGTGTTGGTGCAAGATGATAGTAGAGGTGTGATGCGTTGCTATTCGAAGCGTGTCGTGTGCGAGGAGCCAAGTTAAGCAACGTTGGTGGTGTTACTCCCTTGTGAACTCGCGTCCCAATCTCGCAGTTTCGATCTTGCTTAATACTCTTCTCCCAGCTTTTCGAATCTATTGCGGCTCGTCTCGCAACAAGCTTGTTGTTGTTCGCTTCAAAAGTGATAATGTAACAAAGCGATGGTTGTGAAGCAAGCTAAAGGTGGTGTTATATTTGTCAAAAGAAGCTTATCATGGTGGTGATGTGAGAGGATTTTTTGTGAGGAGGTTGATGTAAAAAACCGGTGAGAAACACAATTTTCGTTTATGGATTCGTATGGTTGGTGTGTTTGAAGGTGAAGGTTATAAAGAGAATGGATATGAAGTATGAGTTTATGGTGGCGGATATGCGACTCGCAGAAAGTTATATCATTATGAGGTTGAGCATCTTATTGTGAGTGAAAACACAATGAGTTGTGTGAATCAAAAACAAGGATGAATACTCGACTCGTGTGAAGGTATGGAGGAGCTTATTTGGGGATGATGTAATGGAGAATCATGGTGTATGTTGTTGTAATTGAAAATCACAGTGAGTGAGAAACAAAGGTGAGTAAGTTATGGTGGAAATAGGAAGTGGTTGTTGTGATGGTAATTCAAGTGTGCATATCAATTTATGAGGGTGGAGGTATGGTGGTTAGTATTGGTTTTTGGAAAATAATGAAAGTTATGAAGTTATTTTGATGATGGTGATGAAAAATGCAGGACAAAGAGAGAGTTTCATAATTCTTTCTATTGTTCTTTTCTTTTCAACCAGAGAGAGATTTTCCTGAAATTTCTGAGTGTTGAGTGAGAGTGGGTAATAAAGGCGATGAATAGAAATTGAGAGTGGAAGGATGTGAGTGGTAGTGGTGGTTAATAAAATGTGATTTTCATAAATAAAAAATCATGAGAGGAGAGAGAGGATCTTTGGTGTGTGATTTTTTTGTGTAGTGAATGGCTGTAGCGTGTCGTACGAGAGTGAGTGGATGAAGTAAAAATGAAACGAAATCTTCAGCTTGGTGTGCCAAATGGGATCACGTGAAATCGAAAATTAGCTGTCAATGTAAAATAAAAGGGAATCCAATGCAGCAACTTTATTATTATCTTCTTCTTTTTATTTCAGAAAAATGAAACTTAAACATAAAATTAATTAAATAATTAATTCAAATCAATTATTTAATTAATTTTAAATAATTACAATTATTATTTTGATTAAAAAAAGCAACTGATTATAGATAAAATTCGAGAGTGAAAGTACCCGAAAAATTAAACTGGATGCACTAAAATTATCAGCGCGAAATAAACGACTCGGAAAAATACAATGTTTCATCAGATAAATTTAGACCGGTTAAAAGGCTCAACTGATAAAAATGTAACTGAAAAGCTTGATTTTTGAAACTTTCCGTGTGCGCAATTAAAAATTAATTCAACCGGTCTGGCTGTATACCCAAGAATTCATTTTGGCTAATAATTTAAGCATTATTCATGATAGAATGCATATTATGCTGTACAAATGATGCAAAGTGAAAATATAGTCAGATAAATGAATTTTTTTGAGTGGTAGGACAAATTTGGGGTATGACAGTTGCCCCTATCTAATAGCCTTGGACCCGAGAAAGTGAATCACTGCATGGCGTTCAATTTTAGGGTAAAAGTCAATTAGATATAAGAAGGCCCCAAAATTTTTCCGTCAAGAAAGAAAATGCAGTGCAATAATAAGAGATATGAGGATGAGATAGTAGATTGCACAAAATGTCTGAGATTCTTTGAATTAACAAAGCAGTATCTCAATTTACTAAATGAATTTTTTCAGATTGCGCGAAGCAGTACCTTATCAGTTAAGTTTCTCTGGAAATACTAGACCAATGTCTTAACATGAGATTCTCTAGTCCAAGAAAAGCAAAACCTTAACAATAAAGGCTCTTTAGGGGATACATAGAGAAACATCTCGAATAATAGCACAAGATTTCCTAGATCATGCGAAGCAGTTCCTTTTAGTTAAGGCTCTTCGGTGATACTAGAACAATCTTTACCAAACATGAGATTCTTTGGGTCTTGCGAAGATATACTTTACAAATAAAGGCTCTTCGGAGAATGCCAAAGAATATCTCAATCAATAATATTCTCGAATCCCACAAAGCAGTTCCTTAACAGTAAAGGCTCTTTGGGGATATTAGAGTAATATCTCGAACAATGGTATAAGATTTTCTAGATCAGGCAAAGCAGTTCCTTACAGTTAAGACTCTTCGGTGATACTAGAACAATGTCTTTACCAAACATGAGATTCCCTGGATCTTGCGAAGCAATACCTTAACAATAAAGGCTCTTCGGAGAACGCCAAAGCAATATCTCGACAAATGAGATTCTCTAATAAGACAAAGCAGTTCCTTAACAGTAAAGGTTCTTTGGGGATAATTAGAGCAGTATCTCGAACAATGGTATAAGATTTTCTAGATCAGGCAAAGCATTTCCTTAAAGTTAAGGCTCTTCGGTGATACTAGAACAATATCTTATCCACAACCTGAGATTCTTTGGGTCTTGCAAAGAAATTACTTAACAATAAAGGATCTTCGGAGAACGCCAAAGCAGTATCTCAATCAAATGATCTGCTGGGGAAAAACCGATCAACAGGAATTCACTCTTAGAGGAAGCACGCTAGCCCAGTTCTGCATAGGAAAAGCTCATAAGATTCTTTTTAGGATAACCTCTGCTTGGGGAGAAATAATAGTGAAGATGTTGGGGGTCATTGTTAACAACCATAAAGTTGAAGAATGGCTTGCTGGGGAAGTAAATCTTGCAGGCATATGCGAGGTATTAGCTATTTTCAGAGGAATACTACCGACTTTGAGTGAGGATTGTCCGAGATGCATGTCCTGGATCCTTGATCTTATTATGTTATGTTTTGATGTGAATGTTATGCATTGCATGATGCACAATGATTTATATGATGTGATTGTTTGGAATTTTGATGCAAATGTTTTGTATTTATGAGGATGATTGATATGACTATATTTGATGACATTCTTGCTTTCGGGAAAGAATTCTATGCATGATGCATGTCATGTATCTGACAATGAAAATTATTGGATATGTTGGAGATAGTTTTTTTTGTAGTTGCCAAGAATATTGGACTTTGGGAAGATGCCACTCCACGGGTGGACTTTAGAGGTGTGCCAATGACATTGGACTTTGGAAAAGATGCCACTCCACGAGTTGACTTTAGAGATCAGACTCCAATGGTTGCTGACGCAGACTTTCAACCTTGCTCGTGTGAGATGGAAGGTGGGGGTGTACCTGCATGTGTCGCTCCCAAATATTTGCATCCCGGTACAAGCGCGAACGGTTGGCGAAGAGAGAAAATGAAGGTGAATTGAATAGAGTCACCAGCTAGGCATTTTTATCCCGAAGGAAAGGTAATGCTGCATAAACCTAGAAAAAAAGATGGATAAGACGGTTGCGAACCAGAGAAACTGAGAAAGGGGGTTGGTTATAACTTGGGAAGGTATTAGCACCCAGATTGTCCGTCGTACTCGACGGGATCCACGCTTACAAGGTTTGTGTTTAAAGGGGTAAGTGTATGTGCTATCTGTGTTTAAAAGCTGGAAAAAGAAATATACAAGTGTCATTGCAAGAAAATGAAATGCTCAGGAACTGAGGCTTTAAAAAGGAATGCTGAAAGAGGGGAATGACAAAGAAACTTTTGTTCGATAATAGTTAAGTTATGCCTACGTATCCTCTCGTGCAATGAGGAAGTCAGAACACCGTAGTTCGACTCAAAGAGACTGAAAGATAAATTGACTGTGAACTGCTTGCTTGTCTATGCTCAAGTGTATGACTCGTCTGGCTCGAGTGCTAACTGTCTTGCATTAGACGGAAGAAGCAAGTTCTTGCTTGTGAATGAGTGTGATGAGAAAAGAATCCCGGAGGAGACGATTATTGTTTGTTTTTGTATTTTCAGTTTTGTTATTGTTTTTGGTGTTTTTACATAAGTTAATGAGCTTAAGCCTAAATCAAGGGTTGTAAACTCATTATATCCTCCCTGATTAGGGATAATGAGCCTACTTAAGTATGAGGTAAGCACCTCAACTTAATTACCTTAATGATGTAGGATTAAGATCATTAACCTACTTGTGATTAATTAGATGTTTTTGGGTTTTTGTTTAGTGTTAAGTAATGAGTTTAATCTATAATCACAGATTAGTGAACTCATTACACCATTCTAATAGAAGGATAATAGATGAGAACACTTAAGCTAAGGAAGATACCTCAACTTAATCCATGGTTAGGGATTAAATTCATTATATAATAAAGCCTTTATTAAGTGGATTTTAATTAAAGGATGAGATTAAGAAATGAATTTTATGATTTGTAAGACAACTTGAGGGTGACTTGTCCATTAAACACTAGGGTTAGTCCTTCTTAACCATAAGGAATAATTAGAACCCTAATGTAAGGCCCAAGTTACAAGGTGAAGTCTTGATGATTATTAAGATGATTTGATTAAGAGGTTTAAACAAATTAAAGGTTTAACACTTAGGATTAAAGTTATACACTCCATCCTAAGAGAAGGATGCAGACATAACCCTAATTCCAAAGTCCTAAAACTTTAAGAGTTTAGTCTCTGATTATTGAGATGAGAAGAGAGACTCAAGGAGACTCAAAGGTAAAAAGCTAGGGAGGGACTAATTACAACCCTAATCATTATCTTGCTTGGATATCCTATGGTTTGTAAGGCTTGAGAAAGATCTTCAAGGAAGCCACCAATGGAAGAAACAAATGAAAGGAGGATGAAGCAACAAAGTAAGTTACTTACTTCATTGAAGAAGATAAGTAACTTAAAGAAATAAAGTGAAAGAGATGGAACATAAGTGAATCAAATTCACTTCAAAGACAAGTTAAAATGCAAATGCAAGAGATAAGAAGAAGTGAGAGGTGAAGGCAAATCCACCTCACAAAATAACTTATCAAACCTGAATATTGTTAGCATGAATGCATAAAGTATAAAGCATAAAGAAATGAAGTGAAATGAGATGAAATGAGATGAAATGACCAAAGTCAGAAGTGTTTATGCAATGCAGATGTTATGTAAGATGATGCAAAGTCATACAAAATGCACATGTATGATCATACAAATATGAGATGCAAAGGAAGCATGCTTTGAAGTTTGAAAACACATGAAAGTTTATGAAATGAAAAGGATGCTAAACATGGAAAATGAATGAAGAAATGATCAATCAAGGTTCTAACATATCTAAGATGTCTAATATGACACATGAGTGCATGAAATGTCATGGCAAGTTCATGTAATGATGCATATGCAAGGAGAATGCAAATGAACATGAGAAATTAGGGTTACATGGACATGTGAGATGCAAATGGGTAAAACCGAAGATAATGACATGATAAAAATTTGCAATCAAGCTCAAACAAACCCTAATTTCATATTAGGTCACACCCCAAAGGAGAAGGTCAGAAGCCTAACAAATCAAAAGTTATGATTTTCCTAATTTTTCTAGGGTTTTTGGGTGGTTCAAAGGGAAAAATGCAAATCAATTTGAAAATGCAAGATAAATTCATGAGGAAAAAGACCAATAAA
Organism: Lathyrus aphaca; assembly: GCA_963966055.1. NCBI lineage: Eukaryota > Viridiplantae > Streptophyta > Magnoliopsida > Fabales > Fabaceae > Lathyrus > Lathyrus aphaca. The sequence continues at coordinate 446,451,997 of OZ014520.1, forward strand.
CGACATGCAATATGTAACACAATGCAAAAAGAGTCATCTTCAAACTCTTCTTTGTTAGGCAGAAATGATTTTTTAAAGTTAGGGTTCAAAAATATGATTTTAATGACCCTTAATTCAAAGAAAATTGGAAAAATATGATCAAACCTAAAAAGAAATTTGTGTGAAGAGTTTGAAAATGTTTCTAAATGCATTGGGATGATTCATGATTTTTTGGGTGATTTTTAGAAACCTAAATGTATTTTTAATTAATTAAAATACTTTAATTAATTAAAAATAACATTTAAATATTTTAAAAATGCTTTTTTAATGCAAAAAATAAAATAAAAATTATTTTTGGAATGAGAAATATATTTAAAGTCAGAATGCAAAAGAAAATATTTTTTGGATGCTTTTTGATATTTTAAATAAATTGAGATAGAAAATGCAAAGAAAATGAAATAAAAATGATTTAAATGAGAAGTATGCTGATCCTAAGGCTCAGATTCAAACTAAAAATGGAGGGAGTTGACTGTGCGCGTTTTTGTATGGTCTGGATTTAATCTGAGTAATTTAAATTAATTAACTTAATTAAATGAGATTAGGGTTAAGTGGATCAATCCTGGCCATTCGTACACGCGGGTAAAACACATCCAAGGGTCAGAATTCAAACTGGACAGCTAAACCCTAATTAGGGTTCTAATCACTTTCAGGTGACCGGAGCTAGCTCCGTTCATCTTCTCCGGCAGGCCAATCACCCTAACTTCTTCCCTAGGTCAAATTAAACCCTATAACTCTCCAGAATCACTCAACTAACAACCCTAAACACGAATCCAGCAACAAAATCCATTTATGTTTCATCAAAAGCAAGATTCGAAGGAAAACGAAAAATTACACAAAACTTTAAGAAGTTCCATACATGCTTGATTCTTAACCATTTTCAAAAATAAACATATCAGGATGATCAGCTAAACATGTAGAAGCATTTAAGAACTTAAAATAAGAGTTTTGGAAAAATTGTTCATCATAGCTACCTGAGTTGAAGTTTTGTGTTCTTGAGCTATCTGACCTCTCTCTTGGTTCAAATCCACCCCAATGAACTTCCTGATGATGATGAGAAGCTTATAGCAAGCTTGTGATGGCTATTTTGAAGTGTTTGGTTCTGAGTATGCAGAAATCATATTTCTGATTGAGGGTGTTTTAGGCTATGGTGAAGAGTGGGAAATGATCCTGGGGTGATGCTGAGTTGATTGGTGGAAGAAGGTTTAAGTTTGAGTGGTTGTGTGATGATTTTCGAAGAGAGGAAGTTTTTGAGGGATTTTATGAAATCTGAGTTGAGAGATGAATCAGGCTCTTGTGTGTTATCAAATGGCTTGCATAATGTTTGTTTAAGCCAATGGGATTGCTCAGAAAGTGGGTGGTGGCACAGGCTGATTGGTATGGGAGCTTTTGCAAAAAGTCAAGATTGTGTACTATGAGGTATGGGCCTGGGTCAGAGGAGATTTCATGAGGTGTCTGGCCTCAGCTAAGTTCAAGGATGGCCATGGGATTAGTTTTGATGTGCTGGAAGGCTTGGATGAAGAGTTATCACATGTTTTGCAAATTCTGAGAGTTTTGGCCCTTTTGTGATTTCTTGAAGTTCAAATCATGGAAACACTTGGTTCAATGCACAATTCTGATGTTTAGAGGTTCATTTGACATATTATGAAAAGTTTGTGCATATTAGAAGTCATTAGAATGCTTGAACATGCCAAAATGCAAAATCCCTCTTTGATATGAAACTTGAAATTATAGGATTTTTGCCAACTTTGAAAGGCCATATCTTGAGTTCTATGATGAATCAAGACATGTTCTTGTCCTTTTTTAAAAGGGAAAGACCCAATCTACAACTTCCATGACCAAGAATTTTTCATTTGAAGTATTTTGGTCATGAAAGAGGAGGTTAAAAAACTTTCCCAAAATGGAAAGTTTGCATTTCAAGTCATTTCCAAAAAAGGCAAGTTTGCAATTTGGCTCAAAATTCTTCAATATTGTGAACTTCTAACCTCTTATAAGATCAAATAAAGATCATAGAACTTAAATTTGATGAAAATACCCCTTTGGTTCCATTGTTGGGGGCCTCAGATGCCCTGATTTTGACTTAACTTGCTCAGGAAGTTACCCAATGAACAAATAACTTCCACAATGAATTTCTTTATAAAACTTGGTACATATGATCCTTATAACATATTAAGAACATTAGAAACAAGAATGGCCCAAAAATTTGGAGTTAAGGCCTCTGAAACCAAAACCCTAATTTTGGTCATCTGTGTAGTGAAAACCCTAGCTCTGCTTCCATGCCTTTGCTAGCTCTAGTAATTTCTTGACATCCATGAACCTTGAGGAGTATAATATGATGATAGAACACACATGGACCCTCTTGGAAAGCTTTGAGGACTTTGGGATGGCTCAAATGGATTCTTGGATTGCTCAGATCACAAACCCTAGATGCGATGAACTTGAACTATGCAGATGAAACAAATATGCAATATGAGGTGGTATGCTTATGCTTATGCAAAAATGAAAGATCACAAGCCATGGTGTGATATGAGTGAGGGAAAATTTGGGGTGTTTACAGCATGATACTCCGATGCCAAAGTAAGTATGGGTAAGAGAGCAAACAAGTACAAGTATATTCGGGGAGAAAATTGAACAAGCAACTGGTCATAACGATGTGTTGGGCATTGGGCTATGCGAGCAAAATCTGTCCTTGTTAGATCTGGGTGGTCCTTTCCGTGTGTGGATAAGGACCATGAACGGGGAGAAACTCCGAACGACCTCATGAAGGAGATCGTGATAATGGATCCCTTTGGTCTTGGGTCATTGGGCAATCTTGTAGATTGAGAGGTTTGGGCCCAATCTAGTCGTTGGCCCAGTCCAAAAAAGGATCCCCCCAAGTCGTTGTTTCTGGTCGGAGAAGTGATGACTTAAGGGTGTCTGACTGTGGTCACGATGATATTGGTAAATCTTCTTCGTCGTTTCTGGTCGTACAAGGTTAGTCTTCAGATCCTGAGCGTTTGGTCTTTGGATTCCAAACGTTTGGGAACTTGAAGTCAACACGCGTGCACTTAGGGAAACGTGTGCATTTAATGTGTCATGATGGCTAGCCTACGACCATCCCTAGGTAATGATTGTGCCGCTTCTATGTTTGCAGACTCCACATGCTCTCACACGTGCTAGGGAGGCCTATAAATAGGGCAATGTCCTTTATTTCTACACTTTTCGTTCTTTCTATCGCCTCCCGTGACTTTCAAGTGCTCGCTACCACCGTCAACTGCTATTCGCTACTGTGTTTGAACGAGGAGAATACTCCAACCACCATTCAACTCTTATAACTTGTAAGTTTTCGGCTCTTTTTATTTTGAATGTTGTTCCACTCTTTAGAAATGAAGTATTTGCATATGGTTAGGACTAGCTTTAGGGTCAATAGGACCGATTAACCTGATTTCTAGGGTTCTGTCATGGTGGTTACTACCTCTATGGTCGGTGGCCGCTGTCGGAATGGTTGCGGCGATGGTGTTTTATCTTGCCTCGCACCTCTCGTGGCGGTTCCGTTTGCCTTCTCCGGTTGAGCTTTAACCGGAGTTCTGGGTAAGATTGTGCCCGCTTAAGTGCTTTCGTCATGAGGATGTTTGCCTTTACGCTCGTAAGCCAACCCGATCTTCGTCATCCTTACAATCAAGGGCTTAGGGTGAGGACGATGTCCTAGCCTCTTAACGTGACCTTTCACTTGATTAAGCGGTGCAAGGGTGGATTTGATTTTCCCATCGAATTCACGATTACTATCCCTGCTTTTCAGATGTCAGGATGTCAAACGACAAGGATATACACATGGACGAAGAAGAGCTATCAAGCGGATCAGCGTCTTCGTCTGCTGGAAGCGAACAGAATCCTCCTTCTGGAAGGATTACATTGTTGTCCGATGAGTCTGAAGAAGCCACATCAAATAGGGGGGATTCGAATGGATCTAAGGAGAATGAAGACGGGGACGAATATGTGCTTGTGTCTGAATGGGTTACAGCCGAGCCATTAAGCATAACTTCTCAATTTGCCCACGAGGTGGAGGTACCTCCTCCTGTGGTTGGCAAACAGACAGATTGGATGGTGAGGTATCCTTCCCGTGGAGATCGTATCTGCTCTAACTATGGTTCAGACATGTTTCCCATGTACGACGTCATCTTCAAATATATGAAGTTCAATCTACCTTTTTTTGACTTCCAACAAAGTGTGTTCGTCCATCTGGAGCTCGCACCCTCCCAAGTCCATCTGAATTCGTTTGCCTTTATACGGGCTTTCGAAAAGACGTGTGAATATCTACAGATAGGGGCGACGCTTCCTCTATTTTTCCACGTTTTTCATCTTCAACGTCAAGTCATCAATGGGAGGTTTGGTTGGGTTTCTTTGATGCAAAAGAGAAAACGTTTCAAGGTGTTTTCTGAATCACTTAGGGACTTCAAAGATTGCTACTACTTGGTTGAGCCAATCTCCGAACTCGCTGTTAGTTCCTACAAGTTCTGGGGGATTGATACTGATAACTAAAACAATAGTATCTTGGACGAGGAGGGGAATGAGATTCCTAGGTAGTTGTTAAATTTCAACTTCTCCTGGTCGCAGAACCATTTTTTGCACAGGACCGAAGAATTCTTTGAGATTGGTTCCAAATTAGGGGAGAGTGACCAAGCTAGTTACGATCTTTTGCTGAGTTTTGTCTCGAAGATCCCCATGAAAAGGCATACTGACAAATATGGTCGAGTGATTCTAGATGAAGATGGAGGTGCTAAGGTGACCTCTAGGTTTATTGAGGTGTCTAAGATCTTAGCGTGCGAGACGGATGAGGATGTCTGGGAATACATTGGTAGATTTAGTTTATCTTTTATTTCTATGCTCGTCTGTTTCATCATTTTTGCAGACCATTTTGTTTTGTTTTCTGCCTTTTTCAGATTTGCTGATGAACCCCCAAGACAAAATGATGGCCAACCTCGGGAAGAAATGGGGAGCCAAGAAACTGACCCAAACTCGTTTGGGTGATAGAGTGGTCACTGGTTCGGGTGCTTCATTGCCTACATCTCAAGGTTCTCCAGGGGAACTTCTAGGGAAGCTAAGAGGTTGAAATCTGACCTTGTTGTCTTAGACAACACTTCCCCGAAGCGTTCCTTTGAGCTTCCGCCCTGCTTTCTCAAGCCCAACTTCTTCGAGGAGGATTCCATGAGTTCTCAGCGGGCATACACGCTTTTCTCGAAAAGATGAATCGACCGGATAGGACTACAATCTTGGCTCGGGATGCCAATTTTGTCATCCGTGTCTTAGATATGGCCTCGATGTTCGGGGAAGGAACCACTACATAAGAGAAGGAACTCAAAAAGTTGAAATCCCAATTGGCGGTCTCAGAGGAACTGTCAGGGAAGCGGGAAAAGTTTCTCAGCAAGGCTGCTAAATAGGTTAAAGAGTTGGAGGAATTTGTAGAGTCCCTCAAGAAGTCTCACACTGAAGAGGTTGCCCATTTGGAGGCTGAACTAGCTCCTGTCGAGGATGAATCCTAAGAGACCAAGTCCATGAAGACTAGGGCCGAGCTGGTGGCTAGGACCGAGGAGGGTTATGTCGATCTGGAAGAAATGGCCAGCGTTGCTTTTAAGAATGCAATTAATCAGCTGAAGATAGTTAATCCCGACTTGGTATTCAACAAGGAAGGGATTAACTTCATGTACAAAGCTAAAGATGGCGTTATCCTCGTTCCTGATTGCCTGCAGGAGCCCGTTCAATAGAATGTTATAGAGGAGGACCATAATGCCTTGGGCGGTAACCAGCCGGAGAATGATGCTTGATCGTTAAATTTCTCATATGTATCTTTTGTTGGTCGGCCTGCGTGCCATGGCTTTTTTGTTTCATGGGGGAGTAAGCTCCCCCTTTTTTTAAGCTAGAACAAGTCGGTCCTTATGGCCACATTTTTACTATTTCAAATTTGCGACCTCGGTGGTCGGTTTTTATATATTTTGTCATGTATGAAGGTCTGTCTATCGGAGGGAACACCTTATTTTATGCTTTTTTACTAAGTGTTTTGATTTCGGGAAGGAGATGCTCGAATTAATTGATTGTCCGTTAGGGGTACTGTTGATCGGAAATAGCAAGTGTACTATTTTAACGATGTAGTAATAATAGGGGTTATCCCTAGAATCGATCTCGAGGACTGCGTAGGAAATACAAGTTCTAGTAATAATTCAATTAAGCAAAAAGCAATTGGAAATTTGTAATTTTGGTTGCAAAACTATAAGAAAGTTATAATAAAATGTTACAGAATAAAATCTACTTTTTAACAATTATGAGAAACATGCTAGGGTAAAGTATATGAATTGCCTTGTAACAACCTAAATCCTTATTCAACGAGACATGCCTTAAAACAAACTCATTACCGATTCTTAAGAATATTTCCCCCTAATTCCTTAGCAGAATTTTTTTTGATATTCACCCTAAACCCCAATTCCTCAGTGGTTTAGGAAGAATATCAAGCATTTAATGTTATTAAGAATGTTAGGGTTACTACAGGGTATCCCCATTCCTAGGCAATATCTACTGTAATAGTGTTTTAAAAAAAGAGCGTTAAATTGGTCTGTCCGACCTAAACCTTAACCGTAGATCAATTTCAATTTGTCCAGAGGAAAAAGCATTAAGAACATTTGAACAACACAGTGAGTTTGAGAAAACAGTGAAATTATCAAATCAAATAAAAGTACTTAGGTTCATTATAAAAGCAATTCAGGGACACCCCCTAGCATTGGGGGTTTGGCTACTCATAATATTCAAAGAAAATACAATATAAAAAACTAGACATGATAAGAATTTGGATGAATTTTGATCTTCAATTGCTTCCGCCCATGAAAACCTTTCGCCTTTCGAAAACCTTGATCTCTCCAATCTTTATCGTGTAATTCTTCTCCCGTCCAAAAAAAGTCCCCTCTTTTCTTCCAAAAACTAGTCTAAATATTAGAAAATCACCCAAACCGATTGGAAATACCCAAAGTGCCCCTACATTTTAATATATGGCAAAAATATGAAAAATTCAGGAAATCAGCGTCAGAAGCTGACACGGGCCGTGTCAGACAACACAGTCGCCCGTGTCAGCTTGCTGGATTTTATAACCGAACTTGTTTCGATCATAACTTTTGATCCGTAAGTCTGTTTTGGTCCCCGTTCGAAGCGCCAAAAAGTTAACGGAGAGAACTACAACATAGTACAGACATGGAACTTGGTTGCCCAATATTTTTTCATGTTTTTTGAATTTTAGGTCCATGCATCTTTTACTTCCTTCCAAAATCTCTTTTGAATTCCCGAAACTTCCATTTTCTTTGCACAAGCTCTTTGGGCTTTTCCACTCAGACCTAAAACTATATAAAACTACCAAACCAAGGCATAAAAATTCAACATAATTGAAATAAAATAACAAATCATAAAATGTAAGAATAAAATACGACAAGTAAAATTGACTTGAAAAACAGTGAAAATACAAAACAAAGAGTTACCGATTTCGTGGATTCATGCCGAATAATTGACGAAAAACTAGTAGAAATGGTGATCGATCACAATCCCAAACTTATCTCATTGCTTGTCCTCAAGTAATGTTCGAGACAACAGAAAGGTCACCCCCAAATTAATCAAAAATTTCTTACCACAACACCACTGAGATCTTTCGCGATTGTCTTTCCACTTTTCTTTCAACATTTCCTTCTTACCTGAGTTTTGATGGTCCGCTACACTTCCACATCAAAGTACCTCTTTACCTGTCAGTTTTTCACATTCTCACCAAATCTGTCAAGTTAAAGTGTTTACACTCAATAATCATATCATGCAAAGTCAACTCATAAGCTTGAATAACATCTATTTTCAACTCAAACGCACACAACACACACTTTTTGAGGACTTTTATGGTTGTAATGGGGCTTAGGGACAAGGTGAGATAAACAAACAAAAGGAAAACAAACTAGTGGTTTTTGGCTCAGACTCAGTTTCGTCATTCTTATCACTATGTTATTTGTTCTGTTTCACAATCACGGGTATCAGACACCATTTTACTAGGATTTTTTAGTTTCTACTCAATTTCTTTGTTGAGCTTTTTTTTTTTTGAATTCTTCTAACTAAATCCTCCTCTAGGTAAGTGTTTTATTCTATTTTTTTCTCTTCTTTCTTTTCTCTTTTTCTTTCTTTTTCAAAAATTTTCTTTCCATTTTTTTTCTTCTTGCACTTTCCTAGTTCTTATAGGTATCCCAAACCCAAACTTAGAATTTTTCACATATAAAAAATCAACAACACTTATCTGAGCAGGGCAAGGGAATGTTTGGGTTCATGGCTTAATTGCGCAGTTAATAAACAAACAAAAGGAAGAAGGCTCAACGGAGTTAACGAAGGATAACATAAAATGGTAGGTTAGAAAGGCTCAGGGTTAAAAACAAACAAGTGCCTCAGTGTGTATATGTGTGCATTGAAATTCCAACAGACAAGTACGCAAACTAAGAGTGATAGAGACATACCTGACGAACTCTCATGATAATAAGGTGTTTGGATTTTCATGATCCTCACCATGTTTGGCATACTAACAAATTCCAAGGTACCTCTAGTGTAATCTCACTTCATTTCCGTCTTAGGTGCACAGTACTCCCATATCAGTCCAGTGTTGGAAAGTCGCATCCAATCATTCACTTCAGCAGTACCAACTTTCGGGGGTTTCTCGGAGAACAAACATGGGTTGCATCTTTTAATCCTCTAACTACAAGCCTCATCATTTATCAGGCACAAATACCTTTATTTTGTAACACACACAAACATAAAACACAACAAATCAAAGCAAACAATTGAAACAAAACTGACTGAATTTAAACAAAACATGAAAGCTAGACGGAAAACAAGTAAACTAACCCCCCCCCCACACTTGAACTAAACAGTGTCCTTGCTATTTTAGAGCAAGAATGAGAAGGGAATCACAAAGCTCACTAAGGCGGAGGGAAGTACACCCTCATTTGATGCATCCATTGGTGAATCTTGTCCATGGTCTTCCCTCAAGCTTTTTATGTGAGTGACAACAAAGTAGACATATGCAAAATAGAAAAACAATAATAAGAATGAAAAAAATCGTGGATTACCTCCCATGCAACGTTGCATTTAACGTCGCATGGCTCGACGGGTTACCTTATTCCCCCTCTTAGGGAGGATATTTCAATTTCCACATCTTGTTGGTTACCTTAGATGGCAGAATTGCAGCAACCTGAGAGATTATTCCAAATATTTGTTTCCGTAATGGCTTTAAGACCTTTCCCTTTTTCTCCGTTTTGATTTTTCCAACTGAAGCTTTACTCTTTTTCTTTTTACCTGGCTCTTTGATGTTTACCATGTTTACATTTTTTCCCCAAATGATTTCATAGTGAGTTTACCTGTTTCCATATCAATATTGCACTGACTCGTAAGCAAGAAGGGTCGGCCAAGTATGATTGGAGTTTCCTCATCTTCTGGGATGTCCATGACCTCAAAATCAACTAGATAGGTGAAATTCTCAATTTTCACCAACACATCTTCTGCTATTCCATATGACATCTCAGTCGTGTGGTTGGCAAACTTCACATTCGTACCTGTATCACTAATTTTTCCAATACCCAGTTTTTTGAAAACAGATAAAGGCATGAGACTTACACTGGCACCCGAATCAATAAGGACCTTCTTGAATATTCTGTCTTTATAGTGCACGGGATGGTGACAGCTCCAGGGCCTTCCTGCTTGATTGGAGTTCTCTTACCTTATGACACTTCATTACACTTTTCAATTAAACTTTTCTGCCCCTCTCCATTAGATCTCTTTTTACCAATCACTTCCTTCATTAACTTCTTGTACACTGGCATTTGCTTGAGTGCTTCAAAGAAAGGCATATTAATTTCTAACTTTTTGATCATTTTACTAAATTTCTCAAAGTCTTTTTCCTCTGGCTCTTTATTCTTCACTCTATGAGGGAAGGGTAGCTTAATTTTTGGTTTGATATCCTCTTTCTTTTTCTCATATATTGGCTTAACTAGAGGTGTTACTTTTATTGGTTCTTTGTCATGTTCTCTTACTTCCATATTTACCTCAATAACATAATCCTCTTCAACTTCTATTTCTTCTTCTTTTTCCACCACTTTTTGACTTCTAGCGGTAACCACATTCACATTCTCTTGATTTCTTGGATTTGTCATAGTTGCACTAGGTAGAGCACCTGGTGCTTGAACATTTGTAATTTATGCTGCTATCTGATCTAATTGAACTTCCAAAATTTTAATAGAATCATTCATGTTCCTCTGGTTATTCCTAGTCTCTTCTTGGAACTGGGAGTTAACAATAGCCAACTTTTCAATAGCCATCTCCATATCTGCTTTCTTCGGTACCTGTTGCTGATACGGTTGTTGTGGATATTGATATTGTTATTGTGGTGGCATTTGATAATGCAGCGGTCCCTGTTGCTGAACATTCCCTTGATGATCTTTCCAGGAGAAATTTGGATGGTTCTTCCAACTTGGGTTGTAAGTATTATAATATGGGTTATTCTTCTTCAGAAACTTGATCTCTTCAATTTGTTTCACAGTTGCCACACAATGCATAGCAACATGTGGTCTACCACATATTTCACAACTAACAACTTGAACCGGTTGAACCTGTGCCACAGTCTGAGTGCTAATATTCATACCTTTCAATCTTTTCTCAACTTCAGCTTTAATCTGATCTTCCATGTGCACCACTTGATTATCCAGTTTCAAGTCAATTTTTCCTGTAGGTTGACACATAGTACGGTCATATAATTCCAAATGCTCATTTGCAGCAATAACTTCGATGATCTTCTTGATACCAGTGACTATTGAAAAGTTAGGTGAGCCACTGGCAGCTGTATCAATTAGTTACTTAGTCTTCATCTTCAGGCCATTTACAAAGTTTTGCATTTGTTCAGTTGCATCCATGTTGTGAGTAGGACATGCAACCAACAACCTCTTAAATCTCTTATAAGAATCTCTGAGTGAATCTCCCTCCTTTTGTTTAAAATTCACAATATCATATCTTTTTCGAATAAAAATAGAGGCAGGAAAATACTCATTAAGAAAAGCTTTCTCCATCTCTTCCCAGGTAGTAATACTCTCGGCAGGTAATGAGTAGAACCACTCTTCAGCATCTTCAGAGAGAGTGAACGAAAATATTCTTAATTTATTCTCTTCATCGGTGTGTCCATCAATCTTGAGAGTATGGATCATAGTCAGAAATCTTTGTAGGTGTTTGTTGGCATCTTCGTTAACCTTTCCGGTGAAAGGTCTCCTTTCAAGTAGAGTGATGGTGTTCGGATGCAACTGGAAATTCGTCACATTCACCGGTTGGTTTAAAATTGTTAACCTTCCAGCCGGTGCATTTGCTCCACCATAATCACCAAGGAGTCTCTCTGTTGGTGGATCTTCAACCATAATAACAGTCTCTTTATCTGAGTATGAACCTGAATCTGTGCCAAAAAGAAATTAAGCTGAGGGTTTTTCTCGCATACACAAGTTAGACAATTATTATTAATAATAATAATAAATTATAAAAAAATAAAAAATTAACAAAAAAATAAAATAAAAAATTATAAAATTAACAAATATTATTAATAATAATAACAAATTATAACAATAAAATAACAGGGAAAAAAATAAAATTATAATAAAATTTTGGTTGCAGAGCAACAAAATATCAATTGAAGTAACAAAAACTTATAATTTTGCAGTCCCCGAATACGGCGCCAAAAACTTGATTGAAAAAATAGCAAGTGTATTATTTTAACGATGTAGTAATAATAAGGGGTATCCCCATAATCGATCTTGAGGACTGCGTAGGAAATACAAGTTCTAGTAATAATTCAATTACACAAAAAGCAATTGGAGATTTGTAATTTTGGTTGCAAAACTATAAGAAAGTTATAATAAAATGTTACAGAATAAAATCTACTTTTTAACAATTATGAGAAACATGCTAGGGTAAAGTGTATGAATTGCCTTGTAACAACCTAAATCCTTATTCAACGAGACATGTCTTAAAACAAACTCATTACCGATTCTTAAGAATATTTTTCCCTAATTCCTTAGCAGAAAAAAACTTTTGATATTCACCCTAAACCCCAATTCCTCAGTGGTTTAGGAATAATATCAAGCATTTTATGTTATCAAGAATCTTACGGTTACTACAGAGTATCCCCATTCCTAGGCAATATCTACTGTAATAGCGTTGTAAAAAAAAGCGTTAAATTGGTTTATCCGACCTATACCTTAACCGTAGATCAATTTCAATTTTTCAAAAGGAAAAAGCATTAAGAACATTTGAACAACACGGTGAGTTTGAGAAAACAGTGAAATTATCAAATCAAATAAAAGTACTTAGGTTCATTACAAAAGCAATTCAGGGACACCCCCTAGCATTGGGGGTTTAGCTACTCATAATATTCAAAGAAAATAAAATATAAAAATCTAGACATTACAAGAATTTGGATGACTTTTGATCTTCAATTGCTTCCGCCCATGAAAGCTTTTCGCCTCCTGAAAACCTTGATCTCTCCAATCTTTATCGTGTAATTCTTCTCCCGTCCAAAAAAAGTCCCCTCTTTTCTTCCAAAAACTAGTCTAAATATTAGAAAATCACCCAAACCGACTGGGAATACCCAAAGTGCCCCTACATTTTAATATATGGCGAAAATATGAAAAAATCAGGAAATCGGCGTTAGAAGCTGACACGGGCCGTGTCAGACAACACAGTCGCCCGTGTCAGCTTGCTGGATTTTATAACCGAACTTGTTTCGATCATAACGTTTGATCCGTAAGTCTGTTTTGGTCCCCGTTCGAAGCGCCAGAAAGTTAACGGAGAGAACTATAACATAGTACAGACAAGGAACTTGCTTGCCCAATATTTTTTCATGTTTTTTGAATTTTAGGTCCATGCATCTTTTACTTCCTTCCAAAATCTCTTTTGAATTCCCGGAACTTCCATTTTCTTCGCACAAGCTCTTTGGGCTTTTCCACTCAGACCTGAAACCATATAAAACTTCCAAACCAAATGAAACATAATTTAAACTAGAGCATAAAATGAAACATAAGATACGACAAGTAAAATTGACTTGAAAAACAGTGAAAATACAAAACAAAGAGTTACCGATTTCGTGGATTCATGCCGAATAATTGACGAAAAAATAGTAGAAATGGTGATCGATCAACTGTGCAGAATGCCATTTTGCTATTGGCCGAGGAAACGATGCCAGGACCATGTTGATGATCCTCACTTCGCGGCATGAAAGCCCCATCACAAGATGAGTGTTCTTCCTGGTCATGGTACGTAGACGATGATGGACTCGTTCGAGGTTCCAATCGTGTAGTGATGGGAGTCCTCGTTCTTGAGGGGGGCCTCATTGGACTGAATGTGTAGAATGTGATACTTGTACCTAGGTATACATTTTTGGTCAGTGTTAATGTTTGTTGGTTCCTTAACTATAATATTGTTTGAGTTTTTCGGCGTTCCAAGGACGAGCTAATTCTTCCCCTTTTAGATTTTCTAAGTAATACACCCCGTTGTCCGTTTTAGCTCGGACTCGATAGGTCCTTCCCAATTTGCGACCAACTTTCCCTCTTTGGAGTCTTTGTGATTCCGTTTGAGGACAAGGCTGCCCACTACGAATGCTCGTTTGATGACTTTAGCGTCGTGTCTTATAGCGGTCTTTTGCTTGAGAGATGCTTCGCGTAGGGCTGCTCCCGATCTAACCTCCTCTACCAAATCAAGTTCTTCGCGTAATATTTATGTGTTAGTGTCCTCGTCCATAAGAGCTTCTGTCCGTCTGGACTGGACATGGATCTCTATTAGAATGAAGGCCTCTGTTCCGTATGTCAATCAAAAAGGGGTTTCCCATGTGGTTGAATGTGGAGTAGTTCTATAGGCCCATAGAACGTTGTGTAGCTCTTCGATCCAACGTCTTTTGATCTCATCCAATCTTCGCTTGAGGCTTTGAAGGATGACCATGTTTGTTGCTTCTGCCTGCCTGTTTGTATGTGGATGCTCCACAAGTGTGAAATGTTGTTTTGTTCCGACGATGGCCACGAGTTCTTGGAAATTCTTGTCCGTTAATTGAGTGCCATTATCGGTGACAATCGCCTGGGGGATCCAAAACGAGCGAGGATGTTCCGCTTGAAGAAGCGTAGTATGTTGAGGGCAGTGATTTTGGCCAGGGGTTCGGCTTTGATCCACTTCGTGAAATAGTCGACACCAACGATTAGGTATTTATTTTGGTTTGAATCGACGACGAAGGGGCCGAGGCTATCCAGGCCCCACCAGGCAAATGGCCATGGGAAGGACATTGTTTTGAGCTCGTTGGGTGGCGTGAGATGCATGTCCCCATGTCGTTGGCATTCGTCATATTTCTTCACATGTTCCTTTGCGTCGTTCTGCACTGTCGGCCAATAATACCCTGCTTGAAGAGCTTTCCTCGTGAGGGAATGTCCTCCCAGGTGTTGGGAATTAATTCTCTCATCGATCTCTCGCAAGACGTGGGGGATTAACTCTTCCTCGATGCATTTGAGCAGGGGTATGGAGAACCCTCGTCGATAGAGTTTTCCCTCGACCAGGACATACGAACATGCTCGTCTTTTTGTTACATTGACTTGTTTTGGATCCTCGGGTAATTCTTCGTTGGTCAGATATTTGTACACTAGATTCATCCAACAATTGGTGTCACCTATGACGTCGACGTCTAGAGTCTTCTTTGATTCTCTGATGCTGGGCCGTGGAAGTATTTCCTGGATGACGAATTTGTTTCCCCCTTTATTCTTAGTGCTCGCGAGTTTCGATAGTATGTCCGCTCGAACATTGTCTTCGCGTGGCACATGTTTCACTTCTACGGAGGAGAACTTCACAATTTTTTCTTTGACCAAGGTCAAGTATTCTGACAAGTTATCCTTTTTGACTTGGTATTCGCCCTTGACCTGCATGGCAACTAACTGAGAATCCGTGCAAATGATTATATCCTCGGCTCATAGATCATCGACCAACAAACCTGCGAGGAATGCTTCATATTCCGCTTGGTTATTAGAAGTGGGGAACGATAACATGATAGATACTTTAATCAGAATCCCCTCCTTATTTTCCAGCATGATTCCCGCTCCGCTTCCAACCGTGCTCAATGCACCATTGAAATAAATGGTCCATTTTTTAGACGGGCAGGCAGGGCCGTCCAGGACGACCATTTTTGCTACGAAATCCGCGAGGGCTTGTGCTTTGATAGATTCTCGTCCTTCGTATCAGATATCAAACTCGGACAACTCTAATGACCATTTCAACATTCTGCCTGCCATATCTGGTCGCCCCCAGAAGTTGTTTTATGGGTTGGTCGGTACGTACTACAATCGTATGCATGAGGAAATAATGTCGAAGCCTTCTCGCCACGTAGAGGAAGGCTAAAGCCACTTTTTCAATTTGTTGGTATCTAAGTTCATGCCCCTGCAAGGCTTTGCTAGTAAAGTAGATTTGCTTTTGGCTTTCGGACATTTCACGTACGAGTGCAACGCTTATGACTTCGTTAGCGACCGCGAGGTAAAGATAGAGGACCTCCCCTACTTCAGGTCGGGATAAGACTGGGGGTTCTGACAAATCCTTTTTGAGGTGCATTATAGCTTGTTCACACTCGTCGCTCCATTCGAAGGTTGCTTCCTTGCGGAGGAGTTTGTAAAACGGGTGCGCGTGTTGAGCTGATTTCACGATGAACCGTGACAATGATGCGAGGACCCCGTTCAAAGATTGGATGGATGTTTTGGATGTCGGTGTGGGCATTTCGACGAATTCTCGACATTTGTCGGGGTTGGCCACTATTCCTCTTTCGGTTAGATAAAACCCGAGGAATGTTCCTGCGCGCACACCTGTTGCACCCCAAAATTTGCCCTCCACAAGACAAGACATTGTGTACTAAGAGGTTCACAAGTTTCACAAGACATCTCATGAGATTTACAAAGTTCACAAAGTTCACAATTAGTCAGAAAGTTTGACAATTCCCTCAGACAATGCATCCTCCTAAGCAATGTATCTTAAACTAGGGTTTTGACTTTCATCAGGCTAAATGGACTTCCAAGACTTAAAGTGGGCTTCATAGAATCCTATATGTGTTCAAGAATCCCCATGTCAAGTTTCAAGACTTTCCCAAAAGATACACTCAATCAGATGATCAGATAGGTTAAAATCAGTCAAGGCAGTTAAAAAGTCAAACTGAGGTCAACTGTGGTCAAACCAAAGTCAAACTTCATGATTTTTTGCCAACATCAAGTATATGAAGTAAAATTCATCATTTGATCAAGGGTTGATCATGATTCATCAAGGAGATTTCAGATCATCAAGAATCAGGAGTTTCTAAATTAGGGTTTTCATAGGAAAAGTCAACTGAACTTTGACCAGCCATAACTTTCACATGCTTCATCAAATTTTTTCCATCCAAAGCTCATTTTGAAGGAAATTGAATTCTCTACAACTTCTTGTCTCACAAGCCAAGCCCAAAAATGCTTCATTTGGAAGGTATGAGCTAAGACATTATAGGTCCTTTTAAAAGTCAACAAAAAGTCAACAACTTCCAAAGAGCATAACTTGAGAATGGTAAAAGATATGGACATGATACCAAAGAGGTTGGTTATAGGACTCTTTAATCTTTCCAAAATGTCCAAGAACACCTTCATAGCATTAAAATTGAAGGATTTGTGCCCTTGCAAAGTTGAGAAATTTTTGGGAAGTTTATGAAGCAAATAAGGCCTTAAAACCAATTTTTGCTAAATGAGCCCACCAAATTGCCATCCAATCTTTACAAAATCACCAAGCACGACCCAACCCACACCTTTTCTGATTTTTTACATTTTATTTGATATTTTATTTGAATTTTATTCATTAAAATAAAAATTAAATCAAAATAAAATATGAAAGTCATATATTTGAAAGAGATTTTGATTCTAGAAGGTCTTAATGTTCATTTAAAGGTGATTGGTACCATATAATTTCAGATCATACAAATATAGCAAGGTAAGATCAAAGAAATTCAAGTTTTAATAACAAATCTTTTTCAATCTCATGAGGTCCAAAAGTCCAAAGGAGAGATCAAATTCTTGACCTAATTTTGTTATATGGTATATAAACAACACATAGCAATGCAAAAGGGACGGATTTTGAGCCTAAAAGAGCACTCTCAAACTTCAAAATTTCATCTAAAAAATCAAATTCGGATTTCAAGCTAGAGGTGATTTCAAAGTGTTCTAAAGGTTTCAATGCATTCTATGATGTTTATTGAACATGTCTGGATCATTTTCATCATCCCAAACACTACATAGACCTCTAACCGAATCATCATATTCCATTAAAACTTAGTTTTTCGATTTATCATGTTTATGCCTTCTAACTTGTTTTTGATTGTTGATTGTTGTTTAAAATAGTTCTTAGATCGATTCTGGATATTTTATTGTGAAATTCGAAGCCACAATCCCCATATGCCATGGTTAGGGTTCGCAAGCTCCGAATTGGGAATGGTGGTCTACATGCGATTTTGTCTCAAATTAATGGGATAATTGGACCCTAGACACTCCATATGATTGATCTTTGGTGTTGGAATGAATTTATTTCTTTTCTAGCGTGGTTTTTTGATTTCCAGGTTTTGTAGTGACACTGAAAAACCGTCACTAAAAGCTTTAGTGACGGACAAACCGTAGGTAAAGCCTAATGCGACGGACAGAGCTAGGAGATGAAGTTTGGCGCGTTTCTGGACTTTGAAATTCTTGTTTAAAATATAATTTTTGCCTCAGGATAAATAACATCAAGATGTTGATGGCCCAGTGGTAGCAGCGTACGCTTGTGATGTACAAAACCTGGGTTCGATCCCCAGGTTATTCTTTTTTGCTTAAAATTTCTTTTATTTTGCAGGTTAATCATAAAATGATTGTTGCCCTAAACATTATCACCAACGCGCACCTGGCCTAGTGGCAGCTTTGTTGGTCCAAGGGTGGAAAGGCCTAGGGCGTGGGTTCGATCCCTGCCCCAGGTAAGTTTTGTTTTCTCATTTTTTCCTTATTTATTTGTTTTAAATTAATCCAAATTATTTTTTTTCCATATGAAAAAAATTATTTTAATAACATGTAAATATATATATTAACTTCATATTTTCTAAAAGATCTCTAGTTTATTTTCTAAAACTTTAATCTTAGTTTATATTTAAATTAAAATATGTATATATTATTATTATATATTTATTTTTGTAAATAATCAAATTGATATTGTAATTTAAATTATAAACCCTAATTCTATCTTTAAAATATGTAACCCTAATTTCCATTCCTAATTTTTTATTTAACTTAAATATTAAACTTAATTAATTTTTTTTAAATATCTAATTCAATAATTAATAATGCTTTCTTTGTAAATATTTATTCTATGATTTCTTATTATTATTCTCATTATATTATTTTCTTTCGAAAATTCTTTAAAAATGTTTATTTAATTTAAAAATATTATCTTCATTTGTATATATTTTATATTTGTGCTAACCTTTCTTTCTTATAATTATCTTATCACTAACCTTTATTTAATTGCTTATTTTATTATATAGTTATTATTTAATTGTTTTTATTATAATGTAACTGCAAAAGCGTTGTAATAGTCGTAGTTTATTGTTGTTTTATCGTTTATAAATATTCTTGCCATGGTTAGTAATTATAGGGAGTGATAACATGTTTGTAAATTTAAAATTAATTTAGAATCACTTATTTAATAAGATAAATATACGAATATGAACACTCACACACGTAAGTCGATCTTTGATCGCCATCTCACACTTTCTAAGGTTACTCCTCATGTTGCCTAATTATAAGGTCAAGTAAGGTGTCTTAAAGCAAAGTCCCTTTTCATAAAATATCATCAAGTCCCTTCTAAGATTATAAGATCAAGTCCCTTTGAAGTTGCCTACGGTAAATGATCTTGTCCCTTCGAATAAAAGATGATAAGTCCCTTCGTATTGCTAAGACACCTTACAGTTTCCTAAACACAGATGTCCCTTCACATGTCCCTTATAACATCCAAGGTAATGACTACCTATTCCTTAATAATAGGGATAGTCTTACCATTGAAAGAACATATAAGAATAGTAAAGATTTAGCATAGGGTAGGTTCCTCTTAAGTACTTGCTCACTTTTCTTCAAAATACTTCATTACATTTCACATTTCAAACAAATTTTCAAAACAAAGTCTTTATATACATCCATACGAGGATCATTATAAAGTACTTAGAAAATTTTTAAGCACACACTACACCTTTCTCAAAACAATTTAAAGTGAGTTAAGTAACTAAGAGCCCATGGATAACCATGGATATAAAGGGTGCTAACACCTTCCCTTTGTATAACCTACCCCCCGAACTCAAAATCTTTTTAAGGTCTTTCCTGTTCTTTTATGTCCTTTCCTTTTGGATAAAATAAAAGTCGGTGGCGACTCTTGCTATCCGCAACATTTATAGAAAGTCAGTTCTCCCACCGTGTTACAGAACTGTCGACTCTGCTGGGGACTTAATAAAAGAGGGGTACCCTTAGGAATTAAGATCACTTTAAAATTGTTTGCCTTGTTTGCTTTATACTTACTTGTTGGGTGCTCTTATGTGTGAAAGATCCTAACCCGGATCTAGTGTACCTTAGGTAAATGGCAATAGACCAAGGAAACTGTACGGCGTATATCGATATGGTTGATCTGGTGGCCATACTTAGTGTGACTTCTTGGTTGGTGCTTATGTTCCTTAAGTAAAGTTGAGGATAATATGAGGCTTCCATATGTTGTCAATACACTAATTGACTTTTAGAACCCTAGTAATCCCATCTTGGCCTTTAGAAAAGTAGTGAGATAACCGGCTTTGGTGAAGACTGAAGTTGGTTGATACTCGATACTACGCTCATTGAGATTCTAAACTTGGAGGGTTTTGGTTGGCAAGTAAGTTGCCTACTGAACAACCACCCTTGTGAAGGATTAATGATATTGAGATCCCTTAGAACCTGGTTACTTTATATGACAGGATGAACCATCTAAACTTCAGGGGAGGGTACTTACCTTTCAAACCTCATGCAAGCCTCTAAACCTAGGGTTATTGTGTGACTTGTTTGTGTGTGCCACATGTTTGTGATTGAGCATAACATCATAGTATCATCATGCATCATAAGCATAGCATTTTCACTAACCATTTCAAGGACCAAAGGATTTATCTTTGTTCTTTGTTGCAGGTCATGGCTTCTGCTCATAGGAATACCATCCGGATCAACTTTTTAGGGATACCTCCTAAGCTTAAGGAATTGGTCTCTCAAGTTTCTGAAAACTCCCAGTTCATCAAGAGGCATGGTCACCTACTAGATCTAGTCACTTCAGGGTTCAATGAAGACATGATGAGTGTTCTGTTTCAGTTCTTTGATCCTAAACATCATTGCTTCACATTCCCCGATTATCAGCTGGTTCCTACAATGGAAGAGTTCTCCAAGCTTCTGGATATACCTATTCTTGATCAGAAACCCTTCACAGGCTTGGAAAGAGAGCCTAAACCTGAAGTCATTGCTGCAGCCCTACATCTGAAGAAATCAGACATTGTCCTAGAGACAAGGAGTGGAGTTAAGGGTATCCTTGCTAAGGTATTGATGGAGAAAGCTCAAGTATTCCTGAAGGCTATGAGTTATGATGATTTTGAGGAGATCTTAGCCCTATTGATATATGGCTTAGTATTGTTCCCCAATCCAGACCAGTTCATAGACGTACATGCCATCAACATATTTCTGACTCACAATCCAGTGCCTACATTACTTGGAGACATCTTACACTCTCTTCATACCCGTACTACAAAGGCACGAGGAACTCTGATGTGTTGTATGCCTTTGCTATCTAGGTGGTTTATTTCTCACCTTCCTCGATCAGTGATGAAGAATGAACAAGGGTTCAGGTGGTCCAAGAGGATCATGTCACTTTCACATTCAGATATTCATTGGTGTTCTAGATCTATGGAGAATGTTACTATCATTGACCGTTGGGGGGAGTTCCCTAATGTGCCACTCCTTGGCATAAGAGGGGGCATTACCTACAATCCTTCCTTAGCTCTACGTCAGTATGGTTACGCTCGGAGTGATGGTCCTCATGACATGCTTATTCAGGGTATTGTGTTTGACTACGACAACAATCTTCAAGGTTACCGTCAAAGGTTCATACGAGCATAGGGTAAAGTGAACAAGGTTGACATCAAGACTCTGGAACCAAAGTACACTATTCCTATGGAAGCTTATCTCAGATGGGTGCGATCTTGTGCTCAAACTCTTATGATGCCATATCCTGCTATCTTTCCAGTTACTATGGAGCCTGTTGCTGAAGGAGATACTTCTTATATCATTCTTCATCCAGACATGCCCACTGACATAGAAGTGTTACAGAGGTCCTGGATCCAGTTGAAGGAGCAAAGAGATACTTTTGAGACTCATTACAAAGCAAGTCAAGAAAGAATCTTGGAGCTAACAAAACAACTTCACGAGGAGCGGAATCTCAACTCATACCTCAACACAAAGAGGAAACGTTCATGGGAGACTTAAAACCCCATTTTTGTATTCATTTCATTTTTATTGTAAGCCCAAGGGGCAAACAAATTTATTACTAATAAAAGTTTACCTTTTTGATTGTTTAAACAAATTTAAATCCTGCGGTCCTTGAAAACATTGCATACACATTTATACACCATATCATTGCATCACAGGTTTCTTATGAACATGTATCTTATCTTCTCGCTGTTTATTTCAGCAGAAATGGCTCTTGAACAGACCGTCAAAGACCTCCAGGCTCAGAATGCACAATTCCAAGAGTTAATTCTGAACTTGTCCAAGGGGCAAGATGAGCTGAAGACACTGCTGGCTAAGAAGAATAAGAAGACTAGAAGATCAGGAGGCCTTATCAATATGGGAAGAAGGTTCAGAGGTCCTATCAAGACAAAGGAACAGGTTGATGATTATGAGTCTGAAAATTCTGAGAAAGAGGGAGGTAGTCTCCATGATACTGTGGAAGATTCTGATTCTGAAGCAAATTATTATCATGATCCTAATGAAGATAAGTACAAGATGCTGGTAGACAAGATGAATGCCATGGAGTTACAAAAATCTTCTGGGCTTGATTTTGAAGATCTGAGCTTAATATCTGGAGTGGTTATACCTATTGGTTTCAAAGTTCCTGCTTTTGTGGTGTATGATGGTGTCTCATGTCCCAAGCTGCATCTAAGGTCCTATGTCCGGAGGATTCAACCACATACTGTTGACAAGAAGTTATGGATTCATTTCTTCCAAGAGAGCTTGTCTGGAGCTCAATTGGAATATTATTACCAATTGGAAAGTGTCAATATTCGTGATTGGAATGATCTTGCTGAGGCCTTCTATAGGCAATACCAATACAATGCTGATTTAGCACCTACTCGCATGTAGCTCCAAAGCATGTCAATGGGTGCTAAGGAGAATTTCAAGGAGTATGCCCAGAAATGGAGAGACCTGGCTGGCCGAGTTCAACCTCCTCTGACTGACAGGGAGCTAGTAGATATGTTTATGAGTACGCTGAGTGGTCCTTTCTATAGTCATCTCATTGGAAGCTCATCATCTGGTTTCACTGAGCTGATAATGACTGGAGAACGTGTGGAGAGTGGTATAAGAAGTGGTAAAATACAGGTGGGTGCCTCTTCATCAAGCACTTAAAAGAAGCCCCCTAGTGGAAAGAAGGAGTCTGATGCCGTGTATGGTCAACCTAGTCGTAGCAGGAATCACCAATCTGTGGGAGCAGTTCATATTTCTAATCCTACTTCTGCAGCACCAGAACTACCACAAAACCATCAACCAAAGCCTATAAGACAATTTACCAAGATCAACATATCACTGGCCCAAGCCTTGCAACACATGTTGAAAGGGGAACTCATTACTTTGAAGGACCCTCCTCAGAATCCTAATATTTCCTCTCCTCGGTACAATCCTAATGCACGATGTGCTTATCATTCTAATTGTCCGGGACATGATACCAACAACTGCTGGATATTGAAAAACAAGATTCAAGATATGATTGAAGCTGGAGAGATTGAATTTGACCCTCCTGGGACTCCAAATGTGATTACTTCTCCCATGCCAAATCATGAGAAGACTGTTAATGCTGTTGATGAAGTTTCATATGTTTCCTCAGTAGCAGATGTGACTACTCCTCTATCTCTTATTAAGAAGAAGTTGGTACAAGCTGGATTCTTTCTAGGTTGAATGAAGACTGTTTTTATTGTACTTACAAACCTGATAGCTGCTGGAAGTTAAAGGATGGTATTCAACGCCTCATGGACAATTACACCATATTTTTTAAGAGGACACCTTCTGTGGAAGGTATGGTTAAACATCTAACTCAAGGTACGAAGGTTGAAGAGGTGGACATGGTTGATAAAGTGCCAGTGAATATTACCTCCAAAGGCTCTGTCAAGATTTCTTCCAAGGGTCCTATCAAGATTACTGTTGAAGGTCTAGTGAAGACTGTTGCTAAAGCTAGAGTGGCTCCCATGATTATTACTACTCCTGGCCCTGTTCCTTATACTTCTGATAAGGCTATACCTTGGAATTACGGTTCTGATGTATACATCCATGGTGTTAAGCAGGAACCTTTCACTGATACACCTGCTATTGATGATAACCTTGATGTTGATAATATTGCTGGATCTAGTAAGATCACCAGAAGTGGAAGAATTTTCTCTCCTCCGGCTACCTCAAAAAGTGTAGTTACTCCAACTACTACCTCCACTTCTGAGCCAAGTGCTGATACTCGGGGAAAAGGTCCTGTGATTGAACCTGTGCAAGCTGAGACACCGACTGCTGAGAATCTTTCTAAACAGATGGAAGAAGTGCTGAAGATCATTCGCAAGAGTGATTATGATATTGTTGACCAGTTGGGACACACTCCATCCAAAATTTCCATGTTGTCTTTGTTGCTGTGTTCTGAGGCTCATGCTAAGGCCTTGATTAAGTTCTTGAAGACTGCTCATGCACCAAATGAGATTTCTGTGGATCAGTTTGAAAACTGTGTGGCACATCTGACTTATGATAATGGGTTAGGTTTTTCTGATGCTGACTTGACCCCTGCTAAGAGAAACCATAACAGAGCTTTGCATATCTCCATTGAATGTAGGGGCACTACCTTGTCTCATGTATTGATAGACAATGGCTCTTCATTGAATGTACTTCCCAAAGAAGTTCTGAACAAGCTTAGTCCTGAAGATGCTGTGTTAAGACCAAGTAATATAGTGGTGAGGTCCTTTGATGGTTCAAGAAGGGTGGTGCATGGAGAAATAGATCTTTCGATCAAAGTAGGCTCCCAAGTCTTCGATTCAACCTTCTATGTAATGGATATTCGTCCTACGTACTCTTGTTTGCTTGGGCGCCCCGATGTGGGTGTGTGTAAGAACACATAGCTGATAAAACAAAATAAAAATAAAAGAAAGACAAGGGAACACAATATTTACGAAAACGAAACGTCCATTGATTTTTATTGAATGAAGTATGCAAATGAAATGACATCCCGTAACAAGCATACCATTGTGCCCCGAGTAAGGCACAAGGCTTAAAAGTCTAATTGTTCAAAATTACAAACTTAAAAATAACAATACAGTAATAGTATTTACTCCTGACTAAAGGAGATAGGAATAACGTCTTCGGCCTTCCAATTGTTGAGCCCATCACCCACAGTAGGGAAAATCCAGTCATCCAGGTTGTAGTCTTCATTACAATATATCCGGTGAAGGGAAAGATTGTCACTGTTTATGGAGAGGAAGAATATATGGTCAGTCATGTGAATACTTTCAAGTATGTTTAAGTGGAAGGTGAATATGTTGAGACTCCTTGCCAAACATTTGAAGTTGTCCCTTGGGTTGTTCCTGCTTCTGAAGCTCCTCCTGTTGTTAAAAGAGTTCTTGTGGTTACCAGGGTGCCTCCTACAATGGCTTCCCTCAAAGATGCTAGAGTTGTGGTTGAAGAAGGTGGTTGTACTATTTGGGTTCAGCTTCCTGACATTCCTTACAAGTCTGACAAGTTTGGTTTGGTTTTCACTGCAGAGTCCCAGAAGGATGTTCGTCGTGCTCGTGATGTTCATATCACCAATCAAGGGATCATGAAAGATCAAATCAATGCTGCGGGTGATTGTAATGAAGACTACAACCTGGATGACTGGATTTTCCCTACTGTGGGTGATGGGCTCAACAATTGGAAGGCCGAAGACGTTATTCCTATCTCCTTTAGTCAGGAGTAAATACTATTACTGTGTTGTTATTTTTAAGTTTGTAATTTTGAACAATTAGACTTTTAAGCCTTGTGCCTTACCCGGGGCACAATGGTATGCTTGTTACGGGATGTCATTTCATTTGCATACTTCATTCAATAAAAATCAATGGACGTTTCGTTTTCGTAAATATTGTGTTCCCTTGTCTTTCTTTTATTTTTATTTTGTTTTATCAGCTATGTGTTCTTACACACACCCACATCACTAAAATGCAGATCCTCATCCACTCTGGATCCTGTTGATAACAGTTCTACTATTGCCAATTATAATTTCGAGAATCCGATCTATCAAGCTGAAGATGGAAAGGAGGAAGATTGTGAGGTACCTGTAGAGCTTGCTAGGTTATTATAACAAGAAGAGAAAGCTATACAGCCACATGAAGAGCCAATCGAAGTTGTGAATCTGGGAACTGAAGAAAACAGGAAAGAGGTCAAAATAGGGGCTGAATTAGAGGATGGTGTTAAGAGCAGATTAATTCAGATGCTACGGGATTATGTGGAGATCTTTGCTTGGTCCTATGAAGATATGCTAGGGTTGGATACAGACATTGTGGTTCACCGTTTACCGGTAAAAGAAGATTGTCATCCAAAGAAGCAGAAGGTTCGTCGCATGCGTCCCGAAATGTCAGAGAAGATTAAAGCATAGGTGATGAAACAATTTGATGCAGGGTTCTTATCTGTGACTTCTTATCCTCAATTGGTTGCAAACGTGGTACCAGTACCTAAGAAAGATGGTAAGGTACGTATGTGTGTAGATTACAAGGATTTGAACAAGGCCAGCCCTAAAGATGACTTTCCACTTCCTCATATTGATGTTCTGGTAGACAACACTGCTCAGCACAAGGTATTCTCTTTCATGGATGGTTTCTCTGGTTATAATCAAATCAAGATGGCACCTGAAGATATGGAGAAGACTACATTTGTTACACAGTGGGGCACTTTTTGTTATAAAGTGATGCCATTTGGTTTGAAGAATGTTGGGGCAACATATCAACGTGCAATGGTGGCTTTGTTTCACGACATGATTTATCATGAGATAGAAGTGTATGTGGATGATATGATAGCCAGGTCCCAGAATGAAGAGCAACACCTTGATCATCTGCATAAGTTGTTTGAAAGATTGAAGAAATACAAGCTCAGGTTGAACCCAAACAAATGTACTTTTGGAGTTAGATCTGGTAAACTCCTGGGTTTCATTGTCAGTGGAAAAGGTATTGAAGTGGATCCTGCAAAAGTGAAGGCCATACAAGAAATGCCAGCTCCCCGTACTGAGAAGGAAGTTAGAGGTTTCTTGGGACGACTGAATTACATTGCAAGGTTTATTTCCCAATTAACTGCTACCTGAGAGCCAATCTTCAAGTTGTTGAAGAAAGATCAGGTAATGGAGTGGAATGATGAGTGCCAGACAGCCTTTGACAAAATCAAGAGATATCTGTTAGAACCACCAATTTTGATGCCACCAGTTGATGGAAGACCCTTGATTATGTACTTAACAGTGTTAGACAACTCAATGGAGTGTGTGTTGGGACAACATGACAAGTCTGGTCGAAAAGAGCAGGCAATATACTACCTTAGCAAAAAGTTTACCGACTGTGAAACAAGATACTCACTGCTCGAGAAAACTTGCTGCGCTTTGGCATGGGCTGCTCGCCGACTAAGACAGTATATGTTGACTCATACTACCTTGTTGATTTCAAAGATGGATCCAATCAAGTACATATTCGAGAAACCTGCTCTCTCTGGACGAATATCGAGATGGCAAATGATCTTAACAGAATATGACATACAATATACTACTCAGAAGGCCATTAAAGGAAGTGTTGTAGCTGATCATTTGGCTCATCAAGCAGTGGATGATTATCAGTCAATGAGTTTTGAGTTCCTTGATGAAGACATTATGATTATTACCAAAGAACCTGGACAATATGACGGACCTGAACAAGGATCCCGATGGACTATGGTTTTTGATGGAGCTTCTAATGCACTTGGTAATGGTGTTGGTGTTGTGATCATTTCCCCTGAAGGTTGTCATACCCCGATTACTACAAGACTTTGTTTCTATTTTACCAATAACATGGCTGAGTATGAGGCATGTATCCTAGGTATCAAAGCTGCCATTGATATGAAGATTCAGTTCCTGGACGTATATGGAGATTCAGCCCTGGTAGTGAGTCAGATTAAAGGAGATTGGGATACCAAGCATGATAATCTCATTCCTTACAGAGAGCATGTGTTGTCTTTGATCCCATATTTTGAAGAGATTACCTTTGGACATATTCCATGAAGAGAAAATCAGTTGGCAGATGCATTAGCCACCATGGCATCTATGTTTGAGATTAGCTGGGATGATGAAGCTCCCAAGATTACTATTGACAGATTTGAAAAGCCTGCATACTGCAATGAGATTGACATTGAAGAAGCAGAGGGGAAGCCTTGTTTCTATGAAGTGAAAAGATATCTTGAAGCTCATGAGTTTCCTGAAGGGGCATCTGTCAAAGATAAGAAGTTTCTGAGGAGGTTTTCTGCTAAGTTCTTTTTGAGTAATGGAATTTTGTACAAGCGCAATCATGATTCAACTTTGCTTCGTTGTGTGGATAAGAAGGAAGAAATAGAGATTATGGAAGACATGCATGATGGGATCTTTGGAACTCATTATAGTGGTCATACCATGGCAAAGAAGATATTGAGAGCAGGTTACTATTGGTCTACCATGGAAGCTGACTGCTATCAACATTCCAGAACATGTCACAAGTGCCAAATCTATGTTGATAAAGTGCATATACCTCCAGCTCCATTGAATGTGTTAACTGCTCCTTGGTCTTTTGCCATGTGGGGCATTGATATGATTGGTGAGATCAAGCCAACTGCTTCTAATGGGCATCGTTTCATCCTGGTTGCAATTGATTACTTTACAAAGTGGGTGGAAGCAGCTTCATTTGCATCTGTTACTAAGAATGTGGTGGCTCGATTCATTAAGAATAATCTCATATGTAGGTATGGCATCCTTGAAAGGATTATCACAGACAATGGCTCTAATCTGAACAACACCATGATTACTAATCTCTGCACGCAGTTCAAGATTAAGCATCACAACTCTTCTCCGTATCGTCCGAAGATGAATGGGGCAGTAGAAGCTGCTAACAAGAACATTAAGAAGATTCTACAGAAGATGACTGTTAGGTACAAGGATTGGCATGAGATGTTACCATTTGCTCTTCATGGTTATCGTACTACAATACGTACTTCAACAGGGGCAACCCCATTCTCCTTAGTCTATGGTATGGAAGCAGTTTTGCCCATTGAAGTTCAGATCCCTTCCTTAAGAATCATGAAGGATGCAGGCTTGGATGAAGATGAGTGGATTCAGACTCGACTTGACCAGATAAATTTGATTGATGAGAAAAGGCTGGCAGCTGTTTATCATGGCCAGATGTACCAGAAACGGATGATCAAAGCTTTTAATAAGAAGGTTAAGCAAAAGGTATATCAGGCTGGTGACTTGGTAATCAAGCGTATCATATTACCACAGGGTGATCCTAGGGGCAAATGGACTCCTACATATGAAGGACCATTTGTAGTCAAGAGGGTATTCTCAGGAGGTGCCATGATGCTTACTACTATGGATGATGAAGACTTCCCACAGCCTGTAAACGCAGACATAGTTAAAAAATACTACGCATAAAAAGAGACCCGCTAGGTTGACTGGCCTAGGCAAAAATAAGGGCATACCGGCGAACCAAAAGGATTCGGAAAAAAATTAGGGATATATATAAAAAAAATGTACACCCGGCAAGTCGAAAACCTGAAAAGGCGGCTTGGGCTAAAAAGGGTATCCCGGTGGATTGAAAACATGAAAAGGCAATCCAGGAAAAAGTTAGGGATTAAAGCGTATGACTATGTCTCGTTTGGATCACCCATGTAACTCCAACCAGTTGTGTTACTTAACTCAAGCTTGAACAGATAAAGATCAATCCAATCGTTTCCGTCTCAACAGCAGAAGATGAGATACTTGAAGATAATGGCAATAGTGGAATTGAAACTCAATAAGGATTATTTCTCACATAGTTGTTTTCTTTGTTTTGTAAAATTTTTACGACGAATTCCTCTTACTAGGATTTCTGTCTCCTTGTACAAACTTGCCTGTGTATAGGTCACTTTGTAATATAAATAAAATTTCATCTTTGAATCCAGATTTACTTTTACCCTATTTACATAAGCGAAAACGTCCATTGGTTGTGTTTGAATGTATGTATGCTTTTGAATATGATTGATGTTTACCAGAAATGCATAAAATGCAGTAATAGTATTTACTAAGGACGAACGAAGGTAGGAATTCAACAAAGCTTCGCCGGTTCATCCCACAAAACAATTACAAATCCCAAGCAGGGCAAATCTATCATTATAGATACTTCGAGTTACATCTCCCCTTGAATTTATGTCCATCTCTTTTAGAAGTACGACAAATGAAGACGAGAGGTTATAAGTACTATACTATCAAACGAAATGGGACCAAGGTCCTCATATTCTTCAGCAACGAATCGGGATTTATTTTCCCTAGCCAGCAGTTGTTATACAAAGATATCCAGACGTTTCAGGCTGCATGATTCATAAATACATCATTTACATCATACCATCACAAATGCATAATACATTTACTTAGATGCACCATGTCATACATGCATGCACATTGCATAAACTAACATTTTCTTTGCAGGACAGTTATATGCAGATAAAACAATATCAACAATCCACAACAGGTCAGAAATGATCTATACATTACTCAAGATGTCCTCGGAGAGTAGGTAAACGGTCTGTACAAAGATCCATTCCCTAATCCAGGATGTTTTCTGGAGATTTAATCCTGACACTCTTTTGTCCTCAGAGAGTAGGCAAACGGTCTGTACAAAGATCCATTCCCTAATCCAGGATATTTTCAGGAGATTTAATCCTGACACTCTTTTGTCCTCGGAGAGTAGGCAAACGGTCTGTACAAAGATCCATTCCCTAATCCAAGATATTTTCAGGAGATTTAATCCTGACACTCTTTTGTCCTCGGAGAGTAGGCAAACAGTCTGTACAAAGATCCATTCCCTAATCCAGGATATTTTCAGAAGATTTAATATATTTGTTTCTGAATAGTAGGCAAACGGTCTGTACAAAGATCCATTCCCTAGTTCAAGATATTTTCAGAAGATTTAATCTATTTGGTCTTGAATAGTAGGCAAACGGTCTGTACAAAGATCCATTCCCTAGTTCAAGATATTTTCAGAAGAATTAATCCTGATATTCTTTCGTCCTTGGAGAGTAGGCAAATGGTCTATACGAAGATCCATTCCCTAATCCAGGATATTTCCAGAAGAGATAATCGTCACGAAGATTTATTTCTACTGGTCTATTCAACAATTCAAACCATGTTGCATAAACAATTCATAGACGGCCTATACAAAGACCTAGTACTGATATCCAGTATCAACATCAAGATATTATCACCTCCTGATATTATGGATGGCATCTATAAGCCCATCTCCAGTTCTTCCAAGTGGCATCTTCAAGCCCACTTAAGCATATACAGCTAATCATCATTATTACTTTACGCATCGGCGAGTGCAAATTTTTGGGCTTTTGTGTTCAATCCCCTTCAACCTTCCAGGTCACGAATGGCACATATACCAATCTAACCCCTCAGGTTTCAGAAAATTGAATAGGGGCAGCTGTTGCACCCCAAAATTTGCCCTCCACAAGACAAGACATTGTGTACTAAGAGGTTCACAAGGTTCACAAGACATCTCATGAGATTTACAAAGTTCACAAAGTTCACAATTAGTCAGAAAGTTTGACAATTCCCTCAGACAATGCATCCTCCTAAGCAATGCATCTTAAACTAGGGTTTTGACTTTCATCAGGCTAAATGGACTTCCAAGACTTCAAGTGGGCTTCATAGAATCCTATATGTGTTCAAGAATCCCCATGTCAAGTTTCAATACTTTCCCAAAAGATACACTCAGTCAGATGATCAGATGGGTTAAAATCAGTCAAGGCAGTTAAAAAGTCAAACTGAGGTCAACTGTGGTCAAACCAAAGTCAAACTTCATGATTTTTTGCCAACATCAAGTATATGAAGTAAAATTCATCATTTGATCAAGCGTTGATCATGATTCATCAAGGATATTTCAGATCATCAAGAATCAAGAGTTTATAAATTAGGCTTTTCATAGGAAAAGTCAACTGAACTTTGACCAGCCATAACTTTCACATGCTTCATGAAACCTTTTCCATCCAAAGCTCATTTTGAAAGAAATTGAATTCTCTACAACTTTGTGTCTCACAAGCCAAGCCCAAAAATGCTTCATTTGGAAGGTATGAGCTAAGACATTATAGGTCCTTTTAAAAGTCAACAAAAAGTCAACAACTTTCAAAGAGCATAACTTGAGAATGGTAAATGATATGGACATAAGACCAAAGAGGTTGGTTATAGGACTCATTAAGCTTTCCAAAACGTCCAAGAACACCTTCATAGCATTAAAATTGAAGGATTTGTGCCCTTGCAAAGTTGGGAAATTTTTGGGAAGTTTATGAAGCAAATAAGGCCTTAAAACCAATTTTTGCTAAATGAGCCCACCAAATTGCCATCCAATCTTTACAAAATCACCAAGCACGACCCAACCCACACCTTTTCTGATTTTTTACATTTTATTTAATATTTATTTGAATTTTATTCATTAAAATACAAATTAAATCAAAATAAAATATGAAAGTCATATATTTGAAAGAGATTTTGATTCTAGAAGGTCTTAATGTTCATTTAAAGGTGATTGGTACCATATAATTTCAGATCATACAAATATAGCAAGGTAAGATCAAAGAAATTCAAGTTTTAATAACAAATCTTTTTCAATCTCATGAGGTCCAAAAGTCCAAAGGAGAGATCAAATTCTTGACCTAATTTTGTTATATGGTATATAAACAACACATAGCAATGCAAAAGGGACGGATTCTGAGCCTCAAAGAGCACTATCAAACTTCAAAATTTCATCCAAAAAATCAAATTTGGATTTCAAGCTAGAGGTGATTTCAAAGTGTTCTAACGGTTGCAATGCATTCTATGATGTTTATTGAACATGTCTGGATCATTTTCATCATCCCAAACACTACATAGACCTCTAACCGAATCATCATATTCCATTAAAACTTAGTTTTTTGATTTATCATGTTTATGCCTTCTAACTTGTTTTTGATTGTTGATTGTTGTTTAGAATAGTTCTTAGATTGATTCGGGATATTTTATTGTGAAATTCGAAGCCACAATCCCCATATGCCATGGTTAGGGTTCGCAAGCTCCGAATTGGGAATGGTGGTTTACATGCAATTTCGTCTCAAATTAATGGGATAGTTGGACCCTAGACACTCCATATGATTGATCTTTGGTGTTGGAATGAATTTATTTCTTGTCTAGCGTGGTTTTTTGATTTCCAGGTTTTGTAGTGACACTGAAAAACCGTCACTAAAAGCTTTAGTGACGGACAAACCGTAGGTAAAGCCTAATGCGACGGACAGAGCTAGGAGATGAAGTTTGGCGCGTTTCTGGAATTTGAAATTCTTGTTTAAAATATATTTTTTTCCTCAGGATACATAACATCAAGATGCTGATAACCCGGTGGTAGCAGTGTACGCTTGTGATGTACAAAACCTGGGTTCGATCCCCAGGTTATTCTTTTTTGCTTAAAATTTCTTTTATTTTGCAGGTTAATCATAAAACGATTGTTGCCCTAACCATTATCACCAGCGCGCACCTGGCCTGGTGGCAGCTTTGTTGGTCCAAGGGTGGAAAGGCCTAGGGCGTGGGTTCGATCCCTGCCCCAGGTAAGTTTTGTTTTCTCATTTTTTTTCCTTATTTATTTGTTTTAAATTAATCCAAATTATTTTTTTGCCATATGAAAAAAATTATTTTAATAACATGTAAATATATATATTAACTTCATATTTTCTAAAAGATCTCTAGTTTATTTCCTAAAACTTTAATCTTAGTTTATATTTAAATTAAAATATGTATATATTATTATTATATATTTATTTTTGTAAATAATCAAATTAATATTGTAATTTAAATTATAAACCCTAATTCTATCTTTAAAATATGTAACCCTAATTTCCAATCCTTATTTTTTATTTAACTTAAATATTAAACTTAATTAATTTTTTTTAATATCTAATTCAATAATTAATAATGTTTTCTTTGTAAATATTTATTCTATGATTTCTTATTATTATTCTCATTATATTATTTTCTTTCGAAAATTCTTTAAAAATGTTTATTTAATTTAAAAATATTATCTTCATTTGTATATATTTTATATTTGTGCTAACCTTTCTTTCTTATAATTATCTTATCACTAACCTTTATTTAATTGCTTATTTTATTATATAGTTATTATTTAATTGTTTTTATTATAATGTAACTGCAAAAGCGTTGTAATAGTCGTAGTTTATTGTTGTTTTATCGTTTATAAATATTCTTGCCATGGTTAGTAATTATAGGGAGTGATAACATGTTTGTAAATTTAAAATTAATTTAGAATCACTTATTTAATAAGATAAA
The DNA here is from genome assembly GCA_963966055.1 of Lathyrus aphaca. Taxonomy (NCBI): domain Eukaryota; kingdom Viridiplantae; phylum Streptophyta; class Magnoliopsida; order Fabales; family Fabaceae; genus Lathyrus; species Lathyrus aphaca. The sequence goes on from OZ014520.1 coordinate 446,485,972, forward strand.
TATACGAATATGAACACTCACACACGTAAGTCGATCTTTGATCGCCATCTCACACTTTCTAAGGTTACTCCTCATGTTGCCTAATTATAAGGTCAAGTAAGGTGTCTTAAAGCAAAGTCCCTTTTCATAAAATATCATCCAGTCCCTTCTAAGATTATAAGATCAAGTCCCTTTGAAGTTGCCTACGGTAAAAGATCTTGTCCCTTCGAATAAAAGATGATAAGTCCCTTCGTATTGCTAAGACACCTTACAGTTGCCTAAACACAGATGTCCCTTCACATGTCCCTTATAATATCCAAGGTAATGACTACATATTCCTTAATAATAGGGATAGTATTACCATTGAAAGAACATATAAGAACAGTAAAGATTTAGCATAGGGTAGGTTCCTCTTAAGTACTTGCTCACTTTTCTTCAAAATACTTCATTACATTTCACATTTCAAACAAATTTTCAAAACAAAGTCTTTATATACATCCATACGAGGATCATTATAAAGTACTTAGAAAATTTTTAAACACACACTACACCTTTCTCAAAACAATTTAAAGTGAGCTAAGTAACTAAGAGCCCATGGATAACCATGGGTATAAAGGGGGCTAACACCTTCCCTTTGTATAACCTACCCCCCGAACTCAAAATCTTTTTAAGGTCTTTCCTGTTCTTTTATGTCCTTTCCTTTTGGATAAAATAAAAGTCGGTGGCGACTCTTGCTATCCGCAACATTTATAGAAAGTTAGTTCTCCCACCGTGTTACAACACCAAACATGTATTTGTCAGAATTGAAATGCATCTTGCACTTTCGTGCCTGGTCGAAGATTTTATTTAGGTGGAGAGCATGATCGGTTTCCTCGTGGGATTTAACGATCATGTCATCCATATATACCTCGAGCATGTCTCCGATTTCTGCTTGAAAGACTTTGTTCATCATATGTTGGTATGTAGCGCCCGTGTTTTTCAGGCCGAAGGGCATTACATTGTAGTAATAGTTGCCCTATTCGGTCATGAATATGGTGTACTTCTTGTCGGTCATGGCCATAGGTATCTGATTGTACCCATAATAGGCGTCGAGGAACGACAAAAGTTTGAAACATGCAAAGTTATCTACCAACTTATCTATGTTAGGCAACGAGTAAGCGTCTTTCAGGAAAGCCCGAATAAGATCGGTATAATCAACACACATTCTCCATTTTCCATTACTTTCTTTGACAAGTATAATGTTTGAGAGCCAAGTGGTATACCTGGCCTCTGTTACAAATTTGGCCTCTAAAAGGTCTTTTACAACTTGTTCGGCCGCGATCACCTTCTCCTGAGACTGCTTTCTTTATCGTTTTGCGAGTGCTCGGACGACAGAATCTATGGCCAGGTGATGACATCCGACCTCAGGGTCTAGGTCGTGCATCTCCGCGGAGCTCCAAACGAACAAGTCAGCATTTTCCCTTAGGCAGGCCTTCGGTTGTTTCCTGGCGAGTTCGGGAAGATCAACTCCAATTTTGACTCCCTTGGAAGGATCTGCGCCCAGTGCTACCAGCTCGAAATCTCCATCAGGGACATGACGAGCAGAAGATGAGAGTTTTTCTACTACTTGTGATCGTTCCTCTTCCTCGGAGAACCTACTGTCGATGTTGACAAGGTCTACGCGAGGTAAGGTTTTTGGCTCCTCAGGTGTGTAGGGGATTACGACCTTGGTTGGCTTTGGTTTCGTTATGATGGAGTTGAGACCTTTAGAAGCAGCCTTGTAGAACCTACGGGCTACTTCTATGTCCCGTGAAGGGTAGCCACTTGTCCCTGCATGGTAAAATACTTCATCTTTAAGTGCACCGTGGAAGGAACTTCCATAAGCTCGGCTAACATCGGTCGGCCTAAAATACATTGGTATAAAGACAGGCAGTCTATTACCAGGAATTGTTCTTTAATGGAACCTGTTGTTTCCCATTCTCCAAAAGTAACGATCAGATTGACGTAGCCCCATGGTCATGAGACCGTACCATGGAAGCCCTATAAATATGAACCGACGTATGGTGTCAGGTGTGTCTCATTTAGTTATAAGGTCGCAAACAGTTGAGAGTACATGATGTCGAACGAGCTGCCCTGGTCGATAAGAATTCTCCGTACATCAAAATTCTCCATCTGAGCACGAACGAGGAGAGGGATGCTGGCATTGGGTGCCCCTCTTAAGAGATCCTCCTTGTATAAGGAAATGGGAGAGGACCCTCCACGGGGAGGGTCGAGGGTCGAATTCTGATTCGAGCTGGTGCTGATCAGCTGCTCGAATCATCGCTTGACGGATCCTACCGTGATCTTGTTTGGACCTCCCCCGGATATGACCATTGTAGAAGGAAAGGATTCCCACGGGCTATAAGCAGAAAAGTACGTTGGTCCAGTATATGGTTCAGGGACATAGAAATCTTTTGGTCGCGTTATACTCAGGGCGATCTGAAGATTTGTCTCGGCTACCGGCGGAGTTGCTTCTTTGGCCTTACGGGTTTTCTGGACTTCCTACCTAAGGGCATCTTTGGTTTTGGCAAACAGTTTGAGGTGGCCATCCCTTATCAGTATCTCGATGGCGTCCTTTAGGTGGATACAATCCTCCGTATTATGCCCGTGAGACTTATGGAAACGACAATACTTGGTCTTATTTGTGCCCGGTTTGTTCGGCAGTTGCTTCAGGAACCTGACCCCGACCTTTCTCAATTCCGATTTCGCGCATTCAAAGAGGATTTTCTCCCTCGATGTTGATAGGGGGTATAGTCGTGGAACATTCTTGCAGGTCCTTTGTGCCCCCATGGTTCACGGGAGCGTTCTTCCTTCCTTTTGTCGCTTCCTCAACGTGACGACGATGGGTTGTCGTGTTTGGAGGATTTGATATCATCGCTCCTCCGTGTATCTTGGGCAGTATTGGCTTCCTCCTTCTCTTCATATTGAATATAAGCTTGCGCCTTGAGGAGCAAAGCATCGAGCGTGGCCGACGTTTCTATATCAACAACTTTGCGGAAGTCACTTTGTGGTCGGAGTCCGCGTTTTAAGAGGTATTTTTTCATGTCGTCCATGGTCAAAACCTGGACTGCTTCTTTGTTAAACCTCTCAATGTATGCCCAGAGGGGTTCCTCTTTCCCCTGGAATATTTCTTCTAAGGACGCCTCAGTCATGGGGTGACATCTGGAAGTTGTAAAGTGTCGGGATAAAGTCCTCCCCAACTGTCTCCACGACGTGATGGAGTTGTAAGGGAGGCTTTAACCAAGCCATGGCTTCTTTACACAGAGTTATAGGAAAGAGATGGAACTTGATGGCTCCCCGCATGCCTCTATAATCCAACAGGGAATCTATGTTTTCAATATGCTCGTCGGGGTCAGTTGTACCATCGTACGTTCCCAAAGGAGGAGGTTTTTCCAACCCCTTTGGGAGTTTTGTTGACATGATTTCCTCAGAAAGAGGGTCACGAGGCTCATCCTTGTCACTGGAAAACGGAGTTAGGGAGCGGGAATGATTGTTGTGGTGTCTGTGGGGGGAGACCTCGACCGACGTCTGGTGCCATCGGGGGATGGTCGGGTGTCTTGCTGAATATTTCTCCGCATCTTCTTGGTTTGTGGGGACTTATTTCGCTGAGGAGAAGAATGAGTCCTCTTCCTGATGGAACCAAAGGCTTCTGGTTATTGATCTCTTTTGTATCGAAGTGAGCGGCTGCGAGATCGGTGACGCCTCCTCGCTTGAGACGGAGATCTGGCGCGTCTTGAGTTTTCAAGAACGTCCAATCTCTCGCTTTGTTGTAGAAGAAGGATGTTGATGGTGTTGGCCGCCTCGACCAATGCCACCAGAGTTGGAATTGATCCTTCATGGATAGGGATCAAAAACAAGCTAGTGGGAGTAATCTTTGGCTGGTGAGACGGCTCAGGTGATAGAGAGGCTATCCGTCCTTCTTGAAAGTGATCTGGCTCTCCGAGAGGAGGGTTGTTAGCATCATTGTCTCTCTGCTTAACAAGGATATTGTTGGTAGCACGGGAAACAGTGAAATCCTCTTGGCCAGCCATTGGAAGGAGTGTTGAGAAAGAGAAGTTTTGATTTTCACAAAATTAGGAAGTGAAAACGGGGAAAAGGATTCCCACAAACAACGCCCTGATCGTACCTATAGATCAGACTCCAACGGTTACTGACGTAGACTTTCAACCTTGCTCGTGCAAAATGAAAGGTGGGGGTGTACCTGCAAGGTACTCCGATGCCAAAGTAAGAATGGGCAAGAGAGCAAACAGTACGAGTATATTCGGGGAGAAAATTGAATACCTGACCCTCTCAAATGAGAGGGTTTATATAGAGGACCCCCAGTGCATGGCATATGGTTCTTATTTGGGCATGGATAGTGGATCTTACTAAATAAGTAACTGCCAGAACTAAACCATTGGACGAGTATCCTGGTCATAATGATATGTCGGGCATTGGGCTATGCGAGCAGAATCTGTCCTGGTCGGATCTGGGTGGTCCTTGCCGCGTGTGGGTAGGGACCATGAACGGGGAGAAACTCCGAACGACCTCACGGAGGAGATCGTGATAATGGATCCCTTTGGTCTTGGGTCATTGGGAAATCTTATAGATTGAGAGGTTTGGGCCCAATCTAGTCGTTGGCCCAGTCCATAACAGTTATCAACCATAAAGTTTAAGAATGACTTGTTGGGGAAGTAAATTTTGTAGGCACATGCGGGGTATTAGCTCTTTTCAGAGGATTACTGCCGACTTTGAGAGAGGATTGTCTGAGATGCATGTCCTAGATCCTTGATCTTATTATGTTATGGTTTGATGTAAATGTTATGCATTGCATGATGCACAATGATATATATGATGTGATTGTTTAGAATTTTGATGCAAATGTTTTGTATTTATGGTGATGATTGATATGATTATATTTGATGACATTCTTACTTTCAGGAAAGAATGCTATTCATGATGCATGTCATGCATGTGACAATGCAAATGATTGGAGATGTTGGAGATAGTTTTTTTTGTAGTTGCCAAGAATATTGGACTTTGGGAAGATGCCACTCCATGGGTGGACTTTAGAGGTATGCCAGTGACATTGGACTTTGGAAAAGATGCCACTCCACGGGTGGGATTTAGAAAGGTAACATCATCAAAGGGTTGATGGATTCACTAGGGAGTGACATCGTCAAAGGGTTGACGGAAAGGAAAGTTCAGGTAACATCATGAAAGGGTTGATGAAATGGATTTCACTACGGAGTGACATCCTCAAAGGGTTGACAGAAAAGAAAGGTTTTAGGTATATCATCACCAAAGGATTGGCGGATTTACTAGGAGGTGACATCATCAAAGGGTTGACGAAAAGATAATCTTCAGTTAACATCATCAAAGGGTTGATGGAAACGACTTCACTAGAGAGTGACATCATCAAAGGGTTGACGGAAAAGAAAAGTTTTCGGTATATCATCACCAAAGAGTTGGTGGAATGGATGTGTTACAGAATATTGCCATCAGAGGGCTGATGGAAAATATTATCATCATCAGAGGGCTGATGGACAAGAAAAAGGCTATGATATCATCACCAAATAGTTGATGGAATGGATTATGTTATGTATGCATACAATGCATGTGCAAATGCAAGCAGGTAATTAATTTTACGAGGGTGCCAACATGGTGGACTTTTAGAAGGGTGCCACATCACGGGTGGACTTTTGAAAGGTTCCAAAACACGGTTGGACTTTTGAGATGTTCCAAACACAATTGGACTTTTGGCTTTCTGGTAGTTTCCACTGTGGTGGACTTTTGGGAATTATGAGGGCGCCAATAGAATTGGACTTTGCCTTTTTGGTGGTTGCCAATGAAATTGGACTTTTTTAGGGTGGTGGAGGGTATTTGACTTCTCGAAACTTGAAATCCAACGATGCTTTGATCGGAGGATGGATGCGACCATTTTTTGTGTCTCAAGTATGATCCATTGCTGAAGTTGTAAGTCTGAGAGAACTTCAACTCCTTTGATCGATGTTTCAAAATGACTTACAAATGAGCATAGAGACATAATCAATGCATGTTGTAAGTCTATAAGGACTTCAACTCCTAATGCATACTTTTATAACTACCTTGCCCCAGTCTATAAGGACTTTGAAGGAATCTTCTTTGAATGGAAGCCTTGAGAATGACTGTACCATGACCTGGCATGTTACAAATTTCCCCAGTATCTGGGTCTCATGGGGAATTTCCCATGTCTTAGCCTTTGGGAGGACTTGGCCCAAATTAACTGATTGCTTGAGTGATCTGTCCCAAATAGGCTGATAGTTGAGATAATCTTCTTTTACGATCCACTAATGCTTGGAGATTTTATTTCTTACCAACCAGTTTTCAGGTCAACATGGTCATTAAAAGTCTTGCCCCTAATTAGGAGTGATCTTGATTCGAGTCAACACCAATGAGTGCTCAAGTTCCTATTTGACTTTACTTTGTTGGAATTTCTTTAGATGCCAAGTATTGGCTTGCAATTAAAGCTTGTTCATTCAGAAATGGTTATTTTAATGCAAGGTTCCTGCGAGTTTTTAAAATATCATTTATTTGAATGATGTGATAGTGTGTGACGAATGGATCAATTATCCAAACGTAATGTTGATTCAAGTGGTGATTTGTGATACAACAAGGAAAATATTAGCAAATCTTTTAGGAGTCAGTTTACGCAACCTTGCTATAGTATGCTTTCAGAATAAACCCTGCCTCAATTAGGTCTTTTGTGGGTTGTATCGTGGTCTGATTCACGGTTTATGAAACAAAGGATATAAGGCTCAAAATATTTGTGTATCCACCCCTCTTTGTGATGTTCTCCAGTCCTACAGTTCAGCTAATCGACACCCGCCTTCGTCTTAGCATTGTAAGAGTGAAGATGAATACTCAAGGTTTGCTTGCAATGGCAGTCATCTTTATTTGTTCTCCTTTGATGTCAACGACCCTTTGATTCTTGATGTGGTAGTCACATGATCTTTGTTTTGTCTTTTGTAGAGGATTTGAGCTTTTTTTTCTTCTTTGTCTTTGTTTGTTGATCTGTAACTTTGTCTGGACTACTTTTTGAAGCGTTTGGTCCGCCGGGATTTTCTATGATTATTATTTTTTGTCTTTTGTTGAATGGTTGTGACTGCCAAGCTATTGGTTTATGGTTCCTTTGATGGAAAGTCTCGTCTTGCAATTTGAAGGTGTAGTCCGGTTAGCTAAACAACTACCCTGCCCCTAGTTAAATGTAAGGGTTTTTAATATCCGAAATAAACTCCTACTTCTAGGCTCGAAGTGGTTGTCTAGGGATTAAATCCTTATCTCTCTAGTTTTTGGGGGTTTGAAACAATGCATGTACATCATCAACAAGGTTCTTTCCAAAAGCACGTTATCAACAATTATGGGTATTTCATTTTCGTCATCCTCCCTCAAATATTTGCTAAAACAACAATGTGATAAAGGGAGTGGAGTGATTTTTTTTTTGTGATTTTTGTAATAAGTGGGAAAATGTGAGTGAATACGAATGGATTCGTTCAAAACATGCATGTTCATTACATTAATATTACCATTTATTAACAACAATGTCTAAAAGCAAGTAGTGCTTAGCAGAAAAGAAACTACAAATGCAAAGTTATGATATGAGCTAAAGATTTCCAGTGTTAAGGAACTGGGCTTTGATTTGCTGTTGGGAAGCTTTCTTTCAGAATTGCTCTTCAAGATAAGTTTGAGAACCATCTTTGCATGTACTCTCAACAGATTCTTCCATGACATGGATTGAGGAACCCACCTGATTGTTGATTTGAATTCCTTGAAGTGTGAATGAGATTAACTTCCTGGAGTCAAGTAGAGTATGAACCTTGCTCTTGAGTACATTACAGCCTTCAGTTGAGTTCCCTAACGCTCCTATGTGGTAATTACATTGGGCATTAGCGTCAAACTCTGGTGGATATGGAGGACTCATTGGATCCACTTCCTTTGGCACTTTAAATCCACTTTCAATCAAACATGGAAGTATTTGACTGCATGGCACTAGAAGAGGAGTAAAATTACTTTTTGGCTTTCTTGGCCTTTATCGAGAGTGCTGACGATGAGCGTTCTGACGTTGGTATGACTTTTGAGGAGATCCTCAGTTTGTTGGAGGATATTGACCATATGAAGGGTTGTGCATCAGATATAGGAATCCAGAAGGTGGGTACTGTTGATAAGGCACTGGAGGTGGAACTTGTGGAGCTTCCAAAACTGCATTAATTTCCTCCTCTTGTTCTTCCTCTTGGGAACTGACAACTGATTCACTCTCATTAGTCTAGACGTCTAAGGTGTCTTGTGCTTTTCTAATCTTGAGTAGGCTCTCGATTCATTCTCCCAGTGACACCAATTGTAAAAATCCAGGAAATGAACTTCATATCATCCTCTTGATGTATGGACTTTGCAAGGTATCCATGAATAGACCAACAAGTTCTTTCTCTAAGATTGGTGGTTGTACATGAGCAACAAACTCTCTCCATCTTTCGGCATACTTTCTGAATGATTCGTCGCTCTTTTGAGAAAACCCTTGCAACTGCATGCGGTCGGGAGCCATGTCGAGATTGTAGTCACACTACTTCATAAAAGCACCAGACAAGTCCAACCATGTCTGGATGTGGCTACTCTTTAGCTTCATGTACCAACCCAATGATGCTCCATTCAAACTGTCTTGAAAACAGTGAATCGTCAGTTTATCATTCTTAGTATGAGTGGTCATCTTTCTGCAGAACATCACCAAATGATTCTTTGGACAAATATCTCCTCCATACTTCTCAAAATTTGGAATTTTGAACTTTGGAAGGATTTCTATGTCAGGCACTAAGCACAAATCAGAAGCATTCAGACCAAAAGCATTATGTCCTTTTAAGGCTTCAAACTTCTCTTCCAACACACGACATCTTTCAGCAAACTCAGGATCTTGAGGTCGTTTCGTGTTTACCACCAAGTTTGACCCTTTGGAATTTGGCATGGATAATGAAAAACTATTATACTCCATGGCGTTAACTGATGAAGAATTCTCATCTTGAACAATACGACGTTGTTGTGCAACAGAATTCTCAATTGTCATTCGTTGAATGTTGTCCTCTCTTTTTTCCAAGGCTATCATGGCCTCCACAAGTTGGTCCAACTGTTTTTTTCATTGAGTCCATATCTCCTCTTAACATAGCATGGCTTTGCTCCAACTGATCCATGATCCTCAAAGCTGCTTCAAGTATGATACAAGTGTCGAGAAATCAACTACGGCTTATGGACAAAGGATGCATGAGTTTTTTTGTTTTTTTTTTGTTTTGGAATGAAATGAAATGCATATGGTATGAAAATGAAAGGCCAGATCTAGGATCAAAGGACCAGAGTTACGGGATTTCAGAAATCTGAGGTACGGATGGAGGATACTTTGATTGCTCTCCTCACAAGGAGCTCACCGGGTAGGCTCTACAATTTTAGGAAACCCCAAAGTTAACAATCCATATGACTGTTCATCACACACGCCATAAGCATGACGGTTGATTGACTCCCTTATGAATCTCGTTTGGGTGAGATCTTCGTATCGACAACCCACGAGATTAAATTTCTCGGGAGCCCATACTACGCGACCATTGACATAAGGTTTAAACAAAGGCCTCAGAGTTATGGACTTTTCTCAACTGTTTGATGCACATGTCAGCTTTTGACAGTCAATAAACTCCATCAAGAAAGTCTATTATGAGTGAGATCTTTGTATCGACAACCCACGAGAGCAAATTTCTCGGGAGCCCATACTACGCGACCATCAACCCTTTGTTTCGGAAAAAAATGTTTAGGATTATAAAGGTCCTTAGAGTCAATGACCCTAATGAAAAAAAAAACTGAGCACACACGCCAGAAGCATGACGGTCGTCAGTATTCTCATTAGAATCTACTCCAAGTGAGGTTTTCATATCGACAACCCACGAGAGCAAATTTCTCGGGAGTCCATACTACACAACCTCTCTAACTTATGTTTATACTCGTAAGCACGGGTATAGAGCCTTTCCCTCAAGTTTCTTTTGCAATCAAAGTATCGATCCAATAGTATCAAGGAATCACAAGATAGATTATGGAAAGTGGTAAATAAAGCGATAGAATAAGAAAGTAATACATAAAGGTAAACATCCAAACAAGCGTGGAACCACCTATATTAGGCTTGACTTGCATAGGGGTGAACCAGTTCCCAGCAGAGTCGCCAGCTGTCGTACCTCGAAAAATACGATCCTCGCGAATGCGGTCGCGGCTGGGCTGAAATGAGAGTCGCCACCTAATTTTGTTTATTCCCAAAGAGGGAAAGGATAAATATAGATAAAACCACCAAGAATGGATAAGACAAGGTCGTCACAAACCATTGCCTGGGTTCGGAAGTCGGTTATGCAGGGGGGAGGTATTAGCACCCCATACATCCATCGTACTCGATGGGAACCATCTAAGTTGTCACGCGTGAATGGATGTTTATGCCTATGAAGTACTTGCTAAACTAAGGGGATTATTGATCCTAGGGACTCGACAAGGATTGAGATCCTCGTGCCTACGTATTCTCTCGTGCAATGGGAAAGTCAGAGTTTCGTAGTTCGGCCTACTACGGGTGATTGATGTTGTTTTTATTACCTTTCTTCCATGAAATGATTTAGGAGTCGAATTACACTAAAGACTATGGGTAGAGGTGATTATTACGAACCATCAAGCCAAGCATCTTGCGACGGAATAATCAGAGCGAGTAACAAGATGCTCATTATCCTCCTTCTACCACTTAAGGCTCGTGGCGTACAATTCTTCTCATATTATTAATGTTTTTTATTACCTAAAACCACTTAAAGTTGGATCAAGGGTTTAGGTCTAAAGTGACGTTTTGATTTTTGAAGGTTGATGGCGAGACACGATGTGCTCGACTTACAGGTGGATGCAAGTGGAGGTTTGTTTGTCTGGTTTGTTAGCGAGGCATAATGCGCTTGGCTCGAAAGGTTAGGATTCCACTTGGTGTTGGACCAAGGGTTTGCAAAAGAAGAATGAGATCGAACCTAGTACCTAAGGGTGCTCATAGCAAACGAAATCCAAAATGAGGAAAAGTAAAATGCATACAATGGGATGGGGAGAGGGATATAAAATAAATTACACGGGATTACACAAAATAAAAGGGTTCATTGTATTTTCCCAAGAGGAAGCATGTGTGAAGTGTTTTAAACTATTCGAAGGCGTTGTACATGAGATTAAATCGAAAGTGTCGCAATGTAGCTCTTTAATTATCTTAGAATCGATTCAATGTTAGAATCATTATATGAGAAGTCGAGTGAAAATTTAAGCATCCATACGATTCACGAAAGCACAATCAATTTATACTCCGAAATTGAAATGCAAGGAAATTGATCAAATAATCAACTTATCAAAGCTTTAATATATAAATTAAGTAAATAACGAAAAGTTTAAATTGGAACAAGTAACCAAATAGAAATAGTGAACACCTCACATGACATAGATATGACCTTGGACATGGAGTAAAAAAAAACTTGGGCCTAAAAAAATTTGATTTATCCCACTAATAGATTTATATGTTATTAATCTATATATTACTAAAACATTAGCAAAACAAAATTGAAATGTGGAGAAAACTATATCAGCGCCCCACTTTTCAAAGGAAATCACAAAAACCATTTTTACAAATAATAAAAACAAAGGCCAATGTAATGAAGCCACATGGCATAGGTGATAAACCTTAATTAATTCTAACATGAATAGTATCGTAGTGTGTAATGAAACAAGTTATATTATCATAATGTGAAATAAATAAAAAAGAAGAAAGAAAATAAAAATTTATAGTATCATAATGAATGTACTATGTGCATCATAATACTGTTCATCAAACTCACTCAAACGCACATGTAAACAAAAATCTTTAAAGTTTCAAAATGAACATAAAATGGTCATACGCCCAGCATGAGCAAAACATAGCAACAATGGTGCCAAGAACAATAATCATTTAAGAGCCATCAAACCCACCATACAGACTTGAAGCACATAACAATAACATCCATATAAACTTGTCACACATGAAAACAAATGCAAGAAACATGTTATGCAACTAAAGATCTTATAAGCCAAAAGATGGTGTATGCCAAGAAACAATATAGAGCACAAGAAGCAGCAACATATGGTTTAAAACATTTCAACACCGAATATTAAACATCTCACAATCATAAAAAACTAATTACCAAGAAAGCAGATTGTGTCGTTGTTGTTGTTGTCCAAAATAGAGTCAAAGTTTGTGTATGATGGATTTCCGACGAAGACTCATATGCAGTGCGAAAATAGTTATGGTTGTGGTTACATTGTTGCTGCTAAACTTAGTCGTTTTGGTGCAAGATGATAGTAGCTGTGTGATGTGTTGCTATTCGAACCGTGTAGTGTGCAAGGAGCCAAGTTAAGCAACATCGGTGGTGTTACTCCCTTGTGAACTTGCGTCCCAATCTCGCAGTTTCGATCTTCCTAAATACTCTTCTCTCATATTTTCGAATATATCGCGGCTCGTCTCGCAACAAGCTTGTTGTTGTTCGCTTCAAAAGTAATAATGTAACAAAGCGATGGTGGTCAAGCAAGCTAAAGGTGGTGTTATATTTGTCAAAAGAACCTTCTCATGGTGGTGATGCGAGAGGATTGTTTTATCAGGAGGTTGATGTGAAAAAATGGTGAGAAACACATTTTTCGTTTATGGATTCTCATGGTTGGGTGTGTTTGAAGGTGAAGGTTATAGAGAGAATGGAGATGAAGTATGAGTTTATGGTGGCGGTTATGCGACTCGCAGAAAGTTATATCGTTATGAGATTGAGCATGTTATTATGAGTGAAGACACAATGAGTTGTGTGAATAAAAAACAAGGATGAATACTCGACTCGTGTGAAGGTATGAAGGAGCTTGTATGGGGATGAAGTAATGGAGAATCATGGTGTATGTTGTTGTTATTGAAAATCACAGCGAGTGAGAAACAAAGGTGAGTAAGTTATGCTGGAAATAGGAAGTGGTTGTTGTGATGGTAAATTAAGTGTGCATATCAGTTTATAAGGGTGGAGGTATGGTGGTTAGTATTGGTTGTTGGAAAATAATGAAAGTTATGAAGTTATTTTGATGATGGTGATGGAAAATGCAGGACAAAGAGAGAGTATCATAATTCTTTCTATTGTTCTTTTCTTTTCAACCAGAGAGAGTTTTTTCCTGATATTGCTGAGTGATGAGTGAAAGTGGGTAATAAAGGTGATGAATAGAAATTGAGAGTGGAAGGATGTGAGTGATAGTGGTGGTTAATAAAATGTGATTTTCATAAATAAAAAATCGTGAGAGGAGAGAGAGGATCTTTGGTGTGTGATTTTTGTGTGTAGTGAATGGTTGTAGTGTGTCATACAAGAGTGAGTGGATGGAGTAAAAATGAAACGAAATCTTCAGCTTAGTGTGCCACATGGGATCACGTGAAATCGGAAATTAGTTGTCAATGTAAAATAAAAGGGAATTCAATGCAACAACTTTATTATTATCTTCTTCTTTTTATTTTAGAATAATGCAACTTAAACTTAAAATTAATTAAATAATTAATTCAAATCAATTATTTAATTAATTTTATATAATTACAATTATTATTTTGATTAAAAAAGCAAGTGATTACGGATAAAATTCGAGAGTGAAAGTACCCGAAAAATTAAACTAGATGTTGTAGGAATCTATGTTTATATTCTTGCATTTCTTCTCTCTTTTGATTTGTAAGACATGTATCCCTATGGGGAATTTTGTTACTCTTGCCTTGAAGGTTGTTTTATGCTATGCAGATTTTGTTCAGTTCCTTAATTTCTGTATGCACTAATACCTGGTCGTTCAAAGCCATCTGAATATGAATACCTTGCAAAGAATCCTTCTCAAAGAATCAGTTCCCAAAACCATATAGGTTGCTTTATTAAATATCGGAACTGGGAAATTATTGACCTTGAGATGGGAAACACAGACATTTTCATCATATGCATATCACCCTTTTCTTTGTTTTGCAGGTACAAGTTCCGGGTTTCTAACGTGTCTTCCCATTTTAGGCACTATTGTTGCAAAGAGAGTTCACATATACCCGACCAAGGAGAATCGAGGAAGAATCATGGATCAAATGCAGACAGAGCTTATGGAACTGTGCAAAAGAATGGATCAGTTCATGAATCTGATGACTGGTATGCACCAGAATTAGGAGAGGATCAAAGAAATGGTTGAAGGGACTGATGGCAATGGTAATGGTACTAGGAAGGGTAATGTTACTAGGAATGGTAATGGTATAGGTAACAGAGGAGGCCCTGAAGGTGCTGGCAATGGAGGAGGTCCTGAAGTTACTAGTATTCTTGTTGTTACTGGTGGCCCAACTGAGGTCTTTATGGATGGTCAGGAGGACCAATTCACTCTTCTTGAGGGTGAGACGGGTAATCAGAATGTTGATATGCATCGTCAGTGTGACGAACTGGAAGAGCATATCCATTCAATGCATTCACAGAGTACTATAGGCTTCAATGTTGCTGATTTGGGGTTAGTTCCTGGGTTGAGAATCCCACACAAGTTCAAGGCTCTAACTTTTGACAAATATAACGGCTCCACCTGCCCGAAGACTCATCTCCAGGCCTATGTCGAGAGAAATGTTTCCCATACTGACGATGAAAAGTTGTGGATGTATTACTTCTAAGATAGCCTCATTGGGGAATCTCAAGAGTGGTACATGAAGCTCATTCGGGTGTCCGTTAGAAACTTGAAGGAACTTGTTGAAGCCTTCGTAAAGCAATATCAATATAATATGGACATGGCTCCTAACCACACTCAATTGCAAAGCATGTCCCAGATGTTTAAAGAAAGCTTTAAAGAATACACTCAGCGGTGGTGTCAGTTGGCTGCTAGGGTTCAACCTCCTCTGTTGGACAGTGAAATGGAAGACATGTTCATGGGAACTTTACAAGGAGTGTTCATTGACCGTTTTGCTTCGTGCTCAACCACAAAGTTTACAGACCTGGTAATTGCTGGAGATAGGGTCGAGAATCTGTTGAAGATGTATAAGATTCAAGATGTAGGTGCAAGTAGCTCGTCTGGAGCTAGAAAACCATTTGCTGGACCTCGGAGGAGGAGGGAAGGTGAAACTAATGTTGTGTACGACATAGGAAGAGGCCATGGTCATCGTAATCAATATGATCAAGTGGCTGCTATCATTATTCCATCAGGGCCTGATCCATAGCAGTAGCAGCAACGTACTCAATATAACAATCCACAGAGGCCATATCAGCAACGCCAACCCATGCATTCTAACCATAACTTTGATGACATCCCTATGACCTATGATGCTCTCTTGCAGAGATTGTTGGATTTGAACAAGGTACAACTTAGAACCCTTGCGCCACCAGTTGGCAATCCTCCCCCAGGATATGATGCTAATGCACGTTGTGCATTCCATTCAGGCGCTCCAAGTCACTCTACAGAGAAATGCAGAGCTCTGTGTCGCTCCCGGGATTTTCATCCTAGTACAAACGCGAAAGTGGCGCGGAAAGGTTAGAGTCGCCAGCCAGACATTTTTATCCCAAAGAAATGGGAAAGGTAATGTTGCACAAACCTGAGGAAGAAAGAAAGGACAAGGTCCTGCGAACCAAAGATCTGAATTCGAGAGTCGGTTACGAACTGGGAAGGTATTAGCACCCCAGATCGTCCGTCGTACCCGACGGGATCCACGCTTGCTTGTTTGTTTCAAAGGGTGAGAAATAAAGAATGCTGCTGAATAAAACCGCTAACTGGAACTGGAATGAAATGAGAAATGAACTGAAAGAGAATGGAAAGAAAGAATGGGGAAAATGTAGGGAAAATAAAGAATGTGCTCGAACGGGCCCTACCCCGCTGCCTACGTACCTCATCGGGATAATGAGGATCAGAGTCGACGTAGTTCGCCTAACTAAGGCGGGAACTATTTGTTTGTGTTTTTTACAGCTGGAACTGCGTATGTCTATGCTCAGGTGTTGCAGGCTCGTCTGGTACGAGTGCGTTTACCGTCTTGCATGAAAGACAAATCGCCGCGAGTTCGCGTTGTGAGTGAATGAGATGAGAAGAGAAGTTCCCGCAGGATAGTCGCTTATTATTTGTTTTTTGGCTTTTATGAGAAGTGTTTTGAATTTGTTTGTGAACGGTTTTGCACTAAGACTTATCCATCGCGGGAAGTATTTACACCTCGCCCCGAAACAGGACGCGTATAAACACTCCGCAACAAAGTCTCGTGTCGTACATGATTGTTCGGTTTTTATTAAGTGTTTTATTGCTTTTCTTTTTGAGATGAGAAAGAAAGACTCAAGTTGATAAAAGGAAAAATCTAAGGGACTAAGACTCAATCCTAATTTATTTATTTATTTGCAAAGTGGTCCTAATGGTTAGTGAGGTTTTCTATTCCTAATGGAAACTTAAAAACTACTAGAATTCAACTTACTTCTTAATGAAGTTAAGTTGATTCTAAGAACAAGTGGGGAAACCTATTAAAGTTGTAAGATCAAGATAAAGCAAAACAAAGAAATTAAACATAAGGAATAAAATTCTAAAAAATGCCCTAAAGGCATGAATTAAAAAAAATAGACTATTTATTTATTCTACCTCTACATGGAAATGAAATTCAAGCCTAAGTACTAAATCTAAGCTAAACCTAATACTCATTCTAAAAATTTAATTGAACTAACCTAAGTCTAAATTAAATTCTATGACTAAACTTAAACTACACTATTATTTTTATATTGAATTTTATTTTCTTTTAATGGCCTAAACTAAGGGAATTATGCATAACTAGGCCTAAAACTAATATTCTAAAAAATATTAAATCTTCTAGAAAAATTATGAAACTTAAACTATGGGGCCCTAACACTATCTAAAATATTGTGCTAAGAGGGATTCTAAAAAATCTCATTTTTTTCTATGCTTAACAATTAATTATTTCCAGCCAAGAATTAAATACTAATTCCTAAGGATTATACCATTAAAACCTAAGATAAAAGCTCCTAAAAATTCCATAAAAAATATCCTAAGAACTATTATGAGTCCTCTAATTACAGAAAAAAGAATGGCTCTAAAAGGTTGCTGGAAGTTACTTAAATAAAATGAACAAAATTCAGCACAATTAAAAAGAAATTCAATAAAGCTAATTAAAAGAAAAATTCAGAATTAATTCAGAAATAAACAAATTCCAGAAAATAAAAATATCACAAATTCCTAAAATGACTTATTAAGCTACTTAAATTTTTGAGGAATTTTATAGTGCTTTCTACTATTTTTATTGAATTTAATTTGAACTATATTAACTTAAAAAACAAATCTAAAGGGGGGGGGGTTCACAAAGGAATTTATTTAGTTCTAATTTTACTGGGCTTAAGAATAGAGGTGTGAGTAGTAAAGGGGTCTTAGGCCCACTACGCAGGATTATGGGGAGGTGTAATAAGCAGATTTTTAGTTCATTTTTTCTGTGGGCTTAATGATGGAGGGGTGTTAATAGCGAAATATCAAGGGCCTACCGGACGGTGACACGTGTCACCGCCGGTGTGGCCGGAATCTAGAAAAAAAAACTGATCCTATCTCTTTGATTTTTTTGAATTTGAAACAGTGCATTAATTGGATTTGATTGGGATTATCTGCGGATTAATGCCTTTCATTATTGTTTTTCTTATAATTAACCTTTCATTAATAGTCCCTTAATTAAAACTAATTGTTTTTCTTATAATTAAAAGAAAATTGAAAACTAAGATATGAACAAACACAGGAAACAAAGTCCAAACCCTAAAACCCAATCTCATCCCTCTTCCGCCGTCGAACACCAACAACTCCAAACCCTTCTTCGTCACGCCACCCTCTCCTCGAATCATCGGCGCATCCTTTCTTCTTCTCCCGGACCAAACACATCCTTATCCATACTAATCTAAACACTATAGTGTAAACCTTCATCTCCATTTCCCTCCGCAAACGCCATCTCAATCATTCACTTGAAACCAAGAACAACAAGCAAACACGCCACACAATTTCAAACACGAGATATGAACTCGTACCTTGTGAATCGAATCTGTACCGTCGTCGTCAATGAGGAAAACGCAATTGCCGCTTCGATGCCACTACTGTGTTGATTCCAACGAAGGCGTGATGACGAAGCTTCCTCTTGTCCCGCCGCCGCCGTAGTGAAACTCCTTTTAGGTACACGCTTAAATTCACTTCCTCTTCTTGTTATCTGAAGTTCGATTTCTTGTAGTATTGAAGGATTGCACGAATCATTGTGAATCTTGTTGTAAATTGTTGAGTGATTCTTGCAGCTATATGGACTTGCTGTGACTCCTGACGCAATCCACGGGCACTGGTGTTAGCAGCTTGTTAAAGGTATGGTGAGAGTCTTGATGCGATTGGTGATGGAAGCCTGAATGTGATGCCGATCGGTTGAAGATGGAGGGGGATGAATATGCCGTGACTTTGGAATTGTAGGTGATGGTTGGGATGGATGAAGCTGTGAGAGGAATTGAAGGAAGAATGGTGATGAGATGAATGAATGTTGAACCCCCAAATTGGAGAGGTTGGTTCTGTTTTATAGCCGAAGAAACAAGGATTGTTCTAGAATTCTCCAGGTAAACTTTGTTATGATTCAGTTAGAATCAACTGAAATCTGTTAGAAGTTGGTTAATTCAGTTAGTTTTATTTTTAGGATCTGATTCTGTTATGCACTGCTATTGGTTTCTTCTCTTTTGGTTTTCTGTTATGGTTTTAACTTAACAGTTAGCTATAAATTTGTTGAATTCTATTATGAAGTTTCTCTTTTCTTTTTGAATTGTGAAAAGTTAGTAAAAGGTTAGTTAACTTTCTGTTGTGATTTGGTTAGCTTCACATCACTTTCCTTTGCTGATATTATTCTCTTTTGTTCTGTTGCGAGTTTTCTTTTGCTTCTATACACACTCTCAAGCTCATCACAAATACAACTTGATTTCCTGCAGGCTTGATTCGAGAACCCTTGAGTTATTATTGTGCTGCACTAAGTTCCCTGTGATGATGATGCAAGTTGAAACTCACTGGAATTTTCTGAACTCCATTTCTCGGACATTTTCCATGTGCCATAAGTGCTATGATAGGATTTGATTTCTAATTCAATTATGTTATGCTTTTTTTTTGTTTTGCCGGCTCTAAAAGGTAGTTTGAGGAAGATAATTAGCAGAGAGTTGAGAAGATTGAAGATGGATTAGTGGACTAGTGATTGGCGAAACTTGAAAGAGAGGTTGGATGATTCAAAGTGAAGATTCGGGTTGAAGGTTTTGTAGGTGAAAATTAGTGGTTATGTTCAAGTTTTGTTAGATAAGGAAGAGGCCCCTTTCTTTTAGTTCTGTTTCTGTATTATTTTTTTGATATATCAGTTATAAAACTGAATTTTTCCTTCTGGTTGTAACTGGACTGCACTTTCTGTTAATGATTATATCATTGTTTAAACTAAGTCTCCAAACATGCCAAAACAAAAAGAATCCAAAGCATTCCTCTTCTCCTCCCTTTTTCTTAAAAATTTGGATTGAATCTTAGGTGACTATTAGTAATAATAAGTATAAATAAAAAAACAAAAAGATGGAACAGGTTTGGGCTTACAATGGGCTTTGGAATTAATTCTAGAGATTAATTCAAGTATGAAATTAGAATGAATTTGTAATTGGATTGGAGCTAAAAACAATATGAATTTAATCACAAAATATGACTTGGTTTTGAATTATGACTTGGTTTTGAATTTCTTTCAAGGTAGTGTTCAAAAATGGAACAAAAAAAGAATTTTAGTTAGGACAAATATTTGGTAATTGATTTGATGGTTTAGAATGGTGATATGAAATAAATTTGGGCTAAGAAAAAAAAATGGTTATAAGAGGTGATCTTGATGATAGCAGGAAAAGAAATATTTGAAATATGGTTTTTACGGGCTAGAGCAAATCCAACTTATTCTTAATGAATCCCCCAAACTTCGATAAGCTTCAACATTGAACCTCATTGACTTCTACCACAACAAACAAGCAAACGAGAGAACCATAGTAACTTGCTTTTCTTATGAGTCCACCATTAGATCTCCTATACCATGAACATCATGATACCTCGATATGAAACCCTGAAACTCAGTCTCCATTAATTAACATCAACAAAACAATGTCAGAGATAGGAATCTATGATCAAACTTGTATTGAGTGTCCCCCGATGAAGCAAATAGCTTGAGTTGTTAACATGAATAATGTCATAAGCATCAGACACTCCCGAGAAATCTTGAAGAAGATAATTGGGATACTTGATGAACTTCAGCATAAGAACGTGGCTATGATGAGATGAGCTCAACCTCTATCTTATCTCAAGTGTAATAACCAGATAAATCATCTCTGAATATGAAAACTCAAATCATCGGAGCATACTCTGATCCCATGCCTGAGGAATACAATGCAAATGCATGATGATGGATATTATGATCTAATGGGAAATGCAGATGACATGCGAAGCAACAAGCCAGTTAAGGAAACAAATATGGGGGAAAATTTTGAGGTATTACACTCTGCAGATGAAAGTGTAAGACTTAATCGACTCTAGAGCCATTAACTTTGCTCCACCACCTAATGTCACCAACAACCCAATGCCAAACCACATTGGTGGGGGAAGGGTAAATTCTATTGAAGACGGAGAACAATTGAATCTGATTATTGATATTGATGATGTTCAGAATCCATTGGCAATTGTGAAAGACCATTTATTGAAGGGAAAGGTGTTCTCGGGCTGTGATATTAGATGTGAAGATTGTTTGTTGTCTCATAATGGTTGTGTCAAGTTAAGGAACGGAGTTCAGTGTTTGAAAGATGAAGGATCCTTACAGTTTGACAATATTAACAACAAAAGCGACGATGTGTCTATAGTAACCATTTACTTCACTCCTGAGGATATGTCGGTGCCTCCCAAGCCGGAGCCTGTTACTATTTATGTGCCTCAGGAGGTGAGCCATGTCACCATTACTGTTCCAGGTCCTGTACCGTATGACAATGAAAGAGTTGTTCCATGGCACTATGGCACAAATGTATACGTATAGGGACAGAGAGTTGAAGTGAAGCTTCCAGTGGCGATTGATCCTAACATTGTTAATGTAGGAGGCGTTGGAGGCTTTACCAGAAGTGGAATACTTTTTTCTCCCCAAAATCTAAGAGCTAACAAGGAATCTGAATATGCTGCTCGGGCTAAGGGTAAGCAAGTGGCCACTGAAGATGTTGTGACTCCTGCTCCAGAACATAACACTTTCGAGAAAGAAGTAAAGGAGTTTTATGAGAATTATAAGGAAGAGTGACTACAAAGTGGTAGAAAAACTGAACCAAACGCCTTCAAAGATTTCAATCTTGTCCTTGCTGATGTGTTCCCAGGAACACATGGAAGCCTTGCTGAAAGTCCTACAGATGGCATATGTACCTCAAGAGATTACTGTCAATCAGTTAGAAGCGGTGGTTGCTAATGTGAATGCTAGTCATGGATTGAGCTTTACAGATAGAGACTTTACTTCGGAAGGAAGGAACCACAATAAAGATTTGTATATTACTATGGAATGTAAAGGGGCCTTCCTTTATCACGTGTTGGTAGACACTGGGTCTTCCATGAACGTGTTACCCAAGAAGGCCCTAATGAAGCTTGACGTGGATGGGATTGTATTGCGTCCAAGGGATTTGGTAGTAAGAGCTTTTGATGGCTCCAAGAGGTCAGTCTTTGGAGAGGTAGAACTACCAGTAAAAATAGGGCCCCAGGTCTTTAAGAGATCTTTTTATGTCATGGATATACAACCAACCTACAATTGTCTTCTCGGACGTCCATGGATCCATACTGCTGGCGCAGTAACTTCCACATTGCACCAGATGCTGAAGTATGTCGTAGATGGGCAGATGGTTACCGTATGTGGAGAGGAGGATATATTTGTCAGCCACTTGTCAACCTTCAAGTATGTCAAAATGGATGGGGAGATCCATGAGATATTATGTCAGGCTTTCAAGGCTGTTAACATCAATGAGATTTCTCCCAACTTCGTGGTTAAGAGTGCTGAAAGAGTATGTACTTCCATAACCTCGTATAGGTAAGCTTTGGAAGTTGTGAAAACAGGCAATGCCCAGGGCTGGGGAAAAGTTGTTGAGGTGGACCGGAAAGATGACAAGTTCGGAATAGGGTACTTCCCAAGCAAATCAGTGGGGTCTCAGAGTAAAGGATCAATAAGCTTCTCGAGCGGGGGTGTTATTGATCCAAATCAAATGATTGTTGTTGCCGGAGAAGATGCTGATAGCGACTGTGACCTGGATAGTTGGGTACGTTAGTGTGTCTCGGGAGAAGAAATAAAGAACTGGTTTGCGGAGGACATCGTTCATGTTACTTTTCAGCCAAAGTAATTTTATTTGTTTTTCCATTTCATACACATGTCAAATCCTGCACTCTGCCCAAGGTGCGCAGATCCATTTGTAGGGCCACCTTGCATTATGTGCAATTTTAGTTTATCATGAATAAATGACATTTTTCACTCAAAATTGTGTTCATTTTCTTTCAGTTTTAAACTTTTTCACAAAAAATAAAATAAAATGGCATTGTTTTATTTTGTTTTTCTTTCTTTTCAAAAAGTAGACTCTGAAATAAGCACATCACTTGTGCAAAATAAATCACTTGGATTCCATTGATAACACTTCTGCTATTACTGAGTATAACTTTAATAATCCTATCTACCAAGTTGATGAAGGGGTTGAGGAATATTTTGAACTCCCTGAAGAATTGGCCAGGTTATTGAGACAAGAAGAAAGAGTTATTCAGCCTCACCATGAAGAGATTGAGATTATCAACATTGGGTCCGAAGACGCAAAGAAGGAAATCAAGATACGGGTCAGTCTGCAGGCCGGGTTGAAAGAGAAATTGATTGGAATGCTTAGAGAATACGTGGACATATTTGCTTGATCATATCAAGATATGCCAGGGTTAGATATAGACATCGTGATGCATAAGCTTCCATTGAGGGAAGGCTGCCCTCCAGAAGCTTCGAAGAACTCGTCCTGACATGGCAATGAAAATCAAAAAAGAAGTTCATAAACAATGGGATGTCGGGTTCCTTTCCGTGACTAGTTATCCACCTTGGGTAACTAATATTATACCAATTCCAAAAAAGGACGGCAAGGTCCGGATGTGCGTTAACTACCAAGACTTAAACAGAGCGAGCCCGAAAGATGATTTCCCATTACCTCACATTGATGTATTGGTTGACAACACGACTCAGTTATCGATATATTCTTTCATGGATGGTTTCTCCGGATATAATCAGATAAATATGGCACCGGAAGACATGGAGAAAACAACGATCATTACCCCTTGGGGTACTTTCTGCTATAAGGTTATGCCTTTTGGGTTGAAGAACGTCGGGGCAACATACCAACGGGTAATAGTAACATTATTTCATGACATGATCCACAAAGAAATTGAATGCTACATGGATGATATGATTGCCAAGTCCCAAGACAAATAAGAGCATCTGATTAACCTCAAAAAGTTGTTTGAACGACTGAGGAAGTTTCGTTTGTGGTTTAATCCTAACAAGTGCACTTTTTGGGTGCGTTCAAGGAAACCGATGGGTTTCATCGTGAGCTAGAGAGGGATAGAGGTATATCCTACTAAAGTCAAAGCCATACAAGATATGCCTGCACCGCGAATTAAAAAAGAAGTCGGTGGCTTCCTAGGTAGGTTGAACTACATTGCACGATTCATATCTCACCTCATAACTACCTGTGAACCAATATTTAAACTACTGAGAAAAGAGCAAGTGGTCAGATGGAATGATGATTCTCAAAAGGCTTTTAAAAAGATCAAATAATATTTGCAGGAACCTCCTATCTTGATGCCTCCAATTCCAGGGAGGTCGCTCATTATGTACTTGACTGTGCTTGAAGGATCAATGGGTTGTGTTCTCGGCCAACATGACGAGTATGGTAGAAAAGAGCATGCAATATACTACCTTAGCAAAAGGTTTACCGACTGTGAATCAAGATACTCACTGCTCGAGAAAACGTGATGCACTTTGGCATAGGCGGCTCTCCGACTGAGATGATATATGTTGACCCACACTACCTTGTGAACTTCAAAAATGGATCTTGTCAAGTACATTTTTGAGAAACAAGCATTGACCAGAAGGGTTGCACGTTGGAAGATGGTGTTGACTGAGTACAATATTCAATACACTTTGCAAAAGCCCATCAAAGGAAGTGTGCTCTCGTACTATCTTGCACAACAGCCTCTTGAGGATGACTAACAACCCATGAGATTTGACTTTCCTGATGAGGACATCATGTACCTCAAAGCTAAAGACTGTGAGGAACCACTCATGAAGGAGGGGCCCGACCCTGAATCCAAATGGAGATTGATGTTTGATAGGGCTGTCAATATCAATGGGCGCGGAGTTGTTCTAATTACTCCTGAAGGTGTCCATTTTCCCTTCGCCGCTAGAATAACTTTTGGTTGCACTAACAATGAAGCGGAATATGAGGCTTGTATCATGGGAATAGAGGAGACTATTAATCTAAGGATTAAGACCCTCGATATATTCGGGGATTTAGCTCTCGTGATTAATTAGATCACCGACAAGTGGTAAATGCATCAAGATCATGTAATTCCATACCGGGATTATGCCAGAAGGCCGTTGACATTCTTCACAAAAGTAAAGTTGCAATACATACCACGGGATGAGAATCAGTTTGCCGATGCACTGGCTACGCTCTCTTTGACTATCAAAGTGATGTGCTGGAACTATGTCCCCAAGATTGATATTTCCCGGCTTGATATACATGCATATGTGTTCTCTGTTGATGCAGTGTCTGATGGTAAGTCGTGGTATCATGACATTAAGTATTTTCTAGAAAGTAAGGAATACCCAGTTGGGGCATCTTCCAACGACAAAAAGACTTTGAGGTGACTTGCTGCAAGTTTCTTCTTGAATACTGATGGCATTTTGTACAAGAGAAACTTTGACATGGTCTTGCTTAGATGTGTGGATAAGCAGGAAGAATACATGTTAATGCAAGAAGTTCATGAGGGATCATTCGGTACCCATGCCAGAGGGCATGCAATGGAAAATAAGCTATTGAGATCGGGGTATTATTGGTTGACAATGGATGCATATTGTTGTTCATACGCCCGAAATTGCCACAAGTGCCAGATTTATGTAGACAAAGTGCATGTACCTCCGAGCATGTTGAACGTCATGTCATCTCCTTGGCCCTTTTCTATGTGGGGCATTGACATGATTGGGAAGATCAAGCCAACTGCTTCTAACGGCCATCGTTTCATATTGGTCGCGATTGATTACTTCACCAAATGGGTCGAAGCAGCGTCTTATGCCAATGTCACCAGGCAGGTGGTGGCCAAGTTTCTGAAGAAAGATATTATTGTAAACACCCCAAATTTTCCCTCACTCATTTCACCATGGCTTGTGATTATTTTCATTTGCATAAGTTCAATCATATCATCTCATATTGCATTTTTATTTCACTGCAATGGTTCAAAGTCATCTGCATCTAGGGTTTGTGATCTGAGCAATCCCTGAGCTTCTGAGCTACTCCAAAGGTCTCCACTCATCTCAAGAGGGTCCATGTATGTTCAAGCATCATATTATGTCCTCCCAAGATCAAGAAAGTTAAAGAATCACAAGAACTGAGGAAGGCATGGAAGCAGAGCCAAGTTTAACTGCACAGATGACCTAAAATTAGGGTTTTGGTTTCAGAGGCCATAACTCCAAATATTTTGGTCATTCTTGTTTCTATTGGTCTCTATATGTTATAAGGATCATACATACCAATTTTCATGAAGAAATTCAATGGGGAAGCCATTTCACATAAGTTTGGAACCTGAATCCTCCAAGAACGGAGCATTGCAAAAAACTCTCCAACCTGCAAAACTCTTCTAAACTCAGCACACAAGCTTCAAACCTCAAAACAAACTCCATAGAACAACTTACCATGACCCTCTTATCATTTCCCAACCATCACTTTACCCTGAAACCTCCCATATCAAAAACACGATTTCTCTCCCCCCTTGAACTGAACTATATCAAACTCACAAATTAGCCACAAAACACTCCAACCAAGCATCAAAGCTTCATCAGTAGCTCAAGAGGAGTGGTTTGCACAAAGAGAGAAGGCCTAAAAGTCCCAAACTGAGAAAGCTCAAGCTCAGGTACCTCCCTGAAACATTTTTCTAGAACTTGTTTCTTTAGTTATAGAATGGTAGAGTATGTTCCACTGATCACAAAGAACTTTGAATGGTGAAAAATGGTTAAGTTTTAAGTGTGTATGCATGTTCTGAAATTTTGTTCAGTTTTATGTTTTCATTCGAATCTTGTTGTTGATGAAAAATAAATGAAATATGATGCTGGATTCTTGTTCTATGGGGTTTAGGGATCATTTTTGGAGATTTGGGGAGTTTGATTTGGCCTAGGGAGTGTTTTAGAAAAATCTCAAGGGAGAGGAGGCCGGAGAAGATGACCGGAGGTCATTTCCGGCCACCTGAAAGTAATTAGGGTTTTGTAATTAGGGTTAGCTGAGTTTGAATGTGGGACGTTGGATTTGGGTTTCCTGCGTGCGTTGAAGGGTCAGTATGGGTTCACTTAGCCCTAATTGTGATTAATTAAATTAATTAATTAGGATTAGTTTTAAAATGCCAGTTTGAACCTAGGCCGTTGGATAACACGCGTAGTATTCCCTCCATCTCCAAGTTTGAATGTGAGCCTTAGGATGCGCTGACTTTTCATTTAATTAGTTTTATTTTCATTTTAATTGCATTTCTTTGTGCATTTTATTTAAAATAGCAAAACACTTTCAAAAAATCTTATTTTTTGCATCATGGTTCTAAATATTTTTCTCATTCTGAAAATAATTTTTATTTTATTTTTTGCATGAAATTCGTATTTTTAAAATATTTAAATGTTTATTTTAATTAATTAATGGGAATTAATTAATTAAAATACCATTGAAGTTTCTAAAAATCACAAAAAAAATCACATTGCATCTTGGCACATTTAGAGATAGTATGAAACCCTTCATACAAATTTCTTTTTGGTTCTTGACCTATTTTGACATTTTTCTTTGGATTTAGGGTTCTTAAAAATCAATATTTTTACCCTAACTTAGAAAAATTCTTTCTGCCTAACCATGAAGAGTTTGATAATGGTTCTTTTTGCATTGCATTCCTTATATCATGTAGTTTCTAGGGTAAAATTGGCATGAATTTATCTTTCATTTTCAATTTGCTTTGCATTTTTCCTTAGGAGGTGCCTTAAAACCCTAGAAAACTTAGGAAAATCATAACTTTCATTAGGTTAAGGGTTAGGTCTTCCCCTTTGGGCAATGAACTTGTATAGGTTTAGGGTACCTTTGATCCCATTTTCATTTTTTTATCTTGTCATTTTCTTCTGATTTTGAATTTTTGCATTGCATCTTGTACATAAACGCTAATATTTGCCTTCATTTGCATTCATTCTCCATATGCTTGCATACATGAACTTGTCATGACATTTGGTGCATCCACATGACATATAAGACATCATAGGACACATTAGATTCATGCTTGATCATTTATTCATCCATTTGCCATGTTATGGATTCCTTTCATTCCATGAGCATTCATGAACTTTCATGCTTCTTTCATGCTTCATTTGCATCCTCATCACTTGTATGATCATTCACAACTCTTGACATACATTTGCATCATCTCTTAGCATCATTTACATCATAATATACTCCTGGTTTTGGTTTGCATCCTTGCATACATTTTCATTTGCATTCCATTTCATTTCTTTATGCTAACTTTTCAAGTGGTAAGTACTTTGAGAGGTGAATTCGCCTTCACTTCTCACTCCTCTTCTCATCTCTTCTTTTATGCATCTTTGCTGCATTTTGTATTTGTTTTTGAGTGAGCTTGCTCATTCATGCTCCTTCTCCTCTTTCTTTCTCCAAGCAACTTTTCCTCTTAAATGAAGCAAGTTGTCTTGCTTCTTCTGCTTCATCTCCTTCCATATGCTTCTTCCTTGGTGGTTCTTCTTGAAGATCTCTTGCAAGCCTCATAAACCCTAGGAACACCCAAGCATGATAACAATTAGGGTTTGATTAGTCCCCCAATTAGTTTTACCTTTGTGTCCCCATTGAGTCTTCTCTTCTCATCTCTTAATCAGGGACTAAACCTTCAAGGTTTTAAGGCTTTGTGATTAAGCTTATGCATGTATCCTTCTATTAGGATGGAGTGTATAACTTTAATCCTAAGTGTTAAACCCTTAATGTGTTTAAATCCTTTAATCAATCCATTTAATAATCACTAAGACATCAAGCTTGTAACTTGGGCCTTACATTAGGGTTCTAATTCTTCCTTAATTGGTTAAAAAGGACTAACCCTAGCGTTAATGGACAAGTCCCCCTCAAGTTGTCTTACAAACCCTAAATTCCATTTCTTAATCTCACCATTAACTAAAATCCATCAAATAAAGGTTTGTTTTGTCATGTGGTTAATCCCTAATCATGGATTAAGTTGAGGAGCCTTTCTCAGCTTAAATGTCCTCATCTATTATCCTTCTATTAGGATAGTGTAATGGGTTCATTAAATCCTTGATTATGGCTTAAACTCATTACTTAACACTAAACAAAAACCACAAAAACATCTAAATAATAACAAATTAGGTTAATGATCTTAATCCTACATCATGGTGATTAAGTGTGAGGTGTTTACTCCATACTTAAGGTATTCTCATTACCCCTAATCAGAGGGAAGATGTGATGAGTTTACTAACCCTTGGTTTAGGCTTAAGCTCATTTTATTATGACAAACTCCAAAAAGCAATAACAAAACTGAAAACACAAAAACAAACAATAATTGTCTCCTTCGGGATTCTTTTCTCATCATCTTCATTCACAAACGAGAACTCGCTTCTTCCGTCTAATGCAAGACAGTTTGCACCTGAGCCAGACAGGTCATACACTTGAGCATAGACAAGTAAGCAGTTACAAGTCAATTTATCATTCAGTCTCTTTGAGTCGAACTATGGTGTTCTGACTTCCTCATTGCACAAGAGGATACGTAGGCATAACTTAACAGTTATCGAACAAAAGTCTCTGTATATTCCCCCTCTTCCAGCATTATTCTTTAAGCCTCATAGTCTTGAGCTTTGCACTCTTTCCTTACACTGACACTTCTTTTATTCACTTCACATTTCTTTTACATTGACACTTGCATTCTTTTCCAGCTTTTGCACACAAGACAACACTGACACTACCCCCTTTAAACACAAATCTTTCAAGCGTGGATCCCGTCGAATACGGCGGACAATCTGGGTGCTAATACCTTCCCAGGTCGTAACCAACCCCCTTTCTCAATTTCTCTGGTTCGCAACCGTCTTATCAATCTTTTCTTAGGTTTATGCAGCATTACCTTTCCTTCAGGATAAAAATGCCTAGCTGGCAACTCTTTCATCCTTTCTCTTTCTCCGACCGTTCGCGTCTGTACCCTATTTGACCTAGCCTTATTTAGTGGGAGCGACAGCTTGGCGACTCTGCTGGGGACCTTTATACTGTAACCAGGGCTTCTGGTTCTTTTTGTGGGTTCCTCCTAACGCTTGTTTGATTTGTGTTTACTGGGGTGTTATGTGCTATGTGTGTTTATTTATTTATTGCTTTATGTATATCTTTATTTATTTGCTCTCTTTATTGTCTTATGCATATTTCATACTATCATTGCTGGATCTGGCTTTCTGTTTTGGTGGGTGGGGTTCCATTGAGAGTTTAAGGTCCTATACCTGGGACCTGAGGGACACCTAGGCTAGAGTGGTTCATGTTCTTTCCCATTCCATTTCGGTCTAGTGCGGGAATATGAAACACGGTTCAGATGTGGGTTTCTTCTTGAGAACTCTGTGCTATAGATTTCCTGTAGTACTAGGGCTATCTGGGAAGCCTGCTAAGTCTGGATGACCTTTATTATGACCTTCAGAAGCTGAGGTGAATAAAAGGAGGATCTTTTATGGTTATTGTAAACACTGTACCTTCGGGTTAGAAGTGTTTACACTCCTTATAACTGATCCAAGTCTGAGGATCCTTATTCTAGAACACTACATGTGAGGGGGTTGGGTTGTTTACAGGTTTGCAGGAACCCTTAGCCACATCACACCCTGTTACTGTTATGTTTAAGAATACTTCACTTTGGACAATTCTTGTGAGTAACCCTGGACATGTGACTCTTTATTTGAGTCCCCCACCCTGGTTACTGGATTTCTGAGCCTTCATCTGGACTTTTGAACATACATGGGTCTTATATCAAGACAGATAATCAGATCCAGCTTGATCACAAACCCTTGCATATCATTTGCATATTTCATCATTGCATCATTTGACATTTGTTTATTTGCTTTTCAGGGTATCCATTTCATTATACCTTGGTTTTAGTTTTGACCCCTTCTTCTGCATAGACCTCTGCTTCAGCTGTCTTCATCAGTTATGCTTCAGTTATCTCCATCACCACCAACACCAGTCTGTCAGTGGCCCACCTTCAGCATCAGTCTGTGATCTTTATCAGTACTTGTCTTCAGCTTCTTCAGCAGCACTCATGGCTACTCCTAGGAAGAGCAACATATCCTACCACTTTTTTGAGCCTGTATTGACTGGCATCAGGCAAGTCCAGTCATTCATCACACCTGACCACATCCCACTATTCAGAGAACACTATGGAGGTATCTTGGATATGGTTATGGACCTTGATCCCTCTCAGAGAAGCATGATCCACACATGCTTACAGTTCTATGACCCTCCTCTGAGATGTTTTACCTTTCCAGACTTCCAGTTAGGGCCTCTACTGGAAGAATTTTCTTTGATGATTGGAGTGCCTGTCAGAGGAGGGATTCCCTTCAACCCAGAGATGACTGCTCCCAAGAATGAAGAAATAGCAAGGGCACTGTACTTGGAGCCTGCCCTTATTGAGCAAAGTATGACAACAAAAGCTGGGATTCCTGGTTTGCATTTGGACTTCTTGATTTCTCAGGCCATCCTGAAGGCTTCATTGGGAGAGTAGAGGGAAGTCTATGCATTGTTAGCCCTCATCATATATGGGGCTATACTATTTGCAGATGAACCTAAATTTGTCATCAAGAATGCCATCCATTTGTTTCTTCTGAAGAACCCAGTACCTACACTGCTAGGATACTTTTACTATTCCATTCATTAGAGGAATGAGAAACAGAGGGGGAAGCTGGTAAGTTGTTGTGCTCCTTTATTTTACACCTGGCTGCTCAGACACCTGCCTAAGACAGATACCTTCTTGAACCCACATCAACAGAAGAATTGGGCCAAGAGGCTCATTGCTTTGACTTCAAATGATATTAGATGGTGCACCCAGAGCAACAAAGGCAAGGACATTATCACCTGCTGTGGACAATACCCAAATGTACCTCTTATAGGAGTGAAGGGTTGCATCAACTAAAATCCTTTACTATTTAAGGGACAACTGGGTTATGCCTTAGTTCACCCTCCCAGAGGACAGGATTTAGCTGAGACCCTGTATTGTGAAGTTCAACCTAATTCAGCTGTTGTCAGGCAAGCTGCCTGGGCTTGGGACAACATCCAGACAAAAGGGGTGGCTATCCTTGGAAGATGCAACAATGTTGCTTCAGCTCAGTACTATGACTGGTCCTGTACTAGAGCTCAGATTACTAGAATGCCTTTCACTTTGGAAGACATGCCTGGACCATCTACTGTACAGCCAGCAGCAACAGTTAGCCTGGAGGAATTTGAAAAGTTGAAGGAAAGGAATGAGAAGTTATCTGAGGCCCTAAAGAAGACTCTTTGGGAAAGGAGTGACGGTCGTCTGGATATTGAGAGATTGGAGAAGCTCAAGGTTGAACATCTGACCAAAATTGAAAGGACAGAGGACTACATAAGGAAAGTAAGGGCTGGAGAACAGATATTGAAGAATGCCTGTAAAGAGGCCAAGATTCAAAAAGCTAGGGTTGAGCACTATCTGCAAGAGAGTCAGGCTAGGTGGTTCAGGATCACCGAAGCCCGTACACAAGAAGACCAGAAGACTCAATCCAAGATTGAACAACTAGAAGCCAATGAGAAGAAGCAGCAGGAAGCTTTTTTGGCTACACAGAAAGAGATATCAGAGTTGAAGCTCAGAGCAGGATTGAAGAAATCAAAGGACCAGGACAAACATAAGAAGCTGACCACTGCTATTGCTACCAGGAACCTCCTCATTAGGACCATTATAGAGCACCCAGCTGGTCCAGTGACTGAGGCCCTCCTGAAGGAGGTCAGAGAGGATGAGTTTGGACTGGATGTCTGATCCTTTGCTTGTTGTTTGTTTCCATTTGATGTACTTTTTCTTTTGTTGTATTTTGACCCTTCATGGGCATGTAATGTAAAAACAGACTATGTATTATTCATCAGTTGTAATATATATTTTAGTTTGTTTTGCATTTGGGCTTTTCTCTCAATAGCATCAAGCATCTTCCTCGAGGTCTGGAAAGGTCAAAACCAAGAACCAAACCAGGATACCTTGGAAAACAAATAAGCATACTGCATTGCATACTAACTCTGTTTTGTTTTGTAGGTTTTTTATTATTATCTTTGTTTCTAACATTGTTGTGATCTCAGGAAACATTGCTCGTCTCCGAGTGTTCCCTGTCAACCGCACGCACCGGTACCCAACTCGTAACAACCATCCCGGCATTCAAATGGAGCAAGTACAGAAGGACCTGTCTGAGGTCAGAAACCAGATGGCCAATGAGAGAGTAGAGATGAGAAATCAGATGTCTCAGTTTATGGTAGTGATGACTGGCTTAGCCCAGAGTCAAGAAAGGTTAAGAGAGCTGGTGGAAAGACAAACTCATGAGGAGCCTCATCTTGGAACAGGAGGCACTAGCAACAATGAACGGGGCCAGCCTCGTATTGACCCACCAGTATATGGACCTCATCTGGATCCAGAGGCTAATATCCCGAGGAATGTTCAAGGTAATGCTGCTGGGGGCAGAATCCTGCAGGAGGATCCCCAGGAAGAACAGTTCACTGTCATAGGAGCTGGAGATGATGTATATGACAGGAGATTGGATGAGCTTGCTGAAAAGTTAAGATCTTTGGAATCTCAAAATTCTTTAGGCTTCGATGTGATGGATATGGGACTAGTGGATGGGGTGAGAATTCCCCACAAATTCAAACCCCCATGCTTTGAAAAGTACAATGGTACCTCCTGTCCTCGCACTCACCTGCAGTCTTTCCTGGGAAGGCTCAAAGCGTATACCATGGATGAAAAGCTGTGGATGTTCTACTTTGAAGACAGTCTAACGGGGGCTTCGAGAGAGTGGTATTCACATTTGTCTAGGGCCACCATAAGGTGTTGGAAGGATTTGGCCGAGGCTTTCATCCGGCAATATCAGTACAACCTGGACATGGCTCCCAATAGAACTCTTCTAATGGGCATGTCTCAATCTTTTAGAGAGAGCTTCCGGGAGTATGCTCAAAGATGGAGACAGCTTGCTGCTGCTGTCCAACCACCCATGTCAGAAAGAGAAATGGCTGACATGTTCATGAATACATTGCAAGGGACTTATATAGATAGGCTGGCTGCTTTCTCCTCTACATGTTTTGCTGATGTGGTTATAGCTGGTGAGAGGATTGAAAGTCTCTTGAAGATGGGCAAAATTTCTGACAGTGGTGCAAGTTCCTCCAGCAATCCTAGAAAACCATTTGCAGGACCCCGAAGGGCAGGTGAAACTAATTCCATTCATGCAAGCAGGGGCAGGCCTCAATATGCTCACCGGTCAGTAGCAGTTGTTACCATCCCGGCTCCAATGCCACGACAATCATCATATCCTCAACAGCAACAACCACAATATCAACAACAAGCTCTTTATCCGCAACAAAGGTCATATAACAACAACAACGGTAGTCAACAACAGCGTCCTTTCCAGCAAAGGCCATCACAAGCAAACAAGGTAATTGACCCAATCCCAATGTCGTATGCTGCCCTCTTGCCACAACTCCTGAAGCTCAACCTAGTTGAGTTAAGGACATTGGCACCCCCAGACCCTCTTAATATGCCAAAGAACTATGATACAAATGCCAGGTGTGCATTCCACTCAAACGCACCGGGGCATAATACTGAAAAATGCAGGGCCTTACAGATGAAAGTCCAGGATCTGGTGGACTCGAAAGCTCTCAATTTTGCACCTCCTCCAAATGTTACAATAAATCCAATGCCAAGTCACAACGGGCCTAGGATTAATGCTATTGAGGAGGGCAAACCATCCACATTAATTAGTAGTGTTGCACAAATCCGAACACCTTTGGTTGAAATCAAAGCTCAGCTGTTAGAACGCCATGTGTTCCCCGGATGTGAGGTCGGCTGTGGATATTGCAACATTGCCGTTAATGGATGTGAGAGACTGAGAAACGACATAGATGGCCTCATTAGAGATGGCACTCTTCATATTACAACAACAGCGATTACAACTCCAACAATTCCTTCACCAACAATCACAGATACTTCTACAACATCAGCAACCCTTGTTCCAACAGATTCTGCTACAACTCCAACAATTACTCAATCAATCACTTCAACGGATACAAGTTCAGTCACAATTCCTTCTACAATGACAACATCCATTACTCCATCAGTTCCTGCTACAACTTCAACACCCGCACCGTCTACGACATCAGCAACAATTAATGAAAGCGTCTCAACGGTTACGATATACTATGATCCCGCGAATGTTCCTTCCAACAACTCACGACAAAATGCTACCCCTGTCAGAGCTCTAGTTACCATATATTATGATCCACACACCATTGTGGTCCCCTCTGCAGCCGCTATCAGTCCGGTCACTATCACAGTTCCTGGGCCAGTTCCTTACGAAAGCAATAATGCCATCCCTTGGCATTATGGCTCAGATCTATACTGTGAGGGGCAGAAAATCACTTTAGAGTCATCAACTTCTTCACCTCAGATAGACAATGTGGGGGGAGGCGGAGGCTTCACTAGAAGAGGACGTCTCTTTGCCTCGCAAATACCAAGACCTATTGCTGAAGCAGAAGCTGCTGCCAAGGCAAAAGGGAAGAGCATGGTGCAAGAAGAACTAGTTGCTAAAGAAGCTTTGAAGACTCCTTTTGATCAAGAGGTTGATGAGTTCCTGAGGATCATCAAGAAGAGTGATTATAAGGTGGTAGACCAGCTTCACCAAACACCTTCCAAAATCTCCATACTATCATTGCTAATGTGCTCCGAGGCTCATCGGAACGCATTATTAAAAGGCCTACATGCATCTTATGTGCTAGAGGAGATTACTGTCAATCAGTTAGAGGTTGTGGTTGGAAATGTCAATGCCAGTCATGGACTATGATTTACCAACGTTGATCTGACAACGAAAGGTCACAATCACAACAAGGCTTTGCACATTACCTTGGAGTGTAAGGGTGCAGTTCTTTCTCACGTATTGGTGGACACAGGGTCATCACTCAATGTCCTACCCAAGAAATCCCTTGTGAAGCTGGAACATGATGGATTGGAACTATGCCCAAGCAACTTGGTAGTGAGAGCCTTTGACGGTTCTAAAAGATCAGTTCTGGGAGAGATAGAGTTACCAATAATGATTGGCCCACGGGTTTTCAAAACGACCTTCTTTGTGATGGATATACAGCCTGCCTACAGTTGTCTATTGGGTAGACCATGGATACACGCCGCTGGCGCCGTGACGTCAACCCTTCACTAGAAGTTAAAATTCGAGTGGGAGGGCCAAGTCATTACCATTTGTGGGGAGGAGGATATCTTCGTTAGCCAGCTGGCTACTTTCAAATACATTGAAATGGACGGGGAAATTCACGAAACAATGAGTCAAGGGTTTGAGGCCCTCAATGTTAATGAAACATCTACTGTGCTTGGGACTTCCATCACCTCATATCAACAAGCCCGAAAGGTTTTTGAAGAGGGTACCGCTCAAGGCTGGGGCAAGCTACTGCCAGTTGGAAAGAAAGAAGACAGATTCGGGTTGGGTTACAGACCAACTCGACAAGATCAACCAGAGGCTGCAACAGAGCCCAAGTTTGTCAGCGGGGGGATGCTCACCCCGGATGCTGTGAATATCTTGGAAGATGAGTCAGAAGACGAGCGCAACCTGGAAAGCTGGATACGTCCAAGGATCCCGGGGAGCCATGTCTCAAACTGGTCTTCCCAGGAAATTATAAGGGTTACTCCTGCAGAGTAATTATTATTTCTTGTCTTTAAGCATGCATCAAGTCCTGCATCTTGCCCAAGATGTCAGGGCTCATTTTGTAATCGGGCCATCTTGTATTTTGTGCAAACGATCAGTTAATGAATATCTGGACATCTTTTGCAAATGAATCTTTTCTTTTCCGCTCACTGTTTTTCATTTTTCATTTTTTGTACAAAAATAAAATGGCAATGTTTTTCAAAATAATAACTTCATTCTCGCTTTTTTCTTAATAAGATAAAATTGATCGCTAAAATGAACAAATCTAAACCCTTGCAGAGAGTGCCCTCCAGACTGCATCGACAACAACACTGCTATGACTTCGTATGACTTTGACAATCCGATTAATCAAGTTGATGAAGGGGTTGAAGAAGATTATGAGCTACCTAAAGAACTAGCCAGGTTGTTAAGGCAAGAGGAGAAGGTTATCACTCCTCATCAGGAGGAGGTTGAAACGGTTAATCTTGGTACAGAAGAAGACTTGAAAGAAGTTAAGATCGGGGCCTGTCTGCAAGATTCAGTAAAAGAACAACTTATTGACATGCTTCGGGAGTATGTGGATGTTTTTGCTTGGTCTTATCAGGATATGCCAGGGTTGGACACCGACATTGTTATGCACAAGCTACCTCTGAAAGAAGATTGTCCTCCAGTAAAACAGAAGCTGCGCCGCACTCACCCGGATATGGCCATGAAGATAAAAGAAGAGGTACGAAAACAGTGGGATGCCAGTTTCCTTGCTGTAACTAGCTATCCGCCATGGGTTTCTAACATCGTACCTATGCCTAAGAAGGATGGAAAGGTGAGGATGTGTGTGGATTACCGGGATCTGAACAGAGCCAGCCCGAAAGATGACTTCCCATTACCTCACATTGATGTATTGGTCGACAATACGGCTTAGTTCTTGGTATTCTCCTTCATGGATGGATTTTCAGGATATAATCAGATCAAGATGTCACCTGAAGACATGGAGAAGACAACTTTCATCACACCCTGGGGCACATTCTGTTACAAGGTAATGTCATTCGGACTGAAGAATGTTGGTGCCACTTATCAACGGGCTATGGTAACATTATTCCACGACATGATCCATAAAGAAATTGAATGTTATGTGGATGACATGATTGCCAATCCTTCACAGAAGAAGACCACCTAGTGAATCTGTTGAAGCTATTTAAGCGTCTGAGGAAATATCAGTTGAAGTTAAACCCCAACAAGTGTACATTCGGGGTGCGATCCGGTAAGCTACTGGGATTTATCGTAGGTGAGAAAGGGATTGAAGTTGACCCTGATAAAGTTAAAGCCATTCAAGAAATGCCTGCACCAAAGACTAAAAAAGAAGTTCGGGGGTTTCTAGGTAGATTGAACTACATTTCGCGGTTCATATCTCACCTAACAGCAACCTGTGAGCCTTTATTCAAATTGTTAAGGAAAGAACAGACGGTCAGGTGGAATGAAGACTGCCAGAAGGCTTTTGACAAAATCAAGGAATACTTACAAGAGCCTCTAATCCTTATGCCTCCAGTTGAAGGAAGACCTTTAATCATGTACTTGACAGTATTAGAAGAGTCAATGGGGTGTGTGCTGGGCCAACATGACGAGTCTGGTCGAAAAGAGTATGCAATATACTACCTAAGCAAAAAGTTTACCGACTGTGAACAACGTTATTCACTGCTCGAGAAAACTTGTTGTGCTTTAGCGTGGGCTGCTCGCCGACTAAGGCAGTATATGTTGACCCATACTACCTTATTGATCTCAAAGATGGACCCAGTTAAGTACATATTCGAGAAGCCAGCACTTACCGGACGGGTTGCAAGATGGCAAATGATTCTCACAGAATATGACATCCAATACACATCTCAAAAGGCCATCAAAGGCAGTGTATTGTTTGATTATCTTGCTGAGCAACCCATTGATGATTACCAGCCTATGAGATTTGACTTCCCTGATGAAGATATCATGTTCATAAAAGAAAAAGATCACGAAGAGCCTATTCACACTGAAGGGCCTGACCCAGAAGAAGAATGGACTATGATGTTCGATGGGGCTGTTAATATGAATGGTCGTGGTGTTGGTGCAGTACTCATTACACCTAAGGGAGTTCACATGCCTTTCTCGGAAAAACTCACCTTTAACTGCACTAATAATGAAGCTGAATACGAAGCCTGTATTATGGGTCTTAAGGAAGCCATTGACCTCAGGATCAAGACTTTAACTGTATTCGGAGATTCAGCTCTGGTAATCAATCAAACCAACGGAAAATGGTATACTCACCAGGAGCATCTGATACCTTACCGGAATTATACGAGGAGATTAATCACATTCTTCACCACAATCAAGCTTGAGTATATCCCTCGAGATGAAAATCAGTTTGCAGATGCTCTGGCTACAAATTCTTCCATGATCAAAGTTCAAGCCGCCAACTTTGTACCTCGGATTTCAGTGTCCAGACTTGACAGACCGGCATACGTATTCTCTGCGGACCTTGCTAAAGATGAAAAGCCTTGGTTCTATGACATCAAATTCTTCTTGGAGGATCAAACATACCCACCTGGGGCATCATCCAATGATAAGAAGACATTAAGAAGGCTAGCTGGTAGTTTCTTCCTGAATGCTGATGGTTCCTTGTACAAGAGAAACTTTGATATGGTACTTCTTAGATGTATGGATAAGGAAGAAGCAGACTTGCTGATGCACGAAGTGCACGAAGGATCTTTTGGTACTCATGCTGGAGGGCATGCTATGGCTAAAAAGTTGTTAAGATCAGGCTACTACTGGATCACAATGGATGCAGACTGTTGTGCTTATGCCAGGAAATGCCATAAATGCAAGATTTATGCAGATAAGGTGCATGTGCCTCCGAATCCTCTGAATGTGATGTCTTCACCCTGGTCCTTTGCCATGTGGGGCATTGATATGATTGACAAGATTGAACCGACTGCTTCAAATGGCCACAGATTCATTCTGGTTGCCATTGACTATTTTACCAAGTGGGTTGAAGCAGCTTCCTATGCAAATGTCACCAGGCAAGTGGTAGCCCGATTTCTGAAGAGAGACATCATTTGTCGGTATGGAGTGCCCGAGCGAATCATTATTGATAATGGTTCCAACTTGAATAACAAAATGATGTCAGAGCTATGTCGGGACTTCAAAATCCAACACCACAACTCTTCTCCTTACAGGCCAAAGATGAATGGCGTTGTTGAGGCAGCTAACAAGAATATCAAGAAGATTGTGCAGAAGATGGTGGTCACCTACAAAGACTGGCATGAAATGCTACCATTTGCCTTGCATTGGTACCGTACGTCAATCAGAACATCCACTGGAGCAACACCGTACCAACTTGTGTATGGTATGGAGGCAGTCCTACCTGTTGAAGTTGAATTATCCTCCTTGCGGGTATTAATGGATGTTAAACTGAATGAAGCAGAATGGGTCCGATCCCGATATAAACAACTGAGTCTGGTCGAAGAGAAGAGGTTAGCTGCAATATACCATGGGCAGTTGTATCAGAAGAGAATGAAGAAAGCCTTCGATCAGAAAGTCAGGCTTCGGGAATACCAAGTAGGATATCTCGTGCTGAAAAGACTCATCCCTCCTCATACAGACCACATGGGCAAGTGGACTCCGAATTACGATGGTCCATTCATAGTAAAGAAGGTTTTCTCTGGTGGAGCACTAATGCTCAGTACTATGGATGGTGAAGACTTCCTGTCCCCTGTGAATTCAGATGCAGTTAAAAAATACTTCACATAAAATGACCCGCTGGACATAAAAACAGAATGTAAGTCCAGGCAAAAATAGGGCATCCCGGCGAGTCAAAAACAGAATAAAAAGACTCGGGCAAAAATAAGGGAAAATAAATAAAAAATGTGTACACCCGCTGAGTTGAAAAGACACATTGGACAACTCAGGCAAAAATGGGTATCCCGGTGGATTGAAAACCCCAAAGGGCGATCCACGCAAAATGAGGGAATAAGCGAACAACTGCACTCTGAATTCGTCTGTATCTTTCACAACATAGCAAGCTTCGGAAGGTTCAAGGCTCGGTCAGAATCAGCCTTTCTTCAGGAAGCAAGATGAGAAGAACGTCAATGTCATACAAGTCATAGCAAAAGGGAAGCGCACTGAAGCATCATCGACATTGCCAGCATCTTTTTGTTTCTCAGTTTGTAACAATCTCCTCTTTTCAGGGGATCGGTTTCTTTAATTGTATTTGCCAATTCAGGGCACACAAATTAATAAAAACATATTTTCAGTCATATTTTGGCTCGTACATTTCATTTTCATTTGCAAAAATGTCCAATGTCCTTTGATTGCATAAATACAAATGTGTCTTTTCTAAATTACATGCTTACAGGAAATATATTTGCTCCCAGGAGTGTCTAAACTCCTATGATGGAATCCAGTAAGGGATACCTCGGGATGCTTGTACGTTTCTTTGCCATACAGGATTGCAGGCAGTCAAAGCACAACATGGGGCATGAAAGTTTCTCCCCAGCAAGCTGCCAAATCACTATTTACTCAGCGTCTCCCAAATAGCACCAGGGATGCCTTCTCCCCAATTGAGTTGCCAGGCTTTAATCACTTTCAGTAGTATCACAAAAATCTCCAGGAAGGACACTCAGTGATCATCCCTCCTTAGCCAAAGTGTTAGACAAGGAATCATCTCCCCGCAGAGTCTCAACCTCTATCCGGGAGAGCAATATCTGAAGATCTCACAACAAAGTGACGAAAGCTTCCACAGACCCTAGCTGGGCTCCTCATCACCAAGAAAAGGTCTATCAGTGACTTGTTCCCCCAAACAGAGTAATATATATCAGATCTGCCAATGATCGCATGCCCAGCTGGGACATTCCCTTCAAGTAGATCAGCCAGAGATCTCCACGAGTGGCGGGATCCGAATCTCGGACCGGTATCTTTTGCATAATCATAGCATTCACATCACATTTCCCCCAGAGCGTAGCATTCCGTCCAATACGGAGCATTACGGCAAAAATCAAACATATTACATAATCATAAGCCATGTCTTGAAACAAACACATGTAAATACCAACAATACCACATCAGTGATACGCAAATACTTCTCACATTCCCCAGCAGAAAGCCGAAGCGTCCCCTTTTGCACTCTCCAAATACAGATACATGCTCCTTTGGCACTCGTCCATGTCATCATTCCCCAGTAAAAGTCGCCCGAACATTCTCTACAAACAAATGCCTATACACTCTTTAGACACTTGTCCGTGTTTGTCATTTCCCCCAGGAGATTCTCCAGCAATTATTTCCTTTTTATCTGACATTCGTCCTATGTCATGATTTTTCCGGAAGTCTTACCCTTCCAGGTGATCGTCCTTCACCTTTTGATGACCGTCCCTCATCATTTCCCCAACGGAGTCTCCATTATTGGAACCCCTTCCTATCCGACATTCATCCTATGTCGTGATATTTTAGCAGCCGTCCCCTGCTAGGTGGTCGTCCTTCACCTTTTGATGATCGTCCTTCATCATTTTATCCGATGGTCGTCCCCATCGTTGATCTTGTTATATGACATTCGTCCTATGTCATGATAAACCCATAGCATCCGTCCCCTGCTAGATGATCGTCCTTCATCGTTTTATCCGATGGCCGTCCCCATCGTCGATCTTTTCTACCCGACATTCGTCCTATGTCGTGATATCTTTCGGCAGCCGTCCCCTGCCAGATGATCGTCCTTCACCTTTGATGACCGTCCCTCATCCTTATCCCCAAACAGAGTAGTCGTCCCCTGCTAGGTGATCGTCCTTCACCTTTGATGACCGTCCCTCATCATTCATTTCATTAACCCGATGGTCGTCCCCATCATTATTTACCCTTACTTTACAAACTTGATGGTCGTCCCCATCATTGCCTTCACCTTTAGTCTCCAGAGAGTCTTATTACTTTGCTGGATGGTCGTCCCCATCTTAATATCTTTATTTCCCCAGCATGTCGGTCGTCCCCGTCATTGCTTTACCCCCAGTAGTCGTCCTCTGCCCGGTGGTCGTCCTCCGTTGTCCGCATTTTATAATCATATTATGTTTTCATCTTACAATCTATACCCTTTTTATTCTTCTCCCCAGCGAGTGCAAATTTTGGACTGTCTTTGGTATTCAACCACAAGTTATCTTGCTTGTCTGTTAAGACATCGCTTACATCCTGCACAGCTAACTCATGCTTGAATAGGGGCAGCTGTAAACACCCCAAATTTGCCCTCACTCATTTCACCATGGCTTGTGATTCTTTTCATTTGCATAAGTTCAATCATATCATCTCATATTGCATTTTTATTTCACTGCATTGGTTCAAAGTGATATGCATCTAGGGTTTGTGATCTGAGCAATCCCTGAGCTACTCCAAAGTTCTCCACTCATCTCAAGAGGGTCCATGTATGTTCAAGCATCATATT
Source organism: Lathyrus aphaca (assembly GCA_963966055.1). NCBI lineage: Eukaryota > Viridiplantae > Streptophyta > Magnoliopsida > Fabales > Fabaceae > Lathyrus > Lathyrus aphaca. Next base: position 446,528,688 of record OZ014520.1, read on the forward strand.
ATGTCCTCCCAAGATCAAGAAAGTTAAAGAATCACAAGAACTGAGGAAGGCATGGAAGCAGAGCCAAGTTTAACTGCACAGATGACCTAAAATTAGGGTTTTGGTTTCAGAGGACATAACTCCAAAAAATTTGGTCATTCTTGTTTCTATTGGTCTTTATTTGATCTTAGAAGAAGTTAGAAGTTCACAAAATTGAAGAATTTCAAGCCATTTGCAAAATTACCATTTTGGGAAAGTGACTTGTAATGCAAACTTGCCATTTTGGGAAAGTTTTTCAACCTCCTCTTTTTGATTAAAAAATGCTTCAAATGAAAAATTCTTGGTCATGAAAGTTGTATATTGGATCATTCCCTTTTCAAAAAGTATAAGAACTTGATCTAATTCATCATAGAACTCAGGTTATGGCCTTGCAAAGTTGGGAAAAATCACAAAATTTCACTTATGTGCCAAAGAGGGAAAATTGCAAAACCACTTGCCAAAGAATTTTGTGACTTCAAACACATTTCTAACCATTACAAAAACATAGTACATGACCCTATGACCCACAACCACTACACTGACCTATCCCAACATGTTATGTGGCAAAGAAGTAAGCCATTTGACATAAGTTTGGAACCTGAATCCTCCAAGAACGGAGCATTGCAAAAAACTCTCCAACCTGCAAAACTCTTCGAAACTTAGCACACAAGCTTCAAACCTCAAAACAAACTCCATAGAACAACTTACCATGACCCTATGATCATTTCCCAACCATCACTTTGCCCTGAAAACTCCCATATCAAAAACACGATTTCTCTCCCACCTTGAATTGAACTATATCAAACTCACAAATTAGCCACAAAACACTCCAACCAAGCATCAAAGCTTCATCAGTAGCTCAAGAGGAGTGGTTTGCACAAAGAGAGAAGGCCTAAAAGTCCCAAACTGAGAAAGCTCAAGCTCAGGTACCTCCCTGAAACATTATTCCAGAACTTGTTTCTTTATTTATAGAATGGTAGAGTGTGTTCCACTAATCACAATGAACTTTGAATGGTGAAAAATGGTTAAGTTTTGAGTGTGTATGCATGTTCTGAAATTTTGTTCAGTTTTATGTTTTCATTCGAATCTTGTTGTTGATGAAAAATAAATGAAATATGATGCTGGATTCTTGTTCTATGGGGTTTAGGGATCATTTCTGGAGATTTGGGGAGTTTGATTTGGCCTAGAGAGTGTTTTAGAAAAATCTCAGGGGAGAGGTGGCCGGTGAAGATGACCGAAGGTCATTTCCGGCCACCTGAAAGTAATTAGGGTTTTGTAATTAGGGTTAGCTGAGTTTGAATGTGGGACGTTGGATCTGGGCTTCCCGCGCGTGTTGAAGGGTCAGGATGGGTTCACTTAGCCCTAATTGTGATTAATTAAATTAATTAATTAGGATTAGTTTTAAAATGTCAGTTTGAACCTAGGCCGTTGGATAATGCGCGTAGTCTTCCCTCCATCTCCAAGTTTGAATGTGAGCCTTAGGATGCGCTGACTTTTCATTTAATTAGTTTTATTTTCATTTTAATTGCATTTCTTTGTGCATTTTATTTAAAATAGCAAAACACTATCCAAAAATCTTATTTTTTGCATCATGGTTCTAAATATTTTTCTCATTCTGAAAATAATTTTTATTTTATTTTTTGCATGAAATTAGTATTTTTAAAATATTTTAATGTTTATTTTAATTAATTAATGGGAATTAATTAATTAAAATACCATTTAAGTTTCTAAAAATCACAAAAAAAATCACATTGCATCTTGGCACATTTAGAGACAGTATCAAACCCTTCATACAAATTCCGTTTTGGTTCTTGACCTATTTTGACATTTTTCTTTGGATTTAGGGTTCTTAAAAATCAATATTTTTATCCTAACTTAGAAAAATTATTTCTGCCTAACCATGAAGAGTTTGATAATGGTTCTTTTTGCATTGCATTCCATATATCATGTAGTTTCTAGGGTAAAATTGGCATGAATTTATCTTTCATCTTCAATTTTCTTTGCATTTTTCCTTAGGAGGTGCCTTAAAACCCTAGCAAACTTAGGAAAATCATAACTTTCATTAGGTTAAGGGTTAGGTCTTCCCCTTTGGGCAGTGAACTTGTACAGGTTTAGGGTACCTTTGATCCCATTTTCATTTTTTTATCTTGTCATTTGCTTCTGATTTTGAATTTTTGCATTGCATCTTGTACATAAACCCTAATATTTGCCTTCATTTGCATTCATTCTCCATATGCTTGCATACATGAACTTGTCATGACATTTGGTACATCCACATGACATATAAGACATCATAGGACACATTAGATTCATGCTTGATCATTTCTTCATCCATTTTCCATGTTATGCATTCCTTTCATTCCATGAGCATTCATGAACTTTCATGCTTCTTTCATGCTTTATTTGCATCCTCATCACTTGTATGATCATTCACAACTCTTGACATACATTTGCATCATCTATTAGCATCATTTACATCATAAATATACTCCTGGTTTTGGTTTGCATCCTTGCATACATTTTCATTTTCATTTGCATTCCATTTCATTTCTTTATGCTAACTTTTCAGGTGGTAAGTACTTTGAGAGGTGAATTTGCCTTCACTTCTCACTCCTCTTCTCATCTCTTCTTTTATGCATCTTTGCTGCATTTTGTATTTGTCTTTGAGTGAGCTTGCTCATTCATGCTCATTCTCCTCTTTCTTTCTCCAAGCAACTTGTCCTCTTAAATGAAGCAAGTTGTCTTGCTTCTTCTGCTTCATCTCCTTCCATCTGCTTCTTCCTTGGTGGTTTTTCTTGAAGATCTCTTGAAAGCTTCATAAACCCTAGGAACACCCAAGCATGATAACAATTAGGGTTTGATTAGTCCCCCCATTAATTTTACCTTTGTGTCCCCATTGAGTCTTCTCTTCTCATCTCTTAATCAGTGACTAAACCTTCAAGGTTTTAAGGCTTTGTGATTAAGCTTATGCTTGTATCCTTATATTAGGATGGAGTGTATAACTTTAATCCTAAGTGTTAAACCCTTAATGTGTTTAAATCCTTTAATCAATCCATTTAATAATCACTAAGACATCAAGCTTGTAACTTGGGCCTTGCATTAGGGTTCTAATTCTTCCTTAATTGGTTAAGAAGGACTAACCCTAGTGTTAATGGACAAGTCCCCCTCAAGTTGTCTTAAAAACCCTAAAATCCATTTCTTAATCTCACCATTAACTAAAATCCATCAAATAAAGGTTTGTTTTGTCATGTGGTTAATCCCTAATCATGGATTAAGTTGAGGAGCCTTTCTCAGCTTAAATGTCCTCATCTATTATCCTTCTATTAGGATAGTGTAATGGGTCCATTGATTCCTTGATTATGGCTTAAACTCATTACTTAACAATAAACAAAAACCACAAAAACATCTAAATAATAACAAAGTATGTTAATGATCTTAATCCTACATCATGGTGATTAAGTGTGAGGTGTTTACTCCATACTTAAGGTATTCTCATTACCCCTAATCAGAGGGAAGATGTGATGAGTTTACTAACCCTTGGTTTAGGCTTAAGCTCATTTTATTATGACAAACTCCAAAAAGCAATAACAAAACTGAAAACACAAAAACAGACAATAATCGTCTCCTTCGGGATTCTTTTCTCATCCTCTTCATTCAAAAACGAGAACTCGCTTCTTCCGTCTAATGCAAGACAGTTTGCACCTGAGCCAGACAGGTCATACACTTGAGCATAGACAAGTAAGCAGTTCACAAGTCAATTTATCATTCAGTCTCTTTGAGTCGAACTACGGTGTTCTGACTTCCTCATTGCAGGAGAGGATACATAGGCATAACTTAACAGTTATCGAACAAAAGTCTCTGTGTATTCCCCCTCTTCCAGTATTATTCTTTAAGCCTTATAGTCTTGAGCTTTGCACTCTTTCCTTACACTGACACTTCTTCTATTCACTTCACATTTCTTTTACATTGATACTTGCATTCTTTTCCAGCTTCTGCATACAAGACAGCACTAACACTACCCCATTTAAACACAAATCTTTCAAGCGTGGATCCCGTCGAATACGGCGGACAATCTGGGTGCTAATACCTTCCCAGGTCGTAACCAACCCCCTTTCTCAGTTTCTCTGGTTCGCAACCTTCTTATCCATCTTTTCTTAGGTTTATGCAGCATTACCTTTCCTTCGGGATAAAAATGCCTAGCTGGCGACTCTTTCATCCTTTCTCTTTCGCCGACCATTCGCGTCTGTACCCTATTTGACCTAGCCTCATTTAGTGGGAGCGAAAATTATCTGTAGATATGGAGTTCCCGAAAGAATCATTACTAACAATGGTTCTAATTTTAACAAAAAAATGATGGTTAAGTTGTGTCAAGACTTCAAAATACAACACCATAATTCTTCTCCTTACCGGCCAAAGATGAATGGCGCGGTCGAGGCGGCAAATAAGAATATCAAGAAGATTGTGCAGAAAATGGTCGTCACCTACAAATATTGGCATGAGATGCTAATGTTTGCCTTATATGGGTACCAAACGTCGGTTAGGACATTTACTGGGGCAACTCCTTTCTCCCTGGTGTATGGTATGGAGGCAGTCCTACTTGTCGAAGTCGAGATTTCTTCTTTACGAGTAATGATGGACGTCAAGCTTGACGAGGCTTAATGGGTGTGTGCCCCGTATAATCAGTTGTGCTTAATTGAGGAAACGAGATTGGCAGTTGTATGACATGGCCAGCTTTATCAGAGGAGAATGAAGTGGGAATTTGATCAGAGGGTACGCACTAAAGAGTATCAAATTGGTGAGCTTGTACACAAGCGAATTCTTCCTCCAGGTTCAGATCATAGGGGAAAATGGACTCCAAATTATGAAGGTCCATTCTTGGTGAAGAAAGTTTTCTCATGTGGAGCACTGATGCTTACTACCATGGATGGTGAAGATTTCTTGTCCCTTGTCAAAGCAAACACATTTAAAAAATACTTCGCATAAAAAGACCCATTGGACAAAAAAGATAATAAAGAGTCCGGGAAAAAAAAGGGCATCCCGGCGAGCCAAAAACAGAATAAAAGGATCGGGAAAAAGTTAGGGATATAAATAAAAAATGTACACCCGGTGAGTTGAAAATCCACATTGGACAGCTCAGGCAAAAAAGATTATCCTGGTGGATTGAAAACCCGAAAGGGAGGTCCACGCAAAAGAAGGGAATAAGCAAATGAATGCGATATGAGTTATCTGTATTACATCATCGTCTCATTCAACTTGGAAATCTCCTAAGGGTAGGAATCAGTCCAGTCTTATTCTTCAGAAAGCAAGAGCAGAAACAGAGATATCTTGAAGACATACCGGTCATAGCATAATTGAAACTCAGTGGAACGTTGTTTCCACATTTCAATTAGGATAGTTTCTTTTCTCAATTTACCGTGGTCGCCTCTTTCCAGGTGGTTGCTTCCTGATGTATCTTTTGCCTATTCACGGGCTCATCAATAAAAGAATATCAGTCAAAAAGCTTTATCCTTGTTTTTATTTTTACATGTTTTATTTGCAAACATGTCCTAAATTTTTGATAAGAGAACATTGCATTTAAACTAGGTGACTTTATGAATAACATGCGAATGGGGACAACATTTAAAATCACTTTGAATGTTAAGAAACATTGGATGATTGACTCATACCATATAATTTCCCGAGGCATATGTGTACATACTTTGTTGTTGCAGGTTTTGCAGGCATGAAGAGAAAGATGTTATCAGAAGACATTCCCCAAGAAGATTTCTTCTCCCCAGCAAGAGACACTTTACAACTCTTACCTCCAACAGAAGGGTGATCCCTAAGCTTCCCCAGTAAAGGCTAAGATGGAACCTTCCCCAGCTGAGTCAGAGCAGGATGGAATAGTCCCCAACAGAACTTCAAGATCAGTTGAACAGTTCTCACCCCCGAGTGGAGTTGTCACAATGAAGTTTCCCCAGTAGGCAGCTGAAAGCCTCGTTTCTCCATAGAGTTAGAGTTGTCAGAACTCTCTCCTCAGCAAGAGTTTGATCAAGCATCTCCCTAACCAAGTTTGAAGGTGGTCATTCCCACAAAGTTTCATGATTGGATTTTGTTCATCATTGAAATATTCCCCAGAGAGGTCGCCAATTTATTTTTGGTCAGTGTAACAAGTAAATGCAAACAGTTGCTCACTTTTCTCAGCCAGATCAAGTATTGTCAGAATATCTTGATGTCATTTCCTCAGCAAAATGTTAGTCAGAATGTTCTCATTCCCTAGTGGAGTTACAAATGGTATTCTTCCCCCTACAGGATTAGTTTCCCATAAGACATTATCTTCTCAACTTGCTAAGGCCCACATCTCGGTGGCAGGCCAGTAGTCATATGGTTCTTTATAAAAGACATCTCTTTGAGTCATAGATCATATGGTCTTATGTTCTCATCTTCCTGGTTATGGATCATATGCTACCATATCCTGATTACCTTATGTGTGGTTTGTAAATCCTATGATATTACAACACCTTTTTTAAGGCCCACATCCTCATGGCAGACCAGTAGTCTCCTGGATCATTACAAAAGATATCATTGTGAAGGCCCACATCCCTGTGGCAGACCATTTAGTCTTGATTTATATAAAAGACTTCTTTAAGGCCCACATCCCTGTGGCAGACCAGTTAGTCTTGGTTCATATAAAAGACTTCTTGAAGGCCCACATCTCTGTGGCAGACCGGTTAGTCTTGGTTCATACAAAATACTTTTTCAAGGCCCACATCCCGGTGGCAGGTTAGTGGTCCCCTAGTTCATTATAAAGGAAGGTATCCAATCATGTTTGGATTAGACCTTGACAAATATATTATGCATTTTTCAAGAAGAGGATTCTCACAATGCATCCTGATCAATACTTGTTTGTTTTACAGACTTTGTTGCTAAGGCACACATCCCTGTGGCATGCCAGTAGTCTTCTGGTTCATTCTAAATGACACCTTTTTGGTTTGTAGATCCTATGATACTGCAATATCGTTTCAAGGCCCATATCCCTGTGGCAGTCCAGTAGTCATCTGGTTCATTCTAAAAGACATTTCTTTGGTTTGTAGGTCCTATGATGCTGCAACACCATTCTAAGGCCGACATCTGTGGCAGGTCGGTTATCTTTCGGTTTATTATAAAGACAATTCTTCATGGTTACTGAGTTACTTTTTATCTCATCATGGTTTTCAAGCAGTTTGTTTTCCTTGGTCGGGTTCATATCATTTTCTTCTACAATAGAGTGCAAATTTCCGGGTTCTTTTGGTATTCAATCACAGCTCATCTTGAACGGCCGACAGCCGACGCTCTCGTCCTTTTCAGATTAACAGTTACTTGAATAGGGGAAGTTGTAACACCCCAAATGTTTCCCACTCATTTCACATTATATAGCATAGCATATAGTATACGTACCATTGCATCTTTCAATAGAAAGATGAAGCATAACACCCATGATTAGAAGCATGGGGCGTGTGATCAGTCATCTATCAAGCTATGATTCTTCAAAGTCAAGATAGGATCCAAGTGGTCTTGCAAGAAGCCTACAAAGTATTCTCATATGATACAATCTCAAGCTCATCCTCAAAGCCCTAGAAGGGGTGAGATTCATCATAAGCTCAGCCGTGTAACATCCTCCTATACAGAGAAACCCTAATTAGGGTTTTGGCCCAGAGCATGTTATCCTCATAGATTTGACCAATTCTTGTGGTCAAAGGCTTTCATATATTATACAAGGCCTAGGGATGAAGTTTGATGCAAAAATTCATCGGGGAAGTTAGGCATTGGTTCAGTTACTTGTATTTGAAGAAAGAGGTCAATTATGCAGAAGAAAAGCTAACCATGGGATTTTTAGGGTTCCAATCATGATTTTCAAGTCTAAGGACCTTGATTTATGCAATAAATGACATGAATGATCCTAAAAATCAGGAATTAGGAGTTTGTGGAAAAGTTACTAAAAATGGAAATTGACCTATATTGAGAACTTTCTATTTTTGGCATACTTTACCCTAACTTCAACCAATTCTTTTATGATCAATATGGCTTCAAATGAATTTTCCTCAAAACATGAAATTTTTAGGGATCTCTCTCCCATTTCTAAAAATTTCAAGAACTTAGGTCGCTCCCGGGATTTTCATCCTAGTACAAACGTGAAAGTGGCGCGAAAAAGGTAGAGTCGTCAGCCATGCATTTTAATCCCGAAGGAATGGGAAAGGTAGTGTTGCACAAACCTGAGAAAGAAGGAAAGGACGAGGCCTTGCAAACCAAAGATTTGGGTTCGGGAGTCGGTTACGACCTGGGAAGGTATTAGCACCCCAGATCATCCGTCGTACCCAATGGGATCCACGCTTGTTTGTCTGTTTCAAAGGGTGAGAAATAAGAATTCTGCTGAAAAAAAGAACTGCTACTAGAACTGGAATTAAAATGAGAAAGGGAGTTGGAAAAGAAAATAGAAAGAAAGGGGGAAATGTAGGGAAAATAAAGAATGTGCTCGAACGGGCCCTACCCCGCTGCCTACGTACCTCATCGGGAAAATGAGGATCAAAGTCGACGTAGTTCGCCTAACAAAGGAGGGAACTATTTATGTGTTGCATGCTCGTCTGGTACAAATGCGTTTACCATCTTGCATGTGAGACAAGTCGTCGCAAGTTCGCGTTGTGGGTGAATGAGATGAGAAGAGAAGTTCCCGCAAGAAAGTCGCTTATTGTTTGTTGTTTGCTTTTTAAGATTTTTGTATGAATTTGGCACAAGGAAGTGAATTCAAACTCTTTTCCATGGAATGTGTACTTGCTACTACATTCCAAGATGGAATAATAGAACAATCACACCAAGCAAGGAGAATTTATCCAAGAATTTTTTTTCCAAGGATTAGGGTTTAAGTTCACTAGCTTGTTGAACTTATTTGTTGTTTTTGTAGCTTGTGAAGAAGTATCTTTTAGATTTTCTTTGTGAAAATAACCTCTTGATCAGACTTGTACATCACACTAGACAAGCCCACACTATTCCAAGATGGAATGAATGTAAGTGCCCCATGGAATAAGGCTATACACAAGAGATTCTTTCATGCATTTATTAAGTGTTTCTTTTTGTTTTTGTTTGAAGATGAGAAAAGAAGACTCAATAGGCAAAAGGTCAAAGCTAAAGGGGGACTAAGACACAATCCTAAGTTATCTTATTATGTACAAGAGTGATCATATGGCTTGTGAGGTTTTCTAATCCTAAGGAAAAGAAAAGCAAGTTAGAATTCAACTTACTTCCTAAGGAAGTTAAGTAGAATCTAAAGAACAAAAGGGGGTCCTATGAACAAAGCACCAAGTGCTAAGGAAAATGCAATAACATGCATAAGAAAAGGAATGAAGAATGATTACCTCATCTCCCCCCCTACAAAACAAATGTTAGCATGATGAAGTAATATGAACAATTATATCATGGCAAACTTCCATTAAGAACTCACACTAGCTTAAGAAAGGTGTTAGTGAACTTCTAAGGCTAATACCTAAGTCTAAGGTATCCTATGAGGTACTGCACTTCAAAATTCAGTAGCTACATCATATTAAAAGTATCTACAGGGATTAAGTGAATTAAAGTCAAACTATGCCCTAAAATGTTACTAAACCCTAATGAAACCTAAGAATGAAGTTAAAAGGGAAACCTAAATGTTTAGCATGCTAAAATCTCCTAAAATCAAAGGTAAATGAAAAATCCAGAACTTAAAACTATATGGAAGTGAGGGATAAGATTATATCAAATGAGAAAGAAGAGATTCAAGTTAAAGATATTCAAACATGAGATTGAAAGGTGAAAGAATACATATAGAAACATAGTTCTAAAGGTGAAACAAAAGACTTAGAACAAAAAATCAAAAATGACCAAAGGGACTTGAATTCCCCATACAAAAACCAGATTCTTGAAAACAAGTTAGAATGGAAATTAGATTTGGAAAATATTCGCAAATGAAGTGGTAAGAGGCATCCTAAGGCTAGGTGTCCAAATTAGGGATTTTAAGGGCCTTTGGATGGCAAATGAAGTTCAAAAAGATGCAAAAAGGCTCTAAACTTGATATGAACATATGGGAATGATCACAAAACAATTATGATATGTAAAACAAAGATATTATGAAGTTAGCTTATATACAAATGCAATTTGAGATGGACAATGTGAAAGAAGAAGTGAAATTAGGTTGAAATGGGACATAGGTGACTTATGACTCAAGGCAACCCTAACAATCAAAGATGAAAACCTAATGAGGGTACACAAAACTTAGAGACATACCATGGGACCTATAAAACTCAAATTTAAGACCTCAAGGTAATGGCATAAATGCCTTATTCCAATGGGATCAAAGGAAGGGAATAAAAGGATCAAAAATATGACTTATGAACTAAGAAACTTGGAAAAATACCAAATGATCATGAAAAATTATGAAACTTGACAATATAATACAAAATACAGAGGGTGACTTATATCCAAATAATCTCACAAAAGTTATTATTTTTGAGTGGTCAAATGAAGTGTAGAAGTGGATTAGGGTTTGTATGCATACATGTGAAAGGAATGGACCAAAACTTGATTTCCAATGACCTAAAAATCAAAAAAAAAATTGGATAAGTTTAAAGAGTCCTCTAACTAATGCAAAAAGTATGAATCATTTATCTTTTATGGTTTAGGATAAAGAAAATGAACAAATGGATAGGTCAGAAATGGAGAAAATAGGAGATTCATTAATTGGAAAATTAATTCTGCCTTGAAAATAAAAGAAAAATGAAAATAAAAATTATGGGAAATTAGGAAAAAATATAAGGATCTCACATGAATTAATTTGGAATTTTTGATGATGTTTTTATATTTTTAAAAATAAAAACTAAAAATGAAATAAAGAGGAAAGAAATAAACATGAAATAGGCTGAATTAAAGGATTGGGCCTGGGGGGTGCTAACATCAACAAATTGTACTGATATGGGCCTAATACACACGCGCATGGGGTGCTAATAACAAGCTGATAATTTGTTCACAAAAAATTGCATGTGACTTGCATATGGTTCATTTATGCGCTAACAATGTTATAACCCTAGGATGGAAGTGACCCAATGGCTGCGTTATAAAGTTGACTAACCGATTAGGGCATTGTTTCGTTACCGGAGAAGACCTCCGGTCATCTTCTCCGGTGACCTACACCTAGGGCAAATCCCAAAACCTAATTAAAATGAAATCTAAGGCCATCACTGTGTTCGTCTCAATGAGTACAATCCAAATCCAGGTTCAAAATCCATTTACCTTTCCTATTCAGTGCAAATCAAAGCAATTAAATCCAGCCTAGAATTCTGCAACTAAGCATTTAGAATGCTTATCAACTAGCCAGTGGTTGCAATGCTTCTAATAAGATCAACATCACACAAAACAATCAAAATCAAGGAAATCGTGCAAAGAAGATTCAGTGTGACAAACCTGGAAATGCAGGGATGCTGAGATCAAAGAAAACCAGAGATGAGATTCCTCTTGAGGCTTTGCTTGATCTTGAATGCTTGCAGAGTGAAATAAACACTCCGTGAGTGGAAAATCTTGATGAATTGAAGGAAATGCAGTGCATAGGCTTGTTCTTGAGATTTTTAGACCCCTTGAACCATGGATCTCAAGTTGAACATGATGATGATGTTGAATTGATGAGAAATGCCATATTGTGGATTGAAATCACTAAGAATCTTGATGAATTGCAGAGCTTGTGCACTAGTGCAATGTGAAGGATCTAAATGAGTGAAGCCTTGGAAATGGTGTTCAGAGGTGATGAGGATAATGATCAATGGAAAAATAGAGAATGTAAATGGAGCTAGAAGCTAGCTCGAAGCAAAATGCAGAAGAAGATCTTCAATGCAGAGAGAAAAATCAGAGGAAAAGTGATGAATTATGAAGTGATTTTGATCAAATGGAAAAAGTTGTTATGATTCAGTTATGAGTGATCCTATATAGGCCTGGTTAGTGTTAACTAATTCTAGTTAACAGTTAGAACTAGAGTTAGCTAGCTTGAGAGTGAAGTGACCTAAGTGAATGGTGTATGGATCAATGGTGAAGCCGAATACATGCAACTCGTGGCTAGTGTTAATGTGTGATGCAGATCATGGAAATTATGGTGAGGTGGAGTGATATATGATAAATCTGAGATCAATGCAACATAAGTTCAATGCATAAGCTTCACACTTGTTTGGATTCTTCAAGGCACATGACAGCTGGGGTGTATGAGCATGTATGGCATAATTGGCCCTCTAAGTATAATAGCCAATGATCAATAACATGGTAATGGAGTGTATACACTGAACTGAAATGAGAAGCTTCATGAAATCCATTGCCTTACACTACAAGCAAACCAGATAGCATGCTATGATCTTCCATTGGATGTTCCTTCATGATCAAGGCATCAAATGGTGTAATTTTTGTGCTCATTTTGAAGTAGATGTTACATACAACTAATTTATAGTTCAAACCAACGTGGAACATGGACTCTAGACACTTCAAATACCCCTTTGAACATCATGCCACAATGCTGCATTATGGGCCTGCATAGAATTGCCTAGGCTTGTGCAAGATGCCTTGTGCATTTCAGTTTGAACATCTACATTTTGCCTCTCCATAACTCTGAATCCATTGACCAAATGAAAAATTCATAAACATGAAAGTTGTAGAGGAGACAACAATGAACAACTTTTATGTTCAAAGAAAATTCATTTGAAGCTTTCTTGATGGAGAAAAATGGATTGACTTGTGGAACACCACCTGTTTGATGAAATGTTAGGGAGGGCGCGCGCGCAGGCTGCAAGGCATGCCCTGTCTCTTGCCTTGTTTTGCCTTGATTTTATCCAAACTTTGCAAGATCATAAATCTCTCAATTTTAATGTTATGAGTGAGTTCCACCTATGGATTTGAAGCTTAAGATGCCCTCTTTAGTTGGCTCAAGGTAGAATTTCCATATCCCTTATATTTTGGGAGAAGGCCTCTCTTGAAGTGGCTGCAAAAATGGCCAAAACTTGCCATTTTTGGAAACCCTAATTTTCCAAAAATGGTAAGTTTTGGTTTTCTTGATTTCTCTTGATTCCTCCATAATTTCTCGATCAAATTTGAACCATAGGATCCTTGTAACCCTAATTTCATGATTTTGTTCTCAAAAAGTCAGGAGTTGACTTTTTCCTCAGCATGGTTGAATTTTCCCCAATTCCCTGATTTTTAGTCATCTGGCTAATTGAACCTCTTCCAAAATGTTTCTATGGATGAAATTTGAAACCTAGGCACTTGACATCATACATAAGACAATGGAATCAACCTTGGATCAAAATTTTATTAAGAAGCCCAGTAGAAATGAAACCCTAAGTTGACCCTTTTTCATCAGGAGATGTTGCACTGCTTGCCTCCTTTGATCAATTCAATTCTTTTCATGACTTGTGGCTTCAAGTGAAGACTTGTGGGATGTTTTGAACCCTTGGCACAAGGTTGAGAAGCATTGTGGCTCCTCGTTTCCCTTAGTATAGCCTTCAATTTCTCCAATCAATGATCATATACCTATGCCTCAGCTATGATGAACATGATGCAATATCTTTGATTATTTCATGAATTTGTTTATGCTAAATGCTATGCAAAATGTTGAGGAAATGAGAGGGCAAATTTTGAGGTATTACAAATTCTCCATAGCATTTGTGAATCAAAAGTTATGATCAAAGGAAGTTGGTGCATTTTTAGGGTTTTTCAAATATCCAAGTTTTCTATATTTTGAAAATTGGTTCCAATTGACTTGTAATGAGTTTGTATGGACCAATTCTCATTACCACACCAAATTACACTCCATAACACTTTTTTTCCAAGGAATCAAGCTAATTCATGTTATGATCACAATTTATTCACCATTATGCATTTTTTCAAAACCAATTGAAACTCAAGAATTAAAGCATTTCAAGCCCTAAGATTAATCAAATGGTATTCAGGGGCTCAAAAGGGATTTGATCATGCATATGGTTATAGGATTGAATGAGTGAATCACTACATCATAACAATTATGAAAATTTACATTTCACTCCACATCACACAATTCATGCACCTCTTGCTTCTAAAACCCTACACTAGAGACATTATATATAAGCCTGTAATGCCTTTGAATCAGCCTCATGCACTCTCATTTGTTCATAATCACAAAAATTGCACAAAGCTTCTCCTATTCGATTCTCTCAATTGAAGAAGGTTTTCTTCATTCTCTTTGTAGATTCTAACTCTCCAAGCATCAAGGAACACAAAACACTCTTCATTTGAGCTTGAATCCTTTGATTTCACCATAATCGAATTTGAAGATTCAACTTCAAATCTTAGATCTAGGCCAATTCAAGTCTCTATTTTCATTTATTTTGAAAATAAAGCTCAAGAGGAGTGGATTTGCACATTTTTGGAGGTTTTCATGGTGTATTTGGCTCAGCTTCATCTCAGGTTAGCTTCTGATTTCATCATCTCCTTTTTGAAATTGATTGTGTGCATTGTGTGTATGAGATCTCACTGAACATGCTTATCTATTTGGTTTTTATTTTGTACGTGAAATGAGTGTTCTATATGGATTTGAAAGTTTTAGATCCAATTTTATTCTCTTCGATTCTTACTGTGTGATGAGTTTTTATTGTTTTTGAGCTCATATTCATGTTCCTGATGGTGAGTAGAATAGATCTGGATGTTTTTGTATGATTCTGGACACTTTTGTTCTTGAGCTTGAAGTTTCTGATAACCGGAGCTAGGGCTCCTTCACTGCACCAGTTGCAGGTGGAAGGAGGTCTGAATGAAGAAGACGTAATCACAACCATTGGTGTGTTTGATCCAAGGGACATCATTGCGCCAAGTCATTAAAATTCATGTGATCATCATGTGATTTTATAATTTTATTTAATTGCTTGTTGTTTGCTTGATCTTGGTAATTAGCGTGCTCCTTGAATCTGATGTGTCCATTTGGCATACTTTGTGTTTTGCTTGACTTGTTTGGGAGCGTCTGATTGATCAGAAGGTTATTAGAAGGTCAACTCTTTTGGCTAGGGTCTATTGTAATTCATTGACTGCACAGGTTTTGGATTGGACTTTAATTTGCTTTTCACGCCCCCTCCTTAGGCATATCCTTCATTTTGAATTGATCTGGATTCATATTTTCACCCATCTGGCCTTTTAATTAATTTTCTTTTTCAATTTTCTTTACATTCCAAATTTAATTTTATAAATTAGTTTTCTTATAAGGAAAAATACCAAAAAACAATCATGAGTGTTCTTTAATATTTTCTAAAATTTTCACAAATTTTTATTTTCTTTTTTTATTATTTTTTTGCTCTGAATTAATTTTCCAATTAATTTCTTTTATTTTGCTTTCTTCCATGAACACCCTAGCTTCATTATTTTCTACCTTGAGTTCTAAAATAGATATGATCCTGGTTCTTTTTGCTATGTGTCACTAACATACTGAGGTACTTTGATAATTTGTTTGAGGATTTATAGGCTTTGTTTGGCTGAAATTTTGGATTGTGTCTTCACGCTTAAGTTAGTGTAACCCTAGCTTCACTTTGACCAATTGTTTGATGGACTTTGCTTCTGATTCTTGGCTTGTGTTTTTACCTTGATGTTTTTATATGTTTGAGGTGCTTTGATGCTTAATGTCATATTTTTTGAAGCATGTTTACTATTTGTTTGAAGATTGAATTTTGAATGAACTAATTTGAGGATGTTTTGAACCATGTTTGCTTGCTTGCTTAGGAAGGCACTTATGCCATCATATAAGATCTTGTGTGATGCTTGATAACATGTTATATGACCCCTGGTTGTGATATGTGAGCCTCACTTTTTCTTGTTCTATGCTTACCTTGTGCGTTAAGTCACATCTTTTCACAAGTATGAATCATGTGTCGCTTCACCTTACACTTCTTCTTATCTCCTCCATTTGCCTTAGTATGTGCTTATATGCTTTCTTTGATGATTGAATCTTCTCCTTAGGCACATATTCATGATGTATAGGTTCTGACTTTGACTTTTCTTGTTGAGTTTTGACTTGTATGCTTCAATTAATCACATATGCTCATCCTACTTTTTCATGTAGGCTTTGCTTGTGGTTTGTGAGACTTCTTTTATTCCTTTTGGTGTGAGTTTTCTTGAATAACATTAGGGGTCATCTTTGGTCATTAGGTTCTGACTTTGTTGGTTTAAGATGTTTAGGTCTTTATCTTGCCATGATTTGAACTTGTTTGTACTTCTCTTGTCATTTGTGAATATTTCTAATATTTTCAGGGGCTATGGTAAGTGTAAAGGTATGGATGTGCTTCCACATCTCAACATTCTTCCTACTTCTTTTTCTATGATTTCATAATTGTAATTGTGATGTGATTAGGCCATCAATGCTCAACTTCTTTTCATCCCCTCTTAGGATCAACTTACCTTCTTTTAAGAAGTAAGTAGATTCCTTTTGCTCCTTTCTTCTTCTTCTTTCTTCTTCTTTTCTTCTTTCCTTCTTCTTCATTAGGATAGAAGTCAAACCACACTAACTTATGATTTCCATGCATGATAACATTTAGGATTGTTAGTCCCCCCTTAGTTTTTACCTTTGATATCCTTTTGGTGCTCTCTCTTTCTCATCTTCAAACAAAAACCTAAAAAACACCTAATAATGGTTGAGGTAGTCTTGTGTGTACGAACTTATTCCCTGGGGCACTTATAGTCTTCCCATCTTGGTATAGTACAAGCTTTTCTAGCATGATGTACAAGTCTAATCATGAGACTATTTTCATAAAGAAAATCATAAAAAATACTTCTTCATTTCAAATCACAAAACACTTAATAAAGTCAATGAGTTAGTGAGCTTAGGCGCTAATCTCTGGAACCAAGTTTTGGGGATCTTCCTCTCACTTGGGTGTGCTTGCTCTTTATTCCATATTGGGATGTAGTAACAAGTACACATTCCATGGAAAAGGACTTGAGAACACTTTCTTGTGTCGAACTCATAAAAGCTTCTAAAAAACACTGAACAAAGAATCAACGTCTCTTCTTATGGACTTCTTTTCTCATCACTTTCACTCATAACGTAAGAACTTTTTCCTACTTGTCACTTTGCAAGATGGTAACTCACTCGTGCCAGATAAGCCTGCAACACCTGAGCATTGACATAAGCAGTTCAAGCTTTAAAACACAAGCCATTTTCCTCCCTAGTTAGGGGAACTACGGCGTCTCTGATCCTCATGTCCAGATGAGGTATGTAGACAGCGGGATAGGGCTCGTTCGAGTACTCTTTTATTTTCCCTACATTTTCCCCTTTTATTTTCTTTTATTCGAATCCAATTCCTTTTATTTTGCAGCAGCTTCATTCTTTTACCCTCTGAAACAGTTTATTTGCAAGCGTGAATCCCGTCAGGTACGGTGGACGATCTGGGGTGCTAATACCTTCCTAGATCGTAACTGTAAACACCCCAAATTTTCCCTCTCACTTTTTTCTATACTTTGGCTTATGATATAACATAGTACATATCATATCACTACATCTTACATTGCATATTCACCATTATCATCTCATTGCACCCTGCACAGCTAGGGTTTGTGATCAGATGAATCTTGAAAAGAGTATGAGGCATCCAGATGACCATGAAGCATGCCAAGAAGGTATTTGAGTGTTCTAAGATCATATTATACCCCCAAGGGTTCTTGAAATTCAAAATATCACAAGAGATTAAAGAGCCACCCAGGCAGGCTCAGGGCTCCTACACAGATGACCAGAAATTAGGGTTTTGGGTTTGAGGCCCTTACACTCAAATTTTTTGGCCATTCTTGATTCTATTGGTATATATATGTTATAAGGATCATGTGTATCAAATTTGAAGAAAAATCTCCTTGTGGAAGTCATCTGATCAAATGGTAACTTGTTGTGCAAGAAAAGACAGAATCAGGGCATCTGAGGCCACCAACAAGGGTTCCAAAGGGTCATCATCATCAATTTGAGGTCCTATGATCTTTATTTGATCTTAGGAATGCTTAGAAGTTCACAAGATTGAAGAATTTTGATCCATTTGAAAACTTTCTATTTTTGGACATGAATTGTAATGAAAACTTTCCATTTTGGGAAAGAATTTCAACCTCCTCTTTCTTGACCAAAAAGGCTTCAAATGAAATTTCTTTGAACATGAAAGTTGTAGATTGGATCTTCCCCTTTCTAAAAAGTACAAGAACTCATCTTGATTCATCCTAGAACTCAAGATATGATGGATCAAAGTTGGCAAATTTCACATAATTTTCAAGTTCATGTCAAAGGGGGAATTTTGCAAGATGGACTTCTAAGCATCCTAGTGACCTATAATTCACTTCTACACTGCATAACATTGATGAGAAACATCTCAAGACCAAAAAATCATGCCCTGCTTCACAAGTTTCATAGCCAATTTTCACAAAATTATCAAATTTGGCAACTTGCAAAACATGTTCAAACTTCTGCCACAAGTGTTACAGCTCACTACAAATGATCCAAGGGCCATCTATGAAATTAGCTGATGCAGAACAAGCCTTCAAAATATCTCTGTCCTAAGCCCATACCTCAAGTACAAAATCTTGACTTTTTTGCATTTTCACCCATGCCAATCTCATAGTGCACAACCACTCTTCTGATCAATCCCAATTTTTTTATACAAACCCTAAGCATCATAAAACATATTACAAGAAGCCTTGAACAAGGACACACAAGCTCAGACTCACAAAAATCCTCTCAAACTTTCTCTCTTTGAAACTCTCAATCCAGCCAACAAAAATCACATTTTCTTTCACCATTCAACTCCTTATCACTCAAGGAACAAAACCCACCCATCATCATGACCTGAAACAGCCTTAAACACAAACACGATTTCTGTCATATCAGAACTGTATCTCACGAACTAGCCAAAATAAACTTCATCCAAGCATCTCAATAGCTTCAGGAGGTCCAAAGGAGTTGGTTTGCACAAAGGGAAGGCCTTAAAAGCTCCAGTTTGAAGAACTCCAGCTCAGGTATCCCTCAAGAACAAATTTTCCAGAACCTTAATTTCTTGTTAAAATGTGAATCTACATGTTATGTTGGTCGTGTTGATGTGTTTAAAACTGAAAATGAGTGAAAAATAAGCATGTTATGATGTTTTGGAAGTTTGACCTAAACAATGTTTGGTTTCGATTCAGCTTGTTCATGCAATATAAATGGTTTTTGTTTGTGAATTTGTGTTCTATGATGTTTGGGGTTTGATTCTGGGAAGGTTTGATGCGTTTTAGTGGCTTGTAGGTGAAATTGGGGTTGGGAGCTCACCGGAGAAGACGACCGAAGCTTATCTCCGGTCGCCTGAGATTAATTAGGGTTAATCTTGTTTATGTTTCCAGTTTGAATCTGAGCCATTGGATTGTGATTAGGGCTTGCACATAAACGGACCAGATTGCGTCATTAATCCTTAATTTTAATTATTTAATATAATCAGGTTTATTTAATTCAGAAGAAATGTGAGCCATTAGATCACGCGCGCTTTGTAACTTTAAACCTAGGCCCTTGATTATGAGTATCCTGGGTCTCGCTGACTCTCATCCTGGACCACTGATCTTGCTTTCTTTGCATCCGGACCCTCTGTTGCGCATACTTTCTATTTTCTTTTATTTATTTTCTTTTATTTTCATTTTCTTTTGTTTATTTTATTTAAAATAGCAATTTAATTTCTAAAAATCTGATCTTTTACATTCTTGCTTTAAATAATTTTAAAAACCCAAAAAAAAAAAATATTTTTATTTTTTATATTCAAAAATCATTTTTAAATCATTTAATTGTATTTTTAATTAATTAATTCATTTTTAATTAATTCAAAATACTTTTAGGTATTTAAAAATCACCAAAAGAAATCAGAGAACCTTTTTTAACATTTAGAACAATTTAAAAACTCATCTCACAAATTTATTTTAGGGTTTGATCATGTTTTGACAAATTTCTTTGAATTAGGGTTTTGAAAATCTCCTTTTTCATAACCCTAATTCAAAAATTCATATCTTCCTAACCAAAATGCGTTTGTACATGGTTCTTTTTGCAAACTTTCACACTTTATATCTATTGTCTAAGATATTTTTGGTGTATTTTTACTTTACATTTTCAATTTGTTATGACATTTTCTTTGCAAAGTGTCCAAAACCCTAGCCTAACTTAGAAAAACCATAACTTGACTTTGGTATAGCTTCTGATCTCCATATTTGGGGAGTGATCTTATGTGTGTTTAGGGTTCATTTGGTTGCATTTTCAATTTTTTATCATGTGTTATCCTTCTATTGCGGACATGTGCATCTCATACTTTCTTAAAACCCTAATTTGCCATGTTCATTTGCATTCATCTTTGCATACCTTCATATGGACTTGGCATGACATATCATGCATTTTTATGTCATCTTAGATACCTTAGGACATGTATGAACATTTTTTGATCATTGTTTCATCCATTTGGTATGTTTTGCATTCATTACTTCTTATGTGTATTCATGTGATTTCAAGCTTCTAACAAGCCTTCCTTTGCATCCCATCTCTTGTATGATCATGCATAAACATTGTACATGTCTTTGCATCATTTCATAACACATTTGCATTGTGTTTGCACTTCTGGTCTTGATCATTGCATCTTTATTTGCCTTATTTCCTTTTTTTTCACATCTTATGCATTCATACTAACCATTTCAGGGGCTTTAGGTAAGTTGTTTAGGATGTGGATTTGCCTCCACATCCAACCTCTTCTTATCTCTTCATTTGCATCTTTATTTGTCTTTGAAGTGAGTTTGACTCACTTATGCTCTCTCTTGCTCCATTTCTTTCTCTTAGGTTACTTAGCTTCTTCTGGAAGTAAGTAACCTATTCTCCTTTCTTTTCTCTTTTCAACTGCTTCTTCTTCCTTGGTGGCCATCTGAAGACTTTCTGAGGATCTTTCTCTAAGCCTCACAAACCATAATAATATCCAAGCATGATAAATTTAGGGTTGTACATAGTCTCCCCTAGTTTTTACCTTTGAGTCTCCTTGAGTCTTTGTTTCTCATCTCATAATCAAGGCCAAATAGTTAAAGTTTTAAGACTCTGAATTAAGGTTATGCATGTATCCTTATCTTAGGATGGAGTGTATAACTTTAATACTTAGTGTTAAACCTTTAAGTTGTTTACACCTCCTAATCAAAACACCTAATAACCATTAAGACTTAAGCTTGTAACTTGGGCCTTATATTTGGGTTACATCTCTGCCTGTTGGTTCAGAGGGACTAACCCTAGTGTTCAATGGACAAGTCCCCCTCAGGTTTAGTCTTACAAACATAAAATCCATTTCTTAATCCCACCTTTAATTAAAATCCACTTTAATAAAGACTTGTTATATAATGATTTTAATCCCTAACCACAGATTAAGTTGAGGAGTCTTCCTCATCTTAAGTGTTCTCATCTATTATCCTTCTCTTAGGATGGTGTAATGAGTTCACTAATCCCTGATTAGAGATTAAACTCATTACTTAACACAAAACAAAAATCCAAAAAAAAAATTAATAATCACAAGTAGGTTAATGATCTTAATCTTGCATCATTAGGGTAATTAAGTTGAGATTTTCATCTCATACATAAGTAGACTCATTATCCCTAATCAGGGGTGATATAATGAGTTTACGACCCTTGATTAAGACTTAAGCTCATTATCTTATGCAAAACACCAAAAACAATAAAAAACTGAAAACACAAAAAACAAACAATAAACGTCTCCTCCGAGATTCTTTTCTCATCGCATTCACTCTGAAAACGAGAATTCGCTTCTCCTGTCTAATGCAAGACAGTTAGCACTCGAGCCAGACGAGTCATACACTTGAGCATAGACAAGCAAGCAGTTCACAACAAAAACATCCAAGTCTCTTTGAGTCGAACTACGGTGTTCTGACTTCGTCATTGCACGAGAGGATATGTAGGCATAACTTAACGATTATCAAACAAAAGTCCCCAAATCTTCCCCCCTCTCCTCTTTCTAGCTTTCTTTTCTTAGCCTCAGTTTTGAGCACTCACTTTCTTCTTGCACTGACACTCTGTAAATCCATTTCTACCTAGCCTTTTATCCACAATTTAGCACATATATTATCCCCTTCTAAACACAATCAGGTATGCATGGATCCCGTCGAGTACGACGGACGATCTGGGTGCTAATACATTCCCAGGTCGTAACCTACCCCCTTACTCAGTCTCTTTGGCTTACAACCATCTCATCCACTTATTTTTAGGTTTATGCAGCATTACCTTTCCTTCGGGATAAAAATGCCTAGCTGGCGACTCTTATCAACCTCAACCTTCAACATCGTCAATACCAGTTCGTGTTTGCACCGGGATGAAAATCCGGGGAGCGACAACTTGACGACTCTGCTGGGGACTTTGCAACCAGGGCTTCTGGTTCTCTTGTGGGTTTCTCCTAGCGCTTGTTTGTTTGTGTTTATTAGGGGTGTTATGTGCTATTTATGTTTATGTTTTTGCTTTATTTGTTGCTTCTTGTACAACTTTATTTATTGCATTTACTTTATCGCTTTCATTTATTGCTTTCTGCATTTCATTTATTATTATCATATCATTGTGATGGATTTCTGGTTTGCTTTGGTGGGAGGGGTATTCTAGTGAGAAAGGTCCAACACAAAGGCCCGAGTGACACATAGGATTAGAGTGGTTTTGTATTCTTTCCCATTCCATTTCGGTCTGGTGCGGGAATATGAAAACACGGTTCAGACATGGGTTTCCTTTTGAGAACTTTGTGCTACGGATTTCCTGTAGTGCTAGGGCTATCTGGGAAGCCTGCTAAGTCTGGATGACCTTTTTAGATGACCTTCAGCATCTGAGGTGAATTAGAGGAGGATCCTTTATGATTAGGGTAAACATTGTACCTCCGGGTTAGAAGTGTTTACACTTCTCATAATAGATCCGAACTTGAGGATCTTTGTTCTAGAACAATACATGTGAGTGGGTTGGGTTGTTTAAAGGTTTACATGAACCCTTGACCTCAACATACCTTGCTACTAGAATTTGTTCTTAAGTTTGTACTATTTTGGACTAGTTCTTTGAAACCCTGGATTATTGACTCTTTATTTGAGTCCCCAACCTGGTTACTGGTTCTCAAGCCTTCATTTGAAACTCTGAACACTCAAGGATCCTACCAAAGGCAACTGATAATCTAGCACATGGTGGAATCCTGGACATGATCATGGACCTGGATGCACCACAAAGGAGCATGATTCACACCTATCTTCAGTTTTATGACCCTCCTCTACGTTGCTTCACTTTCCCAGATTTTCAGATAGGTCCTTTGCTGGAAGAATACTTTATGCTATTGGGTGTCCCTATCAGAAGAGGAATTCCTTTCAATCCTGAAATGACTCCTCCGAAGAATGAAGACATAGCCAAAGCCCTACATCTGGAAGCAACTATCATTGATGAGCACATGACTTCCAAAGCTGGAATCCTAGGCCTCTATTTGGATTTCTTGATTACTCAAGCTACAAAGCATGCTGCAAAAGGGAATTGGGAAACTGTGTGTGCTCTCCTGGCTCTCAGCATTTATGGTATCATTTTGTTTGCGGACGAGCCTAAGTTTGTAAGCAAGAATGCCATTCACATCTTCATGCTCAAGAACCCGGTTCCCACCTTATTCGGAGACTTCTACTACTGAGTTCATCAGAGGAATGAGAAATAGAGAGGAAGACTGGTAAGATGTTGTGCACCTCTTTTCTACAGTTGGTTGATGAAGCATATGCCGAAGACGAAAGCTTTCCTAAACCCACATCAGTTGAGGAATTGGGCTAAGAGGATAATTACCCTTAATTCAGAAGATATCAGGTGGTGTACTCAGAATACCAAGGGCCGAGACATAATAACAAGCTGTGGGCAATACTCAAATGTGCCACTTATTGGAGTAAAAGGTTGCATCAATTACAATCCTTTACTTTTCAAAAGACAGTTGGGGTATGCCTTGATACATCCACCTAAAGAGCGGGACTTAGCAGAGTCTCTTTATTGTGTTGTTCAGAACAATCATGCCATTGTCCGACAAGCAGCCTGGGCTTGGGACCACATACAGAATAAAGGAACTGCTATTCTGGGAAAATTCAACAACATAGCCTCTGCTCAGTACATTAAATGGTCGCATATCAGAGGACAGATTACGCGTATGCCATTCACCCTGGAAGATGTATCGGGGTCATCAGCAGTTGAGCCTATAGCTACAGTAAGCCTGGAAGAGTTTGAAAAGCTGAAAGAAAGAAATACCCAACTGGCTGAAGCTTTGAAGAAGACCCATTGGGAAAGGAACAATGGTCGTCTAGATATTGAGAGGTTAGAAAAGCTGTGCATCGAGCATGTAACCAAAATTGAGAAGACTGAAGACTTCATCAGGAAAGCCCGAGCAGGAGAACTTGTGTTGAAGAATGCATGTAAGGAAGCAAATATTCAAAGGGAAAGAGCTGCGCATTATATGGAGGAGAGTCAGGATAGATGGGTCAAGATAATTGAGGCTCGTCTGAAAGAAGACCAGGAGATGTAAGCCAAGATAGAGCAGTTAGAGTCTAATGAGAAAAGAAGCCAAGAAGCATTGCTAGAAGCTCAGAAGGAGATCTCAGAGTTGAAACTCTGGGCAGGGTTAAAAAGATCCAAAGAACAAGACAAGTATCAGAAAATGATAAATGCCATTACAACCAGAAACCTTCTGATCATAACCATTACAGAGCACCTAGTCGGACCGATAATTGATGCTCTCCTGAAGGAAGCCATGGAGGATGCTTTTGGACTGGATGTCTGATTTTCTGTACTTATATCTATTTGATTGTACTTTAGCTCACCGTGGTGATTTTGTTTGTTGTATTCTTGAAATTGATTGTATTTTGATTCACCATGGGAGTTTGTTTGGTTATAATTCATGAACTATTTATATTTTGGCATTTCCACTTGTATATTTATGGTTATGTATTGGATTTTCTTATGGACTTCGTTTGCTTTAACATCTTCATCTCCCAGAGGTCCGAAAGGTCAAAACCAAGAACCAAACTGGATACCCTCTGAAGACAATTAGACAAATTGCATTGCATGCTAACCTCATATCCTTTGTTTTGCAGGTGTTTTGTTGTTGTTTTCTCACTCTAATGATTGTTTCAGGAAATATTGCTTGCAGAAGGGTCTTTTCCATCAACTGAGCCCACAGATATCCAACTCGACACAACCTTCCGAGTCTACAAATGGATCAGCTACAGTAGGAACTGACAGATATGAGGACTCAAATGACAGATGTGAGGACAGAAGTGAGGACCCAAATGAATAAATTCATGGCTGTGATGACTGGGCTGGCCCAGACCCAGGAAAGATTGAGGGAGTTTTTCGAGCGATAAACTCTAGAAGATAACCATGCAGGCACTGGAGGTACTAGTAATAATGAGCACGAGCAACCGCGAACGACTCCAGTAGTGTTTGGACCTGACAACAATCCTGAAGCTAATGCCCTTGGGCATGGCCAAAGAAACACTAGAGATCGTATTCTACAAGAAGATCCTCAAGATGAGCAGTTTACAGTGTTAGGTGCTGGGGCAGATGAAGCTTATGACCGTTGTCTGGACGAGATATCTGAGAAGCTGAGATCCCTGGAATCCCAGAACTCTTTGGGATTTGATGTGATGGATATGGGCTTAGTGGAAGGGGTAAGGATTCCCCACAAGTTCAAACCTCCATGCTTTGAAAAGTATAATGGTACCTCCTGTCCTCGTACCAATTTGCAATCTTTTTTGGAAAGATTGAAAGCATATACCATGGATGAGAAACTGTGGATGTTTTACTTTGAAGACAGTTTAACTAGGGCCTCTAGAGAGTGGTATTCACACTTGTCAAGGGTTATTTTCAGGAACTGGAAAGACTTAGTTGAGGCCTTTGTATGCCAATATCAGTACAACCTGGATATGGCACCCAATAGGACCCTTTTGATGGGTATGTCTCAGTCCTCGAGAGAAAGTTTCTGCGAATACGCTCAAAGGTGGAGACAACTCGTTGTTGTTGTCCAGCCACCTATGTCTTAAAGGGAAATGGCTGATATGTTTACGAATACCTTGCAAGGGACCTACATTGATAGACTTGATGCCTTCTCTTCTACTAGTTTTGCTGATGTGGTTATAGTAGGCGAGAGAATCGAAAGCCTATTGAAGATGGGTAAGATTTCTGACAATGGTGCTAGCTCTAGCAATGCAAAGAAACCCTTCTCAGGACCTAGGAGGACAGGGGAGACTAATGCAGTGCATGTTAGTAGAGGTAGACCCCAGTACTTGCAAAGATCAGTGGTTGCACTCACCATTCCTACTCCAGCACCTCAGCAACAACAATATCCTCAACAACAAAGATCTTATAATAACAACAACCAACAACAACGTCCTTTCCAACAAAGGCCTTCTCAGATTAATAGGGTTATCGATCCCATCCCGATGCCCTATGCAATCTTACTCCCGCAACTATTGAAGCTTAACCTGACTGAACTGAGGACTTTGGCTCCACCAGATCCTCTGAATCTTCCAAGGAATTATGATGTCAACGCCGGGTGTTCTTTTCACTCCAATGCGCCTGGTCATTCAACAGAGAAGTGTAGGGCCCTGCACATGAAAGTCCAAGATTTGATTGATTCCAAAGCTTTGAATTTTGCACCTCCACCAAATGTCACAAGGAATCCAATACCGAATCATGGTGAGACAAAGATCAATGCCATTGAGGAGGACCAACTAGCAATTCTGATTGATGACGTTGCAAGTATTCAAACACCATTGGCTGAAGTAAAAGCTCAACTATTGAAGTGCCAAGTGTTTCCGGGTTGTGAGGCCCGTTGTGAAGCTTGCAAAGTTTCTACCAATGGTTGTGCAAATCTGAAGAATGGTATTAGCAGTCTTATCAAAGAAAGCATCCTGCAAATCACATCAACAGTTCCATCTTCCGCAAAGGCAACAAAAATCTCTCCTATAGCACCAGCAAACATTGTCTCAACAGAATCTTCTACAATGCCAGCAAAAATCATTTCAATGGAATCAAGTACAACAACAGCAAACACCAGTGACGACATCTCAATGGTTACCATCTATTATGATCCAGCAACCATCCATGTTCCATATTCTCTCAACAATAACTTTCAGCAACACCCTCATCAATATCAACAACTTCCTGCACCTGCACCATCTTCAATCATACCTCTTGTCACCATCTACTACGAACCGCAGACAATCAAAACTCCTTCTTCTACTGCAATTAGCCTGGTGACCATCACGGTGCCTGGGCCAATTCCCTATGATAGCAATAGTGTCGTGCCTTGGAACTACGGCTAAAATCTTTACCACCACGGAAGGAAAGTTACCTTTGACTCTTCAACTTCTACACCACAAATTGACAATGTTGAGGGAGGCGGAGGCTTCACTCAGAGAAGACGTCTCTTTTCTTCACAGTTTCCAAGAATTAATTCTGAAGCAGAAACTGCTGCCAAAGCAAAATGCAAAAGTGTGGTTCCAGAAGAACCAGCTGCAAAAGAAACTCAGAAGATGTCTTTTGATCAGGATGTAGACGAGTTCATGAGGATTATCAAGAAAAGTGATTACAAAGTTGTGGATCAGCTCCACCAAACACCTTCCAAGATCTCCATACTATCTCTGCTCATGTGTTTCGAGGCTCACCGGAATGCACTACTCAAGGTCTTGCACGCAGCTTATGTGCCGGAATAAATCACGGTCAATCAGTTAGAAACAGTGGTCGCAAATGTCAATACTAGTCATGGACTGGGTTTCACCAATGCTGACTTGACTATGGAGGGGCGTAACCACAACAAGGCTTTGCATATCACTTTGGAATTTAAAGGTGTTGTACTTTCTCATGTCCTTGTTGATATCAGATCATCACTCAATGTGTTGCCAAAGAAAGCTTTAGTCAAGCTGAGGTATGATGGTCTTGCACTCCATCCGAGCAACCTAGTTGTCAGAGCATTTGATGGTTTTAAGAGATCGGTTCTCGGAGAGATTGATCTGCCCGTGGTAATTGGCCCACAAGTTTTCAAAAATACCTTCTATGTGATGGACATACAGCCTGCCTACAGCTGTTTGTTGGGTCGACCCTGGATCCACGCCGCCTGCGCGGTAACGTCTACCCTTCACCAGAAGTCAAAATATGAGTGGGAAGGCCAAATTATCACCATCTGTGGAGAAGAAGACATCTTTGTCAGTCACCTGGCTACATACAAGTACATAGAAATGGATGGGGAGATCCATGAAACCATGAGTCAGGGTTTTGAAGCTTTGAATGTCAACGAAGCTACAACTGAGGTGTCTGCTGCATCCCAAGAAGAGAGGATGAGTACCTCAATTGCTTCCTACAAACAAGCTTGGAAGGTTGTGGAAGATGGGAATGCCCAAGGACGGAGCAAGCTGCTGAAGGTTCAGATGAAAGAAGACAAATTTGATTTGGGTTACAGACCATCCCGACAAGTTCCAGAGGAGGCTGCTGAAGCTCCCAAGTTCATAATTGGGGGAATGCTGACCCCGGATGCTGTCAACACTTTGGAAGACGAGGATGAGAGCGACTACAACCTGGAAGGCTGGATCAGTCCAAGAGTCCCGGGCCCACAAGTCCTCAACTGGTCTTCCCAGGAAATTATAAGGGTTACTGTTGCAGATTAATTATTATTTCCTGTTTTAAGCATGCATCAAAGTCCTGCATCTTGCCCAAGATGTCGGGACTCATTTTGTAATAGGGTCATATGTATTTGGGCAAATTGAATATTAATGAACAATGGACATCTTTTTGCAAACAATCTTTTTCGCTAACTGTCTTTTCATTTTTGTAATTTTTCGCACAAAATAATAAATGGCAATGTTTTTCTCAATAATAACTTCATTCACTTTTTCTAAATAAAATAAAATCAATCACTAAAATAAACCAAATCTCAACCCTTGCAGAGATAGCCCTCTAGATTGCACCAACAATGACACTGCTATGACCTCGTATAACTTTGACAATCCGATTAATCAAGCAGATGAAGAGGTTGAAGAAGACTACGATTTACCTGAAGAGCTAGCCAGGTTATTGAGACAAGAGGAAAAGGTGATTGCTCCTCTTCAGGAGGAGGCTGAGACTATCAATCTTGGTACCGATGAAGATGTGAAAGAGGTCAAGATTGGAGCCAGTCTACAAGCTTCAGTAAAAGAACAACTTATCAGTATGTGTCACTCCCCGGACTTTCGTCCCGGTGCAAACACGAATGGTCGGTGATGTTGGAGGTTGAGGTTGAATAGAATTGCCAGCTAGGCATTTTTATCCCGAAGGAAAGGTAATGTTGCATAAACCTGGAAGGGTATGGATAAGATGGTTGCGAACCAGAGAGACTGAGAAAGGGGGTTGGTTACAACCTGGAAAGGTATTAGCACCTAGATCGTCCGTCGTACTCGACGGGATCCATCCTTACTTGATTATGTTTAAAAGGGGATAGTGTATGTGCTAGACCGTGTAAAAAAAGCTAGGGAAGAAAGTACAGTGTGTCAGTGCAAAAGAAATGGTGAAATGCTCAAGACTGAGGCTTAGAAAAGAAAGCTGAAAGAGGGGGATGACAAAGAGACGTTTGTTCGATAACTGTTAAGTTATGCCTACGTATCCTCTCGTGCAATGAGAAAGTCAGAACACCGTAGTTCGACTCAAAGAGACTGGATGTTTTTGTTGTGAACTTCTTACTTGTCTATGCTCAAGTGTGTGACTCGTCTGGCTCGAGTGCTAACTGTCTTGCATTAGACGGAAGAAGCGAGTTCTTGTTTTCAGAGTGAGTGTGATGAGAAAAGAATCCCGGAGGAGATGTTTATTTTTTGTTTTTGTGTTTTCAGTTTTTTATTGTTTTGCGTAAGATAATGAGCTTAAGCCTTAATCAAGGGTTGTAAACTCATTATATCCTCCCTGATTAGGGATAATGAGTCTACTTAAGTATGAGATGAAAATCTCAACTTGATTACCCTAATGATGCAGGATTAAGATCATTAACCTACTTGTGATTATTAAGTGTTTTTGGATTTTGTTTTGTGTTAAGTAATGAGTTTAATCTCTAATCAAGGATTAGTGAACTCATTACACCATCATAAGAGAAGGATGATAGATGAGAACACTTAAGCTGAGGAAGACTCCTCAACTTAATCCTTGGTTAGGGACTAAATTCATTGGATAACAAGCCTTTATTAAAGTGTATTTTAATTAAAGGTGGGATTAAGAAGTGTTTTTTATGTTTGTAAGACTATCTTGAGGGGGACTTGTCCATTGAACACAAGGGTTAGTCCCTCTTAACCAAAAGGAAGAGATGTAACCCTAATATAAGGCCCAAGTTATAAGCTTAACTTAATAGTTATTAGGGGTTTTGATTAAGAGGTGTAAGCAAATTAAAGGTTTAACACTAATGATTAAAGTTATACACTCCATCCTAAGATAAGGATACATGCATAACCCTAATTCAAAGTCCTAAAGCTTTAAGTGTTTAGCCTATGATTATGA
This sequence comes from Lathyrus aphaca, assembly GCA_963966055.1. NCBI lineage: Eukaryota > Viridiplantae > Streptophyta > Magnoliopsida > Fabales > Fabaceae > Lathyrus > Lathyrus aphaca. The sequence goes on from OZ014520.1 coordinate 446,559,253, forward strand.
GAAGAGAAGAAAGACTCAAGGAGACTCAAAGGCAAAAGACTAGGGGAGACTATATACAACCCTAAACTTATCATGCTTGGATGTTCCTATGGTTTGTGAGGCTTAAGAGAAAGATCTTCAGGAGGCCACCAAGGAAGAAGAAGCAGATGAAAAGAGAAGAGAAAGGAAAATAGGTTACTTACTTCCTGAAGAAGATAAGTAACCTAAGAGAAAGAGATAGGAGCAAGAAAGCACAAGTGAAGCAAGTTCACTTCAAAGACATGTAAATATGCAAATAAGGAGAAGATAAGAGGTAGGATGTGAAGGCAAATCCATATCCCAAACAACTTACCTGAAGCCCCTAAAAAGTTAGTATGAATGCAAAAGATGTAAAGCAAAAGGAAATAAAGAAAATGAAGATGCAATGATCAAGAACAGAAGTGTGAACATGATGCAAATGTGTTATGCAATGATGCAAAGACATGTGAGATGCTTATGAATGTTCATACAAGAGATGAGATACAAAGATGGCATGTTAGAAGCTTGAAAACACATGGATACATATGAAAAGAAATGAATGCAAAGCATACCAAATGAATGAAAAAATGATCAAGAAATGTTCAAACATGGAATGTCATGGCAAGTTCATATGATTGAGATATGCAAAGATGACTGCAAATGAACATGAGAAATTAGGGTTTTATGAATGTATGAGATGCACATGACCAAAACAGAAGCATACATCATGATAAAAAATTGAAAATGAACTCAAACAAATCCTAAACACACACAAGATCACTCCCCAAAGATGGAGGTCAGAAGCTAAACCTAAAGGAAGTTATGGTTTTTCTAGTTAACTAGGGTTTTTGGGTGATTCTTCATGAAAAATGCCAAACAATTTGAAAATTCAATGAAAAATTATGAGTTAAATAACCTAGATACTAGATGCAAAGTATGAAACAATGCAAAAATAACAAAAGGAAAACTCATCATGGTTGATCATAAATGATTTTTGAAAGTTAGGGTTAGAAAATAGGTCATTTTAGAAACTCTAATTCATGATAAATTGTGAAAATATGATCAAACCTAAAAATAAATTTGTGTGATGAGTTTGTAAATTTTTCTAAATGTCTAAAAATGCTTCATGATTTTGTTTATGATTTTTAAATACCTAAATGTATTTTTAATTAATTAAAATGGATTAATTAATTAAATAATACAAATAAATGATTTAAAAATATTTTTTTAATGCAAAAAATGAAAATAATTTTTTTTTGAGTTTTGAAAAATATTTGAAATGAAAATGCAAAGTTTCATGATTTTATAAATTAATTTGCTAGTTTAAATAAATGCAAGAAATAAAATGTGAAATAAATAAAAGAAAAATGAAAGTATGCAAGATCAGTGGTCAGGATTTGAAGTTGAAGTTTGGCGCGTGATCCTAAGGCTGGGATTGAATCTGATTAATTAAACTTAATTAAATTAATTAATTAAAGATTATGATTAAGTGAAATGATCCTGGCCATCAACGCGCGCGGTATACACCAGATCAAAGGGTCCACATTCAAACTGGCCTAATTAATGGGATTAGGGCTAAATGACTCTCAGGCGACCGGAGACAAGCTCCGGTCGTCTTCTCCGGCGGCTCCCTCACCCTATCTCTCTCAAAACGCCATGATAACACACCAAAATCTCCAGAATCACTCATTAAACAACCCTAAACAAGAATCCAACAACAAAAACAATTTATCAAGCACATACAACATGAATCGAATCAAACAAGTTTCACGGGAAAAATTTCAGAAGCTTCATACACACTCATTTTCCAACCATTTTCAAAAGTAAATACATCACAATGATCAGGGGAGCATTTAGATTCGTTCTATAACATAAAAGAAAGGTTCTGGAAAAACTGTTTAAAGAAGCTACCTGAGCTGGAGCTTTCTAATCCCGAGCTTTCTGGCCTCTTTCTTTGTGCAATCAACCTCCAATGATCCCCCTTGAGTGAATGGAGTGCTTAGATGGAGCTTGAATGGCTTGATTTGTGTCTTCAGTTTTGAGATGGTCAGAAGTCGTGTTTGTGATTCAGTGCCTTTTAAGCCATTGTGAAGGGTGGTTTATGATCTATAGGTTATATGGAGAGGATTGGTGGAAAAAGATTTGAGTTTTGAGGCTTGTGTGATGAAATTCGAAGGAATGAAGATTTTTGCATGTTTTTGTGATTCTGAATGTGTGAGAGCTTTCAGGCTTGTGTGTTGTGTGTTTTGAGGTCCATGATGTTTGCATAATGTATGCTGATTGGCCAGAGAGTGGGTGGTGGCATAGTGTGATTGGTATGGGCCAATTTGAAAAAAGGTCAAAGTTGTGTCATAGGAGGAATGGCATGGGACAGAGCTGGTTCTTTGGCTTGTCTTGCTTCAGCTAAGTTTGAGGATGGCCCTTGGATGACTAGAGATGATCTGCAGCACTTGGATCAAGAATTTGAAGTGGTTTTGCAATTTTCCCTCTTTGGAAATTTTGTGAAGATTAGGCATGAAAACTTGTGAAGTAAGGCAAGGATTTGGTCTTGGCAAGTTGCATTATCATGTTATGATGCTTAGAGATCAATTAGAGGTCACAAGAAGTCTTAAAACTTGGTTTTGCAAAAATCCCTCTTTGGCACATACTTGAAAATTATGTGATTTTTCCCAACTTTGAAACATCATATCTTGAGTTATAGGATGAATCAAGAGGAGTTCTTGTACTTTTTAAAAATGGGAAGATCCAATCTACAACTTTCATGTTTAAAGATTTTTCATTTGAAGCCTTTTTGATCAAGAAAGAGGAGGTTGAAAATCTTTCCCAAAATGGAAAGTTTTCATTACAAGTCATGTCCAAAAATGATGAACCTCAAAATTATGAAGATGACCCTTTGGTACCATTGGTGGTGACCTCAGATGCCCTGATTCTGACTTTTCTTGCACAATAAGTTACCAGTTGATCAAATGACTTCCACAGTGAATTTTATCATGAAATTTGGTACACATGATCCTTATAACATATAAAGACCATGGAATCAAGAATGACCAAAAAAATTTAGATTAAGGGCCTCAAACCCAAAACCCTAATTTTAGGTCATCTGTGTAGAAAAACCCTAGCCTGCCTGAACACCTTTGCAATGCTTTGTGACATTTTGACTTTTAAGAACCCTGGGGAGCATAAGATGATCATAGAACACTCATGGACCTTCTTGACAAGCTTCAAGTCCTTTGAGATGGCTCAAATCACTTCTTTGGATTCTCCTAATCACAAACCCTAACTATGCAACCTATGCAGTGAAATAAACTATGCAGTGTGAGATGATTGGCTTATGTAATGCAATATGAAAAGATCACAAGCCATAGTGTGAGAAAAAGGAGAGGGCAAATTTGGGGTGTTTACAGCTGCCCCTATTCAAGCATGAGTTAGCTGTGCGGGGTGTAAGCGCCTGACTTAACAGACAAACAAGATAACTTGTGGTTGAATACCAAAGACAGTCCGAAATTTGCACTCTTTATTAAAAGAAGAAAAGGGATATAAATTGTAATAGGCAGTATAGTATGAGTATCAAAGGAAAGCAATGAAGGACGACCATCGAGCAGAGGACGACTGCTGGGGATGAAAAACGGTAAGTAAAGCAATGACGGGGACGACCATCATGCTGGGAAATAAAGAGACCGCGACGGGGACGACAATCGGGTAAATTGATGAAGGACGATCATTAGGATAAAGGAAAAGACCATGACGGGGACGGCCATCGGGTAAAGAAATAAAACTCTCTGGGAATTAAAGAACTGAGGAAAGCACTGACAGGGACGACCATCAGGTTAAAGGGTAAATAAACTGCGACGGGGACGGCTGTTGTACCCCAAAATTTGCCCTCTATTTTTACTCTAACCGACTTTTTGTCTGGCATTCATTTGCATCATCTTCATAGCATAACATGTATTTCGTCTTAATATTAGCCGAAATAATTTCTCGGAATTTACAGACGGACTGGTTGAATTAATTTTTAATTGTGCCTAAAACCAGTAAACGAAAAATATCGCATTTAAATTTGCAAACGTCGGTAATATTAATCTACGGTTCATGTAGATTAACTTGACATGCTAAAAATATTTTTACGACTATTTTTGGTCGTATGTTGATCAGTCTGAGCAGTTTAAATGGTCATAATATTTATTTCAAAATCCGACCAAACGCTGTATTTTTCCGAATAATTTATTTCGCGCTGATTATTTTGACATGTTCATTTTATTTTTTCGAGCATTTTGGCGCCCGACTTTTTTTTTAGTCTGTTTATTTTTACATTGTGTCTAAAATAAATAAATAGGAGTATTAGTTTTAATTTTAATTTTAATTATTTAACTATATTCAGTTTTTAATTTAATATTTTATTTAAGTTTCAAAATAAATATTGAGGCACATTATCATTAACCCTAATTGGTCCCTATATATACCTAATGTCTTGTTGCTACTAGAGGACCCGGAAAAACAAGAGAGAGAAAAAGGCAAAAACACAAACAGCGTAAGTTTCAATGTTATTTCTCTAATTGTGCATATATGTTGTTTTCGATTTACTTTTTCTATTCATATCATGTAATATTACTCTGTGTCACGTTTTGTTTTCTATATTTCAATATCATGTAGTATTTAAAATGCTAATAATATATGGTGTGCTACTGCTACTATATTGATGAGTTTATTCACAAAAAAATAAAGTAATATATATATATATATATATATATATATATATATATAACTGTTTGTTAAATATTTTTTTTTATGATTCAATTTTGTTTTTTTTTTCCGGATCGGATCATGTCGATGCGCCGTTCACATATTTGTGTGTAAGAGGCGTGACACGTGTGTTGATCCGATCCAGTTGCGATGATCGCAATTTTGCGTTAGCAACCTCGTTGTTTTTTTTAATTCATATTATTTATATATATATATATATATATATATATATATATATATATATATATATATATATATATATATATATATATATATATTTAGATCAGCATAGATAACTAACTACTATGATTTTTTTCATAAACCCTAAGTTTTCGCCACAAACTCAAAATTTCAAACCTATAACTTTAACCCTGATTTTCTTTTCTAAAACCTTACACTTTTTATACAAACCTTAATTGTTTCTCTAAAACTGATTATATATTTTCTTTATGAATTTTTTTCATGTAAATCTTAAAACTTTCTTATAAACTTTAACTGTGTTATTTCCTCTAAATCATAAACCTTTTCTCAAACCTTAACAAACCTTTATTATTTCTTATTTTTGCTCATGTTTATGTTATTCATACACTGTTATTTCTTCGCCCTTGTAATATTTTAAGTTTTAACTTGTAATATTTTCAGTTTTATTTTTTGCCATCTTTATTATGTAACTGCCCCAAAGCGTTGTAATAGTTAGGATTTTATTTTCTGCCATTTATTTTCTGCCATTTATTTTTCTGCCATTTATTTTTTGCCATTTTATTTTTCTTGTCATTTAAATTTCTACCATTGATCCTATATTAACTGCGTGGTTTAGTAATGTAGGGCGTGAAAACCTACTAAATTAATTATTTAATATTTTTCTATAATCTTTATATTTTTTGTAAATCAATGCTAATTATTTTTATAAACTTATTTTATTACTTATTTATAACAATAAATCTTTATTTTGTAAATACTAACTATTTTATTATTTTGTACATATTAAATTAATTTTTTTTCTCTAAAAATTTCTCAATAACATTTTGTCAATAATATTTTATATATTAATAATATTTTATTATAATAGTAATAATCATATAGTGTAAATAATTAAAAGTTTTCTCAATAATCTTTAATTGTTTTTCTCTAAACTTAATTCCCTTTTTTTTCATTAATTCTAATAACTTCTAAAAAATCTAACTTGTCTAACCTAAACTTTTTCTTTTTAATTGAATGTTTAACTGTTATTTCCTTAATTTATTTTAACTTTATTATTATTATAATTACTTTATTATTATTGTTTTATTGTTATTATTGCTTTATTATTTTTGCTTCATTATTATTATTATTGCTTATTTATTATTTTATTATATCTATTATTCTTGCTTTATAATTTATTCTTATCCGACTATTATGTATCTGCCAAAGCCTTGTAATAATTTGTAGATTTATTTTTTCTGTCTTTATTTTCTTTGTAAATATTTAACTATGTGGTTAGTAATTTAGGGAGTGCAAAAACTAACTGTAAATAATTGAACTTAGAAAATTAAATTCAAGACAAATATCTGAAAAATAATACTCACACACGTAAGTCGATCTTTGATCGCCATCTGTATTTCCTAGGGTATTCCTCTTGGTTGCCTTATTTAAAATGGTTAAGTCCCTCGAATATAAGGGTGTCTTAAGCAAATTCCCTTCATGTATAAATCATCAAGTCCCTACAGATTTAAAAGATCAAGTCCCTTCGAGGTTGCCTACGGAATAATGATCTTGTCCCTTCGAATAAATGATGATAGTCCCTACGAATTGCTAAAGACACCCCTTAAGTTGCCTTCTATGACCATACGATGACCCTACGCTTGTCCCTTAACACATCCAAGGTAATGACTACCTATTCCTTAATAATAGGGATAGTCTTACCATTGAAAGAACATATGAGAACATGAAAGACTTAATCTAGGGTAGGTATCTCTTAGTTGCTTGCTCACTCTTCAAAAATACTTTTCACACCTCACAATACTTTCTTAAACATTTTTCAAAAAACAAGGCTTTGTATACATCCATACGAGGATCATTACAAAGTACTTAGAAAAATTTCTAATCACACACTACACTTTTCAAAAACAATTTAAGTGAGCTAAGTAACTAAGAGCCCATGGATAACCATGGATATAAAGGGTGCTAACACCTTCCCTTTGTATAACCTACCCCCCGAACTCAAGTCTTTTAAAATAGGTATTTCCTGTTCTTTTATGTCCTTTCCACTTGGATAAAATAAAAGTCGGTGGCGACTCTTGCTATCCGCAACATTTATAGAAAGTCAGTTCTCCCACTGTGTTACAGAACTGGCGACTCTGCTGGGGACCTATTAAAGAGGGGTACCCTTAGGAATTAGATCACTTTAAATTTGTTTGATTTGTTTCCTTTACTTTACTTGTTGGGGCTCTTATGTGTGAAAGATCCTAACCCGAATCTAGTGTACCTTAGGTAAATGGCAATAGACCAAGGAAACTGTACGGCGTATACCGATATGGTTGATCTGGTGGCCATAGTTAGTGTGACTTCTTGGTGGGTGCTTATGTTCCTTAAGTAAGTTAAGGATAATATGAGGCTACCATATGTTGTCAATACACTAACTGACTTTTAGAACCCTAGTCATCCCATCTTGGACTTTAGAAAGTAGTGAGATAACCGACTTTGGTGAAGACTGAAGTTGGTTGATACTCGATACTACGCTCATTGAGATCCTAAACTTGGAGGGTTTTGGTTGGAAAGTAAGTTGCCTACTGAACAACCACCCTTGCGAAGGATCAATGATATTGAGATCCCTTAGAACGCGGTTACTTTTGTAGGACAGGAATAACCAACTAACTTCAGGGGAGGTTACTTACCTTTAAACCTCATGCAAGCCTCTAAACCTAGGGCTATTGTGTGACTTGTTTGTGTGTGCCACATTGTAACACCCCAAATTTTCCCTCTTCTTTTTAAGCATCATATCACATCATATTCATCATGAATATACCATATCTTTAGCATTTTAGCATAGAAAGATGAGGCATAACATCCCTCATGTCCTAGCATCAAGCATATGGTCATCTGTGGAGGTCCTTGAAGCATTTCAAGCCATGACAAGGGTCCCAATGGTTGTATACAAGTCTTATGGTGAGTCTACACTCCATTTACAAGATCAAGTCCATTGGCAAAAGCTCAGAAGATTGCATGATCATCAGAGATCTCAGGACAAGGCAAAGCTCCTATACAAGGCACCCAAATTAGGGTTTGAGATTCAAGCACCAAGATCTCACAACTTTGGCGATTTCATTTGGTCAAAGTCTTCTATATGTTAAGAGGATCCTAGGTGTGAATTTTCATGAGAAAATTCCATGTGGAAGTCAGGCAATGCCTCAGTTGCTTGCAGATGAAGTAAAAAGTCAATTGTGCCCTTAAAAAGTCAACTGTGCAATTTCAAGGGGTCTAACCCAAATTTTTTGGCCAAGAGGGGTCCTTACAATGTTATAAGAGGTTTGGAATTATCAAAGTTCAAGAATTATGGAGATTTGAAGGGTTTTGCAAAAATGGTACAAAGTTGGTTTATGAGATTTTCCAAATTTAGCAACTTTTGCCCTAATTTTCAAATGGCCTTAACATGATCAAAAATTCTTCAAATGGACCAAAGTCAAACATGAAAGTTGAAGAGTAATGGATCCCATTTTCAAAATGTACAATTACATTTTCATAGGATTTGTGGGTCTCCCTATAAGTCCTTCGAAAATTTGATGTTTCTAGGGCAAATTTCAACTTTTCATGAAGGCACCAAATGCAAGAAGTTTCAAATCTTAATTGTATGACTTGGTTCTGGTTCAAAATTGTTTCCATGTTAAAATGAATTGTATTATGACCAATTTGCTCCAAAGAAATGTTCATTTTCGTGCACTACAAGAAAATCACTCAAAAATTGCAAAATTGGCCAAGTCATGAAATAAGTGTGAGGGCTTGATCTAAAGGCCAGGATTTGTTACATTTCAATCAAGGGTGGGAAATGAATGGCACATGTGCTGAGAGGCCCAAGGGAGCATGAGCATAGCATGCTTATTTCACAAAGTGCAAATTATGCAACTTCACACTTTTCTCATGATTCATTCGTGCATTTCATTTAACTCTTTCAGCAAAGGCTTGTGAGGTCACACAAAGAGCAATTAGGGTTTTAGAAAGCCAGATCTCTCTCTCATTCTCTCATTCACAAACTTCATGCAACTTTGGATTTTCTCCCATATCTCTTCACACAAGCAAGCAAACTTCAAACCAATTGTGGATCTGTGATCTAGGCAAGCTCAAGATCCTTTAGCACACACTCATTGAAGCTATCTCTCAAGTTTAGTAACATTGCCATTTCAGAGCAAGTGTGAAAGAAATCTCAGATCCAGCTTGTTTCAAGACCTTAGATGCATTTATTTTGCATCTAGGGAGTAAGAGGAGTACATTGCATCCATTCTTTGGTCTTATATCTCATTATACCAAGATCTTCACCTCAGGTATGGCTCTAAATTTTGTGATTTGGAAATGAAATTAATGATGCATTTTGTGATCCTTGATCTTCACTGATGATTCTGCATTGTTTGGTTTCGAAAATGATGCATCCTAGCATAAGTTATTTGAGTTCAAAGTTTGATGGTGCAACTTTATTTTCTTCGATCCGTTCAATTCATAGAGTTTTAGCTTTTTTTGATGTTATATTTGGATTCAGTGAGGTTTAATTAGTGGATCTGGAGGTCTTGATCATTTTTCATGGTTGTTTGTGGTTCTGGTTTGGATTCCGGTGTCGGAGCCCAAGCTCCGGTCACCGGAAACTGGGTTGATGGTCTTAGGGTTTGCTAGGTTGAAGACAATGTTTCAGCCATTGGATCCTTTCATCGTGTGCCCCTGGTTGCGCCATGTTTTCCCTAGCCCCACTCATTCTCACATGTTTCTCTTTTATTTCATTTAAGTTTTCGTGTTTCTCAGCGTACCATAGCTATTGTGGGCCGTCCACTCACATTGCTGCAACCTTCCACGTCAACTAATGAAGCATGTACTGCGCGCGTTGGATGCATCCAACACTCCCTGATTTTTCCAGCCTTTTTCCATAAAATATCCACCATAAATAATATAAACCTGCGCAGCATTGGGCTTAGTAAGTGCTAAGCGCACCCCCATGTCCCCAGGCCCAATTGATTTCAACGTACAATCCTTAATAATTACACCTCCTCACCAATTTCATTTTAATTTCCTTTTTTCTTTTTATTTCTTTTATTCAGTTTAGTTTCCATTTAATTAAAATAGTTTCCTTCATCCAAAAAATACCAAAAAAATCATGAACATTATTTTGAGTCTCTTTTATTTTCTCATATTTTTATTTTATTTTTTTTCCATTTCCACGTGTCTGAATTAAATCATTGTTTCAATTAACTTCTTTTGAATCCTCTTTTGACCACACTGCCTTGTTCATTTTCCATATTCTTCAATACTTTGAATTTTGATCCCATTCTTTTTTCTATGGATTCTTGAGACATTGTATTCCCATGTGATTTTTCTCTGGATTTTTAGAATTTTATTTCTTGAGTCCTAGTCCTTTGACTTGTGATTGAAGTTTGTAACCCTAGCTTTTGCTTTTGCCTCCATTTGACCTAGTTTGCTTCTGAATCTTTTCAAATCCTTTTGGCCCATTGTTACATTATGTTTGAAGATCATTTGGTTTCAATTGTAGAATTTTTAGATGTTTGGTTGATTTTTTTTGAATTTTACTTTGAACCTTGTCCCATTTTGCTTCCTTTGGACCTTTAGCTCTCATACAAGCTTAGAAGGGCACTTGTGCCAACTTCTCCTTCTCATTTGGGGTTATCTTGGGGTATGGGTACCTTCCTGGTCCTAGCATAGGGTTTGAGTCTTAGGAATTTTTGTGTTTTCTTACCTTTTAAGTCATTTCTTTCCTTAAGTGCTTTCACTTCATCTCATTGCTTCTTTCACTCCCATTTGGTAATTGTTTGGTCTTGTACCTCTCTTATCTTCATCTTGCTGGCTTCTTAAGCCTTTCTTCATCTTGTTTTGGTTCTGGTTGTATGCATTGTGTCCATGTTTATGCATTGTAGCTTTATATCTTTCATAAGTTTACATAAGTTTGCATTAGTGTTTCATGTTGCATCTTTTGACTTATAAGCTTCATATCTCATTCTCTTGAGTTTGCATTTGCATTATGCATTTGTTCATATCATGTCACTTCTGAATGTGTGATGTTAGCATGTTATCTTGCTCATTGTGTTTCATTTGTGTTCACTTTACTAACCTTGCAGGGGCTATGGTAAGTGTGAGGTGTGGGAATTGAGTTCCACATCTCCAAATCTCATCTTCTTCTTCTCATTTCTTTATGATGCTAACCATTTGCTTGTTGGGCTTAGGCCTTTATCATCCATTCTTCTCTCTTCTTCTTCTCTTCTTCTTTCCTTCTTCTTTAGGATAGAAACCACGCTAACCTAGGACATCTATGCATGTTAACACTTAGGAATCTTTAGTCCCCCTTTAGAATTTTGCCTTTGTGATCCTTTTGGTTCTTCTTCTCTTCTCATCTCATAACCATAAAAAGCATCCTAATAAGTATGAAGTGATGTCTTGATCCATAGCCTTATCCCATGAGGTATGCTTGTAGTCTTCCCATCTTGGGATAGTACAAGTTTACCTTGTGATGCACAAGTCTGATCAAGGTATCTTCTTCATAAAGAAATCATAAAAAACACTTCTTCATCTGTAAATACCAAAAACACTTAATAACTTAACAAGTTAGTGAGCTTAGGCCCTAATCTTTGGGTTCAAGTTTTGGGGATCTTCTCCTTACTTGAGTGTGCTTGTTCTATTATTCCATCTTGGAATGTAGTGACAAGTGTACATTCCATGGAAAAGAGCTTGAGTTCACTTCCTTGTGACACACTCCTAAAAGCTTCATAAAAAACACAAACAAACAATAAGCGTCTTTCCTTCGGGAATTCTTTTCTCATCTCATTCACTCCTTACGTGAACTTGCTCCTACTTGTCACTTTGCAAGACGGTTACGCACCCGTCGTCCGATTCTGCAACACCTGAGAAATGGCATAGGCAGTTCAAGCCCTAATTCACAAGCAATTTTCCTTGTTACCCCTAGTTAGGGGAACTACGGCGTCTCTGATCCTCATTGTCCTGATGAGGTACGTAGGCAGTGGGGTAGGGCCTGTTCGAGCACAATCTTTATTTTCCCTACATTTTTTCTCTTTGTTCTCTTATTCATTTATTTTCCAGTTTCTTCCCATTTTCATTTCTTTTGCTGCAGTTTTCATACCCTCACCCTTTGAAACAGTTTCTTTTGCAAGCGTGGATCCCGTCGGGTACGGCAGACGATCTGGGTGCTAATACCTTCCCAGGTCGTAACCGACTCCCGAACTCAGTCTCTTTGGTTCGTAAGACCTGTGTCCTTCCTCTTCCTTTCTTCTGGTTTGTGCAACATTACCATTCCCTTTCTTCGGGATAAAAATGCCTGGCTGGCGACTCTATTCTTTTTCCGCGCCACTTTCGCGTTTGTACCAGGATGGAAATCCAGGGAGCGACAGCTGGCGACTCTGCTAGGGACTGCACACCAGAGATCTATGGTTCCCCTATGAGTCTCTCCTAGTGCTTGTGTGTTTCTGTTTCTTTGGGTGATGTTTGTTTGTTGTGGCTTGTTATATTATATTGTTGTTTATTTACAGTTTTATTTACAGCTTTATTTATAGTCTTCAGTCTTTATTTTATGCATCATGTATATATACTGGACTGTCAGGACTGGTCCTGTTTGGTGGGATGGGTGTTACTTGTTCTTGAGAGATGAGCCAAGTACCCGGCTAGAGAGCACCTTAGGACTTAGAGTGGTTCCACTTTGGCCTCATGAGATCTTTTCATGGGGGTAGTAGTGAGTTCCACACCCAGGTTGCGATTGTCTTGGAAATGTCTTGATTTGGGGATCTTCCTCTCTCATTACATAACCTTGACAGTTATGTGCAGCTGGGGACCGATCATTGAGAACCTTGTGGAAACATCCCTCTTTAGTGATGACAGTGGCAGCCCACATTTTGTGGCAAACCCATTCGCATTCGAGGGCCCACCTGGGGATCACATAGGATGACCTTGTGTCCTGGACTCAGCTGAGGCCTCCCTGCGTAGCATATAATGCCAAACCGATTCCCTGATTTGGTCATGAGCCATTTCTCAAAGATGGTGACAATATTATTTCTATTCGGCTTTGAGAGTCCATGATGTCTGACCCGGAGCCTATTACCAGTGAGATTGGGAGGGGTTTACAGGTGTGCAGGAACCCATGGCCTCATCATACACTCATCATGCAGTGGTCCTTGTTATGATATGTGGTCATATGGTTATGATCTTTGGTTCTATGGTCCTATGGTTCTGGAGTTCTGGTTTTCTTAATATTGGTTTTCTTGTTCTGGATTTCTTGGTACTATGGTCCTAAGATCTTCTATCAGAGAGTTGTGATTATCAGAGGATTGTGACTCAGAGGACTTTTGATTTGTCAGTGTTCAGAGGGGCCCTTGTCAGTGTCCAGTTCAGATGGTCCCAGTTCATCATATGCTTGCATTGCATTGCATTTGCATCATTCTTTGCATTAACTGTTTATGTTTCCCATTTTTCAGGTGATTGCTCTTAATCTGCTCCCAGTTCTGGTAATCTTATCTCCATGGCAGAAATCAGAAGAGTTCCAAGGAAAAAAAATGTGCATTATACCTTTCTTCAGCCTGAAGTTAGAGGTGTTCAGAAGTTAGCAGGTCTGATGAATGACCAAGTCTTGGGCAATTTCAAGAAAAGATATGGCCAGATACTGAAGTTTGTGAACAAGCCCACTGCAGACCAGAAAGACAGTTTGCATACCTTGTTGCAGTTTTATGATCCTCTGATGCGTTGCTTTGTTTTTCCAGGTTACATCTTAGCTCCAACATTGGAAGAGATCTCCAGCATGCTGAATGTTCCAGTCAAAGAGACACTGCCATTCTATGGGTCTGAGGTTGTACTTAAAGATGAAGACATAGCCAAAGTTTGTCGTCTGCCAGCTGCTACCGTCAGAAAGGCTCTGGAAGAGAGTGAAGGTAAAAGCCTACCTTGGAGTTTGATCATCCCAGAGGCAGAGAGATATGCTACAGAGGCTAATTGGAATGACTTTGGTGCTTTACTTGCCTTGATGGTGTATGGGTCCAGCTTGTTTCCTAGAGAGAAAGAGTTTGTCAGCTTAGAGGTGATCTCAATCTTTGCAAAAGGCAATCTAGTGCCTGCTCTTTTGGGTGACTTCTACTACAGTGTTCATTACAGGAATGAGAAGGGTAAGGGTGGTCCAGTAGTGTGCTGTGCTCCTTTGTTTGCTGAGTGGTTTTCCAGACAACTGCCAAAATCAGGTGCCTTCAAGGAGATGAGGGATGAGTGGAGATGGTCCAGAAGACTAATGGGGCTAACTGCAGAAGACATTGCCTGGGGATATGACAGAGATCTGCTAGGTAAAGAGTTGCTGGTCAGTTGCGGAAGATTTGCTGGAGTAACTTTGCTGGGAAGGAAAGGTGTCATCAGTTATCATCCATCACTAGCCAGGAAACAGTTTGGCTACCCTTTGAAAGATCCTCCTCAGGTGGAAGAGTTTGCTGAATCTTTGTACTTTCCTGCTGAAGGAAACAGGGAGTTAGTTCAACAAGCAGTCCAAGCTTGGGCTCACAGGATAAGGAAGGGTAAGAAAGACTTCGGCAGGGTTGATCCCAAGACATATCCACCATATACTACATGGTTGCAAAGACATGTAGAAGCAGTTCTCATGCCTTTTTCAGTTGAGGCTCCACTTTATCCCAGAGAAGTGCCTAGTCAGAGTAGTATTGTCTCCTTTGAAGAGTACAAGAAGCTGGAAGCTCAGCTACATGAAGTTAGAGTGGAGAATTCTGAAATGGTAAGCTTATACCATCTTGCCAACAGGGCCAAGAATGAAGCTGAAGACAAGCTGCAGAAGCTCCAAGCCTCTCTGGTAGCCAAAGAGAAAGACTTTGCTGGCAGAGAAGCTCATTTCCACAGGTTAGGTCTAATGAAGGCTAAGAGAGAAGCTGAACGTAAAAAGACTTTAAAGACTCTCAAGGATGCTCGTCAATCCATTGTTTGGTTGCAAGGCCAAAGGGAGGAAGAGCAGAAGAAGTTCAGAGAGAAATAAGAGTTCTTTGAAGTTCATATGGCCTTCAAGAAGGAAGAGGTGGAGCAAGTCCACACCATCCAGAGGGAAAAGACTCAACAGCTAGCACAAAGTCAACTAGCCTTGGAGGAAGCAAGGAAAGAGATTGAAGAGCTCAAGCTGAGAGCGGGTGTCAAGAAAAGCAGAGCAGAGGTGGCAGAGCCCGGGTCCTTAGCTTAGTTTATTTTCCAGACTACCTACAGACTTGTTGTAGGAGTCTTGCTTTTATTTCTGTTGTCTTTTATTCATTGTACTGGCTTGTAACCCTTCGGGGATTATTTCTGTTTGTATTCTGACTTTTAGCCGGCAGTGGTTTGTTCATATACATTATTAATGTGCAAGTTATCATTTCTGAATGTGCGAGACTCGTTTGTCTGATACTGCTAATGTCTGAACACTCATCAAAGAGAAAGTTTGCAAGTTAAATCCTGAAAGTGTTTGTCTGAGAATAGATGCCATAACTGGGGCATGCCAAATGCTTAAAACCTGGGAACATGAACAGTTACATTGCATTGCATATAACCTGTTTGTTTGTTTTGCAGGTGTCTCAGTTGCTAACATGTTTTGTGTTTCAGGCACTATAGCTCCCCGGAAAGTTCGGGAACAACCAGTAGCACATAGATACCCAACAAAGATCAACATAGAAAGAATCATGGACCAGATGCAAGCAGACTTAGCTGACCTGAGGCTAAGGATGGATAACTTTATGACTTTGATGGCATGCATGGGTCGAGCGTCTGCGGGAGATGATTGAGAATGGCCAACCCAGGAATAACACTGCTGCTGATGATAATCGTAATGGTGCGGGCGTACGTCAGGTTGAAGCTCCTGTAACACAACCAGGGGTGACAACAATCAATGATGGGTTGAATAATATTCAGATGGATAACCAGGACGAAGAGTTCACTCTGCTGGACGAAGCTGAGGGTCAGGGAGCTGAGATGAACAAGAGGTTTGAAGAAATGGCAGAACAAATCAGAGCCATTCAATCCCAGAGCTCTTTGGGATTTGACATAACAGACATGGGCTTGGTTCCTGGGGTCAGGATCCCATACAAGTTCAAAGCTCCAACCTTTGAGAAATACAATGGCACTGCATGCCCGAAGACCCATCTTCAATCCTTTGTGGGAAGGATCGCTGCTCACACCGATGATGAAAAACTATGGATGTACTATTTTCAAGACAGCTTGGTTGGAGCTTCTCTGGAATGGTATATGAAGCTTAGAAGAGTCAATATCAAGAGCTGGAAAGACCTAGCAGAAGCCTTTGTGAGACAATATCAATATAATTTGTACATGGCTCCAAACCGCACGCAATTGCAACACATGGCTCAGACTGCTAAAGAAGGTTTCAAAGAATATGCTCAAAGGTGGCGTCAGCTCGCTGCCAGAGTGCAACCACCGCTGCTTGAGAACGAAATGGCTGACATGTTTATGGGTACTCTGCAGGGTGTGTTTCTTGAAAGATTGGCGTCCAGCTCTGCCACTAAATTCAATGATATTGTTATTGCTGGAGAGAGGGTTGAGACCTTGTTGAAGATGGGGAAGATCCAAGATACAAGTGCTAGCAGCTCGAATGGAGCGAGGAAAGCTTTCAGTGGACCTCCTAGGAGAAGAGAGGGTGAGACAAATGTTGTATTTGGCCGAGGCCGGGGCCGTGGTTATAGAAGACCTTATGAGCATGTGGCAGCAGTCACAATTCCTTCTACTCCAGTACAACAGATGCAACCTCAACATCAACAACAACAACAACAACAACAACCCCGTACCAACTATCAGCAAAGACCGTATCAGCCAAGGCAAACTCGCCCGACTAATAGGGTGATTGAGGCTATCCCTATGACTTATGCTGCTTTGCTACCAAGATTGCTGGATTTGAATCTGATTCAACTGAGAACTTTGGCACCACCACCTCTTGGAGAGCTTCCAGTGGGCTATGATGTCAATGCACGATGTGTTTTCCACTCTGGAGCACCCGGGCACTCGACTGAGAAGTGCAGGGCACTCCATCACAAGGTTCAAGATCTTATAGACTCTAAAGCAATCAACTTTGCACCACCGCCGAATGTTACTTCGAACCCTATTCCTAATCACGGAGGGGCAAGAATCAATGTTGTTGAGGATGGTGACAAGTTGAGTCTTGTGCTGAGTATTGAGGAAGTGAAGACTCCTTTGAGGGTAGTAAAAGAGAGACTACTGAATGGTCAAGTGTTTCCTGGTTGCTGTTCTGATTGTGAAGACTGTCTGAATGCTGAGAATGGGTGTGAGAAGCTGAAGAGAGGATTGCAGAGTTTGATTGATGATGGATCCTTGCAGTTCAATAGAGTTGGTAATGTTGAAGCTGATGATGTGTCAACAATTACCATTTTCTATGATGAAGCTGACATGCCTGTCAGAAGAGAGCCTGTTACAATCTATGCTCCGGAGATTATTCCTGTGACTATCACCGTACCTGGGCCTGTTCCTTACACAGACGATAAAGCCATTCCTTGGCATTATGGCTCAGATGTCTATGTGGCTGGGCAGAAGATTGAGAGCAAATCTGTTGTTGTTGACCCGACTGTAGATAATGTCGGAGGAGTTGGGGGTTTCACAAGAAGTGGTCGTCTATTTGCTCCCTCTGTGCTGAGAGGGGATCCTGAGGCTGAAGCTTCAATAAAAGCCAAAGGAAAGCAAGCTGTGAATGATGAATCGACTACTCCTGTGGTTGGGCAGGGTACATTTGAAAAGGAGGTCGAGGAATTCATGCGGATTATCAAAAAGAGTGACTATAAGGTGGTCGATCAGCTGAACCAGACACGTTCCAAGATATCCATCTTATCACTGCTGATGTGTTCTCCCGCACACAGAGAGGCCTTATTGAAAGTACTGCAGATGGCCTATGTTCCTCAGGAAATCACTGTCAACCAACTTGAAGTTGTTGTAGGAAGTGTTAACGCTAGCCATGGCCTAGGCTTTACAGACAGAGACCTCACGTCAGAGGGCAGAAACCACAACAAAGCACTACATATCACTATGGAGTGCAAGGGTGTTGTGTTGTCGCATGTTCTTGTAGACACAGGGTCTTCCCTTAATATGCTTCCAAAGAAGGCATTGATGAAGCTCAACGTTGATGGTATAGTCCTGAGACCAAGTGATCTGATTGTCAAAGCTTTTGATGGATCGAGAAGATCAGTTTTTGGAGAAGTTGAGTTGCCCGTCAAGATAGGTTCTCAAGTTTTCAAAAGCATCTTCTACGTCATGGATATCCAGCCTGCGTACAGCTGCTTGTTGGGATGCCCATGGATACATGTTGCTGGAGCTGTTACTTCAACCTTGCATCAGAAGCTCAAGTATGTGGTTGACGGCCAGGTTATCACAGTCTGCGGAGAGGAGGACATCTTCGTAAGCCACTTGTCGACATTCAAGTATGTAGAGATGGATAGAGAGATCCATGAAACTTTATGTCAAGCCTTCGAAGCAGTCAACGCCATTATTTTGACTCCTGTGGAAAAGAGCAGTGAGAAAGAGGGTACATCCATCCATTCCTACAGAGAGGCAAAGGAGGTTGTTCAATCAGGAAGTGCCCAAGGCTGGGGCAAGCTGTTGGAGCTAGAAAAGAAAGATGATAAATTCGGCTTAGGGTATCAGCCTGGTGGATCTACTCCAAGTGGTAAGGCTATCACGTTTACAAGTGTTGGGTTGCTTGACCGCAACCAGATATGTACAACAAGCCAAGATGGGGACAGTGACGGTGACTGGGACAACTGGATTCACCCGTGTGCGCCCGGCGAGGAGCTAACAAACTGGTCTGCTGAAGACATCATACAAGTCACATGGCACTCAGAGTAATTATTTTGTTTCCTTTTATTAGCATACTGCATTGTCAAATCCAGCATTCTGCCCAAGTTGCTAGGATCCATTGTATTGGGCCACCATGTTTTGTACTGCATCTTTATTTTGCTATGAAATAAAAAGACATTTTCAGACAAATTGTGTTCCCTTTCTTTGTTTTTAAACTTTTTCACAAAAATATAAAAATGGCAATGAGTTTTCCTTTTTGTTTTGTGTTAGCGTCTCTTTTTCAAAATAAGCAGATTCTAAATAAGCACATCATCTGTGCAGTGTTGATCATCCGGATTCCATTGATAACGTTCCTGCTATGACTATGCATGACTTTGACAATCCAGTCTACCAAGCTAATGAAGGGGTTGAGGAAGACTGTGACCTCCTTGAAGAATTGGTCAGATTGTTGAAACAAGAGGAACGGGTTATTCAGCCTCATCAAGAAGAAATCGAGATCATCAACATTGGCAGTGAAGATGTGAAGAAAGAGATCAAAATTGGGGCCAGTCTGCAGGCCGACGTCAAGAAAGAGCTGATCAGTATGCTGAAAGAGTATGTGGATATCTTTGCTTGGTCATATATAGATATGCCAGGGTTGGATACCGACATCGTTGTGCATAAGCTACCTTTGAGAGAGGATTGTCCTCCGGTGAAACAGAAATTGAGAAGAACTCATCCTGACATGGCGATGAAGATCAAAGAGGAGGTTCAGAAGCAATGGGATGCCGGTTTCCTTGTTGTGACTAGTTACCCACCTTAGGTAGCTAACATTGTACCTGTACCAAAGAAGGACGGCAAGGTCCGAATGTGCGTTGACTACCGGGATTTGAATAGAGAAAGCCCAAAAGATGACTTTCCGTTGCCACACATTGACGTGTTGGTAGACAATACTGCTCAATTCTCGGTATTTTCCTTCATGGATGGCTTCTCCGGATATAATCAGATTAAGATGGCGCCGGAAGACATGGAGAAGACAACGTTCATTACCCCGTGGGGTACATTTTTCTATAAGGTAATGCCCTTTGGTTTGAAGAATGCCGGGGCAAATTATCAACGGGCGATGGTCACATTGTTCCATGACATGATACACAAGGAGATTGAGTGTTATGTGGATGATATGATTGCTAAGTCCCGAGACGAAGAAGAGCATCTGGTCAACCTGAAGAAGCTGTTTGATAGGCTAATCAAGTACAAGCTGAGGTTGAATCCAAACAAGTGCACTTTCGGAGTGCGTTCCGGGAAACTGCTGGGTTTCATTGTTAGTCAGTGAGGAATTGAGGTAGATCCTTCTAAAGTTAAAGCTATTCAAGATATGCCTGCACCGAGAACAGAAAAAGAAGTGCGTGGGTTTTTAGGGAGGTTGAACTACATTTCTCGGTTCATATCTCATCTAACTGCCACGTGCGAACCAATATTCAAGTTGCTAAGAAAGGAGCAAACGGTCAGGTGGAACGAAGACTGTCAAAGAGCTTTTGACAAAATAAAAGAATATTTGCAGGAGCCTCCAATTCTAATGCCTCCAGTAGAAGGAAGACCTTTAATCATGTACTTGACCATGCTAGAAGGGTCAATGGGGTGTGTTCTAGGCCAACATGACGAGTCTGGTCGAAAAGAGTACGCTATTTATTAACTTAGCAAAAAGTTTACCGACTGTGAATCTCGATACTCACTGCTCGAGAAAACTTGTTGCGCTTTGGTATGGGCTGCTCGCCGACTGAGGCAGTACATGTTGACTCATACCACACTGCTCATTTCCAAAATGGATCCTGTCAAGTACATCTTTGAGAAACCAGCGTTAACCGGAAGGGTTGCTAGGTGGCAGATGATTTTAACTGAATACGACATCCAGTATACTTCTCAGAAAGCCATCAAGGGAAGTGTATTGTCGGATTACCTTGCACAGCAACCTCTTGAGGATGATTATCATCCAATGAAGTTTGATTTCCCTGATGAGGACATCATGTACCTCAAAGAGAACGATTGCGAGGAACCACTTCCGGAGGAGGGGCCAGACCCTGAATCCAAATGGAAGTTGATGTTTGATGGGGCAGTCAATATCAATGGACGTGGAGTTGGTGCCGTTCTTATCACTCCTGAAGGTGTTCACTTACCCTTCGCTGCCAGAATTACATTTGGCTGCACCAACAATGAAGCGGAATACGAGGCATGCATAATGGGAATAGAGGAGACAATTAATCTTCGGATTCAGAACCTCGATATATTCGGAGATTCAGCCCTCGTCATTAACCAAGTTACCGGCAAGTGGTATACGCATCAAGAGCATTTAATCCCATACAGGGATTATGCTAGAAAACTGTTGACGTTCTTCACGACAGTTAAACTTCGACACATACCACGTGATGAAAATCAGTTTGCCGACGCATTGGCCACTCTCTCTTCGTCAATCAAAGTTTTGTGTTGGAATTATGTGCCCAGAATTGACATCTCCGGGCTTGACGCTCCAGATCATGCCTTCTCTGTAGACGCCGTGTCTGACGAGAAACCTTGGTATTTTGATATCAAGCTATTCCTGGAAAAGCAAGAATACCCAACTGGGGCATCTTCCAATGACAAGAAGACCTTGAGGCGACTTGCTGCTAGCTTCTTCTTGAACACATATGGGGTTTTGTACAAGAGAAACTTCGACATGGTCTTGCTCATATGCGTGGATAGACACGAAGCAAGCCTGTTGATGCAGGAAGTCCACGAAGGATCTTTCGGTACCCATGTAGGAGGGCATGCTATGGCCAAGAAATTGCTGAGATCAGGGTATTACTAGATGACAATGGATGTAGACTGTTGTTCATTTGCTCGTAAGTGCCACAAATGCCAAATATATGCAGACAAAGTGCATGTTCCTCCAAGCCCGCTCAATGTCATGTCATCTCCTTGGCCCTTTTCTATGTGGGGCATTGACATGATCGGGAGGATAAAGCCTACTGCTTCAAATGGTCATCGCTTCATCTTGGTCGAGATTGATTACTTTACCAAATGGGTGGAAGCAGCATCTTATGCCAACGTCACTCGTCAAGTGGTGGCAAGGTTTCTGAAAAGGGATATCATATGCAGATACGGAGTGCCCGAAAGAATCATTACTGACAATGGTTCTAATCTCAATAACAAGATGATGGCAGACTTGTGTCGGGACTTCATGATTCAGCATCACAATTCTTCTCCTTACCGACCAAAGATGAATGGTGCGGTAGAGGCAGCAAACAATAATATCAAGAAGATTATGCAGAAAATGGTTGTCACCTACAAAGATTGGCATGAGATGTTACCATTCGAGTTGCATGGGTACCGAACGCCAGTCATGACGTCAACAGGGGAAACTCCCTTCTCTCTGGTATATGGTATGGAAGCAGTCCTTCCTGTTGAAGTAGAGATTCCTTCATTGCGTGTGATGATGGATGTTAAGCTAGATGAGGTTGAATGGGTGCGTGCTCATTATAATCAGCTATGTCTAATTGAGGAAAAGAGATTAGCGGCAATCTGTCATGGTCAGCTTTATCAGAGGAGAATGAAGTGTGCATTTGACCAACGAGTACGTACTCGAGAGTACCAAGTGGGAGAGCTTGTGTTGAAGAGGATCGTTCCTCCAGGTTCAGATCACAGGGGCAAGTGGACCCCAAACTACGAAGGACCATTCATAGTGAAGAAAGTCTTCTTAGGAGGACCACTGATGCTCACCACTATGGATGGAGATGACCTTCAGTCCCCTGTTAACACGAACGCAGTTAAAAAATACTTCGCATAAAGAGACCCGCTGGACACAAAAATAGAATTAGAGTCCAAGCAAAAAAAAGGGCATCCCGGCGAGCTAAAAACAGAATAAAAAGCTCGGGCAAAAGTTAGGGAAAATGAATAAAAAAATGTACACCCGCTGAGTTGAAAAGCCACATTGGACAACTCAGGCAAAAAAGGGTATCTTGGTGGATTGAAAACCCGAAAGGGCGATCCACGCAAAACAAGGGAATAAGAGAACAACTGCGATCCGAGTAATCTGAACCACGTCATCGTTTCGTACAACTTGACAATATCAGAAGGATAGGAAACAGTCCCCTCATCCTCTCAGAAAGCCAAAGCAGAATGGAGAGTCTCGAAGACATGCTGGTCATAGCAGAAATGGAACTCATTGGGATGCCGTGTCCATTGCCATTAGGATAGTTTCTTTTCTCAATTTTTATAGTGGCTACCTCTTTCCAGGTGGTTGCTTCCTGATGTAAAATCTTTGCCTATTCAGAGGCCATTCAATAAAAAGAATATTCAGTCAAAAGTTGTGTGTGTTTATTTTTGTTTGCAAAATGTCCTGAATTTTTGGCAAAAATAGCATTGCATCTAAACATGGTGATAATTTTGAAAAGAAAACTGACATGCAGGGAAACTGTAAACCCTCTTTGAGTGTTGGGTGATGATGGATGAACAGATCATACCATGTAAGTCCCCAGGGCACACTTGTGTTTTCTGTTGTTGCAGGTTGCAGGATGGCGTCACATTCTCCCAAGCAATTTACTCTTCCCCGGTAGAGTATCTCCCCAAGCAGAGATTTCTTCCCCCAGCAGGTATCTGAAAGCCTGACATCTCCAGCAAAGATTTTCTCCAGCTAAGCCTTGGCAGCAACCTAAGCAGTTTCTTCTTCCCCAGTGGAGTAGCAGTTTCTTCTTCCCCAATGAAGTAGCAGTCCATTCTTCCCCAGTGGAGTATGCCTAGCAGGTATCTGAAAGCCTGACATCACCAGAGTTGGAATTATCATAACTCTATCCTCAACAAGAGTCTTTCTCAGCCAGAGCTTTGAATCAGCAGATGCTCTCCCCAGTTAGAGTATTGTTGATGCATCTTTCCAGCCAAGTCTGAATATGATCCTGTCCCCACAGAGTTCATATTTGATTTTCACTTCCGTCAGTGAAATATTCCCCAGCGAAGTTGCCATACTTTTTGGTTAATTTGATGATACAGTCAGGTATTCATCACCTCAGTCAGAGTGAGGTACTCAGACCTCCTGACTTGATTTCCCCTGCAGAGTTGTACCTCTTGCTGCCAGTCTGATATTTGTTGTTGCTCGTCTGCAATCCTCAACACTCGTCTGTGTTATCCCTAAGCAGAGTTTTCCCCAGCAGTGACATATTATTTCTTTGATGTTGCTCGTCTGCATCTCGCAACACTCGTTTGTGTTTGGTACCTGTTATTGCTCGTCTGTGATTCTCAGCACTCGTTTGTGTTCTGATATGATATTTGTTATTGCTCGTCTGCAACTTCCTAACACTCGTCTGTGTTTGGTATATAATCTTAGATCTTGCTCGTCTGCAATTCTCAACGCTCGTCTGTGTTGTGATGTCTCCTATGCTGTTGTTCGTCTGCAACTTTCAACACTCGTCTGTGTTTGGTATTAGATCCTTTGTTGCACTTGTCTATGCTTGATATGTAATTTCAATTGTTGCTCGTCTGCAACTTTCCAACACTCGTCTGTGTTTGGTATGCCTGATATTTGTGGATACTCGTCTGTATCATCCCTAACACTCATCTGTGTTGATTATATGTTTGAAGCTCGTCTACTTTGCTTGGATACTCGTCTGTATCATCCCCAACACTCGTCTGTGTTAGCTTATATCTGTTTGTGAGGATTTGCTATTTATCCTGGTACTCTTTTATTGCTACTCCAAATGCTCGTCTGTGTTTGAATTTCTGGTATTCGTCTATACTAGTGGCTGATACTCGTTTGTATCATTGCTTGAAACACTCGTCTGTGTTTCTTAGATCATCGTCTGATACTCGTTTGTATCATTGACTTATGGCACTCGTCTGTGTTATCTTGATGATCATCCAATACTCGTCTGTATTGAAGAGGTTTAAAATCCTGACAGTGGGAATTAATGTCAAAATGGTTACTGGTCCTGGCGTAACAGGTAAATCCGAAGGAGGCTCGTCGATCTAAGGCACCAATTATTGTTATGGAACCTGGCGTAATAGGTTTGCTCAAAGAAGACTCGTCTGTCTTATACCATATATCCGCGGATAATATATGAAGAAGGTTTGTCTACCTTGGTTGCATGTCTATCCCACAGACTTTAGTGCATTACCGGTCCTGGCGTAACAGGTAAATCTGAAGGAGACTCGTCTGTCTCAAGTCAAGTGTTTGAGGACTCGTATGTCCAGTTCCTGGCGTCACAGGATTGTGTGAATACTCGTCTGTCTCAGGTTATATTCTTGCATAGTGTTTAAGGACTCGTATGTCCAGGTCCTGGCGTCACAGGATTGTTTGAAGACTCGTCTGTCTTAGCATTCTTATTCCAGATATCAGTTTCAACTTGGAAGAAGCTCGTCTGCTCTTTCTCTCAGTCTTATCCCCAGAGTGTCATCTGGTTGGGTTTATTTCCCAGTGTTGCATTCTTCGTCAGAGTGAAAATTTCTAGTCTTCTTGGTATTCAACCACAGTTTATCCTGAATGGTCGATAGCTCGTGCTACCGTCCTTTTCAGATTAACAGTTGTTTGAATAGGGGCAGCTGTAACACCCCAAATTTTCCCTCTTCTTTTTAAGCATCATATCACATCATATTCATCATGAACATACCATATCTTTAGCATCTTAGCATAGAAAGATGAGGCATAACATCCCTCATGTCCTAGCATCAAGCATATGGTCATTTGTGGAGGTCCTTGAAGCATTTCAAGCCATGACAAGGGTCCCAATGGTTGTATACAAGTCTTATGGTGAGTCTACACTCCATTTACAAGATCAATTCCATTGGAAAAAGCTCAGAAGATTGCATGATCATCAGAGATCTCAGGACAAGGCAAAGCTCCTATACAAGGCACCCAAATTAGGGTTTGAGATTCAAGCACCAAGATCTCACAACTTTGGCCATTTCATTTAGGCAAAGTCTTCTATATGTTAATATGATCCTAATTTTCAAATGGCCTTAACATGATCAAAAATTCTTCAAATGGACCAAAGTCAAACATGAAAGTTGAAGAGTAAGGGCTCCCATTTTCAAAAAGCACAAGTACATTTTCATAGGATGTGTGGATCTCCCTATAAGTCCTTCGAAAATTTGATGTTTCTAGGGCATATTTCAACTTTTCATGAAGGCACCAAAGGCAAGAAGCTTCAAATCTTAATTGTATGACTTGGTTCTGGTTCAAACTTGTTTCCATGTTAAAACGCATTGTATTATGACCAATTTGCTCCAAAGAAATGTTCATTTTCGTGCACTACAAGAAAATCACTCAAAAATTGCAAAATTGGCCAAGTCATGAAATAAGTGTGAGGGCTTGATCTAAAGGCCAGGATTTGTTACATTTCAATCAAGGGTGGGAAATGAATGGCACATATGCTGAGAGGCCCAAGGGAGTATGAGCATAGCATGCTTATTTTACAAAGTGTAAATTATGCAACTTCACACTTTTCTCATGATTCATTCGTGCATTTGATTTCACTCTTTCAACAAAGGCTTGTGAGGTCACACAAAGAGAAATTAGGGTTTTAGAAAGCCAGATCTCTCTCTCATTCTCTCATTCACAAACTTCATGCAACTTTGCATTTTCTCCCATATCTCTTCACACAAGCAAGCAAACTTCAAACCAATTGTAGATCTGTGATCTAGGCAAGCTCAGGATCCTTTAGCACACACTCATTAAAGCTATCTCTCAAGTTTAGTGACATTGCCATTTCAGAGCAAGTGTGAAAGAAATCTCAGATCCAGCTTGTTTCAAGACCTTAGATGCATTTATTTTGCACCTAGGGAGTAAGAGGAGTACATTGCATCCATTCTTTGGTCTTATATCTCATTATACCAAGATCTTCACCTCAGGTATGGCTCTAAATTTTATGATCTGGAAATGAAATTAATGATGCATTTTGTGATCCTTGATCTTCACTGATGATTCTGCAATGTTTGGTTTCGAAAATGATGCATCCTAGCATAAGTTATTTGAGTTCAAAGTTTGAGGGTGCAACTTTATTTTCTTCGATCAGTTCAATTAATTGAGTTTTAGCTTTTTTTGATGTTATATTTGGATTCAGTGAGGTTTAATTAGTGGATTTGGAGGTCTTGATCATTTTTCATGGTTGTTTGTGGTCCTGGTTTGGATTCCGGTGCCGGAGCCCTAGCTCCGGTCACCGGAAACTGGGTTGATGGTCTTAGGGTTTGCTAGGTTGAAGACAATGTTTCAGCCATTGGATCCTTTCATCGTGTGACCATGTTGCGCCATGTTTTCCCTAGCCCCACTCATTCTCACGTGTTTCTCTTTTATTTCATTTAAGTCTTCGTGTTTCTCAGCGTACCATAGCTATTGTGGGTCATCCACTCACATTGCTACAACCTTCCACGTCAATTAATGAAGCATGTACTGCGCGCGTTGGATGCATCCAACACTCCCTGATTTTTCCAGCCTTTTTCCATAAAATATCCACCATAAATAATATAAACCTGCGCATCATTGGGCTTAGTAAGTGCTAAGTGCACCCTCATGTCCCCAGGCCCAATTGATTTCAACGTACAATCCTTACTAATTACACCTCCTCACCAATTTCTTTTTAATTTCCTTTTTTCTTTTTATTTCTTTTATTCAGTTTAGTTTCCATTTAATTAAAATAGTTTCCTTCATACAAAAAATACCAAAAAAATAATGAACATTATTTTGAGTCTCTTTTATTTTCTCATATTTTTATTTTATTTTATTTCCATTTCCACGTGTCTGAATTAAATCATTGTTTCAATTAACTTCTTTTGAATCTTCTTTTGACCACACTACCTTGTTCATTTTCCATATTCTTCAATACTTTGAATTTTGTTCCCATTATTTATTCTCTGGATTCTTGAGACATTGTATTCCCATGTGATTTTTCTCTGGATTTTTAGAATTTTATTTCTTGAGTCCTAGTCCTTTGACTTGTGATTGAAGTTTGTAACCCTAGCTTTTGCTTTTGCCTCCATTTGACCTAGTTTGCTTCTGAATCTTTTCAAATCCTTTTGGCCCATTGTTACATTATGTTTGAAGATCATTTGGTTTCAATTGTGGAATTTTTAGATGTTTGGTTGATTTGTTTTGAAATTTACTTTGAACCTTGTCCCATTTTGCTTCCTTTGGACCTTTAGCTCTCATATAAGCTTAGAAGGGAACTTGTGCCAACTTCTCCTTCTCATTTGGGGTTATCTTGGGGTATGGGTACCTTCCTTCTCCTAGCATAGGGTTTGAGTCTTAGGAATTTTTGTGTTTGCTTACCTTTTAAGTCATTTCTTTCCTTAAGTGCTTTCACTTCATCTCATTGCTTCTTTCACTCCCATTTGGTAATTGTTTGGTCTTGTACCTCTCTTCTCTTCCTCTTGTTGGCTTCTTAAGCCTTTCTTCATCTTGTTTTGGTTCTGGTTGTATGCATTGTGTCCATGTTTATGCATTGTAGCTTTATATCTTTCATAAGTTTACATAAGTTTGCATTAGTGTTTCATGTTGCATCTTTTGACTTATAAGCTTCATATCTCATTCTCTTGAGTTTGCATTTTCATTATGCATTTGTTCATATCATGTCACTTCTGATTGTGTGATGTTAGCATGTTATCTTGCTCATTGTGTTTCATTTGTGTTCACTTTACTAACCTTGCAGGGGCTATGGTAAGTGTGAGGTGTGGGAATTTAGTTCCACATCTCCAAATCTCATCTTCTTCTTCTCATTTATTTATGATGCTAACCATTTGCCTGTTGGGCTTAGGCCTTTATCATCCATTCTTCTCTCTTCTTCTTCTCTTCTTCTTTCCTTCTTCTTTAGGATAGAAACCACACTAACCTAGGACATTTATGCATGTTAACACTTAGGAATCTTTAGTCCCCCTTTAGAATTTTGCCTTTGTGATCCTTTTGGTTCTTCTTCTCTTCTCATCTCATAATCATAAAAAGCATCCTAATAAGTATGAAGTGATGTCTTGATCCATAGCCTTATCCCATGAGGTATGCTTGTAGTCTTCCCATCTTGGGATAGTACAAGTTTACCTTGTGATGCACAAGTCTGATCAAGGTATCTTCTTCATAAAGAAAGCATAAAAAACACTTCTTCATCTGTAAATACCTAAAACACTTAATAACTTAACAAGTTAGTGAGCTTAGGCCCTAATCTTTGGGTTCAAGTTTTTAGGAATACTATCCGTATTAACTTTGTAGGGATACCTTCTTTGCTTAAAGAATTGGTCTCTAAAGTTTCTCAAAACTCCCAATTCATCAAGAGGCATGGTCACCTCAGGGTTCAATGAAGACATGATGAGTGTCCAATTTCAGTTCTTTGATCCTAAACATCATTGCTTCATATTCCCCGACTATCAGCTGGTTCCTACAATGGAGGAGTTCTCCAAACTACTGGGTATACCTATCCTTGATCAGAGACTCTTCATAGGCTTAGAAAAAGAGCCTAAACCTGAAGTCATTGTTGCAGCCCTACATCTGAAGAAATCAAACATTGTCCTAGAAACGAGAAGTGGAATTAAGGGTATCCTTGCTAAGGTATTGATGGAGAAAGCTTAAGTGTTCCTGAAGGCTATGAGTTATGATGCTTTTGAGGAGATCTTGGCCTTATTAATCTATGGCTTAGTGTTGTTCCCTAATCCATACCAGTTTATAGACGTACACGCCATCAACATATTTCTGACTCACAACCCAGTGCCTACATTACTTGGAGACATCTTACATTCTCTCCATACCCGTACTACGAAGGCACGAGGAACTCTGATGTGTTGTATACCTCTATTGTCTAGGTGGTATATCTCTCACCTTCTTCGATCAGTAATGAGGAATGAACAAGGGTTAAGGTGGTCTAAAAGGATCATGTCACTTTCTCATTCAGATATTCATTGGTGCTCTCGATCTATGGAGAATGTTACTATCATTGACCGTTGTGGGGAGTTCCCAAATGTGCCACTCCTTGGCATAAGAGGGGGAATTACCTGCAATCCTTCTTTAGCCCTACGTCAGTTTGGTTGCTCGGAGTGATGGTCCTCATGATATGGTTATTCAAGGTATTATGTTCGATTACGACAACGATCTGCAAGGTTACCGTCAAAGGTTTATACGAGCTTGGGGTAAAGTGAACAAGGTTGACAGCAAGACTCTGGAACCAAAGTACACTATTCCTATGGAACCTTATCTCAGATGGGTACGAGCACGTGCTCAGACTCTTATGATGCCATACCCAGCTATCCTGCCAGTTACCATGGAGCCTGTTGCTGAAGGAGATACTACTTATATCATCCTTCATCCAGACATGTCCACTGACATGGAAGAATTACAGAGGTCCTGGATCCAGTTGAAGGAACAAAGGGATACTTTTGAGACTCATTTCAAAGCTAGTCAAGAAAGAATCCTGGGCTAACAAGACAACTTCACGAGGAGCGGAATCTCAACTCGTACCTCAACACAAAGAGGAAATGTCCATGGGAGACTTAAAACCCCATCTTTGTATTCATTTCATTTTTGTTGTAAGCCCAAGAGGCAAACAAGTTTATTGATTACTAATAAAAGTTTACTTTCTGGTTTTTTAAAAAAATTTAAATCCTGCGGTCCTTGAAAACATTGCATATGTATCTACATACCATATCATTGCATGACAGGTTTTCACAACAGGTTTCTCATCTTCTCGCTGTTTATTTCAGCAGAAATGGCTCTCGAACAATATGTCAAAGATCTTCAAGCTCAGAATGCTCAGTTTCAAGAAGTGATTCAGAATTTGTCCAAGGGGCAAGAAGAGTTGAAAGCACTCCTCTCTAAGGACATGAAGAAGAAGAATCCTGAGGACAACAAAGATGATCAGTTGAAACAACTACAAGCTGAGATGGCAGAGATGAGGATCCAGATGAATGGCCAAATGGCTCTTATCCAGAGTTTGGCCCAGGGGAAAGAAGAGTTGAGAAGCTTTGTCAATAAGCTTCGACATAACGAAGTTGGGAATCTAATCATCAGTCAACCTCCATTGAAACAAGCTGGCTTGGCTGAAAGGAAAGTAAGGATAAGAGAAGGGAAGAGACAGGTTACCACTGATTTTTTTTCAATAGAATAAGGAAGACCCTGTAAGATTAATCCACTTCAATACAAGGAATGCAGAAGACAGTTCATCCGGTTCAGCACACCAATGTCACAAGTTTTGCAATGCCTGTTGGAGATGAAGTTGATTTCCTTGGAAAATTCTCCTAAAAATCCTAACACCTCCTCTCCTTGCTATAATCCCAAGGCAAAGTGTATGTATCACTCCGACTGTCCTGGACATGACACTAATAACTGTTGGGCATTGAAGAATAAGATTCAAGACCTAATTGACGAAGGAATACTCGAGGTTACGCCAGAAGGCCAGGTTGAGTTATTCTATCGTCCATCAAGCATCAAAGTTTCCAAATAACTGGAGTGACGAGTTTAGAGGAAGAGGCTTTGAGAACATTTGAATTTTCATTAGTAATCTCTTTTTTTTTTTGTTTAAACACTTACTATTATGTTAAACTCTTGTTTTCATTAATGCATTGCATATGTTTGTCTTGAATTAATCCATTCGTTTCACTATATTTTGAACTATGCTTCATATTTCTATTTTATGATATTTAACTCCTGATAAAGCTATAAGCCTGTAGAGGGAGGATGACAAAACAATACCATAATCTTATGTAATATGCTTTTGAACAGACTATGCTGACGATGTACAGACATTGTTTCAATTCCTAAACAATGGAGATATAAGGAAGTTAATCTCTAGTCAACCCTTTTGAGCCTATGAAGTAGGAGTTTTCATTCTCGCACAAATTAAAACCCTTATTCATAACCTGGGGCAGGGTAGTTACTCGGTTAACTCAAATATGCCAATTATTTGTGTTGTACACAACTAATGATGGTTCTCTATAATCATTAAACCTGACAGTCAATATCCAACAAAAGAAAAGCTCACTAAGTCAAAACCTATGAGGGAGACTTAGTAAAAAATTAAGACATCCCGCTGACTGTAACCTTGAAATAAATAGTTCAGGCAAAAAGAAGGGATAATAAAGTCAAAAGAGAAAAAAAAGAGGTCATTATAAATCCTCAACAAAGAAAGATGACTGAATTTTTGGTTTCTGAACCATCACAAATATAAGTGTTACAATACCAAACTTCTTTGGAGCTTCAATGCATAAGTTAACCGAACATAAGACTGAAGAACATCATGGAGAATGGGTTGGGAACAAATAAATTTGATCCTTTATCCTTTGTTTCTTAAACCATGAACCAGACCACGTTATAACCCTTTAAAAGTCCTAACTGAAGCATGGTTAGTTTGAAAGCATATTGCCACAAAAAGGTATCCTGACTCCTTTAGGGATTATTATAAAACTTGAGTTAATATCACAGTTTTCATAAAAATTGTTTTTTCTAAAATAACTCTTTTTTCAAAAACTTCAAGACAGACATAAGCATTGCATTTTTGAATATATTTGTTTGCATATACCTGAGTGCTTGATAAACAGAGAAACTTACAGGATGAATGTTCAATAAACCAAAGTCCTTCTGATAAAAAAAGTTGCTTCCTGGATCAAAGTCCATGTATACAAAGGGGCATAATCATTATCTCCCAATCAAGGGGGCAGGTCAGGATACTGCCTAACTCATTTGGGGCAATTAGGACAGGATTCAACTATGTTTAAGTAACCAGGGGAAGATTTCCTCATCTATCTAAATTACCAAGGGTAACATTACAAAGTTCATAATTCCAGGGGCATAGTCACGGTTTCCCAATCAAGGGGGCATACCAAGTTACTATTTAATTCATTTGGGGCAATCAGGTCCAGATTCAACAGTTCTTAATAGCCAGGGGCAGGTCTCCTCATCTATCTGAATTACCAAGGGTAACATTACAGAGTTCACGATGCCAGGGGCATATTATTGTGAGGCATCTTGCTTATTTCTCTTGAGGTAGCTCCTTTCAGATACTTCCATTATGGGAAAATTCATCCTCAACCAAGGGGCAACTCTCTCTTTCCAAATATAATACCCGAAGCGTATATGATCCATCACAATTTGAAGACACATTCCTCTCCTTGTATTACCTTGATATTGGATTCTCAGCAGAAGCCATTGTGGAAATTAATTGTCTGCGCCAGTAGTATCAGATGAGGTCAGTATCATGTTTTCAGATCCAGCTATGAGGATTTCTGGGAAGGTATTCAGGAAAGTTAAGAATCTCAGGAGCTCTGAATCCAATTGATTATACACTCTCAAAGTTGAAATGATTCTGTTTTAGAGTTCAACTTTACTTTTCCCTCTTTATTCAGGGTTACTTTTTACTAAAGCGAAAAATGTTTGTTGGTTATGTTTGAATGTGTATATGCTTTTGGATATGATTGATGTTTACCAGAAATGCATAAAATACAATAAAAGCATTTACTAAGAACGAACGGAGCTAGGAATTCAACAAAGATTCGCCGGTTCATCCCCACAGGGTAATCTTTACGGATATCCATACAGAACTCTTCAAGTAATATCTTATACTTCCCACTCGACGAAGTCTTCAAGCAGTTTCATATCCTCCGAAGAAGTAACATCTCCCCTCGGATTTATGTCCATCTCTTTTATCCTCAATCAAGATATTCAAGAACTTATTCCTTCAATAAAAGTACGACGAACGAAGACGGGAGGTTATAAATATCATACTATCAAACAAGACAGGAACGAAGTCCTCATATTCTTCAGCAACGAACCGGGATTTATTTTCCCTAGCCAGCAGTTGTTATACAGAGATATTCAGATACCGCAGGCTGCATGATTCATACATACATCATTTACATCATATCATAGCATACGCATCCATAATGCATAAAACATTTACTTAAGAGCATCATACTATACATGCATACATCAAATAATCTTGCATAAGCTAACCTTTCCTTTTCAGGATAGTTACAGGAAGATAAACACTACCAAATAATTCAGAGATGATCTATACGAAGATCAGATACTGATATCCAATTCAGAGATAATCGCTACGAAGATTCATTTTTGATGATCAATACAAGTTATCTTTGAGATGGAACCTAAATGGTCTATATGAAGACCTAGTGTTTAATCCAGGATATTTCTAGAGGAGATAATCGTTAACGAAGATTTATTTATGATGGTTAACTATCTTTGGGATAGTGTGTAAATGATCTATACGAAGATCTAACACTTAATCCAAGAGATTCTTTTATAAGAAATTCAGGGATAATCGCCACGAAGATTTAATCCTTATATTCTTTTATCCTTGGGAAGGTATGTAAATGGTCTATATGAAGATATATTACCTTATCCGGGATATTTCCAGAAGAGATAATCGCCACGAAGATTTATTTCTAATGGTCTATGCAGCAGTTTATCTGTGGAAGGGTACATAAATGATCTATACGAAGATCTAATGCTTAATCCAGGATATTTCCAGAGGAAATAATCGTTAACGAATATTTATTTCTGATGGTTAAATATCTTTGGGATAGTGTGTAAATGATCTATACGAAAATCTAGCACTTAATCCAAGAGATTCTTTTATAAGAAATTCAGGGATAATCGCCACGAAGATTTAATCCTGATATTCTTTTTGTCCTCGGGAAGGTACGTAAATGATCTCTACGAAGATCTAGTGCTTAATCCAGGATATTTCCAGAGGAGATAATCGTTAACGAAGATTTATTTATGATGGTTAATTATCTTTGTGTTAGTGTGTAAATGATCTATACGAAGATCTAGCACTTAATCCAAGAGATTCTTTTATAAGAAATTCAGGGATAATCACCACGAAGATTTAATCCTGGTATTCTTTTATCCTTGGGAAGGTATGTAAATGGTCTATACGAAGATCTACTACCTAATCTGGGATATATCCAGGAGAGATAATCGCTACGAAGATTCATTTCTAATGATCTATGCAATAGTTTATCTGTGGAAGGGTACGTAAATGATCTATACGAAGATCTAGTGCTTAATCCAGGATATTTCCAGAGGAGATAATCGTTACGAAGATTTATTTCTGATGGTCAACTATCTTTAGGATAGTGTGTAAATAATCTATACGAAGATCTAGCACTTAATCCAAGAGATTCTTTCAGAAGAAGTTCAGGGATAATCGCCACGAAGATTTAATCCTGGTATTCTTTTTGTTCTTGGGAAGGTATGTAAATGGTCTATACGAAGATCTATTACCTAATCCGGGATATTTCCAGAAGATATAATCGCTACGAAGATTTATTTCTAATGGTCTATGCAACAATTTATTTGTGGGATAGTACATAAATGATCGATACGAAGATCTTGTACTTAGTCCAAGATATTACCAGAAGCAATTCAGAAGTAATCACCACGAAGATTTAATCCTGATGCTCAAGTTGTCCTTGGAAGGGTACGTAAATGATCTATACGAAGATCTAGTGCTTAATACAGAATATTTCCAGAGGAGATAATCGTTACGAAGATTTATTTCTGATGGTCAACTATCTTTGGGATAGTGTGTAAATCATCTATACGAAGATCCAGCACTTAATCCAAGAGATTCTTTCAGAAGAAGTTCAGGGATAATCGCCACGAAGATTTAATCCTGATATTCTTTTTGTTCTTGGGAAGGTATGTAAATGGTCTATACGAAGATCTATTACCTAATCCGGATTATTTCCAAAAGAGATAATTGCTACAAAGATTTATTTCTAATGGTCTATGCAACAGTTTATCTATGGGATGGTACATAAATGATCGATACGAAGATCTTGTACTTAGCCCAATATATTACCAAAAGCAATTCAGAAAAGATCGCCACGAAGATTTGATTTTGATGCTTAAATTAAAGTATGTTCCTAAAGACGGTTCAGAGCCGATCTATACGAAGATCTAAGTATTGACACCTAATGAAGGATATTTCTTTCCCCATAGATAATGCAGAGACGATCTATACAAAGATCTAGTGCTGACATTCAACTCAAACCATGTTACAGAAATGATTTAGAGACGGCCTATACGAAGACCTAGTACTGATATCCAGTGACAACATAAAGATACTATCATCTTCTGATATTATGGATGGCATCTATAAGCCCATCTCCAGTTCCTCTGAGTGGCATCTTTAAGCCCACTCCAACGTATGCAACCAATCAGCAGTGTTACTTTACGCACCGGCGAGTGCAAATTTTTGGGCTTTTGTGTTCAATCCCCTTCAACCTTCCAAGTCACGAATGGCACACAGGCCAATCTAACTCCTCAGGTTTTAGAAAATTGAACAGGGGCAGCTGTTGCACCCCAAAATTTGCCCTCTATTTTAACTCTAACCGACTTTTTGTCTCGCATTCATTTGCATCATCTTCATAGCATAACATGTATTTCGTCTTAATATTAGCCGGGATAATTACTCGGAATTTACAGACGGACTGGTCAAATTAATTTTTAATTGTGCCTAAAACCAGTAAACGAAAAATATCACATTTAAATTTGCAAACGTCAGTAATATTAATCTATGGTTCATGTAGATTAACCTGACATGCTAAAAATATTTTTACGACTATTTTTGGTCGTATGTTGATCAGTCTGAGCAGTTTAAATGGTCATAATTTTTATTTCAAAATCCGACCAAACGCTGTATTTTTCCGAATCATTTATTTCGTGCTGATTATTTTGACATGTTCAATTTATTTTTTCGAGCATTTTGGCGCCCGACTTTTTTTTTAGTCTGTATATTTTTACATTGTGTCTAAAATAAATAAATAGGAGTATTAGTTTTAATTTTAATTTTAATTATTTAACTATATTCAGTTTTTAATTTAATATTTTATTTAAGTTTCAAAATAAACATTGAGGCCCATTATCATTAACCCTAATTGGTCCCTATATATATCTAATGTGTTGTTGCTGCTAGAGGACCCGGAAAAACGAGAGAGAGAGAGAGAGAGAGAGAGAGAGAGAGAGAGAGAGGCAAAAACACAAACAGCGTAAGTTTCAATGTTATTTCTCTAATTGTGCATATATGTTGTTTTCAATTTACTTTTTCTATTCATATCATGTAATATTACTATGTTCCACGTTTTGTTTTCTATGTTACAATATCACGTAGTATTTAAAATGCTAATAATATATGGTGTGCTACTGCTACTATATTGATGAGTTTATTCACACAAAAATATAGTAATATATATATATATAACTGTTTGTTAAATATTTTTTTTTATGATTCAATTTTGTTTTTTTTTCCGGATCGGATCATGTTGATACGTCGTTCACATATTTGTGTGTAAGAGGCGTGACACTTGTGTTGATCCGATCCAGTTGCGATGATCGCAATTTTGCGTTAGCAACCTCGTTGTTTTTTTTAATTCGTATTATTTTTATTTATATATATATATATATATATATATATATATATATATATATATATATATATATATATATATATATAT
Source organism: Lathyrus aphaca (assembly GCA_963966055.1). Lineage (NCBI taxonomy): Eukaryota > Viridiplantae > Streptophyta > Magnoliopsida > Fabales > Fabaceae > Lathyrus > Lathyrus aphaca. The sequence continues at coordinate 446,596,450 of OZ014520.1, forward strand.
ATATATATATATATATATATAGAGAGAGAGAGAGAGAGAGAGAGATCTGCATAGATAACTAACTACTTTGATTTTTTTCATAAACCCTAAGTTTTCGCCACAAACTAAAAATTTCAAACCTATAACTTTAACCCTGATTTTTTTTTCTAAAACCTTAAATTTTTTATACAAACCTTAATTGTTTCTCTAAAACTGATTATATATTTTCTTTATGAATTTTTTTCATGTAAATCTTAAAACTTTCTTATAAACTTTAACTGTGTTATTTCCTCTAAATCACAAACCTTTTCTCAAACCTTAACAAACCTTTATTATTTTCTTATTTTCGCTCATGTTTATGTTATTCATACACTATAATTGTTTCGCCCTTGTAATATTTTAAGTTTTAACTTGTAATATTTTCAGTTTTATTTTTCGCCATCTTTATTATGTAACTGCCTCAAAGCGTTGTAATAGTTAGGATTTTATTTTCTGCCATTTATTTTTTTGCCATTTATTTTTTGCCATTTTATTTTTCTTGTCATTTAAATTTCTGCCATTGATCCTATATTAACTGCGTGGTTTAGTAATGTAGGGCGTGAAAACCTACTAAATTAATTATTTAATATTTTTCTATAATCTTTATATTATTTGTAAATAAATACTAATTATTTTTATAAACTTATTTTATTACTTATTTATAACAATAAATATTTATTTTGTAAATACTAACTCTTTTATTATTTTGTACATATTAAATTAATTTTTTTTCTCTAAAAATTTCTTAATAACATTTTGTCAATAATATTTTATATATTAATAATATTTTATTATAATAGTAATAATCATATAGTGTAAATAATTAAAAGTTTTCTCAATAATCTTTAATTGTTTTTCTCTAAACTTAATTCCCTTTTTTTTCATTAATTCTAATAACTTCTAAAAAATCTAACTTGTCTAACCTAAACTTTTTCTTTTTAATTGAATGTTTAACTGTTATTTCCTTAATTTATTTTAACTTTATTATTATTATAATTACTTTATTATTATTATTATTATTGCTTTATTGTTATTATTGCTTTATTATTTTTGCTTCATTATTATTATTATTGCTTATTTATTATTTTATTATATCTATTATTCTTACTTTATAATTTATTCTTATCCGACGATTATATATCTGCCAAAGCCTTGTAATAATTTGTAGATTTATTTTTTCCGTCTTTATTTTCTTTGTAAATATTTAACTGTGTGGTTAGTAATTTAGGGAGTGCAAAAACTAACTGTAAATAATTGAACTTAGAAAATTAAATTCAAGACAAATATCTGAAAAATAACACTCACACACGTAAGTCGATCTTTGATCGCCATCTGTATTTCCTAGGGTATTCCTCTTGGTTGCCTTATTTAAAATGGTTAAGTCCCTCGAATATAAGGGTGTCTTAAGCAAAGTCCCTTCATGTATAAATCATCAAGTCTCTACAGATTTAAAAGATCAAGTCCCTTCGAGGTTGCCTACGGAATAATGATCTTGTCCCTTCGATTAAATGATGATAGTCCCTACGAATTGCTAAAGACACCCCTTAAGTTGCCTTCTATGACCATAAGATGACCCTACGCTTGTCCCTTAACACATCTAAGGTAATGACTACCTATTCCTTAATAATAGGGATAATCTTACCATTGAAAGAACATATGAGAACATGAAAGACTTAATCTAGGGTAGGTATCTCTTAGTTGCTTGCTCACTCTTCAAAAATACTTTTCACACCTCACAATACTTTCTTAAACATTTTTCAAAAAACAAGGCTTTGTATACATCCATACGAGGATCATTACAAAGTACTTAGAAAAATTTCTAATCACACATTACACTTTTCAAAAACAATTTAAGTGAGTTAAGTAACTAAGAGTCCATGGATAACCATGGATATAAAGGGTGCTAACACCTTCCCTTTGTATAACCTATCCCCGAACTCAAGTCTTTTAAAATAGGTCTTTCCTGTTCTTTTATGTCCTTTCCACTTGGATAAAATAAAAGTCGGTGGCGACTCTTGTTATCCGCAACATTTATAGAAAGTCAGTTCTCCCACCGTGTTACAACGACCATCAGGTAAAAGAATAAATGAAATAATGATGAGGGACGGTCATCAAAAGGTGAAGTACGATCACCTAGTAAGGGAAGGCTACTGAAAATATCACGACATAGGACGAATGCCGGATAGAAAAGATCAACGATGGGGACGGCCATCGGATAAGCATGATGAAGGACGATCATCAAGAGGTGAAGGACGATCGCCTAGCAGGGGACGGCTGCTGAATATATCACGACATAGGACGAATGCCGGATAGAAAAGATCAACGATGGGGACGGCCATTGGATAAGCATGAGGAAGGACGATCATCAAGAGGTGAAGGACGATCACCTAGCAGGGTACGGCTGCTCTGAGAATATCACGACATAAGAAGAATTCCGGATAGAAAAGATCAACAATGGGGACGACCATCAGATAAGCATGATGAAGAACGATCATCAAGAGGTGAAGGACGATCACCTAGCAGGGTACGAATGCTCTATTGGGGATTATCTCGACATATGAGAAATGTCGGATAACAAAGATCAATGATGGGGACGACCATCGGATAAATGATGAGGGACGGTCATCATAAGGTGAAGGACGATCACCTAGCAGGGGACGACTGCTAAAAAGATATCGCGACATAGGACGAATGCCAGATAGAAAGTTCCAACAATGGGGATTCCACTGGGAGAAAGGATGAGGGACGGTCATCCAAAGGTGAAGGACGATCACCTGGCAGGGGACGGCTGCCGAAAATATCACGAATGGATAGAAAAGTTGTTTTGTTGGTGACCTATTGGGGAGTGGTAAACACGAACGAGTGCTTACACTTTAAAATAAACGGTAAAAGTGTTTGAAAGTGTGTATAGACCAAAGATGCGGACGAGCATCCTTAGGACCACGATACAGACGAGTATCAATAGAAACAAACGTTGACATGTGTTTAAGGATGATGATACGGACGAGTATCAATCGGCTAAGCAAGGAACATAGACGAGTGTTGATCTGCTGAGGAGATGATACATACAAGATACATACGAGTATTAGAGGATTGTGTATAAGTATGTACAAGTGTTTGACCTGCTGGGGAAATATGTGCAAGACACGGACGAGTGTCAAAAAGATTGAGCAAGGGACACAGACGAGTGTTTGACTAACTGGGGAAGTATGACACAGGTGGGTGTCAAAAAGAATATGTACAAGTATGAACAGGTATCTGTATTGAGAGTGCAAAAAGTATTCTGGCTTTGTCTGCGGGGGATAAGTTTTGTATATTGCTGGTGAAGTGATTCTGACGTTTGCAGGTGATTGGCTCGAACCTGGTCTATGATCATGCAAATGTTTGATTTTTGCCGTAATGCTCCGTATTAGACAGAATGTTACGCCTATTTTGGTTAAAAATGATGTGAATGCTATGATTATGCAAAATGAGATAACCGGTCCAAGATCCGGATCCTGCGAGGAGAAAGATCTCTGGGCGATCTGTCTGGAGGGAGAACTCCACTGGGGAAATAGATCATTGGCCGATCTGTGGGGAGAGAGGATCACCGAACGATCTTCCTAGGGAACTCTGTGGGGATCCTGGCTAGGGAAGCTTCTGTTGAAGAGACTCATGTTGGGGATGAGGAGGCTTCGGCAAACCGATGGGGAACAAAATACCCTGGTAACTCTATTGGGGAGAAACTTGCAACTTCGCGAGAGAGCAATTATGCCGACTCTGCTGAGGATGAGAAAATCCTGGCAACTCTGATGGGGAACAGAAAGTCCTGGCGACTGGCTGAGGAAAAGGAAAACTCTGGAAAATTGCTGGGGAACAGAAAGTCCTGGCGACTGGCTGAGGAAAAGGAAAACTATGGCAACTTGATGGGGAACAATAGTTCAAGCATTGCTCGGGAGATCCTGCTTGGGGAGAAGAGAACTTCTAGGAAGTAATCTGTTGTAACTCCTTCATCCAAGCGACACGCTGGGGATTTAATGAGTTTCTCGAAGGATCCTCTGAGGGGATGACAACTTCGTGGGGGAAAACTCCTTTCAAGTAACCCTGCTGATGAGGTGATTGTTAACTTGGATGGGGATACTATAATACCTCAAAATTTTCCCTCATTATTTATTACCTTAACTGTCTCATGCTTGCATTCATCTGCATCTTCCATTATGACATTAACACTAACATTCATTCCTTATTATCGAGCTTCTAAAACAGGAGATCAAAGTATTTTCTTGTGGTCTGAATTTTCTTATTCAGAGGTGACTTATCTAGTTATTTCACTCAAGATTGAGACAAAGGGTGAAATCTCATCATCATGGGCATTTGTGTCAAGAGTCATCCAGATACAAGGCTATTCTCTATCGAGTTTATGTTCTTCAAGATTTCTCAAAAGTATCAAGTGTTGAAGGTTTCTTCATTTGTTCAATTGAAAAGACTATGGACTAGAGTTCAATTCTTCGACAACGTTTCTCTAAAGATATCGATTAAGATTGTTGGATCATATGCAATAATAGTCCTATTAGTCAAAATGGCGGTTTGGTATTGTCAACTAGTTGAAAATGGAGTGTGAATAAGAAGGCCTTTGGTGCTTACACTCCATGTGAGGTTAACAATTTGGTGATTGATATTTCTCATTTCGTTATTTTAGGATTGTGCATCTACCGCATATGGTTGATTAAGAATGATTCCAAAGTCAAGAGGTTTTGTTTAAGGTCAAATGTCTATAATTGTGTTCTGTGGATTTTGGCGGCGTATTCAGTGGCTGAGTCTTTACATAGATTAATCATGGGAATATCAGTTCTAATAAGTTAGATAGACAGTTTTAACTTGCTCCATTTGAGAAAACTTCACTGATAATTGAGGATTTTTCTTGGTGACTTGGGATTTAAACTAAAGGCTTACATCTATGAATCCCGATGAGTTTTCCAATCTGTTTTGATTTATTCTGCTGAAGGGGATGCTTTTATGTTCAATTTCATCATTTCTGTCCAACAATTTTATAGCAGGACATTGCCTTTTGGCCATCAACAAGACAGTCAATTAAAACAAAAAAGAGAGGAATCATTATCCTCATTGAATAAACAATCTCTAACATTTCACATTGAAATTCAGAAAAGATAAGAATTGATTACAAGTTAAAATCCTTACAACCGAAACGACAAAACAATTGCGGAATTCAGCCAGAATTCGACCTCTTTACATGATAATTCTTACCACTGCAAATTCAGCCAGAATGATACCACTGCACCAAAGACAGTCCAAAATTTGCACTCACTGGGGAGAAGAAGAAAAGGGATATAAATTGTAAAAGGAAAGTATAGTATGATTATAAGGTGTGGGCGATAGAGGACGACCATCGAGCAGAGGACGACTGCTGGGGATAAACGGTAAATCAAGAAATGACGGGGATGACCGACATGCTGGGGAAATAAAGGGATCAAGATGGGGACGACCATCAAATAAAATTCTTTGGGGATTAAAGTAAAGTCAATGATGGTGATGACCATCAGGTTTGCAAAGAATAAATGAAATAATGATGAGGGACGGTCATCAAAGGTGAAGGACGATCACCTAGCAGGGGACGGCTGCTCGTTACCACGACATAGAACGAATATCGGATAGAAAAGGTCGACGATGGGGACGGCCATCAGATAAACATGATGAAGGACGATCATCAAGAGGTGAAGGACGATCACTTAGCAGGGTACGGATGCTCTCAGGATTTATCATGACATAGGACGAATGTCAGTTTACAAGATCAACGATGGGGACGCCCATCGGATAAAATGATGAAGGATGATCATCAAAAGGTGAAGGACGATCACCTAGCAGGGGACGGCTGCTCCGTTGGGGATAAATATGAGGGACAATCATCCGAGGTGAAGGACGATCACCTGGCAGGGTACGGCTTCCGAAAGTATCACGACATAGGACGAATGCCGGAAAAGGGTTCCAATAATGGCGACTCCGCTGATGGAAAGGATGGGGGACGGTCATCCGAAGGTGAAGGATGATCACCTGGAAGGGTACGGCTGCCGAAAGTATCACGACATAGGACGAATGTCGGATAGAAAAAAGATGTTTTGCTGGGGACTTGCTGGGGAATGGTAAACACGGACGAGTGCTTACGTTTTCCGAAACAAAAAGGTATAAGTGTTTTGACGTTGTGTATAGATTAAAGATGCGGACGAGCATCCTTAAGACCATGATACAGACGAGTATTGGAAGAGAAAGTGTACAAGTTATGAGCGTACTCCGGCAACCTATGGGGATAAAATGACACAGACGGGTGTCGAAAGGAGTGTATAATAGACAAGTGTTTTGGGCAACAGTGCTGGGGAGATGTGACACATACGGGTGTCAAGAGAGTGCATAAGTTTTGGTTTGGTTTATATCTGTAAGGGATGATATGACATGGATGGGTGTCGAAAGAGTGTGTATGATCATGTATCTGTGAGTGCAACGGGGACGCTTTGGCTTTCTGTGGGGAAATATGAGGTGACACAGACGAGTGTCGAGAAGAAAGTGTTCTGGCTACTTTACTGGGGAATGATGACACAGACGAGTATCAAAAGGAGCATGTATCTGTATTTATTAGAGTGCAAATGGGACGCTTTGGCTTTTATGTGCAAGGGATGTATTTTGTATATTGCTGATGTGGTATTGTTGATATTTACAGGTGACTGGTTCGAACCTTGACTTGTGATCATGCAATATGTTTGATTTTTGCCGTAATGCTCCGTATTAGACGGAATGCTACGCTCTGGGGGGAAAATGATGCGAATGCTATGATTATGCAAAAGAAACCAGTTCAGGATTCAGATCCCGCTGCTGTGAAGATCTCTGGCTGATCTGCTTGGAATGATATCCCAGCTGGGGATGAGATCATTTGGTAGATCTGATACAACATATGTTGATCTGCTTGGGGACTAGATCATTGATAACTCTATCCGGTGAGGAGATAACCCAGCTGGGGATGAGGAAACTTTCGTCACTTTGTTGTGTGAGAATTTGAGGCATTGCTCTTCTGGGAGAGGCTGGAGCTCTGTGGGGAGATGGTCCCCTGGCTTTGCTGAGGATGAGAGATCTAGCACTCTGGGGGAGGAAAGATCACTGAACGATCTTCCTAGAGATTTCTGTGAGGATCCTGCTGAGGATGAGGAGACTTGACAGCTCAGTTGGGGAAATGAGCATTTTTTGATGCTGCTTAAAGAAGATGTGTTGGGGAAGTGATGCCTTGGAAACTTCGCTGGGGAAAAGCATTCCAGATACTGTTAGGGGAGGAAGTGTGTGGCATGCCTCGTGTCGCGTGTTGAATACCTGCAATCCTGTTAAGACAAAGAAACGCACAAGTGTCCCGAGGCATCCCTTATCGGATTCCGTCATAGGAGTTAAATATTCCTGGAAGTAAATACATTTCCTGCAAGCATGTAATTAGAAAGACACATTTGTTTTTTGCAAATATTATGGATATTGGAAATTTTGCAAACGAACCAGAAATGTACAAGACAAAGTGTGACTGAAAACTCTAATTTTATTAATTTGGGTGCCCTGAATTGGCAAATACAGTCAAAGAAACAAATCCCTTGAAATGAGGAAATTGTTACAAAAATTGAGCAAAATGAAGGTGATGGCAATGTTGACGATGCTCCGGTGAGCTTCCCTTTGCTATGACCTGTATGACCCTGACGTTCTTCTTATCTTGCTTTCTGAAGAAGAGTTGATTCTGATTGATGCTTTAACCTTTCGAAGCTTGCCATGTTGTGAACGACACAGCCGAATTCAGGATGCAGTTGTTCGCTTATTCCCTTATTTTGCGTGAACCGCCCTTTCGGGTTTTCAATCCACCAAGATACCCATTTTTGCCTGAGTTGTCCAATGCGGCTTTTCAACTCAGCGGGTGTACATTTTTTTTTTTCAATTTTCCCTTATTTTTGCCCGAGTCTTTTATTCTATTTTTTACTCGTCGGGTTGCCCTATTTTTGCCTGGACTTACATTCTGTTTTTATGTCCAGCGGGTCATTTTATGCGAAGTATTTTTTAACTGCATCTGAATTCACAGGGGATAAGAAATCTTCACCATCCATAGTAGTGAGCATCAGTGCTCCAACCGAGAAAACTTTTTTTACTATGAACGGACCATCGTAATTCGGAGTCCACTTGCCCCTGTGGTCTGTATGAGGAGGAATGAGTCTTTTCAGCACAAGATCTCCTACTTGGTATTCCCGAAGCATGACTTTCTGATCGAAGGCTTTCTTCGTTCTCTTCTGATATAACTGCCTATGACAGATTACAGCTAATCTTTTCACTTCGATCAGACTCAATTGATTGTATCGAGACCGGACCCATTCTGCTTCATTCAGCTTTACATCCATCAGTACCCGTAAGGAGGGTAATTCAACTTCAACAGGTAGGACTGCCTCCATACCATACACAAGCTGATACGGTGTTGCTCCAGTGGATGTTCTGATTGAGGTACGATACCCATGCAAGGAAAATGGTAGCATTTCATGCCAGTCTTTGTAAGTAACCACCATCTTTTGCACAATCTTCTTAATATTCTTGTTAGCTTCCTCAACAGCGCCATTCATCTTTGGCCTGTAAGGATAAGAGTTGTGATGTTGGATTTTGAAGTCCTGGCATAGTTCTGCCATCATTTTGTTGTTCAAATTGGAACCATTGTCAGTAATGATTCGCTCGGGTACTCCATATCAACAGATGATGTCTCTTTTCAGGAATCTGGCTACCACCTGTCTGGTGATGTTAGCATATGAAGCTGCTTCAACCCATTTGGTGAAATAGTCAATGGCTACCAGGATGAATCTTTGGCCATTTGAAGCAGTTGGTTCAATCTTTCCAATCATGCCAATGCCCCACATAGCAAAGGGCCAAGGTGAAGACATCACGTTCAACTGATTTGGAGGCACATGCACTTTATCAGCGTAAATCTGGCATTTGTGGCACCTTCTGGCATAGGCACAACAGTCTGCATCCATTGTGATCCAGTAGTAACCTGACCTTAACAATTTCTTAGCCATTGCATGTCCTCCAGCATGGGTACCGAAGGATCCTTCATGCACCACGTGCATCAGTAAGTCTGCTTCTTTCTTATCAACACATCTGAGAAGAACCATGTCAAAGTTTCGCTTGTATAATGAACCATCTGCATTAAGGAAGAAACTGCCAGCCAGCCTTCTTAATGTCTTTTTATCATTGGATGACTCCCCAGGTGGGTATGTTTGATCCTCTAAGAAACATTTGATGTCATGGAACCAAGGCTTGTCATCTTTAGCAATGTCCACAGAGAATACGTATGCTGGTCGGTCTAGTCTGGATACAGAAATCCGAGGCACAAAATTGGCAGTCTGGACCTTGATCATGGAGGAAATGGTAGCTAAAGCATATGCGAACTGATTTCCGTCTCGAGGGATGTACTCAAGTTTGACTGTTGTGAAGAAAGTCAATAATCTCCTCGTATAGTCACGGTATGGAATTAGATGCTCTTGGTGAGTGTACCATTTGCCGTTGGTCCGATTGATTACCAAAGTTGAATCTCCAAATACAGTTAAAGTCTTGATCCTGAGGGTCAATGGCTTCCTCAAGACCCATGATACAGGCCTCGTATTCAGCTTCGTTGTTAGTGCATGCAAAGGTGAGTTTTGCCGAGAAAGGCATATGAACTCTTTTAGGTGTAATGAGCACTGCACCAACTCCATGTCTATTCATATTGACAGCCCCATCAAACATCATAGTCCATTCTTCTTCTGGGTCGGGCCCTTTAGTGTGAACAGGCTCTTCATGATCTTTTGCTTTCAGAAACATGATGTCTTCATCAGGGAAGTCAAACCTCATAGGCTGATAATCATCAATGGGTTTCTCAGCTAGGTAGTCAGACAGTACACTACCTTTGATGGCTTTTTGAGATGTGTACTGAATGTCATACTCTGTCAAAATCATTTGCCATCTTGCAACCCTTCCGGTAAGTGATGTCTTCTCAAATATGTACTTGACGGGGTCCATCTTTGAGATCAATAAAGTAGTGTGAGTCAACATATACTGCCTTAGTCGGCGAGCAACCCACGCTAACGCACAACAAGTTTTCTCGAGCAGTGAATAACGTTGTTCACAGTCGGTAAACTTTTTGCTTAGGTAGTATATTGCATACTCTTTTCGACCAGACTCGTCATGCTGGCCCAACACACACCCCATTGACTCTTCTAATACTGTCAGGTACATTATTAGAGGTCTTCCTTCAACTAGAGGCATAAGAATTGGATGTTCTTGTAAGTACTCCTTGATTTTGTCAAAAGCCTTCTGACAATCTTCGTTCCACCTGACTGTTTGTTCCTTTCTTAACAGTTCGAACATGGGCTCATAGGTTGCAGTAAGATGAGATATGAACCTTGATATGTAGTTTAATCTACCTAAGAAACCCCAAACTTCCTTTTCAGTCCTAGGTGAATGCATCTCCTGAATGGCTTTGACTTTGTCATGATCAACTTCAATCCCTTTTTCAATTACAATGAATCCTAGAAGTTTACCGGAACGTACCCCGAATGTGCATTTATTGGGGTTTAGCTTCAACTGGTACTTTCTCAGACGCTTGAACAACTTCAACAGATTTACCAGATGGTCTTCCTCAGTAAGGGACTTGACAATCATGTCATCCACTTAGCATTCAATTTCATTGTGGATCATGTTGTGGAATAATGTTTCCATAGCCCGTTGATAAGTAGCACCGACATTCTTCAATCCAAAAGGCATTACCTTGTAACAAAATGTGCCCCAAGGTGTGATGAAGGTAGTTTTCTCCATGTCTTCGGGTGACATCCTGATCTGATTATACCCGGAAAAACCATCCATGAAAGAAAACACCGAGAACTGAGCTGTGTTGTCAACCAATACATCAATGTGAGGTAATGGGAAATCATCCTTCAGGCTAGCTCTGTTCAGATCCCGGTAATCCACACACATTCGTACTTTTCCATCCTTCTTAGGCACTGGTACAATATTAGCAACCCAGGGCGGGTAACTAGTCACAGCAAGGAAACCAGCGTCCCACTGTTTTTGTACTTCCTCCTTAATCTTCATAGCCATATCTGGACGAGTACGACGAAGCTTCTGTTTCACTGGAGGACAATCTTCTTTCAAAGGCAGCTTGTGCATAACAATGTCTGTATCTAGACCTGACATGTCTTGATTGGACCAAGCAAAGACGTCGACGTACTCTCGAAGCATGTCAATAAGCTGTTCCTTCACTGAATCTTGCAGACTGGCCCAGATCTTCACTTCCTTCAAGTCTTCTTCAGTACCAAGATTAACTGTCTCAACCTCCTCCTGATGAGGAGTGATCACTTTCTCTTCCTGTCTCAACAACCTGGCTAACTCTTCTGGTAACTCATAGTCTTCTTCAACCCCTTCATCAGCTTGATTAATTGGATTGTCGAAGTCATACAAGGTCATAGCAGTGTTGTTGCCGGTGCAATCTGGAGGATAATCTCTGCAAGGGTTGAGATTGGTTCGTTTTAGTGATCAGTTTTAATCTTGTTTAGAAAAAAGTGAAAATGAAGTTATTTATTTTGAAAACATTGCCATTTTATTGTTTTGTACAAAAGTGAAAAATGAAAAGACAGTGAGCGAAAAAGAGACTCGTTTGCAAAAGATGTCCGATATTCATTGATTAATCATTTGCACAAAATTACAATATGGCCCTATTACAAAATGAGTCCTGACACCTTGGGCAAGATGCAGGACTTGATGCATGCTAAAAAGACAGGAAATAATAATTACTATGCAGGAGTAACCCTTATAATTTCCTGGGAAGACCACTTAAGGACTTGGTTCCCCAGGATCCTTGGACGTATCCAGCTCTCCAGGTTGTGGTCGCTTTCCGCCTCGTCTTCCAAGTTGTTAACAGCATCTGGGGTGAGCATCCCCCCACTGATGAACCTGGGCTCCTTGGCAGCCTCTGATTGATCTTGTCGGAATGGTCTGTAACCCAATCCGAATCTGTCTTCCTTCTTCTCTACCGGCAGTAGCTTGCCCCAGCCTTGGGCATTACCATCTTCAACAATCTTCTGGGCTTGCTGATAGGAGACAATTGAAGTACCCATCCTGTCTTCCTGGGATGCAGCAAATACTTCAGTCGTCGCCTCATTAACATTCAGGGCCTCTAACCCTTAGCTCATTGTCTCATGGATTTCACCATCCATCTCAATATACTTGTATGTAGCCAGATGGCTGACAAATATGTCCTCCTCACCACAGATGGTGATAATCTGTCCTTCCCACTCGTACTTCAGTTTCTGGTGAAGGGTCGACGTTACTGCACCTGCGGCGTGAATCCAGGGTCGACCTAACAAACAGTTGTAAGCAGGCTGTATGTCCATCACATAGAAAGTGGTCTTAAAGACTTGTGGACCGATTATCACTGGCAACTCTACCTCTCCAAGAATAGATCTTTTGGAGCCATCAAAAGCCCTGACCACCAGGTTACTTGGCCGGAGAGCTATCCCATCATATTCGAGCTTGACAAGAGCTTTCTTGGGTTAGACATTGAGTGAGGACCCAGTGTCTACAAGAACATGAGATAGTACAACTCCTTTGCACTCCAGGGTTATGTGCAAAGCTTTGTTGTGGTGACGTCCTTCGGTCGTTAAATCAGAATCAGTGAAACCTAGCCCATGGCTAGTGTTAACATTTGACACCACTGTTTCCAGCTGATTTACTGTAATCATTTCTGGCACGTAGGCAGTGTGCAGAACTTTGAGTAGTGCATCCCGATGGGCTTCGGAATACAACAGCAGAGATAAGATTGAGATCTTTGAAGGAGTCTGGTGAAGCTGGTCCACAACTTTATAGTCGCTTCTTTTAATAATTCTCATAAACTCATCCACATCTTGATCGAAGGATGATTTATGAGTTTCTTTCGACGCAGATTCTTTAGGTATCACACTCTTCCCTTTGGCTTTGGCAGCAACCACTGCCTCAATATTATTTCTGGGAGCTTGTGACGCGAAGAGACGTCCGCTTCGGGTGAAGCCTCCGCCTCCCCCGACATTGTCCACTCGGGGAGTGAGAACTGGAGAATCAAGAAGGACTCTCTCTCTCTGTTGTAGTACAGATCAGCACCATAATGCCATGGTATAACACTGTCTTTATCATATGGAATTGGCCCGGGTACCGTGATGGTGACTGGGATCACTGCAGCAGATGTTGGAACCGTAATCATCTGTGGATCATAGAAAATAGTAACAGGACCTCTGGTGGATATTGATGGAGGTGAATTGAAGCTTGGTTGAATTTTTTGTTGAGGTTGTTGAAAGTTGTTGGAATTCAGGACCATTGTCGGGTCATAATAAATTGTGACAGTGGAAACATCATTGTTGGTGGTTGCTGAAGTTGTAGTAGCCGGTGCAAATGAATTGTTGTGTGTTGAAGTGACAAATGAAATGATTGCTGAAATTGTAGCTGAATCAGTTGGAACAATGGTTGCTGCAGTTGTAGAAGAACCAGTAGGAAAGATGGTTGTTGCATTTGTAGAAGATTCGCTTGTTGTTAACAAAAGAGTTGTTGGTGTTGTAGAAGCTATGCTTGTAATTTGCAGAATGCCTTCTCTGATCAAGCCATTAATTCCACCCCTCAAGCTAGCACACCCATTCTTAGAAAGTTTGCATAATTCACAACAGGCCTCACAACCTGGAAACACTTGGCACTTTAAAAGCCGGGCTTTAACCTCTTCCAGAGGTGTCTGAATACATGCAATATCTTCTATTAAATTCAAGGGTGAGCCATCTTCTATAGCATTAATCCTTGGCCCATTGTGGCTTGGCATAGGATTTTTCACTACATTGGAAGGAGGTGCAAAGTTCAGGGCTTTTGAATCTACCAGATCCTGAACCTTCATATGCAGAGCTCTGCATTTTTCCGTAGAGTGACCAGGTGCATTAGAGTGAAAAGCACACCTAGCGTTGACATCGTAGTTTCTTGGAAGGTTTTGAGGATCAGGTGGAGCCAATGTCCTCAACTCAACAAGATTGAGCTTTAGGAGTTGCGGCAGTAGTGTAGCATATGGCATTGGAATGGGGTCAATCACCCTGTTGATCTGAGATGGCCGCTGTTGAAAAGGGCGTTGTTGTTGATTGTTGTTATTGTTGTTGTATGATCTCTGTTAAGGAAATTGTTGTTGTTGCCGAAAGTGTTGTGGTTGTTGAGTATACTGAGGAGGTGGAGCAGGGATAGTAACAGCAGCAACTGTTCTGGGAAAGTATTGGGGTCTCCCTCTTCCCATGTGCACAGAGTTTGTCTCACCAAATCTACGGGGCCCAGCAAATGGCTTCCTTGTACTGCTTGAAATGGCACCGTTATCGGAGATATTTCCCATCTTCAGTAGGCTCTCTATTCTTTCCCCAGCTATCACCACATCTGCAAAGCTGGTGGAAGAAAATGCAGCCAATCTGTCAATATATGTTCCCTGGAGGGTATTCATGAACATGTCTGCCATCTCCCTTTCAGACATTAGGGGTTGAACTGCAGTAGCCAATTGCCTCCACCTTTGGGCATATTCTCTGAAGCTTTCACGGGAAGATTGAGACATTCCCATCAGAAGAGTCCTATTTGGAGCCATGTCCAAATTATATTGATATTGTCGTATGAAAGCTTCAGCCAAGTCCTTCCAGTTTCTTACTGTGGCTCTAGTCAAATGGGAATACCATTCTCGGGATTCCCCTATTAGACTATCCTCGAAGTAAAACATCCACAGCTTTTCATCCATGGTGTATGCTTTTAATCTTCCCAAGAATGATTGAAGGTGGGTGCGTGGGAAGGATGTGCCATTATACCGTTCAAAACACAGGGGTTTGAACTTGTGAGGAATTCTCACCCCTTCCACCAATCCCATGTCCATTACATCAAAACCTAGGGAATTTTGGAATTCAAGAGACCTCAGTTTCTCTGCAATCTCATCCAACCGACGGTCGTAAACCTCGTCTCCAACCCCAACAACTGTAAACTACTCCTCTTGAGGATCCTCTTGCAAGACCCTTCCTCCAGCAGTGTTACCCTGAGTATTCCTTATGGCATTGATTTCTGGGTTCAGATGAGGCCCAAACTCTGGTGAATCAGTGCGAGGCTGCACGTGATCGTTGTTACTGGTACCTCCTGTACCTGGATGGTGTTCCTCGGGAGTTTGTCTTTCAACCAACTCCCTTAGTCTTTCCTGGCTCTGAGCTAAACCAGTCATTACAGTCATGAATTGGGTCATCTGATTTCTCATCTCAACCCTTTCATTGGCCATCTGGGCCCTTACTTCATTCAAGTCATGCTGAACTTGATCCATCTGGAGTCCCGGAAGGTTGTTTCTCGTCGGGTACCGGTGTATTCTGTTGACAGGGAACACTCTTCTGCGAGCAAAGTTTCCTGAAACCACAACAAAGTGAGAAACAACAATAAAACAAAAACCTACAAAACAAAGAAAATGTTAGTATGCAATGCAGGATGCCTATTTGTCTTCCAAGGGTATCCGGTTTGGTTCTTTGGTTTTGACCTTTCCAGATCTCGAGGAAATACTGATGATGTTGAGAGATAGATAAAGCCCACCAAAAATAAAAACCACATATATTATAAAGAGTGAAAATACATAGTTTGATTACAATAACATCCCCATGGTGAGTCAAAATACAACAACAAAATCAAAAGTACAATAAAAGGAAAGTACAAGCAAAAGAGTCAAACATTTGATCCAAAATCATCCTCTCTTACTTCCTTCAGGAGGGCCTCAGTCACTGGACCTACTGGATGCTCTGTAATATTCCTGATGAGGAGGTTCCTAGTAGCAATGGCATTGGTTAACTTCTTATGCTTATCCTGATCCTTTGACCTCTTCAACCCCGCCCGGAGTTTCAATTCAGATATCTCCATCTGAGCTGCCAATAATGCCTCCTGATGCTTCTTCTCACTAGCCTCCAACTGCTCTATCTTAGCCCGAGTCCTTTGATCTTCCTGTGCACGGGCTTCAGTGATCCTGATCCACCTAGCCTGACTCTCCTCTAGATAATGCTCTTCCCTAGCCTTCTGAGTCTTTGCTTCCTTGCAAGCACTCTTCAGTACTAACTCCCCTGCCCTATCCTTCCTGATGTAGTCATCCGTCTTCTCGATCTTGGTCAAGTGCTCAATCCTGAGTCTTTCTAATCTCTCATTATCCAGACGACTGTCATTTCTCTCCCAGAGAGTCTTCTTCAAGGCTTTAGAGAGCTGAGCATTCCTCTCTTTCAGTTTCTCAAACTCTTCCAAACTGACAGTGGTTGCAGGTTGTATTGTAGAAGGTCCAGGTACATCTTCTAAAGTAAATGGCATCCGGGTGATCTGAGCTCTGGTATGAGACCAATCAGAATATTATGCTGAAGAAATGTTGTTGCACTTGCCAAGGATGGTTGTTCCCTTGGTCTGAATGTTATCCCAAGCCCAGGCAGCTTGTCTGATAACAACAGAGTTGGGTTGGATTTCACAGTATAGGGTCTCAGCCAAATCTTGCCCTCTGGGAGGATGAACCAAAGCATATCCTAATTGTCTCTTAAACAGTAAAGGGTTGTAGTTGATGCAACCTTTCACTCCTATCAAAGGCACATTAGGATATTTCCCACAGCTAGTGATGATGTCCTTGCCCTTGGTGCTCTGAGTGCACCATCTGATGTCTTCTGATGTCAAGGCAATAAATCTCTTAGCCCAGTTCTTTTGCTGATGAGGGTTCAGGAAAGTATCTGACTTTGGCAAATGTCTTAGCAGCCAAGAGTAATAGAGGGGAGCATAGCATCTGACCAGTCTTCCTCTTTGCTTCTCATTCCTCTGGTGTACTGAGTAGTAGAAGTCTCCAAGAAAGGTAGGAACTGGGTTCCTCAGCAAGAACAGGTGAATGTCATTCTTGCTCACAAACTTTGGCTCATCTGCAAACAAGATAACCCCATATATACCGAGGGCTATAAGTGCACAGACAACATTCCATTCCCCTACTGCAGCATGCAGGGTGGCCTGGGAGATCAAGAAGTCTAGGTGAAGGCCTGGAACCCCAGCCTTAGTGGTCATGCTCTGATCAATGAGGGCAGGCTCCAAATGCAATGCCCTAGCTATGTCTTCATTTTTGGGAGCAACCATCTCAGGGTTGAAAGGAATTCCTCTCCTGATAGGAACTCCTAACAACACGGAAAATTCTTCTAACAAAGGTCCCAACTGGAAATCAGGGAAAGTGAAACATCTGAGTGGAGGATCATAAAACTGCAAGCAAGTATGGATCATGCTCCTCTGAGATGCATCCAGGTCCATGACCATGTCCAATATGCCTCTATAATGCTCTCTGAATAGTGGGACATGATCAGGAGTAATGAGAGACTGGATCTGCCTGATGCCAGTCAGGGTGGGCTCAAAGAAGTGGTATGTGATGTTGCTCTTTCTTGAAGTGTCCATGCTGATAATGGATGCTGATGAAGAAGCTGAGAGCAATTGCTGATGAAGATCACTGAATGAGATGTTTGAGATGATTCTCTGATGAAGATAGCTGGAGAAGAATCACTGACAAAATGATGAAGGTGCTGGAGAAGATAACTGAAGAAGTCTGAGCAGCAGAAGGGGTCAAAACCAAACCAAAGATAACAAGGTGGATACCCTGTAAAACAAATAGGCAAATGTTAAATGATGCAAAAATGATGTATGCAAAATGATATGCAAAGGGTTTGTGATCAAGTGTTGGATCTGTTTATCTGCCTTGGTAAAAGTCCATGTGTGTTCATAAGTCCGGATGGAGGCTTAGAAATCCAGTAACCAGGTGGGGGACTCAAATAAAGAGTCACAAGTCCATGGTAATCACAAGAACTGTCCAAATAATACAACCTTAACAAATCTAGTAGCAAGGTATGATGGGGCTAAGGGTTCCTGCAAACCTGTAAACATCCATATCCCCCTCACATGTAATGTTCTAGAACAAGGATCCTCAGACTTTGACCAGTTATGAGAAGTGTAAACACTTCTAACCCGGAGGTATAGTGTTTACAATAATCATAAAGGATCCTCCTCTAATTCACCTCAGATGCTGAAGGTCATAAAAAGGTCATCCAGACTTAGAAGGCTTTCCAGATAGCCCTAGTACTACAAGAAATCCGTAGCACAGAGTTCTCAAGAAGAAACCCATGTCTGAACCGTGTTTCATATTCCCGCACCAGACCGAAATGGAATGGGAAAGAATATGAAGCCACTCTAGCCTATGTGTCACTCAGGTCCTCGGTATAGGACCTTAATCACTCAATGATCCCCATCCACAAAAGAAACAGCAGATCCAACACATGATAATGACAATATGAAATGCATAAAAACTGTAAATGAAAAGTAATAAATAAAGCTGTACATAAAGCAATAAATAAAGCAAACAAATAAGCACACGTAGCACATAACACCCCCGTAAACACAAGTCAAACAAGCGCTAGGAGGAACCCACAAAAAGAAACAGAAGCCCTGGTTGCAATATAAGGGTCCCTAGTAGAGTCGCCAAGTTGTTGCTCCCCCGAAAAGACACCCGGTCCGATAGGGTACAGACGCGAAGGGTCGTTGAAAGAAGAAGATGAAGTGAAGGTGAATAGAGTCGCCAACTAGGCATTTTTATCCCGAAGGAAAGGTAATGCTGCATAAACCTAGAAAAAGATGGATAAGACGGTTGCAAACCAGAGAAACTGAGAAAGGGGGTTGGTTACAACCTGGGAAGGTATTAGCACCCAGATTGTTCGTCGTACTCGATAGGATCCACGCTTGAAAGTTTGTGTTTCAAGGGGTAGTATCTATGCTATCTGTGTGCAAAAGTTGGAAAAGAATGTACAAGTGTCAGTGCAAAAGATGAGTGCTCAGGAACTGAGGCTTAAAGGAGAATGCTAGAAGAGGGGGAAGACAAAGAGACTTTGTTCGATAACAGTTAAGTTATGCCTACGTATCCTCTCTTGCAATGAGGAATTCAGAACACCGTAGTTCGACTCAAAGAGACTGAAGGATAAAATTGATTGTGAACTGCTTGCTTGTCTATGCTCAAGTGTATGCCTTGTCTGGCTAAAGTGCTAACTGTCTTGCATTAAACGGAAGAAGCAAGTTCTCGTTTGTGAATGAAGGTGATGAGAAAAGAATCCTGAAGGAGACGATTATTGTTTGTTTTTGTGTTTTCAATCTTTTATTTGTTTTTGGTATTTGTCATAAGTTAATGAGCTTAAGCCTAAACCAAGGGTTAGCAAACTCATTATATCCTCCCTTTGATTAGGGATAATGAGAATACCTTAAGTATGAGATAAACATCTCAACTTAATTGCCATGATGATGGAGGATTAAGATCATTAACCTACTTGTGATTATTTAGATGTTTTTTGATTTTTTTTGTTTAGTGTTAAGTAATGAGTTTAAGCCATAATCAAGGATTAGTGAACTCATTACACCATCCTAATAGAAGGATAATAGATAAGAACACTTAAGCTGAGGAAGATACCTCAACTTAATCCATGATTAGGGATTAACCTCATGGAAAAACAAGCCTTTATTAAAGTGGATTTTAATTAAGGATGAGATTAAGAAGTGGATTTTATGGTTTGTAAGACAACTTGAGAGGGACTTGTCCATTAAACACTAGGGTTAGTCCTTCTTAACCAATAAAGGAAGAATTAGAACCCTAATGCAAGGCCAAGTTACAAGTTAATGTCTTGGTGATTATTAGATGGATTGATTAAGAGGTTTAAAAAAATTAAGGGTTTAACTCTTAGGATTAAAGTTATACACTCCATCCTTAGAGAAGGATGCAGGCATAACCCTAATTCCAAAGTCTTAAAGCCTTAAAGGTTTAGTCTCTAATGATGAGATGAGAAGAGAGACACAAAGAAGACACAAAGGTGAAAACTAAAGGGGGGACTAATCACAACCCTAATTATTGTCATTCTTGGATGTTCCTATGGTTTGTAAGGCTTGAGAAAGATCTTCAAAGAAGCCACCAAGGGAAGAAGCAGGTGAAAGGAGGAAGAATTAGATGAATAAGTTACTTACTTCATTGAAGAAGATAAGTGACTTAGAGAAAGAAAGTGAGAGATGAACATGAATGAGCAAGATCACTCTAAGACAAATAAAAAATGCAGCAAGGATGCATATGAAGAAGATGAAGAGAAATGAGAAGTGAAGGCAAATTCACTTCTTAAATTACTTACCACCTGAAAATGTTAGCATAAAGAAAGAGATGAAGTGAAATGAAGCGTATGCAAGGATAAAAAACCAAAACCAGAAGCAAACACATGATGCAAATGATGCCATGAGATGATGCAAAGGCATACCAAGTGTTATGAATGTTCATACAAGGAGAATGAATGCAAATGAAGCAAATGGGAAACATGAAAACACATGGATGTTTATGGAATGAAATGGATGCAAGGAATAGCAAATGTATGAAGAAATGACCAGGAAATGCTCAAGAAATGTCTTAAGATGTCTAAGATGGCATACAAGTGCTTAGAATTTCATGACAAGTTCACATGTTCATGCAATGCAATGTAAGATGCAAGTATGGATGCAAAATTAGGGTTACATGAAAGGATGAGATACAAATGATCAAAATAGAAACAATTCACATGATAAAAATTTGCAAATGGGCTCAAAAAAACCCTAACCCCATATGATATCACACCCCAAAGGAGAAGGTCTAACTCTTAACCTAAAGGAAGTTATGATTTTTCTAAGTTAACTAGGTTTTTTTTGGTACCTTAAGAGGAAAAATGCCAATCAATTTGAAAATGAAAGATAAATTCATGGAAAAATATCCTAGAAACTAAATGCTAAGTGGAGAAAAATGCAAAAATAATCATTGTCAAACCCTTCATGGTTAGGCAGAAAAGAATTTTCAAAGCTAGGGTTCCAAAAAGGGGATTTTATGAACCCTAAATTCAAAGAAAATGTCAAAATATGTTCAAAACCAAAAAGAAATTTGTAGGAATGGTTTGACAATGTTTCTAAATGTCTTAAGATGCAATGTGAATTGTTTTGGAGTTTTTAGAAACCTAAATGGTATTTTAATTAATTAATTTCCATTAATTAATTAAAATAAACATTTAAATATTTTTAAAATGATTTTTTAATGCAAAAAATAAAAATAAAAATGTTTTTGGGTGAAGAAAAGTATTTGGAATTTAAATGCAGAAGAAAATATTTTTATGATTTTTCTAAGTATTTTAAATAAAATGCCAAAGAAAAATGCAATTGAAATGAAAATAAAATGAATTTTAATGAAAGTAATCCAATCCAATGGACCAGATTCAAAGTTGAGAGAAAGCTATTGACTGGCGCGCAGATCAAAGGTCCAGATTCAAACTGTCTTAATTCTAATTAATTAATTAAATTAAAATAATTAGGGTTAAGTGGATTCATCCTGGCCCTCTAAACACGCGCGAACCCTAGATCCTACGCTCCACATTCAAAGTTCATTAATTAATCAGATTAAACCCTAATTAATCTCAGGTGGCCGGAGAAGACTTTCGGTCGTCTTCTCCGGCGAGCTCCTCCCCTGAGCTTCCTCAAAACACCACCCTAGACTCCCAAACTCTCCAGAAATGATCAACTCACCACCCTAAACAAGAATCTAGCCCTAAAATTCATTTCTCATTCATCAACATCAAGATTCAAATCAAAACCTAAAAATGTCAAAACTTTCAGAAGTTCATGAAATCCTTAATACGCAACCATTTTCAAAAATAAAGACATCAGCATGATCATCACATCACATAGATTCATTTAGGAACTTAAAATTTCATTTCTGGAAAAAAAGTTCTTGAGGTTACCTGAGCTTGAGCTTTCTCAGTTTGGCACTTTCTGGACCTCTCTCTTGTGCAAATGGCCTCCACTTAATCCCCTGATGCTATTGCAATGCATTGAAAGAGTTGAAATGAGCTGGTTTGAGTGGTTGCACCTCAACTGGTCTAAAATCGTGTTTTGTGTTTGTGAGGTTTCAGCCTTGTTTGATGGTTGGGAAAGGTTCTATTGATGATGGTGAGTTGAATGGTGAAGTTTGTTTGAGGTTTTAGTGGCCGGACAGAGAGAATCGAAAGTTTGAAGCTTGAAGGTGATTTTGTGAAACTTGGTGTATCTGTTGATTCAGGCTTGTGTGCGTTGTGTTATGGCTTGCTTTTGGTCCACATAACATAACCATATTGTCCAGAGAGTGGTTGTGGCTGCAGCTGATTGGTATGGGTCCATTTGCAAAAAGTCAACAAATTGTGTACTTGAGGTATGGGCTCATGTAGCAGCTATTCTATGGCATGTCCTGGTTCAGCATTGATCAAGGAGAGCCATGGGATTGAGATTATACAGCTGGATGGCTCGGAGGGAAAGATCTCATAGGTTTTGCAAGTGTTATGTGATTTTCCCCTTTTGAGAAATCTTGTGATGCAAGCCATAGAAACTAGTGATTCCTTGGGAAATTTTGATCACAATGCAATGTACTATTTTTTTATGATGCTTAGAGAGTGATTAGAGGTCACAAAATGACTTGGTATGTGAAATTGCAAAAAATCCTCTTTGGTGTGAAAGTGAAAATTATAGGATTTTTCCCAACTTTGCAAGGCCATAACTTGAGTTCCATAATGAATTAGAACATGTTCTTGTACCTTTTGAAAAGGGAATGATCCAATCTACAACTTTCATGACCAACAATTTTTCATTTGAAGCATTTTTGGCTGAGAAAGAGGAGGTTGAAAAACTTTCCCAAAATGGAAAGTTTCCATTACAAGTCATTTCCATTTTTGGCAACCTTTGGTTTAGCTCAAATTTCTTCAATTTTGTGAAATTCCAAACACTTCAATGATCAAATAAAGATCATATAACTTAAATTTGATGAAAATATCACTTTGGTTCCATTGTTGGGGGCCTCAGATGCCCTGATTTTGCTCTGACTTGCTCAAGAAGTTACCCAGTGAACATATGACTTCCACAATGAATTTCTTCATAAAACTTGGGACACATGATCCTTATAACATATTGAGACTATTAGAAATAATAATGACCAAAAAATTTGGATTTATGGCCTCTGAAACCAAAACCCTAATTTCAGGTCATCTGTGTAGTGAAACCCTAGCTCTGCTTCCTTGCTTTCCAAGTTCTTGTGATTTCTTGACTTCCTTGATCTTTGAGGGATGTAATATGATGATAGAAAACACATAGACCCTCTTGGAATGATTGGAGACCTTTGGAGTGGCTCAGATGGATCCTTGGATTGCTCAGATCAGAAACCCTAGATGCAGATGAACTTGAACTAATGAAGTGAAACAAAAATGTAATATGAGATGATATGCTTAAACTTATGCAAAGATGAAATATCACAAGCCATGGTGTGGAATTAGTGAGGGTAAATTTGGGGTGTTTACAGGGAGGTCACCTCAATTATTATTAAATGTTTTTTTTATATTTTTTGTTTGAAGATGAGAAAGAGAGAGCACCAAAGGATCTCAAAGGTAAAACTAAAGGGAAAGTCTAATCCTAAAGTTATCATGCAATGGTGGTCCTAAGGTTAGTGTGGTTTACCTATCCTAAAGAAGATAATGAAAGAAGAGAAGAAGAAAAGGAAAGGAGAAGAAGCTAGACGAAAGATGGCCTAAGCACATCACAAACTTAAAGAAGTGGAAGAAGAAGAGGAGATGTGGAAGCAATAAATGTGCAACTGAAGAAAGAGCAATATCAGATAATCAGACAATCATAAACAGAGTCTACTCGAGGTAGGACTTCAAATGCAGCAACATGCTCCTAACATGGCATCAGGACTGGAATGAGGCATGAAAATATGAAATTGAGTCTCAGTGGTACCTAACGGAGAAGGGTTGTTGCCTCTTCAATACGTGCAGGGAGACTCAAAATTACTTGTCAGGAACTTCACCATTATCAATTCAATTAGAACTCAAACTCTCAACATCATGAATCAAAATGATCAGCTCAATCAAAGTTCAAGAAAGAAAGTCAATTAAAATCTAACCAGAAAAAAATCAACTAGAATTCTATTAAAAAAACAACTAAAGTTCTAATCAAAATTTAAATAAACAAATTTAATTAAAATTCAATCACAATATTCATTTAAAATTCAAATACAATATTCAATTAATACATAATTAATTATAATAACAAATATCAAGCATTAATATCACAAATCATAATAAATATATAACTAAAGAAAAAGTGAGTAACTTCTAACAACTAAATATTATCATATACTGTTACGCAAACCAAAAAGCACATTTTGCTAAATAATTATAATATATTAAATAAGAATGCCACAAGCTTAAAAAATGAAAATAGAATAATAGTATAATTACATGTGAATTAGTAATAAGTGGAGTGTAGTAAAGAAATGTGGTTAATTCAAAAGATCACATTTTTAGTCCAAGCAAACAAAGACTGACTCTCTATACTCACTAATAGTGATAAATTAAGTAAAAACAAATTTTACTAACTAAAAAAAAGTATAGGAAATGATAAATAAAAACTAAAGTACAATCTAAGTAAAAAATTTCAATGTGAACCGAAAACCGTTCATCGTCTCTCGCATAAAATTTCCAGCACACAGGCACTACAATACTACCAATATATTTTCAATATTATGAACCACTGTTTGTACTCTAACAACTTAAAGATTAGAAAAATAGTACGCTTATCAATCAGCAAATGACAATTACATAAATATTAAGTATATAACAAAATCATAAAACTTAAACTCACCCACTTATACATGAAAATTAAGTAAACATTTCAAAAACTCTAGTTATGCAAACACAAGAAAACACGAAGAGATAAAACAACCTTCAAATATTGTATCTCTTTAACTAGAAACAGTAACACCGATAGTTACAAATCAATCTCATTCCAAATACTACCACTATATTCGAACTTGACAACGACATAGACAAAAATAACAACCTACACAAATCAAATATCACAACAGAATCGACTCAAAAAGAAAAGCCAAAATCCAACAAATGATCATTCTACAAGACTCAACCAAAACAATTATTTAACCAAGGCAAACCAAAACCAAATGACATTGAACAAACTTAACTTAATCAATACCAGTACAAGCTTAAATTGGCTTCAACAATTAACAATATTAAATTGAATAAAAAAACAATCTAAATTCTAAATAAACTATTGATATCAACATACAGTATGCGACAAAAGGTATATACAACTTGAAATCGAACCGCAATAACAATTTAATACAAAAGTGAAACTAAATTGGAGGGTTATCGGACGTTGAACCATTGTTATCCAGCAAATTACAGCAAGATCATATTGTCATAACATTCTCCTAGAAGAGCATATCCGCAAATTGAATCCAAACTATATCTAAATTGGATCCAAACAAAACCATGGTACAAGCTCAGCCTGAATCCAAATCCAAATAGCATTCCTTGCAACTAAATCATAACAATCACAAAGAAAATAAGTCATGTTACAAGATCAAAACATCAACGTCGATGTTGCCGACGCGGAAATGAAAAAATATTGCTGATGCGGTGCACTTGATGAATCACGACCGAGCTATTATGTGTGCGCTTGCGTCGACAAAGATGGATGATGAATAATCGTTGATGATGATTTGCATATAGACTTTGAATGAGAGGCGGTGAAGTTTGTTAAAGGCTGAACAACGATGAGGATGATGAGTGTCGCGTAGAGTCGTTGTTGATGGAGTGAGCTCACGAGGAACGCGGTTATGATCTCGTTATTGTGTTCTGGAGTTTTGCGTTGTTGATGTTGTTCGTTGAAGTTGTTTGTGTGTAGTGTATTATGGTGGAAGATAGAATGAGAGTGTTAAGGTTTCCAGGGTTTGTTGAGGAAACTTCATCAGAAAAGAAACAGGGCGGAGGGAGATGAGTTAATGAATTGTTGGGATCTTCAATTCATTTCTAAGAAACAGAGAGAGCTCTCACATGAATGTAGGCGCCATTTTCTCTTTTCTGCAGAAATTTCCTCCCTTTGACCTAGGGATCGGTGCATCATACATATACATAGGTCAACGTCAATTAACTTCATGGGCCACACAAAGAAATGAAATGGGCCTTTGTAACTCTTATTTATTTTTTAAGTTTTTTTATAAATGGCTTAATGAAATGAAATTAATTAACATGGTTAATTAATTTGATTTATGGATAGGGTGTTATGGTTTGGGCTTGGATTATTGAAATTGGATATGGATGATTGGAATGTGAATTAAATGGATATAAAATGGATATGGAACATGGATTATTAATGAAGTTGGTTATTAGAAAAGAAATGGTTAATGGACTTTATTGATAAATGGGATAAAAATTGGTTATGGAAATGTGGTTATCGAATAAAAATCGGAATGAACTTGAATAAACCCTCTACTAATATTTCCATTGATGCACACCTCGATTTAATCCAAAAACAAACATAAGTCTTTTCCACTTATCTCTGACAAAAAGGAATCTTCTGAATCACTGAACCATTCACCATTGAAAAAATGGTCCTCTGAACTAAACATCCTCTGGATCTCTAACCGGGTAAATAATAAATCAACTCGAATCTGTTTGATTTCTGAAATAAACCTCATACAAACCACTGCTTGATACCCTGGAGGATTTCACACCACAATTTGACTTTGGGCGCATACTGACCTGAGAAATAGTCCACTGAAGCAGATAACTTGCAGTTGAGGAAATCTCCTAAAACCACTGATTCAGGGAAATAAACCTTAGTCTGGTGACACTAGCACAAGAGAATGATACCACTGATGGCTGGAAGCCAAAGCCTCGAATTTTCCTGATAATCTGCAAAAATAGGATGTGAACCCCTAAATCCTCTGATGACCATGATACCATGTCCTATGCACATGATATGAATTCTAAATGTTAATGATCTAATGGAAGATGCGTATGAATGCAAAACAAAAAGCAGACAAAGACAGAAAAAACCAGAGGGCAAATTTAGAGTGTTACAAATATCCATCATTGTACAAAAGATTAATACACAGCGGAAACTAAATCTATGCTTCTCTTGAAACATCCCGAGCATAGCTCCACTTGTAAATCAAACCTGCAAATAAAACCTGAAAAGCAACAACAATAGTGGGGTGAGATAACAACATCTCAGTGAGTTCCCTATCTTATGGATTCTCTCGGCTCTACAAGGTTTTATCAAACCTAACTCAAATCTAAGGTTACTTCTCCATAAGGAACCAAAACAAGATGGAATATCCATACAACATTCTCGAAACTTCACGTGAGACTCAATGTAATACCCACCTCAAGTGTTTACCGAGCAAGGCTTCCCATGGGACTCAATGTAATACCCATCTCAAGCCACTACCATGCCTCTAGTGGGACTCAATGTAATACCAACCTCAAGCCTTCAACTGATGCTTCCCGTGGGACTCAGTGTAATACCCACCTCAAGACTTACTCAATGCTTCCCATGGGACTCAGTGAAATACCCACCTCAAGCCTTCAACCGATGCTTCCCATGGGAATTAGTATAATACCCACCTCAAGACTTACTCAATGCTTCCCGTGGGACTCAGTGTAATACCCACCTTAAGACTTACTCAATGCTTCCCGTGGGACTCAGTGTAATACCCACCTCAAGCCTTCAACCGATGCTTCCCGTGGGACTCAGTGTAATACCCTCCTCAAGACTTACTTAATGCTTCCCGTGGGACTCAAAGTAATACCCATTTCAACCGGGCAAGGTTTTCCATGGGACTTAGTGTAATACCTATCTCAAGCCACTACCATGATCATAGTACAATAAATTACATGGTAAGAAAACATGCTTAGACATCAATCGGACAAACAATACCATCTAACAATTTCTAGTTACACTACTAGGCCATACTATTGGTTTATGGTAAGGTTTCCTCACTCTTTCTCCATTCTTGATACCTTTAATTAAATAATTCTCCATCATATAATCTAACATTTTAATTTAATTATCAAAATTAAACTAATCCCACAATGATCTCATTGTCTCTACTTTCATTCAATCCTTGTGATTAAATATATATTCCATAGATCGATTAGTACCACAATTCCCTAACTAACATAATTACAGTTAATTTGAAAAGTCGGGTAAAAGTCGAATCAAAATAATATTTCTCGGTCTCATAAGATAGAACATAAGCTATAAATCGTTATAAAGAACAATTAAATTGGATAAACGGTGAATGAATCACAAATTTTCAAAAGTATCAAAAATAGTAATTTTAATCGGCATAAGATAAATAAATATTTTCCACTTCAAAAGTAATATTTTCCTACACCATTGGATATTACATTTTCATATCTTTCCAACGATATAAAGTTTGCTTCAATCATATACCATAAAAAGTTATGAATTTTCTAAGAATTAATATTTTCCAAAATTTACAGCATTAACGGGTTAACCTATATGGTTAACCGGTTAACCAGTCAAAAATCCCAATTACAGTAGCATTTCAGGTCCTGTTAACCGATTAACGCCTGGGGTTAACCGACAGTCAGTAGCCCAAAAAGTTTCATTTTTCATATCATAAACCCCATTTTCTCACCCATTATACCTATTAACCTCATAATACTTGTTTTTTATCATTTCCACACATAACATGATTATTCTACCCGATTATTTCAACATTTTATCCGTTAGAATTTCGATTTAACCGATTAATCAATTCTAACCTAAACTCTAAACATCCAAAACTCTTAAAAGAAAAGCTTATAACTAGAATCCACCTTGACAATGAAGAGGAGTTTGATGAAGATGATGAAGATTGATGAAGAATGGTGATGATCCAAGCTTCTTCCTCTTCTAGGGTTTTTCTTCCTCTTCTTCTCTCCTTTCCTTTCTTCATTCTATTCTTTCTTTCTTTTCTTACTAACTTTCTTTTCTTTCTTTAACTTTATAACACATAACTTGTTTTATGTTATAAAACAAACAATTGTTATAATGATATAACAAATTTTTAGTAATCTAACGGGTCCAAATTGAGAGTATCCAAAAATGTCTCTGAGTCGAATATTTAATAAAGCCTCTGAGTCAGATAATACTGATTAATTAATTAAGTTCGTCGGTTGTTCTAATTATTTTAATTGAAAACTCTCATAGCACACCGGAACCCTATTAAATTCAATTAATATTATCCAGAGCATTTTATTAAAATACGGGGTATTACAATAGTTTATGTTTTCGTATGTTGAATTGACTTGTTATCTTATATTATTTTGGATAATATTTAATCATTTTCTTTGGTTTTATTATCCTCTCTTGCTTATTTGCCAATTATTTGTCTTTCATCGCTTATTGTGTGTTTGTTGATGCTTGACTTTTATTGCAATGTGCTTCCTCAAAACTATATTTCTCGCTATTTGGGTCGTGTTTAATTTTTTTGTCTTTTTGATGTTGTCAAAGGGGGAGATGTGATCAAATTATAACTTGTATCATTTTGGCGGCACATATTCAGGGGGAGCGTAGGTTTTTCTAAATTGCTCTTTCAATTTCAACAAGTTTTGCCATCATAAAAAGGGGGAGTTTGTGAGACATAAAGGGTATTTTGAATGATGTCAAAACTTATGTGCTTTGAAACGTCTTATGGGACTACAATGAAAAGGATGATTTCATTAGAAACAGGTTTTATAATGTTTTTACTTAACTGAGTCGACTTAGTACTCTAAAACAGGTCGACTCAGTGCGTTGAACAAAATTGCGTCGACTCATTGAAGAATTTAGGTCGACTCATTTGAAGTGATATCTTCCTTAAAACTCTCGGATCCCAACAGGCTGACAAAGGGAAGATTTCAGGTCGAATCAAACTCATACACAGGTTAACTTAATTAATGTGTCAGGTCGACGCATTCCGGGAATTAAACCAGGTCAAAGCAAATTACCAAACAGGTCGACGCATTCCTGTTTGGGGCGCCCTTTTTACTTTTTCCTGTGTGTATTTTAATTTTATCATTATTTTGACTAACCCATATAAATATATGTCATATTATGTTGTGTGGACTAACAAGAAAAGTGAAATAGGTACACAAGTGCTCTCTTCATCTTCTCCTTCTTTGCATTCATCAACAATTACACACAACAATTTTTGTTGATCAAAGTGCAAGATCAAGGTGATAACGTTCAAACCTGAGATCGTAATTTCAGTTTAGATTGAGAGGTTTGTGGGTTTTTTCTTTGAAAAACCTAGAGGGTTTGTCCTCTAAGATTTTTGAAGATTTGGGAATTTTGCACACATCATTCGTTCATAAATTCAGCCGAGTGAGGAGGTTTGAAGATCAAGGTGATCGTTCATTCATATCACAGTAATCGGAGGATTGTGAAGAATGTTGTGGGTTCATAAGCATCGAATCAAAGCGTTTGTGCTCAAAGTTTGAAGAATTGTAATTTCTTGCAAGAGGGGATTAATTAATCGGAGGTTTGTTCGACGCGCGTGAATGACTTGGTTCATCTTGAATCAAGGGGCAAGAAGAGTTATTGCAACAATTGCAATTTGGATTGGTTTGTTGTTCCAATTTTATTCTTGTATTGACATTGCAATATTAATAAAAGATCTTAATTCAGTTTGTGATTTGGAGGCAGTGTACCCCTAGCAAGGACGGTGGGGGAACTGCCTAAATAAATCTCGTGTGTACTTAGTTTCTTTCATTTGATAATTTTTCTACACTATTTGAAGTTGTGTGGCTTGAAATAAATTATGTATTGGATTAGTGTGTTCCTACCAAGTGTTTGTGAAATTGTTTCTATCATATTTGGATAGCAACTTGATAAAATTCTGCACTACACTAATTGTCAAAATACACTTGTGTGTGTGCACATCAAGTATTTGATAAAATTTCAAACCAGACAACTTCTTAATCTTTGTGCCTATTTCACACCCAAATTCATTGTTGATAGTGGGTTATTCAATAATGCTGAATTTAAGTGATCAATTAGCATTGTATTAATTCATATATTCATCTTTTATATCTCATTTGGTTTTTGAACGCATATCAGATCACTGGTGACTTGATTTTATTTAGACGTGATTTTTCCGGGGAAACTTCCATAAAATATTTTTCAATTAATTTTTTTAAAAGTTGATTTTTAAAAAGGGATCTATTCAATCTCCCCCTTTCTAGACTCGTGCCATCATCTAACACCCCACAATGGAACATTGGGAAACTTTCCATAACTCACACTGATATCTTTAGTTTCCCAATCCCTTATGTATCACTTGACATGGTTAGCGGTAAAAGATCCTAGCTTTTGAGACCACTTAAGCTCTTTGGACATAATTGGGCCTTCCTCCTTCAGATTCAACAATAACCACATCTTTGCATCAGTTGAGAATTCATGAGAGGAATTATCCTACTCACGAACTAGCAGTTGTGGTTTTTGTATTAAATATTTAGAAGCATTACCACTATGGTTCGAAATTTGAAGTTTATAGTGATCATAAGAGCTTAAAATACCTATTTGATCAAAAAGAGTTGAATATGAGGTAGAGA
Source organism: Lathyrus aphaca (assembly GCA_963966055.1). Lineage (NCBI taxonomy): Eukaryota > Viridiplantae > Streptophyta > Magnoliopsida > Fabales > Fabaceae > Lathyrus > Lathyrus aphaca. Next base: position 446,628,018 of record OZ014520.1, read on the forward strand.
CGTTGGTTGGAATTCTTGAAGGACTATGATTTCAATTTGAACTATCATCCCGGTAAAGCTAATGTGGTGGTTGATGCCTTAAGTTGGAAGACATTGCATATGTCGGTCATGATGGCTAGAGAGTTGGAGTTGATTGAAAAATTTAGAGATATGAGTTTGGTTTGTGAGAAGACACCTTATAGTGTAATGTTGGGAATGTTAAAAGTTAACAATGATTTTATTGATCGTATTTCGGAGAGTCAGAAGTCAGATGTGAAATTGGTGAACTTGATGGTCAATGATGAACGAGTTGGAAATAATGAGTTACGAGTTGATGAATAGGGAGTACTAAGTTTTTGGGATCGTATTTGTATTCCTTATGATCTTGAGTTGAAGAGAATGATTCTTGAAAAATGACATAGAAGTGGTTGGAGTATTCATCCGGGAGCAATGAAAATGTAGATTTAAAGAAGATATTTTGGTGGCCTGGTATGAAGCATAATGTGGCTCATTTTTTATGCATGTTTGACTTGTCAGAAGTTGAAAGTGGAACATCAGAAACCTGCTGGGTTGATGCAACCGTTGGATATTCCCGAGTGGAAATGGGATAATATCTCAATGGATTTTGTTACGGGGTTACCTAATACTCCAAGAGGGAATGATGCTATTTGGGTGATTGTTGATAGGTTGACTAAGTCAGTGCATTTTATTCCAATTAGTATTACTTATTCTTTATAGAGATTGGCATAGATATATGTCGGTGTGATTGTTAAATTGCATGGGATACCTTTGAGTATTGTGTCTGATAGAGATATGTGGTTTACTTCGAGGTTTTGGGAGAGCTTGCAAGAGGCATTAAGTTCGAAGTTGAAGTTGAGTTCAGCTTATCATCCTCAGACTGATGGGTAGACAGAGAGGACGATACAATCTTTGGAAGATTTGTTGAGGGCTTGTGTGCTTGAACAAGGAGGTGATTGGGATAGTCATTTTCTATTGATCGATTTTACTTATAATAACAATTATCATTCCAGTATCGGAATGGAACCATTTGAAGCATTGTATGGTCGAAGATATCAGACACCTTTGTGTTGGCATGAGTCAGGTGAGAGTGTTGTACTTGGACCTGATATTGTGCAGCAGACTACAAAGATGGTGAAGTTGATTCGAGATAAGATGAGAACTTCATAGAGTAGGCAAAAGAGTTACCATGATAAGAGAAGGAAAGATCTTGAGTTTCAAGAAGGAGACCATGTGTTTTAAGGGTTACTCCTGTGACCGGTGTTGGACGAGCTTTGCAGTCGAGAAAGCTTACTCCTAAATTTATTGGTCCATACCAGATTTCGGTTAGACCTATTTCTTATAGAGTGGCGTTGCCACCAAGATTGTCCAATTTGCATGATGTATTTCATGTTTCGCAGCTTCTGAAGTATGTTCTGGATTCGTCACATGTGATACCGATGGATGAAGTTGAGGTAAGAGATTATCTTACGGTTGAAGCATTACCAGAACGAATTGATGATCATGAGGTAAAGCAGTTGAGAGGCAAGGAGATTTTCCTTGTAAAGGTGGTTTGGGGAGGATCTGTCGGTGGACACATGACTTGGGATTTGAAGAGCAAGATGTGAGAGTCGTATCTGAATCTTTTTGTATGAGGTAAGTTTTCGAGGGCGAAAACCTTTTTAGTGGGGGAGATTTGTAACGCCCCGATTTTTATTTAATTAATTAATTGGAATTGTTGCATTTTGTATGTGGAAGGAAGAAAATATTATTTAATATAATATGTATTTATAGGAATAATATTATATTGAAAGAATTAAAATAAAATTGGAATATTAAGATTAAAGGGTGTAACACCCAAAACTACCCCACGAAATATTAATAAAATCAGAGTAAAATTTTTAACAAAATATTTGAGTGTCACACTTCAACTTCAAAAACTAACATAAAGCTCATGATACGCTTACAAGAAAATTCGTTTAACATGCAGCGGAATTCAAAATAAAGTGTAATATTCTCATCACGAAATGTTTTTTTTCTTCATAAATTAAAACAATAAAATGAAACATCGTCCCAACACCCAAAGCAACGTATCAGAGTTGACATCCTAATGACGTGAAGTACATCGACTTCATCGACCACCACTCGACTCATCCTTCTCACTTGTACGTTACCAACGCAAGGGTAACATTCAAACAGAAGGGATGAGATACTTACATCAAAAAGAGCAATATAACAAGTATTGGCAAGTATTAGAATTAAAGTATCATTTCTCGAGAACAATTATACCACCACATTATATACACAATAACATAATGCAAATCATCACATCATACACAACAATCACAATCATTATGCAACGAGACTCTATTTGACTCTATGTAT